>CANTAL010000058.1:0-1435065 GCA_947650365.1 Chamaelirium japonicum | reverse complement strand
CACTAGATCGCGTGTTGTGGTAGGGTGCAATGTACGCCTGCGATCAGATACCACATCAAGATGGCCCGATCTGTATGGACAACAAGATGGCTGTAAAGCACTAACCATAACTGGTTTGGAATTTGTGGACATTCGCTCGTGGTGAGGACTCAATGCACTCACCCAAGAAAGGTGCACTCACTGATGTAGTTCATCGATTTTCAGTGAGTGGCGGCTCCCCACAAGACCACAACTAGACAACCTTAAGTGAACTTTCCTAGAGAGCGATTTTGTTCGCCCTCCTGGCAGGTGGTGATGCATCACCTCCCAACGTGGACCGTTGGATGCATATGATACGACACAATTGACGTATGGATGTCTGCAGTGATGTATGATATACCACCGGTGATGGCCATCCAACGGTCTACGTTGGGAGGTGATGCTTCACCACACTGTCATCTCACTTTCCTCCCCTTCTCCTCTAACCAGCATGTCCTGAGGTGGAACAATTAATGATGTACCTTCTTCCTTGCAATATGCCATCGCTTTCATCGGCACCAATCTCTTTCCTTCTCTCTGGCAATTTTGGACTCAACACGACAGTTCCGACACGAAATTAGCGGGTTTGGATCTAGCTTAAATAGGTTCGGGTCGTAAATGGGTCGACATAACTAACCCGATTAGTAAATGAGTTGGATCTAGGTTTTGTCTTCGATCCATTTGGTACGTTTAAGACCTGTTTAAAATGGGAAATTTTATTCATACCCCAAAAATATGTACTTATCCCCCATTTTCAACAAACTTGAACACACCCCGATTTCTTTTATCATACCCCATTCCTATCCCAAAAACACCCTCCCCCCTTACACCTCACCTTAAATACACCCCAGTTAAATGGTTTGTCCCATCTTGATTATACCCCAATTAAACACCCACCCTCTTGAATATACCCTAATTATACAACATCTTGAACACACTCCACTCTTAAATACATCAGACAAGGGTGCCGACTTCTCTTCTTTCTCCATTAGAAGAGGGGTTAGGTCTCCTATGAAGGAATTTGATCGTGAGAATTGGGGGTTGAGTTTGTCGAGTCCCGTTACTGTTACTGTTACCGATGATGATGACGTCATATCCATCGCCGCCGTTTCTTTTTTAAATAGACATTAAAATGGTATTGTATTTAAGTTAGGTTTTAGTTGGTATGCGAGGTATAAAATAAATGTATAATAGGTATTTAAAAAACTCTGTGAAAGTTATTGAGAAACAAATGGAAGATGGGGGGGTATTTACAGATTTTTGGGGTATGAATAAAATTTCCCTTTAAAATTCAATGCATTGTGTTGTGTCGTGTCGTGTCGGGTCGGATCTGTCCAGCATCCGATCATATCATCACTTATTCAGCTAATCTGTCGTCCAGATTCAATGCGATTCACTAGTTAATTTGCACTGGGCGCAACTGAAAACTGTGACCAAGACGTCCACGGATGGAGAGTTGTAGCGAAATATAGAATTTTTTTTTCTTCAAATAATCTAAATGTAAACGGATCTTAGCAGGTCTTAGTGGGTCGACCATTTATCAAACAGAGCGGGTACGGATTTAGGGTTTTAACACGATTAGTTAACCGGATCGGATCTGGATTTAGGGGTTATGAACACGACATGAAATTCAACACGACCCATTGCCAGCCCTACCTTTAACCAACCAGTAAAGGTTTTTTAACATATGCGAACAAACCCATGGGACAACCCGAGGTGGAGTTCCGATCTCCTCCCAAGTCGGTCGGCCCCAGTTACACTCGGCCATTCAGATATTTCAAGTTTATACTTTTTGTGGATCCGCCACTGAGAGCCACACGCAGTCGGCCGGAGTACGATTCACTTTGGAGTCATCTACCATTGTGTGGCTGTGATGCACGCCCGGCCAACCGACTGGAGGAGATATGAACTCGTGGTTGTGTTGGAACCTGATGCATCATATTCGTCCGATGGCAGGTGACCCGACAGGTGAATGACACTCTAATGCTTGTTTCGACCACTGACACCGTCGATTACTAAGCAATCTGCTTATACCGAACCAGTAGCAGGATCCTATGCAGCACGGGCGTTCACGGTTCGGGTTGGGTTTTTTTTTTTCAAAAATTTAGAATCGAACCTTGGTTGATTGGTTCTCTAAAAATGCATTCAACCGAAATCGGAAGACCGAACAAAATCAAACAATAAAAGTCGGGTCTGACTCGGTTCAGTCATGCGGATCTGTTAATTGATTTCGGGTTAGATCTAGCTCGAATAGTAATGGCTCAAAACTCATGTTTAATATATTTTTTTCTAATAAAAGACTGAGAGATAATCAATATTTTTTTAAAAAAATCACAAAAACAGAGAAGAAAAACCAAATTAAACACGAACATTGAACATCCGGTTACCTAAATAACATCTAACCAAATATTAAATGAAGAACTAAACTATCCCCAACAACAAAAGCTTATGACCTTGTCTATATATGTTAAAAAACATATACTAGTCTTTTTTTTTTTTAGAACCTTCAAGGTGAGAGGGTTAGGCATGGACCCCAACCAGTTTATTAAAAAGATAAAAAAAAGAAAGTTACAAACGGTCACAAAACAGTCTAAGATTGATATTTATTGGGCTCACACATCTGTGACACCAATCTAAAATAGAGAGACGTATAAGATGTACAACTTTCTTGGCTGACAGTACACATCCACGAAAAACTCACGAATTGCATGCGTTCCTACCAGATATGCCAACAAACGGCTAAAGCAACGACGTCCCATTCTCGTTGCCACGATCTACGGATATGCCTCCGCCTCCACAAAGTCCAAAGCGTCATCAAGGACGGTGGTCTCCCATGAATACCCAGCACTGTGCAAAACCGCTGCCAAACATCAACGACAAATGGACAATGAAGAAGCAGGTGAGCAGTAGTCTCCTGCGAACCCCTGTCACAACAAGGGCAGGAGGCATCCACCAAACTCGGGTGATGATGGCGCAACAGATTCCCTCGAGTCAAAATCAAATCCTTCAACGCTATCCACATAAAGATCCTAATTGTGAGAGGGCCGATTCAATCCGAACTAATCGGTTTTTGATTTATGAAACCGAACCGTAGCAATAATTCAAAAAGGATCATTTATTATGGTTGAACAGGTCAAACCAAACCAATGGACACTCCTAACGTGTAAGCTGCGCCGTCTCGTCCTCCTCCTATAGCAATCGACGTCATCGTTGGAGCCATCGTTGGAGCCGGAGACGAAATAGGGGAGGGAGAGGGACACGAAGGGGAGTGGTGTAAACATTATTGGTAGGGTGCCTTTATCAATCCTTCTGGTGGCCCTATTTTTCAGGGGTATTTTAGTAATATACGGTGTGGACAAGCTTACTAGTCATAAAAGGTTAGGTGTGGACAAGCTTACTAGTCATCATCTGTGCCCTTTTGACAGTCCCGAGCAATTGCACACGTTGGGTACAGCTCTGATGCACCTAACTGACCACCAACAGGCAGCTGTTTGATCAACATCAATCGTGTACCGGAGGTCCCCTACCGGCCGCTTTCCCCACACCGGCCGGCGGCCGTCACGGAGGAGTACCGGAGGTCCCCCTACCGGCCGCTTTCCCCACACCGGCCGGCCCGGAGCACCGGCCGGCCCGGAGCACGCTTCACACAGCTAGCTCTGTGGATTTCCTAGCTACAAGAGGATGCCCTGGCCCTTCCTCACACGTGTTGTCGGCACGAACGGGGGCCCTGTCACCGGTCAGTAGGACCGGAAGTCCGCCTCCCCGGTCCATGGTCAACACAGGGTACTGTTTAGAGAGAAGAAAAAGAAAGGAAAACGTTGGTGAGGGACGGTGCAGCTTTTCGGTGGACGTGGCGAGAGCGACTGATCGATCGAACAGCCGTTACGCAGACACGTAAGCTACCTAGGGTTTAGAGAAGTGATGGATCGAGGTGTGAGTGCAGCTCGGTGTGTAGTCGTCTATCAGGGTGCCGGCCTGGACCACCAGTGTGAGTAAGGGACAACATGGCAAATGTTTTACTTTCTCTCTCCTATGTTGGAGAGGTTCTATGTTCGACTCCCTGTATGGACACGATGGACCGAACTTTTCCTCGAGGATGCTGTGCCTAGCTACTTTGCGCGTTCAAATCTTGGTCATTGATGTCATGTCCACGGTATTATGGAGTTTGATGAAAAGCAAACTATATATATATGCTACTTTCCCCTCATTTCGATCTCCGGCCTCTTTGAGCTCTTGCTCTAGCTCCATTTCCTCTGACCGCTTGATTGGTCCATAAAAAAACAATGCTCTGGGTAATGAAAATGACCAATAATATACCAGTAATGTCGATGCGTGCGTTGCAAAAGCAGCGTGATGTGCAAGTGTACTTTCGCCACTTGGAGGCAAAGCGTGCGTTGTGGCCAGCCATTCTGTTGATTCCACGCACTTAGCCGCTACTGGCTTCTTATTGGCCATTTCTTTACTGAATCAAAGTCGAGGGCCACTTCTTGGCATGGAAGTCGACTCTGCTCTAGTAATGAAACAGTCTGGAATATGCCGGTAGTAGCATGCTTGTTCGAAGCTGAAGGAAGAGCCATGTAGCACAAGGGTAATTTAGTCACTAGCGGGCAACATGCTCATCGGGACCGCTGCGGGAGTAAAAACTGATCGATCAAAGACGCTCACAGGGTCTCCAAAGACGACAGTGGGAGACGCCAGTCCTGTCTGGGACCCACGAAGACAAAAGTGAGACCTGCCAGCCCTGCTTGGAGCCCACAAAGATTGTTCGGGACTCGATAAATATTCAACTGAGATATTCCTGGAGTCCTAAGCATTACCAAAACTCTAAAAATAGCCAACCAAATACATATTCTAGATCAGATTCTTATTTGATATCCCAATTCCAATTCAGAGATATTTCTTTAGTTTTTAAGATCGAGTTGCAAGCTTTGATTGATGATTAATCTTCTTTTCTCTGATTGCTTGTATAAGTGACGCTTGGTTTGTCAAGTCGCTCTACATTTCAGACATAGTGAATTTAAGGTCGCGTCTTATAGTACGGAGATGTAGACTTCGGCCGAACTTCGTCACCATGTCTTGTGTCAACTCTTTTCTCTACTAAACTCTCTATATTCAACAACGTACGTATACATGATAGCTCAGCACGCTATAATGCACCGCACTCGAAAGTCAACCATCAATCGACTATTGGTAGAAAAATCATACGACATGCAGCCGTAGTTTCCTCCATAACCGCTTATTCAACATCGCACATGCTTTGTCGTACCGGTGTCTTACTGTTCGTTTTTGTTACTGCCTTACAGGAGCAATGTTTTGCAATTTCTCATGGTAAATATAGGAAACATGGTGATTTTGCGTTTTGATAGAGAAAAATTCTAGATATTTCGAAATATTCTATGGGATTTAGTACCTTGTGCGTGGTCTATCAACACATCCTTAACCCAACCCATGTCTCCCATATTGAAAATTGTTTGGACCCGTAATTAGGAAAAACAATTAAAGTCCATCCATGTTTAATACATGTGAGACAGATATAGAAGGCCCATATGGACCATAAGTTTTCGAAATTGTGGGCTTCTCCACATGCATATATAGACACTCTTTTTTTTTTTTTTGACATCGGCGGGTGTCCCGAAATCTTTCGGGCAATGGCCCACTTCAGGCTCGGACTAATCCTCCGGGAGTGAAGCCCGACCCACTCGGCAATTCCCACTTCACTCCTGAGTAAATCGAGGGGAGGAAGAGTTGAACCCACAACCTCATCACCAAAGCATCAGTTGCTTTGCCAACACTCCAATCCCCTGGTGGGTTATATAGACACTCTTGAGTGGACTGGTCATTGGTAACTCACCTATTTGGGCCTAACGAGGAAACAATCAATGGTTGCCCCTGCAATTTTGCATAAGTTTATGATATCCATGGGCCGGGCTGGGTCGGGCCGGCTTTTATAGGATAAGGTTCAACATTGGCATCTCCATGCATGTGACCGTTGGGGTTGCTTCCAAATTTTAAAACCTATCAACAAATTAAACTAGCAACCTACGGATACCCTGATCGTGTCCTTTCAGATCTTTTTAAACCATTCAATCAATGCCTTGTCTTGCGATCATATCTATCTATCTGTACTAATTTATTATCGTAGACTTCTCGAGTTCATCTACTTACTCCGTCTACTTACTCGAAGGATCGCCTATCCAGAGCAAGTGACACTTGTTAGTCCGTTGCTTTGGCGACTTCTTAGGGGGGCCGTCCTCTGAGTAGAGTCCCAACATTCCAAATCATCGTTTTAGATGACCATTGTCGCATGTCGGATGGGGAACTCCCGACTATGGTGGATACACATCTTTGTATCCGACTACATGCATCTCCCTAAAACTTTCAAGAACAGTAAGGTCAAGTATACTAGGTTCAAATAAGTGGAGCCAGTTTACATATACTCTTTGGGGTTTATAGAGAGGTATTTGTGGAATGCTTGTAATCTATTCTAATTCATTCGTACGAATATAGCCATTCTAATTCATTCGTACGATTCATTCTAATTCATTCGTATGAAGGTAGCCATTCTAATTCATTCATACGACCCATTCTAATTCATTCGTACGATCCATTCTAATTCATTCGTACTAATGTAGTCATTCTAATACATTTAAACGAGCCATTCTAATTCATTCGTATGAATGTAGCCATCCTAATTCATTCGTACGAATGAATGTAGCCATTTTAATTCATTCGTACGAACGAATGTTGCCATTCTAATTCATTCATACAAAAGTAGCCTTTCTAAATCATTCGTACAATGGTAGCCATTCTAATTCATTCGTACGATCCATTCTAATTCATTCGTACAATGGTATCTATTCTAATTCATTCGTTCGAAGGTATCCATTCTAATTCATTCGTACGAGCGATTCTCATTCATTCGTACGAATGTAGCCATTCTAATTCATTTGTACGATCCATTCTAATTTATTCGTACAAATGTAGCCATTCTAATTCATTCGTACGATCCATTCTAATTTATTCGTATGAATGTAGCCATTCTAATTCATTCGTACAAAGATATCCATTCTAATTCATTCGTACGAATGTAGCCATTCTAATTTGTTTGGGGGATTTTTCGCTGGTCCGTGCGGGCCGCCTGCAGGACAAAGAAAAGAGAACGTGAGAACGGCTGGCTCCCTTAGGAGCGCAGACCCTCCGACGCTCAAGTCAGTCACGGTAGCACAACGGCGAGCTGTTGTATACCAAAGTGGTAGGGAAAGGATTTCGAACCTGTACTATGGAGCCTGGGGGTGAGCATTTATAGCAATCGGCGGCCTACCGTAGCCCGACACGTGGAGATTCTTCCAGGGCCTTCTAGACCCCCACGATCCGGCTCGCGTGGGTCTCTGACAGTCCTTGGTACTCACGCCATGATATTCTGTCGTCAAGCCTGCCAGGCGGTTTGAGTGGGGGAGAGCATCTTTCTTGTCGCTGCCAGGTGGCTGTTCTAGAATGTTCAAGTCTGAGAGATCTTCGTGCACTGTGGGCGACATCCGGTGGGAAGCCAGAGCGAGCTCGCCCTCTATTGCTCCGCCTTCTCTTCCATTTCTATCAAGAGTCGGACCTCGCGGGAGCGACCTCTTCGATAAACTGGGGAATTCTGGCGAGGATAGGCGGGCTCCTGGGCGAGATCAGGCGAGCTCCAGCGAGCTTAGACGAGCTCTTGCATGAGCTAGGGGCGTTTGCGATGCCGGTGTCTTTGTTATGCATAACGGTCTAACTCCCGCTACCACTGCAAGCGAATTCTCGTGCGAGCTTGGCGAGCTCCTGGGCGAGCTTTAGGCGAGCTCCTGAGGGAGCTTGATCGAGCTCCGGGGCGAGCTTGGCGAGCTCCTGAGCGAGCTTAGGCGGGCTCCTGTGCGAGATCAGGCGAGCTCCAGCGAGCTTAGGCGGGCTCCTGGACGAGATCAGGCGAGCTCCAGCGAGCTTAGGCGAGCTCCTATGAGTGCCCTTGGCCTAGGCCCCTCCAGCCCAATGTGGATCTCGCTCCCTGTCAAGGTGACTTGGTGAGCACGGGGGGGGGGGGGGGGGGGGGGGGGGGGGGGGGGCGAACTCCAGGGCAGATTTCTGCTACCCCCAACATTACCCCCTCCTGAGGGAGCGACTAAGCAGACTTTGGCGCTTGCTCAGGAGTCTTATTGCACACGATGGTCGAATGGGGAGTTCTAGTCATTTGCGACCTCCACCCGGTAGGCTACGGGCACCAACCGCGGGTGGCCTGCGCCGAGAGCTTTGACTGCCAGTATTCCACAAACGCTGGGCGGGCCGGGAGCGTCAGCCACGAGCGATCTCCTTCCGGCGCGAGCTCATCTCGCGCGGTCAGGGTCTGCCTCGGGCGAGCTGCGGGCACCAGCCATGGGCGATCTGCGTCGAGAGTTTTGACTCCCAGTATTTCACAAACGCTGGGCGGGCCGGGAGCGTCAGCCACGAGCGATCTCCTTCCGGCGCGAGCTCATCTCGCACGGTCAGGGTCTGCTTCGGGCGAGCTTGGGTGCCTGCCGCGCGCGATCTTGTGACTGGGATATCGCTCCAAATCTCCAACGGTCGCTTCCTCTTAAATGCGGCGTGAGGCTCGACGCTGATACAGTGAATCTCATCATGAGATCCTGATCGGCGCGAGACACGTGTCTCCTCCTCATTCGCTCTTCTCTTGTCATTAAATGACAGTGTCGGCGCCGGCGCAGCCTTTTCCACGCGTGGCCCACGTGGCGCTCGACGATTGGAAAGAAGTGAGCTGTCGCTTCGATTGTTGTCACGTCGCCTCGCCGTACGCGCTCGGGCATTAACTGCGGCTCGATTCACCTGCCTCTCACCCATCTATAAATAGGGGATGGGGGGGCGATAATTACCGTTGCGTGAAAACAGCTCTCCCTTCCTTCTTTGCTTTCAGCCCGCCCTGATCACTTTTGCTGCTAGCTCGCCTTAGCCCTTCTGCTCTAATGGCCTCCGCTTCCGACGTTGCTGCTGCTGTTGCTGCCGCTGCTGCCGCTGCTGCCGCTGCTGCCGCCGCCCAAGCCTCTGAGCCCGCCGCCGAGAGGGCAGTGGTCTGGCTGCAGAACCCGATCGGGGTGCCCGTTGGGGACAGTATCCGGGCGGCGATCGATCTCCCTCAGGAGATCCTCGTCACCGAGATGCCACTCTCGGGGAGGCCGCCCCAGGGCACAGTAGCTTCTGTCGGGCTACTGTGGTCCGGGCTGCGGTTCCCCCTGAGTCATCTCGCCGGGGAGCTCCTGGAGTTGACGGGGCTTTGCCCTGCTCAGCTCTCAGGAAACTCCTGGGGGATACTTTATGGGCTGTCCCAGCTGGAGACCGCCCTGAAGGCGAGGATCCCACTGAGCTATTTGCTCAAAAAGTAGCTCCTCAAGCTCTCGCCGGTCTTCAGCTCCGCGGGCTGCGGCTACTTCTACCTCGCCGGGCGACCTGGCGAGGTGATCCCCTTCTCTACTATCGAGAGCAAGGACCGCCACTGGAAGGACTATCCTTTCGTGGCGGTCGGCGACTGGCGCGGGCGGTTCAGCGGAGTCCCGGCTCACCCCGGGGTTCCCTCGACGGCGGTCTTCCGGGAGATCTCCTTCTACAAGGCGGGGAAGAAGAAGTGCATCGCTCCCGACCGGGAGCGATCTCTGGACGAGGCGATCCTCCACTACCTCGGTGGGCGGACTCCGGAGAAGATCACTGCTCCAGACTTCGCCTTCCAACTGAAGAACGGGAAGACCGACGCTATTCTGCTGAAGCAGAAGACCGTCCGGAAGAAGGAGGAGGAGGAGATCGGCGCAATTCCACCGATGCAGAATGTCCCTCCTCCCTCCAAAGGGGCCAGCAAGGGGGCGGGGAGTTCGGGAGGCAATCCTCGCAAGAAGACGGTCCGGAGGTGGGCTTCGCCCATCCGCCTCAACGACCCCGACACCATGGAGATGCTCCGCCAGGGCGAAGCCTCCGCTCCTGCACCACCTCCTCACCCGGACGCCGGCCCAGGTCAGCCACCTGCCCCACCTCCAATAGTTCACCGCAAGATTCAAATGGTCGAGCCCGACGACCCAAACATCGACCTCCCGCTAACCATGGCGGAAGTCGAATCCGGGATGGCCCAAATATTAATGGGTTACTTCCCCGGCGATCTGACCGTTCCTCTCCGTGTAGCAGTACTGACGCCGGAGATGGAGGCCCGCGGGAAGAAGAAGGTAAAGCTCGCGAGGCCCGCGCCTTCGAACGCCCAGACGGAGCAGCGGCGCAAAGCGCTGGAGGAGGCGGGCTTGGACTTGGAGCCAAGCTGGACGGACTCCGGGGAGGAGGTACCAGGCTCCGAGGAGGAAGAGCCCGCTCCTCAACCTTCCCAGGCGGAGCCTTCCGCTTCCGCCCAAGTGGAGAAGCCCCCGGCTCCACCAGTTCCCGCTCCAGGGGAGGGACCGAGCAGGCAGGAGCTTCCGCCTCCCGCCGCCGTGGCAGGGGTCCAGCAGGGCGAGCCCAACGCCACTGCTGCGACCTCCTCGCCGGCGGCAGCTCCGGCTCCCGCTCCTCAGGCCTCTCCTTCAGTAGAAGGCCAGGAGGGAGCGGGCTCCCAGCAGGGCTTGGGGGACCTAGTCTACAGGTCCCCCAGCTTTGTAGACATTGGCTCTGACTCCGAGTCCTCCAGCTCGGAGTTGGAGGCCAAAGGGGCCAGGGCGGACCCTCCGAGCCCGCCGGCAGCCGGAGCTCGCCCAGGGGAGGTGCTAACCTCCGCTCCTCCCGGCGTGCCCCCTCCTACCGAAGCTCCGGGGGGGTCCCAGCGCGGGCTCCTCTGCGGAGGAGGGGAGGGTGCCCTACTATGTGCGGCAGCTGCTGGGCCGCAACGTCTTCGCCCGAGCCCCCTTCGCTTCAATAAGCGAACGCCTGGCTGAGGTACGTCTTACTCTCTCTGACCCGCCAAAAATGTTAATTTCTGCTTCTTTTTGCTGACTTTTTCACCTTCCTTATGCAGGCGGAGAAGCGGAGCCAGGCGCTGGCCGCGGAGGTCGCTGGGGCCGGGAAGGCGCTGGCTGCCTTGTTCGACGATTCCCTTCGGGGGTCCGAGCGCAAGGTGGATGAGCACATCCACGAGCTTCAACGAGCTAAGGGCTCCGAGGAGCTGAGGGTGGAGTCGGAGGCACTGCACCGCAGGGTCAAAGCCCTGGTGTCAGGCCTTGCCATGGCCGAGGCAGCCAAAGGCCTGTCCGCTATCGCCCTCCTCAAAGCTAAGGCGGAGCGAGACGAGGCTGTGTCCGCCAGGGAGGTCGCGCAGCGGGAGGCGGCTCAACTTCAAGGCGAGGTCGCTGCTCTGAAGACAGAGATCGCCGCCCTGAAGGAGACGCACGCCGATGGCCTCCGGGCTCAGCAAGGTCGCCTCCAAGCCCAGCTGGACGATCTCCTCAAGAAAGGCGCCCTGGCCGCTGTGGAGAAATACCGGACCGAAAGGTCGAAGAAGCGGCGCCGAGGGGACGACAGTGGGGCAGAGACTAGCAAGCCTTGAGCTCGCAGCCTCGTAACTGCCTTTGTAATTTTTGGTTTAATCAATGAAATGAAATCTTTCTGAGTTCGCATATGCGTTTCTTTCTTTCTCTGTGCCACTCATGAGTCCGCTCTAGGAGTTCACAGCGATCTCGAGAGTGATACCCCGGGCGAGGCAGCTAATTCGATTCAACCTTTTTATTTTAAAGTATATGCAAACGAAAAACTCGGCATGCTCGCAAAAACTCAAATAGTCTCTAAGCCCGGAAAACGTTTAAGCGAACCAAAAGACTTCAAAAACTTCCCTACACTCAGAGACTTAAACCATTTTTATTTTTAAAGAAAACTAATAAGTGCTAGCTGCCCCCTGCCCGGTTAATTTCCCTCGTTGATCCTGTTCGGCGGGCTCGCCCTTCGAGGGGTATGCCAACGCCAGGATGCTTCCGTTCATGGCAGGTGAACGCGAAGGATCCTGGTTAGGTTTAGAGTCTACTAGGCAGCGGACTTCCTCGGGAATCTCAAGGTCGCCCACTGGCTGCCTCTGAGGATCCCGGTCTTGCTTTAAGTCCGCACAACGGCGGACTGCCCCGGGAAGCTCAAGGTCGCCCACTGGCTGCCTCTGAGGATTCCGATCTTGCTTTAAGTCCGCACAACGGCGGACTGCCCCGGGAAGCTCAAGGTCGCCTACTGGCTGCCTCTGAGGATCCCGGTCTTGCTTTAAGTCCGCACAACGGCGGACTGCCCCGGGAAGCTCAAGGTCGCCCACTGGCTGCCTCTGAGGATCCCGGTCTTGCTTTAAGTCCGCACAACGGCGGACTGCCCCGGGAAGCTCAAGGTCGCCCACTGGCTGCCTCTGAGGATCCCGGTCTTGCTTTAAGTCCACACAACGGCGGACTACACTTTTATAGATCATGCGGGCTCTTACTGTGCCGAGCTTTCGAGTTAAATTCTTTGTTGAACCCTTCATCGTTCATTCCTAACTTCAGAAGATGATTTACAAAAATTCCCTTAGGCATAAAACTTGCGAAGGTGCAGAGCGTTCCAAGGTCGCTCTAACAGGTCGCCTCCAGCGGTCATCAACCGGTAAGCCCCCGAGCTTCCTGCTTCGTGTACTATGTAGGGGCCTTTCCAGTTCGCCGCGAGCTTTCCTGTATTAGGCTCCTGCGTGTTTGCGAACACCTTTCTCATCACCATGTCCCCAGCCTTGAATGCCCGATGGCGGACTCTTTTGTCATAGGCGTGCTTCATTTCCTGTCTATATCCGGCGAGGTGTAGATTGGCGCGCTCTCGTCTTTCTTCGAGCTGATCGAGGGAATCGGCGAGCAGCTTGTCGTTGTCGACCTCCTCCGATGCAAGCCTTCTTTCAGTGGGCAGCTCGGTTTCTACGGGTAGCACGGCTTCGCAACCAAAAGTGAGACTGAAAGGGGATTCATTAGTTGAGCGACGTGGAGTGGTGCGATAGGCCCACAAGACTCCATCGAGCTCCTGCTCCCACAATCCTTTTTTCCCTTCCAGCCTTTTCTTGAGGTTGTCAAGGATCACGCGATTCGTTGCTTCGGCCTGCCCATTGCTTTGAGGGTACCTTGGGGAAGAGAACCTTAGGTCGACTCCATATTCAACACAAAACCTTCTGATCAAGCGATTGTCGAACTGGCGACCATTGTCGGTGATAAGTACCCGAGGCAGACCGAACCGGTAGAAAATATTCTTCTAAAGGAAGTCCTTCACTTGCTTTTCGCCTATCTTAGCTAGCGGGACCGCTTCCACCCATTTGGTGAAGTAGTCCGTGGCCACTAAGATGAATTTCTTTTGCCGGGCTGATACGGGGAATGGTCCCATAATATCTAAGCCCCACTGTTGAAACGGTCAGGGGCTCGCCAGAGGATGCAGTTCCTCTGCGGGTATATGATTCGTGGTGGCGTGCTTCTGGCATTGGATGCACCTCTGGGCGACCTTCAAAGCGTCTTGCTCCAGAGTGGGCCACCAGTACCCTTGCCTTCGTACTTTCGCAGCTAGAGATCGCCCACCAGTGTGGTTTCCCAGCTCGCCAGAGTGGATGCAATTCAGTACTTCTTCGGTCTCCGGGCTCTCGATGCAACAAAGATTCGGCCCGCCAAAAGATCTTCGAAAAAGGCGATCCCAGCGAATGAGATAGCGACCAGCGCATTTCTCCGCTCGCCGGGCTTCCTCTCTTCCTTCTGGAAGCTCGCCCTTTTGAAGAAAACGAAGAATGGGAGCTGTCCACCCGCCGGGTGATACGTCGGTAGAAACTTGGTTAACAGCGGGCTCCAGCCTTTGGAGCCGAGACTGGTTTTGGACCTCGATTAGAATCTGGCGAGCTTCTGATGTTCCCAGCAGGGAAGCGGCGTTTGCCAAGGCATCAGCTCGCCTATTATCGGCTCGCGGAATTTGCTCGAAAGAGATCTTTTCGAACTCCTCGGCCTTGCCCTTCACTAGATCTACGTAGCCCGCTATTCGTGCATCCCGGGAGGCGTACTCCCCATTGATTTGGCAAATAATTAGCTGGGAATCACTAAAGATCTTCAAGCGTTTGGCGCCTACCTCTTGAGCGAGCTCCAAACCAGCCAGCAGCGCCTCATATTCCGCCTCATTGTTGGTAGCGGCGAAATCCAGCCGGACTGATTTTTCCAGAAGTACCGACTGGGCGATCAGTGCGACCCTGATCCCAGCCCCCAAAGCGTTGGAGGATCCATCGACGAATAATTCCCAGCCCGACTCCTCAGAACGCTTAGTTGGAGGAAGCTCGCCTTGGTTGTCCAAGAATCTCGCCTTCCCAGGGTGTGCCTCAGTTGGCTCATCCTCCTGGTACTGGACCGATTCTTCTATGGGGAAGTCCGCCAAGAAATCGGCGAGCGCCTGTCCTTTGACAGCAACTCGAGGGACATACTCCAATCCGTAGGCGGCGAGCTCGGCAGACCATCGATACAGTCTGCCGGCCACCGAGGGCCTGAAGAGTGCGCTCTTCAGGGGGTGTTCCGTGATGACTTTGACGGTGTGCGCCGAGAAGTAAGGGTGGAGCTTTCTCGCGGTAAGGACCAAGGCCAATGCGACCTTCTCGATTGGTCGATACCGGAGCTCGGCGGGAAGCATTGTGTGGCTTACAAAGTAGACAGGCCGCTCCACCTTTGCTTCTTCCACAACAAGGACCCCGCTCACCGCATTCTCGGTGACCGCGAGATATACGCCAAGCTTGGCGCCATCTTTGGGTGCCGCTAGGATTGGCGGGCTCGCCAGATAGTCCTTGATCTTCTGAAAAGCGCGCTCGCACTCTTTATCCCAACAAATGCTCGCCCCTTTTCGTAGTAGCTCGAAGAGAGGTCGGCAATTGTCTGAGGATTTGGAGATGAACCGATTGAGCGCGGCGATTCGCCCACTCAACCTCTGGACTTCCTGCCGGGTTCTTGGTGCAGGCATTTCGACAAGTGCTCGGATTTGCCCAGGGTCGGCCTCGATCCCCCTGTGGGTGACCAGGTACCCGAGGAATTTCCCAGAAGTCACCCCGAATGCGCACTTCGCCGGGTTTAGCCTCATTTGGTACTTCCTCAGTATTTCAAAGGTTTCACGGAGATCGGCAACATGCCCCTCTCGCTCCCGACTCTTCACCAGGAGGTCGTCTACATAAACTTCGACATTCCTGCCGATCTGGCCCTTAAACATCTGAGTGACTAACCTTTGGTAGGTCGCTCCAGCGTTCTTAAGTCCAAAAGGCATCACTCGATAGCAGTATAGCTTCTGGTAGCCCGCTCCAGAGTAGAAGGCGGTCTTCTCCTGATCGTTGACGTGGAGAGGTATCTGGTTATACCCAGAATATCCATCCATAAAGGACAGGGCCCGGAACCCGACAGCTGCATCGACCAGCGCGCCTATTCTCGGAAGAGGAAAACCGTCCTTCGGGCATGCCTTATTGAGGTCGGAGAAGTCAATGCACACTCTGACCGCTCCGCTCTTCTTGGGCACCGCCACGATATTGGAGATCCACTTGGGGAAGTGCGCCTCGCGGATGAAGCCAGCTCGCTCTAGCTTGTCTATCTCCGCCGCTACTGCAACGGACTTCGCAGCAGGTATGTGCCGAGCTTTCTGCTTGACCGGCGGGAACTCTTTTATGGTGTGCAGACGATGACAGGCGACCTCCGGGTCAATCCCTGGCATGTCCGCGAAGCTCCAGGCGAATACGTCACGGTATTCCCTGAGCAAGTTGGTTATGGCCAGGACCTCGCCCTTGGTTAGCGAGGTCCCGAGACTAACAACTCTTGGCCCTTCTCTGCAGCCAATGTCGACCTCTTGAAGTGGTTCGGCAACTGGAAAACTTCCTCTCTTGGGGGTTGTCAGGCGACCTTCCTCCTCCAACTTAAGATCCACACCGCTCCCACCCGGGGATGGAGTAGGGGACTTAAGCGAGGAGGCCCCCAGCGGGCTCCCCAGTAGCTCGCTCATAGCGGGCGGTAATTGCTAGGAGGGTGCGGGCCTCTTGGCCTAGGCGACCTCCATGTCCGTGAGGTGAAGAACATCCTGCTCGCATCTGGTAGCAGTCACTTGATCACCCCGAATAACTACGACCCCGCTCGTGGTTGGGAATTTGAGGGCCTGATGGTTGGGTGAAGATACCGCATTCATTTGCCTTAGCCAAGGTCGCCCAAGGATGGCATTAAATGCGGAACTTCCATCCACTACCGCGAAGCGGACTTGGCGAGCCTCCGGGCCCGCGGTCACGGTAAGGGTTATCTCTGCTGCCACTTTGGCGACCTCACCGGTGAATCCGCTGAGGGAGCTCGTCGAGGGAGACAGGTCGGCAAGTCTCAACCCCATTCGCAGGTAGGCCGACAGAAAAAGGATGTCAACGGCGCTCCCCGAATCAACCAGAGCTCGCCTCACCTCGATGTTAGCCATCATCAGGCGTATGACGAGGGGGTCATTGTGGGGCGTGACGACCCCAGTCATGTCATCTTCCGAGAACCAGAGGAAATCGCGGGCTTCCACCCTCGGTGCTTGAAGTAAAGTAGGAGTTAGTGAGACGGAAAATACCTTCTGTGCCCGCTCCATCTCCCTTACTCGTCGGCGGGCTTCATTACTGGATCTCGGGCCGCTCAGCCGTCCGCTAATGGTGTGGCAGATCGCCGGTCCTCCCGGGGGAGGCGGAGGTAAGGCGGGCTCCGCGAGTCCTGGGCGATCTCCCTCCCGAGGGGCTCGTTCTGGAATCACCTCGAACCTCCTCGGGGGCGAGATGAATTGGTTCAAGTGCCCCAAGGTGACCAAATCCTCCAGGTGGTTCTTCAGAGCCCGGCATCTGTTAGTGTGATGCCCAGGGCTTCGATGAAAAGCGCACCGCCGCGAGTTGTCGGTAGAGCCGGGCTCTCCGACCTGCAGGGGTGGCGGGTACTGGAAGAAAGGTTCATTCCGAATCTGATGAAGGATTTGTCCTGGCGAGTGGGTTAGCACGGTGAAGTCCCGCTCCCCGGGTCCCGGAGGCAGGCGCCAGTTCGCCGGCCTTCCAGCGATCGCCGCGGGGGCTTCAGCGGGCTGTACAGCAAGAGCTGCGGATGGTCCGGGCAAAGGTACCGCCAGTGGCACCTCCCTCCTCTCCACGGCCTTAACGACAAGAGGTCGCAGAGCCGGAGGAGGTCGCTGCTCGACTGCCTTTCCCTTCCGGTCTAGCACCGCATCTTCGAGCTTGATGTGTTGCTGGACCAGGGCAAATAGTTCAACCATCGTGCGAGGATCTTTGATCACTAGAGCGTCATGAAGCTTGCCTCCCTCGGGGAGGGCGCTTCTGAAAGCACTCACCACGGTACGATCTTGGCCCGCCGCGTCTTCCAGAGCGAGGTAGGCGCTTCGGAATCGCATTGCGAAGCACCAGAGCGTTTCGCGAGCTCCCATGGCTAAAGTAAACAGAGACTTAATTCTTTTCGGGGGCTGCCTATTACAGTAATACTGCTCAAGGAATAGCCTAGAGAGAGTTGGAAAGTCGGGGATCATGCCGGGCGGCAACTTGTGGAACCAGTTCAATGCCGAGCCGGTCAAACTGCTCGGGAATGCTCGGCACAAGACGTGGTCTTGGTCTCGGAAAAACAGGAGCTTTCTGTAGGCCAAGAGGTGGTCAACGGGATCCTGCGACCCGTCAAACAATACAAACTTCGGGGGGGTCCAGTGGTGCGGAAAACCCCCTTGGTGGACCTCGCTGGTGAAAGGCGAGCTTCCTCCGTGGGCGGCGAGATCCTCCAGTAAATCCACGGGCGCACTAGATCGCTGCCGGTGCCCGGGGAGGAATCCCAAAGGCGGCTGCGCAGGTCCTAGGCGGCCGTGTGCACTCCCTCTAGGGAGGTCCAGATCCACCCCGCGGCGACCCTCGGGGGCCACCGATCGGCGGCCTCCTGGCTGCTCGCCCGCGGACCCCTTCAGCGTGGCGGTTGGTCTATGGGAGGCCGTCGCCTCTCGAGGTTCGGAAGGTATAGCCACCGTGGGCTCTTTCCCTCGTCGCCGACGGCGCGGGTCGCGATCCCTCTCTTGAGACCTTGCCTCCGACCCGTCAGAGTCGACGCTCCGGCTACGGCGGCGAGGGACGGTCGCGCGCGAGGTCGCCTGGTTGCTAGACTGCTGGGTTACAAGCTTCTGTAACCTTGTGAGCGGGGTTTCCAGTACCCCGCGCACGGCCGCTCTCCCGACTGGGGGTTCCGGATGGGACACCTACCGCGCCGGAGCGGCCGTGGGTGGGCGCGATGTTGACGCCGGTGGTCGCATCGGAGACGCCGTCTTCGTCGGCCCAGACCGTCGGCTGGCCGCCGGAGCCTGACGCAATCGTGTCAGTTCCTCCATCATGGCCCGCTGGGTGGCCAACATTTCCAACAAGAGTTGGTCACTGAGCGGGACCTGGGGCTGAGGGGTCTCAATAGGAGGCTCGCTGTGCTCAGATCTCGCATGGGTCCTCGGTCGCCTGCGTCCCCTTATCGCCGGAGCCATCTTTGGGGTTATGAGAGCCAACGGCGCTCAACCGCGTGGCCGTGGGCGCTCTCGCAGGAACCAGTCGAAGATCCCACAGACGGCGCCAAATGTTTGGGGGATTTTTCGCTGGTCCGTGCGGGCCGCCTACAGGACAAAGAAAAGAGAACGTGAGAACGGCTGGCTCCCTTAGGAGCGCAGACCCTCCGACGCTCAAGTCAGTCACGGTAGCACAACGGCGAGCTGTTGTATACCAAAGTGGTAGGGAAAGGATTTCGAACCTGTACTATGGAGCCTGGGGGTGAGCATTTATAGCAATCGGCGGCCTACCGTAGCCCGACACGTGGAGATTCTTCCAGGGCCTTCTAGACCCCCACGATCCGGCTCGCGTGGGTCTCTGACAGTCCTTGGTACTCACGCCATGACATTCTGTCGTCAAGCCTGCCAGGCGGTTTGAGTGGGGGAGAGCATCTTTCTTGTCGCTGCCAGGTGGCTGTTCTAGAATGTTCAAGTCTGAGAGATCTTCGTGCACTGTGGGCGACCTCCGGTGGGAAGCCAGAGCGAGCTCGCCCTCTATTGCTCCGCCTTCTCTTCCATTTCTATCAAGAGTCGGACCTCGCGGGAGCGACCTCTTCGATAAACTGGGGAATTCTGGCGAGGTTAGGCGGGCTCCTGGGCGAGATCAGGCGAGCTCCAGCGAGCTTAGGCGAGCTCCTGCATGAGCTAGGGGCGTTTGCGATGCCGTGTCTTTCTTATGCATGACGGTCTAACTCCCGCTACCACTGCAAGCGAATTCTCGTGCGAGCTTGGCGAGCTCCTGGGCGAGCTTTAGGCGAGCTCCTGAGGGAGCTTGATTGAGCTCTGGGGCGAGCTTGGCGAGCTCTTGAGCGAGCTTAGGCGGGCTCCTGTGCGAGATCAGGCGAGCTCCAGCGAGCTTAGGCGGGCTCCTGGACGAGATCAGGCGAGCTCCAGCGAGCTTAGGCGAGCTCCTATGAGTGCCCTTGGCCTAGGCCCCTCCAGCCCAATGTGGATCTCGCTCCCTGTCAAGGTGACTTGGTGATGATCCATTCGTACGATCCATTCTAATCCATTCGTACGATCCATTCTAATTGATTCATACGATCCATTCTAATTCGTTCGTACGATCCATTCTAATTCGTTCGCACTATCCATTCTAATTCATTTGTACGATCCATTTTAATTCATTCGTATGATCCATTCTAATTCATTCGTATTATACATTCGTGTGAATGAATTAGAATGGATCGTACGAATGAATTATAATGGATCTTACGAATGAATTAGAATAGATCGTGCGAATAAATTAGAATGGATCATACGAATGAATTAGAATAGATATATTCATGCGAATGAATTAGAATGGATCGTACGAATGAATTAGAATGGATCGTGCGAATGAATTAGAATGGATCGTATGAATAAATTAGAATGGATCGTACGAGTGAATTAAAATGGATACATTTGTGCGAATGAATTAGAATGTAACCATTCTAATTCATTCGTACAATCGAATGATCCATTCTAATTCATTCGCACGATCCATTCTAATTCATTCGTACGATCCATTCTAATTCATTCCTACGATCTATTCTAATTCATTCGCTCGAATGTATCCATTCTAATTCATTCGTACGATCCATTCTAATTCATTCGTATATCCATTCTAATTCATTCATTCGATCCATTCTAATTCATTCGTATGATCTATTCTAATTCATTCGCACGAATGTAACCATTCTAATTCATTCGTACGATTCATTCTAATTCATTCGAATGAGCTATTCTAATTCATTCGTACGATCCATTCTAATTCATTCGTACGATCCATTGTAATTCATTCATACAATCCATTCAGATTCGCACAAATGTATCCATTCAAATTCATTCATACGATCCATTCTAATTAATTCGCACGATCTATTCTAATTCAGTCGTATGAATGTATCCATTTTAATTCATACGTACGATCCATTCTAATTCATTTATATGATCTAATTCATTCGTACGATCCAATCTAATTCATTCATACGATCGATTCTAATTCATTCGCACGATCCATTCTAATTCATTCGTACGATCCATTCTACTTCATTCGTACGATCCATTCTAATTCATTCGCACAATCCATTCTAATTCATTCGTACGATCCATTCTAATTCATTCGTATGATCCATTCTAACTTATTCGGTGGATCCATTCTAATTCATTCGTACGATCCATTCTAATTCATTCGCACGAACCATTCTAATTTATTCGTACGATCCATTCTAATTCATTCGTACGATCTATTCTAATTCATTCGCATGATCCATTCTAATTCATTCATACGATCCATTCTAATTCATTCGTACAATCCATTCAAACTCATTCGTAAGATGCAATCTAATTCATTCGCACAAATGTATCTATTCTAATTCATTCGTACAATGCGTTCTAATCCATTCGTACGATCCATTCTAATCCATTCGTACGATCCATTCTAATCCATTCGTTCGATCAATTCTAATTCATTCGTACTTACAATCCATTCTAATTCATTCGTACGATCCATTCTAATTCATTCGCACTATCCATTCTAATTCATTCGTACGATCCATTCTAATTAGAATGGATCGTGCGAATGAATTAGAATGGATTGTACGAATGAATTAGAATGGTTACATTTGTGCGAATTCGCACGATCCATTCTAATTCATTCATACGAATGTATCAATTCTAAGTCATTCGTACGATCTATTCTAATTCATTCGTACAATGCGTACGAATGAATTAGAATGTATTGTGCGAATGAATTAGAATGGATCGTATGAATGAATAAGAATGGATCGTAGAATTAGAATGGATCGTACGAACGAATTAGAACGCATTGTACGAATGAATTAGAATGGATCGTACGAATGGATCATACGAATGAATTAGAATGGATTGTACGAATGAATTAGAATGGATCGTGCGAATGAATTAGAATGGATCGTACGAACGAATTAGAATGGATCGTACGAACGAATTAGAATGGATCGTATGAATGAATTAGAATGGATACATTCGAGCGAATGAATTAGAATGGATCATACGAATGAATTAGAATGGATCAAAGGAATGAATTAGATTGGATTGTGCGAATGAATTAGAATGGATCGTACGAATGAATTAGAATGGGATCGTTCAAATGAATTAGAAAGGATACATTTGTGTGAATGAATTAGAATGGACCGTACGAATGAATTAGAATGGATACATTTGTACGAATGAATTAGAATGGATCGTGCGAATGAATTAAAATGGATCGTACGAATGAATTATAATGTATCGTACGAATGAATTAGATTTGATCTTGCGATTGAATTAGAATAGATCGTACGAATGAATTAGAATGGATACATTCGTGCGAATGAACTAGAATGGATATATACATTCATGCAAATGAATTAGAATGAATTAGAATGGATACATTCGTGCGAATGAATTAGAATGGATCGTACGAATGAATTAGACTGGATCGTACGAATAAATTAGAATGGATACATTCATATGAATGAATTAGAATAGATCGTACGAATGTATTAGAATAGATCGTACGAATGGATTAGAATGGATCGTACGAATGGATTAGAATGGATCGTACGAATGAATTAGAATGGATCATACAAATGAATTAGAAAGGTTACATTCGTGAGAATGAATTAGAATGGATCGTGCGAATGAATTAGAATGGATCGTGCGAATGAATTAGAATGGATCGTACGAATGAATTAGAATGGATCGTGCGAATGAATTAGAATGGATCGTACGAATGAATTAGAATGGATCCACCGAATGAGTTAGAATGGATCATACGAATGAATTAGAATGGATCGTACGAATGGATTAGAATGGATCGTACGAATGAATTAGAATGGATCGTACGAATGGATTAGAATGGATCGTACGAATGAATTAGAATGGATACATTCGTCTGATCCATTCTAATTCATTCTCACAAATGTATCCATTCTAATCCATTCGTACGATCCATTCTAATTCATTCGTACGATCCATTCTAATTAATTCGCACAAATGTATCCATTCTAATTCATTTGCACGATCCATTCTAATTCATTCCTATGATCCATTCTAATCCATTCGTACGATCCATTCTAATTCATTCGTACGATCCTTTCTAATTCAGTCGCACGATCCATTCTAATTCGTTCGTATGATCCTTTCTAATTCATTCGTATGATACATTCGTGAGAATGAATTAGAATGGATCGTACGAATAAATTAGAATGGATACATTTGTGCGAATGAATTAGAATAGATCGTAGGAAAGAATTAGAATGGATCATACGAATGAATTAGAATGGATTGTACGAATGAATTAGAATGGATACATTCGTGCGAATGAATTAGAATGGATCGGATGAATGAATTAGAATGGATCGTACGAATGCATTAGAATGGATCGTACGAATGAATTAGGACGGATACATTCGAGCGAATGAATTAGAATGGATCGTGCGATGAATTAGAATGGATCATACAAATGAATTAGAATGGATTCTAATCCATTCGTACGATCCATTCTAATTCATTCGTACAATCCATTCTAATTCATTCGTACGATCCATTCTAATCCATTCGTATGATCCATTCCAATTCATTCGCACGAATGTAACCATTCTAATTCATTCGTACGATCCATTCTAATTCATTCATACAATCCATTCTAATTCATTCGTACGAATGTATCCATTCTAATTAATTCGTACGATCCATTCTAATTCATTCGTATGATCCATTCTTATTCATTCGCACGATCCAGTCTAATTGATTTGCACGATCCATTCTAATTCATTCGCACGAATGTATCCATTCTAATTCATTCGTACGATCCATTCTAATTCATTAATACGATCCATTCTAATTCATTCGTATGATCCATTCTAATTCATATGCACAAAGGTATCCATTCTAATTCATTTGCACGATCCATTCTAATTCATTCCTATGATCCATTCTAATTCATTCGTACGATCCATTCTAATTCATTCGCTCGAATGTATCCATTCTAATTCATTCGTACGATCCATTCTAATTCATTCGCACGATTCATTCTAATTCATTCGTACGATCCATTCTAATTCATTCCTACGATCTATTCTAATTCATTCGCTCGAATGTATCCATTCTAATTCATTCGTACGATCCATTCTAATTCATTCGTACGATCCATTCTAATTCATTCGTATGAATGTATCCATTCTAATTTATTCGTACGATCTAGTCTAATTCGTTCGTACGATCCATTCTAATTCATTCGCACAAATGTAGCCATTCAAATTCATTCGTACGAACTATTCTAATTTATTTGTATGATCCATTCTAATTCATTCGTATGATTCATTCTAATTCATTCGTACGATCCATTCTAATTCATTCGCACAAATGTATCCATTCTAATTCATTCGTACGATCCATTCTAATTCATTCGCACGATCCATTCTAATTCATTTGTACGAATGTATCCATTCTAATTCATTCGCACGATCCATTCTTATTCATTCGCATAAATGTATCCATTCTAATTTATTCGTACGATCCATTCTAATTTATTCGTACGATCCATTCTAATTCATTCGCACGATCCATTCTAATTCATTCGTACGACCCATTCTAGTTCATTCGCACGATCCATTCTAATTCATTCGTACGATCTATTCTAATTCATTCGTACGATCCATTCTAATTCATTCGCACGATCCATTCTAATTCATTCGCACGAATATATCCATTCTAATTCATTTGCACGATCCATTCTAATTCATTCCTATGATCCATTCTAATTCATTCGTACGATCCATTCTAATTCATTCGCTCGAATGTATCCATTCTAATTCATTCGTATGATCCATTCTAATTCGTTCGTACGATCCATTCTAATTCGTTCGTATGATCCATTCTAATTCGTTCGTACGATCCATTCTAATTCATTCGTATGATCCATTCTAATTCATTCGCACGATCCATTCTAATTCATTCGCACGAATGTATCCATTCTAATTCATTCGTACGATCCATTCTAATTCATTCGTACGATCCATTCTAATTCATTCGCTCGAATGTATCCATTCTAATTCATTCGTATGATCCATTCTAATTCGTTCATACGATCCATTCTAATTCATTCCAATGATCCATTCTAATTCATTCGTACGATCCATTCTAATTCATTCGCTCGAATGTATCCATTCTAATTCATTCGTACGATCCATTCTAATTCGTTCAAACGATCAATTCTAATTCGTTTGTACGATCCATTCTAATTCATTCGCACAAATGTAACCTTTCTAATTCATTCGTACGATCCATTCTAATCCATTCGTACGATCCATTCTAATCCATTCGTATGATCCATTCAAATCCATTCGTACGATCCATTCTAATTCATTCGTACGTCGTACGATCCATTCTAATTCATTCTCACGAATGTATCCTTTCTAATACATTTGTATGATCCATTCTAATTCATTCGTACTATCCATTCTAATCTATTCGTACGATCCATTCTAATCCATTCGTATGATCCATTCTAATTCATTCGCATGAATGTATCCATTCTAATTCATTCGCTCGAATATATCCATTCTAATTCATTCGTACGATCCATTCTTATTCATTCATACGATCCATTCTAATTCATTTGTACAAATAAATTAAAATGGATCGTACAAATGAATTAGAATGGATCATACGAATGAATTAGAATGGATCGTGCGAATGAATTAGAATGGATTGTACGAATGAATTAGAATGGATCGTACGAATGCCTTTCTAATTCATTTGTACGATCCATTCTAATTCATTCGTACGATCCTTTCTAATCCATTCGTACGATCCATTCTAATCCATTCATACGATCCATTCTAATTCATTCGTACGATCCATTCTAATTCATTCGCACGATCCATTCTAATTCATTCGTACAAATGTATCCATTCTAATTCATTCGTACAATCCATTTTAATTCATTCGTACGATCCATTCTAATTCATTCGCACAAATGTATCCATTCTAATTCATTCGTACGATCCATTCTAATTCATTCGCACGATCCATTCTAATTCATTCGTACGATCCATTCTAATTCATTCGTACGATCTATTCTAATTCATTCGCATGATCCATTCTAATTCATTCGTCCAATCCATTCTAATTCATTCGTACGATCCATTCTAATTCATTCGCACAATCCAATCTAATTCATTCCTTTGATCCATTCTAATTCATTCGTACGATCCATTCTAATTCATTCGCTCGAATGTATCCATTCTAATTCATTCGTACGATCCATTCTAATTCGTTCGTACGATCCATTCTAATTCGTTCGTACGATCCATTCTAATTCATTCGCATGATCCATTCTAATTCATTCGCACGATCCATTCTATTTCATTCGCACGATCCATTCTAATTCATTCGCACGATCCATTCTAATTCATTCGTACGATTCATTCTAATTCATTCGTACGATCCATTCTAATTCATTCGTACGATCCATTCTAATTCATTCGCTCGAATGTATCCATTCTAATTCATTCGTACGATCCATTCTAATTCGTTCATACGATCCATTCTGATTCATTCCAATGATCCATTCTAATTCATTCGTACGATCCATTCTAATTCATTCACTCGAATGTATCCATTCTAATTCATTCGTACGATCCATTCTAATTCGTTCAAACGATCCATTCTAATTCGTTCGTACGATCCATTCTAATTCATTCATTCGTACTATTGGGGGTATCTGGAACTCGCCCAGGAGATCGCCCCCCCCCCCCCCCCCCCCCCCCCCCGTGCTCACCAAATCATCTTGACAGGGAGCGAGATCCATATTGGGCTGAAGGGGCCCTAGGCAAAGAGCTCGCCCAGGAGCTCGATCAAGCTCGCCTAGGAGCTCGCCCAAGCTCGCCCAAGCTCGCTTAGGAGCTCGCCGAAGCTCGCTCAGGAGCTCGCCCAAGCTCACTCTGGAGCCCAATCAAGCTCACACAAGAGCTCGCCAAGCTCGCACGAGAGTTCGCTGGTAGTAGCATCGGGAGTTAGACCGTCATGCATACAAAGATGCAGGCACCAGAGACGCCCCCAGCTCGCGCAGGAGCTCGCCCATGCTCGCTCAGGAGCTCGCCCATGCTCGCTCAGGAGCTCGCCCAAGCTCGCCCAGACCCCTGTTTATCGAAGAGGTTGCTCCCGTGAGGTCCGACTCTTGATTGATGCGGACGAAAGGAAGGAGCCACGGAGGGCGAGCTCGCCTTTGCTTCCCCCCTGAGGTCGCCCACAGTAGAGCAGCATAAAGGCTGCCAGATGTCGAAACCCCATTGAAGCTACATGGACAAACGTCCATGGAAGTCCGCCCTAGTCAGTTTGAGACCGCCCAGATTTGAACATTCCAGAATAACCATCTGGCAGCAACAAGAAAGATGCTCTCCCCCACTCAAATCGCCTACCAGGCTTGACGACAAAGAATGTCAGGGCACGAGTACCAAGGACTGTCAGAGACCCACGCGAGCCAGAACGTGGGGGTCTAGAAGGCTCTGGAAAGAATCTTCACGTGTCGGGCAACGGTAGGTCGCCAATGTCTATAAATGCTCACCCCCAGGCTCCAGAGTACAGGTTGGAAACCCTTTTCCCTACCACTTTCTTATACAACAGCTCGCCGTTGTGCACTCGAGATTGACTTGAGCGTCGGAGGGTCTGCGCTCCTAAGGGAGCCAGCCGTTCTTACGCTTTTTCTTTGTCTTGCAGGCAGCCCGCACGGACCAGCGAAAAATATCCCCCAAACACAGACTGCTGGGTTACTAGCTTCTGCAACCTCGTAAGCGGGGTGGATCCGAACCTCCCTCGAGGGAGCGTGCACAGCCGCCTAGGACCTACGCAGCAGCCTCTGGGAGTTTTCCCCGGGCACTGGCAGCGACCTAACGCGACGGTAGACCTGCTGGAGGACCTCGCCGCCCACGTGGGTAGCTCGCCCTTCACGAGCGAGGTGCACCAAGGAGGTTTCCCTCACCATTGGACCCCGCCTAAGTTTGTACTGTTCGATGGATCGCAAGATCCAGTCGACCATCTATTGGCTTACCAGAAGCTGTTATTTTTCCGGGACCAAGACTATGTCTTGTGCCGGGCTTTCCCGAGTAGCTTGACGGGCTCGGCGCTAAACTGGTTTCACAAACTGCCATCGGGCACCATTCCAGACTTCCCTACTCTCTCCAGACTATTTCTGGAGCAGTACCGCTGCAACAGGCAGCCCCCGAAGAGGATTGAGTCTCTCTTCACCTTGGCCATGGGAGCCCGCGAAACCCTTCGAAGCTTCGCGACGCGCTTTCGAAGCGCCTACCTCGCTCTGGAGGATGCTGTCGGCCAAGATTGCACAACGGTGAGCGCTTTCCGGAACGCCCTCCCCGAGGGAAGCAAACTTCATGACGCGCTGGTAATCAAGGATCCCCGCACGATGGTCGAGCTCTTCGCCCTTGTCCAGCAACACATCAAGCTCGAAGATGCGATGTTAGACCGGAAGGGAAAGGCAGTCGAGCAGCGACCTCCTCCGGCACTGCGACCTCTCGTCGTTAAGGCCGTGGAGAGGCGGGAGGTGCCACTGGTGGTACCTTCGCCCGGACCGCCCGCAGCTCCTACCGTACAGCCCACTGAAATCCCCGCGGTGGTCGCTGGAAGGCCGGCGAACTGGCGCCTGCCTCCGGGACCCGGGGAGTGGGATTTCACCGTGTTAACCCACTCGCCAGGGCAAGTCTTTCACCAGATCCGGAATGAACCTTTCTTTCAGTACCCAGTACCCCTGCAGGTCGGGGAGCCCGGCTCAACTGACAACACGCGGCGGTGCACCTTTTATCGAAGCCCCGGGCATCACACCAATAGATGCCGGGCTCTGAAGAACCACTTCGAGGACTTGGTCACCCAGGGCCATTTGGATCAGTTCATTTCGCCTCCCAGGAGATTCGAGGTGATACCGGCGCGGGCTCCTCGGGAGGGAGATCGCCCGGGGCCCACTGAGCCCGCTTTGCCTCTACCTCCCCCGGGAGGGCCGGCGGTCTGTCACACCATCAGCGGGCGCCTGAACGGCCCAAGATCCAGCAACGAGGTTCGTCGACAAGTTAGGGAGATGGAGCGGGCTCAGAAGGTATTCTCCGTTTCTCTAACCCCTGTATTGCTCCAAACACCAAGGGTAGAAGCCCGAGACTTTATTTGGTTCTCGGAGGAGGACATGGCCGGGGTTGTTACCCCCCACAATGATCCCCTCGTCATACGCCTTATAATAGCGAACATCGAAGTAAGGCGGGTCCTGGTTGACCCAGGAAGTGCCGTAGACATCCTGTTCTTGTCAGCCTTCCAGCGAATGGGATTGAGACAAATTGATTTGTCTCCCTCAACGGGCTCGCTCACCAGTTTCACTGGCGAGTTGCTAAGGTGGTAGGGGAGATAACCCTCACCGTAACGGCGGGCCCGGAGGTACGTCAAGTCCGTTTCGCGGTGGTGGATGGGCAGTCCGCTTTCAATGCCATCCTAGGGCGACCTTGGTTGAGGCAGATGAAAGCGGTGTCCTCGCCTAATCACCAGGCCCTCAAGTTTCCCACCAACGGAGGGGTCGTGGTAATTCGAGGAGACCAGGTCGCTGCTACCAGGTGCGAGCAGGACGTCTTTCACCTCGCAGACGTTGAGGTCGCTGATGCCAAGAGGCCCGCGCCCTCCTAGCAATTAACGCCCACCTCGAGCGGGCTCCCTCAAAGCCCGAGAGAGGTCTCCTCGCTTAAATCCCCTACTTCACCCCCGGGTGGGAGCGGTGTGGATCTTGAGCTCGAGGAGAAAGGTCGCCTACCAGGGTCCCAGAGAGAAAGTTTTCCCATTGCCTAGCCGCTACAAGAAGTCAACATCGGTAGCGAGGACGGACCGAGGATTGTTAGTCTCGGGACCTCGCTAACCAAGGGCGAGGTCCTGGCCCTAACCAACATACTCAGGGAATACCGTGACGTATTCGCCTGGAGCTTCGCGGACATGCCAGGGATTGACCCGGAGGTCGCCTGTCATCGTCTGCATACCATGAAAGAATTCCCGCCGGTCAAGCAAAAAGCTCGGCACATACCTACTGCGAAGTCCATTGTAGTGGCGGCGGAGATAGACAAGCTAGAGCGAGCTGGCTTTATACGCGAGGCGCACTTCCTCGAGTGGATCTCCAATATTGTGGCGGTGCCCAAGAAGAGCGGGGCGGTCAGACTATGCATTGACTTCTCCGACCTCAATAAAGCATGCCCGAAGGACGGTTTTCCTCTTCCACGGATAGGCGCGCTGGTCGACGGAGCTGTCGGGTTCCAGGCCCTGTCCTTCATGGATGGATATTCTGGGTATAACCAGATACCTCTCCACGTCGACGATCAAGAGAAGACCGCCTTCTATTCTGGGGCGGGCTACCAGAAGCTATTCTGCTATCGAGTGATGCCTTTTGGACTTAAGAACACTGGAGCGACCTACCAAAGGTTAGTCACTCAGATGTTTAAGGGTCAGATCGGCAGGAATGTCAAAGTTTATGTAGACGACCTCCTGGTGAAAAGTCGAAAGCGAGAGGGGCATGTCGCCGATCTCTGCGAAACCTTCGAAGTGCTGAGAAAGTACCAAATGAGGCTAAACCCGGCAAAGTGCGCATTCGGGGTGACCTCTGGGAAATTCCTAGGGTACCTGGTCACCCACAGGGGGATCGAGGCCGACCCTGGGCAAATCCGAGCACTTGTCGAAATGCCCGCACCAAGAACCCGGCAGGAGGTCCAAAGGTTGAGCGGGCGAATCGCCGCGCTAAATCAGTTCATCGCCAAATCCTCAGATAATTGTCGACCTCTTTTCGAGCTACTACGAAAAGGAGCGAGCATTTGTTGGGATGAAAAGTGCGAGCGCGCCTTTCAAAAGATCAAGGACTACCTGGCGAGCCCGCCAATCCTAGCGGCACCCAAAGAGGGCGCCGAGCTTGGCGTATATCTCGCGGTCACAGAGAACGCGGTAAGCGGGGTCCTTGTTGTAGAAGAAGCAAAGGTGGAGCGGCCTGTCTACTTTGTAAGCCACACAATGCTTCCCGCCAAGCTCCGGTATCGACCAATCGAGAAGGTCGCATTGGCCTTGGTCCTTACTGCGAGAAAGCTTCACCCCTACTTCTCGGCGCACACTGTCAAAGTCATCACGGAGCACCCTCTGAAGAGCGCGCTCTCCAGACCCTCGGTAGCCGGCAGGCTCTATCGATGGTCCGCCGAGCTCGCCGCCTATGGTTTGGAGTATGTCCCTCGAGTTGCTGTCAAAGGGCAGGCTCTCGCCGATTTCTTGGCGGACTTCCCCATAGAAGAACCGGTCCAGTACCAGGAGGATGAGCCAACTGAGGCACACCCTGGGAAGGCGAGGTTCTTGGACAACCAAGGCGAGCTTCCTCCAACTAAGCATTCAGAGATGACAGGCTGGGAATTATTCGTCGATGGATCCTCCAACGCTTTGGGGGCTGGGATCGGGGTTGCACTGATCGCTCAGTCGGTAATTCTTGAGAAATAAGTCCGGCTGGATTTCGCTGCTACCAACAACGAGGCAGAGTATGAGGCGCTGCTGGCTGGTCTAGAGCTCGCTCAAGAAGTAGGCGCCAAACGGTTAAAGGTCTTCAGCGATTCCCAGCTAATTATTTGCCAAATCAATGGAGAGTACGCCTCCCAGGATACCTGAATGGCGGGCTACGTGGATCTGTTAAAAGAAAAGGCCGCAGAGTTCGAAAAGATCTCCTTCGAGCAAATTCCCCGAGCCGATAATAGGCGAGCTGATGCTTTGGCAAACGCCGCCTCCCTGCTGGGAACATCAGAAGCTTGCCAGATTCTCATCGAGGTCCAAAATCAGTCTCGGCTCCGACTGATAGAGCCCGCTATTAACCAAGTCTCTGTCGACGTATCACCCGGCGGGTGGACCGCCCCCATTCTTCATTTTCTCCAAAAGGGCGAGCTTCTAGAGGGTAGAGAGGAAGCCCGGTGAGTGGAGAAATGCGCAGGTCGCTATCTCATTGGCTGGGATCGCCTTTTTCGAAGATCTTTTGGCGGGCCAAATCTTTGTTGCATCGAGAGCCCGGAGACCAAAGAAGTTTTGAATTGCATTCACTCTGGCGAGCTGGGAAACCACGCTGGTGGGCGGTCTCTAGCTGCAAAGGTACGAAGGCAAGGATACTGGTGGCCCACTCTGGAGCAAGATGCCTTGAAGGTCGCACAAAGCTACATCCAATGCCAGAAGCACGCCACGACAAATCATATGCCCGCAGAAGAACTGCATCCTTTGGCGAGCCCCTGGCCTTTCCAGCAATGGGGACTGGACATTGTGGGACCTTTCCCCGTGTCAGCCCGGCAAAAGAAATTCATCTTAGTGGCTACGGACTACTTCACCAAGTGGGTGGAAGCGGTCCCGCTAGCTAAGATAGGCGAAAAGCAAGTGAAGGACTTCCTTTGGAAGAATATTTTCTGCCAGTTCGGTCTGCCTCAGGTACTTATCATCGACAATGGTCGCCAGTTCGACAATCGCTTGATCAGAAGCTTTTGCGTTGAATATGGAGTCGACCTAAGGTTCTCGTCCCCAAGGTACCCTCAAAGCAACGGGCAGGCCGAAGCTACGAATTGCGTGATCCTAGACAACCTCAAGAAAAGGCTAGAAGGGAAAAAAGGATTATGGGAGCAGGAGCTCGATGGAGTCTTGTGGGCCTATCGCACTACTCCACGTCGCTCAACTAACGAGTCCTCTTTCAGTCTCATCTTTGGTTGCGAAGCCGTGCTACCCGTAGAAGTCGAGCTACCTACGGAAAGAAAGCTCGCTGCAGATGAGGTCGATAATGACGCTCTGCTCGCCGACTCCCTCGATCAGCTCGAAGAAAGGCGAGAGCGCGCCAATCTACACCTCGCCGGATATAGACAGGAAATGAAGCGCGCGTATGACAAAAGAGTCCGCCATCGGGCATTCAAGGCTGGTGACATGGTGATGAGAAAGGTGTTCGTAAACACGCAAGAGCCTAATGCAGGAAAGCTCGCGGCAAACTGGGAAGGCCCCTACATAGTACACGAAGCAGGAAGCTCAGGGGCTTACCGGTTGATGACCGCTGAAGGCGACCTGTTAGAGCGACCTTGGAATGCTTTGCACCTTCGCAAGTTTTATGCATAAGACCAGGAAATTTTGTAAATCATCTTCTGAAGAAGTTATGAATGAACGATGGAGGTTAAAAAAAAAAAAATGGAGGTTTCAACAAACAATTTAACTCGGAAGCTCGGCGCAGCAAGAGCCCGCATGATCTATAAAGTGTGGTCCGCCGTTGTGCGGACTTAAAGCAAGACCGGGATCCTCAGAGGCAGCCAGTGGGCGACCTTGAGCTTCCCGGGGCAGTCCGCCGTTGTGCGGACTTAAAGCAAGACCGGGATCCTCAGAGGCAGCCAGTGGGCGACCTTGAGATTCCCGGGGCAGTCCGCCGTTGTGCGGACTTAAAGCAAGACCGGGATCCTCAGAGGCAGCCAGTGGGCAACCTTGAGCTTCCTGGGGCAGTCCGCCGTTGTGCGGACTTAAAGCAAAACTGGGATCCTCAGAGGCAGCCAGTGGGCGACCTTGAGATTCCTGGGGAAGTCCGCTGCCTAGTGGACTCTAAACCTAACCGGGATCCTTCGCGTTCACCTGCCATGAACGGAAGCATCCTGGCGTGGGCATACCCCTCAAAGGGCAAGTCCGCTGAACAGGATCATCGAGAGAAATTAACCGGGCAGGGGGCAGCTAGCACTTATTAGTTTCCTTCAAAAATAAAAATGGTTTAAGTCTCTGAGTGTAGGGAAGTTTTTGAAGTCATTTGGTTCACTTATCGTTTTCCGGGCTCAGAGACTATTGAATTTTAGCGAGCATGCCGAGTTTTTCGTTTGCATATACTTTAAAATAAAAAGGTTGAATCGAATTAGCTGCCTCGCCCGGGGTATCACTCTCGAGATCGCTGCGAAACTCCTAAAGCGGACTCATGAGCGACACAGAGAAAGAAAGAAACACATAGGCGAGCTCAAAAAGATGAAAATTTCATTGATTGACAAAAATTATAAGAACAGTTACAAGGCTGCGAGCTCAAGGCTTGCTAGTCTCCGCCCCACTGTCGTCCCCTCGGCGCCGCTTCTTCGACCTCTCGGTCTTGTACTTTTCCACAGCGGCCAGGGTGCCTTTCTTGAGGAGATCGTCCAGCTGGGCTTGAAGGCGACCTTGTTGAGCCGAAGGCCTTCGGCGTGCGTCTCCTTCAGGGCGGCGATCTCTGTCTTCAGAGTAGCGACCTCGCCTTGAAGTTGAGCCGCCTCCTTCCTAGCGGCCTCCCTGGCAGTGACGGTCTCGTCCCGCTCCGCCACGGCCTTTTTGAGGTCGGCGGAGGACTTGAGCTGGGACGCCTCCATCTCGGCCATGCCCGACACCAGGGTCGCGACCCTCTGCCGAAGCTCCTCCACCTCTTTCAGAGCCACGGTGTGCGAAGCCCGCTGGAGCTCGTGGATGTGCTCATCCACCTTGCGATCAGACCCCCGAAGGGAATCGTCGAACAAGGCGGCCAGCGCCTTCCCGGCCCCAGCGACCTCCGCGGCCAGCGCCTGGCTCTGTTTCTCCGCCTGCATAAGGAAGATAAAAAAGTCAGCGAAAATTTAGCATATTTGGCGTAAGGGCAGAAAGGGCGAGAGGTACCTCGGCCAGGCGTTCGCTTATGGAAGCGAAGGGGGCTCGGGCGAAGACGTTGCGGCCCAGCAGCTGCCGCACGTAGTAGGGCGCCCTCCCCTCCTCCGCAGAGGAGCCCGCGCTAGGACCCCCCGGAGCTTCGGTAGGAGGAGGCACGCCAGGAGAAGGAGTGGGGGCTGGCACCTCCCCCGGGCGAGCTCCGGCTGCTGGCGGGCTCGGAGGGTCCGACCTGGCCCCTTTGGCCTCCGACTCCGAGCTGGAGGACTCGGAGTCGGAGCCAATGTCTACAAAGCTAGGGGACCTGTAGACCAGGTCCCCCAGGCCTTGCTGGGAGCCCGCTCCCTCCTGGCCCTCTGCTGGAGGCGAGGCCGCAGGGGCGGGAGCTGGAGCTGCTGCCGGCGGAGAGGTCGCAGCGGTGGCATTGGATTCGCCCTGCCGGACCCCTGCCCCGTCGGCGGGAGGAAGAAGCTCCTGCCCACTCGGTCCCGCCCCTGGGGCGGGAGCTGATGGAGCCGGGGGCTTCTCTACTTGGGCGAAAGCGGCAGGCTCCGCCCGGGAAGGTTGAGGAGCGTGCTCTTTCTCCTCGGAGCCTGATGCCTCCTCCTCGGAGTCCATCCAGCTTGGCTCCGAGTCCAAGCCCACCTCCTCAAGTGCTTTTCGCCACAGCTCCGCCTGGGAGTTCGAAGGCGCGGGCCTCGCGCGCTTGGCCTTCTTCTTCCCGCAGGCCTCCATCTCCGGCATCAGCACTGCTACACGAAGAGGGACGGTCAGATCGCCGGGGAAGTTGCCCATTAGTATCTGAGCCATCCCGGATTCGACCTCCGCCATGGTTAGCGGGAGGTCGACGTTCGGGTCGTCGGGCTAGACCATTTGAATCTTGCGGCGAACAATTGGAGTTGGGGCAGGTGGCTGACTTGGGCCGGCGTCCGGGCGAGGAGGTGGTGCAGGAGCGGAGGCTTCGCCCTGGTGGAGCATCTCCATGGTGTCGGGGTCGTTGAGGCGGATGGGCGAAGCCCGCCTCCGGACCGTCTTCTTGCGGGGGTTGCCTTCCGAACTCCCCGCCCCCTTGCTGGCCCCTTTGGAGGGAGGAGGGACGTTCTGCATCGGCGGAATAGCGCCGATCTCCTCCTCCTTCTTCTTCCGGACGATCTTCTGCTTCAGCAGAATAGCGCCGGTCTTCCCGTCCTTCAGCTGGAAGGCGAAGTCGGGAGCAGTGATCCTCTCTGGAGTCCGCCCCCCGAGGTAGTGGAGGATCGCCTCGTCCAGAGATCGCTCCCGGTCGGGAGTGATGCACTTCTTCTTCCCCGCCCGGAAGAGGGAGATCTCCCAGAAGACCGCCGTCGGGGGAACCCCGGGGTGAGCCGGGACTCCGCTGTGCTGCCCGCGCCAGTCGCCGACCGCCACGAAAGGATAGTCCTTCCAGTGGCGGTCCTTGCTCTCGATGGTGGAGAAGGGGAGCACCTCGCCAGGCCGCCCGGCGAGGTAGAAGTAGCCGCAGCCCGCGGTGCTGAAGACCGGCCCGGGCTTGAGGAGCCACTTTTTGAGCAAGTAGCTCAGTGGGATCCTCGCCTTCAGGGCGGTCTCCAGCTGGGACAGCCCGTAGAGTATCCCCCAGGAGTTTCCTGAGAGTTGGGCGGGGCAAAGCCCCGTCAACTCCAGGAGCTCCCCGGCGAGATGACGCAGGGGGAACCGCAGCCCGGACCACAGCAGCCCGACAGAAGCTACTGTGCCCTGGGGCGGCCTCCCCGAGAGTGGCATCTCGGTGACGAGGATCTCCCGAGGGAGATCGATCGCCGCCCGGATACTATCCCCGACGGGCACCCCGATGGGGTTTTGCAGCCAGACCACCGCTCTCTCAGCAGCGGGCTCAAAAGCTTGGGCGGCGGCAGTAGCGGCGGCAACAGCAGCAGCAACATCGGCAGCGGAGGCCATTAGAGCAGAAGGGCTAAGGCGAGCTGAAAGCAGAAGCGATCAAGGCGGGCTGAAAGCAAAGCAAGAAGGGAGAGCTGTTTTCACACGATGGTAAAAATCGCCCCCCATCCCCTATTTATAGACGGGTAAGAGGCAGGTGAATCGAGCCGCAGTTAATGCCCGAGCGTGCTCGGCGAGGCGACGTGACGGCAATCGAAACAACAGATCGCTTCTTTCCAATCGTCAAGCGCCACATGGGCCACGCGTGGAAAAAGCTGCACCGGCGCCGACACTATCATTTACTGACAAAAGAGGAGCGAATCAGAGGAGACACGTGTCCCATGACAGACGAAATCTCATAATGAGATTTATCGTATCAGCTTCGTATCTCGGGTCTCGCGTCGTATTTAAGGTGAAACGACCGCTGGAGATCTGGTGCGAAACCCAAGCCACAAGATCGCCTGCGGCAGGTGCCCGCAGCTCGCCCGAAGCAGACCCTGACCGCGTGTGATGAGCTCGCACCGGAAGGAGATCGCTCGTGGCTGATGCTCCCGGCCCGCCCAGCGTTTGTGAAATACTGGGAGTCAAAACTCTCGACGCAGATCGCCCACGGCTGGCGCCCGCAGCTCACCCGAAGCAGACCCTGACCGCGTGTGATGAGCTCGCACCGGAAGGAGATCGCTCGTGGCTGACGCTCCCGGCCCGCCCAGCGTTTGTGAAATACTGGGAGTCAAAACTCTCGACGTAGATTGCCCACGGCTGGCGCCCGCAGCTCGCCCGAGGTAGACCCTGACCGCGTGTGATGAGCTCGCGCCGGAAGGAGATCGCTCGTGGCTGACACTCCCGGCCCGCCCAGTATTTGTGAAATACTGGGAGTCAAAACTCTTGACGCAGATCGCCCACGGTTGGCGCCCGCAGCTCGCCCGAGGCAGACCCTGACCGCGTGTGATGAGCTCGCGCCGGAAGGAGATCGCTGGTGGCTGACGCTCCCGGCCCGCCCAGCGTTTGTGAAATACTGGCAGTCAAAGCTCTCGGCGCAGACCGCCCACGGCAGGTGCCCGCAGCCCACAAGGTGGAGGTCGCCAATGACTGGTACTCCCAATCCGACCGTCGTGTGCAATAAGTCTCCTGAGCAAGCGTCAAAGTCTCCTTGGACGCTCCCTCAGGAGGGGGTAATGTTGGGGGTATCTGGAACTCGCCCAGGAGATCGCCCCCCCCCCCCGTGCTTACCAAATCATCTTGACAGGGAGCGAGATCCATATTGGGCTGAAGGGGCCCTAGGCAAAGAGCTCGCCGAGGAGATCGATCAAGCTCGCCCAGGAGCTCGCCCAAGCTCGCTTAGGAGCTCGCCGAAGCTCGCTCAGGAGCTCGCCCAAGCCCACTCAGGAGCCCAATCAAGCTCACACAAGAGCTCGCCAAGCTCGCACGAGAGTTCGCTGGTAGTAGCAGCGGGAGTTAGACCGTCATGCATACAAAGATGCAGGCACCAGAGACGCCCCCAGCTCGCGCAGGAGCTCGCCCATGCTCGCTCAGGAGCTCGCCCATGCTCGCTCAGGAGCTCGCCCAAGCTCGCCCAGACCCCTGTTTATCGAAGAGGTTGCTCCCGCGAGGTCCGACTCTTGATAGATGCGGATGAAAGGAAGGAGCCACGGAGGGCGAGCTCGCCTTTGCTTCCCCCCTGAGGTCGCCCACAGTAGAGCAGCATAAAGGCTGCCAGATGTCGAAACCCCATTGAAGCTACGTGGACAAACGTCCATGGAAGTCCGCCCTAGTCAGTTTGAGACCGCCCAGATTTGAACATTCCAGAATAACCATCTGGCAGCAACAAGAAAGATGCTCTTCCCCACTCAAACCGCCTACCAGGCTCGACGACAAAGAATGTCAGGGCGCGAGTACCAAGGACTGTCAGAGACCCACGCGAGCCAGAACGTGGGGGTCTAGAAGGCTCTGGAAAGAATCTTCACGTGTCGGGCAACGGTAGGTCGCCAATGTCTATAAATGCTCACCCCCAGGCTCCAGAGTACAGGTTGGAAACCCTTTTCCCTACCACTTTCGTATACAACAGCTCGCCGTTGTGCACTCGAGACTGACTTGAGCGTTGGAGGGTCTGCGCTCCTAAGGGAGCCAACCGTTCTTACACTTTTTCTTTGTCTTGCAGGCAGCCCACACGGACCAGCGAAAAATATCCCCCAAACACGTACGATTCATTCTAATTCATTCGTACGATCCATTGTAATTCATTCATACAATCAATTCTAATTAATTCGCACGATCTATTCTAATTCAGTCGTATGAATGTATCCATTTTAAGTCATTCGTACGATCCATTCTAATTCATTCGTACGATCGATTCTAATTTATTCGCACGATCCATTCTAATTCATTCGTACGATCCATTCTACTTCATTCGTATGATCCATTCTAATTTATTCGTTCAAATATATCCATTCTAATTCATTAGCACGATCCATTCTAATTCATTCGCACGAATGTATCCATTCTAATTCATTTGCACGATCCATTCTAATTCATTCCTATGATCCACTCTAATTCATTCCTACGATCCATTCTAATTCATTCGCTCGAATATATCCATTCTAATTCATTCGTATGATCCATTCTAATTAGAATGGATCGTACGAATGAATTAGAATGGTTACATTCGTACGAATGAATTAGAATGGATCGTACGAAAGAATTAGAATGAATCATACGAATGAATTAGAATGGATCGTGCGAATGAATTTGAATGGATCGTACGAATGAATTAGAATGGATCGTGCGAATGAATTTGAATGGATCGTACGAATGAATTAGAATGGATACATTCGTGCGAATGAATTAGAATGGACCGGACGAATGAATTAGAATGGATCGTGCGAATGAATTAGAATAGATCGTGCGAATGAATTAGAATGGATCATACAAATAAATTAGAAAGGTTACATTCGTGAGAATGAATTAGAATGGATCGTACGAATGAATTATAATGTATCATGTGAATGAATTAGAATGGATCGTACGAATGAATAAGAATGGATCGTACAAATGAATTAGAATGGAATATACGAATGAATTAGAATGGATCGAACGAATGAATTAGAATGGATACATTCGAGCGAATGAATTAGAATGGATCGAATGAATGAATTAGAATGGATCGTACGAATGAATTAGAATGGATCGTGCGAATGAATTAGAATAGATCGTATGAACGAATTAGAATGGATCGTACGAACGAATTAGAATGGATCATATGAATGAATTAGAATGGATCGTACGAATGAATTAGAATGAATTAGAATGGATCATACGAATGGATTACAATGGATCGTACGAATGCATTAGAATGGATATATTCGTGCGAATGAATTAGAATGGATCGTACGAATGAATTAGAATGAATCGTGCGAATGAATTAGAATGGATCGTACGAATGAATTAGAATGGATCGTGCGAATGAATTAGAATGGATCGTAGGAATAAATTAGAATGGATTGTGCAAATGAATTAGAATGGATACATTCGAGCGAATGAATTAGAATGGATCGTAGGAATGAATTAGAATGGATCGTACGAATGAATTAGAATGGTTACATTCGTGCGAATAAAATACAATGGATCATACGAATGAATTAGAATGGATCGTACGAATGAATTAGAATGGATCGAACGAATGAATTAGAATGGATACATTCGAGCGAATGAATTAGAATAGATCGTAGGAATGAATTAGAATGGATCATACGAATGAATTAGAATGGATCGTGCGAATGAATTAGAATGGATTGTACGAATGAATTAGAATGGATACATTCGAGCGAATGAATTAGAATGGATCGTACGAATGAATTAGAATGGATCATAGGAATGAATTAGAATGGATCGTACGAATGGATTAGAACACATTGTACGAATGAATTAGAATGGATCGTACAAATGAATTAGAATGGATACATTCGTGCGAATGAATTAGAATGGATCGTACGTACGATCCATTCTAATTCATTCGCTCGAATGAATTAGAATGGATCGTGCAAATGAATTAGAATGAATCGTACGAATGAATTAGAATGGTTACATTCGTGCGAATGAATTAGAATGGATCGTACGAACGAATTAGAATGGATCGTTTTAATGAATTAGAATGGATCGTACGAATGAATTAGAATGGATCATTGGAATGAATTAGAATGGATCGTATGAACGAATTAGAATGGATCGTACGAATGAATTAGAATGGATACATTCGAGCGAATGAATTAGAATGGATCGTACGAATGAATTAGAATGGATCGTACGAATGAATTAGAATGGATCGTGCGAATGAATTAGAATGGATCGTGCGAATGAATAAGAATGGATCGTGCGAATGAAATAGAATGGATCGTGCGAATGAAATAGAATGGATCGTGCGAAAGAATTAGAATGGATCGTACGAACGAATTAGAATGGATCGTACGAATGAATTAGAATGGATCGTATGAACGAATTAGAATGGATCGTACGAATGAATTAGAATGGATACATTCGAGCGAATGAAATAGAATGGATCGTACGAATGAATTAGAATGGATCAAAGGAATGAATTAGATTGGATTGTGCGAATGAATTAGAATGGATCGTACGAATGAATTAGAATGGATTGTACGAATGAATTAGAATAGATCATACGAATGAATTAGAATGGATCGTACGAATGAATTAGAATAGATCGTACGAATGAATTAGAATGGATCGTACGAATGAATTAGAATGGATCGTGCGAATGAATTAGAATGGATCGTACGAATGAATTAGAATGGATACATTTGTGCGAATGAATTAGAATGGATCGTACGAATGAATTAGAATGGATTGTACGAATGAATTAGAATGGATACATTTGTACGAATGAATTAGAATGGATCGTGCGAATGAATTAGAATGGATCGTACGAATGGATTAGAATGGATCGTACGAATGGATTAGAATGGATCGTACGAATGGATTAGAATGGATCGTACAAATGAATTAGAATGGATCGTACAAATGAATTAGAATGGCATTCGTACGATCCATTCTAATTCATTCATACAATCCATTCTAATTCATTCGCACGATCCATTCTAATTCATTCGTATGATCCATTCTAATTGATTCCTACGATCAATTCTAATTCATTCGCTCGAATGTATCTATTCTAATTCATTCGTTCGATCCATTCTAATTCATTCGTACGATCCATTCAAATTCATTCGCATGATCCAATCTAATTCATTCGTACAATCCATTCTAATCTATTCGTACGATCCATTCTAATCCATTCGTACGATCCATTCTAATCCATTTGTAGGATACATTCTAATTCATTCGTATGATCCATTCTAATTCATTCGCACGAATGTATCCATTCTAATTCATTCGTACAATCCATTCTAATTCATTCGCACGATTCATTCTAATTCATTCGTATGATCCATTCTAATTCATTCCTACGATCTATTCTAATTCATTCGCTCGATTGTATCCATTCTAATTCATTCATACGTTCCATTCTTATTCATTCGTACGATCCATTCAAATTCATTCGTATGATCCATTCTAATTAATTCGTACGATCCATTCTAATTCATTCTCACGAATGTAACCTTTCTAATTCATTTATATGATCCATTCTAATTCATTAATGGATCGAGCGAATGAATTAGAATGGATCGTGCGATGAATTAGAATGGATCATACAAATGAATTAGAATGGATTCTAATCAATTCGTACGATCCATTCTAATCTATTCTAATTCATTCGCACAAATGTATCCATTCTAATTCATTCTCACAAATGTATCCATTCTAATTCATTCGTATGATCCATTCTAATTCATTCGTACGATCCATTCTAATCCATTCGTACGATCCATTCTAATCCATTCGTACGATCCATTCCAATCCATTCGTACGATCCATTCTAATTCATTCGTATGATCTATTCTAATTCATTCGCTCGAATGTATCCATTCTAATTCATTCGTTCGATCCTATCTAATTCATTCGTATGATCCATTTAAATTCATTCGCATGATCCATTCTAATTCATTCTCACGAATGTAACCTTTCTAATTCATTTGTATGATCCATTATAATTCATTCGTACGATCCATTCTAATCCATTCGTACGATCCATTCTAATTCATTCGTACGATCCATTCATTAGAATGGATACATTTGTACGAATAAATTAGAATGGATTGTACGAATGAATTAGAATGGATACATTCTTGCGAATAAATTAGAATGGATCGTATATTCGTGCAAATAAATTAGAATGGATCATATGAATGAATTAGAATGGATTGTGCGATTCGAATGGATCGTACGAATGGATTAGAATGGATCATATGAATGAATTAGAATGGATCGTACGAATGAATTAGAATGGATATATTCGAGCGAATGAATTAGAATGGATCGTACGAATGAATTAGAATGGATCATAGGATTGAACTAGAATGGATCGTGCAAATAAATTAGAATGGATACATTCGTGCGAATGAATTAGAATGGATCGTAGGAATGAATTAGAATGGATCGTACGAATGGATTAGAATGGTTACATTCGTGCGAATGAATTAGAATGGATCGTACGAATGGATTAGAATGGATCGTACGAATGAATTAGAATGGATCGTACAAATGAATTAGAAAGGTTACATTTGTGAGAATGAATTAGAATGGATCATACGAATGGATTAGAATGGATCGTACGAATGGATTAGAATGGATCGTACGAATGAATTAGAATGGATCGTACGAATGCATTAGAATGGATACATTCGTGCGAATGAATTAGAATGGATCATACGAATGAATTAGAATGGATCGTGCGAATGAATTAGAATGGATCGTACGAATGAATTAGAATGGATCGTGCGAATGAATTAGAATGGGTCGTACGAATGAATTAGAATGGATCGTAGGAATGAATTAGAATTGATCGTGCGAATGATTTAGAATGGATCGTACGAATGAATTAGAATGGATACATTTGTGCGAATGAGTTAGAATGGATCATACGAATGAATTAGAATGGATCGTACGAATGAATTAGAATGGATCATACAAATGAATTAGAATGGATCGTGCGAATGAATTAGAATGGATTGTACGAATGAATTAGAATGGATACATTCGAGCGAATGAATTAGAATAGATCGTAGGAATGAATTAGAATGGATCATACGAATGACTTAGAATGGATCGTGCGAATGAATTAGAATGGATTGTACGAATGAATTAGAATGGATACATTCGTGCGAATGAATTAGAATGGATCAGACGAATGAATTAGAATGGATCGTACGATTCATTTTAATTCATTCGTACGATCCATTCTAATACATTCGTACGATCCATTCTAATTTATTCGTACGATCCATTCTAACTCATTCGGTGGATCCATTCTAATTCATTCGTACGATCCATTCTAATTCATTCGCACGATCCATTCTTATTTATTCGTACGATCCTTTCTAATTCATTCATACGATCTATTCTAATTCATTCGCACGAATGTGACCATTCTAATTCATTCGTACGATTCATTCTAATTCATTCGTACGATCCATTCTAATTCATTCGTACGATTCATTCTAATTCATTCGTACGATCCATTCTAATTCATTCACACGATCCATTCTAATTCATTCGTACGATCCATTCTAATTCATTCATACGATCCATTCTAATTCATTCGTATGATCCATTCTAATTCATTCGTACGATCTATTCTAATTCATTCGCACGATCCATTCTAATCCATTCGTACGATCCATTCTAATTCATTCGTACAAATGAATTAGAATGGATCGTATGAATAAATAAGAATGGATCGTACGAATGAATTAGAATGGATCGTGTGAATGAATTAGAATGGATACATTCGAGCGAATGAATTAGAATAGATCGTAGGAATGAATTAGAATGGATCGTACGAATGAATTAGAATGGATCGTGCGAATGAATTAGAATGGATCGTACGAATGAATTAGAATGGATCGTGCGAATGAATTTGAATAGATCGTACGAATGAATTAGAATGGATCGAATGAATGAATTAGAATGGATACATTTGTGCAATCCATTCTAATTCATTTGTACGATCCATTCTAATTCATTCGCACGAATGAATTAGAATGGACACATTCGTGCGAATGAATTAGAATGGATCGTACGAATGAATTAGAATGGATCGTACGAATGAATTAGAATCGATACATTCGTGTGAATGAATTAGAATGGATCGTACAAATGAATTAGAATGGATCGCGCAAATGAATTAGAATTGATCATATGAATGAATTAGAATGGATCGTACGAATGAATTAGAATGGATATATTCGTGCGAATGAATTAGAATGGATCGTACAAATGAATTAGAATGGATCGGACGAATGAATTAGAATGGATTTTACAATTCATTCTAAGTCATTCGTACGATCCATTCTAATGCATTCGTACGAGCGAATGAATTAGAATGGATCGTACGAATGAATTAGAATGGATCATAGGAATGAATTAGAATGGATCGTGCAAATGAATTAGAATGGATACATTCGTGTGAATGAATTAGAATGGATCGTAGGAATGAATTAGAATGGATCGTACGAATGAATTAGAATGGATCGTACGAATGAATTAGAATGGATACATTCGAGCGAATGCATTAGAATAGATCGTAGGAATGAATTAGAATGGATCGTGCGAATGAATTAGAATGGATTGTGCGAATGAATTAGAATGGATCGTACGAATGAATTAGAATGGATCGTGCGAATGAATTTGAATGGATCGTACGAATGAATTAAAATGGATCGAATGAATGAATTAGAATGGATACATTTGTGCGAATGAATTAGAATGGATCGTGCGAATGAATTAGAATGGATCGTACGAATGGATTAGAATGAATCATACGAATGAATTAGAATGGATCATGCGAATGAATTAGAATGGATTGTACGAATGAATTAGAATGGATCAAACGAATGAATTAGAATGGATACATTCATGCAAATGAATTAGAATGGATCGTACGAATGAATTAGAATGGATCATACGAATGAATTTGAATGGATCGTACGAATGGATTAGAATAGATCGTACGAATGGATTAGAACGCATTGTACGAATGAATTAGAATAGATACATTTGTACGAATGAATTAGAATGGATTGTACGAATGGATTAGAATGGATCGTGCAAATGAATTAGAATGGATACATTCGTGCGAATGAATTAGAATGGATCGTAGGAATAAATTAGAAAGGATCGTACGAATGAATTAGAATGGATCATGCGAATGAATTTGAATGGATCATACGAATGAATTAGAATGGATCGAACGAATGAATTAGAATGGATCGTGCGAATGAATTAGAATGGATACATTCGTGCGAATGAATTAGAATGGATCGTACGAATGAATTAGAATAGATCGTATGAATGAATTAGAATGGTTACATTTGTGCGAATGAATTAGAATGGATCGTACGAATGGATTAGAATGGATCGTACGAATGAATTAGAATGGATCGTACAAATGAATTAGAAAGGTTACATTTGTGAGAATGAATTAGAATGGATCGTACGAATGAATTAGAATGGATCGTACAAATGAATTAGAATGGATCGTACAAATGAATTAGCAAGGTTACATTTGTGAGAAAGAATTAGAATGGATCGTACGAATGAATTAGAATGGATCGTATGAATGGATTAGAATGGATCGTACGAATGAATTAGAATGGATCGTATGAATGCATTAGAATGGATACATTCGTGCGAATGAATTAGAATGGATCGTACGAATGAATTAGAATGGATCGTGCGAATTAATTAGAATGGATCGTATGAATGAAATAGAATGGATCGTGCGAATGAATTAGAATGGATCGTACGAATGAATTAGAATGGATCGTACGAATGTAGAATGAATCGTATGAATGCATTAGAATGGATACATTCGTGCAAATGAATTAGAATGGATCGTACGAATGAATTAGAATGGATTGTGCGAATGAATTTAGAATGGATCGTACGAATGAATTTGAATGGATACATTTGTGCGATGAATGGATTAGAATGGATCGTGCGAATGAATTAGAATGGATAGTACGAATGAATTAGAATGGATACATTCGTGCGAATGAATTAGAATGGATCATATGAAAGAATTAGAATGGATCGTGCAAATGAATTAGAATGGATACATTCATGCGAATGAATTAGAATGGATCGTAGGAATGAATTAGAATGGATCGTACGAATGAATTAGAATGGTTACATTCGTGCGAATGAATTAGAATGGATCGTACGAATGGATTAGAATGGATCGTACGAATGAATTAGAATGGATCGTACAAATGAATTAGAAAGGTTATATTTGTGAGAATGAATTAGAATGGATCGTACGAATGGATTAGAATGGATCGTACAAATGGATTAGAATGGATCGTACGAATGGATTATAATGGTTACATTTGTGAGAATGAATTAGAATGGATCGTACGAATGAATTAGAATGGATCGTACGAATGGATAAGAATGGAGCGTACGAATGAATTAGAATGGATCGTACAAATGGATTAGAATGGATCGTACGAATGGATTAGAATGGATCGTACGAATGAATTAGAATGGATCATACAAATGAATTAGAAAGGTTTCATTCGTGAGAATGAATTAGAATGGATCGTACGAATGGATTAGAATGAATCATATGAATGAATTAGAATGGATCGTACGAATGGATTAGAATGGATCGTACGAATGAATTAGAAAGGATCGTACGAATGAATTAGAATGGATCTTGCGAATAAATTAGAATAGATCATACGAATGAATTAGAATGGATGCATTCGAGCGAATGAATTAGAATGGATCATACGAATGAATTAGAATGGATATATTTGTGCAAATGAAATTGAATGGATTGCACGAATTGAATTAGAATGGATCATACGAATGAATTAGAATGGATCGTGCGAATGAATTAGAATTGATCATACGAATGAATTAGAATGGATCGTACAAATGAATTAGAATGGACACATTCGTGCGAATGAATTAGAATGGATCGTACGAATGAATTTGAATGGATCGTGCGAATGAATTAGAATGGATAGTGCGAATGAATTGGAATGGATCGTACGAATGAATTAGAATGGATACATTCGTGTGAATGAATTAGAATGGATCGTACGAATGAATTAGAATGGATCGTACGAATGAATTAGAATGGATCTTACAAATGGATTAGAATGGATCGTACGAATAGATTAGAATGGATCGTACGAATGAATTAGAATGGATCATACAAATGAATTAGAATGGATAGTGCGAATGAATTAGAATGGATCGTGCAAATGAATTAGAAAGGTTACATTTGTGAGAATGAATTAGAATGGATCGTGTGAATGAATTAGAATGGATCGAACGAATGAATTATAATGGATCGTACGAATGAATTAGAATGGATCTTGCGATTGAATTAGAATAGACCGTACGAATGAATTAGAATGGATACATTCGTGCGAATGAACTAGAATGGATACATACATTCATGTGAATGAATTAGAATGGATCGTATGAATGAGTTAGAATGGATCGTATGAATGAATTAGATTAGAATGGATCGTGCGAATGAATTAGAATGGATCGTGCGAATAAATTAGAATGGATCGTGCGAATGAATTAGAATGGATCGTACGAACGAATTAGAATGGATCGTACGAACGAATTAGAATGGATCATATGAACGAATTAGAATGGATCGTACGAATGAATTAGAATGGATACATTCGTACGATCCATTCTAATTCATTCGTACGATCCATTCTTATTCATTCGTACGATCCATTCAAATTCATTCGCATGATCCATTCTAATTCATTCGTACGATCCATTCTAATTCATTCTCACGAATGTAACGTTTCTAATTCATTTGTATGATCCATTCTAATCCATTCGTATGATCCATTCTAATCCATTCGTACGATCCATTCTAATTCATTCTCACAAATGTAACCTTTCTAATTCATTTGTACAATCCATTCTAATTCATTCGTACGATCCATTCTAATTCATTCGTACGATCCATTGTTATTCATTCATACGATCCATTCTAATTCATTCGCACAATATATTCTAATCCATTCGTACGATCCATTCTAATTCATTCGTATGATCCATTCTAATTCATTTGTACGATCCATTCTAATTCATTCGCGCGAATGTATCCATTCTAATTCATTCGTACGATCCATTCTAATTCATTTGTACGATCTATTCTAATTCATTCGTACGATCCATTCTAATTCATTCTCACAAATGTAACCTTTCTAATTCATTTGTATGATCCATTATAATTCATTCGTACGATCCATTCTAATCTATTCGTACGATCCATTCTAATTCATTCGCACGAATGTAACCATTCTAATTCATTCGTACGATCCATTTTAATTCATTCATACAATCCATTCTAATTCATTCGCACGAATGTATCCATTCTAATTAATTCGTACGATCCATTCTAATTCATTCGTATGATCCATTCTTATTCATTCGCACGATCCAGTCTAATTGATTCGCACGATCCATTCTAATTCATTCGCACGAATGTATCCATTCTAATTCATTCGTACGATCCATTCTAATTCATTAATACGATTCATTCTAATTCATTCGTACGATCCATTCTAATTCATATGCACAAAGGTATCCATTCTAATTCATTTGCACAATCCATTCTAATTCATTCCTATGATCCATTCTAATTCATTCGTACGATCCATTCTAATTCATTCGCTCGAATGTATCCATTCTAATTCGTTCATACGATTCATTCTAATTCGTTCATACGATCCATTCTAATTCGTTCGTACGATCCATTCTAATTCATTCGTATGATCCATTCTAATTCATTCCTACGATCTATTCTAATTCATTCGTATAATCCATTCTTATTCATTCCTACGATCTATTCTAATACATTCGCTCGAATGTATCCATTCTAATTCATTCGTTCGATCCATTCTAATTCATTCGTACGATCCATTCTAATTCATTCGCCCGAATGTATCCATTCTAATTCATTCGTACGATCCGTTCTAATTCATTCGTACGATCCGTTCTAATTCATTCGTACGATCCGTTCTAATTCATTCGTACGATCCGTTCTAATTCATTCGTATGATCCATTCTAATTCATTCCTACGATCCATTCTAATTCATTCATACGAATGTATCCATTCTAATTCATTCGCTCGAATGTATCCATTCTAATTCATTCGTACGATCCATTCTAATTCATTCGTACGATCCATTCTAATTCATTCTCACGAATGTAACCTTTCTAATTCATTTGTATGATCCATTCTAATTCATTCGTACGATCCATTCTAATCCATTCGTACGATCCATTCTAATCCATTCGTACGATACATTCTAATTCATTCGTACGATCCATTCTAATTCATTCGCTCGAATGTATCCATTCTAATTCATTCGTATGATCCATTCTAATTCGTTCATACGATCCATTCTAATTCGTTAGTACGATCCATTCTAATTCATTCGTACGATCCATTCTAATTCATTCGCACGAATGTATCATACGAATGAATTAGAATGGATCATGCGAATGAATTAAAATGGATCTTACAAATGAATTAGAATGGATCGTGCGAATGAATTAGAATGTATCGTACGAACGAATTAGAATGGATCGTACGAACGAATTAGAATGGATCATATGAACGAATTAGAATGGATCATACGAATGAATTAGAATGAATACATTCGAGAGAATTAATTAGAATGGATCGTACGAATGAATTAGAATGGATCATAGGAATGAATTAGAATGGATCGTGCAAATGAATTAGAATGGATACATTCGTGCGAATGAATTAGAATGGATCGTAGGAATGAATTAGAATGGATCGTACGAATGGATTAGAATGGATCGTACGAATGAATTAGAATGGATCGTACGAATGAATTAGAATGGATCGTACAAATGAATTAGAAAGGTTACATTTGTGAGAATGAATTAGAATGGATCGTACGAATGAATTAGAATGGATCGTACGAATGGATTAGAATGGATCGTACGAATGGATTAGAATGCATTGTACGAATGAATTAGAATGGATCGTACGAATAGATTATAATGGATCATACGAATGAATTAGAATGGATCGTACTAATGAATTAGAATGGATACATTCGAGCGAATGAATTAGAATGGATCGTACGAATGAATTAGAATGGATCATAGGAATGAATTAGAATGGATCGTGCAAATAAATTAGAATGGATACATTCGTGCGAATAAATTAGAATGGATCGTAGGAATGAATTAGAATGGATCGTACGAATGAATTAGAATGGTTACATTCGTGCGAATGAATTAGAATGGATCGTACGAATGGATTAGAATGGATCGTACGAATGAATTAGAATGGATCGTACAAATGAATTAGAAAGGTTACATTTGTGAGAATGAATTAGAATGGATCGTACGAATGGATTAGAATGGATCGTACGAATGAATTAGAATGGATCGTACGAATGCATTAGAATGGATACATTCGTGCGAATGAATTAGAATGGATCGTACGAATGAATTAGAATGGATCGTGTGAATGAGTTAGAATGGATCGTACGAATGAATTAGAATGGATCGTGCGAATGAATTAGAATGGATCGTACGAATAAATTAGAATGGATACATTGGTGCGAATGAATTACAATGGATCGTACGAATGAATTAGAATGGATCGTACGAATGAATTAGAATGGATCGTGCGAATGATTTAGAATGGATCGTACGAATGAATTAGAATGGATACATTTGTGCGAATGAGTTAAAATGGATCATACGAATGAATTGGAATGGATCATGCGAATGAATTAGAATGGATCGTGAGAAGGAATTAGAATGGATTGTATGAATGAATTTGAATGGATACATTCGAGCGAATGAATTAGAATAGATCGTAGGAATGAATTAGAATGGATCATACGAATGAATTAGAATGGATCGTGCGAATGAATTAGAATGGATTGTACGAATGAATTAGAATGGATACATTCGTGCGAATGAATTAGAATGGATCAGATGAATGAATTAGAATGGATCATACGATTCATTCTAATTCATTCGTACGATCCATTCTAATACATTCGTACGATCCATTCTAATTTATTCATACGATCCATTCTAACTCATTCGGTGGATCCATTCTAATTCATTCGTACGATCCATTCTAATTCATTCGCACGATCCATTCTAATTTAATCGTACGATCCATTCTAATTCATTCATACGATCTATTCTAATTCATTCGCACGAATGTAACCATTCTAATTCATTCGTATGATTCATTCTAATTCATTCGTATAAGCTATTCTAATTCATTCGTACGATCCATTCTAATTCATTCGTACGATCCATTGTAATTCATTCATACAATCCATTCAGATTCATTCGCACAAATGTATCCATTCAAATTCATACGTACGATCCATTCTAATTAATTCGCACGATCCATTCTAATTCAGTTGTATGAATGTATCCATTTTAATTCATTCGTACGATCCATTCTAATTCATTCGTACGATCTAATTCATTCGTACGATCCATTCTAATTCATTCGTAAGATCGATTCTAATTCATTCGCACGATCCATTCTAATTCATTCGTACAATCCATTCTAATTCATTCGTATGATCCATTCTAATTTATTCGTTCAAATATATCCATTCTAATTCATTCGTACGATCCATTCTAATTCATTAGCACGATCCATTCCAATTCATTCGCACGAATGTATCCATTCTAATTCATTTGCACGATCCATTCTAATTCATTCCTATGATTAATTCTAATTCATTCGTACGATCCATTCTAATTCATTCGTACGATCCATTCTAATTCATTCGTACGATCCATTCTAATTCATTCGTATGATCCATTCTAATTCATTCTTACGATTCATTCTAATTCATTCGTTCGATCCATTCTAATTCATTCATACGATCCATTCTAATTCATTTGCACGATCCATTCTAAATCATTCGTATAAGCTATTCTAATTCATTCATACGATCCATTCTAATTCATTCTTACGATCCATTCTAATTCATTCACACGATCCATTCTAATTCATTCACACGAATGTATCCATTCTAATCCATTCTAACTCATTCGCACAAATGTATCCATTCTAATTCATTCGTCCGATCCATTCTAATTCATTCGCATAAATATAACCTTTCTAATTCATTCGTACGATCCATTCAAATTCATTCCTACGATCCATTCTATTCATTCGCACAAATGTATCCATTCTAATTCATTTGCACGATCCATTCGAATTCATTCCTATGATCCATTCTAATTCATTCGTACGATCCATTCTAATTCATTCGCTCGAATGTATCCATTCTAATCCATTCGTACGATCCATTCTAATTCATTCGCACGAATGTAACCATTCTAATTCATTCGTACGATCCATTCTAATTCATTCCTACGATCCATTCTAATTCATTCGTACGATCCATTCTAATTCATTCATACGATCCATTCTAATTCATTTGCACGATCCATTCTAAATCATTCGTATAAGCTATTCTAATTCATTCATACGATCCATTCTAATTCATTCTTACGATCCATTCTAATTCATTCACACGATCCATTCTAATTCATTCACACGAATGTATCCATTCTAATCCATTCTAACTCATTCGCACAAATGTATCCATTCTAATTCATTCGTCCGATCCATTCTAATTCATTCGCATAAATATAACCTTTCTAATTCATTCGTACGATCCATTCAAATTCATTCCTACGATCCATTCTATTCATTCGCACAAATGTATCCATTCTAATTTATTTGCACGATCCATTCTAATTCATTCCTATGATCCATTCTAATTCATTCGTACGATCCATTCTAATTCATTCGCTCGAATGTATCCATTCTAATCCATTCGTACGATCCATTCTAATTCATTCGCACGAATGTAACCATTCTAATTCATTCGTACGATCCATTCTAATTCATTCCTACGATCCATTCTAATTCATTCCTACGATCCATTCTAATTCATTCGCACGAATGTATCCATTCTAATTCATTTGCACGATCCATTCTAATTCATTACTATGATCCATTCTAATTCATTCGTACGATCCATTCTAATTCATTCGCTCGAATGTATCCATTCTAATTCATTTGTACGATCCATTCTAATCCATTCGTACGATCCATTCTAATCCATTCGTACGATCCATTCTAATTCATTCGTACAATGCTTTCTAATCCGTTCGTATGATCTATTCTAATTCATTCGTACGATCCATTCTAATTCATTTGTACGATCCATTCTAATTCATTCGTACGATCCATTCTAATTCATTCGTACGATCCATTCTAATACATTCTAATTCATTCGCTCGAATGTATCCATTCTAATTCATTCGTACGATCCATTCTTATTCATTCATACGATCCATTCTAATTCATTCGCACGATCCATTCTAATTCATTCGCACAATCCGTTCTAATTCATTCGCACAATCCATTCTAATTCATTCGTACGAATGTATCCATTCTAATTCATTCGTACGATCCATTCTAATTCATTCGCATGATCCATTCGTACGATCCATTCTAATCCATTCGTACGATCCATTCTAATTCATTCATACGATCCATTCTAATTCGTTCGTACGATCCATTCTAATTCGTTCGCACTATCCATTCTAATTCATTTGTACGATCCATTTTAATTCATTCGCATGATCCATTCTAATTCATTCGTATGATACATTCGTGCGAATGAATTAGAATGGATCATACGAATGAATTAGAATGGATCGTACGAATGAATTAGAATAGATCGTGCGTATAAATTAGAATGGATCATACGAATGAATTAGAATAGATATATTCATGCGAATGAATTAGAATGGATCGTACGAATGAATTAGAATGGATCGTGCGAATGAATTAGAATGGATCGTATGAATAAATTAGAATGGATCGTACGAATGAATTAAAATGGATACATTTGTGCGAATGAATTAGAATGGATCATACGATTGAATTTGAATGGATCGTACGAATGAATTAGAATGGATACATTTGTGCGAATTAATAAGAATGGATCGTGCGAATGAATTAGAATGGATACATTCGTGCGAATGAATTAGAATGGATTGTGCGAATGAATTAGAACGGATTGTGCGAATGAATTAGAACGCATTGTACGAATGAATTAGAATGGATCGTACGAATGGATTAGAATGGATCGTACGAATGAATTAGAATGGATCGTACAAATGAATTAGAATGGATACATTCGAGCGAATAAATTAGAATGGATCGTACGAATGAATTAGAATGGATCATAGGAATGAAATAGAATGGATCGTGCAAATGAATTAGAATGGATACATTCGTGCGAATGAATTAGAATGGATCGTAGGAATGAATTAGAATGGATCGGACAAATGAATTAGAAAGGTTACATTTGTGAGAATGAATTAGAATGGATCGTACGAATAAATTAGAATGGATCGAGCGAATGAATTAGAATGGATCGTACGAATGAATTAGAATGGATCATAGGAATGAATTAGAATGGATCATGCAAATGAATTAGAATGGATACATTTGTGCGAATGACTTAGAATGGATCGTACGAATGAATTAGAATGGTTACATTCGTGCGAATGAATTAGAATGGATCGTACGAATGGTTTAGAATGGATCGTACGAATGGATTAGAATGGATCGTACGAATGAATTAGAATGGATCGTACAAATGAATTAGAAATGTTACGTTTGTGAGAATGAATTAGAATGGATCATATGAATGAATTAGAATGGATCGTACGAATGGATTAGAATGGATCGTACGAATGAATTAGAATGGATCGTACGCATTCATACGATCAATCCAAATTCATTCGCATGAATGTATCCATTCTAATTCATTTGTACAATCCATTCTAATTCATTCGCACGATCCATTCTAATTCATTCGTATGATCCATTCTAATTCATTCCTATGATCTATTCTAATTCATTCGTTCGAATGTATCCATTCTAATTCATTCGTTCGATCCATTCTTATTCATTCGTACGATCCATTCAAATTCATTCGCATGATCCATTATAATTCATTCGTACGATCCATTCTAATTCATTCTCACGAATGTAACCTTTCTAATTCATTTGTATGATCCATTCTAATTCATTCGTACGATCCATTCTAATTCATTCGTCCGATCCATTCTAATCCATTCGTACGATCCATTCTAAATCATTCGTACGATCCATTCTAATTCATTCATACAATCCATTCAGATTCATTCGCATCAATATATCTATTCTAATTCATTCGTATGATCCATCCTAATTTATTCGCATGATCTATTCTAATTCATTCGTACGATCCATTCTAATTCATTCGTACGATCCATTCTAATTCATTCGCACGAATGTATCATACGAATGAATTAGAATGGTTCATGCGAATGAATTAAAATGGATCGTACGAATGAATTAGAATGAATCGTACGAATGCATTAGAAGGGATCGTACGAATGAATTAGAATGAATCGTACGAACGAATTCGAATGGATCATACGAACGAATTAGAATGGATCGTATGAACGAATTAGGATGGATTGTACGAATGAATTAGAATGAATCATACGAATGAATTAGAATGGATCATGCGAATGAATTAAAATGGATCGTACGAATGAATTAGAATGAATCATACGAATGCATTAGAAAGGATCGTACGAATGAATTAGAATGAATCGTACGAACGAATTAGAATGGATCGTACGAACGAATTAGAATGGATCGTATGAACGAATTAAAATGGATCGTACGAATGAATTAGAATAGATCGTGCGAATGAATTAGAATGGATCGTACGAATGAATTAGAATGGATCGTACGAATGAATTAGAATGGATGCATTCGAGCGAATGAATTAGAATGAATCGTAGGAATGAATTAGAATGGATCATGCAAACGAATTAGAATGGATACATTCGTGCGAATAAATTAGAATGGATCGTAGGAATGAATTAGAATGGATCGTACGAATGAATTAGAATGGTTACATTCATGCGAATGAATTAGAATGGATCGTACGAATGGATTTGAATGGATCGTACGAATGGATTAGAATGGATCGTACGAATGAATTAGAATGGATCGTACAAATGAATTAGAATGGATCGTGCGAATGAATTAGAATGAATCGTACGAATGAATTAGAATGGATCGTACGAATGAATTAGAATGGATACATTTGTACGAATAAATTAGAATGGATTGTACGAATGAATTAGAAAGGATACATTCTTGCGAATAAATAAGAATGGATCGTATATTCGTGCAAATAAATTAGAATGGACCATACGAATGAATTAGAATGGATCGTGCGAATGAATTAGAATGAATCGTACGAATGCATTAGAATGGATCGTACGAATGAATTAGAATGAATCGTACGATCCATTCTAATTCATTCGTCCGATCCATTCTAATTCATTCGCACGAATGTATCCATTCTAATTCATTCGTACAATCCATTCTAATTCATTCGTACGATCCATTCTAATTCATTCGTATGATCCATTCTAATTCATTCCTACAATCTACTCTAATTCATTCGCTCGAATGTATCCATTCTAATTCATTCGTTCGATCCATTCAAATTCATTCGTACGATCCATTCAAATTCATTCGTATGATCCATTCTAATTCATTCGTACGATCCATTCTAATTCATTCTCACGAATGTAACCTTTCTAATTTATTTGTATGGTCCATTCTAATTCATTCGTACGATCCATTCTAATCCATTCGTACGATCCATTCTAATTCATTCGTACGATCCATTCTAATTCATTCTCACAAATGTAACCTTTCTAATTCATTTGTACCATCTATTCTAATTCATTCGTACGATCCATTTTAATTCATTCGCATGATCCATTCTAATTCATTCGTATGATACATTCGTGCGAATGAATTAGAATGGATCGTACGAATGAATTAGAATGGATCGTACGATTGAATTAGAATAGATCATGCGAATAAATTAGAATGGATCATACGAATGAATTAGAATAGATATATTCATGCGAATGAATTAGAATGGATCGTGCGAATGAATTAGAATGGATCGTATGAATAAATTAGAATGGATCGTACGAATGAATTAAAATGGATTCATTTGTGCGAATGAATTAGAATGGATCATACGATTGAATTTGAATGGATCGTGCGAATAAATTAGAATGTATACATTTGTGCGATGAATAAGAATGGAGCGTACGAATGAATTAGAATGGAGCGTAGGAATGAACTAGAATGGATACATTCATGCAAATGAATTAGAATGGATCATATGAAAGAATTAGAATGGATCGTGCGAATGAATTAGAAAGGATCGTACGAATGAATTAGAATGGATATATTCCTGCGAATGAATTAGAATGGATCGTACGAATGAATTAGACCGGATCTTACAAATAAATTAGAATGGATACATTCATGCAAATGAATTAGAATGGATCGTACGAATGAATTAGAATGGATCATACGAATGAATTAGAATGGATCGTACGAATGAATTAGAATGGATCATATGAATGAATTTGAATGGTTACATTTGTGCGAATGAATTAGAATAGATCGTACGAATGGATTAGAATGGTTCGTACGAATGGATTAGAACACATTGTACAAATGAATTAGAAAAGATACATTTGTGCGAATGAATTAGATTGCATCGTACGAATGAATTTGAATGGATTGTACGAATGAATTAGAATGGATCGTACGAATGAATTAGAATGGATCATGCGAATGAATTAGAATAGATCGTACGAATGAATTAGAATGGATCGTGCGAACGAATTAGAATGGATCGTACGAACGAATTAGAATGGATCGTACGAATGAATTAGAATGGATCGTACAAATGAATTAGAAAGGTTACATTTGTGAGAATGAATTAGAATGGATCGTACGAATGAATTAGAATTGATCGTACGAATGGATTAGAATGGATCATACGAATGAATTAGAATGGATACATTCGAGCGAATGAATTAGAATGGATCGTAGGAATGAATTAGAATGGATCGTACGAATGAATTAGAATGGATCGTACGAACGAATTAGAAAGGTTACATTCGTACGAATGAATTAGAATGGATCGTACGAATGAATTAGAATGGTTACATTCGTGCGAATGAATTAGAATGGATCGTACGAATGAATTAGAATGGATCGTGCGAATGAATTAGAATTGATCATACGAATGAATTAGAATGGATCGTGCGAATGAATTAGAATGGATCGTACGATGCAATCTAATTCATTCGTACGATCCATTCTAATTCATTCGTATGATCAATTCTAAGTCATTCGCACGATCCATTCTAATTCATTCTCACGAATGTAACCTTTCAAATTCATTTGTATGATCCATTCTAATCCATTCGTACGATCCATTCTAATCTATTCGTACGATCCATTCTAATTCATTCTCACAAATGTAACCTTTCTAATTCATTTGTACGATCCATTCTAATTCATTCGTACGATCCATTCTAATCCATTCGTACGATCCATTCTAATCCATTCGTACGATACATTCTAATTCATTCGCACGAATGTAACCATTCTAATTCGTTCGTACGATCCATTCTAATTCATTCGTACGATCCATTCTAATCAATTCGTACGATCCATTCTAATTCATTCGCACGATCCATTCTAATTCATTCGCACAAATGTATCCATTCTAATTCATTCGTACAATCCATTCTAATTCATTCGCATGATCCATTCTAATTCATTCGTACGATCCATTCTAATTCATTTGTACGATACATTCTAATTCATTCGCACGAATGTACCCATTCTAATTTATTCGTACGATCCATTCTAATTCATTCTCACGAATGTATCATGCGAATGAGTTAGAATGGATCGTATAATTGAGTTAGAATGGATCGTATGAATGAATTAGAATGGATTGCATGAATGAATTAGAATGGATCAGACGAATGAATTGGAATGGATCGTACGAATGAATTAGAATGGATACATTCATGCAAATGAATTAGAATGGATCGTACGAATGAATTAGAATGGATCATATGAATGAATTAGAATGGATCGTACGAATGAATTAGATTGGATCATGCGAATGAATCAGAATAGATCGTACGAATGAATTAGAATGGATCGTACGAATAAATTAGAATGGATCGTGCGAATGAATTAGAATGGATCGTACGAATGAATTAGAATGGATCCATCGAATGAGTTAAAATGGATCATGCGAATGAATTAGAATGGATCGTACGAATGAATTAGAATGGATACATTCGTGCGAATGAATTAGAATAGATCGTACGAATGAATTAAAAGGGATACATTCGAGCGAATGAATTAGAATGGATCGTACGAATGAATTAGAATGGATCATAGGAATGAATTAGAATGGATCGTGCAAATGAATTAGAATGGATACATTCATGCGAATGAATTAGAATGGATCGTAGGAATGAATTAGAATGGATCATACGAATAAATTAGAATGGATACATTCATGCAAATGAATTATAATGGATCGTACGAATGAATTAGAATGGATCGTACGAATGAATTAGAATGGATCGTACGAATGGATTAGAACGCATTGTACGAATGAATTAGAATAGATACATTTGTACGAATGAATTAGAATGGATCGTACGAATAAATTAGAATGGATCGTACGAATGAATTAGAATGGATCGTACGAACGAATTAGAATGGATCGTAGGAACGAATTAGAATGGATCGTACGAATGAATTAGAATGGATACATTCGAGCGAATGAATTAGAATGGATCGTACGAATGAATTAGAATGGATCATAGGAATGAATTAGAATGGATCGTGCAAATGAATTAGAATGGATACATTCGTGCGAATGAATTAGAATGGATTGTAGGAATGAATTAGAATGGATCGTACGAATGAATTAGAATGGTTACATTCGTGCGAATGAATTATAATGGATCGTACGAATGGATTAGAATGGATCGTACGAATGGATTAGAATGGATCGTACGAAAGAATTAGAATGGATCGTACAAATGAATTAGAAAGGTTACATTTGTGAGAATGAATTAGAATGGATCGTACGAATGAATTAGAATGGATCGTACAAATGGATTAGAATGGATCGTACGAATGGATTAGAATGAATCGTACAAATGAATTTGAAAGGTTACATTCGTGAGAATGAATTAGAATGGATCATGCGAATGAATTAGAATTGATCATACGAATGAATTAGAATGGATCGTACGAATGAATTAGAATAGATCGTGCGAATGAATTAGAATGGATTGTACGAATGAATTAGAATGGATACATTCGAGCGAATGAATTAGAATAGATCGTAGAAATGAATTAGAATGGATCATACGAATAAATTAGAATGGATCGTGCGAATGAATTAGAAAGGATCGTACGAATGAATTAGAATGGATATATTCGTGCGAATGCATTAGATTGCACCGTACGAATGAATTTGAATGGATTGTACGAATGAATTAGAATGGATCGTACGAATGAATTAGAATGGATCATGCGAATGAATTTGAATAGATCCTACGAATGAATTAGAATGGATCGTATGAATGGATTAGAATGGATCGTACGAATGTATTAGAATGGATCATACGAATGAATTAGAATGGATCGTACGAATGAATTAGAATGAATCATGCGAATGAATTTGAATGGATCGTACGAATGAATTAGAATGGATCGAACGAATTTATTAGAATGGATACATTCGAGCGAATGAATTAGAATAGATCATAGGAATGAATTAGAATGGCTCATACGAATGAATTAGAATGGATCATGCGAATGAATTAGAATGGATCATACGAATGAATTAGAATGGATCGTACGAACGAATTAGAATGGATCGTACGAACGAATTAGAATGGATCGTACGAACGAATTAGAATGGATCGTACGAACGAATTAGATAGGATCGTACGAATGAATTAGAATGGATACATTCGAGCGAATGAATTAGAATGGATCGTACGAATGAATTAGAATGGATCATAGGAATGAATTAGAATGGATCGTGCGAATGAATTAGAATGGATCATATGAATGAATTAGAATGGTTACATTCGTGCGAATGAATTAGAATGGATCGTACGAATGGATTAGAATGGATCGTACGAATGGATTAGAACGCATTGTACTAATGAATTAGAATAGATACATTTGTGCGAATGAACTAGATTGCATCGTACGAATGAATTTGAATGGATTGTACGAATGAATTAGAATGGATCGTACGAATGAATTAGAATGGATCATGCGAATGAATTAGAATAGATCGTACGAATGAATTAGAATGGATCGTGCGAACGAATTAGAATGGATCGTATAAACGAATTAGAATGGATCGTACGAATGAATTAGAATGGATACATTCGAGCGAATGAATTAGAATGGATCGTACGAATGAATTAGAATGAATTAGAATGGATCATGCGAATGAATTAGAATGGATCATACGAATGAATTAGAATGGATCGTACGAATGAATTAGAATGGACCATATGAATGAATTAGAATGGTTACATTCGTGCGAATGAATTAGAATGGATCGTACAAATGGATTAGAATGGATCGTACGAATGGATTAGAACGCATTGTACAAATGAATTAGAATCGATACATTTGTGCGAATGAATTAGAATGGATCGTACTAATGAATTAGAAAGGTTATATTTGTGAGAATGAATTAGAATGGATCGTACGAATGAATTAGAATGGATCGTATGAATGAATAAGAATGGATCGTACGAATGAATTAGAAAGGTTACATTCGTGCGAATGAATTAGAATGGATCGGACGAATGAATTAGAAAGGTTACATTCGAGCGAATGAATTAGAATAGATCGTAGGAATGAATTAGAATGGATCATACGAATGAATTAGAATGGATCGTGCGAATGAATTAGAATGAATCGTACGAATGCATTAGAATGGATCGTATGAATGAATTAGAATGAATCGTACGAACGAATTAGAATGGATCGTACGAACGAATTAGAATGGATCGTACGAATGAATTAGAATGGATCGTACGAATGAATTAGAATGGATACATTCGAGCGAATGAATTAGAATGGATCGTACGAACGAATTAAAATGGATCATAGGAATGAATTAGAATGGATCATGCAAATGAATTAGAATGGATCGTGCGAATGAATTAGAATGAATCGTACGAATGAATTAGAACGGATTCGTGCGAATGAATTAGAATGGATCGTACGAATGACTTAGAATTGATCATACAAATGAATTAGAAAGGTTACATTCGTGAGAATGAATTTGAATGGATCGTGCGAATGAATGAAAATGGATCATGCGAATGAAATTGAATGGATCGTACGAATGAATTAGAATGGATCGAACGAATGTATTAGAATGGATACATTCGAGCGAATGAATAAGAATAGATCGTAGGAATAAATTAGAATGGATCGTGCGAATGAATTAGAATGAATCGTACGAATGAATTAGAATGGATCGTATGAATGAATTAGAATGGATACATTCGTGCGAATGAATTAGAATGGATCGTACGAATGAATTAGAATGGATCCACCGAATGAGTTAGAATGGATCAAACGAATGAATAAGAATGGATCGTACGAATGAACTAGAATGGATCGTGCGAATGAATTAGAATGAATCGTACGAATGTATTAGAATGGATCGTACGAATGAATTAGAATGAATCGTACGATCCATTCTAATTTATTCGTCCGATCCATTCTAATTCATTTGTACGATCCATTCTAATTCATTCGCACGAATGTATCCATTCTAATTCATTCGTACGATCCATTCTAATTCATTCGTATGATCAATTCTAATTCATTTGCACGATCCATTCTAATTCATTCGTACGATCCATTCTAATTCATTCGCACGAATGTATCCATTCTAATTCATTTGTACGATCCATTCTAATTCATTCGTACGATCCATTCTAATTCATTCGCACGAATGTATCCATTCTAATTCATTCGCACGAATGTAACCATTCTAATTCATTCGCACGATCCATTCTAATTCATTTGTACGATCCATTCTAATTCATTCATATGATCTATTCTAATTCATTCGCACGAATGTAACCATTCTAATTCATTCGTACGATTCATTCTAATTCATTCGTATAAGCTATTCTAATTCATTCGTACGATCCATTCTAATGCATTTGTACGATTCATTCTAATTTATTCGCACGATCCATTCTAATTCATTCGTACGATCCATTCTTATTCATTCATAAGATGCATTCTAATTCATTCGCACAATTCATTCTAATTCATTCGTACGATCCATTTTAATTCATTCGTATGATCCATTCTAACTCATTTTAGAATGGATCGTATGAATGAATTTGAATGGATCGTATGAACGAATTAGAATGGATCGTACAAATGAATTAGAATGGATACATTCGAGCGAATGAATTAGAATGGATCGTACGAATGGATTAGAATGGATCGTACGAATGGATTAGAATGGATCGTACGAATGAATTAGAATGGATCATACAAATAAATTAGAAAGGTTACATTCATGAGAATGAATTAGAATGGATCGTACGAATGAATTAGAATGGATACATTCGAGCGAATGAATTAGAATGGATCGTACGAATGAATTAGATTGGATCATAGGAATGAACTAGAATGGATCGTGCAAATGAATTAGAATGGATCGTATGAATGAATAAGATAGGATCATACGAATGAATTAGAATGGATACATTTGTGCGAATGAATTAGAATGGATCGTGCGAATGAATTAGAATGGATCGTACGAATGAATTAGAATGGATATATTTATGCGAATGAATTAGAATGAATCGTACGAATGCATTAGAATGGATCGTACGAATGAATTAGAATAGCTCATACGAATGAATTAGAATGAATCGTACGAATGAATTAGAATGGTTACATTCGTGCGAATGAATTAGAATAGATCGTACGAATGAATTAGAATGGATCGTACGAATAAATTAGAATGGATCGTGCGAATGAATTAGAATGGATCGTACAAATGAATTAGAATGGATCCACCGATTGAGTTAGAATGGATCATACGAATGAATTAGAATGGATCATACGAATGAATTAGAATGGATTGTGCGAATGAATTAGAATGGATCGTATGAATGAATAAGAATGGATCGTACGAATGAATTAGAATGGATCATGCAAATGAATTAGAATGAGTCGTACGAATGCATTAGAATGGATCGTATGAATGAATTAGAATGAATCGTACGATCCATTCTAATTCATTCGTACGATCCATTCTAATCCATTCGTATGATCCATTCTAATTCATTCGTACGATCCATTTTAATTCATTCGCTCGAACGTATCCATTCTAATTCATTCATACGATCCATTCTAATCAATTCGTACGATCCATTCTAAACTATTCGTACGATCCATTCTAATTCATTCGCACGAATGTAACCATTCTAATTCATTCATACGATCCATTCTAATTCATTCCTACGATCCATTCTAATTCATTCGTATGATCAATTCTAATTCATTCGCACGATCCATTCTAATTCATTCGTACGATCCATTCTAATTCATTCGCATGAATGTAACCATTCTAATTCATTCGTACGATCCATTCTAATTCATTCCTACAATCCATTCTAATTCATGAGCACGAATGTATCCATTCTAATTCATTTGCACGATCCATTCTAATTTATTCCTATGATCCATTCTAATTCATTCGTACGATCCATTCTAATTCATTCTCACAAATGTAACCTTTCTAATTTATTCGTACGATCCATTCTAATCCATTCGTACGATCCATTCTAATCCATTCGTACGATCCATTCTAATTCATTCGCACGAATGTAACCATTCTAATTCATTCGTACGATCCATCCTAATTCATTCGCACGAATGTATCCATTCTAATTCATTTGCACGATCCATTCTAATTCATTCGTACGATCCATTCTAATTCATTCGTACGAATGAATTAGAATGGATATATTTATGCGAATGAATTAGAATGGATCGAACGAATGAATTAGAATGGATACATTTGTGTGAATGAATTAGAATGGAACGTACGAATGAATTAGAATGGATCGTACGAATGAATTAGAATGGATACATTTGTGCGAATGAATTAGAATGGATCGTACAAATGAATTAGAAAGGTTACATTTGTGAGAATGAATTAGAATGGATCGTATGAATGAATTAGAATGGATCATAGGAATGAATTAGAATGGATCGTGCAAATGAATTAGAATAGATACATTCGTGCGAATGAATTAGAATGGATCGTAGGAATGAATTAGAATAGATCGTACGAATGAATTAGAATGGTTACATTCGTGCGAATGAATTAGAATGGATCGTACGAATGAATTAGAATGAATCGTGCGAATGAATTAGAATTGATCATACGAATGAATTAGAATGGATCATAGGAATGAATTAGAATGGATCGTGCAAATGAATTAGAATGATTACATTCGAGCGAATGAATTAGAATGGATCGTAGGAATGAATTAGAATGGATCGTACGAATGAATTAGAATGGTTACATTCGTGCGATCCATTCTAATTTATTCGTACGATCCATTCTAATTCATTCTCACAAATATAACCTTTCTAATTCATTCCTACGATCCATTCTAATTCATTCCTACGATCCATTCTAATTCATTCCTACGATCTATTCTAATTCATTCCTACGATCCATTCTGATTCATTCGTACGATCCATTCTAATCCATTTGTATGATCCAGTCTAATTTATTCGTACAAATGTATCCATTCTAATTCATTCGTACGATCCATTCTAATTCATTCGTACGATCCATTCTAATTCATTCGTACGATCTATTCTAATTCATTCGCACGATCCATTCTAATTCATTCGTATGATCCATTATAATTCATTCCTACGATCCATTCTAATTCATTCTCACGAATGTAACCTTTCTAATTCATTTGTATGTATCCATTCTAATTCATTCGTACAATCCATTCTAATTCATTCGCACGATCCATTCTAATTCATTCGTACGATCCATTCTAATCCCTTCGTACGATCCATTCTAATTCATTCGCACGAATGTAACCATTCTAATTCATTCGTACGATCCATTCTAATTCATTCGTACGATCCATTCTAATTCATTTGCATGAATGTATCTATTCTAATTTATTCGTACGATCCATTCTAATTCATTCGTACGATCTATTCTAATACATTAGTACGATCCATTCTAATTCATTCGTACGATCCATTCTAATTCATTCGCACGATACATTTGTGAGAATGAATTAGAATGGATCATACGAATGAATTAGAATGGATCGTACGAATGGATTAGAATTAGAATGGATTAGAATGGATCGTATAAATGAATTAGAATGGATCGTACGAATGCATTAGAATGGTTACATTCATGTGAATGAATTTGAATGGATCGTACGAAATTAGAATGGATCATACGAATGAATTAGAATGGATCGTGCAAATGAATTAGAATGGATTGTACGAATGAATTAGAATGGATACATACAAATGAATTAGAAAGGTTACATTCGTGAGAATGAATTAGAATGGATCGTAGAAATGAATTAGAATGGGTCGTACGAATGAATTAGAATGGTTACATTCGAGCGAATGAATTTGAATGGATCGTCAAATGAATTAGAATGGATCATGCGAATGAATTAGAATAGATCGTACGAATGGATTAGAACGCATTGTACGAATGAATTAGAATGAATCGTACGAATGAATTAGAATGGATTTTGCGAATGAATTAGAATGAATCGTACGAATGCATTAGATTGGATCGTATGAATAAATTAGAATGGATCGTACGATCCATTCTAATTCATTCGCACGATCCATTCTAATTCATTCGTACGAACCATTCTAATTCATTCGCACGAATGTAACAATTCTAATTCATTCATACGATCCATTCTAATTCATTCCTACGATCTATTCTAATTCATTCCTACGATCTATTCTAATTCATTCGCTCGAATGTATCCATTCTAATTCATTCGTTCGATCCATTCTAATTCATTCGCACAATCCATTCTAATTCATTTGTATGATCCATTCTAATTCATCGCACGATCCATTCTAATTCATTCGCTCGAATGTATCTATTCTAATTCATTCGTACGATTCATTATAATGCATTCGTACGATCCATACGAATAAATTAGAATGGATCGTGCGAATGAATTAGAATGGATTGTACGAATGAATTAGAATGGATACATTCGTACAAATGAATTAGAATGGATCGTACGAATGAATTAGAATGGATTATACGAATGAATTTGAATGGATTGTATGAATGAATTAGAATGGATCGAACGAATGAATTAGAATGGATCATGTGAATGAATTAGAATAGATCGTAGGAATGAATTAGAATGGATCATACGAATGAATTAGAATGGAACGTGCGAATGAATTAGAATGGATCGTACGAATGAATTAAAATGGATCGTACAAATTAATTAGAATGGATCGTGCGAATGAATTAGAATGGATACATTCGAGCGAATGAATTAGAATGGATCGTACGAATGAATTAGAATAGATCATAGGAATGAATTAGAATGGATCGTGCAAATGAATTAGAATGGATACATTCGTGCGAATGAATTAGAATGGATCGTAGGAATGAATTAGAATGGATCGTATGAATGAATTAGAATGGTTACTTTCGTGCGAATGAATTAGAATGGATCGTACGAATGGATTAGAATGGATCGTACGAATGGGTTAGAATGGATCGTACGAATGAATTAGAATGGATCGTACAAATGAATTAGAAAGGTTACATTTGTGAGAATGAATTAGAATGGATCGTACGAATGGATTAGAATGGATCGTACGAATGGATTAGAATGGATCATACGAATGAATTTGAATGGATTGTACGAATGAATTAGAATAGATCGTGCGAATGATTTAGAATGGTTCGTACGAAAGAATTAGAATGGATCATACGAATGAATTAGAATCGATCGTTCGAATGAATTAGAATGGATCATACGAATGAATTAGAATGGATACATTTGTGCGATGAATAAGAATGGAGCGTACAAATGAATTAGAATGGAGCGTACGAATGAACTAGAATAGATACATTCGTGCGAATGAATTAGAATGGATCGTATGAAAGAATTAGAATGGATCGTGCGAATAAACTAGAATGGATCGTGCGAATAAATTAGAAAGGATCGTACGAACGAATTAGAATGGATCGTACGAACGAATTAGAATGGATCATATGAACGAATTAGAATGGATCGTACGAATGAATTAGAATGGACACATTCGTACGATCCATTCTAATTCATTCGTACGATCCATTCTTATTCATTTGTACGATCCATTCAAATTCATTCGTACGATCTATTCTAATTCATTCGTACGATCCATTCTAATTCATTCTCACAATTGTAACCTTTCTAATTCATTTGTACGATCCATTCTAATTCATTCGTACGATCCATTCTAATCCATTCGTACGATCCATTCTAATCCATTCGTACGATCCATTTTAATTCTTTCGCACGAATGTAACCATTCTAATTCATTCGTACGATCCATTCTAATTCATTCCTACGATCCATTCTAATTCATTCGCAAATTAGGATGGATCGTACAAATGAATTAGAATGGATCGTGCTAATGAATTAGAATGGATCGTACGATCCATTCTAATTCATTCGTATGATTAATTCTAATTCATTCGCACGATCCATTCTAATTCATTCGTACGATCCATTATAATTCATTCGCACGAATGTAACCATTCTAATTCATTCGTACGATCCATTCTAATTCATTCCTACGATCCATTCTAATTCATTCGCACGAATGTATCCATTCTAATTCATTTGCACGATCCATTCTAATTCATTCCTATGATCCATTCTAATTCATTCGTACGATCCATTCTAATTCATTCGCTCGAATGTATCCATTCTAATTCATTCGTACGATTCATTCTAATTCATTCGCACGATCCATTCTAATTCATTCTCACAAATGTAACCTTTCTAATTCATTTGTACGATCCATTCTAATTCATTCGTACGATCCATTCTAATCCATTCGTACGATCCATTCTAATTCATTCGTACGATCCATTCTAATTCATTCGCACGAATATATCCATTCTAATGCATTCGTACGATTCATTCTATTTCATTCGCACGATCCATTCTAATTCATTCGTACGATCCATTCTAATTCATTCGTCCGATCCATTCTAATTCATTCGCACGAATGTATGCATTCTAATTCATTCGTACGATCCATTCTAATTCATTTGCATGAATGTATCCATTCTAATTCATTCGTACGAACCATTCTAATGCATTCATACGATCCATTCTAATTCATTCGCACAATCCTTTCTAATTCTTTCATATGATCCATTCTAATTCATTCGCACGAATGTATCCATTCTAGTTCATTCGTACGCTCCATTCTAATTCATTCGTACGCTCCATTCTTATTCATCGCACAAATGTATCCATTCTAATTTATTCGTACGATCCATTCAAATTCAATCGTATGATCCATTCTAATTCATTCGCACGATCAATTTTAATTCATTCGTCCGATCCATTCTAATTCATTCGCACGAATGTATCCATTCTAATTCATTCGTACGATCCATTCAAATTCATTCGCATGATCCATTCTAATTCATTCGCACGAATGTATCCATTCTAATGCATTCCTATGAATGAATTAGAATAGCTCATACGAATTCATTAGAATGGATCGTACGAATGAATTAGAATAGCTTATACAAATGAATTAGAATGAATCGTACGAATGCATTAGAATGGATACATTCGTGCAAATGAATTAGAATGGATCGTACGAATGAATTAGAATGGATCGTACGGATGAATTAGAATGAATCGTACTAATTCATTAGAATGGATCGTACGATTCATTCTAATTCATTTGTACGAATGTATCAATTCTAATTCATTCGTACGATCTATTCTAATTCATTCGCACGATCCATTCTAATTCATTCGTACGATCCATTCTAATTCATTCGTACGATCCATTCTAATTCATTCGTACGATCCATTCTAAAATGAGTTAGAATGGATCATACGAATGAATTAGAATGGACCATACGAATGAATTAGAATGGATTGTGCGAATGAATTAGAATAGATCGTATGAATGAATAAGAATGGATCGTACGAATGAATTAGAATGGATTGTACGAATGAATTAGAATGGATCGTACAAATGAATTAGAAAGGTTACATTTGTGAGAATGAATTAGAATGGATCGTACGAATGAATTAGAATAGATACATTCGAGCGAATGAATTAGAATAGATCGTAGGAATGAATTAGAATGGATCGTGCGAATGAATTAGAATGGATCATACGAATGAATTAGAATGGATACATATGTGCGAATGAATTAGAATGGATCGTACGAATGAATTAGAATGGATCGTACGAATGAATTAGAATGGATCATACGAATGAATTAGAATGGAGCGTACGAATGAACTAGAATGGATACATTCATGCAAATGAATTAGAATGGATTGTGCGAACGAATTAGAATGGATCGAGCGAATGAATTAGAATGGATCGTACGAATAAATTAGAATGGATCGTACGAATGAATTAGAATGGATCGAACGAATGAATTAGAATGGATACATTCGAGCGAATGAATTAGAATAGATCGTAGGAATGAATTAGAATGGATCGTACGAATGAATTAGAATGGATCGTACGAATGAATTAGAATGGATATATTCGAGCGAATGAATTAGAATGGATCATACGAACGAATTAGAATGGATCATAGGAATGTATTAGAATGGATCGTGCAAATGAATTAGAATGGATACATTCGTGCGAATGAATTAGAATGGATCGTAGGAATGAATTAGAATGGATCGTACGAATGAATTAGAATGGATCGTATGAATGAATTAGAATCCATCCAAATTCATTCGTACGATCTATTCTAATTCATTCCTACGATCCATTCTAATTCATTCGCACGAATATATCCATTCTAATTCATTTGCACAATCCATTCTAATTCATTCCTACGATCCATTCTAATTCATTCGCACGATCCATTCTAATTCATTCGTACGATCCATTCTAATTCATTCACACGATCCATTCTAATTCATTCGTACGATCCATTCTAATTCATTCGCACGAATGTATCCATTCTAATGCATTTGTATGATCCATTGTAATCCATTCGTATGATCCATTCTAATCCATTCTAATTCATTCGTACGATCCATTCTAATTCGTTCATATGATCCATTCTAATTCGTTCGTACGATCCATTCTAATTCGTTCGTACGATCCATTCTAATTCATTCGCACGATCTATTCTAATTCATTCGTATGATCCATTCTAATTCATTCATTCGATCCATTCTAATTCATTCGCTCGAATGTATCCATTCTAATTCATTCGTTCGATCCGTTCTAATTCATTCGTACGATCCATTCAAATTCATTCTCACAAATGTAACCTTTCTAATTCATTTGTACGATCCATTCTAATTCATTCGTACAATGCATTCTAATTCATTTGTACGATCCATTCTTATTCATTCGTACGATCCATTCAAATTCATTCGCATGATACATTATAATTCATTCGTACGATCCATTCTAATTCATTCTCACGAATGTAACCTTTCTAATTTATTTGTATGATCCATTCTAATTCATTCACACGATCTATTCTAATTCATTCGCACGATCCATTCTAATTCATTCGTCCGGTCCATTCTAATTCATTCGCACGAATGTATCCATTCTAATTCATTCGTACGATCCATTCAAATTCATTCGCACGATCCATTCTAATTCATTCGTACGATCCATTCAAATTCATTCGCACGATCCATTCTAATTCATTCGTATGATTCATTCTAATTCATTCGTACGATCCATTCTAATTCATTCGCACGAATGTAACCATTCTAATTCATTCGTACGATCCATTCTAATTCATTCGTATGAGCTATTCTAATTCATTCGTACGATCCATTCTAATGCATTCGTACGATTCATTCTAATTCATTCGCATAAATATATCCATTCTAATTCATTCGTACGATCCATTCTAATTCATTCGCACGATCCATTCTAATTCATTCGCACGAATGTATCCATTCTAATTCATTTGCACGATCCATTCTAATTCATTCCTATGATCCATTCTAATTCATTCGTACGATCCATTCTAATTCATTCGCACGAATGTATCCATTCTAATTCATTCGTACGATCCATTCTAATTCATTCGTACGATCCATTCTTATTCATTCGTACGATCCATTCAAATTCATTCGCATGATCCACTCTAATTCATTCGTACGATCCATTCTAATTCATTCTCACGAATGTAACCTTTCTAATTTATTTGTATGATCCATTCTAATTCATTCGCACGATCTATTCTAATTCATTCGGACGATCCATTCTAATTCATTCGTCCGATCCATTCTAATTCATTCGCACGAATGTATCCATTCTAATTCATTCGTACGATCCATTCAAATTCATTCGCACGATCCATTCTAATTCATTCGTATGATTAATTCTAATTCATTCGTACGATCCATTCTAATTCATTCGCACGAATGTAACCATTCTAATTCATTCGTACGATCCATTCTAATTCATTCCTACGATCCATTCTAATTCATTCGCACAAATGTATCCATTCTAATTCATTTGCACGATCCATTCTAATTCATTCCTATGATCCATTCTAATTCATTCGTACGATCCATTCTAATCTATTTTAATGTATTTGTACGATTCATTCTAATTCATTCGCACGATCCATTCTAATTCATTCGTACGATCCATTCTAATTCATTCGTCCGATCCATTCTAATTCATTCGCACGAATGTATCCATTCTAATTCATTCGTACAATCCATTCTAATTCATTCGGACGATCAATTCTAATTCATTCATATGATCCATTCTATTTCATTTGTACGATCCATTCTAATTCATTCGTATGATCCATTCTAACCCATTCGTAGGAAGTTTGATCCATTCTAATCCATTCGTATGATCCATTCTAATTCATTCATACAATGCATTCTAATCCATTCGTACGATCCATTCTAATTCATTCGTACGATCCATTCTAATTCATTTGTACGAATGAATTAGAATGGATCATACAAATGGATTAGAATGGATCGTACGAATGAATTAGAATGGATCGTACGAATGAATTAGAATGGATACATTCGAGCGAATGAATTAGAATGGATCGTAAGAATGAATTAGAATGGATATATTTGTGCGAATGAATTAGAATGGATCGTACGAATGAATTAGAATGGATCATGCGAATGAATTTGAATGGATCGTACGAATGAATTAGAATGGATCGAATGAATAAATTAGAATGGATACATTCATGCGAATGAATTAGAATGGATCGGACGAATGAATTAGAATGGATCGTACGATTCATTCTAATTCATTCGTACGATCCATTCTAATGCATTCGTACGATTCATTCTAATTCATTCGCACGATCCATTCTAATTCCTTCATACGATCCATTCTAATTCATTCGTAAGATCCATTCTAATTCATTCCTACGATCTATTCTAATTCATTCGCTCGAATGTATCCATTCTAATCCATTCGTACGATCCATTCAAATTCATTCGCACGATCCATTCCAATTCATTCGTAGGATCCATTCTAATTTATTTTCACGAATATACGATCCATTCTAATTTATTCGCAAGAATGTATCCATTCTAATTCATTCGTACAATCCATTCTAATTTTTTCGTACAAATGTATCCATTCTAATTCATTCGTACGATCCATTCTAATTCATTCGTACGATCCATTCTAATTCATTCGTACGATCCATTCTAATTCATTCGTACGATCCATTCTAATTCATTCGCACGAATGTATCCATTCTAATTCATTCGTACAATCCATTCTAATTCATTCGCACGATCCATTCTAATTCATTCGTATGATCCATTCTAATTCATTCCTACGATCTTTTCTAATTCATTCGCTCGAATGTATCCATTCTAATTCATTCGTTCGATCCATTCTAATTCATTTGTATGATCCATTCTAATTCATTCGTACGATCCATTCTAATCCATTCGTACGATCCATTCTAATTCATTCGTACAATCTATTCTAATTCATTCTCACAAATGTAACCTTTCTAATTCATTTGTACGATCCATTCTAATTCATTCGTACGATCCATTCTAATTCATTCGTACGATCCATTCTAATTCGTTCGTACGATTCATTCGTACGATCCATTCTATTCATTCGTACGAATGAATTTGAATGGATCATACAAATGAATTAGAAAGGTTACATTCGTGGGAATGAATTAGAATGGATACATTTGTGCGAATGAATTAGAATAGATTAGAATGGATCGTACGAATGGATTAGAATCCATTCTAATTCATTTGTATGATCCATTCTAATTCATCGCACGATCCATTCTAATTCATTCGCTCGAATCTATCCGTTCTAATTCATTCATACGATCCATTCTAATGCATTCGTACGATCCATTCTAATTCATTCGTCCGATCCATTCTAATTCATTCGCACGAATGTATCCATTCTAATTCATTCGTACAATCCATTCTAATTCATTCGCACGATCCATTCTAATTCATTCGTATGATCCATTCTAATTCATTCCTACGATCTATTCTAATTCATTCGCTCGAATGTATCTATTCTAATTCATTCGTTCGATCCATTCTAATTCATTCGTACGATCCATTCAAATTCATTCGCATGATCCATTCTAATTCATTCTTATGATCCATTCTAATTCAATCGTATGATCCATTCTAATTCATTCGCACAAATGTATCCATTTTAATTCATTAGTACGATCCATTCTAATTTATTCATACGACCCATTCTAATTCATTCGCACGATTCATTCTAATTCATTCGTACGATCCATTCTAATCCATTCGTACGAATGGATTAGAATGGATACATTCGTGCAATCCATTCTAATTCATTTGTACGAATGAATTAGAATGGATACATTCGTGTGAATGAATTAGAATGGATCGTACGAATGAATTAGAATGGATCGTACGAATGAATTAGAATGGATACATTCGTGCGAATGAATTAGAATGGATCGTACGAATGAATTAGAATTGATCGTGCGAATGAATTAGAATTGATCATACGAATGAATTAGAATGGATCGTATGAATGAATTAGAATGGATATATTCATGCGAATGAATTAGAATGGATCGTACAAATGAATTAGAATGGATCGGACGAATGAATTAGAATGGATCGTACGATTCATTCTAATTCATTCGTACGATCCATTCTAATGCATTCGTACGTGCGAATGAATTAGAATGGATCGTACGAATGAATTAGAATGGATCATAGGAATGTATTAGAATGGATCGTGCAAATGAATTAGAATGGTTACATTCGTGTGAATGAATTAGAATGGATCGTAGGAATGAATTAGAATGGATCGTACGAATGAATTAGAATGGATACATTCGAGCGAATAAATTAGAATAGATCGTAGGAATGAATTAGAATGGATCGTACGAATGAATTAGAATGGATCGTGCGAATGAATTAGAATGGATCGTACGAATGAATTAGAATGGATCGTGCGAATGAATTTGAATGGATCGTATGAATGAATTAGAATGGATCGAATGAATGAATTAGAATGGATACATTTGTGCGAATGAATTAGAATGGATCGTGCGAATGAATTAGAATGGATCGTACGAATGGATTAGAATGAATCGTACGAATGAATTAGAATGGATCATGCGAATGAATTAGAATGGATTGTACGAATGAATTAGAATGGATCGAACGAATGAATTAGAATGGATACATTCATGCAAATGAATTAGAATGGATCATACGAATGAATTAGAATGGATCATACGAATGAATTAGAATGGATCGTTTGAATGGATTAGAATGGATCGTACGAATGGATTAGAACGCATTGTACGAATGAATTAGAATTGATACATTTGTACGAATGAATTAGAATGGATCGTACGAATGGATTAGAATGGATCATGCAAATGAATTAGAATGGATACATTCGTGCGAATGAATTAGAATGGATCGTAGGAATAAATTAGAAAGGATCTTACGAATGAATTAGAATGGATCATGCGAATGAATTTGAATGGATCATACGAATAAATTAAAATGGATCGAACAAATGAATTAGAATGGATCGTGCGAATGAATTAGAATGGATACATTCGTGCGAATGAATTAGAATGGATCGTACAAATGAATTAGAATGGATCGTACGAATGAATTAGAATGGATCGTAGGAATGAATTAGAATGAATCGTACGAATGAGTTAGAATGGTTACATTCGTGCAAATGAATTAGAATGGATCGTACAAATGGATTAGAATGGATCATACGAATGAATTAGAATGGATCGTACAAATGAATTAGAAAGGTTACATTTGTGAGAATGAATTAGAATGGATCGTACGAATGAATTAGAATGGATCGTACAAATGAATTAGAATGGATCGTACAAATGAATTAGCAAGGTTACATTTGTGAGAATGAATTAGAATGGATCGTACGAATGAATTAGAATGGATCGTACGAATGGATTAGAATGGATCGTACGAATGAATTAGAATGGATCGTACGAATGCATTAGAATGGATACATTCGTGCGAATGAATTAGAATGGATCGTACGAATGAATAAGAATGGATCGTGCGAATGAATTAGAATGGATCGTACGAATGAAATAGAATGGATCGTGCGAATGAATTATAATGGATCGTACGAATGAATTAGAATGGATCGTACGAATGTAGAATAAATCGTATGAAAGCATTAGAATGGATACATTCGTGCAAATGAATTAGAATGGATCGTACGAATGAATTAGAACGGATCGTGCGAATGAATTAGAATGGATCGTACGAATGAATTAGAATGGATACATTTGTGCGATGAATGGATTAGAATGGATCGTGCGAATGAATTAGAATGGATTGTATGAATGAATTAGAATGGATACATTCGTGCGAATGAATTAGAATGGATCATATGAAAGAATTAGAATGGATCGTGCAAATGAATTAGAATGGATACATTCGTGCGAATAAATTAGAATGGATCGTAGGAATGAATTAGAATGGATCGTACGAATGAATTAGAATGGTTACATTCGTGCGACTGAATTAGAATGGATCGTACGAATGGATTAGAATGGATCGTACGAATGAATTAGAATGGATTGTACAAATGAATTAGAAAGGTTACATTTGTGAGAATGAATTAGAATGGATCGTTCGAATGGATTAGAATGGATCGTACGAATGGATTAGAATGGATCGTAAAAATGGATTAGAATGGTTACATTTGTGAGAATGGATTAGAATGGATCGTATGAATGAATTAGAATGGTTCGTACGAATGGATAAGAATACAGCGTACGAATAAATTAGAATGGATTGTACGAATGGATTAGAATGGATCGTACGAATGTATTAGAATGGATCGTACGAATGAATTAGAATGGATCATACAAATGAATTAGAAAGGTTTCATTCATGAGAATGAATTAGAATGGATCATACGAATGGATTAGAATGGATCATATGAATGAATTAGAATGGATCGTAGGAATGGATTAGAATGGATCGTACGAATGAATTAGAAAGGATCATACGAATGAATTAGAATGGATCGTGCGAATGAATTAGAATTGGTCATACGAATGAATTAGAATGGATCGTACAAATGAATTAGAAAGGATACATTCGTGCGAATGAATTAGAATGGATCGTACGAATGAATTTGAATGGATCGTGCGAATGAATTAGAATGGATAGTGCGAATGAATTAGAATGGATCGTACGAATGAATTAGAATGGATACATTCGTGCGAATGAATTAGAATGGATCGTACGAATGAATTAGAATGGATCGTACGAATGAATTAGAATGGATCGTACGAATAGATTAGAATGGATCGTACGAATGAATTAGAATGGATCATACAAATGAATTAGAATGGATAGTGTGAATGAATTAGAATGGATCGTGCAAATGAATTAGAAAGGTTACATTTGTGAGAATGAATTAGAATGGATCGTGTGAATGAATTAGAATGGATCGAACGAATGAATTATAATGGATCGTACGAATGAATTAGAATGGATCTTGCGATTGAATTAGAATAGACCGTACGAATGAATTAGAATCGATACATTCGTGCGAATGAACTAGAATGGATACATACATTCATGCGAATGAATTAGAATGGATCGTATGAATGAGTTAGAATGGATCGTATGAATGAATTAGATTAGAATGGATCGTGCGAATGAATTAGAATGGATCGTGCGAATGAATTAGAATGGATCGTACGAACGAATTAGAATGGATCGTACGAACGAATTAGAATGGATCATATGAACGAATTAGAATGGATCGTACGAATGAATTAGAATGGATACATTCGTACGATCCATTCTAATTCATTCGTACGATCCATTCTTATTCATTCGTACGATCAATTCTAATTCATTCATACAATCCATTCTAATTCATTCTCACGAATGTAACGTTTCTAATTCATTTGTATGATCCATTCTAATACATTCGTACGATCCATTCTAATCCATTCGTACGATCCATTCTAATCCATTTGTACGATCCATTCTAATCCATTCGTACGATCCATTCTAATTCATTCTCACAAATGTAACCTTTCTAATTCATTTGTATAATCCATTCTAATTCATTCGTACGATCCATTCTAATTCATTCGTACGATCCATTTTTATTCGTTCATACGATCCATTCTAATTCATTCGCACAATACATTCTAATCCATTCGTACGATCCATTCTTATTCATTCGTATGATCCATTCTAATTCATTTGTACGATCCATTCTAATTCATTCGCACGAATGTATCCATTCTAATTCATTCGTACGATCCATTCTAATTCATTTGTACCATCTATTCTAATTCATTCGTACGATCCATTCTAATTCATTCTCACAAATGTAACCTTTCTAATTCATTTGTATGATCCATTCTAATCCATTCGTACGATCCATTCTAATCCATTCGTACGATCCATTCTAATTCATTCGCACGAATGTAACCATTCTAATTCATTCGTACGATCCATTCTAATTCATTCATACAATCCAATCTAATTCATTCGCACGAATGTATCCATTCTAATTAATTCGTACGATCCATTCTAATTCATTCGTATGATCCATTCTTATTCATTCGCACGATCCAGTCTAATTGATTCGCACGATCCATTCTAATTCATTCGCACGAATGTATCCATTCTAATTCATTCGTACGATCCATTCTAATTCATTAATACGATCCATTCTAATTCATTCGTATGATCCTTTCTAATTCATATGCACAAAGGTATCCATTCTAATTCATTTGCACGATCCATTCTAATTCATTCCTATGATCCAATCTAATTCATTCGTACGATCCATTCTAATTCATTCGCTCGAATGTATCAATTCTAATTCGTTCATACGATCCATTCTAATTCGTTCGTACGATCCATTCTAATTCATTCGTACGATCCATTCTAATTCATTCGTATGATCCATTCTAATTCATTCCTACGATCTATTCTAATTCATTCGTATGATCCATTCTTATTCATTCCTACGATCTATTCTGATACATTCGCTCGAATGTATCCATTCTAATTCATTCGTTCGATCCATTCTAATTCATTCGTACGATCCATTCTAATTCATTCGCCCGAATGTATCCATTCTAATTCATTCGTACGATCCATTCTAATTCATTCGTACGATCTATTCTAATTCATTCGTACAATCCGTTCTAATTCATTCGTACGATCCGTTCTAATTCATTCGTACGATCCATTCTAATTCATTCCTACGATCCATTCTAATTCATTTGCACGAATGTATCCATTCTAATTCATTTGCACGATCCATTCTAATTCATTCCTATGATCAATTCTAATTCATTCGTACGATCCATTCTAATTCATTCGCTCGAATGTATCCATTCTAATCCATTCGTACGATCCATTCTAATTCATTGTCATGAATGTAACCTTTCTAATTCATTTGTATGATCCATTCTAATTCATTCGTACGATCCATTCTAACCCATTCGTACGATCCATTCTAATCCATTCGTACGATCCATTCTAATTCATTCGTACGATCCATTCTAATTCATTCGCTCGAATGTATCCATTCTAATTCATTCGTACTATCCATTCTAATTCGTTCATACGATCCATTCTAATTCGTTCGTACGATCCATTCTAATTCATTCGTACGATCCATTCTAATTCATTCGCACGAATGTATCATACGAATGAATTAGAATGAATTAGAATGGATCGTATGAACGAATAAGAATGGATCGTACGAATGAATTAGAATGAATACATTCGAGCGAATGAATTAGAATGGATCATACGAATGAATTAGAATGGATCATACAAATGAATTAGAATGGATCGTGCGAATGAATTAGAATGTATCGTACGAACGAATTAGAATGGATCGTACGAACGAATTAGAATGGATCGTATGAACAAATTAGAATGGATCGTACGAATGAATTAGAATGAATACATTCGAGCGAATGAATTAGAATGGATCGTACGAATGAATTAGAATGGATCATAGGAATGAATTAGAATGGATCGGGCAAATGAATTAGAATCGATACATTCGTGCGAATGAATTAGATTGGATCGTAGGAATGAATTAGAATGGATCGTACGAATGGATTAGAATGGATCGTACGAATGAATTAGAATGGATCGTACAAATGAATTAGAAAGGTTACATTTGTGAGAATGAATTAGAATGGATCGTACGAATGAATTAGAATGGATCGTACGAATGTATTAGAATGGATCGTACGAATGGATTAGAACGTATTATACGAATGAATTAGAATGGATCGTACGAATGGATTAGAATGGATCATACGAAAGAATTAGAATGGATCGTACAAATGAATTAGAATGGATACATTCGAGCGAATGAATTAGAATGGATCGTGCGAATGAATTAGAATGGATCATAGGAATGAATTAAAATGGATCGTGCAAATAAATTAGAATGGATACATTCGTGCGAATGAATTAGAATGTATCGTAGGAATGAATTAGAATGGATCGTACGAATGAATTAGAATGGTTACATTCGTGCGAATGAATTAGAATGGATCGTACGAATTGATTAGAATGGATCGTACGAATGGATTAGAATGGATCGTACGAATGAATTAGAATGGATCGTACGAATGCATTAGAATGGATACATTCGTGCGAATGAATTAGAATGGATCGTACGAATGAATTTGAATGGATCGTGCGAATGAATTAGAATGGATCGTACAAATGAATAAGAATGGATCGTGCGAATGAATTAGAATGGATCATACGAATGAATTAGAATGGATACATTAGTGCGAATGAATTAGAATGGATCGTACGAATGAATTAGAATGGATTGTACGAATGAATTAGAATGGATCGTACGAATGATTTAGAATGGATCGTACGAATGAATTAGAATGGATACATTTGTGCGAATGAGTTAGAATGGATCATACGAATGAATTAGAATGGATCGTACGAATGAATTAGAATGGATCATACGAATGAATTAGAATGGATCGTGCGAATGAATTAGAATAGATTGTACGAATGAATTAGAATGGATACATTCGAGCGAATGAATTAGAATAGATCGTAGGAATGAATTAGAATGGATCATACGAATGAATTAGAATGGATCGTGCGAATGAATTAGAATGGATTGTACGAATGAATTAGAATGGATTCATTCGTGCGAATGAATTAGAATGGATCAGACGAATGAATTAGAATGGATCGTACGATTCATTCTAATTCATTCGTACGATCATTTCTAATACATTCGTACGATCCATTCTAATTTATTCGTACAATCCATTCTAACTCATTCGGTGGATCCATTCTAATTCATTCGTACGATCCATTCTAATTTATTTGCACGATCCATTCTAATTTATTCGTATGATCCATTCTAATTTATTCATTCGATCTATTCTATTTCATTCGCACGAATGTAACCATTCTAATTCATTCGTACGATTCATTCTAATTCATTCGTATAATCTATTCTAATTCATTCGTACGATCCATTCTAATTCATTCGTACGATCCATTGTAATTCATTCATACAATCCATTCAGATTCATTCGCACAAATGTATCCATTCAAATTCATTCGTACGATCCATTCTAATTAATTCGCACGATCCATTCTAATTCAGTCGTATGAATGTATCCATTTTAATTCATTCGTACGATCCATTCTAATTCATTTGTACGATGTAATTTATTCATACGATCCATTCTAATTCATTCGTACGATCGATTCTAATTCATTCGCATGATCCATTCTAATTCATTCGTACGATCCATTCTAATTCATTCGTATGATCCATTCTAATTAATTCGTTCAAATATATCCATTCTAATTCATTCGTACGATCCATTCTAATTCATTCGCACGATCCATTCTAATTCATTTGCACGAATGTATCCATTCTAATTCATTTGCACGATCCATTCTAATTCTTTCCTATGATCCATTCTAATTCATTCGTACGATCCATTCTAATTCATTCGTATGATCCATTCTAATTCATTCGTATGATCCATTCTAATTCATTCTTACGATTCATTCTAATTCATTCGTACGATCCATTCTAACTCATTCGCACAAATATAACCTTTCTAATTCATTCGTACGATCCATTCAAATTTATTCCTACGATCCATTCTAATTCATTCGCACGAATGTATCCATTCTAATTCATTTGCACGATCCATATAATTCATTCCTATGATCCATTCTAATTCATTCGTACGATCCATTCTAATTCATTCGCTCGAATGTATCCATTCTAATCCATTCGTACGATCCATTCTAATTCATTCGCACGAATGTAATCATTCTAATTCATTCATACGATCCATTCTAATTCATTCCTACGATCCATTCTAATTCATTCGCACGAATGTATCCATTCTAATTCATTTGTACGATCCATTCTAATTCATTACTATGATCCATTCTAATTCATTCGTACGATCCATTCTAATTCATTCGCTCGAATGTATCCATTCTAATTCATTCGTACGATCCATTCTAATCCATTCGTACGGTCCATTCTAATTCATTCGTACAATGCGTTCTAGTCTGTTCGTACGATCCATTCTAATTCATTCGTACGATCCATTCTAATTCATTTGTACGATCCATTCTAATTCATTCGTACGATCCATTCTAATTCATTCGTACGATCCATTCTAATACATTCTAATTCATTCGCTCGAATGTATCCATTCTAATTCATTCGTACGATCCATTCTTATTCATTCATACGATCCATTCTAATTCATTCGCACGATCCATTCTAATTCATTCGCACAATCCGTTCTAATTCATTCGCACAATCCATTCTAATTCATTCGTACGAATGTATCCATTCTAATTCATTGTACGATCCATTCTAATTCATTCACATGATCCATTCGTACAATCCATTCTAATCCATTCGTACGATCCATTCTAATTCATTCATACGATCCATTCTAATTCGTTCGTACGATCTATTCTAATTCGTTCGCACTATCCATTCTAATTCATTTGTATGATCCATTTTAATTCATTCGCATGATCCATTCTAATTCATTCGTATGATACATTCGTGCGAATGAATTAGAATGGATCGTACGAATGAATTAGAATGGATCGTACGAATGAATTAGAATAGATCGTGCGAATAAATTAGAATGGATCATACGAATGAATTAGAATAGATATATTCTTGCGAATGAATTAGAATGGATCGTACGAATGAATTAGAATGGATCGTGCGAATGAATTAGAATGGATCGTATGAATAAATTAGAATGGATTGTACGAATGAATTAAAATGGATACATTTGTGCGAATGAATTAGAATGGATCATACGATTGAATTTGAATGGATCATACGAATGAATTAGAATGGATACATTTGTGCGAATTAATAAGAATGGATCGTGCGAATGAATTAGAATGGATACATTCGTGCGAATGAATTAGAATGGATTGTGCGAATGAATTAGAACGGATTGTGCGAATGAAACGCATTGTACGAATGAATTAGAATGGATCGTACGAATGGATTAGAATGGATCGTACGAATGAATTAGAATGGATCGTGTGAATGAATTAGAATGAATCGTACGAATGGATTAGAATGGATCGTACGAATGGATTAGAACGCATTGTATGAACGAATTAGAATAGATACATTTGTGCGATTGAATTAGATTGCATCGTATGAATGAATTTTAATGGATTGTACGAATGAATTAGAATGGATCGTACGAATGAATTTGAATGGATCACGCGAATGAATTAGAATAGATCATACGAATGAATTAGAATGGATCGTGCGAACAAATTAGAATGGATCGTATGAACGAATTAGAATGGATCGTACGAATGAATTAGAATGGATACATTCGAGCGAATGAATTAGAATGGATCGTACAAATGAATTAGAATGGATCGTACGAATGAATTAGAATGGATCAAACAAATGAATTAGAATGGATATATTTGTGCGATGAATAAGAATGGTGCGTACGAATGAATTAGAATGTAACCATTCTAATTCATTCGTACGATCCATTCTAATTCATTCCTACGATTCATTCTAATTCATTCGCACGAATGTATCCATTCTAATTCCTTTGCACGATCCATTCTAATTCATTTCTATGATCCATTCTAATTCATTTGCACGATCCATTCTTATTCATCGCACGAATGAATAAGAATGGATCATGCGAATGAATTAGAATGGATACATTCGTGCGAATGAATTAGAATGGATTGTGTGAATGAATTAGAATAAATCGTACGAATGAATTAGAATGGATCATACGAATGAATTAGAATGGACCGTGCGAATGAATTAGAATGGATACATTCTTGCGAATAAATTAGAATGGATCGTATATTCATGCAAATAAATTAGAATGGATCATACGAATGAATTAGAATGGATCGTGCGAATGAATTAGAATGAATCGTACGAATGCATTAGAATGGATCGTACGAATGAATTAGAATGGATACATTTGTGCGAATGAATTAGAATGGATCGTACGAATGAATTAGAATGGATCGTACGAATGAATTAGAATTGATCATACTAATGAATTAGAATGGATCATACGAATGAATTAGAATGGATCGTGCGAATGAATTAGAATGGATCGTACGAATGAATTAGAATGGATCGTACGAATGAATTAGAATGGATATATTCGTGCGAATGAATTAGAATGGATCGTGCGAATGAATTAGAATAGATCATACGAATGAATTAGAATGGATTGTACGAATGAATTATAATGGATACATTCGTGCGAATGAATTAGAATGGATCGGATGAATGAATTAGAATGGATCGTACGATTCATTCTAATTCATTCGTATGATCCATTCTAATTCATTCGTACGATCTATTCTAATTCATTCACATGATCCATTCTAATTCATTCGTACGATCCATTCTAATTCATTCGTCCGATCCATTCAAATTCATTCGTACGATGCAATCTAATTCATTCGCACAAATGTATCTATTCTAATTCATTCGTACAATGAGTTCTAATCCATTCGTACAATGAGTTCTAATCCATTCGTACGATCCATTCTAATCCATTCGTATAATCCATTCTAATTCATTCGTATGATCCATTCTAATTCATTCGTACGATCCATTCTAATTCATTTGCATGAATGTATCCATTCTAATTTATTCGTACGATCCAGTCTAATTCATTCGTACGATCCATTCTAATTCATTCGCACGAATATATCCATTCTAATTCATTTGTACGATCCTTTCTAATTCATTCGCACGATCTATTCTAATTCTTTCATATGATCCATTCTAATTCATTCGCACGAATGTATCCATTCTAGTTGATTCGTACGCTCTATTCTAATTCATTCGTACGCTCCATTCTTATTCATCGCACAAATGTATCCATTCTAATTTATTCGTATGATCCATTCAAATTCAATCGTATGATCCATTCTAATTCATTCGCACAAATGTATCGTACGAATAAATTAGAATGGTTCATACAAATGAATTAGAATGGATACATTCGAGCGAATGAATTAGAATGGATCGTACGAATGGATTAGAATGGATCGTACGAATGGATTAGAATGGATCGTACAAATGAATTAGAATGGATACATACAAATGAATTAGAAAGGTTACATTCGTGTGAATGAATTAGAATGAATCGTACAAATGAATTAGAATGGATCGTGCGAATGAATTAGAATGAATCGTATGAATGCATTAGAATGAATTAGAATGGATCATACAAATGAATTAGAATGGATCGTACAAATGAATTAGAATGAATCGTACGAATGCATTAGAATGAATTAGAATGGATCATACAAATGAATTAGAATGGATTAGAATGGATTGTGCGAATGAATTAGACTCGATCGTACGAATAAATTAGAATGGATACATTCATGCAAATGAATTAGAATGGATCGTACGAACGAATTCTAATTCATTCGTAAAATCCATTCTAATTCAGTCGTATAAATGTATCCATTTTAATTCAATCATACGATCCATTCTAATTCATTCGTACGATCTAATTCATTCATACGATCCATTCTAATTCATTCGTACGATCGATTCTAATTCATTCGCACGATCCATTCTAATTCATTCGTACGATCCATTCTAATTCATTCGTATGATCCATTCTAATTTATTCGTTCAAATATATCCATTCTAATTCATTCGTACAATCCATTCTAATTCATTTGTATGATCAATTCTAATTCATTCGCACGATCCATTGTAATTCATTCGTACGATCCATTCTAATTCGTTCATACGATCCATTCTAATTCGTTCGTACGATCCATTCTAATTCGTTCGTACGATCCATTCTAATTCATTCGTATGATCCATTCTAATTCATTAGCATGATCCATTCTAATTCATTCGTATGATCCATTCTAATTCATTCTCACGATCCATTCTAATTCATTCGTACAAATGTATCCATTCTAATTCATTCGTCCGATCCATTCTAATTCATTCGCACGAATGTATCCATTCTAATTCATTCGTACGATCCATTCTAATTCATTCGTATGATTCATTCTAATTCATTTGCACGATCCATTCTAATTCATTCCTATGATCCATTCTAATTCATTCGCATGATCCATTCTAATTCATTCGCACAAATGTATCTATTCTAATTCATTCATATGATCCATTCTAATTCATTCGTACGATCCCTTCTAATTCATTCGTACGATCCATTCTAATTCATTTGTATGATCATGCGAATGAATTAGAATGGATCGTAGGAATGAATTAGAATGGATCGTACGAATGAATTAGAATGGTTACATTCGTGCGAATGAATTAGAATGGATCATAGGAATGAATTAGAACGGATCGTGCGAATAAATTAGAAATGATCGTACGAATGAATTAGAATGGATCGTACGAATGAATTAGAATGGATTGTACAAATGAATTAGAAAGGATACATTTGTGCGAATGAATTAGAATGGATCGTACGAATGAATTAGAATGGATACATTTGTATGAATGAATTAGAATGGATCGTGCGAATGAATTAAAATGGATCGTACGAATGAATTATAATGTATCGTACGAATGAATTAGAATGGATCTTGCGATTGAATTAGAATAGATCGTACGAATGAATTAGAATGGATACATTCGTGCGAATGAACTAGAATAGATATATACATTCATACGAATGAATTAGAATGGATCGTATGAATGAGTTAGAATGGATCGTATGAATGAATTAGAATGGATTGCATGAATGAATTAGAATGGATCATACGAATGAATTGGAATGGATCGTACGAATGAATTAGAATGGATACATTCATGCAAATGAATTAGAATGGATCGTACGAATGAATTAGAATGGATCATACGAATGAATTAGAATGGATCGTACGAATGAATTAAATGGATCGTGCGAATGAATTAGAATGGATACATTCCTACAAATGAATTAGAATGGATCGTGCGAATGAATTAGAATGGATCGTACGAATGAATTACAATGGATACATTTGTGCTAATGAATTAGAATGGATCGTATGAATGAATTAAAATGAATCGTACGAATGAATTTGAATGGATCGTACGGACGAATTAGAATGGATCGTAGGAATGAATTAGAATGGATCGTACGAATGAATTAGAACGGATCGTGCGAATGAATTAGAATGGATCGTACGAATGAATTAGAATAGATCGTACGAATGAATTAGAATGGATACATTCGGGCGAATGAATTAGAATGGATCGTACGAATGAACTAGAATGGATCATACGAATGAATTAGAATGGATCGTGCGAATGAATTAGAATGGATTGTACGAACGAATTATAATGGATACATTCGTGTGATTGAATTAAAATGGATCGTACGAATGAATTAGAATGGATCATGCGAACGAATTAGAATAGTTCGTAGGAATGAATTAGAATGGATCATACGAATGAATTAGAATGGATCGTACGAACGAATTAGAATGGATCGTACGAACGAATTAGAATGGATCATACGAATGAATTAGAATGGATCGTACGAATGAATTAGAATGGATACATTCATGCGAATGAATTAGAATGGATCGTACGAATGAATTAGACTGGATCGTACGAATAAATTAGAATGGATCGTACTAATTTGAATGGATCGTGCGAATGAATTAGAATGAATCGTACGAATGCATTAGAATGAATTAGAATGGATCATACAAATGAATTAGAATGGATCGTACAAATGAATTAGAATGAATCGTACGAATGCATTAGAATGAATTAGAATGGATCATACAAATGAATTAGAATGTATCATACGAATGAATTAGAATGGATCGTGCGAATGAATTAGAATGGATTGTACGAATGAATTAAAATAGATACATTCGTGCGAATGATTTAGAAAGGATCGGACGAATGAATTAGAATGGATCGTACGATTCATTCTAATCCATTCGTACGATCCATTCTAATGCATTCGTACGATTCATTCTAATTCATTCGCACGATCCATTCTAATTCATTCGTATGATCCATTCTAATTTATTTGCACAAATATACGATCCATTCTAATTTATTCGCAAGAATGTATCTATTCTAATTCATTCGTACAATCCATTCTAATTTATTCGTACAAATATATCCATTCTAATTCATTCGTACGATCCATTCTAATTCATTCGTACGATTAATTCTAATTCATTCGTACGATCCATTCTAATTCATTCACACGAATGTATCCATTCTAATTAATTCGTACGATCCATTCTAATTCATTCGTATGATCCATTCTAATTCATTCCTACGATCTATTCTAATTCATTCGCTCGAATGTATCCATTCTAATTCATTCGTACGATCCATTCGTATTCATTCATACGATTCATTCTAATTCATTCGTATGATCAATTCTAATCCATTCGCACGATCCATTCTAATTCATTCTCACGAATGTAACCTTTCTAATTCATTTGTATGATCCATTCAAATTCATTCGTACGATCCATTCTAATCCATTCGTACGATCCATTCTAATCCATTCGTACGATCTATTCTAATTCATTCTCACAAATGTAACCTTTCTATTTTATTTGTACAATCCATTCTAATTCATTCGTACGATCCATTCTAATTCATTCATACGATCCATTCTAATTCATTCGTATGATCCATTCTAATTCATTCGTTCGATCCATTCTAATTCATTCGCACGAATATATCCATTCTAATTCATTCGTATGATTCATTCTAATTCGTTCATACGATCCATTCTAATTCGTTCGTACGATCCATTCTAATTCGTTCGCATGAATATATCTATTCTAATTCATTCGTATGATCCATTCAAATTCATTCGTATGATCCATTCAAATTCATTCGTACGATCCATTCTAATTCATTCGTACAATCCATTCAAATTCATTCGTACGATGCAATCTAATTTATTGACACAAATGTATCAATTCTAGTTCATTTGCACGAATGTATCCATTCTAATTCATTTGCACGATCTATTCTAATTCATTCCTATGATCCATTCTAATTCATTCGTACGATCCATTCTAATTCATTCATATGATCCATTCTAATTCATTCGTACGATCCATTCTAATTCGTTCGTATGATCCATTCTAATTCATTCGTACGATCCATTCTAATCCATTCGTACGATCCATTCTAATTCATTCGTACAAATGAATTAGAATGGATCGTACGAATGAATTAGAATGGATTGTGCGAATGAATTAGAATGGATCGTGCGAATGAATTAGAATGGATCGTATGAATGAATAAGAATGGATCGTACGAATGAATTAGAATGGATCATGCGAATGAATTAGAATAGATCGTACGAATGAATTAGAATGGATAGTACGAATAAATTAGAATGGATCGTGCGAATGAATTAGAATGGATCGTACGAATGAATTAGAATGGATCCACCGAATAAATTAGAATAGATCGTACGAATGAATTAGAATGAATCATCCGAATGAATTAGAATGGATCGGACGAATAAATTAGAATGGATCGTATGAATGAATTAGAATGGTTACATTCGTGCGAATGAGTTAGAATGGATCGTACGAATGAATGCGAATGAATTTGAATGGATCGTACGAATGAATTAGAATGGATACATTCTTGCGAATGAATTAGAATGGATCGGACGAATGAATTAGAATGGATCGTGCGAATGAATTAGAATTGATCGTGCGAATGAATTAGAATGGATCATACAAATAAATTAGAAAGGTTACATTCGTGAGAATGAATTAGAATGGATCGTACGAATGAATTAGAATGGATCATGCGAATGAATTTGAATGGATCGTATGAATGAATAAGAATGGATCGTACGAATGAATTAGAATGGATCGTATGAATGAATTAGAATGGATACATTCGTGCGAATGAATTAGAATGGATCGTACAAATGAATTAAAATGGATCGTGCAAATGAATTAGAATGGATACATTTGTGCGAATGAATTAGAATGGATCATAGGAATGAATTAGAATGGATCGTACGAATGAATTAGAATGGTTACATTCGTGCGAATGAATTAAAATGGATCATAGGAATGAATTAGAACGGATCGTGCGAATGAATTAGAATAGATCGTACGAATGAATTAGAATGGATCGTACGAATGAATTAGAATGGATCGTACGAATGAATTAGAATGAATTCATTCGTACGATCCATTCTAATTCATTCGTATGATCCATTCTAATTCGTTCGTACGATCCATTCTAATTCATTCGCACGATCCTTTCTAATTCATTCGCACGAATGTATCCATTCTAATTCATTTGCACGATCCATTCTAATTCAATCCTATGATCCATTCTAATTCATTCGTACGATCCATTCTAATTCATTCATCCGATCCATTCAAATTCATTCATACGATCGATTCTAATTCATTCGTACGATCCATTCTAATTCATTCGCTCGAATGTGTCCATTCTAATTCATTCGTACAATCCATTCTAATTCATTCGCACGATCCATTCTAATTCATTCGTAGGATCTATTCTAATTCATTCCTACGATCTATTCTAATTCATTCGCTCGAATGTATCCATTCTAATTCATTCGTTCGATCCATTCTAATTCATTCGTACGATCCATTCTAATTCATTCGTATAATCCATTCTAATTCATTCGTATGATCTATTCTAATTCATTCGCACGATCCATTCTAATTTATTCGCACAAATATAACTATTCTAATTCATTCGTACGATCCATTCTAATTCATTCGTACGATCCATTCTAATTCATTCGCACGATCCATTCTAATTCATTCGCACGATCCATTCTAATTCATTCTCACAAATGTAACCTTTCTAATTCATTTGTATGATCCATTCTAATTCATTCGTACGATCCATTCTAATCCATTCGTACGATCCATTCTAATCCATTCGTATGATCCATTCTAATTCATTCGTACGATCCATTCTAATTCATTCTCACAAATGTAACCTTTCTAATTCATTTGTACGATCCATTCTAATTCATTCGTACGATCCATTCTAATTAATTCATATGATCCATTCTAATTCATTCATATGATCCATTCTAATTCATTCGTTCGATCCATTCTAATTCATTCGCACGAATATATCCATTCTAATTCATTCGTACGAGCCATTCTAATTCGTTCATACGATCCATTCTAATTCGTTCGTACGATCCATTCTAATTCGTTCACATGAATATATCTTTTCTAATTTATTCATATGATCCATTCAAATTCATTCGTACGATCCATTCTAATTCATTCGTACAATCCATTCAAATTCATTCGTACGATGCAATCTAATTCATTGACACAAATGTATCTATTCTAGTTCATTCGTACAATGCGTTCTAATCCATTCGTACGATCCATTCTAATCTATTCGTACGATCCATTCTAATTCATTCGCACGAATGTAACCATTCTAATTCATTCGTACGATCAATTCTAATTCATTCGTATAATCCATTCTAATTCATTCGTACGATCCATTCTAATTCATTCTCACAAATGTAACCTTTCTAATTCATTTGTACGATCCATTCTAATTCATTCGTACGATCCATTCTAATCCATTCGTACGATCCATTCTAATTCATTCGTATAATCCATTCGTCCGAATAAATTAGAATGGATCGTACGAATGGATTAGAATGGATCATACAAATGAATTAGAAAGGTTACATTCATGAAAATGAATGAGAATGGATCATGCGAATGAATTAGAATTGATCATACGAATGAATTAGAATGGATCGTACGAATGAATAAGAATGGATCGTACGAATGAATTTGAATGGATACATTCGAGCGAATGAATTAGAATAGATCGTAGGAATGAATTAGAATGGATCATACGAATGGATAAGAATGGATCGTATGAATGAATTAGAATGGATCGTACGAATTAATTAGAATGGATACATTCGTGCGAATGAATTAGAATGAATCGTACGAATGAATTAGAATGGATCGTACGAATGAATTAGAATGGATCGTATGAATGAATAAGAATGGATCGAACGAATGAATTAGAATGGATTGTACGAATGAATTAGAATGGATATATTGGTGCGAATGAATTAGAATGGATCAGACGAATGAATTAGAATGGATCGTACGATTCATTCTAATTCATTCGTACGATCCATTCTAATGCATTCGTACGATCCATTCTAATTCATTCTAATTCATTTGCACGATCCATTCTAATTCATTCCTATGATCCATTCTAATTCATTCGTACGATCCATTCTAATTCATTCGCACGAATGTATCTATTCTAATTCATTCGTACGATCCATTCTAATTCATTCATATGATCCATTCTAATTTATTCGTACGATCCATTCTAATTCGTTCGTACGATCCATTCTAATTCATTCGTACGATCCATTCTAATCCATTCGTACGATCCATTCTAATTCTTCGTACAAATGAATTAGAATGGATCGTACGAATGAATTAGAATGGATTGTGCGAATGAATTAGAATGGATCGTGCGAATGAATTAGAATGGATCATATGAATGAATAAGAATGGATCGTACGAATGAATTAGAATGGATCATGCGAATGAATTAGAATAGATCGTACGAATGAATTAGAATGGATAGTACGAATAAATTAGAATGGATCGTGCGAATGAATTAGAATGGATCGTACGAATGAATTAGAATGGATCCACCGAATGAATTAGAATGGATCGTACGAATGAATTAGAATGAATCATCCTAATGAATTAGAATGGATCGGACGAATGAATTAGAATGGATCGTATGAATGAATTAGAATGGTTACATTCGTGCGAATGAATTAGAATGGATCGTACGAATGAATTAGAATTAATCATACGAATGAATTAGAATGGATCGTGCGAATGAATTTGAATGGATCGTACAAATGAATTAGAATGGATACATTCGAGCGAATGAATTAGAATAGATCGTAGGAATGAATTAGAATGGATTGTACGAATTAATTAGAATGGATACATTTGTGCGAATGAATTAGAATGGATCGTACGAATGAATTAGAATGGATCGTATGAATGAATAAGAATGGATCGTACGAATGAATTAGAATGGATTGTACAAATGAATTAGAATGGATATATTCGTGCGAATGAATTAGAATGGATCAGACGAATGAATTAGAATGGATCGTACGATTCATTCTAATTCATTCGTACGATCCATTCTAATTCATTCATATGATCCATTCTAATTCATTCCTACGATCTATTCTAATTCATTCGCTCGAGTGTATCCATTCTAATTCATTCGTACGATCCATTCTTATTCATTCGTACGATCCATTCTAATTCATTCGTATGATCAATTCTAATTCATTCGCACTATCCATTCTAATTCATTCTCACGAATGTAACCTTTCTAATTCATTTGTATGATCCATTCTAATTCATTCGTATGATCCATTCTAATCCATTCGTACGATCCATTCTAATCCATTTGTACGATCCATTCTAATTTATTCTCACAAATGTAACCTTTCTAATTCATTTGTACGATCCATTCTAATTCATTCGTACGATCCATTCTAATCCATTCGTACGATCCATTCTAATTCAATCACACGAATGTAACCATTCTAATTCATTCGTACGATCCATTCTAATTCATTCCTACGAATGAGTTAGAATGGATCATACGAATGAATTAGAATGGATCGTACAAATGAATTAGAATGGATCGAACGAATGAATTAGAATGGATACATTCGAGCGAATGAATTAGAATAGATCGTAGGAATGAATTAGAATGGATCATACGAATGAATTAGAATGGATCGTGCGAATGAATTAGAATGGATTGTACGAATGAATTAGAATGGATACATTCATATGAATGAATTAGAATGGATCGGACGAATGAATTAGAATGGATCGTATGATTCATTCTAATTCATTCGTACGATCCATTCTAAAGCATTCGTACGATTCATTCTAATTCATTCGCACGATCCATTCTAATTCATTCGTACGATCCATTCTTATTCATTCATGCGATCCATTCTAATTCATTCGCACAATCTATTCTAATTCATTCGTACGATCCATTCTAATTCATTCGTATGATCCATTCTAACTCATTCGGTGGATCCATTCTAATTCATTCGTACGATCCATTCTAATTTATTCGCACGTTCCATTCTAATTTATTCGTACGATCCATTCTAATTCATTCATACGATCTATTCTAATTCATTCGCAAGATCCATATTCTAATTCATTAGTACGATCCATTCTAATTCATTCGTACAATCCATTCAAATTCATTCGTACGATGCAATCTAATTCATTCGCACAAATGTATCTATTCTAATTCATTCGTACAATGCGTTCTAATCCATTCGTACGATCCATTCTAATCCATTCGTACGATCCATTCTAATTCATTCGCACGAATGTAACCATTCTAATTCATTCATATGATCCATTCTAATCCATTCGTACGATCCATTCTAATTCATTCCTACGATCCATTCTAATTCATTCGCACGAATGTATCGATTCTAATTCATTTGCACGATCCATTCTAATTCATTCCTATGATCCATTCTAATTCATTCGTATGATCCATTCTAATTAATTCGCTCGAATGTATCCATTCTAATTCATTCGTACGATCCTTTCTAATTAGTTCGTACGATCCATTCTAATTCGTTCGTACGATCCATTCTAATTCGTTCGTACGATCCATTCTAATTCGTTCGCATGATCCATTCTAATTCATTCTCACGAATGTAACCTTTCTAATTCATTTGTATGATCCATTCTAATTCATTCGTATGATCCATTCTAATCCATTCGTACAATCCATTCTAATCCATTCGTACGATCCATTCTAATTCATTCGCTCGAATGTACCCATTCTAATTCATTCGTACGATCCATTCTAATTCGTTCATACGATCCATTCTAATTCATTCGTACGATCCATTCTAAAATGAGTTAGAATGGATCATACGAATGAATTAGAATGGATCGTACGAATAAATTAGAATGGATCATAGGAATGAATTAGAATGGATCGTGCAAATGAATTAGAATGGATCGTACGAATGAATTATAATGGATCGTAGGAATGAATTAGAATGGATCGTACGAATGGATTAGAATGGATCGTACGAATGAATTAGAATGGATCGTACGAATGAATTAGAATGGATACATTTGTGCGAATGAATTAGAATGGATCGTGCAAATGAATTAGAATGGATCGTACGAATGAATTTGAATGGATCGTGCGAATGAATTAGAATAGATCGTGCGAATGAATTAGAATGGATCATACAAATAAATTAGAAAGGTTACATTCGTGAGAATGAATTAGAATGGATCGTACGAATGAATTAGAATGGATCATGCGAATGAATTTGAATGGATCGTACGAATGAATAAGAATGGATCATACGAATGCATTAGAATGGATCGTACGAATGAATTAGAATGGATTGTACGAATGAATTAGAATGGATACATTCGAGCGAATGAATTAGAATGGATCGTACGAATGAATTAGAATGGATCATAGGAATGAATTAGAATGGATCGTACGAATGGATTAGAACGCATTGTACGAATGAATTAGAATGGATCGTATAAATGAATTAGAATGGATACATTCGTGCGAATGAATTAGAATGGATCGTACGAATGAATTAGAATGGATCATGCTAATGAATTAGAATGGATCATGCTAATGAATTAGAATCGATCGTACGAATAAATTAGAATTGATCATACTAATGAATTAGAATGGATCGTACGAATGAATTAGAATGGATCATGCGAATGAATATGAATGGATCGTACGAATGAATTAGAATGGATCGAACGAATGAATTAGAATAGATCGTATGAATGAATTAGAATGGATCGAACGAATGAATTAGACTGGATACATTCGAGCGAATGAATTAGAATAGATCATAAGAATGAATTAGAATGGATCATACGAATGAATTAGAATGGATCGTACGAACGAATTAGAATGGATCGTACGAACGAATTAGAATGGATCGTACGAACGAATTAGAATGGATCGTACGAACGAATTAGAATGGATCATACGAATGAATTAGAATGGATACATTCGTGCGAATGAATTAGAATGGATCGTACGAATGAATTAGAGTGGATCGTGCGAATAAATTAGAATGAATCGTACGAATGAATTAGAATGGATCGTGTGAATGAATTAGAATGGATCGTACGAACGAATTAGAATGGATCGTACGAACGAATTAGAATGGATCGTATGAATGAATTAGAATGGATACATTCGTGCGAATGAATTAGAATGGATCGTACGAATGAATTAGAGTGGATCGTGCGAATAAATTAGAATGAATCGTACGAATGAATTAGAATGGATCGTGCGAATGAATTAGAATGGATACATTTGTACGATTAAATTAGAATGGATTGTACGAATGAATTAGAATGGATAGATTCTTACGAATAAATTAGAATGGATCGTATATTCGTGCAAATAAATTAGAATGGATCATACGAATGAATTAGAATGGATCGTGCGAATGAATTAGAATGAATCGTACGAATGCATTAGATTGGATCGTACGAATGAATTAGAATGAATCGTACGATCCATTCTAATTCATTTGTACGATCCATTCTAATCTATTCTAATTCATTCGCACAAATGTATCCATTCTAATTCATTCTCACGAATGTAGTCTTTCTAATTCATTTGTATGATCCATTCTAATGCATTCGTACGATCCATTCTAATCCATTTGTACGATCCATTCTAATCCATTCATTCGTACGAATAAATTAGAATGGTTACATTCGTGCGAATGAATTAGAATGGATCGTACGAATGAATTAGAATAGATCGTACAAATGAATTAGAATAGATACATTCGAGCGAATGAATTAGAATGGATCGTACGAATGAATTAGAATGGATCATAGGAATGAATTAGAATGGATCGTGTAAATGAATTAGAATGGATCGTATGAATGAATAAGAATGGATCGTACGAATGAATTAGAATGGATACATTTGTGCGAATGAATTAGAATGGATCGTTCGAATGAATTAGAATGGATCGTACGAATGAATTAGAATGGATAGTGCGAATGAATTAGAATGGATCGTACGAAAGAATTAGGATGGATTGTAAGTACGAATGAATTAGAATTGATCGAACGAATGGATTAGAATGGATCGTACGAATGGATTAGAATGGATCGTACGAATGGATTAGAACGCATTGTACGAATGAATTAGAATAGATACATTTGTGCGAATGAATTAGATTGCATCGTACAAATGAATTTGAATGGATCGGACAAATGAATTAGAATGGATTGTATGAATGAGTAAGAATGGATCGTACGAATGAATTAGAATGGATTCATTTGTGCGAATTAATTAGAATGGATCGTACGAATGAATTTGAATGGATCGTACGAATGAATTAGAATGGTTATATTCGTGCGAATGAATTAGAATGGATCGTACGAATGGATTAGAATGGATCGTACGAATGGATTAGAATGGATCGTACGAATGAATTTCTAATTCGTTCGTACGATCCATTCTAATTCTTTCATATGATCCATTCTAATTCATTCGTACGATCCATTCTAATTCATTTGTACGAATGCATCCATTCTAATTCATTCGCACGATCCATTCTAATTCATTCGCACGATCCATTCTAATTCAGTCGTATGAATGTATCCATTCTAATTCATTCCTATGATCCATTCTAATTCATTTGTACGATCGATTCTAATTCATTCGTACAATCCATTCTAATTCATTCACACGATCCATTCTAATCCATTCGTACGATCCATTCTAATTCATTCGTACGATCTATTCTAATTCATTCGCATGATCCATTCTAATTCATTCGTACGATCCATTCTAATTCATTCGTACAATCCATTCTAAATCATTCGTACGATCCATTCTAATTCATTCGCACAATCCAATCTAATTCATTCCTTTGATCCATTCTAATTCATTCGTACGATCCATTCTAATTCATTCGCTCGAATGTATCCATTCTAATTCATTCGTACGATCCATTCTAATTCGTTCATACGATCCATTCTAATTCGTTCGTACGATCCATTCTAATTCGTTCGTACGATCCATTCTAATTCATTCGCACGATCCATTCTAATTCATTCGTACAATCCATTCTAATTCATTCGCACGATCCATTCTAATTCATTCGTATGATCGATTCTAATTCATTCCTACGATCTATTCTAATTCATTCGCTCGAATGTATCCATTCTAATTCATTCGTTCGATCCATTCTAATTCATTCGTACGATCCATTCAAATTCATTTGCTCGAATGTATCCATTCTAATTCATTCGTACGATCCATTCTAATTCATTCGTACGATTCATTCTAATTCATTTGTACGATCCATTCTAATGCATTCATACGATTCATTCTAATTCATTCGCACGATCCATTCTAATTCATTCGTATGATCCATTCTAATTCATTCCTACGATCTATTCTAATTCATTCGCTCGAATGTAATCTTTCTAAGTAGAATGGATCGTACAAATGAATTAGAAAGGTTACATTCGTGAGAATGAATTAGAATGGATCGTACGAATGAATTAGAACGGATCGTACGAATGAATTAGAATCGATACATTCGAGCGAATGAATTTGAATGGATCGTACGAATGAATTAGAATGGATCGAACGAATGAATTAGAATGGATACATTCGAGAGAATGAATTAGAATAGGTCGTTGGAATGAATTAGAATAGATCATACGAATGAATTAGAATGGATCGTGCGAATGAATTAGAATGGATTGTACGAATGAATTAGAATGGATACATTCGTGCGAATGAATTAGAATGGATCGTACGAATGAATTAGAATGGATCGTACGAATGAATTAGAATGGATCATATGAATGAATTAGACTGGATTGTACGAATGAATTAGAATTGATCGTGCGAATGAATTAGAATGGATCGTACGAAAGAATTAGAATGGATCATATGAATGAATTAGAATGGATCATACGAATGAATTAGAATCGATCGTGCGAATGAATTAGAATGGATCGTACGAATGAATTAGAATGGATACATTTGTGCGATGAATAAGAATGGAGCGTACGAATGAATTAGAATGGGGCGTGCGAATGAACTAGAATGGATATATTCGTGCGAATGAATTAGAATGGATCATATGAAAGAATTAGAATGGATCGTGCGAATGAATTAGAATGGATCGTGCGAATGAATTAGAATGGATCGTACGAACGAATTAGAATGGATCGTACGAACGAATTAGAATGGATCATATGAACGAATTAGAATGGATCGTACGAATGAATTAGAATGGATACATTTGTGCGAATTAATAAGAATGGATCGTACGAATGAATTTGATTGGATCGTACGAATGAATTAGAATGGATCGTACGAATGAATTTGAATGGATAGTGCGAATGAATTAGAATGGATCGTACGAATGAATTAGAATGGATACATTCGTGCGAATGAATTAGAATGGATTGTACGAATGAATTAGAATAGATCGTACAAATGAATTAGAATGGATCGTGCGAATGAATTAGAATTGATCATACAAATGAATTAGAATGGATCGTACGAATGAATTAGAATAGATTATGCGAATGAATTAGAATGGATTGTACGAATGAATTAGAATGGATATATTTGAACGAATAAATTAGAATGGATCATACGAATGAATTAGAATAGATCGTGCGAATGAATTAGAATCGATCGTACGAATGAATTAGAATGGATCGTATGAACGAATTAGAATGGATCATGCAAATGAATTTGAATGGATTGTACGAATGAATTAGAATGGATCGAACGAATGAATTAGAATGGATACATTCGAGTGAATGAATTAGAATAGATCGTAGGAATGAATTAAAATGTATCATACGAATGAATTAGAATGGATCGTGCGAATGAATTAGAATGGATTGTACGAATGAATTAGAATGGATGCATTCGTACGAATGAATTAGAATGGATCGGACGAATGAATTAGAATGGATCGTACGATTCATTCTAATCCATTCGTACGATCCATTCTAATGCATTCGTACGATTCATTCTAATTCATTCGCACGATCCATTCTAATTCATTCGTATAATCCATTCTAATTCATTCGCACGAATGCATTCATTCTAATTCATTCGTACAATCCATTCTAATTCATTCGCACGATCCATTCTAATTCATTCGTATGATACATTTTAATTCATTCCTACGATCTATTCTAATTCATTCGCTCGAATGTAACCTTTCTAATTAGAATGGATCGTACAAATGAATTAGAAAGGTTACATTCGTGAGAATGAATTAGAATGGATCGTACGAATGAATTAGAATGGATCGTACGAATGAATTAGAATCGATACATTCGAGCGAATGAATTTGAATGGATCGTACGAATGAATTAGAATGGATCGAACGAATGAATTAGAATGGATACATTCGAGAGAATGAATTAGAATAGATCGTAGGAATGAATTAGAATGGATCATACGAATGAATTAGAATGGATCGTGCGAATGAATTAGAATGGATTGTACGAATGAATTAGAATGGATACATTCGTGCGAATGAATTAGAATGGATCGTACGAATGAATTAGAATGGATCGTACGAATGAATTAGACTGGATTGTACGAATGAATTAGAATTGATCGTGCGAATAAATTAGAATGGATCGTACGAAAGAATTAGAATGGATCGTATGAATGAATTAGAATGGATCATACGAATGAATTAGAATCGATCGTGCGAATGAATTAGAATGGATCGTACGAATGAATTAGAATGGATACATTTGTGCGATGAATAAGAATGGAGCGTACGAATGAATTAGAATGGAGCGTGCGAATGAACTAGAATAGATATATTCGTGCGAATGAATTAGAATGGATCATATGAAAGAATTAGAATGGATCGTGCGAATGAATTAGAATGGATCGTGTGAATGAATTAGAATGGATCGTACGAACGAATTAGAATGAATCGTACAAACGAATTAGAATGGATCATATGAACGAATTAGAATGGATCGTACGAATGAATTAGAATGGATACATTTGTGCGAATTAATAAGAATGGATCGTACGAATGAATTTGATTGGATCGTACGAATGAATTAGAATGGATCGTACGAATGAATTAGAATGAATAGTGTGAATGAATTAGAATGGATCGTACGAATGAATTAGAATGGATACATTCGTGCGAATGAATTAGAATGGATTGTACGAATGAATTAGAATAGATCGTACAAATGAATTAGAAAGGATCGTGCGAATGAATTAGAATTGATCATACAAATGAATTAGAATGGATCGTACAAATGAATTAGAATGGATTATGCGAATGAATTAGAATGGATTGTACGAATGAATTAGAATGGATATATTTGAACGAATAAATTAGAATGGATCATACGAATGAATTAGAATGGATCGTACGAATGAATTAGAATGGATCGTGCGAATGAATTAGAATCGATCGTACGAATGAATTAGAATGGATCGTATGAATGAATTAGAATGGATCATGCAAATGAATTTGAATGGATCGTACGAATGAATTAGAATGGATCGAACGAATGAATTAGAATGGATACATTCGAGTGAATGAATTAGAATAGATCGTAGGAATGAATTAAAATGTATCATACGAATGAATTAGATGGATCGTGCGAATGAATTAGAATGGATTGTACGAATAAATTAGAATGGATGCATTCGTGCCAATGAATTAGAATGGATCGGACGAATGAATTAGAATGGATCGTACGATTCATTCTAATCCATTTGTACGATCCATTCTAATGCATTCGTACGATTCATTCTAATTCATTCGCACGATCCATTCTAATTTGTTCGTATAATCCATTCTAACTTATTTGCACGAATATACGATCTATTCTAATTTATTCGCAAGAATGTATCTATTCTAATTCATTCGTACAATCCATTCTAATTTATTCGTACAAATGTATCCATTCTAATTCATTCGTACGATCCATTCTAATTCATTCGTACGATCCATTCTAATTCATTCGCACTAATGTATCCATTCTAATTAATTCGTACGATCCATTCTAATTCATTCATACGATCCATTCTAATTCATTCGTATGATCCATTCTAATTCATTCCTACGATCTATTATAATTCATTCGCTCGAATGTATCCATTCTAATTCATTCGTACGATCCATTCTTATTCATTCGTACGATTCATTCTAATTCATTCGTATGATCAATTCTAATTCATTCGCACGATGAATTCTAATTCATTCTCACGAATGTAACCTTTCTAATTCATTGGTATGATCCATTCTAATTCATTCGTACGATCCATTCTAATCCATTCGTACGATCCATTCTAATCCATTCGTATGATCCAGTCTAATTCATTCGTACGATCTATTCTAATACATTCTCACAAATGTAACCTTTCTAATTCATTTGTACGATCCATTCTAATTCATTCGTACGATCCATTCTAATTCATTCATACGATCCATTCTAATTCATTCGTATGATCCATTCTAATTCATTCGTTCGATCCATTCTAATTCATTCGCACGAATATATCCATTCTAATTCATTCGTACGATCCATTCTAATTCGTTCATACGATCCATTCTAATTCGTTCGTACGATCCATTCTAATTCGTTCGCATGAATATATCTATTCTAATTCATTCGTATGATCCATTCAAATTCATTCGTACGATCCATTCTAATTCATTCGTACAATCCATTCAAATTCATTCGTACGATGCAATCTAATTCATTGACACAAATGTATCTATTATAGTTCATTCGTACAATACGTTCTAATCCATTCGTACGATCCATTCTAATCTATTCGTACGATCCATTATAATTCATTCGCACGAATGTAACCATTCTAATTCATTCGTACGATCAATTCTAATTCATTTGTACGATCCATTCTAATTCATTCGTACGATCCATTCTAATTCATTCTCACATATGTAACCTTTCTAATTCATTTGTACGATCCATTCTAATCCATTCGTACGATCCATTCTAATCCATTCGTACGATCTATTCTAATCCATTCGTACGATCCATTCTAATTCATTCTCACAAATGTAACCTTTCTAATTCATTTGTACGATCCATTCTAATTCATTCGTACGATCCATTTTAATTCATTCGCATGATCCATTCTAATTCATTCGTATGATACATTCGTGCGAATGAATTAGAATAGATCGTACGAATGAACTAGAATGGATCGTACGATTGAATTAGAATAGATCGTGCGAATAAATTAGAATGGATCATACGAATGAATTAGAATAGATATATTCATGCGAATGAATTAGAATGGATCGTACGAATGAATTAGAATGGATCGTGCGAATGAATTAGAATGGATCGTATGAATAAATTAGAATGGATCGTACGAATGAATTAAAATGGATACATTTGTGCGAATGAATTAGAATGGATCATACGATTGAATTTGAATGGATCGTACGAATAAATTAGAATGTATACATTTGTGCGATGAATAAGAATGGAGCGTACGAATGAATTAGAATAGATCCACCGAATGAGTTAGAATGGATCATATGAATGAATTAGAATGGATCGTACGAATGAATTAGAATGGATACATTCGAGCGAATGAATTAGAATGGATCGTACGAATGAATTAGAATGGATCATAGGAATGAATTAGAATGGATCGTACGAATGAATTAGAATGGATCATAGGAATGAATTAGAATGGATCGTACGAATGAATTAGAATGGATCGTGCGAATGAATTAGAATGGATACATTCGTACAAATGAACTAGGATGGATCTTGCGAATGAATTAGAATGGATTGTACAAATGAATTAGAATGGATCGTACGAATGAATTAGAATAGATCATACGAATGAATTAGAATGGATATATTCGTGCGAATGAATTAGAATGGATCGTACGAATGAATTAGAATGGATCGAACGAATGAATTAGAATGGATACATTCGAGCGAATGAATAAGAATAGATCATAGGAATGAATTAGAATGGATCATACGAATGAATTAGAATGGATCGTGCGAATGATTTAGAATGGATTGTACGAATGAATTAGAATAGATACATTCGTGCGAATGAATTAGAATGGATCGTGCGAATGAATTAGAATGGATCATACAAATGAATTAGAAAGGTTACATTCGTGAGAATGAATTAGAATGGATCGTACGAATGAATTAGAATGGATCATGCGAATGAATTTCAAAGGATCAGACGAATGAATAAGAATGGATCGTATGAATGAATTAGAATGGATACATTCGAGCGAATGAATTAGAATGGATCGTACGAATGGATTAGAACGCATTGTACGAATGAATTAGAATAAATACATTTGTGCGAATGAATTAGATTGCATCGTACGAATGAATTTGAATGGATTGTACAAATGAATTAGAATGGATCGTGCAAATGAATTAGAATGGATACATTTGTGCGAATGAATTAGAATGGATCGTAGGAATGAATTAGAATGGATCGTACGAATGAATTAGAATGGTTACATTCGTGCGAATGAATTAGAATGGATCGTACGAATGGATTAGAATGGATCGTACGAATGGATTAGAATGGATCGTACGAAGGAATTAGAATGGATCGTACAAATGAATTAGAAAGGTTACATTTGTGAGAATGAATTAGAATGGATCGTACGAATGAATTAGAATAGATCGTACAAATGAATTAGAATGGATCGTACGAATGAATTAGAATGGATACATTCGTGCGAATGAATTAGAATGGATCGTACAAATGAATTAGAATGGATCATACGAATGAATTAGAATGGATCGTACCAATGGATTAGAATGTATTGTACGAATGAATTAGAATGGATCGTATGAATGAATAAGAATGGATCGTATGAATGAATTAGAATGGATCATACGAATGAATTAGAATGGATTGTACAAATGAATTAGAAAGGTTACATTTGTGAGAATGAATTAGAATGGTTCGTACGAATGGATTAGAATGGATCGTACGAATGGATTAGAATGGATCGTACGAATGAATTAGAATGGATCATACAAATGAATTAGAAATGTTACATTCGTGAGAATGAATTAGAATGGATCGTACGAATGAATTAGAATGGATCATGCGAATGAATTTGAATGGATCGTACGAATGAATAAGAATGGATCGTACGAATGAATTAGAATGGATCGTAAGAATGTATCCATTCTAATTCATTCGTACTATCCATTCTAATTCGTTCATATGATCCATTCTAATTCGTTCGTACGATCCATTCTAATTCGTTCGTACGATCCATTCTAATTCATTCGCACGATCCATTCTAATTCATTCGCACGATCCATTCTAGTCTAATTCATTCATACGATCTATTCTAATTCATTCGCACGAATGTATCCATTCTAATTCATTTGCACGATCCATTCTAATTCATTCGCACAAATGTATCCATTCTAATTCATTTGCACGATCCATTCTAATTCATTCGGATGATTCATTCTAATTCATTCGTACGATCCATTCTAATTCATTCGGTGGATCCATTCTAATTCATTCGTACGATCCATTCTAATTCATTCGCACGATCCATTCTAATTTATTCGAACTATCCATTCTAATTCATTCGTACGATCTATTCTAATTCATTCGCATGATCCATTCTAATTCATTCGTACGATCCATTCTTATTCATTCATACGATCCATTCTAATTCATTCGCACGATCCATTCTAATTCATTCGCATAATCCATTCTAAGTCATTCGTACGATCCATTCTAATTCATTTGTACGAATGAATTAGAATGGATCGTACGAATGGATTAGAACGGATCGTACGAATGAATTAGAATGGATCGTACGAACGAATTAGAATGGATCGTACGAACAAATTAGAATGGATCATATGAATGAATTAGAATGGATCGTACGAATGAATTAGAATGGATACATTCGTGCGAATGAATTAGAATGGATCGTACGAATGAATTAGACTGGATCGTACGAATAAATTAGAATGGATACATTCGTGCGAATGAATTAGAATGGATTGTGCGAATGAATTAGAACGGATTGTGCGAATGAATTAGAATGGATACATTCGTGTGAATGAATTAGAATTGATACATTTGTGCGAATGAATAAGAATGGATCGTGCGAATGAATTAGAATGGATACATTCGTACAAATGAATTAGAATGGAGGTGCGAATGAATTAGAATGGATCGTACGAATGAATTAGAATGGATACATTTGTGCAAATGAATTAGAATGGATCGTACGAATGAATTAGAATGAATCATACGAATGAATTAGAATGGATCATACAAATGAATTAGAATACATCATGTGAATGAATTAGAATGGATCGTACGTTTGAATTAGATTGGATTGTGCGAATGAATTAGAATAGATACATTCGTGCGAATGAATTAGAATGGATCGTACGAATGGATTAGAATGGATCGTACGAATGAATTAGAGTGGATCGTAGGAATGAATTAGAATGGATCATACGAATGAATTAGAATGGATCGTATCAATGAATTAGAATGGATCATACAAATGACTTAGAAAGGTTACATTCGTGAGAATGAATTAGAATGGATACATTCGAGCGAATGAATTAGAATGGATACATTTGTACGAATAAATTAGAATGGATCGTACGAATGGATTAGAATGGATACATTCGTGCGAATAAATTAGAATGGTTACATTCGTGCGAATGAATTAGAATGGATCGTAGGAATGAATTAGAATGGATCGTACGAATGAATTAGAATGGTTACATTCGTGCGATTGAATTAGAATGGATCATACGAATGGATTAGAATGGATCGTACGAATGGATTAGAATGGATCGTACGAATGGATTAGAATGGATTGTGCGAATGAATTAGAATGAATCGTACGAATGAATTAGAATGGATACATTCAAGCAAATTAATTAGAATGGATCGTACGAATGAATTAGAATGGATCATAGGAATGGATTGAATGGATCGTGCAAATGAATTAGAATGGATACATTCGTGCGAATGAATTAGAATTGATACATTTGTGCGAATGAATAAGAATGGATCGTGCGAATGAATTAGAATGGATACATTCGTACAAATGAATTAGAATGGATCGTGCGAATGAATTAGAATGGATCGTACGAATGAATTAGAATGGATACAATTGTGCGAATGAATTAGAATGGATCGTATGAATGAATTAGAATGAATCATACGAATGAATTAGAATGGATCATACAAATGAATTAGAATACTTCATGTGAATGAATTAGAATGGATCGTACGTTTGAATTAGATTGGATTGTGCGAATGAATTAGAATGGATACATTCGTGCGAATGAATTAGAATGGATCGTACGAATGGATTAGAATGGATCGTATGAATGGATTAGAATGGATCGTACGAATGAATTTGAATGGATCGTAGGAATAAATTAGAATGGATCATACGAATGAATTAGAATGGATCGTACGAATGAATTAGAATGGATCATACAAATGACTTAGAAAGGTTACATTCGTGAGAATGATTTAGAATGGATACATTCGAGCGAATGAATTAGAATAGATACATTTGTACGAATAAATTAGAATGGATCGTACGAATGGATCAGAATGGATACATTCGTGCGAATGAATTAGAATGGTTACATTCGTGCGAATGAATTAGAATGGATCATAGGAATGAATTAGAATGGATCGTACGAATGAATTAGAATGGTTACATTCGTGCGATTGAATTAGAATGGATCATACGAATGGATTAGAATGAATCGTACGAATGGATTAGAATGGATCGTACGAATGGATTAGAATGGATTGTGCGAATGAATTAGAATGGATCGTACGAATGAATTAGAATGGATACATTTGTGCGATGAATAAGAATAGAGCGTACAAATGAATTAGAATGGAGCGTACGAATGAACTAGAATGGATCATACGAATGAATTAGAATGGATCATGCGAATGAATTAGAATAGATCGTACGAATGAATTAGAATGGATCGTACGAATAAATTAGAATGGATCGTGCGAATAAATTAGAATGGATCGTACGAATGAATTAGAATGGATCCACCGAATGAGTTAGAATGGATCATGCGAATGAATTAGAATGGATCGTACGAATGAATTAGAATGGATACATTCATGCGAATGAATTAGAATGGATCGGACGAATGAATTAGAATTGATCGTGCGAATGAATTAGAATGAATCATACGATTGAATAGAATGGATCGTACGAATGAATTAGAATAGATCATACAAATGAATTAGAAAGGTTACATTCATGAGAATGAATTAGAATGGATCGTACGAATGAATTAGAATGGATCATGCGAATGAATTTGAATGGATCGTACGAATGAATTAGAATGGATCGAACGAATGAATTAGAATAGATACATTCGAGCGAATGAATTAGAATAGATCGTATGAATAAATTAGAATGGATCATACGAATGAATTAGAATGGATCGTGCGAATGAATTAGAATGGATTGTACGAATGAATTAGAATGGATACATTCGTGCAAATGAATTAGAATGGATCGAGGAATGGATATATTTATGTGAATGAATTAGAATGGATCGAACGAATGAATTAGAATGGATACATTTGTGCGAATGAATTAGAATGGATCGTACGAATGAATTAGAATGGATACATTTGTGCGAATGAATTAGAATGGATCATACAAATGAATTAGAATAGATTGTACGAATGAATTAGAATGGATACATTCGAGCGAATGAATTAGAATGCATCGTGCGAATGAATTAGAATGGATCGTGCGAATGAATTAGAATGGATACATTCGTACAAATGAATTAGAATGGATCGTACGAATGAATTAGAATGGTTACATTCGTGCGAATGAATTAGAATGGATCGTACGAATGGATTAGAATGGATCGTCTAATTCATTCGCACGATCCGTTCTAATTCATTCGTCTGTTCCATTCTAATTCATTCCTACGATCTATTCTAATTCATTCGCTCGAATGTATCCATTCTAATTCATTTGTACGATCCATTCTTATTCATTCGTACGATCCATTCAAATTTATTCACATGATCCATTCTATTTCATTCGTACGATCGATTCTAATTCATTCTCACGAATGTAACCTTTCTAATTCATTTGTATGATCCATTCTAATTCATTTGTACGATCCATTCTAATCCATTCGTTCGATCCATTCTAATCCATTCGTACGATCCATTCTAATTCATTCTAACGATCCATTCTAATTTTTTCGCACGCATGTATCCATTCTGATCCATTCTAATTCATTCGCTCGAATGTATCCATTCTAATTCATTCGTACGATCCATTCTAATTAATTCGTCCGATCCATTCTAGTTCATTTGTGCGTTCCATTTTAATTCATTCGCACGATCCATTCTAATTCATTCGTACGATCCATTCTAATCCATTCGTACGATCCATTCTAATCCGTTCGTATTATCCATTCTAATCCATTCGTACGATCCATTCTAATTCATTCGTACGATCCATTCTAATTTCTTTGCTTGAATGTATCCATTCTAATTTATTCGTTCGATCCAGTCTAATTTATTTGTACGATCCATTCTAATTCATTCGCACGAATGTATCCATTCTAATGCACTCATACGATCCATTCTAATTCATTTGTATGATCCATTCCAATGCATTTGCACGATCCATTCAAATTCATTCGCACGATCCATTCTAATTCATTCGCACAATCCATTCTAATTCATTCATACGATATATTCTAATTCATTCGTACGATCCATTCTAATTCATTCGCACGATCCATTCTAATTCATTCGTACGAATGTATCAATTCTAATTCATTCGTACGATCTATTCTAATTCATTCGTACGATCAATTCTAATTCATTTGTACGATCCATTCTAATTCATTCGCACGAATGTATCCATTCTAATTCGTTCATACGATCCATTCTAATTCGTTCGTACGATCCATTCTAATTCGTTCGTACGATCCATTCTAATTCATTCGTATGACCCATTCTAATTCATTCCTACGATCTATTCTAATTCATTCGTATGATCCATTCTAATTCATTCCTACGATCTATTCTAATTCATTCGCTCGAATGTATCCATTCTAATTCATTCGTTCGATCTATTCTAATTCATTCGTACGATCCATTCTAATTCATTCGCTCGAATGTATCCATTCTAATTCATTCGTACGATCCATTCTAATTCTTTCGTATGATCCATTCTAATTCATTCGTACGATCCATTCTAATTTATTCGCACGATCCGTTCTAATTCATTCCTATGATCCATTCTAATTCATTCGCACGAATGTAACCATTCTAATTCATTCGTACGATCCATTCTAATTCATTCGTATGATCCATTCTAATGCATTCGTACGATCCATTCTAATCCATTCGTATGATCCATTCTAATTCGTTCGTACAAATGAATTAGAATGGATCGTACGAATGAATTAGAATGGATCGTACGAATGGATTAGAACGAATTGTACTAATGAATTAGAATGGAACGTACGAATGGATTAGAATGGATCATACGAATGAATTAGAATGGTTCGTACGAATGAATTAGAATGGATCATAGGAATGAATTAAAATGGATCTTGGAAATAAATTAGAATGGATACATTCGTGCGAATGAATTAGAATGGATCGTAGGAATGAATTAGAATGGATCGTACGAATGAATTAGAATGGTTACATTCGTGCGAATGAATTAGAATGGATCGTACGAATGGATTAGAATGGATCATACGAATGGATTAGAATGGATCGTACGAATGAATTAGAATGGATCGTACAAATGAATTAGAAAGGTTACATTTGTAAGAATGAGTTGGAATGGATCGTACGAATGAATTAGAATGGATCGTACGAATGGATTAGAATGGTTCGTACGAATGAATTAGAATGGATCATACGAATGAATTAGAATGGATACATTCGTGCGAATGAATTAGAATGGATCGTACGAATGAATTAGAATGGATCGTGCGAATCAATTAGAATGGATCGTACGAATGAATTAGAATGGATACATTTGTGCGAATGAATCTGAATGGATCGTACAAATGAATTAGAAAGGTTACATTTGTGAGAATGAATTAGAATGGATCGTACGAATGGATTAGAATGGATCGTACGAATGGATTAGAATGGATCGTACGAATGGATTAGAATTGATCGTACGACCGAATTAGAATGGATCGTACGAACGAATTAGAATGGATCGTACGAATGTATTAGAATGGATACATTCGAGCGAATGAATTAGAATGGATCGTACAAATGAATTAGAATGGATCATAGGAATGAATTAGAATGGATCGTGCAAATGAATTAGAATGGATACATTCGTGCGAATAAATTAGAATGGATCGTAGGAATAAATTAGAATCGATCGTACGAATGAATTAGAATGGTTACATTCGTGCGAATGAATTAGAATGGATCGTATGAATGGATTAGAATGGATCGTACGAATGGATTGGAACGCATTGTACAAATGAATTAGAATAGATACATTTGTGCGAATTAATTAGATTGCATCGTACGAATGAATTAGAATGGATCATACGAATGAATTAGAATGGATACATTTGTGAGAATGAATTAGAATGGATCGTACGATCCATTCTAATTCATTCGTACGATCCATTCTAATTCATTTGCACGATCCATTCTAATTCATTCCTATGATCCCTTCTAATTCATTCGTACGATCCATTCTAATTCATTCGCACGATCCATTCTAATTCATTCGCACAATCCGTTCTAATTCATTCGCACAATCCATTCTAATTCATTTGCACGAATGTATCCATTCTAATTTATTCGTACGATCCAGTCTAATTCATTCGTACGATCCATTCTAATTCATTCGCACGAATGTATCCATTCTAATTCATTCGTACGATCCATTCTAATTCATTCATATGATCCATTCTAATTCGTTCGTACGATCTATTCTAATTCGCACGAATGTATCCATTCTAATTCATTCGTACGATCCATTCTAATTCATTCATATGATCCATTCTAATTCGTTCGTACGATCCATTCTAATTCGTTCGTACGATCCATTCTAATTCATTCGTACGATCCATTCTAATCGATTCGTACGATCCATTCTAATTCATTCGTACAAATGAATTAGAATGGATCGTACGAATGAATTAGAATGGATTGTGCGAAAGAATTAGAATGGATCGTGCGAATGAATTAGAATGGATCGTATGAATGAATAAGAATGGATCGTACGAATGAATTAGAATGGATCATGCGAATGAATTAGAATAGATCGTACGAATGAATTAGAATGGATAGTACGAATAAATTAGAATGGATCGTGCGAATGAATTAGAATGGATCGTACGAATGAATTAGAATGAATTAGAATGGATACATTCGAGCGAATAAATTAGAATAGATCGTAGGAATGAATTAGAATGGATCATACGAATGAATAAGAATGGATCGTGCGAATGAATTAGAATGGATTGTACGAATGAATTAGAATGGATACATTCGTGCGAATGAATTAGAATGGATCGGACGAATGAATTAGAATGGATCGTATGAATGAATTAGAATGGATCATACAAATGAATTAGAAAGGTTACATTCGTGAGAATGAATTAGAATGGATCGTGCGAATGAATTAGAATGGATCGTGCGAATGAATTAGAATGGATACATTTGTGTGAATGAATTAGAATGGCTTGTACGAATGAATTAGAATGGATCGTACAAATGAATTAGAATGGATCGTACGAATGAATTAGAATAGCTCATACGAATGAATTAGAATGGATCGTGCGAATGAATTAGAATGGATCGTACGAATGAATTAGAATGGATCGTGCGAATGAATTAGAATGGATCGTACGAACGAATTAGAATGGATCGTACGAACGACTTAGAATGGATCATATGAATGAATTAGAATGGATAGTACGAATGAATTAGAATGGATCGTACGAATGGATTAGAATGGATCGTACGAATGGATTAGAATGGATCGTACAAATGAATTAGAAAGGTTACATTTGTGAGAATGAATTAGAATGGATTGTAGGAATGAATTAGATTGGATCGTACGAATGAATTAGAATGGTTACATTCGTGCGAATGAATTAGAATGGATCGTAGGAATGAATTAGAATGGATCGTACGAATGAATTAGAATGGTTACATTCGTACGAATTGATTAGAATGGATCGTACGAATGATGTAGAATGGATCGTGCGAATGAATTAGAATGGATCGTATGAATGAATTAGAATGGATCGTGCGAATGAATTAGAATGGATCGTACGAAAGAATTAGAATGGTTACATTTGTGCGAATGAATTAGAATGGATCCTACGAATGAATTAGAATGATCGTATGAATGAATTAGAATGGATCGTATGAATGTACGAATGAATTAGAATGAATTAGATTGCATCGTATGATCCATTCTCGTTCATTCACACGATCCATTCTAATTCATTCGTATGATCCATTCTAATTCATTCGCACGAATGTATCCATTCTAATTCATTCGTACGATCCATTCTAATTCATTCGTATGATCAATTCTAATTTATTCGCACGATCTATTCTAATTCATTCGTACGATCCATTCTAATTCATTCACACTAATGTATCCATTCTAATTCATTCATACGATCCATTCTAATCCATTCGTACGATCCATTCTAATCCATTCGTACGATCCATTCTAATTCGTTCGCACGAATGTAACCATTCTAATTCATTCATATGATCCATTCTAATTCATTCGTACGATCCATTCTAATTCATTCGTACGATCCATTCTAATTCATTCGCACGATCCATTCTAATTCATTCGTACGATCTATTCTAATTCATTCGCATGATCCATTCTAATTCATTCGTATGATTCATTCTAATTCATTCGTACAATCCATTCAAATTCATTCGTACGATGCAATCTAATTCATTCGCACAAATGTATCTATTCTAATTCATTCGTACAATACATTCTAATCCATTCGTACGATCCATTCTAATTCATTCGTATGATCAATTCTAATTCATTCGCACGATCCATTCTAATTCATTCGTACGATCCATTCTAATTCATTCACACGAATGTAACCATTCTAATTCATTCGTACGATCCATTCTAATTCATTCGTACAATCCATTCTATTTCATTCATACGATCCATTCTAATTCATTCGCACGAATGTATCCGTTCTAATTCATTCTAATTCATTCGTACGATCCATTCTAATTCATTCTCACGAATGTAACCTTTCTAATTCATTTGTATGATCCATTCTAATTCATTCGTACGATCCATTCTAATTCATTCGTACGATCCATTCTAATTGATTCCTATGATCTATTCTAATTCATTCATACGATCCATTCTAATTCATTCGCACGATCCATTCTAATTCATTCGCACGATCCATTCTAATTTATTCGTACGATCCATTCTAATTCATTCGCACGATCCATTCTAATTCATTCGTACGATACATTCTAATTCATTCGCACGAATGTATCCATTCTAATTCATTCGTATGATCCATTCTAATTCATTTGTTCGATCCATTCTAATTCATTCGTACGATCTATTCTAATTCATTCGCATGAATCTATCCATTCTAATTCATTCATACGATCCATTCTAATTCATTCATACGATCCATTCTAATTCATTCGAATGACCCATTCTTCATTCACACGAATATATCCATTCTAATTAATTCGTACGATCCATTCTAATCTATTCGCACGATCCATTCTAATTCATTCGAATGATCCATTCTAATACATTCGTACGATCCATTCCAATTCATTCGCACGAATGTATCCCTTCTAATTCATTCGTACGATCCTTTCTATTTCATTCGTATGATCCAGTCTAATTCATTCGTACGATCCATTCTAATTCATTCGCACGAATATAGATCATACGAATGGATTAGAATGGATCGTACGAATGAATTAGAATGGATCATATGAAAGAATTAGAATGGATCGTGCGAATGAATTAGAAAGGATCGTACGAATGAATTAGAATGGATATATTCGTGCGAATGAATTAGAATGGATCGTACGAATGAATTAGAATGGATATATTTATGCGAATGAATTAGAATGGATCGAACGAATGAATTAGAATGGATACATTTGTGCGAATGAATTAAAATGGACCATACGAATGAATTAGAATAGATATATTCATGCGTATGAATTAGAATGGATCGTACGAATGAATTAGAATGGATTGTACGAATGAATTAGAATGGATACATTCGTGCGAATGAATTAGAATAGATCGTGCGAATGAATTTGAATGGATTAGAATGGATCGTACGAATGAATTAGAATGGATCGTACGAATGGATTAGAATGGATCGTACGAATGGATTAGTATGGATCAAACGAATGAATTAGAATGGATACATTCGAGCGAATGAATTAGAATGGATAGTACGAATGAATTAGAATGTATCATGCGAATGAATTTGAATGGATCGTACGAATGAATTAGAATGGATCATACAAATGAATTAGAAAGGTTATATTCGTGAGAATGAATTAGAATGGATCGTACGAATGAATTAGAATGGATCATGCGAATGAATTTTAATGGATCGTACGAATGAATTAAAATGGATCATACAAATGAATGAGAAAGGTTACATTTGTGAGAATGAATTAGAATGGATCGTACGAATGAATTAGAATAGATCGTACGAATGAATTAGAATCGATACATTCGAGTGAATGAATTAGAATGGATCGTACGAATGAATTCAAATGGATCGTGCGAATGAATTAGAATGGATCGTATATTCGTGCAAATAAATTAGAATGGATCGTACAAATGAATTATAATGGATACATTTGTGCGAATGAATTAGAATAGATTAGAATGGATCGTACGAATGGATTAGAATCCATTCTAATTCATTTGTATAATCCATTCTAATTCATCGCTCGATCCATTCTAATTCATTCGCTCGAATGTATCCATTCTAATTCATTCGTACGATCCATTCTAATGCATTCGTACGATCCATTCTAATTCATTCGTACGATCCATTCTAATTCATTCGTATGATCTATTCTAATTCATTCTCTCGAATGTATCCATTCTAATTCATTCGTACGATCCATTCTAATTCGTTCATATGATCCATTCTAATTCATTCGCTCGAATGTAATCTATTTCATTCGCACAAATGTATCTATTCTAATCCATTCGTACGATCCATTCTAATTCATTCGTACAAATGTGTCAATTCTAATTCATTCGTACGATCTGTTCTAATTCATTCGTACGATCCATTCTAATTCATTCGCTCGAATGTATCCATTCTTATTCATTCGTACGATACATTCTAATTCATTCGTACGATCCATTCTAATTCATTTGCACGATCCATTCTAATTCATTCGCACAAATGTATCCATTCTAATTCATTCGCTCGAATGTATCCATTCTAATTCATTCGTATGATTCTAATTCATTCATACGATCCATTCTAACTCATTCGTACGATCCTTTCTAATTCATTCTCACGAATGTAAACTTTCTAATTCATTTGTATGATCCATTCTAATTCATTCGTACGATCCATTCAAATTCATTCGCATGATCCATTCTAATTCATTCGTACGATCCATTCTAATTCATTCGCTTGAATTTACGATCCATTCTAATTCATTCGTACGATCCATTCTAATTCATTCCTATGATCCATTCTAATTAATTCGCACGAATGTAACCATTCTAATTCATTTGCACGATCCATTCTAATTCATTCCTACGATCCATTCTAATTCATTCGCACGAATGTATCCATTCTAATTCATTTGCACGATCCATTCTAATTTATTCGTACGATCCATTCTAATCCATTCGTACGATCCATTCTAATTCATTCGAGCTATCGATTCTAATTCATTCGTATGATCAATTCTAATTCATTCGCATGATCCATTCTAATTCATTCGTATGATCCATTCTAATTCATTCGCTCGAATGTATCCATTCTAATTCATTCGTACGATCCATTCTAATTCATTCATACGATCCATTCTAATTCATTCGTACGATCTATTCTAATCCATTCGTACGATCCATTCTAATCCATTCGTACAATCCATTCTAATTCATTCGCACGTACAATCCATTCTAATCCATTCATACGATCCATTCAAATTTATTCGTACAAATGTATCTATTCTAATTCATTCGTACAATGCGTTCTAATCCATTCGTACGATCCATTCTAATCCATTCGTACGATCCATTCTAATTCATTCGCACGAATGTAACCATTCTAATTCATTCGTACGATCCATTCTAATTCATTCGCACGATTCATTCTAATTCATTCGTATGATCCATTCTAATTCATTCGCATGTTCCATTCTAATTCATTCGTACGATCTATTCTAATTCATTCGCACGAATGTATCCATTCTAATTCATTCGCACAATCCATTCTAATTCATTCGTACGATCCATTCTAATCCATTCGTACGATCCATTCTAATCCATTCGTACGATCCATTCTGATTCATATGCACAAAGGTATCCATTCTAATTCATTTGTACGATCTATTCTAATTCATTCGCTCGAATGTATCCATTCTAATTCATTCGTTGGAATGGATACATTCGTGCGAATGAATTAGAATGGATCGTACGAATGAATTAGAATGGATCGTGCGAATGAATTAGAATTGATCATACAAATGAATTAGAATAGATCGTACGAATGAATTAGAATGGATCGTACGAATGAATTTGAGTGGATACATTCGTGCGAATGAATTAGAATGGATCGTACGAATGGATTAGAATGGATCATACGAATGGATTAGAACGCATTATACGAATGAATTAGAATAGATACATTTGTTCGAATAAATTAGATTGCATCGTACGAATGAATTAGAATGGATATATTTGAATGTATCCATTCTAATTCGTTCGTACGATTCATTCATTCGTATGAGCTATTCTAATTCATTCGTACGATCCATTCTAATTCATTCGTACGATCCATTCTAATTCATTCGCACGAATGTATCCATTCTAATTGATTCATACGATCCATTCTAATTCATTCGTACGATCCATTCAAATTCATTCGTGCGAATGAATTAGAATGGATCGTACGAATGAATTAGAATAGATATATTCGAGCAAATGAATTAGAATGGATCGTACGAATGAATTAGAATGGAACGTGCGAATGAATTAGAATGGATTGTACGAATGAATTAGAATGGATCGTGCTAATGAATTAGAATGGATCGTACGAATGAATTTGAATGGTTACATTCGTGCGAATGGATTAGAATGGATCGTACGAATGGATTAGAATGGATCGTACGAATGAATTAGAATGAATCGTACAAATGAATTAGAAAGGTTACATTTGTGAGAATGAATTAGAATGGATCGTACGAATGGATTAGAATGGATCGTACGAATGGATTAGAATGGATCGTATGAATGGATTAGAATGGATCGTACGAATGGATGGGTCCATTCTAATTCATTCGCACGATCCATTCTAATTCATTCGTACGATCCATTCTAATTCATTCGCACGTTCCATTCTAATTCATTCGTACGATCCATTCTAATTCATTTGCTCGAATGTATCCATTCTAATTTATTCGTACGATCCATTCTAATTCATTCGTACGATCCATTCTAATTCATTCACACGAATGAATTTGAATGGATCGTACAAATGAATTAGAATGGATCGTACGAATGAATTAGAATGGATACATTCGTGTGAATGAATTAGAATGGATCGTACGAATGAATTAGATGGGATCGTACGAATGAATTAGAATAGCTCATACGAATGAATGAATCGTACGAACGAATTAGAATGGATACATTCAAATATATCCATTCTAATTCATTCGTACGATGCAATCTAATTTATTCACACAAATGGATCTATTCTAATTCATTCGTACAATACGTTCTAATCCATTCGTACGATCCAATCTAATCCATTCGTACGATCCATTCTAATTCATTCGCACGAATGTATCCATTCAAATTCATTCGTACGATCCATTCTAATTCATTCGTACGATCTATTCTAATTCATTTGTATGATCAATTCTAATTTATTCGCACGATCCATTCTAATTCATTTGTACGATCCATTCTAATTCATTCGCACGAATGTATCCATTCCAACGAATGAATTAGAATGGATACATTCGAGCGAATGAATTAGAATAGATCGTACAAATGAATTAGAATGGATACCTTTGTGCATATGAATTAGAATGGATCGTACGAATGGATTAGAATGGATCGTACGAATGGATTAGAATGGATCGTACGAATAAATTAGAATGGATTGTGCGAATGAATTAGAATGGATACATTCGTGAGAATGAATTAGAATAGATCGTACGAATGAATTAGAATGGAACGTGTGAATGAATTAGAATGGATCGTACGAATGAATTAGAATGGATCGTGCGAATGAATTAGAATGGATCGTACGAATGAATTAGAATGGTTACATTGGTGCGAATGAAATAGAATGGATCGTACGAATGGATTAGAATGGATCGTACGAATGAATTAGAACGCATTGTACGAATGAATTAGAATAGATACATTTGTACGAATAAATTTGAATGGATCGTATGAATAAATTAGAATGGATTGTACGTGCGAATGAATTAGAATGGATCGTACGAATGGATTAGAATGGATTGTACGAATGGATCAGAATGGATCGTACGAATGAATTAGAATGGATCGTACGAATGAATTAGAATGGATCGTACGAATGAATTAGAATGGATACATTCGAGCGAATGAATTAGAATGGATCATACGAATGAATTAGAATGGATACATTTGTGCAAATGAATTTGAATGGATTGCACGAATTGAATTAGAATGGATCATACGAATGAATTAGAATGGATCGTGCGAATGAATTAGAATTGATCATACGAATGAATTAGAATGGATCGTTCGAATGAATTAGAATGGATCGTACGAATGGATTAGAATGGATCGTACGAATGAATTAGAATGGATCGTGCAAATGAATTAGAATGGATACGTTCGTGCGAATGAATTAGAATGGATCGTAGGAATGAATTTGAATGGATCGTGCAAATGAATTAGAATGGTTACATTCGTGCGAATGAATTAGAATGGATCGTAGGAATGAATTAGAATGGATCGTACGAATGAATTAGAATGGATCGTAAATTCGTGCGAATGAATTAGAATGGATCGTACGAATGAATTAGAATGGATCATGCGAATGAATTTGAATGGATCGTACGAATGAATTAGAATGGATTATACAAATGAATTAGAAAGGTTACATTCGTGCGAATGAATTAGAAAGGATCGTACGAATGAGTTAGAATGGATCGTACGAATGAATTAGAATAAATCGTACGAATGAATTAGAATGGATACATTCGAGCGAATGAATTAGAATGAATTAGAATGGATATATTTGTGCGAATGAATTAGAATGGATCGTACGAATGAATTAGAATGGATCGTACGAATGAATAAGAATGGATACATTCGAGCGAATGAATTAGAATGGATCGTACGAATGAATTAGAACGGATCGTACGAATGAAATAGAATGGATACATTTGTACGAATGAATTAGAATGGATCATACGAATGGATTAGAATAGATACATTTGTGCGAATGAATTAGATTACATTCGAGCGAATGAATTAGAATGGATCGTATGAACGAATTAGAATGGATCGTACGAATGAATTAGAATGGATACATTCGAGCGAATGAATTAGAATAGATCATACGAATGAACTAGAATGGATCGTACGAATGAATTAGAATGGATCGTACGAATGCATTAGAATGGATCGTACGAATGAATTAGAATGGATACATTTGAGCGAATGAATTAGAATGGATCGAGCGATGAATTAGAATGGATTATACAAATGAATTAGAATGGATTCTAATCCATTCGTACGATCCATTCTAATCTATTCTAATTCATTCGCACAAATGTATCCATTATAATTCATTTGTACGATCCATTCTAATTTATTTGCACGAATATACGATCCATTCTAATTCATTCGCACGATCCATTCGAATTCATTCGTACGATCCATTCTAATTCATTCTCTCGAATGTATCCTTTCTAATTCATTCGTACGATCCAATCTAATTCATTCGTACGATCCATTCTAATTCATTCTCACGAATGTAACATTTCTAATTCATTCGTATGATCCATTCTAATTCATTCCTATGATCTATTCTAATTCATTCGCATGATCCATTCTAATTCATTCGTTCGATCCATTCTAATTCATTCGACAATCCATTCCAATTCATTCACATGATCCATTCTAATTCATTCGAACGATCCATTCTAATTCATTCGTACGAATGTATCCATTCTAATTCATTCGTACAATCCATTCTAATTAATTCACACGATCCATTCTAATTCATTCGTATGATCCATTCTAATTCATTCCTACGATCTATTCTAACTCATTCGCTCGAATGCATCCATTCTAATTCATTCGTACAATCCATTCTAATTCATTCGCACGATCCATTCTAATTCATTCGTATGATCCATTCTAATTCATTCCTACGATCTATTCTAATTCATTCGCTCGAATGTATCCATTCTAATTAATTCGTACGATCCATTCTAATTCATTCGTACGATCCATTCTAATTTATTCGCATGATCCATTAGTACGATCCATTCTAATCCATTCGTACGAGCCATTCTAATTGATTCGTACGATCCATTCTAATTCATTCATACGATCCATTCTAATTCATTCATATAATTAATTCTAATTCATTCGTATGATCCATTCTAATTCATTCGCATGAATATATCTATTATAATTCATTCGTACGATCCTTTCTAGTTCATTCGCTCGAATGTATCCATTCTAATTTATTCGTACGATCCATTCTAATTCATTCGCACGATCCATTCTAATTCATTCGCACGAATGTATCCATTCTAATTCACTTGCACGATCCATTCTAATTCATTCCTATGATCCATTCTAATTCATTCGTACGATCCATTCTAATTCATTCGCTCAAATGTATCCATTCAAATTCATTCGTACGATCCATTCTAATTCGTTTATACGATCCATTCTAATTCATTCGCACGATCAATTCTAATTCATTTGGATGAATGTATCCATTCTAATTCATTTGCACGATCCATTCTAATTCATTTGCACGATCCATTCTAATTCATTCGTACGATTCATTCTAATTCATTCGTACGATCCATTCTAATTCATTCGTACGAATGTAACCATTCTAATTCATTTGTACGATCCATTCTAATTCATTCGCACGATCCATTCTAATTCATTCGTACGATTCATTCTAATTCATTCGCACGATCCATTCTAATTCATTCGTATGATCCATTCTAATTCATTCATACGATCCATTCTAATTCATTCGTACGATCCATTCTAATTCATTCTCACAAATGTAACCTTTCTAATTCATTTGTACGATCCATTCTAATTCATTCGTACGATCCATTCTAATCCATTCGTACGATCCATTCTAATTCATTCTCACGAATGTAACCTTTCTAATTCATTTGTATGATCCATTCTAATTCATTCATACGATCCATTCTAATCCATTCGTACGATCTATTCTAATTCATTCGCACGATCTATTCTAATTCATTCGTGCGAATGGATTAGAATGGATCGTACGAATGGATTAGAATGGATCGTATGAATGAATTACAATGGATCGTACGAATGAATTAGAATGGATCCACCGAATGAGTTAGAATGGATCGTACGAATGAATTAGAATGGATCGTACGAATGAATTAGAATGGATCGTACGAATGGATTAGAATGGATCGTACGAATGAATTAGAATGGATCGTACAAATGAATTAGAAAGGTTACATTTGTGAGAATGAATTAGAATGGATCGTACGAATGAATTAGAATGGATCGTACGAATGAATTAGAATGGATCGTGTGAATGAATTAGAATGAATCGTACGAATGAATTAGAATGGATACATTCGAGCGAATGAATTAGAATGGATCGTGCGAATGAATTAGAATGGATCGTACGAATGGATTAGAATGGATCGTACGAATGAATTAGAATGGATCATACAAATGAATTAGAAAGGTTACATTCGTGAGAATGAATTAGAATGGATCGTACGAATGAATTAGAATGGATCGTACGAATGGATTAGAATGGATAGTACGAATGAATTAGAATGGATCGTACAAATGAATTAGAAAGGTTACATTTGTGAGAATGAATTAGAATGGATCGTACGAATGAATTAGAATGGATCGTATGAATGAATTACAATGGATCGTACGAATGAATTAGAATGGATCGTGCGAATAAATTAGAATGAATCGTGCATTCTAATTCATTCGTATGATCCATTCTAATTCATTCCTACGATCTATTCTAATTCATTCGCTCGAATGTATCCATTCTAATTCATTCATACAATCCATTCTAATTCATTCGCACGATCCATTCTAATTCATTCGTATGATCCATTCTAATTCATTCCTACGATCTATTCTAATTCATTCGCTTGAATGTATCTATTCTAATTAATTCGTTCAATCCATTCTAATTCATTCGTACGATCCATTCAAATTCATTCGCATGATCCATTCTAATTTATTCGTACGATCCATTCAAATTCATTCGCATTATCCATTCTAATTTATTCATACGATCCATTCCGTACGAATGAATTAGAATGGATCATACAAATAAATTAGAATGGATCGTACGATCCATTCTATTTCATTCGTCCGATCCATTCTAATTCAATTGCACGAATGTATCCATTCTAATCCATTCGTACGATCCATTCTAATCCATTCGTACGATCCATTCTAATTCATTCGTACGATCCATTCTAATTCATTTGCACGAATGTAACCATTCTAATTCATTCGTACGATCCATTCTAATTCATTCCTACGATCCATTCTAATTCATTCGCACGAATGTATCCATTCTAATTCATTTGCACGATCCATTCTAATTAATTCCTATAATCCATTCTAATTCATTCGTACGATTCATTCTAATTCATTCGCTCGAATGTATCCATTCTAATTCATTCGTACGATCCATTCTATTTCGTTCATACGATCCATTCTAATTCGTTCGTACGATCCATTCTAATTCGTTCGTACGATCCATTCAAATTCATTCGTACGATCCATTCTAATTCATTCACACGAATGTATCCATTCTAATTCATTTGCACGATCCATTCTAATTCATTCCTAAGATACATTCTAATTCATTCGTACGATCTATTCTAATTAATTCGCTCGAATGTATCCATTCTAATTCATTCGTACGATTCATTCTAATTCATTCGCACAATCCATTCTAATCCATTCTAATCCATTCGTACGATCCATTCTAATCCATTCGTATGATCCATTCTAATTCAATCGCACGAATGTAACCATTCTAATTCATTCGTACGATCCATTCTAATTCATTCCTACGATCCATTCTAATACATTCGCACGAATGTAACCATTTTAATTCATTCGCACGAATGTATCCATTCTAATCCATTCGTACGATCCATTCTAATTTATTCGTACAAATGTATTCATTCTAATTCATTCGCTCGAATGTATCTATTCTAATTCATTCTCACGAATATAACCTTTCTAAGTCATTTGAATGATCCATTCTAATTCATTCGTACGATCCATTCTAATTCATTCGTATGATCCATTCTAATTCCTTCCTACGATCCATTCTAATTCATTCGTACGATCCATTCTAATCCATTCGTACGATCCATTCTAATCCATTCGTACGATCCATTCTAATTCATTCGCACGAATGTATCCATTCTAATTCATTCGCATAATCCAATCTAATTCAAACGTACGATCCATTCTAATTCATTCACATGATGTATTCTAATTCATTCGTATGATCCATTCTAATTCATTCGTATGATTCATTCTAATTCATTCGTACGATCCATTCTAATTCATTCGCACAAATGTATCCATTCTAATTCATTCGTACGATCCATTCTAATTCATTCGCACGATCCATTCTAATTCATTTGTACGAATGTATCCATTCTAATTCATTCGCACGATCCATTCTTATTTATTCGCACAATTGTATCAATTCTAATTCATTCGCACGAATGTATCCATTCTAATTCATTTGCACGAACCATTCTAATCCATTCCTATGATCCATTCTAATTCATTCGTACGATCCATTCTAATTAATTCGCTTGAATGTATCCATTCTAATTCATTCGTACGATTCATTCTAATTCATTCGCACAATCCAGTCTAATCTATTCGTACGATCCATTCTAATCCATTCGTATGATCCATTCTAATCCATTCGTATGATCCATTCTAATTCAATCGCACGAATGTAACCATTCTAATTCATTTGTACGATCCATTCTAATTCATTCCTACAATCCATTCTAATTCATTTGCACGAATGTAACCATTCTAATTCATTCGCACGAATGTATCTATTCTAATCCATTCATACGATCCATTCTAATTTATTCGTACAAATGTATCCATTCTAATTCATTCGCTCGAATATATCCATTCTAATTCATTCTCATGAATGTAACCTTTCTAAGTCATTTGTATGATCCATTCTAATTCATTCGTACGATCCATTCTAATTCATTCGTATGATCCATTCTAATTCATTCCTACGATCCATTCTATTTCATTTGTACGATCCATTCTAATCCATTCGTACGATCCATTCTAATCCATTCGTACGATACATTCTAATTCATTCGCACGAATGTATCCATTCTAATTCATTCGCACAATCCAATCTAATTCAAATGTACGATCCATTCTAATTCATTCACATGATGTATTCTAATTCATTTGTATGATCCATTCTAATTCATTCGTATGATTCATTCTAATTCATTCGTACGATCCATTCTAATTCATTCGCACAAATGTATCCATTCTAATTCATTCGTACGATCCATTCTAATTCATTCGCACGATCCATTCTAATTCATTTGTACGAATGTATCCATTCTAATTCATTCGCACGATCCATTCTTATTCATTCGCACAAATGTATCAATTCTAATTCATTCGCACGAATGTATCCATTCTAATTCATTCGTACAATCCATTCGTATGATCCATTCTAATTCATTCGTACGATCCATTCGAATTTATTCGCTCGAATGTATCCATTCTAATTCATTCGTACAATCCATTCTAATTCATTCGTACGAATGAATTAGAATGGATCGAACGAATGAATTAGAATAGATCGTATGAACGAATTAGAATGGATCGTACGAATGAATTAGAATGGATACATTCGAGCGAATGAATTAGAATAGATCGTACGAATGAATTAGAATGGATCATAGGAATGAATTAGAATGGATCGTACGAATGGATTAGAACGCATTGTATGAATGAATTAGAATGGATCGTACAAATGAATTAGAATTGATACATTCGTGCGAATGAATTAGAATGGATCGTACGAATGAATTAGAATGGATCGTACGAATGGATTAGAATGGATCGTACGAATGGATTAGAATGGATCGTACGAATGAATGAGAATGGATCATACAAATGAATTAGAAAGGTTACATTCGTGAGAATGAATTAGAATGGATTGTACGAATGAGTTAGAATGGATCGTGCGAATGAATTAGAATGGATCGTGCAAATGAATTAGAATGGATACATTTGTGCGAATGAATTAGAATGGCTCGTACGAATGAATTAGAATGGATCGTACGAATGAATTAGAATAGCTCATACGAATGAATTAGAATGGATCGTACGAATGAATTAGAATGGATCGTGCGAATGAATTAGAATGGATCGTACGAATGAATTAGAATGGATACATTTGTGCGAATGAATTAGAATGGATCGTACGAATGAATTAGAATGGATTGTACGAATGAATTAGAATGGATACATTTGTACGAATGAATTAGAATGGATCGTGCGAATGAATTAGAATGGATCGTACGAATGAATTAGAATGGATCATACGAATGGATTAGAATGGATCGTACGAATGAATTAGAATGGATCGTACAAATGAATTAGAAAGGTTAGATTTGTAAGAATGAATTAGAATGGATCTTACGAATGGATTAGAATGGATCGTACGAATGGATTAGAATGGATCGTACGAATGGATTAGAATGGATCGTACGAATGAATTAGAATGAATCATACAAATGAATTAGAAAGGTTACATTCGTGAGAATGAATTAGAATGGATCGTACGAATGAATTAGAATGGATCATGCGAATGAATTTGAATGGATCGTACGAATGAATAAGAATGGATCGTACGAATGAATTAGAATGGATCATGCGAATGAATTAGAATGGATACATTCTTGTGAATGAATTTGAATGGATCGTACGAATGAATTAGAATGGTTACATTCGTGCAAATGAATTAGAATGGTTACATTCGTGCAAATGAATTAGAATGGATCGTACGAATAAATTAGAATGCATACATTCGTGCGAATGAATTAGAATGTATCGTAGAAATGAATTAGAATGGATCGTACGAATGAATTAGAATGGATCATGCGAATGAATTAGAATGGATTGTACGAATGAATTAGAATGGATACATTTGTGTGAAAGAATTAGAATGGATCGTACAAATGAATTAGAATGGATCGTGAGAATGAATTAGAATGGATCGTACGAATGAAATAGAATGGATATTACGAATGGATTAGAATGGATCGTACGAATGAATTAGAATGGATCGTATGAACGAATTAGAATGAATCGTACGAATGAATTAGAATGGATACATTCGAGCGAATGAATTAGAATGGATCGTACGAATGGATTAGAATGGATCGTACGAATGGATTAGAATGGATCGTACGAATGGATTAGAACGCATTGTACGAATGAATTAGAACAGATACATTTGTGCGAATGAATTAGATTGCATCGTACGAATGAATTTGAATGGATCGGACGAATGAATTAGAATGGATCGTACGAATGAATCAGAATGGATCATGCGAATGAATTAGAATAGATCGTACGAATGAATTAGAATGGATACATTCGAGCGATCCATTCTAATTCATTTGTACGATCCATTCTAATTCATTCATACGATTCATTTTAATTCATTCGTACAATCCATTCTAATTCATTCGCACGATCCATTCTAATTCATTCGTATGATCCATTCTAATTTATTTGCACGAATATACGATCCATTCTAATTTATTCGCAAGAATGTATCCATTCTAATTCATTCGTACAGTCCATTCTAATTTATTCGCTCGAATGTATCCATTCTAATTCATTCGTACGATCCATTCTAATTCATTCGTACGATCCATTCTAATTCATTTGTACGATCCATTCTAATTCATTCGCTCGAATGTATCCATTCTAATTCATTCGTACGATCCATTCTAATTCATTCGCACGATCCATTCTAATTCATTCGTATGATCCATTCTAATTCAATTCATGCAATTTATTCAAATTCATTCGCACAAATATATCCATTCTAATTCATTCGTATGATCCATTCTAATTCATTCGCTCGAATGTATCCATTCTAATTCATTCGTAAGATCCATTCTAATTCATTCGCACGATCCATTCTAATTCATTCATACGATCCTTTCTAATTCATTCGTACGATCCATTTTAATCCATTCGTACGATCCATTCTAATTCATTCATATGATCCATTCTAATCCATTCGTACGATCCATTCTAATTCATTCTCACAAATGAAACCTTTCTAATTCATTTGTATGATCCATTCTAATTCATTCATACGATCCATTCTAATCCATTCGTATGATCCATTCTAATCCATTCGTACGATCCATTCTTATCCATTCGTACGATCCATTCTAATTCATTCGTACGATCCATTCTAATCCATTCGTACGATCCATTCTAATTCATTCCTACGATCTATTCTAATTCATTCGCTCGAATGTATCCATTCTAATTCATTTGTACGATCCATTCTTATTCATTCGTACGATCCATTCAAATTCATTCGCATGATCCATTCTAATTCATTCGTACGATCAATTCTAATTCATTCTCACGAATGTAACCTTTCTAATTCATTTGTATGATCCATTCTAATTCATTCGTACGATCCATTCTAATCCATTTGCACGATCCATTCTAATTCATTCGTACGATCCATTCTAATTCATTCGTACGATCCATTCTAATTTATTCGCACGCATGTATCCATTCTGATCCATTCTAATTCATTCGCTCGAATGTATCCATTCTAATTCATTCGTACGATCCATTCTAATTAATTCGTCCGATCCATTCTAATTCATTCGCACGAATGTATCCATTCTAATTCATTCTAATTCATTCGTACAACCCATTCTAGTTCATTCGCACGATCCGTTCTAATTCATTCGTACGATCTATTCTAATCCATTCGCATGATCCTTTCTGATTCATTTGCACGAATGTATCCATTCTAATTCATTCTTACGATCTATTCTAATTCATTCGCACGACCCATTCTAATCCATTCGTACGATCCATTCTAATTCATTCGTACGATCCATTCTAAATCATTTGCACGAATGTATCCATTCTAATTTATTCGTACGATCCATTCTAATTCATTCATACGCTCCAATCAAATTTATTCGTACGCTCTAACCTAATTCATTCGTACGATGTATTCTAATTCATTCGTACGATCCAATCTAATTCATTTGTACGATCCATTTTAATTCATTCGCACGATCCATTCTAATTCATTCGTATAATCCATTCTAATTCATTCGGAAGATCTATTCTAATTCATTCGCACAAATATATCCATTCTAATTCAATCGTACGATCCATTCTAATTCATTTGTACGATCCATTCTAATTCATTTGCATGAATGTATCCATTCTAATTCATTCGTACGATCCATTCTAATTCATTCGTATGAATGTATCCATTCTAATTCATTCGTACGATCCATTCTAATTTATTTGCACGAATGTATCCGTACTAATTCATTCGTACGATCCATTCTAATTCATTCGCACAATCCATTCTTATTCATTCGTATGATCCATTCTTATTCATTCGGACGATCCATTCTAATTCATTCATACGATCCATTCTAATTCATTCGCACGAATGTACCCATTCTTATTCATTAGTACGATCCATTCTAATTCATTCGCACGATCTATTCTATTTTATTCATACGATCCATTCTAATTCGTTCGTACGATCTATTCTAATTCATTCTTACGATCCATTCTAATTCATTCGTACAATCTATTCAAATTCTTTCGCATAAATGTTCTATTCTAATTCATTTGTACGATACATTCTATTACATTCGCACGATCCATTCTAATTCATTAGTATGATTCATTCTAATACATTCGTGCGATCCATTCTAATTCATTCATACGATCTATTCTAATTCATTCGCACTATCCATTCTAATTCATTCGTACGATCCATTCTAATTCCTTCGCACGAATGTATCAATTCTAATTCATTCGTACGATCCATTCTAATTCATTCGCACGAATGTATCTATTTTAATTTATTCATACGATCCATTCTAATTCATTTGTACAATCCATTCTCATTCATTCCCACGAATGTATCAATTCTAATTCATTTGTACGATCCATCCTAATTCAATAATACGATCCATTCTAATCCATTCGTACGATACATTCTAATTCATTCGTATCATCCATTCTAATTTATTTGTACGAATGTATCCATTCTAATTCATTCGTACGATCCATTCTAATTAATTCACAAGATCCATTCTAATTGATTCGTACGATCCAATCTAATTCATTTGTACGATCCATTCTAATTCATTCGTACAAATGTATCCATTCTAATTCATTCGCCTGATCCATTCTAATTCATTCGTATGATCCATTCTAATTCATTTGCATGATCCACTCTAATTTATTTGCACGAATGTATCCATTCTAATTCATTCGTATGAACCATTCTAATCCATTCGCACGATCCATTCTAATTCATTCGTACGATCCATTCTAATTCATTCGTACGATCTATTCTAATTCATTCGCATGAAAGTATCCATTATATTTTATTCGCACGATCCGTTCTAATTTATTCGCACGATCCATTCCAATTCATTCGTATGATCAATTCTAATTTATTTGAATGAATGTATCCATTCTAATTCATTCATACGATCCATTCTAATTCATTCGCACGATCCTTTCTAATTCATTTGTACGATCTATTCTGATTCATTCGTACGATCCATTCTAATTCATTCACATGAATGTATCCATTGTAATTCATTCATACGATCCATTCTAATTCATTCGCACGATCCATTCTAATTAATTTGTACGATCCATTCTAATTCATTCGCACGAATGTATCCATTCTAATTCATTCGTACGATCCATTCTAATTCATTCGCATGATCCATTTTAATTCATTCGTATGATCCATTCTAATTCATTCGTATGATCCATTCAAATTCATTCGCACGAATGTATCCATTCTAATTCATTCGTACGAGCAATTCTAATTCATTCACATGATCCATTCTAATTCATTCGCACGACCCATTCTAATTTGTTCGTACGATCCATTCTAATTCATTCGTTCGATCCATTCTAATTCATTCTCACAAATGTATCAATTCTAATTCATTCGTACGATCCATTCTAATTCTTTCGTACGATCCATTCTAATTCATTCGTACGATCTATTCTAATCCATTCGTAAGATCCATTCTAATCCATTCGTACGATCCATTCTAATTCATTAGCACGTACAATCCATTCTAATCCATTCATACGATCCATTCAAATTTATTCGTACAAATGTATCTATTCTAATTCATTCGTACAATGCGTTCTAATCCATTCGTACGATCCATTCTAATCCATTCGTACGATCCATTCTAATTCATTCGCACGAATGTAACCATTCTAATTCATTCGTACGATCCATTCTAATTCATTCGCACGATCCATTCTAATTCATTCGTACGATCCATTCTAATTCATTCGCATGTTCAATTCTAATTCATTCGTACGATCTATTCTAATTCATTCGCACGAATATATCCATTCTAATTCATTCGCATAATCCATTCTAATTCATTCGTACGATCCATTCTAATCCATTCGTACGATCCATTCTAATCCATTCGTACGATCCATTCTGATTCATATGCACAAAGGTATCCATTCTAATTAATTTGTACGATCTATTCTAATTCATTCGCTCGAATGTATCCATTCTAATTCATTCGTTGGAATGGATACATTCGTGCGAATGAATTAGAATGGATCGTACGAATGAATTAGAATGGATCATGCGAATGAATTAGAATTGATTATACAAATGAATTAGAATAGATCGTACGAATGAATTAGAATGGATCGTACGAAAGAATTTGAATGGATACATTCGTGTGAATGAATTAGAATGGATCGTACGAATGGATTAGAATGGATCGTACGAATGGATTAGAACGCATTATACGAATGAATTAGAATAGATACATTTGTTCGAATAAATTAGATTGCATCGTACGAATGAATTAAAATGGATATATTTGAATGTATCCATTCTAATTCGTTCGTACGATTCATTCATTCGTATGAGCTATTCTAATTCATTCGTACGATCCATTCTAATTCATTCGTACGATCCATTCTAATTCATTCGCACGAATGTATCCATTCTAATTGATTCGTATGATCCATTCTAATTCATTCGTACGATCCATTCAAATTCATTCGTGCGAATGAATTAGAATGGATCGTACGAATGAATTAGAATAGATACATTCGAGCAAATGAATTAGAATGGATCGTACGAATGAATTAGAATGGAACGTGCGAATGAATTAGAATGAATCGTACGAATGAATTAGAATGGATCGTGCGAATGAATTAGAATGGATCGTACGAATGAATTAGAATGGTTAAATTAGTGCGAATGGATTAGAATGGATCGTACGAATGGATTAGAATGGATCGTACGAATGGATTAGAATGGATCGTACGAATGGATTAGAATGGATCGTACGAATGAATTAGAATGAATTGTACAAATGAATTAGAAAGGTTACATTTGTGAGAATGAATTAGAATGGATCGTACGAATGGATTAGAATGGATCGTACGAATGGATTAGAATGGATCGTATGAATGGATTAGAATGGATCGTACGAATGGATGGGTCCATTCTAATTCCTTCGCACGATCCATTCTAATTCATTCGTACGATCCATTCTAATTCATTCACACGTTCCATTCTAATTCATTCGTACGATCCATTCTAATTCATTTGCTCGAATGTATCCATTTTAATTCATTCGTACGATCCATTCTAATTCATTCGTACGATCCATTCTAATTCATTCGCACGAATGAATTTGAATGGATCGTACAAATGAATTAGAATGGATCGTACGAATGAATTAGAATGGATACATTCGTGCGAATGAATTAGAATGGATTGTACGAATGAATTAGAATGGATCGTACGAATGAATTAGAATAGCTCATACGAATGAATGAATCGTACGAACGAATTAGAATGGATACATTCAAATATATCCATTCTAATTCATTCGTACGATGCAATCTAATTTATTTGCACAAATGTATCTATTCTAATTCATTCGTACAATGCGTTCTAATCCATTCGTACGATCCATTCTAATCCATTCGTACGATCCATTCTAATTCATTCGCACGAATGTATCCATTCAAATTCATTCGTACGATCCATTCTAATTCATTCGTACGATCTATTCTAATTCATTTGTATGATCAATTCTAATTCATTCGCACGATCCATTCTAATTCATTCGTACGATCCATTCTAATTCATTCGCACGAATGTATCCATTCCAACGAATGAATTAGAATGGATACATTCGAGCGAATGAATTAGAATAGATCGTACAAATGAATTAGAATGGATACCTTTGTGCATATGAATTAGAATGGACCGTACGAATGGATTAGAATGGATCGTACGAATGGATTAGAATGGATCGTACGAATGAATTAGAATGGATTGTGCGAATGAATTAGAATGGATACATTCGTGCGAATGAATTAGAATAGATCGTACAAATGAATTAGAATGGAACATGCGAATGAATTAGAATGGATCGTACGAATGAATTAGAATGGATCGTGCGAATGAATTAGAATGGATCGTACGAATGAATTAGAATGGTTACATTCGTGCGAATGAATTAGAATTGATCATACGAATGGATTAGAATGGATCGTACGAATGAATTAGAACGCATTGTACGAATGAATTAGAATAGATACATTTGTACGAATAAATTTGAATGGATCGTATGAATAAATTAGAATGGATTGTACGTGCGAATGAATTAGAATGTATCGTACGAATGGATTAGAATGGATCGTACGAATGGATTAGAATAGATCGTACGAATGAATTAGAATGGATCGTATGAATGAATTAGAATGGATCGTACGAATGAATTAGAATGGATACATTCGAGCGAATGAATTAGAATGGATCATACGAATGAATTAGAATGTATACATTTGTGCGAATGAATTTGAATGGATTGCACGAATTGAATTAGAATGGATCATACGAATGAATTAGAATGGATCGTGCGAATGAATTAGAGTTGATCATACGAATGAATTAGAATGGATCGTTCGAATGAATTAGAATGGATCGTACGAATGGATTAGAATGGATCGTACGAATGAATTGGAATGGATCGTGCAAATGAATTAGAATGGATACATTCGTGCGAATGAATTAGAATGGATCGTAGGAATGAATTAGAATAGATCGTGCAATTGAATTAGAATGGTTACATTCGTGCGAATGAATTAGAATGGATCATAGGAATGAATTAGAATGGATCGTACGAATGAATTAGAATGGATCGTAAATTCGAGCGAATGAATTAGAATGGATCGTACGAATAAATTAGAATGGATCATGCGAATGAATTAGAATGGATCGTACGAATGAATTAGAATGGATCATACAAATGAATTAGAAAGGTTACATTCGTGCGAATGAATTAGAAAGGATCGTACGAATGAGTTAGAATGGATCGTACGAATGAATTAGAATGAATCGTACGAATGAATTAGAGTGGATACATTCGAGCGAATGAATTAGAATGAATTAAAATGGATACATTTGTGCGAATGAATTAGAATGGATCGTGCAAATGAATTAGAATGGATCGTACGAATGAATAAGAATGGATACATTCGAGCGAATGAATTAGAATGGATCGTACGAATGAATTAGAACTGATCGTACGAATGAATTAGAATGGATACATTTGTACGAATGAATTAGAATGGATCGTACGAATGGATTAGAATAGATACATTTGTGCGAATGAATTAGATTACATTCGAGCGAATGAATTAGAATGGATCGTATGAACGAATTAGAATGGATCGTACGAATGAATTAGAATGGATACATTCGAGCGAATGAATTAGAATAGATCATACGAATGAATTAGAATGGATCGTACGAATGAATTAGAATGGATCGTACGAATGCATTAGAATGGATCGTACGAATGAATTAGAATGGATACATTCGAGCGAATGAATTAGAATAGATCGAGCGATGAATTAGAATGGATTATACAAATGAATTAGAATGGATTCCAATCCATTCGTATGATCCATTCTAATCTATTCTAATTCATTCGCACAAATGTATCCATTATAATTCATTTGTACGATCCATTCTAATTTATTTGCACGAATATACGATCCATTCTAATTCATTCGCACGATCCATTCGAATTCATTCGTACGATCCATTCTAATTCATTCGCTCGAATGTATCCATTCTAATTCATTCGTACGATCCATTCTAATTCATTCACACGATCCATTCTAATTCATTCGCACGACCCATTCTAATTTGTTCGTACGATCCATTCTAATTCATACGTTCGATCCATTCTAATTCATTCTCACAAATGTATCAATTCTAATTCATTCGTACGATCCATTCTAATTCTTTCGTACGATCCATTCTAATTCATTCGTACGATCTATTCTAATCCATTCGTACGATCCATTCTAATCCATTCGTACGATCCATTCTAATTCATTCGCACGTACAATCCATTCTAATCCATTCATTCGATCCATTCAAATTTATTCGTACAAATGTATCTATTCTAATTCATTCGTACAATGCGTTCTAATCCATTCGTACGATCCATTCTAATCCATTCGTACGATCCATTCTAATTCATTCGCACGAATGTAACCATTCTAATTCATTCGTACGATCCATTCTAATTCATTCGCACGATCCATTCTAATTCATTCGTACGATCCATTCTAATTCATTCACATGTTCAATTCTAATTCATTCGTACGATCTATTCTAATTCATTCGCACGAATATATCCATTCTAATTCATTCGCACAATCCATTCTAATTCATTCGTACGATCCATTCTAATCCATTCGTACGATCCATTCTAATCCATTCGTACGATCCATTCTGATTCATATGCACAAAGGTATCCATTCTAATTCATTTGTACGATCTATTCTAATTCATTCGCTTGAATGTATCCATTCTAATTCATTCGTTGGAATGGATACATTCATGCGAATGAATTAGAATGGATCGTACGAATGAATTAGAATGGATCGTGCGAATGAATTAGAATTGATTATACAAATGAATTAGAATAGATCGTACGAATGAATTAGAATGGATCGTAGGAATGAATTTGAATGGATACATTCGTGCGAATGAATTAGAATGGATCGTACGAATGGATTAGAATGGATCGGACGAATGGATTAGAACGCATTATACGAATGAATTAGAATAGATACATTTGTTCGAATAAATTAGATTGCATCGTACGAATGAATTAGAATGGATATATTTGAATGTATCCATTCTAATTCGTTCGTACGATTCATTCATTCGTATGAGCTATTCTAATTCATTCGTACGATCCATTCTAATTCATTCGTACGATCCATTCTAATTCATTCGCACGAATGTATCCATTCTAATTGATTCGTACGATCCATTCTAATTCATTCGTACGATCCATTCAAATTCATTCGTGCGAATGAATTAGAATGGATCATACGAATGAATTAGAATAGATACATTCGAGCAAATGAATTAGAATGGATCGTACGAATGAATTAGAATGGAACGTGCGGATGAATTAGAATGGATCGTACGAATGAATTATAATGGATCGTGCGAATGAATTAGAATGGATCGTACGAATGAATTAGAATGGTTACATTCGTGCGAATGGTTTAGAATGGATCGTACGAATGGATTAGAATGGATCGTACGAATGGATTAGAATGGATAGTACGAATGGATTAGAATGGATCGTACGAATGAATTAGAATGAATCGTAAAAATGAATTAGAAAGGTTACATTTGTGAGAATGAATTAGAATGGATCGTACGAATGGATTAGAATGGATCGTACGAATGGATTAGAATGGATCGTATGAATGGATTAGAATGGATCTTACGAATGGATGGGTCCATTCTAATTCATTCGCACGATCCATTCTAATTCATTCGTACGATCCATTCTAATTCATTCGCACGTTCCATTCTAATTCATTCGTACGATCCATTCTAATTCATTCGCACGTTCCATTCTAATTCATTCGTACGATCCATTCTAATTCATTTGCTCGAATGTATCCATTCTAATTCATTCGTACGATCCATTCTAATTCATTCGTACGATCCATTCTAATTCATTCGCACGAATGAATTTGAATGGATCGTACAAATGAATTAGAATGGATCGTACGAATGAATTAGAATGGATACATTCGTGCGAATGAATTAGAATGGATCGTACGAATGAATTAGAATGGATCGTACGAATGAATTAGCATAGCTCATACGAATGAATGAATCGTACGAACGAATTAGAATGGATACATTCAAATATATCCATTCTAATTCATTCGTACGATGCAATCTAATTTATTCGCACAAATGTATCTATTCTAATTCATTCGTACAATGCGTTCTAATCCATTCGTACGATCCATTCTAATCCATTCGTACGATCCATTCTAATTCATTCGCACGAATGTATCCATTCAAATTCATTCGTACGATCCATTCTAATTCATTCGTACGATCTATTCTAATTCATTTGTATGATCAGTTCTAATTCATTCGCACGATCCATTCTAATTCATTCGTACGATCCATTCTAATTCATTCGCACGAATGTATCCATACCAACGAATGAATTAGAATGGATACATTCGAGCGAATGAATTAGAATAGATCGTACAAATGAATTAGAATGGATACCTTTGTGCATATGAATTAGAATGGACCGTACGAATGGATTAGAATGGATCGTACGAATGGATTAGAATGGATCATACGAATGAATTAGAATGGATTGTGCGAATGAATTAGAATGGATACATTCGTGCGAATGAATTAGAATAGATCGTACGAATGAATTAGAATGGAACGTGCGAATGAATTAGAATGGATCGTACGAATGAATTAGAATGGATCGTGCGAATGAATTAGAATGGATCGTACGAATGAATTAGAATGGTTACATTCGTGCGAATGAATTAGAATTGATCATACGAATGGATTAGAATGGATCGTACGAATGAATTAGAACCCATTGTACGAATGAATTAGAATATATACATTTGTACGAATAAATTTGAATGGATCGTATGAATAAATTAGAATGGATTGTACGTGCGAATGAATTAGAATGGATCGTACGAATGGATTAGAATGGATCGTACGAATGGATTAGAATAGATCGTACGAATGAATTAGAATGGATCGTTCGAATGAATTAGAATGGATCGTACGAATGAATTAGAATGGATACATTCGAGCGAATGAATTAGAATGGATCATACGAATGAATTAGAATGGATACATACAAGCGAATGAATTTGAATGGATTGCACGAATTGAATTAGAATGGATCATACGAATGAATTAGAATGGATCATGCGAATGAATTAGAATTGATCATACGAATGAATTAGAATGGATCGTTCGAATGAATTAGAATGGATCGTATGAATGGATTAGAATGGATCGTACGAATGAATTAGAATGGATCGTGCAAATGAATTAGAATGGATACATTCGTGCGAATGAATTAGAATGGATCGTAGGAATGAATTAGAATGGATCGTGCAATTGAATTAGAATGGTTACATTCGTGCGAATGAATTAGAATGGATCGTAGGAATGAATTAGAATGGATCGTACGAATGTATTAGAATGGATCGTAAATTCGAGCGAATGAATTAGAATGGATCGTACGAATAAATTAGAATGGATCATGCGAATGAATTAGAATGGATCGTACGAATGAATTAGAATGGATCATACAAATGAATTAGAAAGGTTACATTCGTGCGAATGAATTATAAAGGATCGTACGAATGAGTTAGAATGGATCGTACGAATGAATTAGAATGAATCGTACGAATGAATTAGAATGGATACATTCGAGCGAATGAATTAGAATGAATTAAAATGGATACATTTGTGCGAATGAATTAGAATGGATCGTGCAAATGAATTAGAATGGATCGTACGAATGAATTAGAATGGATCGTACGAATGAATAAGAATGGATACATTCGAGCGAATGAATTAGAATGGATCGTACGAATGAATTAGAACGGATCGTACGAATGAATTAGAATGGATACATTTGTACGAATGAATTAGAATGGATCGTACGAATGGATTAGAATAGATACATTTGTGCGAATGAATTAGATTACATTCGAGCGAATGAATTAGAATGGATCGTATGAACGAATTAGAATGGATCGTACGAATGAATTAGAATGGATACATTCGAGCGAATGAATTAGAATAGATCATACGAATGAATTAGAATGGATCGTACGAATGAATTAGAATGGATCGTACGAATGCATTAGAATGGATCGTACGAATGAATTAGAAAGGATACATTCGAGCGAATGAATTAGAATGGATCGAGCGATGAATTAGAATGGATTATACAAATGAATTAGAATGGATTCTAATCCATTCGTACGATCCATTCTAATCTATTCTAATTCATTCGCACAAATGTATCCATTATAATTCATTTGTACGATCCATTCTAATTTATTTGCACGAATATACGATCCATTCTAATTCATTCGCACGATCCATTCGAATTCATTCGTACGATCCATTCTAATTCATTCGCTCGAATGTATCCATTCTAATTCATTCGTACGATCCATTCTAATTCATTCGTACGATCCATTCTAATTCATTCTCACGAATGTAACCTTTCTAGTTCATTTGTATGATCCATTCTAATTCATTCCTACGATCTATTCTAATTCATTCGTATGATCCATTCTAATTCATTCGTTCGATCCATTCTAATTCATTCGACAATCCATTCCAATTCATTCACATGATCCATTCTAATTCATTCGAACGATCCATTCTAATTCATTCGTATGAATGTATCCATTCTAATTCATTCGTACAATCCATTCTAATTCATTCGCACGAGCCATTCTAATTCATTCGTATGATCCATTCTAATTCATTCCTACGATCTATTCTAATTCATTCGCTCAAATGTATCCTATCTAATTCATTCGTACAATCCATTCTAATTCATTCGCACGATCCATTCTAATTCATTCGTATGATCCATTCTAATTCATTCCTACGATCTATTCTAATTCATTCGCTCGAACGTATCCATTCTAATTAATTCGTACGATCCATTCTAATTCATTCGTACGATCCATTCTAATTTATTCGCATGATCCATTCGTACGATCCATTCTAATCCATTCGTACGAGCCATTCTAATTGATTCGTACGATCCATTCTAATTCATTCATACGATCCATTCTAATTCATTCATATAATTAATTCTAATTCATTCGTATGATCCATTCTAATTCATTCGCACGAATATATCCATTCTAATTCATTCGTACGATCCTTTCTAATTCATTCGCTCGAATGTATCCATTCTAATTTATTCGTACGATCCATTCTAATTCATTCGCACGATCCATTCTAATTCATTCACACGAATGTATCCATTCTAATTCATTTGCACGATCCATTCTAATTCATTCCTATGATCCATTCTAATTCATTCGCTCAAATGTATCCATTCAAATTCATTCGTACGATCCATTCTAATTCGTTTATACGATCCATTCTAATTCATTCGCACGATCCATTCTAATTCATTTGCATGAATGTATCCATTCTAATTCATTCGCACGATCCATTCTAATTCATTCGCACGATCCATTCTAATTCATTCGTACGATCCATTCTAATTCATTCGTACGAATGTAACTATTCTAATTCATTTGTACGATCTATTCTAATTCATTCGCACGATCCATTCTAATTCATTCGTACGATTCATTCTAAATCATTCGCACGATCCATTCTAATTCATTCGTACGATACATTCTAATTCATTCATACGATCCATTCTAATTCATTCGTACGATCCCTTCTAATTCATTCTCACAAATGTAACCTTTCTAATTCATTTGTATGATCCATTCTAATTCATTCGTACGATCCATTCTAATCCATTCGTACGATCCATTCTAATCCATTCGTACGATCCATTCTAATTCATTCTCACGAATGTAACCTTTCTAATTCATTTGTATGATCCATTCTAATTCATTAGTACGATCCATTCTAATTCATTCGTACGATCCATTCTAATCCATTCGTACGATCCATTCTAATTCATTCGCACGATCCATTCTAATTCATTCGAGCGAATGTATTAGAATGGATCGTACGAATGGATTAGAATGGATCGTATGAATGAATTAGAATGGATCTTACGAATGAATTAGAATGGATCCACCGAATGAGTTAGAATGGATCGTACGAATGAATTAGAATGGATCGTACGAATGAATTAGAATGGATCGTACGAATGGATTAGAATGGATCGTACAAATGAATTAGAATGGATCGTACAAATGAATTAGAAAGGTTACATTTGTGAGAATGAATTAGAATGGATCGTACGAATGAATTAGAATGGATCGTACGAATGAATTAGAATGGATCGTGCGAATGAATTAGAATGAATCGTACGAATGAATTAGAATGGATACATTCGAGCGAATGAATTAGAATGGATCGTGTGAATGAATTAGAATGGATCGTACGAATGAATTAGAATGGATCATACAAATGAATTAGAAAGGTTATATTCGTGAGAATGTATTAGAATGGATCGTACGAATGAATTAGAATGGATCATACGAATGGATTAGAATGGATCGTACGAATGAATTAGAATGGATCGTACAAATAAATTAGAAAGGTTACATTTGTGAGAATGAATTAGAATGGATCGTACAAATGAATTAGAATGGATCGTATGAATGAATTACAATGGATCGTACGAATGTATTAGAATGGATCGTGCGAATGAATTAGAATGAATCGTGCATTCTAATTCATTCGTATGATCCATTCTAATTCATTCCTACGATCTATTCTAATTCATTCGCTCGAATGTATCCATTCTAATTCATTCATACAATCCATTCTAATTCATTCGCACGATCCATTCTAATTCATTCGTATGATCCATTCTAATTCATTCCTACAATCTATTCTAATTCATTCGATTGAATGTATCCATTCTAATTAATTCGTTTGATCCATTCTAATTCATCCGTACGATCGATTCAAATTCATTCGCATGATCCATTCTAATTTATTCGTACGATCCATTCAAATTCATTCGCATTATCCATTCTAATTTATTTATACGATCCATTCCGTACGAATGAATTAGAATGGATCATACAAATGAATTAGAATGGATCGTACGAATGTAACCATTCTAATTCAATCGCACGAATGTAACCATTCTAATTCATTCGTACGATCCATTCTAATTCATTCCTACGATCCATTCTAATTCATTTGCACGAATGTAACCATTCTAATTCATTCGCACGAATGTATCCATTCTAATCCATTCGTACGATCCATTATAATTTATTCGTACAAATGTATCCATTCTAATTCATTCGCTCGAATGTATCAATTCTAATTCATTCTCACGAATGTAACCTTTCTAAGTCATTTGTATGATCCATTCTAATTCATTTGTACGATCCATTCTAATTCATTCGTATGATCCATTCTAATTCATTCCTATGATCCATTCTAATTCATTCGTACGATCCATTCTAATCCATTCGTACGATCCATTCTAATCCATTCGTACGATACATTCTAATTCATTCGCACGAATGTATCCATTCTAATTCATTCGCACAATCCAATCTAATTCAAACGTACGATCCATTCTAATTCATTCTCATGATGTATTCTAATTCATTTGTATGATCCATTCTAATTCATTCGTATGATTCATTCTAATTCATTCGTACGATCCATTCTAATTCATTCGCACAAATGTATCCATTCTAATTAATTTATACGATCCATTCTAATTCATTTGCACGATCCATTCTAATTCATTTGTACGAATGTATCCATTCTAATTCATTCGCACGATCCATTCTTATTCATTCGCACAAATGTATCAATTCTAATTCATTCGCACGAATGTATCCATTCTAATTCATTCGTACAATCCATTCGTATGATCCATTCTAATTCATTCGTACGATCCATTCTAATTCATTCGCTCGAATGTATCCATTCTAATTCATTTGTACAATCCATTCTAATTCATTCGTACGAATGAATTAGAATGGATCGAACGAATGAATTAGAATGGATCGTATGAACGAATTAGAATGGATCGTACGAATGAATTAGAATGGATACATTCGAGCGAATGAATTAGAATAGATCGTACGAATGAATTAGAATGGATCATAGGAATGAATTAGAATGGATCGTACGAATGGATTAGAACGCATTGTATGAATGAATTAGAATGGATCGTACAAATGAATTAGAATGGATACATTCGTGCGAATGAATTAGAATGGATCGTACGAATGAATTAGAATGGATCGTACGAATGGATTAGAATGGATCGTACGAATGGATTAGAATGGATCGTACGAATGAATGAGAATGGATCATACAAATGAATTAGAAAGGTTACATTCGTGAGAATGAATTAGAATGGATTGTATGAATGAGTTAGAATGGATCCTGCGAATGAATTAGAATGGATCGTGCGAATGAATTAGAATGGATACATTTATGCGAATGAATTAGAATGGCTCGTACGAATGAATTAGAATGGATCGTACGAATGAATTAGAATGGATCGTACGAATGAATTAGAATAGCTCATACGAATGAATTAGAATGGATCGTACGAATGAATTAGAATGGATCGTGCGAATGAATTAGAATGGATCATGCGAATGAATTAGAATGGATCGTACGAATGAATTAGAATGGATACATTTGTGCGAATGAATTAGAATGGATCGTATGAATGAATTAGAATGGATTGTACGAATGAATTAGAATGGATACATTTGTACGAATGAATTAGAATGGATCGTGCGAATGAATTAGAATGGATCGTACGAATGAATTAGAATGGATCATACGAATGGATTAGAATGGATCGTATGAATGAATTAGAATGGATCGTACAAATGAATTAGAAAGGTTACATTTGTGAGAATGAATTAGAATGGATCTTACGAATGGATTAGAATGGATCGTACGAATGGATTAGAATGGATTGTACGAATAGATTAGAATGGATCGTACGAATGAATTAGAATGGATCATACAAATGAATTAGAAAGGTTACATTCGTGAGAATGAATTAGAATGGATCGTACGAATGAATTAGAATGGATCATGCGAATGAATTTGAATGGATCGTACGAATGAATAAGAATGGATCGTACGAATGAATTAGAATGGATCATGCGAATGAATTAGAATGGATACATTCTTGTGAATGAATTTGAATGGATCGTACGAATGGATCGTACGAATGAATTAGAATGGTTACATTCGTGCAAATGAATTAGAATGGATCGTACAAATAAATTAGAATGCATACATTCGTGCGAATGAATTAGAATGTATCGTACAAATGAATTAGAATGGATCGTACGAATGAATTAGAATGGATCATGCGAATGAATTAGAATAGATTGTACGAATGAATTAGAATGGATACATTTGTGCGAAAGAATTAGAATGGATCGTACAAATGAATTAGAATGGATCGTGAGAATGAATTAGAATGGATCGTACGAATGAATTAGAATGGATATTACGAATGGATTACAATGGATCGTACGAATGGATTAGAATGGATCATACGAATGAATTAGAATGGATCGTATGAACGAATTAGAATAGATCGTACGAATGAATTAGAATGGATACATTCGAGCGAATGAATTAGAATGGATCGTACGAATGGATTAGAATGGATCGTACGAATGGATTAGAATGGATCGTACGAATGGATTAGAACGCATTGTACGAATGAATTAGAATAGATACATTTGTGCGAATGAATTAGATTGCATCGTACGAATGAATTTGAATGGATCGGACGAATGAATTAGAATGGATCGTACGAATGAATTAGAATGGATCATGCGAATGAATTAGAATAGATCGTACGAATGAATTAGAATGGATACATTCGAGCGATCCATTCTAATTCATTTGTACGATCCATTCTAATTCATTCATACGATCCATTCTAATTCATTCGTACAATCCATTCTAATTCATTCGCACGATCCATTCTAATTCATTCGTATGATCCATTCTAATTTATTTGCACGAATATACGATCCATTCTAATTTATTCGCAAGAATGTATCCATTCTAATTCATTCGTACAATCCATTCTAATTTATTCGCTCGAATGTATCCATTCTAATTCATTCGTACGATCCATTCTAATTCATTCGTACGATCCATTCTAATTCATTCGCTCGAATGTATCCATTCTAATTCATTCATATGATCCATTCTAATTCATTCGCACGATCCATTCTAATTCATTCGTATGATCCATTCTAATTCAATTCGTGCAATCCATTCGAATTCATTCGCACAAATATATCCATTCTAATTCATTCGTATGATCCATTCTAATTCATTCGCTCGAATGTATCCATTCTAATTCATTCGTACGATCCATTCTAATTCATTCGCACGATCCATTCTAATTCATTCGTACGATCCTTTCTAATTCATTCGTACGATCCATTCTAATCCATTCGTACGATCCATTCTAATTCATTCATATGATCCATTCTAATCCATTCGTACGATCCATTCCAATTCATTCTCACGAATGAAACCTTTCTAATTCATTTGTATGATCCATTCTAATTCATTCGTACGATCCATTCTAATCCATTCGTATGATCCATTCTAATCGATTCGTACGATCCATTCTTATCCATTCTTACGATCCATTCTAATTCATTCGTACGATCCATTCTAATTCATTCGTACGATCCATTTTAATCCATTCGTACGATCCATTCTAATTCATTCCTACGATCTATTCTAATTCATTCGCTCGAATGTATCCATTCTAATTCATTTGTACGATCCATTCTTATTCATTCGTACGATCCATTCAAATTCATTCGCATGATCCATTCTAATTCCTTCGTACGATCGATTCTAATTCATTCCCACGAATGTAACCTTTCTAATTCATTTGTATGATCCATTCTAATTCATTCGTACGATCCATTCTAATCCATTTGCACTATCCATTCTAATTCTTTCGTACGATCCATTCTAATTCATTCGTACGATCCATTCTAATTTATTCGCACGCATGTATCTATTCTGATCCATTCTAATTCATTCGCTCGAATGTATCCATTCTAATTCATTCGTACGATCCATTCTAATTAATTCGTCCGATCCATTCTAATTCATTCGCACGAATGTATCCATTCTAATTCATTCTAATTCATTCGTATGACCCATTCTAGTTCATTCGCACGATCCATTCTAATTCATTCGTACGATCTATTCTAATCCATTCGCATGATCCATTCTGATTCATTTGCACGAATGTATCTATTCTAATTCATTCTTACGATCTATTCTAATTCATTCGCACGACCCATTCTAATCCATTCGTACGATCCATTCTAATTCATTCGTACGATCCATTCAAAATCATTTGCACGAATGTATCCATTCTAATTTATTCATATGATCCATTCTAATTCATTCATACGCTCCAATCAAATTTATTCGTACGCTCTAACCTAATTCATTCCTACGATGTATTCTAATTCATTCGTACGATCCAATCTAATTCATTTGTACGATCCATTTTAATTCATTCACACGATCCATTCTAATTCATTCGTATGATCCATTCTAATTCATTCGGAAGATCTATTCTAATTCATTCGCACAAATATATCCATTCTAATTCAATCGTACGATCCATTCTAATTCATTTGTACGATCCATTCTAATTCATTTGCACAAATGTATCCATTCTAATTCATTCGTACGATCTATTCTAATTCATTCGTATGAATGTATCCATTCTAATTCATTCGCACGATCCATTCTAATTTATTTGCATGAATGTATCCGTACTAATTCATTCGTACGATCCATTCTAATTCATTCGCACAATCCATTCTTATTCATTCGTATGATCCATTCTTATTCATTCGGACGATCCATTCTAATTCATTCATACGATCCATTCTAATTCATTCGCACGAATGTACCCATTCTTATTCATTAGTACGATCCATTCTAATTCATTCGCACGATCTATTCTATTTCATTCATACAATCCATTCTAATTCGTTCGTACGATCTATTCTAATTCCTTCTTACGATCCATTCTAATTCATTCGTACAATCTATTCAAATTCTTTCTCACAAATGTTCTATTCTAATTTATTTGTACGATACATTCTAATTTATTCGCACGATCTATTCTAATTCATTAGTATGATTCATTCTAATACATTCGTGCGATCCATTCTAATTCATTCATACGACCTATTCTAATTCATTCGCACTGTCCATTCTAATTCATTCGTACGATCCATTCTAATTCCTTCGCACGAATGTATCAATTCTAATTCATTCGTACGATCCATTCTAATTCATTCGTATCATCAATTCTAATTTATTTGTACGAATGTATCTATTCTAATTCATTCGTACGATCCATTCTAATTCATTCACATGATCCATTCTAATTCATTCGTATGATCCAATCTAATTCATTCGTACGATCCATTCTAATTCATTCGTACAAATGTATCCATTCTTATTCATTCGCCTGATCCATTCTAATTCATTCGTATGATCCATTCTAATTCATTTGCATGATCCACTCTAATTTATTTGCACGAATGTATCCATTCTAATTCATTCGTATGAACCATTCTAATCCATTCGCACGATCCATTCTAATTCATTCGTACGATCCATTCTAATTCATTCGTACGATCTATTCTAATTCATTCGCATGAAAGTATCCATTATATTTTATTCGCACGATCCGTTCTAATTTATTCGCACGATCCATTCTAATTCATTCGTATGATCAATTCTAATTTATTTGAATGAATGTATCCATTCTAATTCATTCATACGATCCATTCTAATTCATTCGCACGATCCTTTCTAATTCATTTGTACGATCCATTATGATTCATTCGTACGATCCATTCTAATTCATTCACATGAATGTATCCATTGTAATTCATTCATACGATCCATTCTAATTCATTCGCACGATCCATTCTAATTTATTCGTACGATCCATTCTAATTCATTCGTACGATCTATTCTAATTCATTCGTGTGATCCATTCTAGTTCATTCGTACGATCCATTCTAATTCATTCCTATGATCCATTCTAATTCATTCCTATGATCCATTCTAATTCATTCGTATGATTCATTCTAATTCATTCGTACAATCCATTCTAATTCATTCGCACGATCCATTCTAATTCATTCGTATGATCCATTCTAATTCATTCCTACGATCTATTCTAATTCATTCGCTCGAATGTATCCATTCTAATTCATTTGTATAATCCATTCTAATTCATTCGCACGATCCATTCTAATTCATTTGTATGATCCTATCTAATTCATTCCTACGATCTATTCTAATTCATTCGCTCGAATGTATCCATTCTAATTCATTCGTACGATCCATTCTAATTCATTCGTACGATCCATTCTAATTTATTCGCATGATCCATTCGTACGATCCATTCTAATCCATTCGTACGAGCCATTCTAATTGATTCGTACGATCCATTCTAATTCATTCATACGATCCATTCTAATTCATTTGTATGATCAATTCTAATTCATTCGTATGATCCATTCTAATTCATTCGCACGAATATATCCATTCTAATTCATTCGTACGATCCTTTCTAATTCATTCGCACGAATGTATCCATTCTAATTCATTCGTACGATCCATTCTAATTCATTCGCACGATCCATTCTAATTCATTCGCACGAATGTATCCATTCTAATTCATTTGCACGATCCATTCTAATTCATTCGTACGATCCATTCTAATTCATTCGCTCAAATGTATCCATTCTAATTCACTCGTACGATCCATTCTAATTCGTTCATACGATCCATTCTAATTCATTCGCACGATCCATTTTAATTTATTTGGATGAATGTATCCATTCTAATTCATTCGCACGATCCATTCTAATTCATTCGCACGATCCATTCTAATTCATTCGTACGATTCATTCTAATTCATTCGTACGATCCATTCTAATTCATTCGTATGAATGTAACCATTCTAATTCATTTGTACGATCCATTCTAATTCATTCGCCTGATCCATTTTAATTCATTTGTACGATTCATTCTAATTCATTCGCATCTAATTCATTCATACGATGCATTCTAATTCATTCGTACGATCCATTCTAATTCATTCTCACAAATGTAACCTTTCTAATTCATTTGTACGATCCATTCTAATCCATTCGTACGATCCATTCTAATCCATTCGTACGATCCATTCTAATCCATTCGTACGATCCATTCTAATCCATTCTCACGAATGTAACCTTTCTAATTCATTTGTACGATCCATTCTAATTCATTCGTACGATCCATTCTAATCCATTCGTACGATCCATTCTAATTCATTCGCACGATCCATTCTAATTCATTCGTGCGAATGGATTAGAATGGATCATACGAATGGATTAGAATGGATCGTATGAATGAATTAGAATGGATCGTACGAATGAATTAGAATGGATCCACCGAATGAGTTAGAATGGATCGTACGAATGAATTAGAATGGATCGTACGAATGGATTAGAATGGATCATATGAATGGATTAGAATGGATCGTACGAATGAATTAGAATGGATCGTACAAATGAATTAGAAAGGTTACATTTGTGAGAATGAATTAGAATGGATCGTACGAATGAATTAGAATGGATCGTATGAATGAATTAGAATGGATCGTACGAATGAATTAGAATGGATCGTGCGAATGAATTAGAATGAATCGTACGAATGAATTAGAATGGATACATTCGAGCGAATGAATTAGAATGGATCGTGCGAATGAATTAGAATGGATCGTACGAATGGATTAGAATGGATCGTACGAATGAATTAGAATGGATCATACAAATGAATTATAAAGGTTACATTCGTGAGAATGAATTAGAATGAATCGTACGAATGAATTAGAATGGATCGTACGAATGGATTAGAATGGATCATACGAATGAATTAGAATGGATCGTACAAATGAATTAGAAAGGTTACATTTGTGATAATGAATTAGAATGGATCGTACGAATGGATTAGAATGGATCGTATGAATGAATTACAATGGATCGTATGAATGAATTAGAATGGATCGTGAGAATGAATTAGAATGAATCGTGCATTCTAATTCATTCGTATGATCCATTCTAATTCATTCCTACGATCTATTCTAATTCATTCGCTCGAATGTATCCATTCTAATTCATTCGTACAATCCATTCTAATTCATTCGCACGATCCATTCTAATTCATTCGCACGAATGTAACCATTCTAATTCATTCGTACGATCCAATCTAATTCATTCCTACAATCCATTCTAATTCATTCTCACAAATGTAACCTTTCTAATTCATTTGTACGATCCATTCTAATCCATTCGTACGATCCATTCTAATTCATTCGTACGATCCATTCTAATTCATTAATACGATCCATTCTAATTCATTCGAATGATCCATTCTAATTCATTCGCACGAATGTATCCATTCTAATTAATTCGTACGATCCATTCTAATTTTTTTCGCACGATCCATTCTAATTCATTCGTATGATCTATTCTAATTCGTTCGTACGATTCATTCTAATTCATTCGCACGAATGTATCCATTCTAATTCATTCGTACGATCCATTCTAATTCATTCATACGATCCATTCTAATTCATTCGCACGATCCGTTCTAATTCATTCCTATGATCCATTCTAATTCAGTCGTACGATCTATTATAATTAATTCTTACGATCCATTCTAATTCATTCCTACGATCCATTCTAATTCATTCATACGATCCATTCTAATCCATTCATACGATCCATTGTAATTCATTCATACAATCCATTCAGATTCATTCGCACAAATTTATCCATTCAAATTCATTTGTACGATCCATTCTAATTAATTCGCACGATCCATTCTAATTCAGTCGTATGAATGTATCCATTTTAATTCATTCGTTCGATCCATTCTAATTCGTACGATCCATTCTAATCCATTCGTACGATCCATTCTAATTCATTCGTATGATCTATTGTAATTCATTCGCACGAATGTATCCATTCTAATTCATTTGCACGATCCATTCTAATTCATTCCTACGATCCATTCTAATTCATTCGTACGATCCATTCTAATTCATTCGCTCAAATGTATCGATTCTAATTCTTTCATACGATCGATTCTAATTCATTCGTATGATCTATTCTAATCCATTCGTACGATCCATTCTAATTCATTCGTACAATGCGTTCTAATCCATTCGTACGATCCATTCTAATTCATTCGTACGATCCATTCTAATTCATTTGTACGATCCATTCTAATTCATTCGCTCGAATGTATCCATTCTAATTCATTCGTACGATCCATTCTAATTCATTTGTACGAATGGATCCATTCTAATTCATAAGTATGATCCATTCTAATTCATTCTTACATTCCATTCTAATTCATTCGCACGAATGTATCCATTCTAATTCATTCGCATAATCCATTCGAATTCATTCGTACGATCCATTCTAATTCATTCGTATGATCCATTCTAACTCATTCGCATGAATGTATCATACGATTGAATTAGAATGGATCATGCGAATGAATTAAAATGGATCGTACAAATGAATTAGAATGGATCGTGCGAATGAAATAGAATGGATCGTACGAACGAATTAGAATGGATCGTACGAACGAATTAGAATGGATCGTATGAACGAATTAGAATAGATCGTACGAATGAATTAGAATGGATACATTTGAGCGAATGAATTAGAGTTGATCATACGAATAAATTAGAATGGATCATAGGAATGAATTAGAATGGATCATGCAAATGAATTAGAATGGATACATTCGTGCGAATGAATTAGAATGGATCGTAGGAATGAATTAGAATGGATCATACGAATGAATTAGAATGGTTACATTCGTGCGAATGAATTAGAATGGATCGTACGAATGGATTAGAATGGATCGTACGAATGGCTTAGAATGGATCGTACGAATGAATTAGAATGGATCATACAAATGAATTAGAAAGGTTAAATTTGTGAGAATGAATTAGAATGGATCGTACGAATGAATTAGAATGGATCGTACGAATGGATTAGAATGGATCGTATGAATGAATTAGAATGGATCGTACGAATGCATTAGAATAAATACATTCATGCGAATGAATTAGAATGGATCGTACGAATGAATTAGAATGGATCGTGCGAATGAATTAGAATGGATCGTACGAACGAATTAGAATGGATCATGCGAATGAATTAGAATGGATCGTACGAATGAATTAGAATGGATACATTTGTGCGAATGAATTAGAATGGATCGTACGAATGAATTAGAATGGATCGTACAAATGAATTAGAAAGGTTACATTTGTGAGAATGAATTAGAATGGATCGTACGAATGGATTAGGATGGATCGTACGAATGGATTAGAATGGATCGTACGAATGGATTAGAATGGATCATACAAATGAATTAGAAAGGTTACATTCGTGAGAATGAATTAGAATGGATCGTCCGAATGAATTAGAATGGATCATGTGAATGAATTTGAATGGATCGTACGAATGAATTAGAATGGATCGAATGAATGAATTAGAATAGATATATTCGAGCGAATGAATTAGAATAGATCGTAGGAATGAATTAGAATGGATCATACGAATGAATTAGAATGGATCGTGTGAATGAATTAGAATGGATTGTACGAATGAATTAGAATGGATACATTCATGCAAATGAATTAGAATGGATCGTACGAATGAATTAGAATGGATCATACGAATGAATTAGAATGGATCGTACGAATGGATTAGAATGGATCGTACGAATGGATTAGAACGCATTGTACGAATGAATTAGAATAGATACATTTGTGCGAATGAATTAGATTGCATCATACGAATGAATTTGAATGGATCGGACGAATGAATTAGAATGGATCGTACGAATGAATTAGAATGGATCATAGGAATGAATTAGAATGGATCGTGCAAATGAATTAGAATGGATACATTTGTGCGAATGAATTAGAATGGATCGTACGTGCGAATGAATTAGAACGGATCGTACGAATGAATTAGAATGGATATATTTGAACGAATAAATTAGAATGGATCATACGAATGAATTAGAATGGATCGTACGAATGAATTAGAATGGATCGTGCGAATGAATTAGATTGCATCGTACGATCCATTCTAATTCATTCGCTCGAATGTATCCATTCTAATTCATACGTACGATCCATTCTAATTCGTTCATACGATCCATTCTAATTCGTTCGTACGATCCATTCTAATTCATTCGTACGACCTATTCTAATTCATTCGCATGATCCATTCTAATTCATTCGTATGATCCATTCTCATTCATTCGTACAATCCATTCAAATTCATTCGTACGATGCAATCTAATTTATTCGCACAAATGTATCTATTCTAATTCATTCGTACAATGCGTTCTAATCCATTCGTACGATCCATTCTAATCCATTCTTACGATCCATTCTAATTCATTCGCACGAATGTAACCATTCTAATTCATACGCTCGATCCATTCTAATTCATTCGTACGATCCATTCTAATTCATTCCTACGATCTATTCTAATTCATACGCTCGAATGTATCCATTCTAATTCATTCGTTCGATCCATTCTAATTCATTCGTACGATCCATTTTAATTCATTTGCACGATCCATTCTAATTCATTCCTATGATCCATTATAATTCATTCGTACGATCCATTCTAATTCATTCGCTCGAATGTATCCATTCTAATTCATTCGTACAATCCATTCTAATTCATTCGTACGATCCATTCTAATTCATTCGCACAAATGTATCCATTCTAATTCATTCGTACGATCCATTCTAATTCATTCGTACGATCCATTCTAATTCATTCGCACAAATGTATCCATTCTAATTCATTCGTTCGATCCATTCTAATTCATTCGCATAAATATATCCATTCCTCGATCCATTCTAATTCATTTGCACGAATGTATCCATTCTAATTCATTCGTACAACCCATTCTAATTCATTCGCACGATCCATTCTAATTCATTCGTATGATTCATTCTAATTCATTCATACGATCTATTCTAATTCATTCGCTCGAATGTATCTATTCTAATTCATTCGTTCGATCCATTCTAATTCATTCGTACGATCCATTCAAATTCATTCGCATGATCCATTTTAATTCATTCGTACGATCCATTCTAATTCATTCTCACGAATGTAACCTTTCTAATTCATTTGTATGATCCATTCTAATTCATTCGTACGATCCATTCTATTCAATCGTATGATTCATTCTAATTCGTTCGCACGATCAATTCTAATTCATTCGTCCGATCCATTCTAATTCATTCGCATGAATGTATCCATTCTAATTCATTCGTACGATCCATTCTAATTCATTCGCATGATCCATTCTAACTCATTCGGTGGATCCATTCTAATTTATTCGTACGATCCATTCTAATTCATTCGCACGATCCATTCTAATTTATTCGTACGATCCATTCTAATTCATTCGTACGATCTATTCTAATTCATTCGCATGATCCATTCTAATTCATTCGTATGATCCATTCTAATTCATTCGTACAATCCATTCAAATTCATTCGTACGATGCAATCTAATTCATTCGCACAAATGTATCTATTCTAATTCATTCGTACAATGCGTTCTAATCCATTCGTACGATCCATTCTAATTCATTCGTATGATCAATTCTAATTTATTCGCACGATCCATTCTAATTCATTCGTACGATCCATTCTAATTCATTCACACGAATGTAATCATTCTAATTCATTCGTACGATCCATTCTAATTCATTCGTACAATCCATTCTAATTCATTCGTACGATCCATTCTAATTCATTCGCACGATTCTTATTCATTCGTACAATCCATTCTAATTCATTCGTACGATTCATTCTAATTCATTCGTACGATCCATTCTAATGCATTCGTACGATTCTTTCTAATTCATTCGCACGATCCATTCTAATTCATTCGTACGATCCATTCTAATTCATTCCTACGATCTATTCTAATTCATTCGCTCGAATGTATCTATTCTAATGGATCGTGCGAATGAATTAGAATTGATCATACTAATGAATTAGAATGGATCATACGAATGAATTAGAATGGATCGAACGAATGAATTAGAATGGATCGTGCGAATGAATTTGAATGGATCGTACGAATGAATTAAAATAGATCATACAAATGAATTAGAAAGGTTACATTCGTGAGAATGAATTAGAATGGATCGTACGAATGAATTAGAATAGATCGTACGAATGAATTAGAATGGATACATTCGATCAAATGAATTAGAATGGATCGTACGAATGGATTAGAATGGAACGTGCGAATGAATTAGAATGGATCGTACGAATGAATTAGAATAGATCGTGCGAATGAATTAGAATGGATCCGTCCATTCGTACGATCCATTCTAATCCATTCATACGATCCATTCTAATCCATTCGTACGATCCATTCTAATCCATTCGTACGATCCATTCTGATTCATTCTCACAAATGTAACCTTTCTAATTCATTTGTACGATCCATTCTAATCCATTCGTACGATCCATTCTAATCCATTCGCACGAATGTAACCATTCTAATTCATTCGTACGATCCATTCTAATTCATTCGCATGATCCATTCTAATTCTTTCGTACGATCCATTCAAATTCATTCGCACATTCCATTCTAATTCATTCGTACGATCTATTCTAATTCATTTGCTCGAATGTATCCATTCTAATTCATTCGTACGATCCATTCTAATTCATTCGTACGATCCATTCTAATTTATTCGCACGAATGAATTTGAATGGATCGTACGAATTAATTAGAATGGATCGTACGAATGAATTAGAATGGATACATTCGTGCGAATGAATTAGAATGGATCGTACGAATGAATTAGAATGGATCGTACGAATGAATTAGAATAGCTCATACGAATGAATGAATCGTACGAACAAATTATAATGGATACATTCAAATATATCCATTCTAATTCATTCGTACGATGCAATCTAATTTATTCGCACAAATGTATCTATTCTAATTCATTCGTACAATGCGTTCTAATCCATTCGTACGATCCATTCTAATCCATTCGTACGATCCATTCTAATTCATTCGCACGAATGTATCCATTAAAATTCATTCGTACGATCCATTCTAATTCATTCGTACGATCTATTCTAATTCATTTGTATGATCAATTCTAATTCATTCGCACAATCCATTCTAATTCATTCGTAGGATCGATTCTAATTCATTCGCACGAATGTATCCATTCCAACGAATGAATTAGAATGGATACATTCGAGCGAATGAATTAGAATAGATCGTACAAATGAATTAGAATAGATACCTTTGTGCATATGAATTAGAATGGATCGTACGAATGGATTAGAATGGATCGTACGAATGGATTAGAATGGATCATACGAATGAATTAGAATGGATTGTGCGAATGAATTAGAATGGATACATTCGTGCGAATGAATTAGAATATATCGTACGAATGAATTAGAATGGAACGTGCGAATGAATTAGAATGGATCGTACGAATGAATTAGAATGGATCGTGCGAATGAATTAGAATGGATCGTATGAATGAATTAGAATGGTTACATTCGTGCGAATGAATTAGAATGGATCGTACGAATGGATTAGAATGGATCGTACGAATGGATTAGAACGCATTGTACGACTGAATTAGAATAGATACATTTGTACGAATAAATTTGAATGGATCGTATGAATGGATTAGAATGGATTGTACGTGCGAATGAATTAGAATGGATCGTACGAATGGATTAGAATGGATCGTACGAATGGATTAGAATAGATCGTATGAATGAATTAGAATGGATCGTACGAATGAATTAGAATGGATCGTACGAATGAATTAGAATGGATACATTCGAGCGAATGAATTAGAATGGATCATACGAATGAATTAGATTGGATACATTTGTGCGAATAAATTTGAATGGATTGCACGAATTGAATTAGAATGGATCATACGAATGAATTAGAATGGATCGTGCGAATGAATTAGAATTGATCATACGAATGAATTAGAATGGATCGTTCGAATGAATTACAATGGATCATACGAATGGATTAGAATGGATTGTACGAATGAATTAGAATGGATCGTGCAAATGAATTAGAATGGATACATTCGTGCGAATGAATTAGAATGGATCGTAGGAATGAATTAGAATGGATCGTGCAAATGAATTAGAATGGTTACATTCGTGCGAATGAATTAGAATGGATCGTACGAATGAATTAGAATGGATCGTAAATTCGAGCGAATGAATTAGAATGGATCGTACGAATGAATTAGAATGGATCATACGAATGAATTAGAATGGATCGTACGAATGAATTAGAATGGATCATACAAATGAATTAGAAAGGTTACATTCGTGCGAATGAATTAGAAAGGATCGTACGAATGAGTTAGAATGGATCGTATTAATGAATTAGAATAAATCGTACGAATGAATTAGAATGGATACATTCGAGCGAATGAATTAGAATGAATTAGAATGGATACATTTGTGCGAATGAATTAGAATGGATCGTGTAAAAGAATTAGAATGGATCGTACGAATGAATTAGAATGGATCGTACGAATGAATAAGAATGGATACATTCGAGCGAATGAATTAGAATGGATCGTACGAATGAATTAGAACGGATCGTACGAATGTATTAGAATGGATACATTTGTACGAATGAATTAGAATGGATCGTACGAATGGATTAGAATAGATACATTTGTGCGAATGAATTAGATTACATTCGAGCGAATGAATTAGAATGGATCGTATGAATGAATTAGAATGGATCGTACGAATGAATTAGAATGGATACATTCGAGCGAATGAATTAGAATAGATCATACGAATGAATTAGAATGGATCATACGAATGAATTAGAATGGATCGTACGAATGCATTAGAATGGATCGTACGAATGAATTATAATGGATACATTCGAGCGAATGAATTAGAATGGATCGAGCGATGAATTAGAATGGATTATACAAATGAATTAGAATGGATTCTAATCCATTTGTACGATCCATTCTAATCTATTCTAATTCATTCGCACAAATGTATCCATTATAATTCATTTGTACGATCCATTCTAATTTATTTGCACGAATATACGATCCATTCTAATTTATTCGCACGATCCATTCTAATTCATTCGTACAATCCATTCTAATTCATTCGTACGATCCATTCTAATTCATTCGCACGATTCTTATTCATTCGTACAATCCAATCTAATTCATTCGTACGATTCATTCTAATTCATTCGTACGATCCATTCTAATGCATTCGTACGATTCTTTCTAATTCATTCGCACGATCCATTCTAATTCATTCGTACGATCCATTCTAATTCATTCCTACGATCTATTCTAATTCATTTGCTCGAATGTATCTATTCTAATGGATCGTGCGAATGAATTAGAATTGATCATACTAATGAATTAGAATGGATCATACGAATGAATTAGAATGGATCGAACGAATGAATTAGAATGGATCATGCGAATGAATTTGAATGGATCGTACGAATGAATTAAAATGGAGCATACAAATGAATTAGAAAGGTTACATTCGTGAGAATGAATTAGAATGGATCGTACGAATGAATTAGAATAGATCGTACGAATGAATTAGAATGGATACATTCGAGCAAATGAATTAGAATGGATCGTACGAATGAATTAGAATGGAACGTGCGAATGAATTAGAATGGATCGTACGAATGAATTAGAATGGATCGTGCGAATGAATTAGAATGGATCCGTCCATTCGTACGATCCATTCTAATCCATTCATACGATCCATTCTAATCCATTCGTACGATCCATTCTAATCCATTCGTACGATCCATTCTGATTCATTCTCACAAATGTAACCTTTCTAATTCATTTGTACGATCCATTCTAATCCATTCGTACGATCCATTCTAATCCATTCGTACGATCCATTCTAATCCATTCGCACGAATGTAACCATTCTAATTCATTCGTACGATCCATTCTAATTCATTTGCATGATCCATTCTAATTCTTTCGTACGATCCATTCAAATTCATTCGCACGTTCCATTCTAATTCATTCGTACGATCTATTCTAATTTATTTGCTCGAATGTATCCATTCTAATTCATTCGTACGATCCATTCTAATTCATTCGTACGATCCATTCTAATTTATTCGCACGAATGAATTTGAATGGATCGTACGAATGAATTAGAATGGATCGTACGAATGAATTAGAATGGATACATTCGTGCGAATGAATTAGAATGGATCGTACGAATGAATTAGAATGGATCGTACGAATGAATTAGAATAGCTCATACGAATGAATGAATCGTACGAACAAATTAGAATGGATACATTCAAATATATCCATTCTAATTCATTCGTACGATGCAATCTAATTTATTTGCACAAATGTATCTATTCTAATTCATTCGTACAATGCGTTCTAATCCATTCGTACGATCCATTCTAATCCATTCGTACGATCCATTTTAATTCATTCGCACGAATGTATCCATTCAAATTCATTCGTACGATCCATTCTAATTCATTCGTACGATCTATTCTAATTCATTTGTATGATCAATTCTAATTCATTCGCACAATCCATTCTAATTCATTCGTAGGATCCATTCTAATTCATTCGCACGAATGTATCCATTCCAACGAATGAATTAGAATGGATACATTCGAGCGAATGAATTAGAATAGATCGTACAAATGAATTAGAATAGATACCTTTGTGCATATGAATTAGAATGGATCGTATGAATGGATTAGAATGGATCGTACGAATGGATTAGAATGGATCATACGAATGAATTAGAATGGATTGTGCGAATGAATTAGAATGGATACATTCGTGCGAATGAATTAGAATAGATCGTACGAATGAATTAGAATGGAACGTGCGAATGAATTAGAATGGATCGTACGAATGAATTAGAATGGATCGTGCGAATGAATTAGAATGGATCGTATGAATGAATTAGAATGGTTACATTCGTGCGAATGAATTAGAATGGATCGTACGAATGGATTAGAATGGATCGTACGAATGGATTAGAACGCATTGTACGACTGAATTAGAATAGATACATTTGTACGAATAAATTTGAATGGATCGTATGAATGGATTAGAATGGATTGTACGTGCGAATGAATTAGAATGGATCGTACGAATGGATTAGAATGGATCGTACGAATGGATTAGAATAGATCGTATGAATGAATTAGAATGGATCGTACGAATGAATTAGAATGGATCGTACGAATGAATTAGAATGGATACATTCGAGCGAATGAATTAGAATGGATCATACGAATGAATTAGATTGGATACATTTGTGCGAATGAATTTGAATGGATTGCACGAATTGAATTAGAATGGATCATACGAATGAATTAGAATGGATCGTGCGAATGAATTAGAATTGATCATACGAATGAATTAGAATGGATCGTTCGAATGAATTAGAATGGATCGTACGAATGGATTAGAATGGATTGTACGAATGAATTAGAATGGATCGTGCAAATGAATTAGAATGGATACATTCGTGCGAATGAATTAGAATGGATCGTAGGAATGAATTAGAATGGATCGTGCAAATGAATTAGAATGGTTACATTCGTGCGAATGAATTAGAATGGATCGTAGGAATGAATTAGAATGGATCGTACGAATGAATTAGAATGGATCGTAAATTCGAGCGAATGAATTAGAATGGATCGTACGAATGAATTAGAATGGATCATACGAATGAATTAGAATGGATCGTACGAATGAATTAGAATGGATCATACAAATGAATTAGAAAGGTTACATTCGTGCGAATGAATTAGAAAGGATCGTACGAATGAGTTAGAATGGATCGTATTAATGAATTAGAATGAATCGTACGAATGAATTAGAATGGATACATTCGAGCGAATGAATTATAATGAATTAGAATGGATACATTTGTGCGAATGAATTAGAATGGATCGTGTAAAAGAATTAGAATGGATCGTATGAATGAATTAGAATGGATCGTACGAATGAATAAGAATGGATACATTCGAGCGAATGAATTAGAATGGATAGTACGAATGAATTAGAACGGATCGTACGAATGAATTAGAATGGATACATTTGTATGAATGAATTAGAATGGATCGTACGAATGGATTAGAATAGATACATTTGTGCGAATGAATTAGATTACATTCGAGCGAATAAATTAGAATGGATCGTATGAACGAATTAGAATGGATCGTACGAATGAATTAGAATGGATACATTCGAGCGAATGAATTAGAATAGATCATACGAATGAATTAGAATGGATCATACGAATGAATTAGAATGGATCGTACGAATGCATTAGAATGGATCGTACGAATGAATTATAATGGATACATTCGAGCGAATGAATTAGAATGGATCGAGCGATGAATTAGAATGGATTATACAAATGAATTAGAATGGATTCTAATCCATTCGTACGATCCATTCTAATCTATTCTAATTCATTCGCACAAATGTTCCATTATAATTCATTTGTACGATCCATTCTAATTTATTTGCACGAATATACGATCCATTCTAATTTATTCGCACGATCCATTCGAATTCATTCGTACGATCCATTCTAATTCATTCGCTCGAATGTATCCATTCTAATTCATTCGTACGATCCATTCTAATTTATTCATACGATCCATTCTAATTTATTCTCACGAATGTAACCTTTCTAATTCATTTGTATGATCCATTTTAATTCATTCGTACGATCCATTCAAATTCATTTGCATGATCCATTCTAATTCATTCGTACGATCCATTCTAATTCATTCTCACGAATGTAACCTTTCTAATTCATTTGTATGATCCATTCTAATTCATTCGTACGATCCATTCAAATTCATTTGCATGATACATTCTAATTCATTCGTACTATCCATTCTAATTCATTCACTCGAATGTATCCATTCTAATTCATTCGTTCGATCCATTCTAATCGATTCGTACGATCCATTCTAATCCATTCGTACGATCCATTCTAATTCATTCGTACGATCCATTCTAATTCATTCTCACAAATGTAACCTTTCTAATTCATTTGTACGATCCATTCTAATTCATTCGTACGATCCATTCTAATCCATTCGTACGATCCATTCTAATCCATTCTAATCCATTCTAATTCATTCGCACGATCCATTCTAATTCATTCGCACGAATATATCCATTCGAATTCATTCGTACAATCCATTCTAATTCATTCGTACAATCCATTCTAATTCATACGCATGAATATATCTATTCTAATTCATTCGTATGATCCATTCTAATTCATTTTCACAAATGTATCCATTCTAATTCATTCGTTCGATCCATTCTAATTCATTCGCATAAATATATCCATTCTAATTCATTCGTACGATCCATTCTAATTCATTCGCACGAATATATCCATTCTAATTCATTCGTACGATCCTTTCTAATTCATTCGCACGATCCATTCTAATTCTTTCATATGATCCATTCTAATTCATTCGTACGATCCATTCTAATCCATTCGTATGATCTATATTCGTGCGAATGAATTAGAATGGATCGTACGAATGAATTAGACTGGATCGTACGAATAAAATAGAATGGATACATTCATACAAATGAATTAGAATGGATCGTACGAATGAATTAAAATGGACCTACGAATGAATTAGAATAGATTGTTGGAATGAATTAGAATGGATCATATGAATGAATTAGAATGGTTACATTCGTACGAATAAATTAGAATGGATCGTACGAATGGATTAGAATGGATCGTACGAATGAATTAGAATGGATCGTGCGAATGAATTAGAATGGTTACATTCGTGTGAATGAATTAGAATGGATACATTCATGCGAATGAATTAGAATGGATCGTACGAATAAATTAGAATGGATCGTACGAATGAATTAGAATGGATACATTCGTGCGAATGAATTAGAATGGATTGTACGAATGAATTAGAGTGGATCGTGCGAATGAATTAGAATTGATCATACGAATGAATTAGAATGGATCGTACGAATGAGTTAGAATGGATACATTCGTGCGAATGAATTAGAATGGATCGTATAAATGAATTAGAATGGATCGGACGAATGAATTAGAATGGATCGTACGATTCATTCTAATTCATTCGTACGATCCATTCTAATCGAATTAGAATGAATCGTACGAATGCATTAGAATGGATCGTACGAATGAATTAGAATGAATCATACAAACGAATTAGAAAGGATCGTACGAACGAATTAGAATGGATCGTACGAATGAATTAGAATGGATCGTACGAATGAATTAGAATGGATACAATCGAGCGAATGAATTAGAATGGATCGTACGGATGAATTAGAAAGGATCATAGGAATGAATTAGAATGGATCGTGCAAATGAATTAGAATGGATACATTCGTGCGAATGAATTAGAATGGATACATTCGTGCGAATGAATTAGAATGGATTATACAAATGGATTAGAATGGATACATTTGTGCGAATGAATTAGAATGGATCATACGAATGAATTAGAATATATCGTACGAATGAATTAGAATAACTCATACGAATGAATTAGAATGGATCGTGCGAATGAATTAGAATGGATCGTACGAATGAATTAGAATGGATCGTACGAATGTATTTATTCTAATTCATTCGTACGATCCATTCTAATTCGTTCATATGATCCAATCTAAGTCGTTCGTATGATCCATTCTAATTCGTTCATACGATACATTCTAATTCATTCGCACGATCCATTCTAATTCATTCTCACAAATGTAACGTTTCTAATTATTTGTACGATCCATTCTAATTCATTCGTATGATCCATTCTAATCCATTCGTACGATCTATTCTAATTCATTCTAATTCATTCGTACGATCCATTCGAATGATCCATTCTAATTCATTCGCACAAATGTATCTATTTTAATTCATTCGTACGATCCATTCTAATTTATTCAGACGATCCATTCTAATTCATTCGTACGATCCATTCTAATTCATTCGCACAAATGTATCCATTCAAATTCATTCGTACGATCCATTCTAATTCATTCGTACGATCCATTCTAATTCATTCGCACAAATGTATCCATTCTAATTCATTCGTTCGATCCATTCTAATTCATTCGCATAAATATATCCATTCCTCGATCCATTCTAATTCATTTGCACGAATGTATCCATTCTAATTCATTCGTACAACCCATTCTAATTCATTCGCACGATCCATTCTAATTCATTCGTATGATCCATTCTAATTCATTCATACGATCTATTCTAATTCATTCGCTCGAATGTATCTATTCTAATTTATTCGTTCGATCCATTCTAATTCATTCGTACGATCCATTCAAATTCATTCGCATGATCCATTCTAATTCATTCGTACGATCCATTCTAATTCATTCTCACGAATGTAACCTTTCTAATTCATTTGTATGATCCATTCTAATTCATTCGTACGATCCATTCTATTCAATCGTATGATTCATTCTAATTCGTTCGCACGATCAATTCGAATTCATTCGTCCGATCCATTCTAATTCATTCGCATTAAATGTATCCATTCTAATTCATTCGTACTATCCATTTTAATTCATTCGCATGATCCATTCTAACTCATTCGGTGGATCCATTCTAATTCATTCGTACGATCCATTCTAATTCATTCGCACGATCCATTCTAATTTATTCGTACGATCCATTCTAATTCATTCGTACGATCTATTCTAATTCATTCGCATGATCCATTCTAATTCATTCGTATGATCCATTCTAATTCATTCGTACAATCCATTCAAATTCATTCGTACGATGCAATCTAATTCATTCGCACAAATGTATCTATTCTAATTCATTTGTACAATGCGTTCTAATCCATTCGTACGATCCATTCTAATTCATTCGTATGATCGATTCTAATTCATTCGCACGATCCATTCTAATTCATTCGTACGATCCATTCTAATTCATTCACACGAATGTAATCATTCTAATTCATTCGTACGATCCATTCTAATTCATTCGTACAATCCATTCTAATTCATTCGTACGATCCATTCTAATTCATTCGCACGAATGTATCCATTCTAATTCATTCTAATTCATTCGTACGATCCATTCTAATGCATTCGTACGATTCTTTCTAATTCATTCGCACGATCCATTCTAATTCATTCGTACGATCCATTCTAATTCATTCCTAGAATCTATTCTAATTCATTCGCTCGAATGTATCTATTCTAATGGATCGTGCGAATGAATTAGAATTGATCATACTAATGAATTAGAATGGATCATACGAATGAATTAGAATGGATCGAACGAATGAATTAGAATGGATCATGCGAATGAATTTGAATGGATCGTACGAATGAATTAAAATGGATCATACAAATGAATTAGAAAGGTTACATTCGTGAGAATGAATTAGAATGGATCGTACAAATGAATTAGAATAGATCGTACGAATGAATTAGAATGGATACATTCGAGCAAATGAATTAGAATGGATCGTACGAATGAATTAGAATGGAACGTGCGAATGAATTAGAATGGATCGTACGAATGAATTAGAATGGATCGTGCGAATGAATTAGAATGGATCCGTCCATTCGTACGATCCATTCTAATCCATTCATACGATCCATTCTAATCCATTCGTACGATCCATTCTAATTCATTCGTACGATCCATTCTGATTCATTCTCACAAATGTAACCTTTCTAATTCATTTGTACGATCCATTCTAATCCATTCGTACGATCCATTCTAATCCATTTGTACGATCCATTCTAATCCATTCGTACGATCCATTCTAATCCATTCGCACGAATGTAACCATTCTAATTCATTCGTACGATCCATTCTAATTCATTCGCATGATCCATTCTAATTCATTCGTACGATCCATTCAAATTCATTCGCACGTTCCATTCTAATTCATTCGTATGATCTATTCTAATTCATTTGCTCGAATGTATCCATTCTAATTCATTCATACGATCCATTCTAATTCATTCGTACGATCCATTCTAATTTATTCGCACGAATGAATTTGAATGGATCGTACGAATGAATTAGAATGGATCGTACGAATGAATTAGAATGGATACATTCGTGCGAATGAATTAGAATGGATCGTACGAATGAATTAGAATGGATCGTACGAATGAATTAGAATAGCTCATACGAATGAATGAATCGTACGAACAAATTAGAATGGATACATTCAAATATATCCATTCTAATTCATTCGTAGGATGCAATCTAATTTATTCGCACAAATGTATCTATTCTAATTCATTCGTACAATGCGTTCTAATCCATTCGTACGATCCATTCTAATCCATTCGTACGATCCATTCTAATTCATTCGCACGAATGTATCCATTCAAATTCATTCGTACGATCCATTCTAATTCATTCGTACGATCTATTCTAATTCATTTGTATGATCAATTCTAATTCATTCGCACAATCCATTCTAATTCATTCGTAGGATCCATTCTAGTTCATTCGCACGAATGTATCCATTCCAACGAATGAATTAGATTGGATACATTCGAGCGAATGAATTAGAATAGATCGTACAAATGAATTAGAATAGATACCTTTGGGCATATGAATTAGAATGGATCGTACGAATGGATTAGAATGGATCGTACGAATGGATTAGAATGGATCATACGAATGAATTAGAATGGATTGTGCGAATGAATTAGAATGGATACATTCGTGCGAATGAATTAGAATAGATCGTACGAATGAATTAGAATGGAACGTGCGAATGAATTAGAATGGATCGTACGAATGAATTAGAATGAATCGTGCGAATGAATTAGAATGGATCGTATGAATGAATTAGAATGGTTACATTCGTGCAAATGAATTAGAATGGATCGTACGAATGGATTAGAACGGATCGTACGAATGGATTAGAACGCATTGTACGACTGAATTAGAATAGATACATTTGTACGAATAAATTTTAATGGATCGTATGAATGGATTAGAATGGATTTTACGTGCGAATGAATTAGAATGGATCGTACGAATGGATTAGAATGGATCGTACGAATGGATTAGAATAGATTGTATGAATGAATTAGAATGGATCGTACGAATGAATTAGAATGGATCGTACGAATGAATTAGAATGGATACATTCGAGCGAATGAATTAGAATGGATCATACGAATGAATTAGATTGGATACATTTGTGCGAATGAATTTGAATGGATTGCACGAATTGAATTAGAATGGATCATACGAATGAATTAGAATGGATCGTGCGAATGAATTAGAATTGATCATACGAATGAATTAGAATGGATCGTTCGAATGAATTAGAATGGATCGTACGAATGGATTAGAATGGATTGTACGAATGAATTAGAATGGATCGTGCAAATGAATTAGAATGGATACATTCGTGCGAATGAATTAGAATGGATCGTAGGAATGAATTAGAATGGATCATGTAAATGAATTAGAATGGTTACATTCGTGCGAATGAATTAGAATGGATCGTAGGAATGAATTAGAATGGATCGTACGAATGAATTAGAATGGATCGTAAATTCGAGCGAATGAATTAGAATGGATCGTACGAATGAATTAGAATGGATCATGCGAATGAATTTAAATGGATCGTACGAATGAATTAGAATGGATCATACAAATGAATTAGAAAGGTTACATTCGTGCGAATAAATTAGAAAGGATCGTGCGAATGAGTTAGAATGGATCGTATTAATGAATTAGAATGAATCGTACGAATGAATTAGAATGGATACATTCGAGCGAATGAATTAGAATGAATTAGAATGGATACATTTGTGCGAATGAATTAGAATGGATCGTGTAAAAGAATTAGAATGGATCGTACGAATGAATTAGAATGGATCGTACGAATGAATAAGAATGGATACATTCGAGCGAATGAATTAGAATGGATCGTACGAATGAATTAGAACGGATCGTACGAATGAATTAGAATGGATACATTTGTACGAATGAATTAGAATGGATCGTACGAATGGATTAGAATAGATACATTTGTGTGAATGAATTAGATTACATTCGAGCGAATGAATTAGAATGGATCGTATGAACGAATTAGAATGGATCGTACGAATGAATTAGAATGGATACATTCGAGCGAATGAATTAGAATAGATCATACGAATGAATTAGAATGGATCATACGAATGAATTAGAATGGATCGTACGAATGCATTAAAATGGATCGTACGAATGAATTATAATGGATACATTCGAGCGAATGAATTTGAATGGATCGAGCGATGAAGTAGAATGGATTATACAAATGAATTAGAATGGATTCTAATCCATTCGTACGATCCATTCTAATCTATTCTAATTCATTCGCACAAATGTATCCATTATAATTCATTTGTACGATCCATTCTAATTTATTTGCACGAATATACGATCCATTCTAATTTATTCGCACGATCCATTCGAATTCATTCGTACGATCCATTCTAATTCATTCGCTCGAATGTATCCATTCTAATTCATTCGTACGATCTATTCTAATTTATTCATACGATCCATTCTAATTCATTCTCACGAATGTAACCTTTCTAATTCATTTGTATGATCCATTTTAATTCATTCATATGATCCATTCAAATTCATTTGCATGATCCATTCTAATTCATTCGTACGATCCATTCTAATTCATTCTCACGAATGTAACCTTTCTAATTCATTTGTATGATCCATTCTAATTCATTCGTACGATCCATTCAAATTCATTCGCATGATACATTCTAATTCATTCGTACTATCCATTCTAATTCATTCACTCGAATGTATCCATTCTAATTCATTCGTTCGATCCATTCTAATCGATTCGTACGATCCATTCTAATCCATTCGTACGATCCACTCTAATTCATTCGTACGATCTATTCTAATTCATTCTCACAAATGTAACCTTTCTAATTCATTTGTACAATCCATTCTAATTCATTCGTACGATCCATTCTAATCCATTCGTACGATCCATTCTAATCCATTCTAATTCATTCGCACGATCCATTCTAATTCATTCGCACGAATGTATCCATTCGAATTCATTCGTACAATCCATTCTAATTCATTCGTACAATCCATTCTAATTCATACGCATGAATATATCTATTCTAATTCATTCGTATGATCTATTCTAATTCATTTGCACAAATGTATCCATTCTAATTCATTCGTTCGATCCATTCTAATTCATTCGCATAAATATATCCATTCTAATTCATTCGTACGATCCATTCTAATTCATTCACACGAATATATCCATTCTAATTCATTCGTACGATCCTTTCTAATTTATTCGCACGATCCATTCTATTTCTCTCATATGATCCATTCTAATTCATTCGTACGATCCATTCTAATCCATTAGTATGATCTATATTCGTGCAAATGAATTAGAATGGATCGTACGAATGAATTAGACTGGATCGTACGAATAAATTAGAATGGATACATTCATACAAATGAATTAGACTGGATCGTACGAAAGAAGTAAAATGGATCATACGAATGAATTAGAATGGATTGTAGGAATGAATTAGAATTGATCATATGAATGAATTAGAATGGTTACATTCGTACGAATGAATTAGAATAGATCGTACGAATGGATTAGAATGGATCGTACGAATGAATTAGAATGGATCGTGCGAATGAATTAGAATGGTTACATTCGTGTGAATGAATTAGAATGGATACATTCGTGCGAATGAATTAGAATGGATCGTACGAATGAATCAGAATGGATCGTACGAATGAATTAGAATGGATACATTCGTGCGAATGAATTAGAATGGATCGTACGAATGAATTAGAGTGGATCGTGCGAATGAATTAGAATTGATCATACGAATGAATTAGAATGGATCGTACGAATGAGTTAGAATGGATACATTCGTGCGAATGAATTAGAATGGATCGTATAAATGAATTAGAATGGATCGGACGAATGAATTAGAATGGATCGTACGATTCATTCTAATTCATTCGTACGATCCATTCTAATCGAATTAGAATGAATCGTACGAATGCATTAGAATGGATCGTACGAATGAATCGTACGAACGAATTAGAATGGATCGTACGAACAAATTAGAATGGATCGTACGAATGAATTAGAATGGATCGTACGAATCAATTAGAATGGATACAATCGAGCGAATGAATTAGAATGGATCGTACGGATAAATTAGAAATGATCATAGGAATGAATTAGAATGGATCGTGCAAATGAATTAGAATGGATACATTTGTGCGAATGAATTAGAATGGATCATACGAATGAATTAGAATGGATCGTACGAATGAATTAGAATAACTCATACGAATGAATTAGAATGGATCGTGCGAATGAATTAGAATGGATCGTACGAATGTATCTATTCTAATTCATTCGTACGATCCATTCTAATTCGTTCATATGATTCATTCTAAGTCATTCGTATGATCCATTCTAATTCGTTCATACGATCCATTCTAATTCATTCGCACGATCCATTCTAATTCATTCTCACAAATGTAACGTTTATAATTTATTTGTACCATCCATTCTAATTCATTCGTACGATCCAATCTAATCCATTCGTACGATCTATTCTAATTCATTCTAATTCATTCGTACGATCCATTTGTATGATCCATTCTAATTCATTCGCACAAATGTATCTATTTTAATTCATTCGTACGATCCATTCTAATTTATTCATACGATCCATTCTAATTCATTCGCACGATCCATTCTAATTCATTCGTACGATCCATTCTAATTCATTCGCATGAATATATCTATTCTAATTCATTCGTATGATCCATTCTAATTTATTCGCACGATCTATTCTAATTCATTCGTACTATCCATTCTAATTCATTCGCTCGATCCATTCTAATTTATTCGTACGATCCATTCTAATTCATTCGTACGATCTATTCTAATTCATTCGCACGATCTATTCTAATTTATTCGTACGATCCATTCATATGATCCATTCTAATTCATTTGTATGATCAATTCTAATTCATTCGCACGATCCATTCTAATTCATTCTCACGAATGTAACCTTTCTAATTCATTTGTATGATCCATTCTAATTCATTCGTACGAATGGATCATACGAATAAATTAGAATGGATCGTGTGAATAAATTAGAATAGATCGTACGAATGAATTAGAATGGATCGTATGAATAAATTAGAATGGATCGTGCGAATGAATTAGAATGGATAGTACGAATGAATTAGAATATATCGTGCGAATAAATTAGAATGGATCATACGAATGAATTAGAATAGATATATTCATGCGAATGAATTAGAATGGATCGTATGAATGAATTAGAATGGATCGTGCGAATGAATTAGAATGGATCGTATGAATAAATTAGAATGGATCGTAGGAATGAATTAAAATAGATACATTTGTGCGAATGAATTAGAATGGATCATACGAATGGATCGTACGAATGAATTAGAATGAATTAGAATAGATCGTACGAATGGATTAGAATGGATCGTACGAATGAATTAGAATGGATCGTACAAATGAATTAGAAACGTTACATTTGTGAGAATGAATTAGAATGGATCGTACGAATGAATTAGAATGGATCGTACGAATGGATTAGAATGGATCGTACGAATGAATTAGAATGGATCGTACCAATGAATTAGAATAGCTCATACGAATAAATGAATCGTACGAATGAATTAGAATGGTTACATTCGTGCGAATGAATTAGAATGGATACATTCGAGCGAATGAATTAGAATAGACCGTACAAATGAATTAGAAAGGTTACATTCGTGAGAATGAATTAGAATGGTTCGTACGAATGAATTAGAATGGTTACATTCGTGCGAATGAATTAGAATGGATCATGCGAATGAATTAGAATGGATCGTACAAATGAATTAGAATGGATCATATGAAAGAATTAGAATGGATCGTATGAACGAATTAGAATGGATTGTACGAATGAATTAGAATGGATACATTCGAGCGAATGAATTAGAATGGATCGTACGAATGGATTAGAATGGATCGTGTGAATGAATTAGAATGGATCGTACGAATGAATTAGAAATAGATCGTGCGAATGAATTAGAATGGTTACATTCGGGCGAATAAATTAGAATTGATCGTATGAATGAATAAGAATGGATCGTTCGAATGAATTAGAATAGATCGTGCGAATGAATTAGAATGAATCGTACAAATGCATTAGAATGGATCGTACGAATGAATTAGAATGAATCGTACGATCCATTCTAATTCATTCGTCCGATCCATTCTAATTCATTCGCACGAATGTATCCATTCTAATTCATTCGTACGATCCATTCTAATTCATCCTCACGAATGTAACCTTTCTAATTCATTTGTATGATCCATTCTAATTCATTCGTACAATCCATTCTAATCCATTCGTACAATCCTTTCTAATCCATTCGTACGATCCATTCTAATCCATTGGTACGATCCATTCTAATTCATTCTCACAAATGTAACCTTTCTAATTCATTTGTATGATCCATTCTAATTCATTCGTACGATCCATTCTAATTTATTCATACGATCCATTCTAATTCATTCGTATGATCCATTCTAACTCATTCGCACAAATGTATCTATTCTAATTCATTCGTACGATCCATTCTTATTCATTCGTACGATCGATTCTAATTCATTCGTACGATCCATTCTAATTCATTCGTATGATCCATTCTAATTCATTCATAAAATCCATTCTAATTCATTCGTACGATCCATTCTAATTCATTCACACAATCCAATCTAATTCATTCCTTTGATCCATTCTAATTCATTCGTACGAACCATTCTAATTCATTCACTCGAATGTATCCATTCTAATTCATTCGTACGATCCATTCTAATTCGTTCATATGATCCATTCTAATTCGTTCGTACGATCCATTCTAATTCGTTCGTACGATCCATTCTAATTCATTCGCACGATCCATTCTAATTCATTCGCACGATCCATTCCATTTCATTCGCACGATCCATTCTAATTCATTCGCACGATCCATTCTAATTCATTCGTATGATCCATTCTAATTCATTCGTACGATCCATTATAATTCATTCGTACGATCCATTCTAATTCATTCGCACGATCCATTCTAATTCATTCGTACGATCCATTCTAATTCATTCGTATGAATGTATCCATTCTAATTTATTCGTACGATCCAGTCTAATTCATTCGTACGATCCATTCTAATTTATTCGCACGAATGTATCCATTCTAATTCATTCGTACGATCCATTCTAATTCATTCGTATGATCCATTCTAATTCGTTCGTACGACCCATTCTACTTCGTTCGTACGTTCCATTCTAATTCATTCGTATGATCCATTCTAATTCATTCCTACGAACTATTCTAATTCATTCGCACGATCCATTCTAATTCATTCGTACGATCCATTTTAATTCGTTCGCACAAATGTATCCGTTCTAATTCATTCGTACAATCCATTCTAATTCATTCGCACGATTTGTTCTAATTCATTCGTATGATCCATTCTAATTTATTCCTATGATCTATTCTAATTCATTCGCTCGAATGTATCCATTCTAATTCATTCCTATGATCCATTCTAATTCATTCGCACGAATGTAACCATTCTAATTCATTCGTACGATCCATTCTAATTCATTCCTACGATCCATTCCAATTCATTCGTACGATTCATTCTAATTCATTCGCACGAATGGATCCATTCTAATTCATTCGTACGATCCATTCTAATACATTCGCATAATCCATTCTAATTCATTCATACAATCCATTCTAATTCATTCGTACGATTCATTCTAATTCATTCCCACGAATCTATCTATTCTAATTCATTCGTACAATCCATTCTAATTCAATCGTGCGATCCATTCTAATTCATTTGCACAAATGTATCCATTCTAATTCATTCGTACGATCCATTCTAATTCATTCGCACGATCCATTCTAATTTATTCATACGATTCATTCTAATTCATTCGCACGATCCATTCTAATTCATTCGTACGATCCATTGTAATTCATTCGCACAAATGTATCCATTCTAATGCATTCGTACGATCCATTCTAATTCATTCGTACGATCCATTCTAACCCATTTGTATGATCCATTCTAATTCATTCGTATGATCCATTCTAATTCATTCTCACAAATGTAACCTATCTAACTCATTTGTACAATCCATTCTAATTCATTCGTACGATCCATTCTAATCCATTCGTATGATCCATTCTAATCCATTCGTACGATCCATTCTAATTCATTCGCACGAATGTAACCATTCTAATTCATTCGTACGATCCATTCTAATTCATTCCTACGATCCATTCTAATTCATTCGCACAAATGTATCCATTCTAATTCATTTGCACGATCCATTCTAATTCATTCCTATGATCCATTCTAATTCATTCGTACGATCCATTCTAATTCATTCGCTCGGATGTATCCATTCTAATTCATTCGTACGATCCATTCTAATTCATTCGTACGAATCATTCTAATCCATTCGTACGATCCATTCTAATTCATTCGTACAATGCGTTCTAATCCATTCATACGATCCATTCTAATTCATTCGTACGATCCATTCTAATTCATTTGTACGAATGGATCCATTCTAATTCATTGGTACGATCCATTCTAATTCATTCTTACATTCCATTCTAATTCATTCGCACGAATGTATCCATTCTAATTCATTCGCACAATCCATTCTAATTCATTCGTACGATTAATTCATTCGTATGATCCATTCTAACTCATTCGCACGAATGTATCATACGAATGAATTAGAATGGATCATGCGAATGAATTAAAATGGATCGTATAAATGAATTAGAATGGATCGTGCGAATGAAATAGAATGGATCGTACGAACGAATTAGAATGGATCGTACGAACGAATTAGAATGGATCGTATGAACGAATTAGAATAGATCGTACGAATGAATTAGAATGGATAAATTCGAGCGAATGAATTAGAATGGATCGTACGAATGAATTAGAATGGATCATAGGAATGAATTAGAATGGATCGTGCAAATGAATTAGAATGGATACATTCGTGCGAATGAATTAGAATGGATCGTAGGAATGAATTAGAATGGATCGTACGAATGAATTAGAATGGTTACATTCGTGCGAATGAATTAGAATGGATCGTACGAATGGATTAGAATGGATCGTATGAATGGCTTAGAATGGATCGTACGAATGAATTAGAATGGATCATGCGAATGAATTTAAATGGATCGTACGAATGAATTAGAATGGATCATACAAATGAATTAGAAAGGTTACATTCGTGCGAATAAATTAGAAAGGATCGTGCGAATGAGTTAGAATGGATCGTATTAATGAATTAGAATGAATCGTACGAATGAATTAGAATGGATACATTCGAGCGAATGAATTAGAATGAATTAGAATGGATACATTTGTGCGAATGAATTAGAATGGATCGTGTAAAAGAATTAGAATGGATCGTACGAATGAATTAGAATGGATCGTACGAATGAATAAGAATGGATACATTCGAGCGAATGAATTAGAATGGATCGTACGAATGAATTAGAACGGATCGTACGAATGAATTAGAATGGATACATTTGTACGAATGAATTAGAATGGATCGTACGAATGGATTAGAATAGATACATTTGTGTGAATGAATTAGATTACATTCGAGCGAATGAATTAGAATGGATCGTATGAACGAATTAGAATGGATCGTACGAATGAATTAGAATGGATACATTCGAGCGAATGAATTAGAATAGATCATACGAATGAATTAGAATGGATCATACGAATGAATTAGAATGGATCGTACGAATGCATTAAAATGGATCGTACGAATGAATTATAATGGATACATTCGAGCGAATGAATTTGAATGGATCGAGCGATGAAGTAGAATGGATTATACAAATGAATTAGAATGGATTCTAATCCATTCGTACGATCCATTCTAATCTATTCTAATTCATTCGCACAAATGTATCCATTATAATTCATTTGTACGATCCATTCTAATTTATTTGCACGAATATACGATCCATTCTAATTTATTCGCACGATCCATTCGAATTCATTCGTACGATCCATTCTAATTCATTCGCTCGAATGTATCCATTCTAATTCATTCGTACGATCTATTCTAATTTATTCATACGATCCATTCTAATTCATTCTCACGAATGTAACCTTTCTAATTCATTTGTATGATCCATTTTAATTCATTCATATGATCCATTCAAATTCATTTGCATGATCCATTCTAATTCATTCGTACGATCCATTCTAATTCATTCTCACGAATGTAACCTTTCTAATTCATTTGTATGATCCATTCTAATTCATTCGTACGATCCATTCAAATTCATTCGCATGATACATTCTAATTCATTCGTACTATCCATTCTAATTCATTCACTCGAATGTATCCATTCTAATTCATTCGTTCGATCCATTCTAATCGATTCGTACGATCCATTCTAATCCATTCGTACGATCCACTCTAATTCATTCGTACGATCTATTCTAATTCATTCTCACAAATGTAACCTTTCTAATTCATTTGTACAATCCATTCTAATTCATTCGTACGATCCATTCTAATCCATTCGTACGATCCATTCTAATCCATTCTAATTCATTCGCACGATCCATTCTAATTCATTCGCACGAATGTATCCATTCGAATTCATTCGTACAATCCATTCTAATTCATTCGTACAATCCATTCTAATTCATACGCATGAATATATCTATTCTAATTCATTCGTATGATCTATTCTAATTCATTTGCACAAATGTATCCATTCTAATTCATTCGTTCGATCCATTCTAATTCATTCGCATAAATATATCCATTCTAATTCATTCGTACGATCCATTCTAATTCATTCACACGAATATATCCATTCTAATTCATTCGTACGATCCTTTCTAATTTATTCGCACGATCCATTCTATTTCTCTCATATGATCCATTCTAATTCATTCGTACGATCCATTCTAATCCATTAGTATGATCTATATTCGTGCAAATGAATTAGAATGGATCGTACGAATGAATTAGACTGGATCGTACGAATAAATTAGAATGGATACATTCATACAAATGAATTAGACTGGATCGTACGAAAGAAGTAAAATGGATCATACGAATGAATTAGAATGGATTGTAGGAATGAATTAGAATTGATCATATGAATGAATTAGAATGGTTACATTCGTACGAATGAATTAGAATAGATCGTACGAATGGATTAGAATGGATCGTACGAATGAATTAGAATGGATCGTGCGAATGAATTAGAATGGTTACATTCGTGTGAATGAATTAGAATGGATACATTCGTGCGAATGAATTAGAATGGATCGTACGAATGAATCAGAATGGATCGTACGAATGAATTAGAATGGATACATTCGTGCGAATGAATTAGAATGGATCGTACGAATGAATTAGAGTGGATCGTGCGAATGAATTAGAATTGATCATACGAATGAATTAGAATGGATCGTACGAATGAGTTAGAATGGATACATTCGTGCGAATGAATTAGAATGGATCGTATAAATGAATTAGAATGGATCGGACGAATGAATTAGAATGGATCGTACGATTCATTCTAATTCATTCGTACGATCCATTCTAATCGAATTAGAATGAATCGTACGAATGCATTAGAATGGATCGTACGAATGAATCGTACGAACGAATTAGAATGGATCGTACGAACAAATTAGAATGGATCGTACGAATGAATTAGAATGGATCGTACGAATCAATTAGAATGGATACAATCGAGCGAATGAATTAGAATGGATCGTACGGATAAATTAGAAATGATCATAGGAATGAATTAGAATGGATCGTGCAAATGAATTAGAATGGATACATTTGTGCGAATGAATTAGAATGGATCATACGAATGAATTAGAATGGATCGTACGAATGAATTAGAATAACTCATACGAATGAATTAGAATGGATCGTGCGAATGAATTAGAATGGATCGTACGAATGTATCTATTCTAATTCATTCGTACGATCCATTCTAATTCGTTCATATGATTCATTCTAAGTCATTCGTATGATCCATTCTAATTCGTTCATACGATCCATTCTAATTCATTCGCACGATCCATTCTAATTCATTCTCACAAATGTAACGTTTATAATTTATTTGTACCATCCATTCTAATTCATTCGTACGATCCAATCTAATCCATTCGTACGATCTATTCTAATTCATTCTAATTCATTCGTACGATCCATTTGTATGATCCATTCTAATTCATTCGCACAAATGTATCTATTTTAATTCATTCGTACGATCCATTCTAATTTATTCATACGATCCATTCTAATTCATTCGCACGATCCATTCTAATTCATTCGTACGATCCATTCTAATTCATTCGCATGAATATATCTATTCTAATTCATTCGTATGATCCATTCTAATTTATTCGCACGATCTATTCTAATTCATTCGTACTATCCATTCTAATTCATTCGCTCGATCCATTCTAATTTATTCGTACGATCCATTCTAATTCATTCGTACGATCTATTCTAATTCATTCGCACGATCTATTCTAATTTATTCGTACGATCCATTCATATGATCCATTCTAATTCATTTGTATGATCAATTCTAATTCATTCGCACGATCCATTCTAATTCATTCTCACGAATGTAACCTTTCTAATTCATTTGTATGATCCATTCTAATTCATTCGTACGAATGGATCATACGAATAAATTAGAATGGATCGTGTGAATAAATTAGAATAGATCGTACGAATGAATTAGAATGGATCGTATGAATAAATTAGAATGGATCGTGCGAATGAATTAGAATGGATAGTACGAATGAATTAGAATATATCGTGCGAATAAATTAGAATGGATCATACGAATGAATTAGAATAGATATATTCATGCGAATGAATTAGAATGGATCGTATGAATGAATTAGAATGGATCGTGCGAATGAATTAGAATGGATCGTATGAATAAATTAGAATGGATCGTAGGAATGAATTAAAATAGATACATTTGTGCGAATGAATTAGAATGGATCATACGAATGGATCGTACGAATGAATTAGAATGAATTAGAATAGATCGTACGAATGGATTAGAATGGATCGTACGAATGAATTAGAATGGATCGTACAAATGAATTAGAAACGTTACATTTGTGAGAATGAATTAGAATGGATCGTACGAATGAATTAGAATGGATCGTACGAATGGATTAGAATGGATCGTACGAATGAATTAGAATGGATCGTACCAATGAATTAGAATAGCTCATACGAATAAATGAATCGTACGAATGAATTAGAATGGTTACATTCGTGCGAATGAATTAGAATGGATACATTCGAGCGAATGAATTAGAATAGATCGTACAAATGAATTAGAAAGGTTACATTCGTGAGAATGAATTAGAATGGTTCGTACGAATGAATTAGAATGGTTACATTCGTGCGAATGAATTAGAATGGATCATGCGAATGAATTAGAATGGATCGTACAAATGAATTAGAATGGATCATATGAAAGAATTAGAATGGATCGTATGAACGAATTAGAATGGATTGTACGAATGAATTAGAATGGATACATTCGAGCGAATGAATTAGAATGGATCGTACGAATGGATTAGAATGGATCGTGTGAATGAATTAGAATGGATCGTACGAATGAATTAGAAATAGATCGTGCGAATGAATTAGAATGGTTACATTCGGGCGAATAAATTAGAATTGATCGTATGAATGAATAAGAATGGATCGTTCGAATGAATTAGAATAGATCGTGCGAATGAATTAGAATGAATCGTACAAATGCATTAGAATGGATCGTACGAATGAATTAGAATGAATCGTACGATCCATTCTAATTCATTCGTCCGATCCATTCTAATTCATTCGCACGAATGTATCCATTCTAATTCATTCGTACGATCCATTCTAATTCATCCTCACGAATGTAACCTTTCTAATTCATTTGTATGATCCATTCTAATTCATTCGTACAATCCATTCTAATCCATTCGTACAATCCTTTCTAATCCATTCGTACGATCCATTCTAATCCATTGGTACGATCCATTCTAATTCATTCTCACAAATGTAACCTTTCTAATTCATTTGTATGATCCATTCTAATTCATTCGTACGATCCATTCTAATTTATTCATACGATCCATTCTAATTCATTCGTATGATCCATTCTAACTCATTCGCACAAATGTATCTATTCTAATTCATTCGTACGATCCATTCTTATTCATTCGTACGATCGATTCTAATTCATTCGTACGATCCATTCTAATTCATTCGTATGATCCATTCTAATTCATTCATACAATCCATTCTAATTCATTCGTACGATCCATTCTAATTCATTCACACAATCCAATCTAATTCATTCCTTTGATCCATTCTAATTCATTCGTACGAACCATTCTAATTCATTCACTCGAATGTATCCATTCTAATTCATTCGTACGATCCATTCTAATTCGTTCATATGATCCATTCTAATTCGTTCGTACGATCCATTCTAATTCGTTCGTACGATCCATTCTAATTCATTCGCACGATCCATTCTAATTCATTCGCACGATCCATTCCATTTCATTCGCACGATCCATTCTAATTCATTCGCACGATCCATTCTAATTCATTCGTATGATCCATTCTAATTCATTCGTACGATCCATTATAATTCATTCGTACGATCCATTCTAATTCATTCGCACGATCCATTCTAATTCATTCGTACGATCCATTCTAATTCATTCGTATGAATGTATCCATTCTAATTTATTCGTACGATCCAGTCTAATTCATTCGTACGATCCATTCTAATTTATTCGCACGAATGTATCCATTCTAATTCATTCGTACGATCCATTCTAATTCATTCGTATGATCCATTCTAATTCGTTCGTACGACCCATTCTACTTCGTTCGTACGTTCCATTCTAATTCATTCGTATGATCCATTCTAATTCATTCCTACGAACTATTCTAATTCATTCGCACGATCCATTCTAATTCATTCGTACGATCCATTTTAATTCGTTCGCACAAATGTATCCGTTCTAATTCATTCGTACAATCCATTCTAATTCATTCGCACGATTTGTTCTAATTCATTCGTATGATCCATTCTAATTTATTCCTATGATCTATTCTAATTCATTCGCTCGAATGTATCCATTCTAATTCATTCCTATGATCCATTCTAATTCATTCGCACGAATGTAACCATTCTAATTCATTCGTACGATCCATTCTAATTCATTCCTACGATCCATTCCAATTCATTCGTACGATTCATTCTAATTCATTCGCACGAATGGATCCATTCTAATTCATTCGTACGATCCATTCTAATACATTCGCATAATCCATTCTAATTCATTCATACAATCCATTCTAATTCATTCGTACGATTCATTCTAATTCATTCCCACGAATCTATCTATTCTAATTCATTCGTACAATCCATTCTAATTCAATCGTGCGATCCATTCTAATTCATTTGCACAAATGTATCCATTCTAATTCATTCGTACGATCCATTCTAATTCATTCGCACGATCCATTCTAATTTATTCATACGATTCATTCTAATTCATTCGCACGATCCATTCTAATTCATTCGTACGATCCATTGTAATTCATTCGCACAAATGTATCCATTCTAATGCATTCGTACGATCCATTCTAATTCATTCGTACGATCCATTCTAACCCATTTGTATGATCCATTCTAATTCATTCGTATGATCCATTCTAATTCATTCTCACAAATGTAACCTATCTAACTCATTTGTACAATCCATTCTAATTCATTCGTACGATCCATTCTAATCCATTCGTATGATCCATTCTAATCCATTCGTACGATCCATTCTAATTCATTCGCACGAATGTAACCATTCTAATTCATTCGTACGATCCATTCTAATTCATTCCTACGATCCATTCTAATTCATTCGCACAAATGTATCCATTCTAATTCATTTGCACGATCCATTCTAATTCATTCCTATGATCCATTCTAATTCATTCGTACGATCCATTCTAATTCATTCGCTCGGATGTATCCATTCTAATTCATTCGTACGATCCATTCTAATTCATTCGTACGAATCATTCTAATCCATTCGTATGATCCATTCTAATTCATTCGTACAATGCGTTCTAATCCATTCATACGATCCATTCTAATTCATTCGTACGATCCATTCTAATTCATTTGTACGAATGGATCCATTCTAATTCATTGGTACGATCCATTCTAATTCATTCTTACATTCCATTCTAATTCATTCGCACGAATGTATCCATTCTAATTCATTCGCACAATCCATTCTAATTCATTCGTACGATTAATTCATTCGTATGATCCATTCTAACTCATTCGCACGAATGTATCATACGAATGAATTAGAATGGATCATGCGAATGAATTAAAATGGATCGTATAAATGAATTAGAATGGATCGTGCGAATGAAATAGAATGGATCGTACGAACGAATTAGAATGGATCGTACGAACGAATTAGAATGGATCGTATGAACGAATTAGAATAGATCGTACGAATGAATTAGAATGGATAAATTCGAGCGAATGAATTAGAATGGATCGTACGAATGAATTAGAATGGATCATAGGAATGAATTAGAATGGATCGTGCAAATGAATTAGAATGGATACATTCGTGCGAATGAATTAGAATGGATCGTAGGAATGAATTAGAATGGATCGTACGAATGAATTAGAATGGTTACATTCGTGCGAATGAATTAGAATGGATCGTACGAATGGATTAGAATGGATCGTATGAATGGCTTAGAATGGATCGTACGAATGAATTAGAATGGATTGTACAAATGAATTAGAAAGGTTACATTTGTGAGAATGAATTAGAATGGATCGTACGAATGGATTAGAATGGATCGTACGAATGAATTAGAATGGATCGTACGAATGCATTAGAATAAATACATACGTGCGAATGAATTAGAATGGATCGTACGAATGAATTAGAATGGATCGTGCGAATGAATTAGAATGGATCGTACGAATGAATTAGAATGGATCGTGCGAATGAATTAGAATGGATCGTACGAATGAATTAGAATGGATACATTTATGCGAATGAATTAGAATGGATCGTACGAATGAATTAGAATGGATCGTACAAATGAATTAGAAAGGTTACATTTGCGAGAATGAATTAGAATGGATCGTACGAATGGATTAGAATGGATCGTACGAATGGATTAGAATGGATCGTACGAATGGATTAGAATGGATCATACAAATGAATTAGAAAGGTTACATTCGTGAGAATGAATTAGAATGGATCATACGAATGAATTAGAATGGATCAAGCGAATGAATTAGAATGGATCGAACGAATGAATTAGAATGGATCGTGCGAATGAATTAGAATGGATTTAATGAATGAATTAGAATGGATACATTCATGCAAATGAATTAGAATGGATCATACGAATGAATTAGAATGGATCATACGAATGAATTAGAATGGATCGTACGAATGGATTAGAATGGATCGTACGAATGGATTAGAACGCATTGTACGAATGAATTAGAATAGATACATTTGTACGAATGAATTAGATTGCATCGTACGAATGAATTTGAATGGATCGGACGAATGAATTAGTACTAATCCATTCGAATGGATCGGACGAATGAATGGATCGGACGAATGAATTTGAATGGATCGGACGAATTTGAATGGATCGGACGAATGAATTAGATTGCATCATACTAATCCATTCGTATGATCCATTGTAATTCATTCATACAATCCATTCAGATTCATTCGCACAAATGTATGCATTCAAATTCATTCGTACGATCCATTCTAATTAATTCGCACGATCCATTCTAACTCAGTCGTATGAATGTATCAATTTTAATTCATTCGTACGATCCATTCTAATTCGTACGATCCATTCTAATCCATTCGTACGATCCATTCTAATTCATTCGCACAAATGTTACCATTCTAATTCATTCGTACGATCCATTCTAATTCATTCCTACGATCCATTCTAATTCATTCGCACGAATGTATCCATTCTAATTCATTTGCACGATCCATTCTAATTCATTCCTATGATCCATTCTAATTCATTCGTACGATCCATTCTAATTCATTCGCTCGAATGTATCCATTCTAATTCATTCGTACGATCCATTCTAATTTATTCGTACGATCCATTGTAATTCGTTCGTACGATCCATTCTAATTCGTTCGTACGATCCATTCTAATTCATTCGTACGATCCATTCTAATTCATTCGTACGATCAATTCTAATTCATTCGCACGATCCATTCTAATTCATTCGTACGATCCATTCTAATTCATTCGCACGAATATAACCATTCTAATTCATTCGTATGATCCATTCTAATTCATTCCTATGATCCATTCTAATTCATTCGCACGAATGTATCCATTCTAATTCATTTGCACGATCCATTCTAATTCATTCCTATGATCCATTCTAATTCATTCGTACGATCCATTCTAATTTATTCGCTCGAATGTATCCATTCTAATTCATTCGTACGATTCATTCTAATTCATTCGCACGATCCATTCTAATTCATTCGTACGATCCATTCTTATTCATTCATACGATCCATTCTAATTCCTTTGTACGAATGAATTAGAATGGATCGTACGAATGGATTAGAATGGATCGTACGAATGAATTAGAATGGATCATAGGAATGAATTAGAATGGATCGTACGAATGAATTAGAATGGTTACATTCGTGCGAATGAATTAGAATGGATCCTACGAATGGATTAGAATGGATCGTACGAATGGATTAGAATGGATCGTGGATCGTACGAATGAAATAGAATGGATCGTACAAATGAATTAGAAAGGTTACATTTGTGAGAATGAATTAGAATGGATCGTACGAATGGATTAGAATGGATCGTACGAATGAATTAGAATGGATCATTGGAATGAATTAGAATGGATCGTATGAACGTATTTGAATGGATCGTATGAACGAATTAGAATGGATCGTACGAATGAATTAGAATGGATACATTCGAGTGAATGAATTAGAATGGATCGTATGAATGAATTAGAATGGATCGTACGAATGAATTAGAATTGATACATTCGAGCGAATGAATTAGAATGGATCGTGCAAATGAATTAGAATGGATCATACGAATGAATTAGAATGGATCGTACGAACGAATTAGAATGGATCGTACGAACGAATTAGAATGGATCGTATGAACGAATTAGAATGGATCATACGAATGAATTAGAATGGATACATTCGAGCGAATGAATTAGAATGGATCGTACGAATGAATTAGAATGGATCATAGGAATGAATTAGAATGGATCGTGCAAATGAATTAGAATGGATACATTCATGCGAATGAATTAGAATGGATCGTGCGAATGAATTAGAATGGATCGTGTTTGGGGGATTTTTCCTGGACCTTGCGAGCCACCTGTAAGACCAAGAAAAGAGAAACGTGAGAACGACTGGCTCCCTTAGGAGCACAGACCCTCCGACGCTCAAGTCAGTTATGGTAGCACAACGGAGAGCTGTTGTATACCAAAGTGGTAGTGAAAGGGATTTCCAACCTGTACTTTGGAGCCTGGGGGTGTGCATTTATAGACATGGGCGACCTATCGAGCTACGACGCGTGGAGGCTCTTTCCGGCACCTTCTAGGCCCCCACGTTCTAGCCTTCAATAGTTTCTGACAGTTCTTGGAACTTGGACCCCTGACATTCTTTGTCGTCTAGCTCGTCTGACGGAGTAGTGGGGGACAGCAGCTGCTGTTCTGTTGCCGCCATAGGAATCTTCTAGAATGTTCAAGTCTAGGAGGTCTCAAACCGACTCTGACGGGCTTCCGTGGACTGCAATCGTCCACGTAGCTTCAGTGGGTTCTCGACACCTGGCAATCTCAGGGAAAAAGCAAAGGCCAGCTCGCCCGATACTGCTCCGTCTTTTCGCCCATATTTATCAAGAGTTGGACCTCGCGGGAGCAACCTCTTCGATAAACAGGGGTCTAGGCGAGCTTCTGGGCGAGCTTGGGCGAACTCCTGGGCGAGCTTGGGCGAACTCCTGGGCGAGCTTGGGCGAGCTCCTGAGCGAGCTAGGCGAGCTCCTGAGTGAGCATGGCGAGCTCCTAAATGAGCTTGGGCGAGCTCCTGTGCAAGCTAGGCGGGCTCATGAGCGAGCATGGCGAGCTCCTGGACGAGCTAGGAGAACTCCTGAGCGAGCATGGCGAGCTCCTGGACGAGCTAGGCGAGCTCCTGAGCGAGCATGGCGAGCTTCTGGACGAGCTTGGTCGATCTCCTTCGCGCTCTTTGTCTAGGCGAGCTCCTGAGCGAGCATGGCGAGCTTCTGGACGAGCTTGGTCGATCTCCTTCGCGCTCTTTGTCTAAGCCATTTATCGAATTTGGGTGTGCTTCTGTGGGGGACTGGAGGTATGAGCTGTACTCAGATACAAGGTGTCCATCCCGCTCCATGTGAAGGCGAGCTCCTGACGAGGGTTCCAACTCCTGGACGGGCTATCCAAGATATGTGGTTTTTGATTACCCCCAACATTACCCCCTCCTGAGGGAGTGATCGAGGAAACTCGACGCTTGCTCAGGAGTCTTAGCGAGTTCCTATCCCTCGTAATGTGCCTGATATCAATGTCTGCTGCAACAGTTTCCTGACGGGGAGGAGATAGTAGCTACGGGCGATCTGCGTCGAGAGCTTTGACTGTCAGTATTTCAAGAACGCTGGGCGGGCCGAGAGCGTCGGCCACGAGCAATCTCCTTCCGGTGCGAGCTTGTCACATGCGGTCAGGGTCTGCCTCGGGCGAGCTACGGGCACCAGCCGTGAGCGATCTGTGCCGAGGGTGTTGACTCGGCGTCTCATGGGTGAGACCTCGAGGACGATGCTGCTATCTCCAAGGAACGCAGCTATCCGCTACTGCAAGCGTCGGGCGGGCCAGGAGCACCTTCCGCGGGCGGCCTCCTTCCGGTGCGAACTAGCCACGAGCGTCAGCCACGAGCGATCTCCTTCCGATGCGAGCTTGTCACATGCGGCCAGGGTCCGCGTCGGGCGAGCTGCGGGCACCTGCCGCGAGCAATCTGCGCCGAGAGCTTTGACCGCCAGTTCTTCTCAAAAGCTGGGTGGGCCACGAGCGTTAGCCACGAGCGATCTCCTTCCGATGCGAGCTTGTCACATGCGGCCAGGGTCTGCGTCGGGCGAGCTGCGGGCACCTGCCGCGAGCAATCTGCGCCGAGAGCTTTGACTGCCAGTACTTCACAAACGCTGGGCGGTCCACGAGCATCAGCCACGAGCGATCTCCTTCCGATGCGAGCTTGTCACATGCGGTTAGGGTCTGCCTCGGGCGAGCTACGGGCACCAGCCGTGAGCGATCTGTGCCGAGGGTGTTGACTCGGCGTCTCATGGGTGAGACCTCGAGGACGATGCTGCTATGTCCAAGGAACGCAGCTATCCGCTACTGCAAGCGTCGGGCGGGCCAGGAGCACCTTCCGCGGGCGGCCTCCTTCCGGTGCGAACTAGCCACGAGCGTCAGCCACGAGCGATCTCCTTCCGATGCGAGCTTGTCACATGCGGCCAGGGTCCGCGTCGGGCGAGCTGCGGGCACCTGCCGCGAGCAATCTGCGCCGAGAGCTTTTACCGCCAGTTCTTCTCAAAAGCTGGGTGGGCCACGAGCGTTAGCCACGAGCGATCTCCTTCCGATGCGAGCTTGTCACATGCGGCAAGGGTCTGCGTCGGGCGAGCTGCGGGCACCTGCCGCGAGCAATCTGCGCCGAGAGCTTTGACTGCCAGTACTTCACAAACGCTGGGAGGTCCACGAGCATCAGCCACGAGCGATCTCCTTCCGATGCGAGCTTGTCACATGCGGCCAGGGTCTGCGTCGGGCGAGCTGCGGGAACCTGCCGCGAGCAATCTGCGCCGAGAGCTTTGACTGCCAGTACTTCACAAACGCTGGGCGGTCCACGAGCATTAGCCACGAGCGATCTCCTTCCGATGCGAGCTTGTCACATGCGGCCAGGGTCTGCGTCGGGCGAGCTGCGGGAACCTGCCGCGAGCGATCTTGTGACTTGGGTATCGCACCAAATCTCCAACGGTCGCTTCGTCTTAAATGTGACGCGAGACTCAATGCTGATACAGCGAATCTCATCATGAGATCCCGATCGGTGCGAGACACGTGTCTCCTCCTCATTCGTTCTTCTTCTGTCAGAAATGACAGTGTCGGCGCCGGCGCAGCTTTTTCCACGCGTGGCCCACGTGGCGCTTGACGATTGGAAGGGAACGAGCTGTCGCTTCATCTGTCGTCACGTCGCTTCGCTGAGCGCACTCGGGCATTAACTGCGGCCCGATTCACCTGTCTCTCATTTGCCTATAAATAGGGGAAGGGGGACGATTTTTTACCGCTGCGTGAAAACAGCTCTCCCTTCTCCCCTAACTTTCTCAACTCGCAGCTCGCTTGCGACCTCTTGCTCTCATGGCTTCCCCTGCTGCTGCTTCTTCTTCAGCCACTGCTGCTGCTGCTGCGATCTCCCGGGAGGAGCCTCTCAACGTCGCCCCCATCTCGGTGCGTGCTCCGGGCACCGAGAAAGAGGCTCCTCCCAAGGTGCCCGCCGTCCTCTGGTTCAACGACATCGGGGGCGTGCCTGTCCCCGAGAGTCTACGGACAGCGGCGGGCATCCCCCAAGAGCTCGACATCCTCCCTTTCCCGAGATCGGGGAGACCGCTCTCCGGAACTGCGGTCTCCGTGGGGCAAATATGGTCAGGGCTCCGACTGCCCCTGAACCATCTAGCCAGCGAGCTCCTGCAGCTGGCGGGCTTATGCCCCGCCCAGCTCCCAGGCAACTCGTGGGGGATTCTCTACGGGCTTTCTCAAATCGAGGAAGCCCTTAACGTGAGGATCCCCCTGGCCTATCTCCTGAAGAAGTGGTCCCTCAAGCCAGGGACAATCTTCAGCGAGGTCGACTGCGGCCACTACTACCTCGCAGGCCGCCCTGGCGAGGTGCTGCCCTTCTCCGTGGTCGAGAACAAAGACCGATATTGGAAGGAGTATCCGTTCGTGATCGAGGGCAATTGGCGAGGTCCCCGCGCCGGAGTCCGCTCTTTTCCCGGCAGACCGCCTCTGCCGGTCTTCAAGGAGATCGCGGAGTATCGCCCTAAGGGGAAGAAATGCATCTCCGGGACCCAGGAGCAAGCTCTCGACAAGGCGATCCTGGAGTTCCTCGGCGGGCGGACTCCCGAGAAGGTCCTGGCCTCGGACTTCTCCTTCCTCTGGAAGGATCTCCGGACGGGCACCATCATGACCCGTCAGAAGATTATGCGCAAGAAGGTGGCGGTCTCTCGCCGCACCGGGGCGACCTCCCAGGCTGCTGCCGCGCCCTCCGGTGTCGGCACTTCTTCGGCGAGGAAGGGGAAGAAGAAGCGGGCTTCTCCGATCAGGCTCGCCGATGAAGACACCATCGACATGCTCCGCGAGGAGGATATTCCCTCGCCGCCGCCTCCATCCCGCGAGGTTGCCCCAGGTCAGGCGAACTCCCCCTTCGTTTCCAATCCCCCCACGCGCTCCTCAGTTTCGGAACCCCCACGACGTCAAGTTGTGATGGTCGACCCTGAGGACCCGCGCGTCGAGCTCCTTCTTGGCATGGCGGAAGTGGAAACCCCAATGGCCGAGGTGCTGATGCGCGGGTTCCCGGGCGACCTTTCTAAACCTCTTTATGTCGCGGTAATGACCCCAGAGATGGAGGGCGCCCATATAAAGAAGAAGAAGAAGAAGGTTCCAGCAGCCCGCCCAATGGCGGAGGACGACGCCGTTCGCAAGGCTCGCGAAGCCTACGAACGAGTCGTTGAGGATAGGAGGAGGAAACTCGCTCTCGAGGAGACGGGTTTAGCGTCGGGCGAGGACTCCAGCGACGAGTCTAGCTCGGAAGAAGAGGGGCCGCGGTCTCCCGAGGACGAGCCCGCTTCTATGACAGCGAGGCCTCCCCTGCCCTTCGAGGGACTGGCGCCAACGAGCCCGCTGCCTTCTGCACCCGCTCCGGCCAAGACCTCGGCACCGGCTGCTCCTGCCCCTGGTACGCCCGCGTCCGAGCCCGCGTCCACATACGAGCCCGCGCCCGCCTCCGAGCCTACGCCTGCGCCCGCGTCCGAGCCCGCGCATGCGCCCGAGCTCGCGCCTGCTTCCGAGTCCGCGCCCGCTCCCAGCGCGTCCGCGTCCGAGCCCGCGCCTGTGCCCGAGCCCGCGCCTGCTCCCGAGCCCGCGCCCGCTCCCAGCGCGCCCGCGTCCGAGCCCGCGCTCGCGCCTGAGCCCGCGCCTGCGCCTGAGCCCGCGTCCAGCACGCCCGAGCCCGCGGCTGCGCCCAAGCCCGCGCCTGCTCCCGAGCCCGTGCCTGCGTCCGAGCCCGCGCTCACGCCTGAGCCCGCGCCTGCGCCCGAACCCGCGCCCGCGTCCGAGCCCGCGCTTGCGCCTGAGCCTGCGCCTGCGCCCGAGCCTGCTACTCTTGAGGTTCCCCCTCTCCCTGTGCTGGGCAATTTGGCCTATTGGTCTCCGGACCTAGGGGCCATCCTGGACGACTTTCCGAGCTCCAGCTCGGAAGCCTCGGACCCGGAACTGCCGGGGCAAAGGGGAGCCGCCGCGCCTTCCCCTATCGACGAAGGGATTGCCGGCGCTCAAGGGGCCGAGCCTGCTGCCGCCTCCATCAGTGCGCCCCCTCCAGCTGCTCCCACCGAGGCGAGCCAAGCGGGCTCCTCCAGTGGCGGTCCTGAGCGCGCCCCTTTCTTCATGCGGGAGATCCTGGGGCGCAATATCTTTGCCCGGACTCCCTACATCGATCTCATCAACCGACTGCTCGAGGTAAGACTACCTCCACTACACCTTTTGTCCCCAAACTCCTGCTGTTATTCTTAACTCAAACTGTTCGCCCTTTTCGCAGGCAGAGCGGGTTAACCGGGCTCTCGCCGACGAGGTCGCGGGCATCGCAGGGGTTACTGTCGCTCTCTACGATGACACTCTCCATGACTCGGAGAGGAGAGTAGATGAGTACATTCTCCGAATCCGCCAAATGGATCGGTCGGGCGAGCTGCAGGCTGAAGTGGACCAACTGCGCCAGCAGGTCGCCTCCTCTAGCACGGAGGTCAACGAACTGCGCCAGCGGGCCGCCACCTTCACCACCACGCTAGCTTCGGTTGAGGACGCCCGCGACCTCGCCCTATCCGATGCGCAGGCCGCCCAGAAGGAAATCTCCGATCTTCAACGTCAGTTGGCGGCCTCTAGGGATGAGATCGCGTCTCTGAGGGAAACGCATCTCCAGGATCTCCACTCCCAGCAACGCCGCCTCCAGGCGCAACTCAACGAGCTTCTGCAGAAAAGCGCAATCGACGCCATTGAGAAGTACAAGGCCGAAAGGTCGAAAAAGAGGAAGCGCGGCGGTGACAACGAGGGCGCTGGCGCGGGCCCAGTTTAAGCTGTATCTCTGTAATCTTTGACTTTAATAAATGAAATGAAACTTTTTGAGTCCGCTTGTTTCCATTTCTTTCTCTGTCTTGCTTTCGAGTCCGTCCTAGGAATTCGCAGCGATCTCGAGAGTGATACCCCGGGCGAGGCAGCTAATTCGATTCAACCCTTTTTATTTTTAAAGTATATGCAAACGAAAAACTTCGGCATGCTCGTAAAGACTCAAGTCTCTGAGCCCGGAAAACGTTTAAGCAAAACAAAGGATTTCAAAAACTTCCCTACACTCAGAGACTAAAAACCATTTATGTTTTTAAATGAAACTAATAAGTGCTAGCTGCCCCCTGCCCGGTTAATTTCTCTCGATGGTCCTGTTCGGCGGGCTCGCCCTTCGAGGGATACGCCCACGCCAGGATGCTTCCGTTCATGGCAGGTGAACGCGAAGGATCCTGGTTAGGCTTAGAGTCCACTTGGCAGCGGACTTCCCCGGGAAGCTCAAGGTCGCCCATTGGCTGCCTCTGAGGATCCCGGTCTAGCTTTAAGTCCGCACAACGGCGGACTGCCCCGGGAAGCTCAAGGTCGCCCACTGGCTGCCTCTGAGGATCCCGGTCTTGCTTTAAGTCCGCACAACGGCGGACTGCCCCGGGAAGCTCAAGGTCGCCCACTGGCTGCCTCTGAGGATCCCGGTCTTGCTTTAAGTCCGCACAACGACGGACTGCTTTGTAGATCAAGCGAGCTCTTGGTGCGGCGAGCTTCCGGGTGGAATTCTTTGTGAAAAACCCCATCATTCATTCATAACCTCTTTCAAAAAGAAAATTTACAAAAATTTCCTTAGGCATAGAACTTGCGAAGGTGCAAAGCATTCCAAGGCCGCTCTAACAGGTCGCCTTCAGCGGTCATCAACTGGTAAGCCCCCGAGCCACGCGCTTCGCGTATTATGTAGGGGCCCTCCCAGTTCGCCGCGAGCTTCCCTGCATTAGGTTCCTGCGTGTTTGCGAACACCTTTCTCATCACCATGTCCCCGGCTTTGAATGCCCGATGGCGGACTCTTTTGTCGTAGGCGCGCTTCATTTCTTGTTGGTACCTAGCGAGATGTAGATTGGCGCGCTCTCGTTTTTCTTCGAGCTGGTCGAGGGAGTCGGCGAGCAGAGCGTCGTTATCGACATCACCTGCAGCAAGCTTTCTTTCTGTTGGCAGCTCGGCTTCGATGGGCAGCACGGCTTCACACCCGTAAGTTAGGCTGAAAGGCGATTCGTCGGTTGAGCGACGTGGAGTGGTACGATAAGCCCACAGCACGCCGTCGAGCTCCTGCTCCCACAGTCCTTTCTTTTCTTCCAACCTTTTCTTGAGGTTGTCTAAGATTACTCGATTCGTAGCTTCGGCCTGCCCGTTGCTTTGAGGGTACCTCGGGGACGAGAATCTTAGGTCGACTCCATATTCAACACAAAAGCTTCTGATCAAGCGATTGTCGAACTGGCGACCATTGTCAGTGACGAGCACTCGGGGCAGCCCAAAGCGGCAGAAGATATTCTTCCAAAGGAAATCCTTGACTTGTTTCTCACCAATCTTAGCTAGCGGGACCGCTTCCACCCATTTGGTGAAGTAGTCCGTAGCTACTAAGATGAATTTCTTCTACCGGGTAGACACAGGGAAAGGTCCCACTATGTCCATCCCCCATTGCTGGAAAGGCCAGGGGCTCGCCAACGGGTGGAGTTCTTCTGCGGGCATATGGTTCGTCGTGGCGTGCTTCTGGCATTGGATGCACCTCTGTGCGGCCTTCAAAGCGTCCTGCTCCAGAGTGGGCCACCAGTATCCTTGTCTTCGAACTTTCGCAGCTAGAGATCGCCCACCAGCATGATTTCCCAGCTCGCCAGAGTGGATGCAATTTAGTACTTCTTCGATCTCCGGGCTCTCGACGCAACGAAGATTCGGCCCGCCGAAAGATCTTCGAAAAAGGCGATCCCAGCGAATGAGATAGCGACCAGCATATTTCTCCATTCGCCGGGCTTCCTCTCTATCCTCCGGAAGCTCGCCCTTCTGAAGAAAACGAAGAATGGGAGCGATCCACCCGCCAGGAGATACGTCGGCAGAAACTTGATTAACAGCGGGCTCCACCAGCTGGAGCCGAGACTGACTTTGGACCTCAATGAGAATCTGCCGAGCTTCTGATGTTCCCAGCAAGGAGGCGGCGTTTGCCAAGGCATCAGCTCGCCTATTATCGGCTCGCGGAATTTGCTCGAAAGAGATCTTTTTGAACTCCGCGGCCTTGCTTTTCACCAGATCAACGTAGATCGCCATTCGTGCATCCCGGGAGGCGTACTCCCCATTGATTTGGCAAATAATTAGCTGGGAATCACTAAAGACTTTTAAGCGTTTGGCGCCTACCTCTTGAGCGAGCTCCAGACCGGCCAGTAACGCCTCATACTCTGCTTCATTGTTGGTAGCAGCAAAATCCAGCCGGACTGACTTCTCAAGTAGCACCTCTTGGGCGATCAGAGCGACCCCGATCCCAGCCCCCAAAGCATTGGAGGATCCATCGACGAACAATTCCCATCCCGTCACCTCTGGACGCTCATTTGGAGGACGCTCGCCTTGGATGTCTAAGAACCTCGCCTTCCCAGGGTGTGCCTCCGTTGGCTCATCCTCCTGGTACTGGACTGGTTCTTCTATGGGGAAGTCCGCCAAGAAATCGGCGAGAGCCTGCCCTTTGACAGCAACTCGAGGGACATACTCCAATCCATAGGCGGCGAGCTCGGCAGACCATCGATACAACCTGCCGGCTACCGAAGGTCTGGAGAGGGCGCTCTTCAGGGGGTGCTCCGTGATGATTTTGACGATATGCGCTGAGAAGTAGGGATGAAGCTTTCTCGCGGTAAGGACCAAGGCCAATGCGACCTTCTCGATTGGTCGATACCGGAGCTCGGCGGGAAGCATCGTATGGCTCACAAAATAGACAGGCCGCTCTATCTTTGCTTCTTCCACTACCAGGACCCCGCTTACGGCGTTCTCCGTGACTGCGAGATACACGCCAAGCTCGGCGCCATCTTTTGGTGCCGCTAGGATCGGCGGGCTCGCAAGATAGTCTTTGATCTTCTGAAAGGCGCGCTCGCAATTTTCATCCCAGCAAATGCTTGCTCCTTTTCGCAGCAACTCGAAAAGAGGTCGGCAATTGTCTGAGGATTTGGATATAAACCGGTTGAGCGCGGCGATTCGTCCGCTCAATCTCTGGACTTCTTGCCGGGTTCTTGGTGCGGGCATTTCGACAAGTGCTCGGATTTGCCCAGGGTCGGCCTCGATCCCCCTGTGGGTGACCAGGTACCCGAGGAATTTCCCCGACGTCACTCCGAATGCGCACTTCGCCGGGTTCAGCCTCATTCGGTACTTTCTCAGTATCTCGAAGGTTTCGCGGAGGTCGGCTACATGCCCTCCTCGCTCTCGACTTTTGACCAGAAGGTCGTCAACATAAACCTCGACATTTCTGCCGATCTGATTTTTAAACATTTGAGTGACTAACCTTTGGTAGGTCGCTCCAGCGTTCTTGAGTCCGAAGGGCATCACTTGATAGCAGTACAGCTTCTGATAGCCCGCTCCGGAGTAGAAAGCGGTCTTCTCTTGATCCTCGGGATGGAGGGGTATTTGGTTGTACCCTGAGTATCCATCCATGAATGACAGAGCTCGGAACCCGACAGCTGCGTCGACCAGTGCGCCGATTCTTGGAAGAGGAAATCCGTCCTTCGGGCATGCCTTGTTGAGGTCGGAGAAGTCAATGCACACCCTGACCGCTCCGCTCTTCTTAGGCACCGCCACGATATTGGAGAACCACTCGGGGAAGTGCGCCTCGCGGATGAAGCCGACTCGCTCCAGCTTATCTATCTCCGCCGCCACTGCTACGGACTTTGCAGCAGGTATGTGCCGAGCTTTCTGTTTGACCGGCGGGAACTCCTTTACGGTGTGCAGACGATGACAGGCGACCTCCGGGTCAATCCCTGGCATGTCCGCGAAGCTCCAGGCAAATACGTCGCGGTATTCCCTGAGCAAGCTAGTTATGGTTTGGACCTCGCCCTCGGTTAACGAGGTCCCAAGACTAACAATTCTTGGCCCTTCTTTGCCGCCAATATCGATCTCTTGAAGTGCTTCGGCAACCGGAAAACTTCCTCTCTTGGGGGTTGTTAGGCAGCTTTCCTTCAACTTAAGATCCACACCGCTCCCACCCGAAGATGGAGTAGGGGACTTAAACGAAGAGGCCCCCAACGGGCTCCCCAGGAGCTCGCTCGTACCGGGCGGTAATTTCTAGGAGGGTGCGGGCCTCTTGGCCTCGGCGACCTCCACGTCCATGAGGTGAGGAGCATCCTGCTCGCATCTGGTTGCGGCTACCTGATCTCCCCGAATGACCACGACCCCACCCGCGGTTGGGAATTTGAGGGCCTGATGGTTGGGTGAAGATACTGCCTTCATCTGCCTTAGCCAAGGCCGCCCAAGAATGGCGTTAAAGGCCGAACTCCCGTCGACTACCGCGAAGCGGACTTGGCGAGCTTCCGGGCCCGCTGTCACGGTGAGGGTTATCTCTCCCGCTACTTTAGCGACCTCACCGGTGAATCCGCTGAGGGAGCTCGTCGAGGGAGACAAGTCGGCAAGTCTCAAACCCATTCGTAGGTAGGCCGACAGAAAGAGGATGTCAACGGCGCTCCCTAAATCCACCAGAGCTCGCCTTACCTCGATGTTTGCCATCATCAGGCGTATGACGAGGGGGTCATTGTGGGGCGCGACAACCCCAGCCATGTGATCCTCCGAAAACCATAGGAAATCGCGGGCTTCTGCCCTCGGCGCTTGAAGTAAAGTAGGAGTTAGCGAGACAGAAAATACCTTCTGCGCCCGCTCCATCTCCCTTACTCGCCGGCGGGCTTCATTACTTGATCTGGGGCCGCTCAGCCGCCCGCTAATGGTGTGGCAGATCGCCGGTCCTCCCGGGGGAGGAGGAGGTAAGGCGGGCTCCGCGAGTCCTGGGCGATCTCCCTCCCGAGGTGCTCGCTCTGGAATCACCTCGAACCTCCTCGGGAGCGAGATGAACTGGCTCAAGTGTCCCAAGGTGACCAAATCCTCCAGGTGGTTTTTCAGAGCCCGGCATCTATTAGTGTGATGCCCCGGGCTTCGATGAAAAGCGCACCGCCGCGAGTTGTCGGTCGAGCCAGGTTCTCCGACTTGTAGGGGTGGCGGGTACTGGAAGAAAGGCTCATTCCGAATCTGATGGAAGATTTGCCCCGGTGAGTGGGTCAGCACGGTGAAGTCCCGCTCCCCGGGTCCCGGAGGCAGGCGCCAGTTTGCTGGCCTTCCAGCGACCACCGCGGGGGCTTCAGCGGGTGGTATTGTAGGAGCTGCGGACGGTCCGGGCAAGGGTACCGAAAGTGGCACCTCCCTCCTCTCCACGGCCTTAACGACAAGAGGTCGCAAAGCCGGAGGAGGTCGCTGCTCTACTGCCTTTCCCTTCCGATCTAGCACTGCATCCTCGAGCTTGATGTGCTGCTGGACCAGGGCGAATAGTTCGACCATTGTGCGAGGGTCCTTAATCACCAGGGCGTCATGGAGCTTGCCCCCCTCGGGGAGGGCGCTTCTGAAGGCACTCACCGCGGTACGATCCTGGCCCGCCGCGTCTTCCAGAGCGAGGTAAGCGCTTCGGAACCGCGTTGCGAAGCATCGGAGCGTTTTGCGAGCTCCCATGGCCAGAGTAAACAGAGATTCGATCCTCTTCGGGGGCTGCCTGTTGCAGCGATACTGCTCCAGGAATAGCCTAGAGAGAGTTGGAAAGTTGGGGATCATGCCGGACGGCAGCTTGTGGAACCAATTCAATGCCGATCCGGTCAGACTGCTTGGAAACGCGCGACACAAGACATGGTCCTGGTCCCGGAAAAATAGAAGTTTCCTGTAGGCCAAGAGATGGTCGACGGGATCTTGCGATCCATCGAACAACACAAACTTCGGGGGGGTCCAGTGGTGCGGAAAACCCCCTTGATGGACCTCGCTGGTGAAAGGCGAGCTTCCTCCGTGGGCGGCGAGGTCCTCCAGTAAATCCACTGGCGCACTAGGTCGCTGCCAGTGCCCGGGGAGAAATCCCAAAGGTGGCTGCGCAGGTCCTAGGCGCTCGTGCGCACTCCCTCTAGGAAGGGTCGGATCCACCCCACGGCGACCCTCGGGAGCCACCAATCGGCGGCCTCCTGGCTGCTCGCGCGTGGATCCCTTCAGCGAGGCGGTTGGTCTGTGGGAGGCCGTCACCTCTCGAGGTTCGGAAGGTAGAGTCACCGCGGGCTCTTTCCCTCGTCGCCGATGGCGCGGGTCGCGATCCCTCTCTTGAGACCTCGCCTCCGATCCGTCAGAGTCGACGCTCCGGCTACGTCGGCGAGGGATGGTCGCGCGCGAGGTCGCCTGGTTGCTGGACCGCTGGGTCACCAGCTTCTGTAACCTTGTGAGCGGGGTCTCCTTCGCTCCACGCACGGCCGTCCTCTCAACCGGGGGTTCCGGTCGGGAAGTTCGCCGTGCTGGGACGGTCGTGGGCAGACGCGACGAGACGGGAGGTCGCGCGGGGGACGCAGGCCTCGAAGGTCCTGACCGCCGGCTAGCCGCCGGAGCCTGACGCAAGCGCGTCAACTCCTCCATCATCGCCCGCTGGGTGGCCAACATCTCCAACAGGAGCTGGTCACTGAGCGGGACAAAGGGCTGGGGAGTCTCAGCGGGGGGTTCGCTGTGCACAGACCCCATACGGGCCCTCGCCCGCCTACGCCCCCTTGTCGCCGGAGCCATCTTTGGGGTTTTTAAGGACGTCGACGCACAACCGTATGGTCGTGAGCGTTCTCACAGGAACCAGTCGAAATCCCACAGACGGCGCCAAATGTTTGGGGGATTTTTCCTGGACCTTGCGAGCCACCTGTAAGACCAAGAAAAGAGAAACGTGAGAACGACTGGCTCCCTTAGGAGCACAGACCCTCCGACGCTCAAGTCAGTTATGGTAGCACAACGGAGAGCTGTTGTATACCAAAGTGGTAGTGAAAGGGATTTCCAACCTGTACTTTGGAGCCTGGGGGTGTGCATTTATAGACATGGGCGACCTATCGAGCTACGACGCGTGGAGGCTCTTTCCGGCACCTTCTAGGCCCCCACGTTCTAGCCTTCAATAGTTTCTGACAGTTCTTGGAACTTGGACCCCTGACATTCTTTGTCGTCTAGCTCGTCTGACGGAGTAGTGGGGGACAGCAGCTGCTGTTCTGTTGCCGCCATTGGAATCTTCTAGAATGTTCAAGTCTAGGAGGTCTCAAACCGACTCTGACGGGCTTCCGTGGACTGCAATCGTCCACGTAGCTTCAGTGGGTTCTCGACACCTGGCAATCTCAGGGAAAAAGCAAAGGCCAGCTCGCCCGATACTGCTCCGTCCTTTCGCCCATATTTATCAAGAGTTGGACCTCGCGGGAGCAACCTCTTCGATAAACAGGGGTCTAGGCGAGCTTCTGGGCGAGCTTGGGCGAACTCCTGGGCGAGCTTGGGCGAACTCCTGGGCGAGCTTGGGCGAGCTCCTGAGCGAGCTAGGCGAGCTCCTGAGTGAGCATGGCGAGCTCCTAAATGAGCTTGGGCGAGCTCCTGTGCAAGCTAGGCGGGCTCATGAGCGAGCATGGCGAGCTCCTGGACGAGCTAGGAGAACTCCTGAGCGAGCATGGCGAGCTCCTGGACGAGCTAGGCGAGCTCCTGAGCGAGCATGGCGAGCTTCTGGACGAGCTTGGTCGATCTCCTTCGCGCTCTTTGTCTAGGCGAGCTCCTGAGCGAGCATGGCGAGCTTCTGGACGAGCTTGGTCGATCTCCTTCGCGCTCTTTGTCTAAGCCATTTATCGAATTTGGGCGTGCTTCTGTGGGGGACTGGAGGTGTGAGCTGTACTCAGATACAAGGTGTCCATCCCGCTCCATGTGAAGGCGAGCTCCTGACGAGGGTTCCAACTCCTGGACGGGCTATCCAAGATATGTGGTTTTTGATTACCCCCAACAGATCGTACGAATGAATTAAAATAGATCGTACGAATGAATTAGAATGGATCGTGCGAATGAACTTGAATGGGTCGTACAAATGAATTAGAATGAATAAGAATGGATACATTCGTGCGAATGAATTAGAATGGATCGGACGAATTAATTAGAATGGATCGTACGAATGAATTAGAATGGATACATTCGAGCAAATAAATTAGAATGGATCAGAATGGATAAATGCATGCGAATAAATTAGAATGGATCGTATGAATGAATTAGAATGGATCGTACGAATGAATTAGAATGGATCGTGCAAATGGATTAGAATGGATCGTACGAATGAATTAGAATGGATCATACAAATGAATTAGAAAGGTTACATTCGTGAGAATGAATTAGAATCGATCGTACGAATGAATTAGAATGGATCATGCGAATGAATTTGAATGGATCGTACGAATGAATAAGAATGGATCGTACAAATGAATTAGAATGGATACATTCGAGCGAATGAATTAGAATAGATCGTAGGAATGAATTAGAATAGATCGTACGAATGGATTAGAATAGATCGTACGAATGAATTAGAATGAATCGTACGAATGAATTAGAATGGATCGTACGAATGGATAAGAATGGAGCGTACGAATGAATTAGAATGGATCGTACGAATGGATTAGAATGGATCGTACGAATGAATTAGAATGGATCATACAAATGAATTAGAAAGGTTTCATTCGTGAGAATGAATTAGAATGGATCGTACGAATGGATTAGAATGGATCATATGAATGAATTAGAATGGATCGTACGAATTGATTAGAATGGATCGTACGAATGAATTAGCAAGGATCGTACCAATGAATTAGAATGGATCGTGTGAATGTATTAGAATGGATCGTACGAATGAATTAGAATGGATACATTCGAGTGAATGAATTTGAATGGATCATACGAATGAATTAGAATGGATATATTTGTGCGAATGAATTTGAATGGATTGCACGAATTGAATTAGAATGGATCATACGAATGAATTAGAATGGATCGTGCGAATGAATTAGAATGGATTGTAGGAATGAATTAGAATGGATCATAGGAATGAATTAGAATGGATCATAGGAATGAATTAGAATGGATCGTACAAATGAATTAGAATGGATCATACAAATGAATTAGAATGAATTTGAATGGATCATACGAATGAATTAGAATGGATATATTTGTGCGAATGAATTTGAATGGATTGCACGAATTGAATTAGAATGGATCATGCGAATGAATTAGAATGGATCGTGCGAATGAATTAGAATGGATTGTAGGAATGAATTAGAATGGATCGTACGAATGAATTAGAATGGATCATACGAATGAATTAGAATGGATCGTGCGAATGAATTAGAATGGATTGTAGGAATGAATTAGAATGGATCGTACGAATGTATTAGAATGGATCTTAGGAATGAATTAGAATGGATCGTATGAATGAATTAGAATGGATCGTACGAATGAATTAGAATGGATCGTGCAAATGGATTAGAATGGATCGTACGAATGAATTAGAATGGATCATACAAATGAATTAGAAAGGTTACATTCGTGAGAATGAATTAGAATCGATCGTACGAATGAATTAGAATGGATCATGCGAATGAATTTGAATGGATCGTACGAATGAATAAGAATGGATCGTACAAATGAATTAGAATGGATACATTCGAGCGAATGAATTAGAATAGATCGTAGGAATGAATTAGAATAGATCGTACGAATGGATTAGAATGGATCGTACGAATGAATTAGAATGGATCGTACGAATGAATTAGAATGGATCGTACGAATGGATAAGAATGGAGCGTACGAATGAATTAGAATGGATCGTACGAATGGATTAGAATGGATCGTACGAATGAATTAGAATGGATCATACAAATGAATTAGAAAGGTTTCATTCGTGAGAATGAATTAGAATGGATCGTACGAATGTATTAGAATGGATCATATGAATGAATTAGAATGGATCATACGAATTGATTAGAATGGATCGTACGAATGAATTAGCAAGGATCGTACCAATGAATTAGAATGGATCGTGCGAATGTATTAGAATGGATCGTACGAATGAATTCGAATGGATACATTCGAGCGAATGAATTTGAATGGATCATACGAATGAATTAGAATGGATATATTTGTGCGAATGAATTTGAATGGATTGCACGAATTGAATTAGAATGGATCATACGAATGAATTAGAATGGATCGTGCGAATGAATTAGAATTGATCATACGAATGAATTAGAATGGATCGTACAAATGAATTAGAATGGATCGTACGAATGGATTAGAATGGATCGTACGAATGAATTAGAATGTATATATTTGTACGAATGATTTTGAATGGATTGTACGAATGAATTAGAATGGATCGTGCGAATGAATTAGAATGGATATGAATGAAATAGAATGGATCATACGAATGAATTAGAATGGATCGTGCGAATAAATTAGAATGGATCGTACGAATGAATTAGAATCGATCGTACGAATGAATTAGAATGGATCGTACGTGCGAATGAATTAGAATGGATCCTATGAATGAATTAGAATGGATCGTACGAATGAATTAGAATGGATCGTACGAATGTACCCATTCTAATTCATTCGTACGATCCATTCTAATTCGTTCATATGATCCATTCTAATTCATTCGTACGATCCATTCTAATTCTTTCATATGATCCATTCTAATGCATTCGCATAAATGTATCCATTCTAATTCATTCGTACGATCCATTCTAATTCGTTCATACGATCCATTCTAACTCATTCGCACAATCCATTCTAATTCATTCGTACGATCCATTCTAATTCATTCGTATGATCCATTCTAACTCATTCGGATCCATTCGTACGATCCATTCTAATTCATTCGTATGATCCATTCGTACGATCCATTCTAATTCATTCGTACAATGCGTTCTAATCCATTCATACGATCCATTCTAATTCATTCGTATGATCTATTCTAATTCATTCGCACGAATGTATCCATTCTAATTCATTTGCACGATCCATTCTAATTCATTCCTATGATCCATTCTAATTCATTCGTACAATCCATTCTAATTCATTCGCTCGAATGTATCCATTCTAATTCATTCGTACGATCCATTCTAATTCGTTCGTACGATCCATTCTAATTCGTTCATATGATCCATTCTAATTCGTTCGTACGATCCATTCTAATTCGTTCATACGATCCATTCTAATGCATTCGTACGATTCATTCTAATTCATTCGCATGATCCATTCTAATTCATTCGTATGATCCATTTCAATTCATTCCTACGATCTATTCTATTTCATTCGCTCGAATGTAACCTTTCTAATTAGAATGAATCGTGCGAATGAATTAGAATTAGATCATACGAATGAATTGGAATGCATTCAAATTCATTCGTACGATGCAATCTAATTCATTCGCACAAATGTATCTATTCTAATTAGAATTAGATCGTACAAATGAATTAGAATGGATCGTGCAAACGAATTAGAATGGATCGTACGAATGAATTAGAATGGATCGTACGAATGCATTAGAATGGATCGTGCGAATGAATTAGAATGAATCGTACGAACGAATTAGAATGGATCGTACGAACGAATTAGAATGGATCGTACGAACGAATTAGAATGAATCGTACGAATGAATTAGAATGGATATATTCGAGCAAATGAATTAGAATGGATCGTACGAATCAATTAGAATGGATCATAGGAATGAATTAGAATAGATCGTGCAAATGAATTAGAATGGATACATTCGTGCGAATGAATTAGAATAGATCATACGAAAGAATTAGAATGGATCGTACGAATGGATTAGAACGCATTGTATGAATGAATTAGAATGGATCGTACGAATGGATCATACGAATGAATTAGAATGGATCGTATGAATGGATCCGAATGAGTTAGAATGGATTATACGAATGAATTAGAATGGATCGTACGAATGAATTAGAATGGATTATGCGAATGAATTAGAATGGATCGTATGAACGAATTAGAATGGATCGTACGAACGAATTAGAATGGATCGTACGAATGAATTAGAATGGATCATACGAATGAATTAGAATGGATCGTGCGAATGAATTAGATTGGATTGTACGAATGAATTAGAATGGATACATTCGTGCGAATGAATTAGAATGGATCGTACGAATGGATTAGAATGGATCGTACGAATGGATCATGCAAATGAATTAGAATGGATCGTACGAATGAATTAGAATGTATCGTACGAATGAATTAGAATGGATACATTCGTGCGAATGAATTAGAATGGATTGTGCGAATGAATTAGAATGGATCCTACGAATGAATTAGAATGGATTGTACGAATGAATTAGAATGGATCGTACAAATGAATTAGAAAGGTTACATTTGTGAGAATGAATTAGAATGGATCATACGAATGAATTAGAATGGATCGTGCGAATGAATTAGAATGGTTACATTCGTGCGAGTGAATTAGAATGGATCGTACGAATGAATTAGAATGGATACATTCGAGCGAATGAATTAGAATAGATCGTACGAATGAATTAGAATGGATCGAACGAATGAATTAGAATGGATACATTCGAGCGAATGAATTAGAATAGATCGTAGGAATGAATTAGAATGGATCATACGAATGAATTAGAATAGATCGTAGGAATGAATTAGAATGGATCATGCGAATGAATTAGAATGGATCGGACGAACGAATTAGAATGGATCATACGACTGAATTAGAATGGATCGTGTGAATTAATTAGAATGGTTCGTACGAATGAATTTGAATGGATACATTTGTGCGAATGAATTAGAATGGATCGTATGAACGAATTAGACTAGATCGTATGAATAAATTAGAATGGATACATTCATACGAATGAATTAGAATGGATCGTACGAATGGATTAGAATGGATCGTACAAATGGATTAGAATGGATCGTATGAATGAATTAGAATGGATCATACAAATGAATTACAAAGGATACATTCGAGCGAATGAATTAGAATGGATCCATTCAAATTCATTTGCATGATCCATTCTAATTCATTCGTACGATCCATTCTAATTCATTCTCACGAATGTAACCGTTCTAATTCATTTGTATGATCCATTCTAATTCATTCACATGATCTATTCTAATTCATTCGTACGATCCATTCTAATCCATTCGTATGATCAATTCTAATTCATTCGCACGATCCATTCTAATTCATTCTCACGAATGTAACCTTTCTAATTCATTTGTATGATCCATTCTAATTCATTCGTACGATCTATTCTAATCCACTCGTACGATCCATTCTAATTCAACTCGTGCAATCCATTCAAATTCATTCGCACAAATGTATCCATTCTAATTCATTCGTATGATCCATTCTAATTCATTCGCACGAATGTATCCATTCTAATGCATTCGTACGATCCATTCTAATTCATTCGCTCGAATGTATCCATTCTAATTCATTCGTACGATCCATTCTAATTAATTCGTCCGATCCATTCTAATTCATTCGTACGATCCATTCTAATTCATTCGCACGAATATATCCATTCTAATTCATTCGTACAATCCATTCTAATTCATTCGTACGATCCACTCTAATTCATTCGTATGATCTATTCTAATCCATTCGTATGATCCATTCTAATCCATTCGTACGATCCATTTAAATTCATTTGAACGATCCATTCTAATTCATTTGGACGATCCATTCTAATCCATTCGTACGATCCATTCTAATTCATTCGTACGATCTATTCTAATCCATTCGTACGATCCATTCTAATCCATTCGTATGATCCATTCTAATCCATTCGCACGATCCATTCTAATTCATTCACTTGAATGTATCCATTCTAATTTATTCGTACGAATGAATTAGAATGGATCGAACGAATGAATTAGAATGGATCGTGCGAATGAATTAGAATGGATCGTACAAATGAATTAGAATGGATCAGACGAATGGATTAGAATGGATCATACGAATGGACTAGAATAGATCGTACGAATGAATTAGAATGGATCATACGAATGGATTAGAATGGATCGTGCAAATGAATTAGAATGGATCGTATATTCGTGCAAATAAATTAGAATGGATCGTACAAATGAATTAGAATGGATCGTACGAATGAGTTAGAATGGATCGTGCGAATGAATTAGAATGGATCGTACGAATTAATTAGAATGGATCCACCGAATGAGTTAGAATGGATCATACGAATGAATTAGAATGGATCGTACGAATGAATTAGAATGGATTGTGCGAATGAATTAGAATGGATCGTATGAATGAATAAGAATGGATCGTACGAATGAATTAGAATGGATCGTGCGAATGAATTAGAATGAATCGTACGAATACATTAGAATGGATCGAACGAATGAATTAGAATGAATCGTACGATCCATTCTAATTCATTCGCACGAATGTATCTATTCTAATTCATTTGTACAATCCATTCTAATTCATTCGCACGATCCATTCTAATTCATTCGTACGATCCATTCTAATTCATTCTCACGAATGTAACCTTTCTAATTCATTTGTATGATCCATTCTAATTCATTCGTACGATCCATTCTAATCCATTCGTACGATCCATTCTAATCCATTCGTACGATCCATTCTAATCCATTCGTACGATCTATTCTAATTCATTATCACAAATGTAACCTTTCTAATTCATTTGTACGATCCATTCTAATTCATTCGTACGATCCATTCTAATCCATTCGTACGATCCATTCTAATCCATTCTAATTCGTGCGAATGAATTAGAATGGATCGTACGAATGAATTAGAATGGATCGTAGGAATGAATTAGAATGGATCGTCCAAATGAATTAGAATGGATACATTCTTGCGAATGAATTAGAATGGATCGTACGAATGAATTAGAATGGATAGTACGAATGAATTAGAATTGATCATACAAATGAATTAGAATGGATCGTACGACTGAATTAGAATGGATCATAGGAATGAATTAGAACGGATCGTGCGAATGAATTAGAATGGATCGTACGAATGAATTAGAATGGATACATTTGTGAGAATGAATTAGAATGGATCATACGAATGAATTAGAATGGATCGTACGAATGGATTAGAATGGATACATTCGAGCGAATGAATAAGAATGGATCATGCGAATGAATTAAAATGGATCGTACAAATGAATTAGAATGGATCGTGCGAATGATTTAGAATGGATCGTACGAATGAATTAGAATGGATCGTACGAATGAATTAGAATGGATACATTCGAGCGAATGAATTAGAATGGATCGTGCGAATGAATTAGAGTGGATCGTACGAATGAATTAGAATGGATCGTACGAATGAATTAGAATGGATCGTACGAATGAATTAGAATGGATCGTACGAATGAATTAGAATGAATCGTACGAATGAATTAGAATGGACCGTGCGAATAAATTAGAATGGATACATTCTTGCGAATAAATTAGAATGGATCGTATATTCATGCAAATAATTTAGAATGGATCGTACGAATGAATTAGAATGGATCATGCGAATGAATTAGAATAGATCGTACGAATGAATTAGAATGGATCGTGCGAAAGAATTAGAATGGATTGTACGAACGAATTAGAATGGATCGTACGAACGAATTAGAATGGATCGTACGAACGAATTAGAATGGATACATTCGAGCGAATGAATTAGAATAGATCGTACGAATGAATTAGAATGGATCATAGGAATGAATTAGAATGGATCGTGCGAATGAATTAGAATGAATCGTACGAATGCATTAGAATGGATACATTCGTGCGAATGAATTAGAATGGATCGTACGAATGAATTAGAATGGATCATACAAATGAATTAGAAAGGTTATATTCGTGAGAATGAATTAGAATGGATCGTACAAATGAATTAGAATGGATCATGCGAATGGATTAGAATAGATCGTGCAAATGAATTAGAATGGATACATTCGTGCTAATGAATTAGAATGGATCGTACGAATGAATTAGAATGGATTGTGCGAATGAGTTAGAATGGATCGTATGAACGAATTAGAATAGATCGTACGAATGAATTAGAATGGATACATTTGTGCGAATGCATTAGAATGGATCATATGAAAGAATTAGAATGGATCGTACGAATGAATTAGAATGGATCATATGAACGAATTAGAATGGATCGTACGAATGAATTAGAATGGATACATTCGTACGATCCATTCTAATTCATTCGTACGATCCATTCTAATTCATTCATACGATCCATTCTAATTCATTCGCACGTACGATCCATTCTAATTTATTCGTACGATCCATTCTAATTCATTCGCACGATCCATTCTAATTTATTTGTACGAATGAATCCATTCTAATTCATTCGCCCGATCCATTCTAATTTATTCGTACGATCCATTCTAATTCATTCGTAGGATCTATTCTAATTCATTCGCACAAATGTATCTATTCTAATTCATTCGTACAATCCATTCTAATCCATTCACTGAATGAATTAGAATGGATCGTAGGAATGAATTAGAATGGATCGTACGAATGAATTAGAATGGTTACATTCGTGCGAATGAATTAGAATGGATCGTACGAATGGATTAGAATGGATCGTACAAATGGATTAGAATGGATCGTACGAATGAATTAGAATGGATCGTACAAATGAATTAGAAAGGTTACATTTGTGAGAATGAATTAGAATGAATCGTACGAATGGATTAGAATGGATCGAACGAATGGATTAGAATGGATCGTATGAATGAATTAGAATGGATCAAACAAATGAATTAGAAAGGTTACACTCGTGAGAATGAATTAGAATGGATCGTACGAATGAATTAGAATGGATCATGCGAATGAATTTGAATGGATCGTACGAATGAATTAGAATGGATCGAACGAATGAATTAGAATGGAACGTATGAACGAATTAGAATGGATCGTACGAATGAATTAGAATGGATATATTCGAGCGAATGAATTAGAATGGATCGTACAAATGAATTAGAATGGATCATAGGAATGAATTAGAATGGATACATTCGAGCGAATGAATTAGAATAGATCGTAGGAATGAATTAGAATGGATCATACAAATGAATTAGAATGGATCGTGCGAACGAATTAGAATAGATTGTACGAATGAATTAGAATGGATACAATCGTGCGAATGAATTAGAATGGATCGTACGAACGAATTAGAATGGATCATACGAATGGATTAGAATGGATCATAGGAATGAGTTAGAATGGATCGTAGGAATGAGTTAGAATGGATCGTATGAACGAATTTGAATGGATCGTACGAATGAATTAGAATAGATCGTACGAATGAATTAGAAAGGTTACATTCGTGAGAATGAATTAGAATGGATCGTACGAATGAATTAGAATGGATAATGCGAATGAATTTGAATGGATCATACGAATGAATTAGAATGGATCGAACGAATAAATTAGAATGGATACATTCGAGCGAATGAATTAGAATAGATCGTAGGAATGAATTAGAATGGATCATACGAATGAATTAGAATGGATCGAATGAATGAATTAGAATGGATACATTTGCACGATCCATTAGAATGGATCGTATGAACGAATTAGAATTCATTCGTACGATACATTATAATTAATTCGTACGATCCATTTTAATTCATTCGCACGATCCATTCTAATTCATTTGTACAAATGTATCCATTCTAATTCATTCGTACGATCCATTCTAATTCATTCGCACAAATGTATCCTTTCTAATTCATTTGTACGATCCATTCTAATTCATTCGTACGATCCATTCTAATTCATTCGCACGATCCGTTCTAATTCATTCGTACGATCCATTCTAATTCATTCCTACGATCCATTCTAATTCTTTCGTACGATCCATTCTAATTCATTCGTATGATCCATTCTAATTCATTCGCACGATCCATTCTAATTCATTCATACGATCCATTCTAATTCATTCACACGATCTATTCTAATCCATTCCTACGATCTATTCATTTGTGAGAATGAATTAGAATGGATCGTACGAATAAATTAGAATGGATCTTACGAATGAATTATAATGGATACATTGGTGCGAATGAATTAGAATAGATTTGAATGGATCGTACGAATGGATTAGAATCCATTCTAATTCATTTGTATAATCCATTCTAATTCATCACTCGATCCATTCTAATTCATTCGCTCGAATGTATCCATTCTAATTCAATCGTACGATCCATTCTAATGCATTCGTACGATCCATTCTAATTCATTCGTACGATCCATTCTAATTCATTCGTATGATCTATTATAATTCATTCGCTCGAATGTATCCATTCTAATTCATTCGTACGATCCATTCTAATTCGTTCATACGATCCATTCTAATTCATTCGCTCGAATGTATCCATTCTAATTCATTCGTGCGAATATACGATCCATTCTAATTTATTCGCAAGAATGTATCTATTCTAATTCATTCGTACAATCCATTCTAATTTATTCGTAAAAATGGATACATTCGTACGAACGAATTAGAATGGATCGTATGAACGAATTAGAATGGATCGTACGAATGAATTAGAATGGATCGTATGAATGAATAAGAATGGATCGTACGAATGAATTAGAATGGATCGTGCGAATGAATTAGAATGAATCGTACGAATGCATTAGAACGGATACATTCGTGCGAATGAATTAGAATGGATCGTACGATAGAATTAGAATGGATCATACAAATGAATTAGAAAGGTTGCATTCGTGAGAATGAATTAGAATGGATCGTACGAATGAATTAGAATGGATCATGCGAATGAATTTGAATAGATCGTACGAATGAATTAAGATGGATCGAACGAATGAATTAGAATGGATACATTCGAGCGAATGAATTAGAATGGATCGTATGAATGAATTAGAATGCATCGTGCGAATGAATTAGAATGGATCGTACGAATGGATTAGAATGGATCGTACAAATGGATTAGAATGGATCGTACGAATTAATTAGAATGGATCGTACGAATGAATTAGAATGGATACATTCGAGCAAATGAATTAGAATGGATCGTACGAATGAATTAGAATGGAACGTGCGAATGAATTAGAATGGATCGTACGAATGAATTAGAATGGATCGTGCGAATGAATTCGAATGGATCCATCCATTCGTACGATCCATTCTAATCCATTCATATGATCCATTCTAATCCATTCATACGATCCATTCTAATTCATTCTCACAAATGTAACCTTTCTAATTCATTTGTACGATCCATTCTAATCCATTCGTACGATCCATTCTAATCCATTCGTACGATCCATTCTAATCCATTCGCACGAATGTAACCATTCTAATTCATTCGTACGATCCATTCTAATTCATTCGCACGATCCATTCTAATTCATTCGTACGTTCCATTCTAATTCATTCGCACGTTCCATTCTAATTCATTCATACGATCCATTCTAATTCATTTGCTCGAATGTATCCATTCTAATTCATTCGTACGATCCATTCTAGTTCATTCGTACGATCCATTCAAATTCATTCGCACGAATGAATTTGAATGGATCGTACGAATGAATTAGAATGGATCGTACGAATGAATTAGAATGGATACATTCGTGCGAATGAATTAGAATGGATCGTATGAATGAATTAGAATGGATTGTACGAATGAATTAGAATAGCTCATATGAATGAATGAATCGTACGAACGAATTAGAATGGATACATTCAAATATATCCATTCTAATTCATTTGTACGATGCAATCTAATTTATTCGCACAAATGTATCTATTCTAATTCATTCGTACAATGCGTTCTAATCCATTCGTACGATCCATTCTAATCCATTCGTACGATCCATTCTAATTCATTCGCACGAATGTATCCATTCAAATTCATTCGTACGATCCATTCTAATTCATTCGTACGATCTATTCTAATTCATTTGTATGATCAATTCTAATTCATTCGCACGATCCATTCTAATTCATTCGTACGATCCATTCTAACTCATTCGCACGAATGTATCCATTCCAACGAATGAATTAGAATGGATACATTCGAGCGAATGAATTAGAATAGATCGTACAAATAAATTAGAATGGATACCTTTGTGCATATGAATTAGAATGGATCGTACGAATGGATTAGAATGGATCGTACGAATGGATTAGAATGGATCGTACGAATGAATTAGAATGGATTGTGCGAATGAATTAGAATGGATACATTCGTGCGAATGAATTAGAATAGATCGTACGAATGAATTAGAATAGAACGTGCGAATGAATTAGAATGGATCATACGAATGAATTAAAATGGATCGTGCGAATGAATTAGAATGGATCGTACGAATGAATTAGAATGGTTACATTCGTGCGAATGAATTAGAATGGATCGTACGAATGGATTAGAATGGATCGTACGAATGGATTAGAACGCATTGTACGAATGAATTAGAATAGATACATTTGTACGAATAAATTTGAATGGATCGTATGAATGGATTAGAATGGATTGTACGTGCGAATGAATTAGAATGGATCGTACGAATGGATTAGAATGGATCGTACGAATGGATTAGAATAGATCGTACGAATGAATTAGAATGGATCGTACGAATGAATTAGAATGGATCTTACGAATGAATTAGAATGGATACATTCGAGTGAATGAATTAGAATGGATCATACGAATGAATTAGAATGGATACATTTGTGCGAATGAATTTGAATGGATTGCACGAATTGAATTAGAATGGATCATACGAATGAATTAGAATGGATCGTGCGAATGAATTAGAATTGATCATACGAATGAATTAGAATGGATCGTTCGAATGAATTAGAATGGATCGTACGAATGGATTAGAATGGATCGTACGAATGAATTAGAATAGATCGTGCAAATGAATTAGAATGGATACATTCGTGCGAATGAATTAGAATGGATCATAGGAATGAATTAGAATGGATCATGCAAATGAATTAGAATGGTTACATTCGTGCGAATGAATTAGAATTGATCGTAGGAATGAATTAGAATGGATCATACGAATGAATTAGAAAGGATCGTAAATTCGAGCGAATGAATTAGAATGGATCGTACGAATGAATTAGAATTGATCATGCGAATGAATTTGAATGGATCGTACGAATGAATTAGAATGGATCATACAAATGAATTAGAAAGGTTACATTCGTGCGAATGAATTAGAAAGGATCGTACGAATGAGTTAGAATGGATCATACGAATGAATTAGAATAAATCGTACGAATGAATTAGAATGGTTACATTCGAGCGAATAAATTAGAATGAATTAGAATGGATACATTTGTGCGAATGAATTAGAATGGATCGTGCAAATGAATTAGAATGGATCGTACGAATGAATTAGAATGGATCGTACGAATGAATAAGAATGGATACATTCGAGATCCGTTCTAATTCATTCCTATGATCCATTCTAATCCATTCTAATTCATTTGTACGAACCATTCTAATCCATTCGTAAGATCCATTCTCATTCATTCGTACGATCCATTCCAATTCATTCTCACAAATGTAACCTTTCTAATTCATTCGTACGATCCATTCTAATTCATTCGTTCAATCCATTCTAATCCATTCGTATGATCCATTCTAATCCATTCGTACGATCCATTCTAATTCAGTCGTATAAATGTATCCATTTTAATTCATTCCTACGATCCATTCTAATTCATTCGTACGATCTAATTCATTCGTACGATCCATTCTAATTCATTCGTACGATCGATTCTAATTCATTCCCACGATCCATTCTAATTCATTCGTATGATCCATTCTAATTCATTCGTATGATCCATTCTAATTCATTCGCACGATCCATTCTAATTCATTCGTACGATCCATTCTAATTCGTTCGTACGATCCATTCTAATTCGTTCATACGATCTATTCTAGTTCATTCGCATAATCCATTCTAATTCATTCGTACGATCCATTCTAATTCATTCGTATGATCCATTCTAACTCCTTCGGATCCATTCGTACAATCCATTCTAATTCATTCGTATGATCCATTCGTACGATCCATTCTAATTCATTCGTACAATGCGTTCTAATCCATTCGTACGATCCATTCTAATTCATTCGTATGATCTATTCTAATTCATTCGCACGAATGTATCCATTCTAATTCATTTGCACGATCCATTCTAATTCATTCCTATGATCCATTCTAATTCATTCGTACGATCCATTCTAATTCATTCGCTCGAATGTATCTATTCTAATTCATTCGTACGATCCATTCTAATTCGTTCGTACGATCCATTCTAATTCGTTCGTACGATCCATTCTAATTCGTTCGTACGATTCATTCTAATTCATTCGTACGATCCATTCTAATGCATTCGTACGATCCATTCTAATTCATTCGTACGATCCATTATAATTCATTTGTACGATCTAATTCTAATTAGAATAGATACATTTGTGCGAATGAATTAGATTGCATCGTACGAATGAATTTGAATGCATTCCAATTCATTTGTATGATCTAATTCTAATTCATTCGCACGATCCATTCTAATTAGAAAGGTTACATTCGAGCGAATGAAATAGAATAGATCCATTCTAATTCATTCGCACGATCCATTCTAATTCATGCGTATGATCCATTCGAATTCATTCCTATGATCTATTCTAATTCATTCGCTCGAATGTATCCATTCTAATTCATTCGTTCGATCCATTCTAATTCATTCGTACAATCCATTCTAATTCATTCGTATGATCTATTCTAATTCATTCGTCCGATCCATTCTAATTCATTCGTACGAATGTAACCATTCTAATTCATTTGTACGATCCATTCTAATTCATTCGCACGATCCATTCTAATTCATTCGTACGATTCATTCTAATTCATTCGCACGATCCATTCTAATTCATTCGTACGATCCATTTTAATTCATTCATACGATCCATTCTAATTCATTCGTACGATCCGTTCTAATTCATTCTCACGAATGTATCCATTCTAATTCATTTGCACGATCCATTCTAATTCATTCCTATGATCCATTCTAATTCATTCGTACGATCCATTCTAATTCATTCGCTCGAATGTATCCATTCTAATTCATTCGTACGATCCATTCTAATTCGTTCGTACGATTCATTCTAATTCGTTCGTACGATCCATTCTAATTCATTCGTACGATTCATTCTAATTCATTCGTACGATCCATTCTAATGCATTCATACGATCCATTCTAATTCATTCGTACGATCCATTCTAATTCATTCGTACGATCCATTCGAATTTATTCGCACGATCAATTCTAATTCATTTGTACGATATAATTCTAATTAGAATAGATACATTTGTGCGAATGAATTAGATTGCATCGTACGAATGAATTTGAATGCATTCCAATTCATTCGTATGATCTAATTCTAATTCATTCGCACGATCCATTCTAATTAGAAAGGTTACATTCGAGCGAATGAAATAGAATAGATCGTAGGAATGAATTAGAATGGATCATACGAATGAATTAGAATGGATCGTGCGAATGAATTAGAATGAATCGTACGAATGCATTAGAATAGATCATACGAATGAATTAGAATGGATCGTGCGAATGAATTAGAGTGGATCATAGGAATGAATTAGAATGGATACATTCGTGCGAATGAATTTGAATATATCATATGAATGAATTTGAATGGATCATACGAATAAATTAGAATGGATCGTGCGAATGAATTAGAATGGATCGTACGAATAAATTATAATGGATACATTCGTGCGAAGGAATTAGAATGGATCGTACGAATGAATTAGAATGGATACGAATGAATTAGAATGGATCGTACGAATGAATTAGAATGGATACATTCGTGCGAATGAATTAGAATGGATCGTACGAATGGATTAGAATGGATCATACAAATGAAACAGAAAGGTTACATTCATGAGAATGAATTAGAATGGATTAGAATGGATCGTACGAATTAATTAGAATGGATACATTCGTGCGAATGAACTAGAATAGATCGTATGAATGAATTAGAATGGATCGTCCGAATGAATTAGAATGGATCGTACGAATGGATTAGAATGGATCGTACAAATAAATTAGAATGGATTCATTCGTACGATCCATTCTAATTCATTCGTATGATCCATTCTAATTCGTTCGTACAATCCATTCTAATTCATTCGCACGATCCATTCTAATTCATTCGCACGAATGTATCCATTCTAAATCATTTGCACGATCCATTCTAATTCAATCCTATGATCCATTCTAATTCATTCGTACGATCCATTCTAATTCATTCATCCGATCCATTCAAATTCATTCATACGATCCATTCTAATTCATTCGTACGATCCATTCTAATTCATTCGCTCGAATGTATCCATTCTAATTCATTCGTATAATCCATTCTAATTCATTCGCACGATCCATTCTAACTCAGTCGTATGATCCATTCTAATTCATTCCTACGATCTATTCTAATTCATTCGCTCGAATGTATCCATTCTAATTCATTCGTTCGATCCATTCTAATTCATTCTTACGACCCATTCTAATTCATTTGTACAATCCATTCTATGATCCATTCGTACGAACCATTCTAATTCATTCTCACAAATGTAACCTTTCTAATTCATTCGTACGATCCATTCTAATTCATTCATACGATCACGAATGTATCCATTATAATTCATTCGCACGATCCATTCTAATTCATTGGTTCGATCCATTCTAATTCATTCGTATGATCCATTCAAATTCATTCGCATGATCTATTCTAATTCATTCGTACGATCCTTTCTATTAGAATGGATCGAGCGAATGAATTAGAATGGATCGTATGAATGAATTAGAATAGATACATTTGTGCGAAAGAATTAGAATGGATCATACGAATGAATTAGAATTGATCGTACGAATAAATTAGAATGGATCGTACGAATGGATAGTACGCATAAATTAGAATGGATCGTACAAATGAATTAGAATGGATACATTTGTACGAATGAATTAGAATGGATCGTACGAATGAATTAGAATGGATCGTACGAATGAATTAGAATGGATCGAACGACTGAATTAGAATGGATTGTACGAATGAATTAATGCATTAGAATGGATCGTACGAATGGATTAGAATAGATCGTACGAATTCATTCTAATTCATTCGTACGATCCATTCTAATTCATTCGCTCGAATGTATCCATTCTAATTCATTCGTTCGATCCATCTTAATTCATTCGTACGATCTATTCAAATTCATTCGCATGATCCATTCTAATTCATTCGTACGATCCATTCTAATTCATTCGTACGATCTATTCTAGATCATACGAATGAATTAGAATGGATTGTACGAATGAATTTGAATGGATCGTACGAACGAATTAGAATGGATCGTACGAACGAATTAGAATGGATCATAGGAATGAATAAAAATGGATCGTGCAAATGAATTAGAATGGATACATTCGTGCGAATGAATTAGAATTGATCATACAAATGAATTAGAATGATACATTTGTGCGAATGAATTAGAATGGATCGTACCAATGAATTAGAATGGATACATTCGTACGATCCATTCTAATTCATTCGTACGATCCATTCTAATCCATTCGTACGATCCATTCTAATTCATTCGTACGATCCATTCTAATTAATTTGTACGATCCATTCTAATTCGTTCGTACGATCCATTCTAATTCATTCGTACGATCCATTCTAATTCATTCGCACGAATGTAACCATTCTAATTCATTCGCACGATCCATTCTAATTCATTCCTACAATCCATTCTAATTCATTCGCACGAATGTATCCATTCTAATTTATTTGCACGATCCATTCTAATTCATTCGTACGATCCATTCTAATTCATTCGTACGATCCATTTTAATTCATTCGCACGAATGTATCCATTCTAATTCATTCGTACAATCCATTCTAATTCATTCGCACGATCCTTTCTAATTCATTCGTATGATCCATTCTAATTCATTCCTACGATCTATTATAATTCATTCGTACGATCATTCGTACGATCCATTCTAATTCATTCGTATGATCAATTCTAATTCATTCCTATGATCGATTCTAATTCATTCGTATGATACATTCATACGACTGAATTAGAATGGATTGTATGAATGAATTAGAATTAATCATACGAATGAATTAGAATGGATCGCACGAATGATCGTACGAATGAATTAGAATGGATCGTACGAATGAATTAGAATGGATCCACCGAATGAGTTAGAATGGATCATACGAATGAATTAGAATGGATCGTACGAATGAATTAGAATGGATTGTGCGAATGAATTAGAATGGATCGTATGAATGAATAAGAATGGATCGTACGAATGAATTAGAATGGATCGTACGAATAAATTAGAATGGATCGTGCGAATGGATTAGAATGGATCGTACGAATGAATTAGAATGGATCGTGCGAATGAATTAAAATGGAACGCACAAATGAATTAGAATGGATCGGACGAATTAATTAGAATGGATCGTACGAATTAATTAGAATGGATACATTCGAGCGCACGAATGTATCCATTCTAATTCATTCGCACAATCCAATCTAATTCAAACATACGATCCATTCTAATTCATTCACATGATGTATTCTAATTCATTTGTATGATCCATTCTAATTCGTTCGTATGATCCTTTCTAATTCATTCCTACAATCTATTCTAATTCATTCGTATGATCCATTCTAATTCATTCCTACGATCTATTCTAATTCATTCGCTCGAATGTATCCATTCTAATTCATTCGTTCGATCCATTCTAATTCATTCGTACGATCGTACGAATGAATTAGAATGGATCGTACGAATGAATTAGAATGGATCGTATGAACGAATTAGAATGGATCGTTTGAATGAATTAGAATGGATCGTACGAATGAATTAGAATGGATACATTCGAGCGAATGAATTAGAATGGATCGTACGAATGAATTAGAATGGATCATAGGAATGATGTAGAATGGATCGTGCAAATGAATTAGAATGGATACATTCGTGCGAATGAATTAGAATGGCTCGTAGGAATGAATTAGAATGGATCGTACGAATGAATTAGAATGGTTACATTTGTGCGAATAAATTAGAATGGATCGTACGAATGGATTAGAATGGATCGTACGAATGGATTAGAATGGATCGTACGAATTAGAATGGATCGTACGAATGAATTAAAATGGATACATTCATACGACTGGGTTAGAATGGATCGTGCGAATTAATTAGAATGGATCGTACGAATGAATTTGAATGCATACATTTGTGCGAATGAATCTGAATGGATTGTATGAATGAATTACAATGGATCATACGAATGGATTAGAATGGATCGTACGAATGAATTAGAATGGATCATACAAATGAATTAGAAAGGTTACATTCGTGAGAATGAATTAGAATGGATCGTACGAATGAATTTGAATGGATCATGCGATTCATTCTAATTCATTCGTACGATCCATTCTAATGCATTCGTACGATTCATTCTAATTCATTCGCACGATCCATTCAAATTCATTCGTATGATCCATTCTAATTTATTTGCACGAATATACGATCCATTCTAATTTATTCACAAGAATGTATCCATTCTAATTCATTCGTACAATCCATTCTAATTTATTCGTACAAATGTATCCATTCTAATTCATTCGTACGATCCATTCTAATTCATTCGTACGATTCATTCTAATTCATTTGCACGATCCATTCTAATTTATTCGTACGATCAATTCTAATTCATTCGCACGAATATATCCATTCTAATTCATTCGCACAATCCATTCTAATTCATTCGCACGATCCATTCTAATTCATTCGTATGATCCATTCTAATTCATTCAATGAATTAGAAAGGATACATTCGTGCGAATGAATTAGAATGGATCGGACGAATGAATTAGAATGGATTGTACGATTCATTCTAATTCGTTCGTACGATCCATTCTAATTCATTCGTATGATCCATTCTAACTCATTCGGTGGATCCATTCTAATTCATTCGTACGATCCATTCTAATTCATTCGCACTATCCATTCTAATTCATTCGCACGATCTATTCTAATTCATTCGTAAGATCCATTCTAATTCATTCGCATGAATATATCCATTCTAATTCATTTGTACGATCCATTCTAATTCATTCGTACAATGCGTTCTAATCCATTCATACGATCCATTCTAATTCATTCCTATGATCCATTCTAATTCATTCGTACGATCCTAATTCATTCCTATGATCCATTCTAATTCATTCGTACGATCCATTCTAATTCATTCGCTCGAATGTATCCATTCTAATTGATTCGTACGATCCATTCTAATTCGTTCATACGATCCATTCTAATTCGTTCGTACGAATGTATCCATTCTAATTCATTCGCACGATCCATTCTAATCCATTCGTATGATCCATTCTAATTCATTCGTATAAATGAATTAGAATGGATCGTATGAATGAATAAGAATGGATCATACGAATGAATTAGAATGGATCGTGCGAATGAATTAGAATGAATCGTACGAATACATTAGAATGGATACATTCGTGCGAATGAATTAGAATGGATCGTACGAATGAATTAGAATGGATCATACAAATGAATTAGAAAGGTTACATTCGTGAGAATAAATTAGAATGGATCGTACGAATGAATTAGAATGGATCATGCAAATGAATTTGAATAGATCGTACAAATGAATTAAGATGGATCGAACGAATGAATTAGAATGGATACATTCGAGCGAATAAATTAGAATGGATCGTATGAATGAATTAGAATGGATCGTGCGAATGAATTAGAATGGATCGTACGAATGGATTAGAATGGATCGTAAAAATGGATTAGAATGGATCGTACGAATGGATTAGAATGTGGATTAGAATGGATCGTACGAATGGATTAGAATGGATCGTACGAATGATTTCGAATGGATCGTACAAATGAATTAGAAAGGTTACATTTGTGAGAATAAATTATGATGGATCGTACAAATGAATTAGAATGGATCGGACGAATGAATTAGAATGGATCGTACGATTCATTCTAATTTATTCGTACGATCCATTCAAATTCATTTGCTCGAATGTAACCTTTCTAATTTATTTGTATGATCCATTCTAATTCATTCGTACGATCCATTCTAATTCATTCGCACGAATGTATCCATTCTAATGCATTCGTACGATTCATTCTAATTCATTCGCACGATCCATTCTAATTCATTCGTACGATCCATTCTAATTCATTCTAATTCATTCTCACAAATGTAACCTTTCTAATTCATTTGTATGATCCATTCTAAATCATTCGTACGATCCATTCTAATTCATTCGTATGATCCATTCTAATTCATTTGTACGATCCATTCTAATTCATTTGCATGAATGTATCCATTCTAATTCATTCGTACGATCCATTCTAATTCGTTCATACGATCCATTCTAATTCGTTCGTACGATCCATTCTACTTCGTTCGTACGATCCATTCTAATGAATTCGTATGATCCATTCTAATCCATTTGCATGATCCATTCTAATTCATTCCTATGATCCATTCTAATTCATTCGTACGATCTATTCTAATTCATTCGCTCGAATGTATCTATTCTAATTCATTTGCACGATCTATTCTAATTCATTCGTACAATCCATTCTAATTCATTCGTACGATCCATTCTAATACGTTCGTATGATCCATTCTAATTCATTCGTATGATCCATTCTAATCCATTTGCACGATCCTTTCTAATTCATTCCTATGATCCATTTTAATTCATTCGTACGATCCATCCTAATTCATTCGCACGAATGTATCCATTCTAAATCATTTGCACGATCCATTCTAATTCATTCGTACAATCCATTCTAGTTCATTCGTATGATCCATTCTAATTCGTTCGTACGATCCATTCTAATTCATTCGTATGATCCATTCTAATTCATTTGTACGATCCATTCTAATTCATTCGTACGATCCAATCTAATTCATTCATATGATCTATTCTAATCCATTCGCATGATTAGAATGGATACATTCGAGCGAATGAATTAGAATGGATCGGACGAATGAATTAGAATGGATCATACGAATGGATTAGAATGGATCCTTTCTAATTCATTTGTACGATCCATTCTAATTCATTCGTACGATCCATTCTAATCCATTCGTACGATCCATTCTAATTCATTCGCACGAATGTAACCATTCTAATTCATTCGTACGATCCATTCTAATTCATTCCTACGATCCATTCTTATAGAATGGATCGTACGAATGAATTAGAATGGATCGTGCGAATAAATTCCATTCTAATTCATTCGCACGATCCATTCTAATATCCATTCTAATTCATTCGCACGATCCATTCTAATTCATTCGTACAATCCATTCTAATCCATTCGTACGATCCATTCTAATCCATTCGTACGATCCATTCTAATCCATTCGTACGATCCATTCTAATTCATTCTCACAAATGTAACCTTTCTAATTCATTTGTACGATCCATTCTAATTCATTCGTACGATCCATTCTAATCCATTCCTACGATCCATTCTAATTCATTCGCACGAATGTATCCATTCTAATTCATTTGCACGATTCATTCTAATTCATTCCTATGATCCATTCTAATTCATTCGTATGATCCATTCTAATTCATTGCTCGAATATATCCATTCTAATTCATTCGTACGATCCATTCTAATTCGTTCATACGATCCATTCTAATTCGTTCGTACGATCCATTCTAATTCATTCATATGATCCATTCTAATCCATTCGTACGATCCATTCTAATTCATTCGTAGGAATGAATTAGAATGGAAACATTTGTGCGAATGAATTAGAATGGATACATACGAATGAATTAGAATGGATCGTACGAACGAATTAGAATGGATCGTATGAACGAATTAGAATGGATCGTACGAATGAATTAGAATGGATATATTCGAGCGAATGAATTAGAATGGATCGTACGAACGAATTAGAATGGATCATAGGAATGAATTAGAATGGATCGTGCAAATGAATTAGAATGGATACATTCGTGCGAATGAATTAGAATGGATCGTAGGAATGGATTAGAATGGATCGTACGAATGAATTAGAATGGATCGTACAAATGAATTAGAAAGGTTACATTTGTGAGAATGAATTAGAATGGATCGTACGAATGGACTAGAATGGATCGTACGAATGGATTAGAATGGATTGTACGAATGAATTAGAATGGATACATTCGTGCGAATGAATTAGAATGGATTGTATGAATGAATTAGAATGGATCGTACGAATGAATTAGAATAGTTACATTCGTGTGAATGAATTAGAATGGATCGTACGAATGAATTAGAATGGATACATTCGAGCGAATGAATTAGAATAGATCGTACAAATGAATTAGAATGGATCGTACAAATGAATTAGAAAGGTTACATTTGTGAGAATGAGTTAGAATGGATCGTATGAATGAATTAGAATCGATCATACGAATGAATTAGAATGGTTACATTCATGCGAATGAATTAAAATGGATCGTACGAATGGATTAGAATGGATCGTACGAATGGAATAGAATGGATCGTACGAATGAATTAGAATGGATCGTACAAATGAATTAGAAAGGTTTCATTTGTGAGAATGAATTAGAATGGATCGTACGAATGAATTAGAATGGATCGTACGAATGGATTAGAATGGATCGTATGAATGAATTAGAATGGATCGTTCGAATGAATTAGAATGGATACATTCGAGCGAATGAATTAGAATGGATCGTACGAATGAATTAGAATGGATCGTAGGAATGAATTAGAATGGATACATTCGTGCGAATTAATTAGAATGGATCGTACGAATGAATTAGAATAGATCGTACAAATGAATTAGAATGGATCGTGCGAATGAATTTGAATTAATCATACAAATGAATTAGAATGAATCATACGAATGAATTAGAATGGATTAGAATGGATCATACGAACGAATTAGAATGGATCTTACGAACGAATTAGAATGGATCGTCTGAACGAATTAGAATGGATCGTACGAATGAATTAGAATGGATACATTGAGCGAATGAATTAGAATGGATCATACGGATGAATTAGAATGGATCATAGGAATGAATTAGAATGGATCATAGGAATGAATTAGAATGGATCATAGGAATGAATTAGAATGGATCATACGGATGAATTAGAATGGGTACATTCTAATTAGAATGGATCATAGCGAATGAATTAGAATGGATCATACGGATGAATTAGAATGGATCATAGGAATGAATTAGAATGGATCATAGCGAATGAATTAGAATGGATCATACGGATGAATTAGAATGGATCATAGGAATGAATTAGAATGGATCATAGGAATGAATTAGAATGGATCATACGGATGAATTAGAATGGGTACATTCTAATTAGAATGGATCATAGCGAATGAATTAGAATGGATCATACGGATGAATTAGAATGGATCATAGGAATGAATTAGAATGGATCATAGCGAATGAATTAGAATGGATCATACGGATGAATTAGAATGGATCATAGGAATGAATTAGAATGGATCATAGGAATGAATTAGAATAGATCGTACAAATGAATAAGAATGGATCGTGCGAATGAATTTTAATTAATCATACAAATGAATTACAATGAATCATACGGATGAATTAGAATGGATCATAGGAATGAATTAGAATGGATACATTGAGCGAATGAATTAGAATGGATCATACGGATGAATTAGAATGGATCATAGGAATGAATTAGAATGGATCATAGGAATGAATTAGAATGGATCATAGGAATGAATTAGAATGGATCATACGGATGAATTAGAATGGGTACATTCTAATTAGAATGGATCATAGCGAATGAATTAGAATGGATCATACGGATGAATTAGAATGGATCATAGGAATGAATTAGAATGGATCATAGCGAATGAATTAGAATGGATCATACGGATGAATTAGAATGGATCATAGGAATGAATTAGAATGGATCATAGGAATGAATTAGAATAGATCATACGGATGAATTAGAATGGGTACATTCTAATTAGAATGGATCATAGCGAATGAATTAGAATGGATCATACGGATGAATTAGAATGGATCATAGGAATGAATTAGAATGGATCATAGCGAATGAATTAGAATGGATCATACGGATGAATTAGAATGGATCATAGGAATGAATTAGAATGGATCATAGGAATGAATTAGAATAGATCGTACAAATGAATTAGAATGGATCGTGCGAATGAATTTGAATTAATCATACAAATGAATTAGAATGAATCATACGAATGAATTAGAATGGATTAGAATGGATCGTACGAACGAATTAGAATGGATCTTACGAACGAATTAGAATGGATCGTCTGAACGAATTAGAATGGATCGTACGAATGAATTAGAATGGATACATTGAGCGAATGAATTAGAATGGATCATACGGATGAATTAGAATGGATCATAGGAATGAATTAGAATGGATCATAGGAATGAATTAGAATGGATCATGCAAATGAATTAGAATGGGTACATTCGTGCGAATGAATTAGAATGGATAGTAGGAATGAATTAGAATGGATCGTATGAATGGATTAGAATGGATACATTCGTGCGAATGAATTAGAATAGATCATATGAATGAATTAGAATGGATCGTACGAATGGATTAGAACGCATTGTACGAATGAATTAGAATGGATCGTACGAATGGATCATACGAATGAATTAGAATGGATCGTACGAATGGATCCGAATGAGTTAGAATGGATCATACGAATAAATTAGAATGGATCGTACGAATGAATTAGAATGGATTATACGAATGAATTAGAATGGATCGTATGAACGAATTAGAATGGATCGTACGAATGAATTAGAATGGATCGTACGAATGAATTAGAATGGATCATACGAATGAATTAGAATGGATCGTGCAAATGAATTAGAATGGATTGTACGAATGAATTAGAATGGATACATTCGTGCGAATGAATTAGAATGGATCGTACGAATGGATTAGAATGGATCGTACGAATGGATCATGCAAATGAATTAGAATGGATCGTACGAATGAATTAGAATGGATCGTACGAATGAATTAGAATGGATACATTCGTGCGAATGAATTAGAATGGATTGTGCGAATGAATTAGAATGGATCGTACGAATGAATTAGAATGGATTGTACGAATGAATTAGAATGGATCGTACAAATGAATTAGAAAGGTTACATTTGTGAGAATGAATTAGAATGGATCGTACGAATGAATTAGAATGGATCGTGCGAATGAATTAGAATGGTTACATTCGTGCGAGTGAATTAGAATAGATCATACGAATGAATTAGAATGGATACATTCGAGTGAATGAATTAGAATGGATCGTACGAATGAATTAGAATGGATCGAATGAATGAATTAGAATGGATACATTCGAGCAAATAAATTAGAATAGATCGTAGGAATGAATTAGAATGGTGCATACGAATGAATTAGAATAGATCGTAGGAATGAATTAGAATGGATCATACGAATGAATTAGAATGGATCGTACGAACGAATTAGAATGGATCTTACGAACGAATTAGAATGGATCGTATGAACGAATTAGAATGGATACATTCGTGCGAATGAATTAGAATGGATCGTACAAATGAATTAGAATTGATCTACGAATGAATTAGAATAGATCGTACGAATGAATTTGAATGGATCGTACGAATGAATTAGAATGGATCGAATGTAACCTTTCTAATTCATTTGTACTATCCATTCTAATTCATTCGCACGATCTATTCTAATTCATTCGTATGATCCATTCTAATTCATTCCTACGATCTATTCATTCGCACGATCCATTCTTATTCATTCGTACGATCCATTCTAATTCATTCGTACGATCTATTCTAATTCATTCGCATGATCCATTCTAATTCATTCGTACGATCCATTCTACGATCCATTCTAATCGATTCTAATCCATTCGTACGATCCATTCTAATCCATTCGTACGATCCATTCTAATTCATTCTCACAAATGTAACCTTTCTAATTCATTTGACGAATGAATTAGAATGGATCATACAAATGAATTAGAAAGGTTACATTCGTGAAAATGAATTAGAATGGATCGTGCAAATGAATTAGAATTGATCATACGAATGAATTAGAATGGATCGTACGAATGAATAAGAATGGATCGTACGAATGAATTAGAATGGATACATTCGAGCGAATGAATTAGAATAGATCGTAGGAATGAATCAGAATGGATCATACGAATGAATTAGAATGGATCGTATGAATGAATTAGAATGGATCGTACGAATTAATTAGAATGGATACATTCATGCGAATGAATTAGAATGGATCGTACGAATGAATTAGAATGGATCGTACGACTGAATTAGAATGAATCGTACGAATGAATTAGAATGGATCGTACGAATGACTTAGAATGGATACATTTGTACGAATAAATTAGAATGGATTGTACGAATGAATTAGAATGGATACATTCTTGTGAATAAATTAGAATGGATCGTATATTCGTGCAAATAAATTAGAATGGATCATACGAATGAATTAGAATGGATCGTGTGAATGAATTAGAATGAATCGTACTAATGCATTAGAATGGATCGTACGAATGAATTAGAATGAATCGTACGATCCATTCTATTTCATTCGTCCGATCCATTCTAATTCATTCGCACGAATATATCCATTCTAATTCATTCGTACAATCCATTCTAATTCATTCGTACAATCCAATCTTATTCATTTATACGATCCATTCTAATTCATTCGTACGATCCATTTTAATTCATTCGTACGATCCATTCTAATTCATTCGCACTAATGTATCCATTCTAATTAATTCGTACGATCCATTCTAATTCATTCATACGATCCATTGTAATTCATTCGTATGATCCATTCTAATTCATTCCTACGTTCTATTCTTATTCATTCGCTCGAATGGATTGTACGAATGAATTAGATTGGATCATGCGAATGAATTTGAATGGATCGTACGAATGAATTAGAATGGATCGAACGAATGAATTAGAATGGATACATTCGAGCAAATGAATTAGAATAGATCGTAGAAATGAATTAGAATCGATCGTGCGAATGAATTAGAATATATCCATTCTAATTCATTTGTACGATACATTCTAATTCATTCGTACAATGCGTTCTAATCCATTCATACGATCCATTCTAATTCATTCCTATGATCCATTCTAATTCATTCGTACGATCCATTCTAATTCATTCGCTCGAATGTATCCATTCTAATTCATTCGTACGATCAATTCTAATTCGCTCATACGATCTATTCTAATTCGTTCGTACGAATGTATCCATTCTAATTCATTCGCACGATCCATTCTAATCCATTCGTACGATCCATTCTAATTCATTCGTACAAATGAATTAGAATGGATCATATGAATGAATAAGAATGGAACGTACGAATGAATTAGAATGGATCGTGCGAATGAATTAGAATGAATCGTACGAATGCATTAGAATGGATACATTCGTGCGAATGAATTAGAATGGATCGTACGAATGAATTAGAATGAATCATACAAATGAATTAGAAAGGTTACATTCGTGAGAATGAATTAGAATGGATCGTACGAATGACCTAGAATGGATCATGCGAATGAATTAGAATGGATCGTACGAATGGATTAGAACGCATTGTACGAATGAATTAGAATGGATCGTACAAATGAATTAGAATGGATATATTCATGCGAATGAATTAGAGAATGGATCCACCAAATGAATTAGAATGGATCGTACGAATGAATTAGAATGAATCATCCGAATGAATTAGATCGTATGATTCATTCTAATTCATTCGTACGATCCATTCTAATGCATTCGTATGATTCATTCTAATTCATTCGCACGATCTATTCTAATTCATTCGTACGATCCATTCTTATTCATTCATACGATCAATTCTAATTCATTCGCACGAATGTAACCATTCTAATTCGCACGATCCATTCTAATTCATTCGTACGATCCATTCTAATTCATTCGTACGATCCATTCTAATTCATTCGCACAAATGTATCCATTCTAATTCATTTGTATGATCCATTCAAATTCATTCGTACGATCAATTTTAATCCATTCGTACGATCCATTCTAATCCATTCGTACGATCCATTCTAATCCATTCGTATGAATTCATCCATTTTAATTTGTACCAATGAATTAGAATGAATTAGAATGGATTGTACGAATGAATTAGAATGGATACATTCGTGCGAATGAATTAGAATGGATCGTACGAATGAATTAGAATGGATCGTGCGAATGAATTAGAATGAATCGTACGAATGAATTAGAATGGATCGTACGAATGAATTAGAATGGATATATTTGGACGAATAAATTAGAATGGAATGTACGAATGAATTAGAATGGATACATTCTTGCGAATAAATTAGAATGGATCGTATATTCATGCAAATAAATTACAATGGATCATACGAATGAATTAGAATGGATCGTGTGAATGAATTAGAATGAATCGTACGAATGCACTAGAATGGATCGTACGAATGAATTAGAATGGATACATTTGTGCGAATGAATTAGAATGGATCGTACGAATGAATTAGAATGGATCGTACGAATGAATTAGAATTGATCATACTAATGAATTAGAATGGATCGTACGAATGAATTAGAATGGATCGTGCGAATGAATTAGAATGGATCCACCGAATCAGTTAGAATTGATCATACGAATGAATTAGAATGGATCGTACGAACGAATTAGAATGAATCGTACGATCCATTCTAATTTATTCGTCCGATCAGATCTAATTCATTCGCACGAATGTATCCATTCTAATTCATTCGTACAATCCATTCTAATTCATTCGCACGATCCATTCTAATTCATTCGTATGATCCATTCTAATTCATTCCTACGATCTATTCTAATTCATTCGTACGATCCATTCTAATTCATTCCTATGATCCATTCTAATTCATTCGTACGATCCATTCTAATTCATTCGCACGAATGTAACCATTCTAATTCATTCGTACGATCCATTCTAATTTATTCCTATGATCCATTCTAATTCATTCGCACGAATGTATCCATTCTAATTCGTTTGCACGATCCATTCTAATTCATTCCTATGATCCATTCTAATTCGTTCGTACGATCCATTCTAATTCGTTCGTACGATCCATTCTAATTCATTCGTACGATCCATTCTAATTCATTCGTACGATCTATTCTAATTCATTCGTATGATCCATTCTAATTCATTCCTACGATCTATTCTAATTCATTCGCTCGAATGTATCCATTCTAATTCATTCTAATTCTAATTAGAATAGATTATACGAATGAATTAGAATGGATTGTACGAATGAATTTGAATGGTTACATTCGTGTGAATGAATTAGAATGGATCGTACGAATGGATTAGAATGGATCGTACGAATGAATTAGAATGGATCATGCGAATGAATTTGAATGGATTGTACGAATAAATTAGAATGGATCGTACGAATGAATTAGAAAAGGTTACATTTGTGAGAATGAATTAGAATGGATCGTACGAATGAATTAGAATGGATCGTACGAATGGATTAGAATGGATCGTACGAATGAATTAGAATGGATTGTGCAAATGAATTAGAATGGATCGTATGAATGAATTAGAATGGTTACATTCGTGCGAATGAATTAGAATGGATCGTACGAATGAATTAGAATAGTTACATTCGTGCGAATGAATTAGAATGGATCATACGAATGGTTTAGAATGGATCGTACGAATGGATTAGAATGGATCGTACGAATGAATTAGAATGGATCGTACGAATGAATTAGAATGGATACATTCGAGCGAATGAATTAGAATGGATTGGAATGGATCGTACGAATGAATAAGAAATGATCGTACAAATGAATTAGAAAGGTTACATTTGTGAGAATGAATTAGAATGGATCGTACGAATGAATTAGAATGGATCGTACGAATGAATTAGAATGGATACATTCGTGCGAATGAATTAGAATGGATCGTAGGAATGAATTAGAATGGATCGTACGAATGAATTAGAATGGTTACATTCGTGCGAATGAATTAGAATGGATCGTACGAATGAATTAGAATGGATCGTGCGAATGAATTAGAATTGATCATACGAATGAATTAGAATGGATCATACGAATCAATTAGAATGGATCGTATGAACGAATTAGAATGGATCGTACGAATGGATTAGAATGGATCATACGAATGGATTACAATGGATCGTACGAATGAATTAGAATGGATCGTGCGAATGAATTAGAATTGATCATACGAATGAATTAGAATAGATCGTACGAATGAATTAGAATGGATCATATGAAAGAATTAGAATGGATCGTGCGAATGAATTAGAAAGGATCGTACGAATGAATTAGAATGGATATATTCATTCGAATGAATTAGATTGCATCGTACGAATGAATTTGAATGGATTGTACGAATGAATTAGAATGGATCATACGAATGAATTAGAATGGATCATGCGAATGAATTAGAATAGATCGTACGAATGAATTAGAATGGATTGTACGAATAAATTAGAATGGATCGTGCGAATGAATTAGAATGGATCGTACGAATGAATTAGAATGGATCCACCAAATGAGTTAGAATGGATCATTCGAATGAATTAGAATGGATCGTACGAATGAATTAGAATGGATACATTCGTGTGAATGAATTAGAATGGATCGGACGAATGAATTAGAATTGATCGTGCGAATGAAATAGAATGGATCATACGATTGAATTTGAATGGATCCTACGAATAAATTAGAATGGATCATATGAATGAATTAGAATGGTTACATTCGTGCGAATGAATTAGAATGGATCGTACGAATGGATTAGAATGGATCGTATGAATGGATTAGAACGCATTGTACGAATGAATTAGAATAGATACATTTGTACGAATGAATTAGACTAGATCGTACGAATGAATTAGAATGGATCGTACGAATGAATTAGAATGGATCGAACGAATGAATTAGAATTGATACATTCGATCGAATGAATTAGAATAGATCGTAGGAATGAATTAGAATGGATCATACGAATGAATTAGAATGGATCGTGCGAATGAATTAGAATGGATTGTACGAATGAATTAGAATGGATACATTCGAGCGAATGAATTAGAATGGATCGTACGAATGAATTAGAATGGATCATAGGAATGAATTAGAATGGATCATACGAATGGATTAGAACGCATTGTACGAATGAATTAGAATGGATCGTACAAATGAATTAGAATGGATACATTCGTGCGAATGAATTAGAATGGATCGTACGAATGAATTAGAATGGATCGTGCGAATGAATTAGAATGGATAGTGCGAATGAATTAGAATAATTAGAATGGATCCACCGAATGAGTTAGAATGGATCATACGAATGAATTAGAATGGATCGTACGAACGAATTAGAATGAATCGTACGATCCATTCTAATTCATTCGTCCGATCCATTCTAATTCATTCGCACGAATGTATCCATTCTAATTCATTCGTACAATCCATTCTAATTCATTCGCACGATCCATTCTAATTCATTCGTATGATCCATTCTAATTCATTCCTACGATCTATTCTAATTCATTTGCTCGAATATATCCATTCTAATTTATTCGTTCGATCCATTCTAATCCATTCGTACGATCCATTCTAATTCATTCCTATGATCTATTCTAATTCATTCGTACGATCCATTCTAATTCATTCGCTCGAATGTATCCATTCTAATTTATTCGTATGATCCATTCTAATTCATTCCTACGATCCATTCTAATCCATTCGGACGATCCATTCAAATTCATTCGTACTATGCGTTCTTATCCATTCATACGATCCATTCTAATCCTTTCGTACGATCCATTCTAATTCATTCGCACGAATGTAACCATTCTAATTCATTCGTACGATCCATTCTAATTCATTCCTACGATCCATTCTAATTCATTTGCATGAATGTATCCATTCTAATTCATTCGTATGATCCATTCTAATTCATTCGCACGATCCATATTAATTCATTCGTACGATCCATTCTAATTCATTCGTACGAATGTATCCATTCTAATTCATTCATAGGATCCATTCTGATTCATTCGTACGAATGTATCCATTCTAATTCATTCGTACGATTCATTCTAATTCATTCGCACGAATGTATCCATTCTAATTCATTCATTCGATCCATTCTAATTCATTCGTATGATCCATTCAAATTCATTCGCACGATCCATTCTAATTCATTTGTATGATCCATTCTAATTCATTCGCACGATCCATTCTAATTCATTTGTACGATCCATTCTAATTCATTCGTATGATCCATTCTAATTTATTCCTACGATCCATTCAAATTCATTCGCATGATCCATTCTAATTCATTCGTACGATCCATTCTAATTCATTCGTACGATCCATTCTAATCCGTTCGTACGATCTATTCTAATTCATTCGCTCGAATGTATCCATTCTAATTCATTCATACGATCCATTCTAATTCATTCGTACGATCCATTCTAATCCATTCGTACGATCCATTCTAATTCATTCGTACGATCCATTCTAATTCATTCCAACAAATGTAACCTTTTCTAATTCATTCGTACGATCCATTCTAATTTATTCGTACGATCCATTCAAATTCATTCGCATGATTCATTCTAATTCATTCGTACGATCCATTCTAATCCATTCGTACGATCCATTCTAATCCGTTCGTACAATCTATTCTAATTCATTCGCTCGAATGTATCTATTCTAATTCATTCGTTCGATCCATTCTAATTCATTCGTACGATCCATTCTAATTCGTTCTTACGATCCATTCTAATTCGTTCGTACGATCCATTCTAATTCATTCGTACGATCCATTCTAATTCATTCGTACGATCCATTCTAATTTATTCGCACGATCCATTCTAATTCATTCGTATGATCCATTCTAATTCTTTCGTACGATCTATTCTAATTCATTCGCTCGAATGTATCCATTCTAATTCATTCGTTCGATCCATTCTAATTCATTCGTACGATCCATTCAAATTCATTCGCATGATCCATTCTAATTCATTCGTACGATCCATTCTAATTCATTCTCACGAATGTAACCTTTCTAATTCATTTGTATGATCCATTCTAATTTATTCGTACGATACATTTGTGCGAATGAATTAGAATGGATCATACGATTGAATTTGAATGGATCGTACGAATAAATTAGAATGGATACATTTGTGCGATGAATAAGAATGGAGCTTACGAATGAATTAGAATAGAGCGTACGAATCAACTAGAATGGATACATTCGTGCGAATGAATTAGAATAGATCATATGAAAGAATTAGAATGGATCGTGCGAATGAATTAGAAAGGATCGTATAAATGAATTAGAATGGATATATTCGTGCGAATGAATTAGAATGGATCGTACGAAAGAATTAGACTGGATCGAACGAATAAATTAGAATGGATACATTCATGCAAATGAATTAGAATGGATCGTACGAATGAATTAGAATGGATCGTAGGAATGAATTAGAATGGATCATACGAATGAATTTGAATGAATCGTGCGAATGAATTAGAATGGATTGTACGAATGAATTAGAATGGATACATTTGTGCGAATGAATTAGAATGGATCGGACGAATGAATTAGAATGGATCGTACGATTCATTCTAATTCATTCGTACGATCCATTCTAATGCATTCGTACGATTCATTCTAATTCATTCGCACGATCCATTCAAATTCATTCGTATGATCCATTCTAATTTATTTGCACGAATATACGATCCATTCTAATTTATTCACAAGAATGTATCCATTCTAATTCATTCGTACAATGCATTCTAATTTATTCGTACAAATGTATCCATTCTAATTCATTCGTACGATCCATTCTAATTCATTCGTACGATTCATTCTAATTCATTTGCACGATCCATTCTAATTCATTCGTACGATCAATTCTAATTCATTCGCACGAATGTATCCATTCTAATTCATTCGCACAATCCATTCTAATTCATTCGCACGATCAATTCTAATTCATTCGTATGATCCATTCTAATTCATTCAGGATACATTCGTGCGAATGAATTAGAATGGATCGGACGAATGAATTAGAATGGATCGTACGATTCATTCTAATTCATTCGTACGATCCATTCTAATTCGTTCGTATGATCCATTCTAACTCATTCGGTGGATCCATTCTAATTCATTCGTACGATCCATTCTAATTCATTCGCACTATACATTCTAATTCATTCGCACGATCTATTCTAATTCATTCGTACGATCCATTCTAATTCATTCGCATGAATATATCCATTCTAATTCATTTGTACGATCCATTCTAATTCATTCGTACAATGCGTTCTAATCCATTCGTACGATCATTTCTAATTCATTCCTATGATCCATTCTAATTCATTCGTACGATCCATTCTAATTCATTCGCTCGAATGTATCCATTCTAATTCATTCGTACGATCCATTCTAATTTGTTCATACGATCCATTCTAATTCGTTCGTACGAATGTATCCATTCTAATTCATTCGCACGATCTGTGGGGGAAAATCTTCGTGCCGACCCGAAGACCTTCGCAGCACCAGTCAATTGGAGTCGAAGTTAATGTCGAAGATCGTTGGTCGATCGGTTGGTTGAAGTTGTTGCTTTTTTGATATGTAAACAGAAAAGCAATCAGAGAGAGAGAGATTTTGACACAAGAGAAGTGATCTCGGAGTTCAGCCGAAGCCTACGTCTCCGTGCTATAGGGAGCAACCCGAATTCACTAACACTTATGTTGAAGTGACCTCGACAGGCCGAGTATCACTGAAAGCTCCCTGATCTCTTCGAAAGAGAGAAGAAGATCGAAGAGAGATGGTAGATCAGAAGTTGAAAATCCCAGAGCTCTGGTTTTTAGAACTGAGAATTCGATCTTTTTAGCATCGATGGCTCTGCTATTTATAGGCATTCCGGGTGGCGAATGGCGGTTTCCGCTGTAGTATCTGGGGATTCTCCAGGTAAAGTTGCGGGCCCTGCGGTTGTCTTCGGGGGTCCACCAGGCAGGGCCGGTAGGTCCCGCTGTAGTCCTCGTGGGCCCACCAGGCAGGGCCGGTGGGTCCCGCTGTAGTCCTCGTGGGCCCACCAGGCAGGGCTGGTGGGTCCCGCTGTAGTCCTCGTGGGCCCACCAGGCAGGGCCGGTGGGTCCCGTGGCAGATTTATGCCAAAATTTGCACGCACAGTTACCCCCTCCAAGTTAGCTAGAGTGCATTCTAGCTGGCTTGGACTTGGTGCAAAAAATAGCAACTTCCTATTTAGAAAAACGGACACGAAGAAACTTGTCGCATGTTAGAGAAAAAAGTGACTGATCGGTCAATTTGGACCGATCGGTCAAATTTGACCGATCGGTCAAATTTTGACCGATCGGTCAAATTTTGACCGATCGGTCAAAATTCAACCGGTCAAGAATCGGGTGATCGGTCAAAAAACAGGGTTTTTTGACCGATCCAGTAGTAATTTTGACCGATCAGCTGAAATTTGGCCGATCGGTTAAATTTTGACCGATCGGTCACTTTTGACCGATCGGTCAAATTTTGACCGATCGGGCAAAATTCAACCGGTCAAGAATCGGGTGATCGGTCAAAAAAACAGGGTTTTTTGACCGATCCAGTAGTAATTTTGACCGATCAGCTGAAATTTGGCCGATCGGTTAAATTTTGACCGATCGGTCACTTTTGACCGATCGGTCAAATTTTGACCGATCGGGCAAAATTCAACCGGTCAAGAATCGGGTGATCGGTCAAAAAACAGGGTTTTTTGACCGATCCAGTAGAAATTTGACCGATCAGATAACTTTCGCCGATCGGACATGTTTGTCCGATCGGTAAAAAATATCCGGTCAAGGTTCGAGTGATCGGCAAAAAACCTTGGTTTTTTGCCAGATCCAGTAGAAATTTGACCGATCAGATAACTTTCGCCGATCGGACAGGTTTGTCCGATCGGTGAAAAATATCCGGTCAAGGTTCGAGTGATCGGCAAAAAACTTTGGTTTTTTGCCAGATCCAGTAGAAATTTGACCGATCAGATAACTTTCGCCGATCGGACATGTTTGTCCGATCGGTGAAAAAATATCCGGTCAAGGTTCGAGTGATCGGCAAAAAACCTTGGTTTTTTGCCAGATCCAGTAGAAATTTGACCGATCAGATAACTTTCGCCGATCGGACATGTTTGTCCGATCGGTGAAAAATATCCGGTCAAGGTTCGAGTGATCGGCAAAAAACCTTGGTTTTTTGCCAGATCCAGTAGAAATTTGACCGATCAGATAACTTTCGCCGATCGGACATGTTTGCCCGATCGGTGAAAAAATATCCGGTCAAGGTTCGAGTGATCGGCAAAAAACCTTGGTTTTTTGCCAGATCCAGTAGAAATTTGACCGATCAGATAACTTTCGCCGATCGGACATGTTTGTCCGATCGGTGAAAAAATATCCGGTCAAGGTTCGAGTGATCGGCAAAAACCCTTGGTTTTTTGCCAGATCCAGTAGAAATTTGACCGATCAGATAACTTTCGCCGATCGGACATGTTTGTCCGATCGGTGAAAAAATATCCGGTCAAGGTTCGAGTGATCGGCAAAAACCCTTGGTTTTTTGCCAGATCCAGTAGAAATTTGACCGATCAGATAACTTTCGCCGATCGGACATGTTTGTCCGATCGGTGAAAAAATATCCGGTCAAGGTTCGAGTGATCGGCAAAAACCCTTGGTTTTTTGCCAGATCCAGTAGAAATTTGACCGATCAGATAACTTTCGCCGATCGGACATGTTTGTCCGATCGGTGAAAAAATATCCGGTCAAGGTTCGAGTGATCGGCAATAAACCCTTGGTTTTTGCCAGATCCAGTAGAAATTTGATCGATCAGATAACTTTCGCCGATCGGACATGTTTGTCCGATCGGTGAAAAAATATCCGGTCAAGGTTCGAGTGATCAGCAAAAACCCTTGGTTTTTTGCCAGATCCAGTAGAAATTTGACCGATCAGATAACTTTCGCCGATCGGACAGGTTTGTCCGATCGGTGAAAAATATCCGGTCAAGGTTCGAGTGATCGGCAAAAAACCTTGGTTTTTTGCCAGATCCAGTAGAAATTTGACCGATCAGATAACTTTCGCCGATCGGACATGTTTGTCCGATCGGTGAAAAAATATCCGGTCAAGGTTCGAGTGATCGGCAAAAAACCTTGGTTTTTTGCCAGATCCAGTAGAAATTTGACCGATCAGATAACTTTCGCCGATCGGACAAGTTTGTCCGATCGGTGAAAAAATATCCGGTCAAGGTTCGAGTGATCGGCAAAAACCCTTGGTTTTTTGCCAGATCCAGTAGAAATTTGACCGATCAGATAACTTTCGCCGATCGGACATGTTTGTCCGATCGGTGAAAAAATATCCGGTCAAGGTTCGAGTGATCGGCAAAAACCCTTGGTTTTTTGCCAGATCCAGTAGAAATTTGACCGATCAGATAACTTTCGCCGATCGGACATGTTTGTCCGATCGGTGAAAAAATATCCGGTCAAGGTTCGAGTGATCGGCAAAAACCCTTGGTTTTTTGCCAGATCCAGTAGAAATTTGACCGATCAGATAACTTTCGCCGATCGGACATGTTTGTCCGATCGGTGAAAAAATATCCGGTCAAGGTTCGAGTGATCGGCAATAAACCCTTGGTTTTTGCCAGATCCAGTAGAAATTTGACCGATCAGATAACTTTCGCCGATCGGACATGTTTGTCCGATCGGTGAAAAAATATCCGGTCAAGGTTCGAGTGATCAGCAAAAACCATTGGTTTTTTGCCAAATCTAGTAGAAATTTGACTGATCGAAGTAAAGTTGTGAACCTGCCCTTCAAAGGATGTTTACTGCTTTGTTCTTCGATATTTTGGCGGAGTTTTGAACATTGATGGAGCTTGATTCTTCTTGTTTTGAATCCTGGGTTGGCTTGATGGTTGCTTTGAACCGGCGGTCCGGTTTGAACCGGCGGTCCGGTTTACCTAGACCGGTGGCTTGCTTGGACCGTTGGTTCATGTGGACCGGTAGGTCCGACGTTTCGCCTGGTCGCGACTGTTCGCCTGGTTTTGCGCTTGCTACGGATGGATGCCACGTGTACCTACAAAAACACGCGATTTGATATGGTGAAGACACGTGTCTTCTCGATTTGCGCACCTGTTTTACCCTGGGTACAAAAAGTTTTCACCGGCTGTCATTTCGCCTCACGCTTCCAAAATTTTTCGAAGTCCAGACCCTTGTTCTCTTGATTTTCTGCTCTTGTTCTTGTTCTCGTTCGATCGGTCGAATGGCTTCATCTGGCAGTTCGAAGAAGTCCGGTACAGCTCCCTCGAAGAGAAAGGGGAAGGAAATTGTCGAGGTTCAATCTCCTCCGAGGGGCCATGGCAAAGGCAAGGCTGCTCTAGCTGAACTTGGCCAACTGGGCAAGAGGCACCAAGGGGTAGGTTTTGCCTCAGCGCCATCAAGACCAGAATTCATCCCCAAAGTGAAGTTTGTTCTGGGTCCTCTTATGCCCCTGACAGACGAGACGGAGTACATGTACAATGTGGGTGGTGAGTTCACAGATACAAAGAGGAAGAAGTGGCAAGCACTTCTCTCTTACTTCACTGAAGGGAAGGGAGCGCAGCCTTCACTCCCTAGCATCCAGACGGCTTTCGGCATCGACAAGAAGACCGTCTTCACCAATTTTGCCAGCAACGAGAAGGTCATGGGAACCATCGTGACCATCGGCCAAATGAACTGCGGCCTACGTCTGCCTCTGCCACCCTTCGCTGCAAGACTACTGAATACATCTGGCCTTTGCCCGGGGCAAGTCACAGGGAATGCCTGGCGAATCATCTATGCGTTCTGCCGGGTGGAATCAGATTTTCAAGAGGACTTGAGGGCCTGTTACTCCAGCATCCCGGAAGGTGAACCTGCCAGGATTGAGCTCGGATACTTCTTTTTTCATTATCGATGGAATTACAGGAAGGACAGCCCTTTCTATAATTTGACTGGAGTATCTCCCCTGCGGCCGCTCACCGATACGGTCCCTTCGGACAAGTTGTATACTGACTGGCCAATTTCTGTATCTGGCGCCTGGACGTCCATGTCAGTGCCCGACACCCCCCGAGACAGCGTGCACGAGGCAGTGAAAATGTACAGCGCTGGAGGCATCTTCGCCTGGAATTCTGAGAGGGCGGGAGCCATAGATAACTTGTTCCTCGAACTAACCTGTGGAACCAGGTCGTGGAAACAGTTTTCTAACTGTCCTGTGAGATATGGCAAGGCCAATCTCCTCCACAGGTCAAAGGACAGGTACGAGGACAACGAGGTCCTATACTCTGACTACGAGGAGGACCCTCAGTCAGGCAAGGTCATCCGGAAGGTTCGGGCCGAGAAGAAAATCTACACTTCGAGGCGCCGGTTACCTACCATGGATGAGAAACTGGTGCTCCAAAGAGGCCCAGTGAAGAAGAAGCGAAAAACTCTCGTTAAGCCTAAGGAAGATGAAGATGAAGGGAAGAAGAAAGAAGATGAAGAAGAAGAAAAGAAGAATAAAGAAGAAGAAACTGAGAATGCCAGCCACGACAACAGTGGCAATGGCGAAGATGAGGACGGGGACGACGAGGACGATCCGTCTTCTACCCCCTCCAGTGGGGATGATGAGAATGGGGGTGGTGAGGAAGAAATTCCTCCCACCCCCACTGGTGGTGCAACGGGGGAGGATTCGATCCCTATTCCCATTGACGAGGTTAAAGCCCGTCAGATGGAGGAAATTCTCGACACAGAGGGCGACGGCAAAAAGGTGGTTCCCACCTACAAATTTGACGAATTGAAGAGGCCGATACGCTTCAAAATTAAACTATCGAAGAGTGCTGGGGTTGGAAGCAACCCCACGCCTCTTGATCAAATCCCCCCCGACGCTCTTCGCATTGAGGGAGCGACATCGAGTGGGGGTGTAGAGGTTGAGCAACCCCCTCCCCCCTCTCACTCTCTGCTCAACGAGGTGGAGGCCATGCTGGCCGGGCTCATCCAGCCAGGCGGGTCGCAAGAAGAGAGAGCCTCACCTCCCAGGAATGCTTCCCCCCTGCTAATTTGGAGAGGGGAAGTCGAGTGGGCGATGGGGCTCCTCAACCTCAACCAGCACCAACCCCGATCCAGGAGAAATCGACTCCTAAGAGTGGCTCTGATCGTCGGAAGGGCAAAGAGCCGAGGGTCGAAACATCAGGTAATTGAACTTAACTTGCTTTGAATGTCTTGTCTTTGAAGTTCGAAAATAATCTAACACTTTGATTCCCTTTGATTGCAGGTACGCCTGCTGGATTGACTCCAACAATAAAAAACTTGGGGGACGTTGATATCAACCGCCCCACTGCTGCGATCAGAAAACTCATCAACCTTCCGAGTGCCACTTTGGATGAAGCTTTTGATAGAATTAACCTGTTGGTAGGTGCATCTGCTTGATCGATTATTTGAATCGTATCTTTCTTCAGAATAATTCAACTCTTTTGTTCTTTTGCAGAACTCAGCACTTATGAATGTTGCAACCAAACTCTCCTTGAGGGCGGGAGCAAAAGAAGCTGTAGCTGAAATAAATCAGTTGACCGCGGAGAGAGATGAGCTGAGAGATCTCCTGACTTCGAAGAAAGCCTCTCTCAAATCCAAGATTGAGGAACTTCGCAAGGGAAGGCTGGAGATCAAGGGGCTGAAGGATCGGTGTGAGGCACAGAGTCACGAGCTCGAATCCTTGAAGACTCGACTCTCCAAGGTTGAGGACGTGTCCTGTGGCCGCACCGTCGAGATTCAAGAGCTGAAGCAACAACTTGCTACTCAGCACGCTGCCTTCACTGCCAGAGAGGAGACATCCAAGAAGGCACTGGAGCATGCGCTGTCAGAGTGCAAGGTTTACAAGGAAACAGCAGAGAAGGCAGCAGAAGCGCTCAGGACTCATGTAGCTAGCGTTCGATCCTCCAAGGCATCAGTGGCGAGTAAAGCTCGTCCTGGATCTGAAGGGGAGAAGTCGCATGCGAAGAGTGTGGCCAAGCCCTGAGACTTTTCTTCTTCTTTGTTGTTGTACTTGTAAATTTTTGAAATGTAACAGCTCCTTGTATCTGACATATTTTGATGATAATAGAAGACATCTTTTTGGTATTTGAAACTTGCACTTCTTTTGAGTTGAATGTCTTTGAATGTTGAGTTCTGGAATGCTATTTGACATGATTGAGTATTCATAAATTTGAACATAATTTGAATACGCATATACTTGAATGTAAGGGGTTGAGTCGCTACTCAATCACCCAAACTTGTAACTTTGAAAATTGAATTTGAATTCGAATAACATTTGAATGTAAGGGGTCGAGTCGCAACTCAGACTCCCAAACCTGTTAGACGATATCGAATTGATTGAAATTGGATATTGAATTTCGAAGGTCAGTTTAACATTCGCTAGTAAGGGGTCGAGTCGCAACTCTAACACCCAAACATGTTAAGACCTGGTAACTTGAAAATGGTCAGTTTTTAACATTTGCTAGTAAGGGGTTGGGTCGCAACCCTAACACCCAAACTTGTTAAAAGACCTGGTAATTTGAATATGGATAACTTGTAATTTGAATATGGATAACTTGAAACTGCTTCAGAACTTGGATTGAAAATCAGAACACTTGTACACTTGAACATTTGAAAGAGAGCTTTATTCATCACAGAATTTACATTATGGATAGAACAACTTGAGGTGTCTAGAATTCCAAGCTCGAGGCAATCTATCTCCTTCTGGTGTGATCAGTCTGTAAGAACCTTTGCCTCCAACTGACTCAATGATATATGGACCTTCCCAGTTGGGAGCAAGCTTTCCACTGCTGTGTTCTTTGGTATTGTAGAAAACTGCTCTGAGAACTAAACTACCCACTGGGAATTGTCTCTTGTGGACTTTCTTGTCATAGGCTCTTTTGATCTTCTGTTGATATTTGGCCACACGAAGTGATGCTAGATCTCGTAGTTCTTCAGAGAAGTCTAGATCATTGATCCGAAGTTCTTCATTGACTCCTTCTTCAACAGCTTTGGTCTTCAAAGTACTAGATATATTTTCTGTTGGGAGTATTGCTTCTGACCCATATGTTAGACGGAAGGGTGAGAACCCTGTTGATCTTCTCGGAGTTGTGCGATACCCCCAAAGAACTTCAGGTAGGACTTGCTCCCACAATCCCTTCTTGTCGTTGAGTTTCTTCTTGAGTATATCAAGTATAGATCTGTTTGAGGCTTCAGCTTGACCATTGCATTGAGGATATCTTGGAGTTGAATAGAATAACTTGATACCGTTGTTCAGACAGAACTCTCGGAACTTGTCTGAGTCAAATTGAGCTCCATTGTCAGCAACAAGAACTTGAGGTGTGCCAAATCTTGAGAAGATGTTGTGCCGAATGAATTTGATCACTTCGTCGTCAGTCTCTCGAAAGAGGGGCACAGCTTCAACCCATTTGGTGAAGTAATCAGTAGCCAGCAGTAGATATTTCTTCTTGCTTGGAGATGGAGGGAAAGGACCCAAGAAATCTAACCCCCATTGATGGAAAGGCCAAGGACTTGATAGTTGATGAAGTTCATCTGCAGGGAGATGGATAGCTCGAGCGTGTCGTTGGCAAGGCTCGCATCTTTGAACGACTTGTTGAGCATCTTTTGCCATTGTTGGCCAGTAGTACCCTTGTAGCTTCGTCTTGGCTTCAAGAGATCTTCCTCCTGAATGATTTCCACAAGCTCCAGAGTGGATATCAATCAGGATTGCTTGTGCTTGTTCAGGACCAAGGCACTTGAGTAACATCCCGCTGTGAGATTTGAAGTATAGATTATCCCCTTGCAAAATGTAGCACGGGAGTTTCCTCTGAAGTCTTCGGGCTTGATTTGGATCTTCCGGCATTTTGCCATGCTTGAAGAAGTCGAAAATTGGTCGCCTCCAGTCTTGAAGTTGATCTCCACCCCCAGATTCTTTTGTAGTAGTAAGGATCTGTTGATCGGGGATGGTCTTGGGCACTTCTTGATAATCGATCTGTATTTGCCTTCCTCCGAGTGAGTCTCCAAGAACTGAGGCAGCATTAGCTAAGGCATCTGCTTCTCGGTTCTCTGCTCTGGGGATTTGAATGAATTCAGCGCTAGTAAAACGTTGTTGAAGACGTCGTACTAAGGCCAAGTAGAGTTGCATTCTTTCTTCTCGAGCTGTGTACTCTCCATTGATTTGCCTTATGATCAATTGGGAGTCGCTGTATATGATGATTTGATCTACCCCCAGAGATTCTGCCATTTCGAGTCCGGAAATGAGTGCTTCATATTCAGCTTCGTTGTTGGTGGCATTAAACCCAAGGAGAGTGGCTTTCTGGAGATGATCGAGTTCGGGGGATATTAAGACTATCCCAGTTCCCGAACCGATCGAACTTGATGCTCCATCAGTATAAAGCTTCCATGGAAGAGTTGCAGAAATAACTTCAAGACTTGGATCAATTTTTGTTGCAGGATTGATCGGAGGAGTATCCTCATCTTCCAAGCGCATGTCGACATCATCTTCCCAAGTGATGGGATCTTCAACTGGAAAGTCAGCTAGAAAATCAGCAATTGCTTGACCTTTGATAGAAGTGCGAGATTCGAATTGAATCCCCAGAGCACTCATTTCGATCACCCATTTGGTCATTCGACCAGCTCGACCAGCTTTGTCAATGATATCTTTGAGTGAGTGTTCTGAAATGACAGTAATCTGGTGGGAGACGAAGTACGGTTGAAGACGACGCGAAGCAGTGAGCAAGGCCAAGATGACCTTCTCAGTTTTTGAGTAGCGAGTCTCAGCCGGAAGAAGAGTGTGGCTGATGTAGTAGACTGGATGTTCGATGCCTTCTCTTCTACTGACTAAGACCGCGCTGATTGCTTGATCGGTCACGGCAAGGTAGAGCCACAAGTCTTCTTTTGGAAGTGGAGCAGTCAGGATAGGAGCTTGCACCAGATATTTCTTGATACTTTGAAATGCTTCTTCACAGGTTGGACTCCAGCCGGAGGTATCCGCCTTTCGTAGCTTGTCGAAGAGTGGCTTGCACTTGTCTGAGGACTTTGAGATGAATCGATTGAGTGCTGCTAACCTTCCAGTGAGACGTTGAACTTCTTTTCGATTTGTAGGTGAAGGCATATCGATGATGGCTCGAATTTGATCAGGATTGGCTTCAATACCTCTCCTGGTCACAAGATGACCCAGGAATTTACCAGATTGAACTCCGAAGGCGCACTTGGCTGGATTGAGCTTCATTCGATACTTTCGAAGGACTTGGAAGGTTTCAGCCAGATCAGATAGATGTTTGCTCCGAACGGAACTCTTGGTGAGGAGATCATCGACATAGACTTCGACGTTGCGACCGATCTGATCTTCGAACATTTTGGTGACTAGCCTTTGATAGGTGGAACCAGCATTTTTGAGGCCGAATGGCATGACATTGTAGCAATAAAGGCCTCGGCTAGTCACAAAACATGTCTTCTCTTGATCATCAGCGTGGAGTGGAATTTGATTGTATCCAGAATACCCATCCATGAAAGACAACAGCTCGTGGCCAGCAGTGGCGTCGACGAGTCTATCTATCCTTGGCATGGGAAAAGGATCTTTGGGGCAAGCCTTGTTGAGATTGGTAAAGTCGATGCAGACTCTGACTTTCCCATTCTTCTTTGGAACAGCCACTATGTTAGAGATCCAAGTTGGATACTCTACTTCTCGGATGAATCCGGCTGCGAGTAGCTTGGTAATTTCTTCTTGAACAGCAACTTGCAGCTCTGGTCGAATGGTGCGAGGCTTTTGCTTGACGGGCTTCACCTCTTCTTTGATCGCAAGTCGGTGACAAGCGTCATCTGGATTGATCCCAGGCATGTCTTCGAAGCACCATGCGAAGACGTCGATATTGGACTGGAGGAAGGATACCATGTCTTGCGCTTCTACGTCGCTAAGACCGGTACCAATAAATGTTTGTCGAGGGAGATCTCCGCTGCCTATGTTGATCGGGATGATTTCTTCAATTGAAGGTGATGCTTCCCATTCGATTGGCGGAGGTTCGGTCAGCGGAATCTCCTTTGATTGCTATTTAGAAGAGGGACCAGCTTCATCTCGTGGCCGCTTTGGAGGAGCAATGTTAATCTTTCGATCTGTCTTTGCCGCAGCAGCTTCACAAGACCTTCCAGCTTGCTGATCGCCTCGAATGCAGACGATGCCTTCTCCAGTTGCAAATTTGAGTAGTTGATGGTAAGAGGAGGAGATGGCATTGATCTGATGGAGGAATGGTCGCCCAAGAATGGCGTTATAGCTAGACATTCCTTCGACGATTGCAAACCTCACCGAGACTCGAGTCTCTCGGCTGAGGTCGATGGTAAATCTGGATTCGCCCACTGTGATGCTTTGTTCACCGTTGAAGCCGGTGATCACAGTCGGGACGACGTCGAGGCTTTGATACTTATGTCCCAGACATTTGAAACAGTCTGAGAACATAATGTCGATGGAGCTTCCGGTGTCGATGAGGATCCGGTTGACAGTGCTGCCGTCGATAATGAGTTTCAAGACCAGAGGGTCTCGATGTGGAGTGTGAACTCCTTGAAGATCGGTGTCGTTGAAGACTATGGATGGCCAAGCCAGACCTTCGATGGGCTTCTCGATCCAGGTATCTTCTTTGTTTGCAGTAGATCGAACATGGAAGATGCGTCGAACCTGCCGATCGACTTCCTTCCCGGTCAAAGCTTGATTGTGCAGGGTTCCATGAATGCCAAAGACATTGGCATTCACAGAAATTGGTTGCCGGTTGGAAGAGATTTGATGTATCCAACACACTTCTTTCCCCTTGGCCGAGGTTCGACGTTGATCGTGCCCATTGTTGACGAATTCTTGAAGGTGGCCTTCTCGTAGCAAGTCTTCAAGATGGAATTTCAGCCGAAAACACCGATCGGTGGAATGGCCGTGACTTCGATGGAATTCACAGTAGACTGTTTTGTCTGCTGTGAATTTGGAATTTGGTTGAAGAGGATTGGGCCTCCGAAGATACTCGTCGTGTTGAATACGGTCGAGTATCTGCTCGACTGGCATGTTCCACTCGGTAAAAGTGGTCTTCGTTGGAGATCGACGCCTATCATTCTTTGATCTTTTGTTGGCCGGAGGGGCTGCTGCTTCAGTGTTGTGAGCCTTTGCAGCATATTTAGGTGCTTCTCTTTCAGCAGGCCTTCTCTTAGTTTCTCGCCCTTTTCGAGCGACTTGATCGTCTTCCACCTCAATCTCCCTCTGAATTCGATCGAACATAGCTCCCAGAGAAGGAGGGGGATTACGGATGAAGTCGTTGTAGATGTGTAGATCGAAGCGGAGAGCGTTCTGGAAAGCCAACATGATGGCTTCATCATCTAGATGCCTTCCAGAGAGAGCAGCATGCTCGTTGCGAAACCTCCTTGTGAAGCTGCGGAGAGTCTCATCTGCACCCATCCTTAGTCGATATAGAGAGTCGAGCTTCTTCTCGGGTTTCAGGTTGAGCTGGTAATGCTGCACAAAGAGGTTAGCCAAAACACCGAACTGGGTAATGGACCCAGCTCGGAGATTGTGATACCAGTCGAGTGAAGGCTCGTCGAGACTTCCCGCGAAGGTGCGGCAGAGCACGTTGTTTTCCTCTTCGTGTGGCGTTAGAGCTTGCTTGAAGGCAAGTATATGGAGGCTTGGATCTCCTCGGACGCAGTTGAATTTGGGGAGGGTAGGAGTTCTCCATCCTCTTGGAAATGCTGATTCGAAGAGGCTTCGATGAAGTGGCCCGGCAGAAGAGTAGCCATCCCTACGACCATGTCCTCGACCTAAAGGTGGGTCAAGAGGCAAGATCGCAAGGTCTTGCTCTGGTATTGAAGTGTTTGCCGGTCGAAGTCGATGTCGAAGGTCCGATCCAAGTCCACGTTGGAGTGGAATGGAAGGGGAGACTCTACTCTTTGAAGGAGCGCCTTTCATTTGGTGCTTCCTTGGCAGATTGAGCTTCGATGGTGCTCTTTTGTCGCAGTTACGACCAGATGAAGATTGAGAGGACTCGTCTTCAAGACGATCCCAAACACTCTGCTTCCAAGGAGCAGCAGAGGGAGTTGGGTCGCGTCGAATCCTCTCGAGAGCATCAGTGCCCATTGACCTCCGTTGTTCGGAGTAAATTGAATGTCGAGGAGGATCAACCCTTTCACTTGCGGAGGGGATCGGAATAGCAATTCCAGCTTCGGAAGCTGCCTTCTTCAGAGCATCCCTCTCAGCAGTGAGGGTGGCGTTTTGCTTCGCCAATTGGAGTAGTTGGAAATCGATTACAGAGATCTGGTAAGTCGATGGAGGATCTTCAGCAGGAGCAGGGACAGTCTGCCCAATTGATTGATGAGGATGAGGAGCGATCGGTCGATCGACTGATCTCCCGCTTCCTGAATGAACCCCCATCTCGGGGACAGCAAGGGGCTGCCCAAAATTGAGCCTTTGACTCATTGAACGAGTCTCAGGACGAGGTTGATGTTGAGTGTTACTTCCTTCTGGTTGACCCTGATGTTTGGTTCTCGCCATTCAGAGTGCGAAGGGTGCAACGAGATTGTCGACGTCCGATCAGTTGTCTGATTAACCGAGGGGACGAGGAAGTTTGACTATATTGATATGGTAGTCGAAGTAGAGAGAACACAACTTTTCGCTCGGATCCCACAGACGGCGCCAAACTGTGGGGGAAAATCTTCGTGCCGACCCGAAGACCTTCGCAGCACCAGTCAATTGGAGTCGAAGTTAATGTCGAAGATCGTTGGTCGATCGGTTGGTTGAAGTTGTTGCTTTTTTGATATGTAAACAGAAAAGCAATCAGAGAGAGAGAGATTTTGACACAAGAGAAGTGATCTCGGAGTTCAGCCGAAGCCTACGTCTCCGTGCTATAGGGAGCAACCCGAATTCACTAACACTTATGTTGAAGTGACCTCGACAGGCCGAGTATCACTGAAAGCTCCCTGATCTCTTCGAAAGAGAGAAGAAGATCGAAGAGAGATGGTAGATCAGAAGTTGAAAATCCCAGAGCTCTGGTTTTTAGAACTGAGAATTCGATCTTTTTAGCATCGATGGCTCTGCTATTTATAGGCATTCCGGGTGGTGAATGGCGGTTTCCGCTGTAGTATCTGGGGATTCTCCAGGTAAAGTTGCGGGCCCTGCGGTTGTCTTCGGGGGTCCACCAGGCAGGGCCGGTAGGTCCCGCTGTAGTCCTCGTGGGCCCACCAGGCAGGGCCGGTGGGTCCCGCTGTAGTCCTCGTGGGCCCACCAGGCAGGGCTGGTGGGTCCCGCTGTAGTCCTCGTGGGCCCACCAGGCAGGGCCGGTGGGTCCCGTGGCAGATTTATGCCAAAATTTGCACCCACACGATCCATTCTAATCCATTCGTACGATCCATTCTAATTCATTCGTACAAATGAATTAGAATGGATCGTATGAATAAATAAGAATGGATCGTACGAATGAATTAGAATGGATCGTGCGAATGAATTAGAATGAATCGTACGAATGCATTAGAATGGATACATTCGTGCGAATGAATTAGAATGGATCGTACGAATGAATTAGAATGGATCGTACAAATGAATTAGAAAGGTTACATTCATGAGAATGAATTAGAATGGATCGTACGAATGAATTAGAATAGATCATGCGAATGAATTAGAATGGATCGTACTAATGGATTAGAATGCATTGTACGAATGAATTAGAATGGATCGTACAAATGAATTAGAATGAATATATTCATGCGAATGAATTAGAGAATGGATCCACCGAATGAATTATAATGGATCGTACGAATGAATTAGAATGAATCATCCGAATGAATTAGATCGTACGATTCATTCTAATTCATTCGTACGATCCATTCTAATGCATTCGTACGATTCATTCTAATTCATTCGCACGATCTATTCTAATCCATTCGTACGATCCATTCTTATTCATTCATACGATCAATTCTAATTCATTCGCACGAATGTAACCATTCTAATTCATTCGCACGATCCATTCTAATTCATTCGTACGAATATATCAATTCTAATTCATTCGTTCGATCTATTCTAATTCATTCGTACGATCAATTCTAATTTATTCGTACGATCCATTCTAATTCATTCGTACGATCCATTCTAACTCATTCGCACAAATGTATCCATTCTAATTCATTCGTACGATCCATTCTAATCCATTCGTACGATCCATTCTAATCCATTCGTACGATCCTATCTAATCCATTCGTACGATCCATTCTAATCCATTCGTACGATCCATTCTAATTCATTCGTATGAATGTATCCATTCTAATTTATTCGTACGATCCAGTCTAATTCATTCGTACGATCCATTCTAATTCATTTGCACGAATGTATCCATTCTAATTCATTCGTACAATCCAATCTAATTCATTCGCACGATCCATTCTAATTCATTCCTACGATCCATTCTAATTCATTCGTATGAATGAATTCTAATTCATTCGCACGAATTTATCCATTCTAATTCATTTGCACGATCCATTCTAATTCATTCCTATGATCCATTCTAATTCATTCGTAGGATCCATTCTAATTCATTCGCTCGAATGTATCCATTCTAATTCATTCGTACGATCCATTCTAATCCATTCGTACGATCCATTCTAATCCATTCGTACGATCGATTCTAATTTATTCGCACGAATGTAACCATTCTAATTCATTCGTACGATCCATTCTAATTCATTCCTACGATCTATTCTAATTCATTCGCACGAATGTATCGATTCTAATTCATTTGCCCGATCCATTCTAATTCATTCCTATGATCCATTCTAATTCATTCGTACGATCCATTCTAATTCATTCGCTCGAATGTATCCATTCTAATTCATTCGTATGATCCATTCTAATTCATTCGTACGATCCATTCTAATCCATTCGTACGATCCATTCTAATTCATTCGTACAATGCGTTCTAATCCATTCATATGATCCATTCTAATTCATTCGTACGATCCATTGTAATTCATTTGTACGAACAAATTAGAATGGATCATACGAATGGATTAGAATGGATCGTACGAATGAATTAGAATGGATCGTACGAATGAATTATCGTACGAATGGATTAGAATGGTTACATTCGTGCGAATGAATTAGAATGGATCATAGGAATGAATCAGAACGGATCGTGCGAATGAATTAGAATGGATCGTACGAATGAATTAGAATGGATCATACGAATGAATTAGAATGGATCGTACGAATGAATTAGAATGGATACATTCGAGCGAATGAATTAGAATGGATCGTACGAATGAATTTGAATGGATCGAACGAATGAATTAGAATGGATACATTCGAGCGAATGAATTAGAATAGATCGTAGGAATGAATTAGAATGGATCATACGAATGAATTAGAATAGATCGTAGGAATGAATTAGAATGGATCATACGAATGAATTAGAATGGATCGTACGAACGAATTAGAATGGATCGTACGAACGAATTAGAATGGATCATATGAACGAATTAGAATGGATACATTCGTGCGAATGAATTTGAATGGATCGTACAAATGAATTAGAATTGATCGTACGAATGAATTAGAATAGATCGTACGAATGAATTAGAATTGATACATTCGTATGAATGAATTAGAATGGATCATGCAAATGAATTAGAATGGATCGTACGAATGAATTAGAATGTATCGTGTGAATAAATTAGAATTGATACATTTGTGCGAATGAATTAGAATGGATCATACGAATGAATTAGAATGGATTGTGCGAATGAATTAGAATGGATCGTGTTCGGGGGATTTTTTCGCTGGTCCGTGCGGGCTACCTGCAAGACAAAGAAAAAGCGTAAGAACGGCTGGCTCCCTTAGGAGCGCAGACCCTCCGACGCTCAAGTCAGTCACAGGTGCACAACGGCGAGCTGTTGTGGATGAAAGTGGTAGGGAAAAGGGTTTCGAACCTGTACTCTGGATCCTGGGGGTGGGCATTTATAGACAATGGCGACCTATGGTGGCCCGACACGTGGATATTCTCTCCAGAGCCTTCTAGACCCCCACGTTCTGGCTCGCGTGGGTCTCTGACACTCCTTGGAACCCACGCCCTTGACATTCTTTGTCGTCGAGCCTGCTAGGCGGTTTTGAGTGGGATAGCATCTTTCTTGTCGCTGCCAGGTGGCTATTCTGGAATGTTCGAGTCTGGGAGATCTCCTAACTGACTCAGGCGGGCTTCCATGGACGTTTGTCCACGTAGCCTCTGTAGGGTTTCGACACCTGGTAGCCCTTCATGCATTGTGGGCGACCTCCGGTGGGAAGCCCGGGCGAGCTCGCCCTTCCGTCGCTCCGCCTTCTCTTCCACATTTATCAAGAGTCGGACCTCGCAGGAGCGACCTCTTCGATAAACAGGGGAGTCTTGGCGAGCTTGAGGCGAGCTCCTGAGCGAGCATGGGCGTGCTCCTGAGCGAGCATGGGCGAGCTCCTGTGCGAGCATGGGCGAGCTCCTGTGCGAGCATGGACGAGCTCCTGAGCGAGCATGGGCGAGCTCCTGAGCGAGCTTAGGCGAGCTCGGCGAGCTCCTGAGCGAGCTTTAGGCGAGCTTCTGAGTGCGCTCTTAGCCTAAGGCCCCCTCAGCCTAATGTGGATCTCGGTCCCTGTCAAGATGATTTGGCGAGCACGGGGGGGGCGAGTTCCTGGGCGATTTCTCCATCCCTTGGAGTCCTAGGGTCTATGAGATCCGCAGTCAAAGGCGAACTGGTGTCGAGCGAGTAGAGCTAGGGGCGGGCTCTGGGCGAGCTAGGAGGCGCGCTCGTACGGATAAGGGCTCCAACTCCTGGATGGATTTCAGCTACCCCCAACATTACCCCCTCCTGAGGGAGCGACCAAGGAGACTTTGACGCTTGCTCAGGAGTCTTATTGCACACGACGGTCGGATTGGGAGTACTAGTCATTGACGACCTCCACCCTGTGGGCTGCGGACACCTGCCGTGGGCGATCTGCGCCGAGAGCTCTGACTGCTAGTATTTCACAAACGCTGGGCGGGCCGGGAGCGTCAGCCACGAGCGATCTCCTTCCGGTGCGAGCTCATCACACGCGGTCAGGGTCTGCCTCGGGCGAGCTGCGGGCACCAGCCATGGGCGATCTGCGTCGAGAGTTTTGACTCTCAGTACTTCATAAACACTGGGCGGGCCGGGAGCGTCAGCCACGAGCGATCTCCTTCCGGTGCGAGCTCATCACACGCGGTCAGGGTCTGCCTCGGGCGAGCTGCGGGCACCAGCCATGGGCGATCTGCGCTGAGAGCTTTGACTGCCAGTATTTCACAAACGCTGGGCGGGCCAGGAGCGTCAGCCACGAGCGATCTCCTTCCGGCGCGAGCTCATCACACGCGGTCAGGGTCTGCCTCGGGCGAGCTGCGGGCACCAGCCATGGGCGATCTGCGTCGAGAGTTTTGACTCTCAGTACTTCACAAACGCTAGGCGAGCCAGGAGCGTCAGCCACGAGCGATCTCCTTCCGGTGCGAGCTCATCACACGCGGTCAGGGTCTGCCTCGGGCGAGCTGCGGGCACCAGCCATGGGCGATCTTGTGACCGGGTATCATCCTAAATCTCCAACGGTCACTTCATCTTAAATGCGGTGCGAGGCTCGATGTTGATACAATGAATCTTATCATGAGATCCCGATCGGCGCGAGACACGTGTCCCCTCCTCATTTGTTCCTTCTTCTATCAGTAAAGGACAGTGTCGGTGCCGGCGCAGCCTTTTCCACGCGTGGTCCACGTGGCGCTTGACGATTGGAAAGGAGCGAGCTGTCGTTTCGACAACCGTCACATCACCTCGTTGGGCGCGCTCAGGCATTAATTGCTGCCCGATTCACTTGCCTCTCGCCTGCCTATAAATAGGAGATGGGGGGCGATTTTTACCGCTGCGTGAAAAACAGCTCTCCCTTCCTCCTTAGCTTTCAGCTCGCAGCTCGCTAGCACCCTCTCGCTCTCATGGCTTCTGCCGCTTCTTCTGCTGCTGCTGCTGCTGCGCCCTCCCAAGAGGAGCCCCTCAATGTCGCTCCTCTCTCAGTGCACGCTTCCGGCGCTGAGGGCGAGGCTCCCCCCAAGGTGCCCACTGTCATCTAGCTGCACGACATCGGGGGTGCGCCCATCCCCGACAGTCTGCGGACTGCGGTGGGCATTCCCCGGGAGCTCGCCATTCTGCCCCTCCCTCGCTCGGGGAGGCCGCTCTCCGGCACCGCGGTCTCCGTGGGGCAGGTCTGGTCAGGGCTCCGGCTCCCCCTGAACCATTTGGCCAGCGAGCTACTGGAACTGGCGGGCTTATGCCCCGCCCAGCTTCCAGGAAACTCATGGGGGATCCTCTATGGGCTTTCTCGAATCGAGGAAGCCCTTAACGTGAGGATCCCCCTCGCCTACCTCCTGAAGAAATGGTTCCTCAAGCCGGGGCCCGTCTTCAACGAGGTAGGCTGCGGCCTGTTCTACCTCACAGGCCGCTCCGGCGAGGTGCTTCCTTTCTCCGCGGTCGAAAACAAGGATAGGTACTGGAAAGAGTACCCCTTCGTCGTCGCGGGGGAGTGGCGAGGTCCCTGCGCAGGCGTTCCTGCTCACCCCGGAAGGCCGGCCCTCCCACACTTCAAAGAGATCGCCGAGTACCGGGCCAAAGGAAAGAAGTGCATCTCCGAGGCCCAAGAACAAACTCTCGACAAGGCGATCTTGGAGTTCCTTGATGGGCGAACTCCCGAGAAGATCCTGGCTCCGGACTTCTCCTTCCTCTGGAAGGACCTCCGGACTGGCGCCATCACCACCCGGTAGAAGAACCTGCGCCAGAAGGTGGCGGTCTCTCGCCGCACCGGGGCAACCTCCAAGGTGGCTCCTATGACCACCGGTGCCGGCACCTCTTTGGCGAAGAAGGGGAAGAAGAAGCGGGCTTCTCTGATTAGGCTCGCTGATGAAGACACCATCGACATGCTCCACGAGGAGCATATTCCCTTGCCGCCTCCATCCCGCGAGGTTGCCCCAGGTCAGGCGAACTCTCCCTTAGCTTCCAATCCCCCTACGCGCTCCTCAATTTTGGAACCCCCATGACGTTAAGTTGTGATGGTCGACCCTGAGGACCCGCACATCGAGCTCCTTCTTGGCATGGCGGAGGTGGAAACCCCAATGGCCGAGGTGCTGATGCGCGGGTTCCCGGGCGACCTCTCTAAACCCCTCTTTGTCTCGATAATGACCCCAGAGATGGAGGGCGCCCACATAAAGAAGAAGAAGAAGAGGGCTCTGGCGGCCCGCCCAACGGGGGAAGACGACGCCGTCCGCAAAGCTCACGAAGCCTTTGCGCGAGTCGCTGAGGAGCGGAGGAGGAAAACCGCTCTGGAGGAAGCAGGCTTGGGATCCTGCGAGGATTCCAGCTCGGCCGAGGAAGAGGAAGAAGAAGAAGAGCCGGTCCGCACTGCCAAGCCCGCTGCACCGGCTGCACCTGCTCTCAGTGAGCCCGCGCGCGCTGCTTCCAGCGCGCCTGCGCTTGCTGCTTCCAGCGCACCTGCGCCCGTGCTCGCGCCCGCTGCACCGGCTGCGCCCGCGCCCGCGCCTCCTAGCGCGCCCGCGCCCTCTGCTGCTAGCGCGCCCGCGCCTATGGCTCCCAGCGTGCCCGTGCCTGAGCCCGCGACTGCTGCTTCCAGCGCGCCCGCACCCACATCCGTGCCCGCGCCCGCTGCTGCCAGCGCACCCGCGCCCACTGCCCCCAGCGTGCCTGCGCCTTCTGTACCGGATGCGTCTGGCTGCAGCGCACCCGTGCCCGCTACTGCTAGCGCGCCCGCGCCCTCTGTACCGGATGTGTCTGGCTGCAGCGCACCCGCGCCCGCTACTGCTAGCGTGCGCGCCCGCGCCTATGGCTCCCAGCGTGCCCGCGCCTGAGCCCGCGCCTGCCGCTTCCAGCGCGCCCGTGCCCGCTGCTGCCAGCGCACCCGCGCCTACTGCCCCCAGCGCGCCTGCGCCCTCTGCTGCCAGCGCGCCCGCGCCCACTGCTGCCAGCGCGCCCGCGCCTACTGGCGCCAGCGCGCCTGCGCCCTCTGCTGCCAGCGCGCCTGCACCCACTGCTCCCTTCGCTCCCTCTGCTCTTGAGGCTCCTATCCTCCCGGAGCTGGGCGGGTTGGTCTACTGGTCTCCGGACCTGGGGGCCATCCTGGATGACCTTCCGAGCTCAAGCTCGGAAGCCTCGGACCCAGACTTGCCCGGGCAAGGGGGAGCCACCGTGCCTCCCCCTATCAATGAAGGGGTTGCCGGCGATCAAGGGGCTGAGCACGCCGCTACTGCCGCCGTTGCGCCCCCGCCAGCTGCTCCCACCGAGGCAAGACAGGCGGGCTCCTCCTCTGGCGACCCCGAGCGCGCCCCTTACTTCGCGCGGGAGATCCTGGGGCGTAACATTTTTGCCCGGACTCCCTACATCGTCCTCATCAACCGGCTCCTCGAGGTAAGTACCTTCACACTTCTTTGTCCCAAATCTCTTTCTGTTCTAACTTCTAACTCTTAACTGCTTCCCCTTGCCGTAGGTGGAGCGGGTCAGTCGGGCTCTCGCCGATGAGGTCGCTGGCGTGGCGGGGGATACCATCGCCCTCTACGATGACACTCTCCATAGCTCGGAGAGGAGAGTAGACGAGCACATCCACCAGCTTCACCAGGCGGACCGATCCGGCGAGCTCCGAGCTAAGGTGGACCGGCTGCGCCAGCAGGCCGCCTCCGCAGATACGGAGGTCGTTCAGCTGCGCCAGCGGGCCGCCACCCTTACCAAGTCGCTAGCCTCGGTCGAGGACACTCGAGCCCGCGCCCTCGCGGATCTGCAAGAGGCGATCAAAGCCAAGGAGGCCGCTCAGAAAGAGATTCTCGAGCTCCACAGCCAGGTGGTGGCCTCCCGGGACGAGATCGTGGTGCTGAAGGAGGCACATCTCCGCGACCTCAACTCCCAGCGAGAGTGCCTCCAGTCACAGCTGGGCGAGCTCCTGCAGAAGAGTGCGCTGGACGCCATTGACAAGTACAAGACCGAAAGGTCAAAGAAGAGGAAGCGCGGCGATGATAATGGCGCGAGTGCTGGCCCTGCTTAGGCTTCTTCCTTTTGTAACCCTTCTGATGTATCTTTAAACAATGAATGAAATGAAGGACTCTTTGAGCTCGCCTCTGCGTTTCTTATTCTCTGTGTTTCTTTTCTTTCTTTGTGTCGCTCATGAGTCCGCTTTAAGAGTTTCGCAGCGATCTCGAGAGTGATACCCCGGGCGAGGCAGCTAATTCGATTCAACCTTTTTATTTTAAAGTATATGCAAACGAAAAACTCGGCATGCCCGCTAAAACTCAATATAGTCTCTGAGCCCGGAAAAACGATAAGCGAACCAAAAGACTTCAAAAACTTCCCTACACTCAGAGACTTAAACCATTTTTATTTTTGAAGGAGACTAATAAGTGCTAGCTGCCCCCTGCCCGGTTAATTTCCCTCGATGATCCTGTTCAGCGGACTTGCCCTTTGAGGGGTATGCCCATGCCAGGATGCTTCCGTTCGTGGCGGGTGAACGCGAAGGATCCTGGTTAAGTTTAGAGTCCACTAGGCAGCGGACTTCCCCGGGAATCTCAAGGTCGCCCACGGGCTGCCTCTGAGGATCCCAGTCTTGCTTTAAGTCCGCACAACGGCGGACTACCCCGGGAAGCTCAAGGTCGCCCATTGGCTGCCTCTGAGGATCCCGGTCTTGCTTTAAGTCCGCACAACGGCGGACTACCCCGGGAAGCTCAAGGCCGCCCACTGGTTGCCTCTGAGGATCCCGGTCTTGCTTTAAGTCCGCACAACGGCGGACTGCCCCAGGAATCTCAAGGTCGCCCACTGGCTGCCTCTGAGGATCCCGGTCTTGCTTTAAGTCCGCACAACGGCGGACTGCCCCGGGAATCTCAAGGTCGCCCACTGGCTGCCTCTGAGGATCCCGGTCTTGCTTTAAGTCTGCACAATGGCGGACTGCCCCGGGAATCTCAAGGTCGTCCACTGGCTGCCTCTGAGGATCTCGATCTTGCTTTAAGTCCACTTAGCGGCGGACTACACTTTATAGAAATCTCGCTCCCCAGGTCCCGGAGGCAGGCGCCAGTTCGCCAGCCTTCCAGCGACCACCGCGGGGGTTTCAGCGGGCTGTACAGCAGGAGCTGCCGGCGGTCCGGGCAAAGGTACCGCCAATGGTCGCAGAGCCGGAGGAGGTCGCTGCTCGACTGCCTTTCCCTTCCGGTCTAACACCGCATCTTCGAGCTTGATGTGTTGCTGGACAAGGGCGAAGAGCTCGACCATCGTGCGGGGATCCTTGAGTACCAGGGCGTCATGAAGCTTGCTTCCCTCGGGGAGGGCGTTCCGGAACGCGCTCACCGTCGTGCGATCTTGGTCGGCAGCATCCTCCAGGGCGAGGTAGGCGCTTCGAAAGCGCGCCGCGAAGCTTCGAAGAGTCTCGCGGGCTCCCATGGACAAAGTGAAGAGGGACTCGATCCTCTTAGGGGGCTATCTGTTGCACCGGTACTGCTCCAGAAATAACCTGGAGAGAGTTGGGAAGTCTGGAATGGTGCCCGACGGCAATTTGTGGAACCAATTTAACGCCGAGCCCGTCAAGCTGCTAGGGAAAGCCCGGCACAAAACATGATCTTGGTCCCGAAAGAATAACAGCTTCCGGTAAGCCAATAGGTGGTCGACTAGATCTTGCGATCCATTGAACAGTACAAACTTAGGCGGGGTCCAATGGTGAGGGAAACCTCCTTGGTGCACCTCGCTTGTGAAGGGCGAGCTACCCCCGTGGGCGGCGAGGTCCTCCAGCAGGTCTACCGTCGCGTTAGGTCACTGCCAGTGCCCGGGGAAAACTCCCAGAGGCTGCTGCACAGGTCCTAGGCGGCCGTGCATGCTCCCTCGAGGGAGGTTCGGATCTGCCCCGCGGCGACCCTTGGGGGCTACCGCTCGGCGGCCTCCTCGCTGTTCGCCCGTGGATTCCTTTATCGTGGCGGTTGGTCTGTGGGAGGCCGTTGCCTCTCAAGCTTCGGAAGGTATAGCCACCGCAGGCTCTTTCCCTTGTCGACGATGGCGCGGGTCGCGATCCCGCTCTAGAGACCTTGCCTCCGACTTGTTAGAATCGGTGCTCCGGCTACGGCGGCGAGGGATAGTCGCCCGCGAGGTCGCCTGGTTGCTAGACCGCTGGGTTACTAGCTTCTGCAGCCTCGTAAGTGGGGTTTCCGGCACCTCGCGCACGGCCGCTCTCTCGACCGGGGGTTCCGGACGGGAAACCTGCTGAGCCGGAATGGTCGTGGGCGGGCGTGATATTGATGCTGGTGGTCGCACCGGAGACACCGTCTTCGCCGGCCCAGACCGTCGGCTGGCTGCCGGAACCTGACGGAGTCGCGTCAGGTCATCCATCATTGCCCGCTGGGTAGCCAGCATCTCCAACAGGAGCTGGTCACTGAGCGGGACATAGGGCTGGGGGTTCTCAACAGGAGGTTCGTTGCACGCAGACCTCGCACGGGTCCTCGGTAGCCGGCGTCCCCTTGTTGCCGGAGCCATCTTTGGGCTACGAGAGCCTCCGGTGTCTAACCGTGTGGTCGTGGGCGTTCTCGCCGGAACCAGTCGAAAGATCCCACAGACGGTGCCAAATGTTCGGGGGATTTTTTCGCTGGTCCGTGCGGGCTACCTGCAAGACAAAGAAAAAGCGTAAGAACGGCTGGCTCCCTTAGGAGCGCAGACCCTCCGATGCTCAAGTCAGTCACAGGTACACAACGGCGAGCTGTTGTGGACGAAAGTGGTAGGGAAAAGGGTTTCGAACCTGTACTCTGGATCCTGGGGGTGGGCATTTATAGACAATGGCGACCTATGGTGGCCCGACACATGGAGATTCTTTCCAGAGCCTTCTAGACCCCCACGTTCTGGCTCGCATGGGTCTCTGACACTCCTTGGAACCCGCGCCCCTGACATTCTTTGTCGTCGAGCCTGCCAGGCAGTTTTGAGTGGGAGAGCATCATTCTTGTCGCTGCCAGGTGGCTATTCTGGAATGTTCGAGTCTGGGAGATCTCCAAACTGACTCAGGCGAGCTTCCATGGACGTTTGTCCACGTAGACTCTGTAGGCTTTCGACACCTGGTAGCCCTTCATGCATTGTGGGCGACCTCCGGTGGGAAGCCAGGGCGAGCTCGCCCTTCCGTCGCTCCACCTTCTCTTCCATATTTATCAAGAGTCGGACCTCGCAGGAGCAACATCTTCGATAAACAGGGGAGTCTTGGCGAGCTTGAGGCGAGCTCCTGAGCGAGCTTGGGCGAGCTCCTGAGCGAGCATGGACGAGCTCCTGAGCGAGCATGGGCGTGCTCCTGAGCGAGCATGGGCGAGCTCCTGTGCGAGCATGGGCGAGCTCCTGTGCGAGTATGGGCGAGCTCCTGAGCGAGCATGGGTGAGCTCCTGAGCGAGCTTAGGCGAGCTCCTGAGCGAGCTTAGGCGAGCTCCTGAGCGAGTTTAGGCGAGCTCGGCGAGCTCCTGAGCGAGCTTTAGGCGAGCTTCTGAGTGCGCTCTTAGCCTAAGGCCCCCTCAGCCTAATGTGGATCTCGCTCCCTGTCAAGATGATTTGGCGAGCACGGGGGGGGCGAGTTCCTGGGCGAGTTCCCCATCCCTTGGAGTCCTAGGGTCTATGAGATCCGCAGTCAAAGGCGAACTGGTGTCGAGCGAGTGGAGCTAGGGGCGGGCTCTGGGCGAGGTAGGAGGCACGCTCGTACGGATAAGGGCTCCAACTCCTGGACGGATTTCAGCTACCCCCAACAGATCGTACGAATGAATTAGAATGGATACATTCGTGCAAATGAATTAGAATGGATCGTATGAATGAATTAGAATGGATCGTACGAATGAATTAGAATGAATTGTAAGAATGAATTAGAATGGATTGTACGAATGAATTAGATTGGATCGTGCGAATAAATTAGAATGGATACATTCTTATGAATAAAATAGAATGGACCGTTCGAATGAATTAGAATGGATCGTGCGAATGAATTAGAATGGATACATTCGTTCGAATGAATTAGAATGGATTGTGCGAATGAATTAGAATGAATCGTACGAATGAATTAGATTGCATCGTACGATCCATTCTAATCCATTCGTACGATCCATTCTTATTCATTCATACGATCCATTCTAATTCATTCGCACAATCCATTCTAATTCATTCGTACGATCCATTCTAATTCATTCGCACGAATGTAACCATTCTAATTCATTCCTATGATCCATTCTAATTCATTCGCACGAATGTATCCATTCTAATTCATTTGCACGATCCATTCTAATTCATTCCTATGATCCATTCTAATTCATTCATACGATCCATTCTAATTCATTCGCTCGAATGTATCCATTCTAATTCATTCGTACGATCCATTCTAATTCGTTCGTACGATCCATTCTAATTCGTTCGTACGATCCATTCTAATTCATTCGCACGATCCATTCTAATTCATTTGTACGATCCATTCTAATTCATTCGTACGATCCATTCTAATTCATTTGCACAAATGTAACCATTCTAATTCATTCGTACGATCCATTCTAATTCGTACGATCCATTCTAATCCATTCGTACGATCCATTCTAATCCATTCGTACGATCTATTCTAATTCATTCGCACGATCCATTCTAATTCATTCGCACAAATGTATCCATTCTAATTCATTCGCTCGAATGTATCCATTCTAATTCATTCTCACGAATGTAACCTTTCTAATTCATTTGTATGATCCATTCTAATTCATTCGTATAATCCATTCTAATCCATTCGTACGATCCATTCTAATCCAATCGTACGATCCATTCTAATTCATTCGTATGATCCATTCTAATTCATTCTCACAAATGTATCCATTCTAATTCATTCGTACGATCCATTCTAATTCATTTGTACGATCCATTCTAATTCATTCGCATGATCCATTCTAATTTATTCGTACGATCCATTCTAATTCATTCCTATGATCCATTCTAATTCATTCGCACGATCTATTCTAATTCAATCGCATGATCCATTCTAATTCATTCGTACGATCCATTCTAATTCATTCGTACAATGCGTTCTAATCCATTCGTACGATCCATTCTAATTCATTCCTATGACCCATTCTAATTCATTCGTACGATCCATTCTAATTCATTCGCTCCAATGTATCCATTCTAATTCATTCGTACGATCCATTCAAATTCGTTCATACGATCCATTCTAATTCATTCGTTCGATCCATTCTAATTCATTCGTACGATCCATTCAAATTCATTCGCATGGTCCATCCTAATTCATTCGTACGATCCATTCTAATTCATTCTCACGAATGTAACCTTTCTAATTCATTTGTATGATCCATTCTAATTCATTCGTACGATCCATTCTAATCCATTCGTACGATCCATTCTAATCCATTCGTACGATCCATTCTAATCCATTCGTACGATCCATTCTAATTCATTCTCACAAATGTAACCTTTCTAATTCATTTGTACGATCCATTCTAATTCATTCGTATGATCCATTCTAATCCATTCGTACGATCCATTCTAATCCATTCGTACGATCCATTCTAATTCATTCGCACGAATGTAACCATTCTAATTCATTCGTACGATCCATTCTAATTCATTCCTACGATCCATTCTAATTCATTCGGTGAATGGATTAGAATGGATTGTACGAATGAATTCGAATAGATACATTTGTTCGAATGAATTAGAATGGATCATACGAATGAATTAGAATGGATCGTACGAATAAATTAGAATGGATCGTGCGAATGAATTAGAATGGATTCATTCGGACAAATGAATTAGAATGGATCGTGCGAATGAATTAGAATGGATCGTACGAATGAATTAGAATGGATCGTGCGAATAAACTAGAATGGATCATACGAATGAATTAGAATGGATCGTGCGAATGAATTAGAATGGATCATACGAATGAATTAGAATGGATATATTCGTGCGAATGAATTCGAACGTATCTTACGAATGAATTAGAATGGATCATACGAAAGAATTAGAATGGGTCGTATGAATGAATTAGAATGGATCGTGCGAATGAATTAGAATGGATCGTACGAATGAATTAGAATGGATCGTACGAAAGAATTAGAATGGTTACATTCGTGCGAATGAATTAGAATGGATCGTACGAATGAATTAGAATGGATCGTACGAATGAATTAGAATGGATATATTCGAGCGAATGAATTAGAATAGATCGTAGGAATGAATTAGAATGGATCATACGAATGAATTAGAATGGATCGTGCGAATGAATTAGAATGGATTGTAGGAATGAATTAGAATGGATCGTACGAATGAATTAGAATGGATCATAGGAATGAATTAGAATGGATCGTACGAATGAATTAGAATGGATCATACAAATGAATTATAATGGATACATTTGTGCGATGAATAAGAATGGAGCGTGCGAATGAATTAGAATGTAACCATTCTAATTCATTCGTACGATCCATTCTAATTCATTCCTATGATCCATTCTAATTTATTCGCACGAATGTATCCATTCTAATTCATTTGCACGATCCATTCTAATTCATTCCTATGATCCATTCTAATTCATTTGCACGATCCATTCTTATTCATCGCACGAATGAATAAGAATGGATCATGCGAATGAATTAGAATGGATACATTCGTGTGAATGAATTAGAATGGATTGTGTGAATGAATTAGAATAGATCGTACGAATGAATTAGAATGGATCATACGAATGAATTAGAATGGACCGTGCGAATGAATTAGAATGGATACATTCTTGCGAATAAATTAGAATGGATCATACGAATGAATTAGAATGGATCGTGCGAATGAATTAGAATGAATCGTACGAATGCATTAGAATGGATCGTACGAATGAATTAGAATGGATACATTTGTGCGAATGAATTAGAATGGATCGTACGAATGAATTAGAATGGATCGTACGAATGAATTAGAATTGATCATACTAATGAATTAGAATGGATCATACGAATGAATTAGAATGGATCGTGCGAATGAATTAGAATGGATCGTACGAATGAATTAGAATGGATCGTACGAATGAATTAGAATGGATATATTCGTGCGAATGAATTAGAATGGATCATGCGAATGAATTAGAATAGATCATACGAATGAATTAGAATGGATTGTACGAATGAATTAGAATAGATACATTCGTGCGAATGAATTAGAATGGATCGGATGAATGAATTAGAATGGATCGTACGATTCATTCTAATTCATTCGTATGATCCATTCTAATTCATTCGTACGATCTATTCTAATTCATTCGCATGATCCATTCTAATTCATTCGTACGATCCATTCTAATTCATTCGTCCGATCCATTCAAATTCATTCGTACGATGCAATCTAATTCATTCGCACAAATGTATCTATTCTAATTCATTCGTACAATGAGTTCTAATCCATTCGTACGATCCATTCTAATCCATTCGTACAATCCATTCTAATTCATTCGTATGATCCATTCTAATTCATTCGTACGATCCATTCTAATTCATTTGCATGAATGTATCCATTCTAATTTATTCGTACGATCCAGTCTAATTCATTCGTACGATCCATTCTAATTCATTCGCACGAATATATCCATTCTAATTCACTTGTACGATCCTTTCTAATTCATTCGCACGATCCATTCTAATTCTTTCATATGATCCATTCTAATTCATTCGCACGAATGTGTCCATTCTAGTTGATTCGTACGCTCTATTCTAATTCATTCGTACGCTCCATTCTTATTCATTCGTATGATCTATTCTAATTCATTCGCACGAATGTATCCATTCTAATTCATTTGCACGATCCATTCTAATTCATTCCAATGATCCATTCTAATTCATTCGTACGATCCATTCTAATTCATTCGCTCGAATGTATCCATTCTAATTCATTCGTACGATCCATTCTAATTCGTTCGTACGATCCATTCTAATTCGTTCGTACGATCCATTCTAATGCATTCGTACGATTCATTCTAATTCATTCGCACGATCCATTCTAATTCATTCGTATGATCCATTCCAATTCATTCCTACGATCTATTCTATTTCATTCGCTCGAATGTAACCTTTCTAATTAGAATGGATCGTGCGAATGAATTAGAATGGATACATTCGTGCGAATGAATTAGAATGGATCGTACGAATGAATTAGAATGGATACATTCGTACGAATGAATCAGAATGGATCCTACGAATGAATTAGAATGGATACATTCGTACGAATGAATTAGAATGGATCATACGAATGAATTAATATGGATCGTGCGAATGAATTAGAATGGATCATACGAATGAATTAGAATGGATACATTCGTGCAAATGAATTAGAATGGATCGTAGGAATGAATTAGAATGGATCGTACGAATGAATTAGAATGGTTACATTCGTGTGAATGAATTATAATGGATCGTACGAAAGGAGTAGAATGGATCGTACGAATGGATTAGAACGCATTGTACGAATGAATTGGAATGGATCGTACGAATGGATTAGAACGGATCGTACGAATGAATTAGAATGGATCATACGAATAAATTAGAATGGATACATTCGAGCGAATGAATTAGAATGGATCGTACGAATGAATTAGAATGGATCATAGGAATGAATTAGAATTGATCGACGAATGGATTAGAATGGATCGAACGAATAAATTAGAATGGATACATTCGAACGAATGAATTAGAATAGATCGTAGGAATGAATTAGAATGGATCATACGAATGAATTAGAATGGATCGTGCGAATGAATTAGAATGGATGGTACGAATGAATTAGAATGGATCGTAAGAATGCATTAGAATGGATCGTACGAATGAATTAGAATGGATCGTACGAACGAATTAGAATGGATCGTACGAACGAATTAGAATGGATCGTGCGAACGAATTAGAATGGATCGTGCGAATGAATTAGAATGGATCGTACGAACGAATTAGAATGGATCGTATGAATAAATTAGAATGGATCATACGAATGAATTAGAATGGATCATGCGAATGAATTAGAATGAATCGTACGAATGCATTAGAATGGATCGTACGAATGAATTAGAATGGATCGTGCGAATAAATTATATGAATGAATTAGAATGGATTAGAATGGATTGTACGAATGAATTAGAATGGATACATTTGTACGAATGAATTAGAATGGATCGTGCGAATGAATTAGAATGGATCGTACGAATGAATTAGAATGGATCATACGAATGGATTAGAATGGATCGTACGAATGAATTAGAATGGATCGTACAAATGAATTAGAAAGGTTACATTTGTGAGAATGAATTAGAATGGATCTTACGAATGGATTAGAATGGATCGTACGAATGGATTAGAATGGATTGTACGAATGGATTAGAATGGATCGTACGAATGAATTAGAATGGATCATACGAATGAATTAGAATGGATCGTACGAATGAATTAGAATTTGAATGGATCGTACGAATAAATTAGAATGGATCGTACGAATGAATTAGAATGGATCGTACGGATGAATTAGAATGGATACATTTGTGCGAATGAATTAGAATGGATCGTATATTTGTGAGAATGAATTAGAAAGGATTGTACGAATGAATTAGAATGGATCGTACGAATGGATTAGAATGGATCGTACGAATGAATTAGAATGGATATATTCGAGCGAATGAATTAGAATGGATTATACGAATGAATTAGAATGGATATATTTGTGCGAATGAATTTGAATGGATTGCACGAATTGAATTGGAATGGATCATACGAATGAATTAGAATGGATACATTCGTGTAAATGAATTAGAATGGATCGTAGGAATGAATTAGAATGGATCGTACGAATGAATTAGAATGGTTATATTCGTGCGAATGAATTAGAATGGATCGTACGAAAGGATTAGAATGGATCGTACGAATGGATTAGAACGCATTGTACGAATGAATTAGAATAGATCGTACGAATTGATTAGAATGAATCGTACGAATGAATTAGAATGGATCATACGAATAAATTAGAATGGATACATTCGAGCGAATGAATTAGAATGGATCGTACGAATGAATTAGAATGGATCATAGGAATGAATTAGAATGGATCGTACGAATGGATTAGAATGGATCGAACCCTTTCTAATTCATCCGCACGAATGTATCCATTCTAATGTATTCGTACGATTCATTCTAATTTATTCGCACGATCCATTCTAATTCATTCGTACGATCCATTCTAATTCATTCGTCCGATCCATTCTAATTCATTCGCACGAATGTATCCATTCTAATTCATTCGTACAATCCATTCTAATTCATTCGGACGATCCATTCTAATTCATTCGTATGATCCATTCTATTTCATTTGTACGATCCATTCTAATTCATTCGTATGATCCATTCTAACCCATTCGTAGGAAGTTCGATCCATTCTAATCCATTCGTACGATCCATTCTAATTCATTCATACAATGCGTTCTAATCCATTCGTACGATCCATTCTAATTCATTCGTACGATCCATTCTAATTCATTTGTACGAATGAATTTGAATGGATCATACGAATAGATTAGAATGGATCGTACGAATGAATTAAAATGGATCGTACGAATGAATTAGAATGGTTCGTATGAATGGATTAGAATGGATCGAACTTCCTACGAATGGGTTAGAATGGATCATACGAATGAATTAGAATGGATCGTACAAATGAAATAGAATGGATCATACGAATGAATTAGAATGGATCGTCCGAATGAATTAGAATGGATCCACGAATGTATCCATTCTACTTCATTCGTACGCTCCATTCTAATTCATTCGTACCCTCCATTCTTATTCATCGCACAAATGTATCCATTCTAATTCATTCGTACGATCCATTCTAATTCATTCGCACGATCGATTCTAATTCATTCGTATGATCCATTCGAATTCATTCGTACGATCCATTCTAATACTTTCGTACGATCCATTCTAATTCATTCGCACGATCTATTCTAATTCATTTGTACAATCCATTCTAATTCATTCGTACGATCCATTCTAATTCATTCGCACTATCCATTCTAATTAATTCGTACGATCCATTCTAATTCATTCGTACAATCCATTCTAATTCATTCGTACGATCCATTCTAATTCATTCGCTTGAATGTATCCATTCTAATTCATTCGTATGATCTATTCTAATTCGTTCATACGATCCATTCTAATTCGTTCGTACGATCCATTCTAATTTATTCGTACGATCCATTCTAATTCATTCGTACAAAAGAAATAGAATGGATCGTACGAATGAATTAGAATGGATTGTGCGAATGAATTAGAATGGATTGTATGAATGAATAAGAATGGATCGTACGAATGAATTAGAATGGATCGTGCAAATGAATTAGAATGGATACATTCGTGCGAATGAATTAGAATGGATCGTGCGAATGAATTAGAATGGATCGTACGAATGAATTAGAATGGATATATTTGAACGAATAAATTAGAATTGATCATACGAATGAATTAGAATGGATCGTACGAATGAATTAGAATGGATCGTGCGAATGAATTAGAATCTATCGTACGAATGAATTAGAATGGATCGTACGAATGAATTAGATCGTACGAATGAATTAGAATGGATCGTACAAATGAATTAAAATGGATACATTCATACGACTGAATTAGAATGGATCGTGCGAATTAATTAGAATGGATCGTATGAATGAATTTGAATGGATACATTTGTGCGAATGAATCTGAATGGATTGTATGAATGAAATACAATGGATCATACGAATGAATTAGAATGGATCATACGAATGAATTAGAATAGCTCGTACGAATGAATTAGAATGAATCGTACGAATGAATTACAATGGTTACATTCGTGCGAATGAATTAGAATGGATCGTACGAATGAATTAGAATGGATCGTGCGAATGAATTAGAATTGATCATACGAATGAATTAGAATGGATCGTACGAATGAATTAGAATGGATCGTACGAATGAATTAGAATGGATCGTACGAACGAATAAGAATGGATCGTATGAACGAATTAGAATGGATCGTACGAATGAATTAGAATGGATTGTACGAATGAATTAGAATGGATACATTCGAGCGAATGAATTTGAATGGATCGTACGAATGAATTAGAATGGATCGTACGAATGAATTAGAATGGATCCATTCGTACGAATGAATTAGAATGGTTACATTCGTGCGAATGAATTAGAATGGATCATAGGAATGAATTAGAATGGATACATTCGAGCGAATGAATTAGAATAGATCGTAGGAATGAATTAGAATGGATCATACGAATGAATTAGAATGGATCGTGCGAATGAATTAGAATGGATTGTACGAATGAAATAGAATGGATACATTCGTGCGAATGAATTAAAATGGATCGTATGAATGAATTAGAATGGATCGTGCGAATGAATTAGAATAATTCGTAGGAATGAATTAGAATGGATCATACGAATGAATTAGAATGGATCGTACGAATGATCGTATGAATGAATTAGAATGGATCGTACGAATGAATTAGAATGGATCCACCGAATGAGTTAGAATGGATAATACGAATGAATTAGAATGGATCGTACGAATGAATTAGAATGGATTGTGCGAATGAATTAGAATGGATCGTATGAATGAATAAGAATGGATCGTACGAATGAATTAGAATGAATCGTATGAATAAATTAGATTGGATCGTGCGAATGAATTAGAATGGATCGTAGGAATGAATTAGAATGGATCGTATGAATGAATTAGAATGGATCGAACGAATGAATTAGAATGGCTCGTACGAATGAATTAGAATGGATTGTGCGAATGAATTAGAATGGATCGTATGAATAAATTAGAATGGATCATATGAATGAATTAGAATGGATCGTCCGAATGAATTAGAATGAATCATACGAATGCATTAGAATGGATCGTACGAATGAATTAGAATGAATCGTACGATCCATTCTAATTTATTCGTCCGATCCATTCTAATTCATTCGCACGAATGTATCCATTCTAATTCATTCGTACAATCCATTCTAATTCATTCGCACGATCCATTCTAATTCATTCGTATGATTCATTCTAATTCATTCCTACAATCTATTCTAATTCATTCGCTCGAATGTATCCATTCTAATTCATTCGTTCGATCCATTCTAATTCATTCGTACGATCCATTCAAATTCATTCGCACGATCCATTCTAATTCATCCGTACGATCTATTCTAATTCATTCGTACGATCCATTCAAATTCATTCGTACGAATGAATTAGAATGGATCATACAAATGAATTAGAAAGGTTACATTCGTGAGAATGAATTAGAATGGATCGTACGAATGAATTAGAATGGATCGTACGAACGAATTAGAATGGATCGTACGAATGAATTAGAATGGATCATATGAATGAATTAGAATGGCTACATTCGTGCGAATGAATTAGAATGGATCGTACGAATGGATTAGAATGGATCGAATGAATGAATTAGAATGGATTGTACGAACGAATTAGAATGGATCATAGGAATGAATTAGAATGGATCGTACGAATGTATTATCCATTCTAATTCGTTCGTACGATCCATTCTAATTCGTTCGTACGATCCATTCTAATTCATTCGCATGATCCATTCTAATTCATTCGTACGATCCATTCTAATTCATTCATTCGATCCATTCTAATTCATTCGCTCGAATGTATCCATTCTAATTTATTCGTTCGATCCATTCTAATTCATTCGTACGATCCATTCAAATTCATTCTCACAAATGTAACCTTTCTAATTCATTTGTACGATCCATTCTAATTCATTCGTACAATCCATTCTAATTCATTTGTACGATCCATTGTTATTCATTCGTACGATCCATGCAAATTTATTCGCATGATACATTGTAATTCATTCGTACGATCCATTCTAATTCATTCTCACGAATGTAACCTTTCTAATTTATTTGTATGATCCATTCTAATTCATTCGCACGATCTATTCTAATTCATTCGCACGATCCATTCTAATTCATTCGTCCGGTCCATTCTAATTCATTCGCACGAATGTATCCATTCTAATTCATTCGTACGATCCATTCAAATTCATTCGCACGATCCATTCTAATTCATTCGTATGATCCGTTCAAATTCATTCGCACGATCCATTCTAATTCATTCGTATGATTCATTCTAATTCATTCGTACAATCCATTCTAATTCATTTGCGAGAATTAGAAAGGTTACATTTGTGAGAATGAATTAGAATGGATCGTAGGAATAAATTAGAATGGATACATTCGTGCGAATGAATTAGAATGGATCGTACGAATGAATTAGAATGGATGCATTCGTGCGAATGAATTAGAATGGATCGTAGCAATGAATTAGAATGGATCGTACGAATGAATTAGAATGGTTACATTCGTGCGAATGAATTAGAATGGATGATACGAATGAATTAGAATGGATCGTGCGAATGAATTAGAATTGATCATACGAATGAAATAGAATGGATCATACAAATCAATTAGAATGGATCGTATGAACAAATTAGAATGGATCGTACGAATGGATTAGAATGGATCGTACGAATGGATTAGAATGGATCGTACGAATGAATTAGAATGGATCGTGCGAATGAATTAGAATTGATCATACGAATGAATTAGAGTGGATCGTACGAATGAATTAGAATGGATCATATGAAAGAATTAGAATGGATCGTGCGAATGAATTAGAAAGGATCGTACGAATGAATTAGAATGGATATATTCATTCGAATGAATTAGATTGCATCGTACGAATGAATTTGAATGGATTGTACGAATGAATTAGAATGGATCATACGAATGAATTAGAATGGATCATGCGAATAAATTAGAATAGATCGTACGAATGAATTAGAATGGATCGTACGAATAAATTAGAATGGATCGTGCGAATGAATTAGAATGGATCGTACGAATGAATTAGAATGGATCCACCGAATGAGTTAGAATGGATCATGCGAATGAATTAGAATGGATCGTACGAATGAATTAGAATGGATACATTCGTGCGAATGAATTAGAATGGATCGGACGAATGAATTAGAATTGATCGTGCGAATGAATTAGAATGGATCATACGATTGAATTTGAATGGATCGTACGAATAAATTAGAATGGATCATATGAATGAATTAGAATGGTTACATTCGTGCGAATGAATTAGAATGGATCGTACGAATGGATTAGAATGGATCGTATGAATGGATTAGAACGCATTGTACGAATGAATTAGAATAAATACATTTGTACGAATGAATTAGAATAGATCGTACGAATGAATTAGAATGGATCATACGAATGAATTAGAATGGATCGAACGAATGAATTAGAATGGATACATTTGAGCGAATGAATTAGAATAGATCGTAGGAATGAATTAGAATGGATCATACGAATGAATTAGAATGGATCATGCGAATGAATTAGAATGGATTGTACGAATGAATTAGAATGGATACATTCGAGCGAATGTATTAGAATGGATCGTACGAATGAATTAGAATGGATCATAGGAATAAATTAGAGTGGATCGTACGAATGGATTAGTACGCATTGTACGAATAAATTAGAATAGATCGTACAAATGAATTAGAATGGATACATTCGTGCGAATGAAATAGAATGGATCGTACGAATGAATTAGAATGGATCGTGCGAATGAATTAGAATGGATAGTGCGAATGAATTAGAATGGATTGTACGAATGAATTAGAATGGATCCACCGAATGAGTTAGAATGGATCATACGAATGAATTAGAATGGATCGTACGAACGAATTAGAATGAATCGTACGATCCATTCTAGTTCATTCGTCCGATCCATTCTAATTCATTCGCACGAATGTATCCATTCTAATTCATTCGTACAATCCATTCTAATTCATTCGCACGATCCATTCTAATTCATTCGTATGATCCATTCTAATTCATTCCTACGATCTATTCTAATTCATTCTCTCGAATGTATCCATTCTAATTTATTCATTCAATCCATTCTAATCCATTCGTACGATCCATTCTAATTCATTCCTATGATCCATTCTAATTCATTCGTACGATCCATTCTAATTTATTCGCTCGAATGTATCCATTCTAATTTATTCGTATGATCCATTCTAATTCATTCGTACGATCCATTCTAATTCATTCAGACAATCCATTCAAATTCATTAGTACAATGCGTTCTAATCCATTCGTACGATCCATTCTAATCCTTTCGTACGATCCATTCTAATTCATTCGCACGAATGTAACCATTCTAATTCATTCGTACGATCCATTCTAATTCATTCCTACGATCCATTCTAATTCATTTGCATGAATGTATCCATTCTAATTCATTCGTATGATCCATTCTAATTCATTCGCACGATCCATATTAATTCATTCGTACGATCCATTATAATTCATTCGTACGAATGTATCCATTCTAATTCATTCGTAGGATCCATTCTGATTCATTCGTACGAATGTATCCATTCTAATTCATTCTAATTCATTCGCACGAATGTATCCATTCTAATTCATTCATTCGATCCATTCTAATTCATTTGTACGATCCATTCAAATTCATTCACACGATCCATTCTAATTCATTCGTATGATCCATTCTAATTCATTCGCATGATCCATTCTAATTCATTTGTACGATCCATTCTAATTCATTCGTACGATCCATTCTAATTTATTCGTACGATCTATTCAAATTCATTCGCATGATCCATTCTAATTCATTCGTACGATCCATTCTAATCCATTCGTACGATCCATTCTAATCCGTTCGTATGATCTATTCTAATTCATTCGCTCGAATGTATCCATTCTAATTCATTCATACGATCCATTCTAATTCATTCGTACGATCCATTCTAATCCATTCGTACGATCCATTCTAATTCATTCGTACGATCCATTCTAATTCATTCTCATAAATGTAACCTTTTCTAATTCATTCGTACAATCCATTCTAATTTATTCGTACGATCCATTCAAATTCATTCGCATGATCCATTCTAATTCATTCGTACGATCCATTCTAATCCATTCGTACGATCCATTCTAATCCGTTCGTACGATCTATTCTAATTCATTCGCTTAAATGTATCCATTCTAATTCATTCATTCGATCCATTCTAATTCATTCGTACGATCCATTCTAATTCGTTCGTACGATCCATTCTAATTCGTTCGTACGATCCATTCTAATTCGTTCGTACGATCCATTCTAATTCATTCGTACGATCCATTCTAATTCATTCGCACGACCCATTCTAATTCATTCGTATGATCCATTCTAATTCATTCCTACGATCTATTCTAATTCATTCGCTCGAATGTATCCATTCTAATTCATTCGTTCGATCCATTCTAATTCATTCATACGATCCATTCAAATTCATTCGCATGATCTATTCTAATTCATTCGTACGATCCATTCTAATTCATTCTCACGAATGTAACCTTTCTAATTCATTTGTATGATCCATTCTAATTTATTCGTACGATACATTTGTGCGAATGAATTAGAATGGATCATACGATTGAATTTGAATGGATCGTACGAATAAATTAGAATGGATACATTTGTGCGATGAATAAGAATGGAACGTACGAATGAATTAGAATAGAGCGTACGAATCAACTAGAATGGATACATTCGTGCGAATGAATTAGAATGGATCATATGAAAGAATTAGAATGGATCGTGCGAATAAATTAGAAAGGATCGTACAAATGAATTAGAATGGATATATTCATGCGAATGAATTAGAATGGATCGTACGAATGAATTAGACTGGATCGTACGAATAAATTAGAATGGATACATTCTTGCAAATGAATTAGAATGGATCGTACGAATGAATTAGAATGGATCGTAGGAATGAATTAGAATGGATCATACGAATGAATTTGAATGGATCATGCGAATGAATTAGAATGGATTGTACGAATGAATTAGAATGGATACATTCGTGCGAATGAATTAGAATGGATCGGACGAATGAATTAGAATGGATCGTACGATTCATTCTAATTCATTCGTACGATCCATTCTAATGCATTCGTACGATTCATTCTAATTCATTCGCACGATCCATTCAAATTCATTCGTATGATCCATTCTAATTTATTTGCACGAATATATGATCCATTCTAATTTATTCACAAGAATGTATCCATTCTAATTCATTCGTACAATACATTCTAATTTATTCGTACAAATGTATCCATTCTAATTCATTCGTACGATCCATTCTAATTCATTCGTACGATTCATTCTAATTCATTTGCACAATCCATTCTAATTCATTCGTACGATCAATTCTAATTCATTCGCACGAATGTATCCATTCTAATTCATTCGCACAATCCATTCTAATTCATTCGCACGATCAATTCTAATTCATTCGTATGATCCATTCTAATTCATTCAATGAATTAGAATGGATACATTCGTGCGAATATATTAGAATGGATCGGACGAATGAATTAGAATGGATTGTACGATTCATTCTAATTCGTTCGTACGATCCATTCTAATTCATTCGTATGATCCATTCTAACTCATTCGGTGGATCCATTCTAATTCATTCGTACGATCCATTCTAATTCATTCGCACTATCCATTCTAATTCATTCGCACGATCTATTCTAATTCATTCGTACGATCCATTCTAATTCATTCGCATGAATATATCCATTCTAATTCATTTGTACGATCCATTCTAATTCATTCGTACAATGCATTCTAATCCATTCGTACGATCCATTCTAATTCATTCCTATGATCCATTCTAATTCATTCGTACGATCCATTCTAATTCATTCGCTCGAATGTATCCATTCTAATTCATTCGTACGATCCATTGTAATTCGTTCATACGATCCATTCTAATTCGTTCGTACGAATGTATCCATTCTAATTCATTCGCACGATCCATTCTAATCCATTCGTACGATCCATTCTAATTCATTCGTACAAATGAATTAGAATGGATCGTATGAATGAATAAGAATGGATCGTACGAATGAATTAGAATGGATCGTACGAATGAATTAGAATGAATCGTACGAATGCATTAGAATGGATACATTCATGCGAATGAATTAGAATGGATCGTACGAATGAATTAGAATGGATCATACAAATGAATTAGAAAGGTTACATTCGTGAGAATGAATTAGAATGGATTGTACGAATGAATTAGAATGGATCATGCGAATGAATTAGAATGGATCGTACGAATGGATTCGAACGCATTGTACGAATGAATTAGAATGGATCGTACAAATGAATTAGAATAGTTATATTCATGCGAATGAATTAGAGAATGGATCCACCGATTGAATTAGAATGGATCGTACGAATGAATTAGAATGAATCATCCGAATGAATTAGATCGTACGATTCATTCTAATTCATTCCTACGATCCATTCTAATGCATTCGTATGATTCATTCTAATTCATTCGCACGATCTATTCTAATTAATTCGTACGATCCATTCTTATTCATTCATACGATCAATTCTAATTCATTCGCACAAATGCAACCATTCTAATTCATTCGCACGATCCATTCTAATTCATTCGTACGAATGTATCAATTCTAATTCATTCGTACGATCTATTCTAATTCATTCGTACGATCAATTCTAATTCATTTGTACGATCTGTTCGGGGGATTTTTTCGCTGGTCCGTGCGGGCTACCTGCAAGACAAAGAAAAAGCGTAAGAACGGCTGGCTCCCTTCGGAGCGCAGACCCTCCGATGCTCAAGTCAGTCACAGGTGCACAACGGCGAGCTGTTGTGGACGAAAGTGGTAGGGAAAAGGGTTTCGAACCTCTACTATGGAGCCTGGGGGTGAGTATTTATAGATATTGGCGACCTACTGTGGCCCGACACGTGGAGATTCTTCCAGAGCCTTCTAGGCCCCCACGTTCGGGCTTGCGTGGGTCTCTGACAGTCCTTGGTACTCGCGCCCCTGACATTCTTTGTCGCCGAGCCTGCCAGGCGGTTTGTGGGGGAGAGCATCTTTCTTGTCACTGCCAGGTGGCTATTCTGGAATGTTCAAGTCTGGGAGGTCTCGAACTGATTTGAGCGGGCTTCCGTGGACCACGTTTGCCCACGTAGCTTCCGTGGGGTTTCGACACCTGGCATCCTTTCATACATTATGGGCGACCTCCGGTGGGGAGCTAAGGCGAGCTCGCCCTCCATTGCTCCGCCTTCTCTTCCACATCTATCAAGAGTCGGACCTCGCGGGAGCAACCTCTTCGATAAACTGGGGCGTTCTGGCGAGCTTGGGCGAGCTCTTGCTCGAGCTAGGGGCGTTTGTGGTGCCGGTATCTTTGTTATGCATGACGGTCTAACTCCCGCTACCACTGCAAGCGAATTCTCGTGCGGGCTTGGCGAGCTCCTGAGCGAGCTTAGGTGTGCTCCTGAGCGAGCTTAGGCGAGCTCCTGGGTGAGCTTAGACGAGCTCCAGCGAGCTTAGGCGAGCTCCTGGCCGAGCTCAGGCGAGCTCCAGCGAGCTTAGGCGAGCTCCTAAGAGTGCTATTTGCTTGGGCCGCTTCAGCCCAATGTGGATCTCGCTCCCTGTCAAGGTGATTTGGTGAGCACGGGGGGGGGGGGGGGGGGGGGGGGGGGGGGAGGGGGGGGGGGGGGCCGAACTCCAGGGCAGATTTCAGCTACCCCCAACATTACCCCCTCCTGAGTGAGCGACCAAGGAGACTTTGGCGCTTGCTCAGGAGTCTTATTGCACACGACGGTCGAATTGGGAGCACTAGTCATTTGCGACCTCCACCTGGTAGGCTGCGGGTACCAACCGTGGGCGATCTGCGCCGAGAGCTTTGACTGCCAGTATTTCACAAACGCTGGGCGGGCCGGGAGCGTCAGCCACGAGCGATCTTCTTCCGGTGCGAGCTTGTCACACGCGGTCAGGGTCTGCGTCGGGCGAGCTACGGGCTCCAGCCGTGGGCGATTTGCATCGAGAGCTTTGACTCCCAGTATTTCACAAACGCTGGGCGGGCCGGGAGCGTCAGCCACGAGTGATCTCCTTCCGGTGCGAGCTTGCCACACGCGGGCAAGGTCTGCTTCGGGCGAGCTTGGGCGCCTGCCGTGGGCGATCTGCGCCGAGAGTTTTGACTGTCAGTATTTTACAAGCGCCGGGCGGGCCGAGAGCATCAGCCACGAGCGATCTCCTTCCGGTGCGAACTTGCCACACGCGGGCAGGGTCTGCTTCGGGCGAGCTCGGGCGCCTGTCGTGGGCGATCTGTACCGAGAGTTTTGACTTCCGGTATTTCACAAACGCTAGGCGGGCCGGGAGCGTTAGCCACGAGCGATCTCCTTCCGGTGCGAGCTTGTCACACGCGGTCAGGGTCTGCGTCAGGCGAGCTTGGGCGCCTGTCGTGGGCGATCTGCGCCGAGAGTTTTGACTCCCGGTATTTCACAAACGCTGGGCGGGCCGGGAGCGTCAGCCACGAGCGATCTCCTTCCGGTACGAGCTTGTCACACGCGGTCAGGGTCTACGTCGGGCGAGCTACGGGCTCCAGCTGTGGGCGATTTGCGTCGAGAGCTTTGACTCCCAGTATTTTACAAACGCTGGGTGGGCCGGGAGCGTTAGCCACGAGCGATCTCCTTCCGGTGCGAGCTTGTCACACGCGGTCAGGGTCTGCGTCGGGCGAGCTGCGGGCTCCTGCTGTGGGCGATCTTGTGACTGGGGTATTGCTCCAAATCTCCAACGGTCGCTTCATCTTAAATGCGACGCGAGGCTCGATGTTGATACAATGAATCTCATCATGAGGTCCCGATCGGCGTGAGACACGTGTCTCCTCCTCATTTGCTCCTTTTTTGTCAGTAAATGATAGTGTCGGCGCCGGCGCAGCTTTTTCCATGCGTGGCCCACGTGGCGCTTGTTGATTGGAAAGAAGCAAGCTGTCGCTTCGATTGCCGTCGCGTCGCCTCGCTGAGCGCATTCGGGCATGGCCGAGCTGAAGGAGGCCCAGCTCAAGACCTCCGACGACCTCCAAAAGGTTGTGGCGGAGCGGGACGAGGCCACGACCGCCGGAGAGACCGCTAAGAAGGAGGCGGCTCAACTTCAGGGCGAGGTCGCTGCTCTGAAGACAGAGATCGCCGCCCTGAAGGAGACTCACACCGAAGGCCTTCGGGCTCAACAAGGTCGCCTCCAAGCTCAGCTGGACGATCTCCTCAAGAAGGGCGCCTTGGCCACTGTGGAAAAGTACAAGACCGAGAGGTCGAAGAAGCAGCGCTGAGGAGACGACAGCGGGGCGGAGCCCAGCAAGCCTTGAGCTCGCTAATTTTGTAACCTTCTCTGTTTTGATTAATGAAAACTTAATGAAAACTTTCATCTTTTTGAGCCCGTCTCTTTGTTCCTTTCTTTCTCTGTGTCGCTCATGAGTCCGCTTTAGGAGTTTCACAGCGATCTCGAGAGTGATACCCCGGGCGAGGCAGCTAATTCGATTCAATCTTTTTATTTTAAAGTATATGCAAACGAAAAAACTCGGCATGCCCGCTAAAACTCAATATAGTCTCTGAGCCCGGAAAAACGATAAGCGAACCAAAAGACTTCAAAAACTTCCCTACACTCAGAGACTTAAACCATTTTTATTTTTTAAAAGAAACTAATAAGTGCTAGCTGCCCCCTGCCCGGTTAATTTCCCTCGATGATCCTGTTCAGCGGTCTTGCCCTTTGAGGGGTATGCCCATGCTAGGATGCTTTCGTTCGTGGCGGGTGAACGCGAAGGATCATGGTTAAGCTTAGAGTCCACTAGGCAGCGGACTTCCCCGGGAATCTCAAGGTCGCCCGCGGGCTGCCTCTGAGGATCCCGGTCTTGCTTTAAGTCCGCACAACGACGGGCTGCCTTAGGAAGCTCAAGGTCGCCCACTGGCTGCCTCTGAGGATCCCGGTCTTGCTTTAAGTCCGCACAACGGCGGACTACCCCGGGAAGCTCAAGGTCGCCCACTAGCTGCCTCTGAGGATCCCGGTCTTGCTTTAAGTCCGCACAACGGCGGACTGCCCCGGGAAGCTCAAGGTCGCCCACTGGCTGCCTCTGAGGATCCCGGTGTTGCTTTAAGTCCGCACAACGGCGGACTGCCCCGGGAATCTCAAGGTCGCCCACTGGCTGCCTCTGAGGATCCTGGTCTTGCTTTAAGTCCGCACAACGTTGGACTGCCCCGGGAATCTCAAGGTCGCCCACTGGCTGCCTCTGAGGATCCCGGTCTTGCTTTAAGTCCACTTAGCGACGGACTACACTTTATAGAAATCCCGCTCCCCGGGTCCCGGAGGCAGGTGCCAGTTCGCCGGCCTTCCAGCGACCACCGCGGGGGTTTCAGCGGGCTATACGGCAGGAGCTGCCGGCGGTCCGGGCAAAGGTACCGCCAATGGCACCTCCCGCCTCTCCACGGCCTTAACGACGAGAGGTCGCAGAGCCGGAGGAGGTCGCTGCTCGACTGCCTTTCCCTTCCGATCTAACACCGCATCTTCGAGCTTGATGTGTTGCTGGACAAGGGTGAAGAGCTCGACCATCGTGCGGGGATCCTTGATTACCAGCGTGTCATGCAGTTTGCTTCCCTCGGGGAGGGGGTTCCGGAAAGCGCTCACCGTTGTGCGATCTTGGCCGACCGCGTCCTCCAGAGCGAGGTAGGCACTTTGAAAACGCATCGCGAAGCTTCGAAGGGTTTCGCGGGCTCGCATGGCCAAGGTGAAGAGTGACTCGATTCTCTTAGGGGGCTGCCTGTTGCAGCGGTACTGCTCCAGAAACAGTCTGGAGAGAGTAGGGAAGTCTGGAATGGTGCCCGACGGCAGTTTGTGGAACCAGTTTAACACCGAGCCCGTCACACTGCTAGGGAAAGCCCGGCACAAGACATGGTCTTGGTCCCGGAAAAATAACAGCTTCCGGTAAGCCAATAGATGGTCGACTGGATCTTGCGATCCATCGAACAGTACGAACTTAGGCGGGGTCCAATGGTGAGGGAAACCTCCCTGGTGTACCTCGCTCGTGAAGGGCGAGCTACCCCCGTGGGCGGCGAGGTCCTCCAGCAGGTCCACCGTCGCGTTAGGTCGCTGCCAGTACCCGGGGAGAGCTCCCAGAGGCTGCTGCGTAGGTCTTAGGCAGCCGTGCACGCACCCTCGGGGGAGGTTCGGATCCACCCCGCGGCAACCCTCGGGGGCTACCGCTCGGCGGCCTCCTCGCTGTTCGCCCGTGGATTCCTTCAGTGCGGCGGTTGGTCTGTGGGAGGCCGTTGCCTCTCGAGCTTCGGAAGGTATAGCCACCGCGGGCTCTTTCCCTCGTTGCCGATGGCGAGGGTCGCAATCCCGCTCTAGAGGCCTTGCCTCCGACTCGTCAGAATCAGCGCTCCGGCTACGGTGGCGAGGGATGGTCGCGCGCGAGGTCGCCTGGTTGCTAGACCGCTGGGTTACTAGCTTCTGCAACCTTGTAAGCGGGGTTTCCGGCACCCTGTGCACGACCGCTCTCTCGACCGGGGGTTTCGGATGGGAAACCTGCCGCGCCGGAACGGTCGTGAGCGGGCGCGATGTTGAAGCTGGTGGTCGCACCGGAGGTGCCATATTCGCCGGCCCAAACCGTCGGCTGGCCGCCGGAACCTGACGCAGTCGTGTCAGTTCCTCCATCATGGCCCGCTGGGTGGCCAACATCTCCAACAGGAGCTGGTCACTGAGCGGGACATGGGTCTGGGGGGTCTCAACAGGAGGTTCGCTGCGCTTAGACCTCGCACGGGTCCTCGGTCGCTTCGTCCCCATGTCGCCGGAGCCATCTTTGGGGTTACGAGAGCCCACGGCGTTCCACCGCGTGGTCGTGGGTGTTCTCGCAGGAACCAGTCGAAGATCCCACAGACGGCACCAAATGTTCAGGGGATTTTTTCGCTGGTCCGTGCAGGCTACCTGCAAGACATAGAAAAAGCGTAAGAACGGCTGGCTCCCTTAGGAGCGCAGACCCTCCGACGCTCAAGTCAGTCACAGGTGCACAACGGCGAGCTGTTGTGGATGAAAGTGGTAGGGAAAAGGGTTTCGAACCTCTACTATGGAGCCTGGGGGTGAGCATTTATAGACATTGGCGACCTACTGTGGCCCGACACGTGGAGATTCTTCCAGAGCCTTCTAGACCCCCACGTTCGGGCTCGCGTGGGTCTCTGACAGTCCTTGGTACTCGTGCCCCTGACATTCTTTGTCGCCAAGCCTGCCAGGCGATTTGTGGGGGAGAGCATCTTTCTTGTCACTGCCAGGTGGCTATTCTGGAATGTTCAAGTCTGGGAGGTCTCGAACTGATTTGAGCGGGCTTCCGTGGACCACGTTTGCCCACGTAGCTTCTGTGGGGTTTCGACACCTGGCATCCTTTCATACATTGTGGGCGACCTCCGGTGGGGAGCTAAGGCGAGCTCGCCCTCCATTGCTCCGCCTTCTCTTCCACATCTATCAAGAGTCGGACCTCGCGGGAGCGACCTCTTCGATAAACTGGGGCGTTCTGGCGAGCTTGGGCGAGCTCCTGAGCGAGCTTGGGCGAGCTCCTGCACGAGCTTGGGCGAGCTCCTGCACGAGCTAGGGGCGTTTGTGGTGCCGGTATCTTTGTTATGCATGACGGTCTAACTCCCGCTACCACTGCAAGCGAATTCTCGTGCGGGCTTGGCGAGCTCCTGAGTGAGCTTAGGCTTGCTCCTGAGCGAGTTTAGGCGAGCTCCTGGGCAAGCTTAGGTGAGCTCCAGCGAGCTTAGGCGAGCTCCTGGGCGAGCTCCAGCGAGCTTAGGCGAGCTTAGGCGAGCTCAGGCGAGCTCCAGCGAGCTTAGGCGAGCTCCTAAGAGTGCTCTTTGCCTGGGCCCCTTCAGCCCAATGTGGATCTCGCTCCCTGTCAAGGTGATTTGGTGAGCACGGGGGGGGGGGGGGGGGGGGGGGGGGGGGGGGGGGGGGGGGGGCGAACTCCAGGGCAGATTTCAGCTACCCCCAACACGATCCATTCTAATTCATTCGTACGATCCATTCTAATTCATTCGTACGATCCATTCTAACTCATTCGCACAAATGTATCCATTCTAATTCATTCGTACGATCCATTCTAATTCATTCGTACGGTCCATTCTAATTCATTCGTATGAATGCATCCATTCTAATTTATTCGTACGATCCAATCTAATTCATTCGTACGATCCATTCTAATTCATTTGCACGAATGTATCCATTCTAATTCATTCGTACAATCCATTCTAATTCATTCGCACGATCCATTCTAATTCATTCCTACGATCCATTCTAATTCATTCGTATGAATGAATTCTAATTCATTCGCACGAATGTATCCATTCTAATTCATTTGCACTATCCATTCTAATTCATTCCTATGATCCATTCTAATTCATTCGTACGATCCATGTTAATTCATTCGCTCGAATGTATCCATTCTAATTCATTCGTACGATCCATTCTAATCCATTCGTACGATCCATTCTAATCCATTCGTACGATCCATTCTAATTCATTCGCACGAATGTAACCATTCTAATTCATTCGTACGATCCATTCTAATTCATTCCTACGATCTATTCTAATTCATTCGCACGAATGTATCGATTCTAATTCATTTGCACGATCCATTCTAATTCATTCCTATGATCCATTCTAATTCATTCGTACGATCCATTCTAATTCATTCGCTCGAATGTATCCATTCTAATTCATTCGTACGATCCATTCTAATTCATTCGTACGATCCATTCTAATCCATTCGTACGATCCATTCTAATCCATTCGTACAATGCGTTCTAATCCATTCGTACGATCCATTCTTATTCATTCGTACGATCCATTGTAATTCATTTGTACGAACGAATTATAATGGATCATACAAATGGATTAGAATGGATCGTACGAATGAATTAGAATGGATCGTATGAATGAATTATCGTACGAATGAATTAGAATGGTTACATTCGTGCGAATGAATTAGAATGGATCATAGGAATGAATTAGAACGGATCGTGCGAATGAATTAGAATGGATCGTACGAATGAATTAGAATGGATCATACGAATGAATTAGAATGGATCGTACGAATGAATTAGAATGGATACATTCGAGCGAATGAATTAGAATGGATCGTACGAATGAATTAGAATGGATCGAACGAATGAATTAGAATGGATACATTCGAGCGAATGAATTAGAATAGATCGTAGGAATGAATTAGAATGGATCATACGAATGAATTAGAATAGATCGTAGGAATGAATTAGAATGGATCATACGAATGAATTAGAATGGATCTTACGAACGAATTAGAATGGATCGTACGAATGAATTAGAATGGATCGTATGAACGAATTAGAATGGATACATTCGTGCGAATGAATTAGAATGGAGCGTACAAATGAATTAGAATTGATCGTACGAATGAATTAGAATAGATCGTACGAATGAATTAGAATTGATACATTCGTACGAATGAATTAGAATGGATCGTGCAAATGAATTAGAATGGATCGTACGAATGAATTAGAATGTATCGTGCGAATAAATTAGAATTGATACATTTGTGCGAATGAATTAGAATGGATCATACGAATGAATTAGAATGGATCGTGCGAATGAATTAGAATGGATCGTACGAATGAATTAGAATGGATACATTCGTGCAAATGAATTAGAATGGATCGTATGAATGAATTAGAATGGATCGTACGAATGAATTAGAATGGATCGTAAGAATGAATAAGAATGGATCGTACGAATGAATTAGATTGGATCGTGCGAATAAATTAGAATGGATACATTCTTGCGAATAAAATAGAATGGACCGTTCGAATGAATTAGAATGGATCATGCGAATGAATTAGAATGGATACATTCGTTCGAATGAATTAGAATGGATTGTGCGAATGAATTAGAATGAATCGTACGAATGAATTAGATTGCATCGTACGATCCATTCTAATCCATTCGTACGATCCATTCTTATTCATTCATACGATCCATTCTAATTCATTCGCACAATCCATTCTAATTCATTCGTACGATCCATTCTAATTCATTCGCACGAATGTAACCATTCTAATTCATTCGTATGATCCATTCTAATTCATTCGCACGAATGTATCCATTCTAATTCATTTGCACGATCCATTCTAATTGATTCCTATGATCTATTCTAATTCATTCATACGATCCATTCTAATTCATTCGCTCGAATGTATCCATTCTAATTCATTCGTACGATCCATTCTAATTCGTTCGTACGATCCATTCTAATTCGTTCGTACGATCCATTCTAATTCATTCGTACGATCCATTCTAATGCATTCGTACGATCTATTCTAATTCATTCGTACGATCCATTCTAATTCATTCGTACGATCCATTCTAATTCATTCGCACGATCCATTCTAATTCGTTTGTACGATCTAATTCTAATTAGAATAGATACATTTGTGCGAATGAATTAGATTGCATCGTACGAATGAATTTGAATGCATTCCAATTCATTCGTATGATCCATTCTAATTCATTCATACGATCCATTCTAATTCATTCGTACGATCCATTCTTATTCATTCGCACAAATGTAACCATTCTAATTCATTCGTACGATCCATTCTAATTCGTACGATCCATTCTAATCCATTCGTACGATCCATTCTAATCCATTCGTACGATCCATTCTAATTCATTCGCACGATCCATTCTAATTCATTCGCACAAATGTATCCATTCTAATTCATTCACTCGAATGTATCCATTCTAATTCATTCGCACGATCCATTCTAATTCATTCGCACAAATGTATCCATTCTAATTCATTCGCTCGAATGTATCCATTCTAATTCATTCTCACAAATGTAACCTTTCTAATTCATTTGTATGATCCATTCTAATTCATTCGTACGATCCATTCTAATCCATTCGTACGATCCATTCTAATCCAATCGTACGATCCATTCTAATTCCTTCGTATGATCCATTCTAATTCATTCTCACAAATGTATCCATTCTAATTCATTCGTACGATCCATTCTAATTCAATCGTACGATCCATTCTAATTCATTCGCACGATCCATTCTAATTTATTCGTATGATCTATTCTAGTTCATTCCTATGATCCATTCTAATTCATTCGCACGATCTATTCTAATTCAATCGCATGATCCATTCTAATTCATTCGTACGATCCATTCTAATTCATTCGTACAATGCGTTCTAATCCATTCGTACGATCCATTCTAATTCATTCCTATGACCCATTCTAATTCATTCGTACGATCCATTCTAATTCATTCGCTCGAATGTATCCATTCTAATTCATTCGTACGATCCATTCTAATTCGTTCATACGATCCATTCTAATTCATTCGTTCGATCCATTCTAATTCATTCGTACGATCCATTCAAATTCATTCGCATGATCCATTCTAATTCATTCGTACGATCCATTCTAATTCATTCTCACGAATGTAACCTTTCTAATTCATTTGTATGATCCATTCTAATTCATTCGTACGATCCATTCTAATCCATTCGTACGATCCATTCTAATCCATTCGTACGATCCATTCTAATTCATTCTCACGAATGTAACCTTTCTAATTCATTTGTACAATCCATTCTAATTCATTCGTACGATCGATTCTAATCCATTCGTACGATCCATTCTAATCCATTCGTATGATCCATTCTAATTCATTCGCATGAATGTAACCATTCTAATTCATTCGTAAGATCCATTCTAATTCATTCCTACGATACATTCTAATTCATTCGGTGAATGGATTAGAATGGATTGTACGAATGAATTAGAATAGATACATTTGTGCGAATGAATTAGAATGGATCATACGAATGAATTAGAATGGATCGTACGAATAAATTAGAATGAATCGTGCGAATGAATTAGAATGGATTCATTCGTACAAATGAATTAGAATGGATCGTGCGAATCAATTAGAATGGATCGTACGAATGAATTAGAATGGATCGTGCGAATAAATTAGAATGGATCATACGAATGAATTAGAATGGATCGTGCGAATGAATTAGAATGGATCATACGAATGAATTAGAAAGGATACATTCGTGCGAATGAATTAGAACGTATCGTACGAATGAATTAGAATGGATCATACGAAAGAATTACAATGGATCGTATGAATGAATTAGAATGGATCGTGCGAATGAATTAGAATGGATCATACGAATGAATTAGAATGGATCGTACGAATGAATTAGAATGGTTACATTCGTGCGAATGAATTAGAATGGATCGTACAAATGAATTAGAATGGATCGTATGAATGAATTAGAATGGATATATTCGAGCGAATGAATTAGAATAGATCGTAGGAATGAATTAGAATGGATCATACGAATGAATTAGAATGGATCGTGCGAATGAATTAGAATGGATTGTAGGAATGAATTAGAATGGATCGTACGAATGAATTAGAATGGATACATTCGAGCGAATGAATTAGAATGGATCATACGAATGAATTAGAATGGATCGTACGAATGAATTAGAATGGTTACATTCGTGCGAATGAATTAGAATGGATCGTACGAATGAATTAGAATGGATCGTACAAATGAATTAGAATGGATCATAGGAATGAATTAGAATGGATCGTACGAATGAATTAGAATGGATCATACAAATGAATTAGAATGGATACATTTGTGCGATGAATAAGAATGGAGCGTACGAATGAATTAGAATGTAACCATTCTAATTCATTCGTACGATCCATTCTAATTCATTCCTACGATCCATTCGAATTTATTCGCACGAATGTATCCATTCTAATTCATTTGCACGATCCATTCTAATTCATTGCTATGATCCATTCTAATTCATTTGCACGATCCATTCTTATTCATCGCACGAATTAATAAGAATGGATCATGCGAATGAATTAGAATGGATATATTCGTGCGAATGAATTAGAATGGATTGTGTGAATGAATTAGAATAGATCGTACGAATGAATTAGAATGGATCATACGAATGAATTAGAATGGACCGTGCGAATGAATTAGAATGGATACATTCTTGCGAATAAATTAGAATGGATCGTATATTCATGCAAATAAATTAGAATGGATCATACGAATGAATTAGAATGGATCGTGCGAATGAATTAGAATGAATCGTACGAATGCATTAGAATGGATCGTACGAATGAATTAGAATGGATACATTTGTGCGAATGAATTAGAATGGATCGTACGAATGAATTAGAATGGATCGTACGAATGAATTAGAATTGATCATACTAATGAATTAGAATGGTCATACGAATGAATTAGAATGGATCGTGCGAATGAATTAGAATGGATCGTACGAATGAATTAGAATGGATCGTACGAATGAATTAGAATGGATATATTCGTGCGAATGAATTAGAATGGATCGTGCGAATGAATTAGAATAGATCATACGAATGAATTAGAATGGATTGTACGAATGAATTAGAATGGATACATTCGTGCGAATGAATTAGAATGGATCGGATGAATGAAATAGAATGGATCGTACGCTTCATTCTAATTCATTCGTATGATCCATTCTAATTCATTCGTACGATCTATTCTAATTCATTCGTATGATCCATTCTAATTCATTCGTACGATCCATTCTAATTCATTCGTCCGATCCATTCAAATTTATTCGTACGATGCAATCTAATTCATTCGCACAAATGTATCTATTCTAATTCATTCGTACAATGAGTTCTAATCCATTCGTACGATCCATTCTAATTCATTCGTACAATCCATTCTAATTCATTCGTATGATCCATTCTAATTCATTCGTACGATCCATTCTAATTCATTTGCATGAATGTATCCATTCTAATTTATTCGTACGATCCAGTCTAATTCATTCGTACGATCCATTCTAATTCATTTGTACGATCCTTTCTAATTCATTCGCACGATCCATTCTAATTCTTTCATATGATCCATTCTAATTCATTCGCACGAATGTATCCATTCTAGTTGATTCGTACGCTCTATTCTAATTCATTCGTACGCTCCATTCTTATTCATTCGTATGATCTATTCTAATTCATTCGCACGAATGTATCCATTCGAATTCATTTGCACGATCCATTCTAATTCATTCCTATGATCCATTCTAATTCATTCGTACGATCCATTCTAATTCATTCGCTCGAATGTATCCATTCTAATTCGTTCGTACGATCCATTCTAATTCGTTCGTACGATCCATTCTAATTCGTTCGTACGATCCATTCTAATTCGTTCGTACGATCCATTCTAATGCATTCGTACGATTCATTCTAATTCATTCGCGCGATCCATTGTAATTCATTCGTATGATCCATTCTAATTCATTCCTACGATCTATTCTATTTCATTCGCTCGAATGTAACCTTTCTAATTAGAATGGATCGTGCGAATGAATTAGAATGGATACATTCGTACGAATGAATTAGAATGGATCGTACGAATGAATTAGAATGGATACATTCGTACGAATGAATCAGAATGGATCCTACGAATGAATTAGAATGGATACATTCGTACGAATCAATTAGAATGGATCGTACGAATGAATTAATATGGATCGTGCGAATGAATTAGAATGGATCATACGAATGAATTAGAATGGATACATTCATGCAAATGAATTAGAATGGATCGTAGGAATGAATTAGAATGGATCGTACGAATGAATTAGAATGGTTACATTCATGTGAATGAATTAGAATGGATCGTACGAAAGGATTAGAATGGATCGTACGAATGGATTAGAACGCATTGTACGAATGAATTAGAATGGATCGTACGAATGGATTAGAACGGATCGTACGAATGAATTAGAATGGATCATACGAATAAATTAAAATGGATACATTCGAGCGAATGAATTAGAATGGATCGTACGAATGAATTAGAATGGATCATAGGAATGAATTAGAATGGATCGTACGAATGAATTAGAATGGATCTTAGGAATGAATTAGAATGGATCGTACGAATGGATTAGAATGGATCGAACGAATAAATTAGAATGGATACATTCGAGCGAATGAATTAGAATAGATCGTAGGAATGAATTAGAATGGATCATACGAATAAATTAGAATGGATCGTGCGAATGAATTAGAATGGATTGTACGAATGAATTAGAATGGATCGTACGAATGAATTAGAATGGATCGTACGAATGCATTAGAATGGATCTTACGAATGAATTAGAATGGATCGTACGAACGAATTAGAATGGATCGTACGAACGAATTAGAATGGATCGTACGAACAAATTAGAATGGATCGTACGAACGAATTAGAATGGATCGTATGAATAAATTAGAATGGATCATACGAATGAATTAGAATGGATCGTGCGAATGAATTAGAATGAATCGTACGAATGCATTAGAATGGATCGTACGAATGAATTAGAATAGATCGTGCGAATAAATTATACGAATGAATTAGAATGGATTAGAATGGATTGTTCGAATGAATTAGAATGGATACATTTGTACGAATGAATTAGAATGGATCGTGCGAATGAATTAGAATGGATCGTACGAATGAATTAGAATGGATCATACGAATGGATTAGAATGGATCATACGAATGGATTAGAATGGATCGTACGAATGAATTAGAATGGATCGAACAAATGAATTAGAAAGGTTACATTTGTGAGAATGAATTAGAATGGATCTTACGAATGGATTAGAATGGATCGTACGAATGGATTAGAATGGATCGTATGAATGGATTAGAATGGATCATACGAATGAATTAGAATGGATCATACGAATGAATTAGAATGGATCGTACGAATGAATTAGAATTTGAATGGATCGTACGAAAAAATTAGAATGGATCGTACGAATGAATTATAATGGATCGTACGAATGAATTAGAATGGATAAATTTGTGCGAATGAATTAGAATGGATCGTACATTTGTGAGAATGAATTAGAAAGGATCGTACGAATGAATTAGAATGGATCGTACGAATGGATTAGAATGGATCGTACGAATGAATTAGAAAGGATATATTAAAAACGAATGAATTAGAATGGATTATACGAATGAATTAGAATGGACATATTTGTGCGAATGAATTTGAATGGATTGCACGAATTGAATTAGAATGGATCATACGAATGATTTAGAATGGATACATTCATGCAAATGAATTAGAATGGATCGTAGGAATGAATTAGAATGGATCGTACGAATGAATTAGAATGGTTACATTCGTGCGAATGAATTAGAATGGATCGTACGAAAGGATTAGAATGGATCGTACGAATGGATTAAAACGCATTGTACGAATGAATTAGAATGGATCGTACGAATGGATTAGAATGAATCGTACGAATGATTTAGAATGGTTCATACGAATAAATTAGAATGGATACATTCGAGCGAATGAATTAGAATGGATCGTACGAATGAATTAGAATGGATCATAGGAATGAATTAGAATGGATCGTACGAATGGATTAGAATGGATCGAACCCATTCTAATTCATTCGCACGAATGTATCCATTCTAATATATTCGTACGATTCATTCTAATTCATTCGCACGATCCATTCTAATTCATTCGTACGATCCATTCTATTTCATTCGTCCGATCCATTCTAATTCATTCGCACGAATGTATCCATTCTAATTCATTCGGACGATCCATTCTAATTCATTCGTATGATCCATTCTATTTCATTTGTACGATCCATTCTAATTCATTCGTATGATCCATACTAACCCATTCGTAGGAAGTTCGATCCATTCTAATCCATTCGTACGACCCATTCTAATTCATTTATACAATGCGTTCTAATCCATTCGTACGATCCATTCTAATTCATTCGTACGATCCATTCTAATTCATTTGTACGAATGAATTAGAATGGATCATACGAATGGATTAGAATGGATCGTACGAATGAATTAGAATGGATCGTACGAATGGATTAGAATAGATCGAACTACCTACGAATGGGTTAGAATGGATCATACGAATGAATTAGAATGGATCGTACAAATGAAATAGAATGGTTCATACGAATGAATTAGAATGGATCGTCCGAAGGAATTAGAATGGATCCACGAATGTATCCATTCTAGTTCATTCGTACGCTCCATTCTAATTCATTCGTACGCTCCATTCTTATTCATCGCACAAATGTATCCATTCTAATTCATTCGTACGATCCATTCTAATTCATTCGCACGATCAATTCTAATTCATTCGTATGATCCATTCTAATTCATTCGTACGATCCATTCTAATTCTTTCGTACGATCCATTCTAATTCATTCGCACGATCTATTCTAATTCATTCGTACAATCCATTCTAATTCATTCGTACGATCCATTCTAATTCATTCGCACTATCCATTCTAATTCATTCGTACGATCCATTCTAATTCATTCGTACAATCCATTCTAATTCATTCGTACGATCCATTCTAATTCATTCGCTCGAATGTATCCATTCTAATTCATTCGTACGATCCATTCTAATTCGTTCATACGATCCATTCTAATTCGTTCGTACGATCTATTCTAATTTATTCGTACGATCCATTCTAATTCATTCGTACAAATGAATTAGAATGGATCGTACGAATGAATTAGAATGGATTGTGCGAATAAATTAGAATGGATTGTATGAATGAATAAGAATGGATCGTACGAATGAATTAGAATGGATCATGCAAATGAATTAGAATGGATACATTCGTGCGAATGAATTAGAATGGATCGTGCGAATGAATTAGAATGGATCGTACGAATGAATTAGAATGGATATATTTGAACGAATAAATTAGAATGGATCATACGAATGAATTAGAATGGATCGTACGAATAAATTAGAATGGATCGTGCGAATGAATTAGAATCGATCGTACGAATGAATTAGAATGGATCGTACGAATGAATTAGATCGTACGAATGAATTAGAATGGATCGTACGAATGAATTAAAATGGATACATTCATACGACTGAATTAGAATGGATCGTGCGAATTAATTAGAATGGATCGTACGAATGAATTTGAATGGATACATTTGTGCGAATGAATCTGAATGGATTGTATGAATGAAATACAATGGATCGTACGAATGAATTAGAATGGATCATACGAATGAATTAGAATAGCTCATACGAATGAATTAGAATGAATCATACGAATGAATTAGAATGGTTACATTCATGCGAATGAATTAGAATGGATCGTACGAATGAATTAGAATGGATCGTGCGAATGAATTAGAATGAATCGTACGAATGAATTAGAATGGATCGTACGAATGAATTAGAATGGATCGTACGAATGAATTAGAATGGAACGTACGAACGAATTAGAATGGATCGTACGAACGAATAAGAATGGATCGTATGAACGAATTAGAATGGATCGTACGAATGAATTAGAATGGATCGTACGAATGAATTAGTATGGATACATTCGAGCGAATGAATTTGAATGGATCGTACGAATGAATTAGAATGGATCGTACGAATGAATTAGAATGGATCCATTCGTACGAATGAATTAGAATGGTTACATTCGTGCGAATGAATTAGAATGGATCATAGGAATGAATTAGAATGGATACATTCGAGCGAATGAATTAGAATAGATCGTAGGAATGAATTAGAATGGATCATACGAATGAATTAGATTGGATCGTGCGAATGAATTAGAATGGATTGTACAAATAAATTAGAATGGATACATTCGTGCGAATGAATTAAAATGGATCGTACGAATGAATTAGAATGGATCGTGCGAATGAATTAGAATAGTTCGTAGGAATGAATTAGAATGGATCATACGAATGAATTAGAATGGATCGTACGAATGATCGTACGAATGAATTAGAATGGATCGTACGAATGAATTAGAATGGATCCACCGAATTAGTTAGAATGGATCATACGAATGAATTAGAATGGATCATACGAATGAATTAGAATGGATTGTGCGAATGAATTAGAATGGATCGTATGAATGAATAAGAATGGATCGTACGAATGAATTAGAATGAATCGTACGAATAAATTAGAATGGATCGTGCGAATGAATTAGAATGGATCGTACGAATGAATTAGAATGGATCGAACGAATGAATTAGAATGGATCGTACGAATGAATTAGAATGGATTGGGCGAATGAATTAGAATGGATCGTATGAATAAATTAGAATGGATCATACGAATGAATTAGAATGGATCGTGCGAATGAATTAGAATGAATCATACGAATGCATTAGAATGGATCGTACGAATGAATAAGAATGAATCGTACGATCCATTCTAATTCATTCGTCCGATCCATTCTAATTCATTCGCACGAATGTATCTATTCTAATTCATTTGTACAATCCATTCTAATTCATTCGCACGATCCATTCTAATTCATTCGTATGATTCATTCTAATTCATTCCTACGATCTATTCTAAATCATTCGCTCGAATGTATCCATTCTAATTCATTCGTTCGATCCATTCTAATTCATTCGTACGATCTATTCAAATTCATTCGCACGATCCATTCTAATTCATTCGTACGATCTATTCTAATTCATTCGTACGATCCATTCAAATTCATTCATACGAATGAATTAGAATGGATCATACAAATGAATTAGAAAGGTTACATTCGTGAGAATGAATTAGAATGGATCGTACGAATGAATTAGAATGGATCGTACGAACGAATTAGAATGGATCGTACGAATGAATTAGAATGGATCATATGAATGAATTAGAATGGTTACATTCGTGCGAATGAATTAGAATGGATCGTACGAATGGATTAGAATGGATCGAATGAATGAATTAGAATGGATCGTACGAACGAATTAGAATGGATCATAGGAATGAATTAGAATGGATCGTATGAATGTATGATCCATTCTAATTCGTTCGTACGATCCATTCTAATTCGTTCGTACGATCCATTCTAATTCATTCGCACGATCCATTCTAATTCATTCGCACGATCCATTCTAATTCATTCATTCGATCCATTCTAATTCCTTCGCTCGAATGTATCCATTCTAATTCATTCGTTCGATCCATTCTAATTCATTTGTACGATCCATTCAAATTCATTCTCACAAATGTAACCTTTCTAATTTATTTGTACGATCCATTCTAATTCATTCGTACAATCCATTCTAATTCATTTGTACGATCCATTCTTATTCATTCGTACGATCCATTCAAATTCATTCGCATGATACATTATAATTCATTCGTACGATCCATTCTAATTCATTCGCACGATCCATTCTAATTCATTCGTATGATTCATTCTAATTTATTCGTACGATCCATTCTAATTCGTTCGCACGAATGTAACCATTCTAATTCATTCGTACGATCCATTCTAATTCATTCCTATGATCCATTCTAATTCATTCGCACGAATGTAACCATTCTAATTCATTTGTACGATCCATTCTGATTCATTAGAATAGATCGTGCAAATGAATTAGAGTGGATACATTCGTGCGAATGAATTAGAATGGATCGTAGGAATGAATTAGAATGGATCGTACGAATGAATTTGAATGGTTACATTCGTGCGAATGAATTAGAATGGATCATACGAATGAATTAGAATGGATCATACAAATGAATTAGAAAGGTTACATTCGTGAGAATGAATTAGAATGGATCGTACGAATGAATTAGAATGGATCATGCGAATGAATTTGAAAGGATCGTATGAATGAATTAGAATGGATCGAACGAATGAATTAGAATGGATACATTCGAGCGAATGAATTAGAATAGATCATAAGAATGAATTAGAATGGATCATACGAATGAATTAGAACTGATCGTACGAACGAATTAGAATGGATCGTACGAACGAATTAGAATGGATCGTACGAATGAATTAGTGTGGATCGTGCGAATAAATTAGAATGAATCGTACGAATGAATTAGAATTGATCGTGCGAATGAATTAGAATGGATACATTTGTACAAATAAACTAGAATGGATTGTACGAATGAATTAGAATGGATACATTCTTGCGAATAAATTAGAATGGATCGTATATTCGTGCAAATAAATTAGAATGGATCATACGAATGAATTAGAATGGATCGTGCGAATGAATTAGAATGGATCGTACGAATGAATTAGAATAGGTACATTCGTACGAATGAATTAGAGTGGATCGTACGAATGAATTAGAATGGATCATATGAATGAATTAGAATAGATACGTTCGTGCGAATGTATTAGAATGGATCGTCAGAATGAATTATAATGGATCGTACGACTGAATTAGATTGGATCGTACGAATGAATTAGAATGGATCGAGCGAAAGAATTAGAATGGATCGTGCGAAAGAATTAGAATAGATCGTACGAATGAATTAGAATGGATCGTGCGAATGAATTAGAATAGATCGTACGAGTGAATTAGAATGGATACATTCGTGCGAATGAATTAGAATGGATCGTATGAATGAATCAGAATGGATCGTACGAATAAATTAGAATGGATCGTGTGAATGAATTAGAATGGATCGTACGAGTGAATTAGAAAGGATACATTCGTGCGAATGAATTAGAATGAATCATACAAATGAATTAGAATGGATCGTCAGATTAAATTAAATGGATCGTGCGAATGAATTAGAATGGATCGTATGAATGAATTAGAATGGATACGTTCGTGCGAATGAATTAGAATGGATCGTACGAATGAAATAGAATGGAAACATTCGTGCGAAAGAATTGGAATGGATCGGACGAATGAATAGAATGGATCCTATGAATCAATTAGAATGGATTGTAAGAATGTATTAGAATGGATCGTGTGAATAAATTAGAATGGATTGTACGAATGAATTAGAATGGATACATTCGAGCGAATGAATTAGAATGGATCGTACGAATGAATTAGAATGTATCCATTCTAATTCATTCGCACGATCCATTCTAATTCATTCGTACGATCCATTCTTATTCATTCGTACGATCCATTCTAATTCATTCGTATGATCAATTCTAATTCATTCGCACGATCCATTATAATTCATTCTCATGAATGTAACCTTTCTAATTCATTTGTATGATCCATTCTAATTCATTCGTACGATCCATTCTAATCCATTCGTACGATCCATTCTAATCCATTCGTACAATTAGAATGGATCGTTCTAATCCATTCGTACGATCCATTCTAATCCATTCGTTCAATTAGAATGGATCGTTCTAATCCATTCGTACGATCCATTCTAATTCATTTGTATGATCCATTCTAATTCATTCGTACGAATGAATTAGAATAGATCGGACGAATGAATTAGAATGGATCGTACGATTCATTCTAATTCATTCGTATGATTCATTCTAATGCATTCGTATGATTCATTCTAATTCATTCGCACGATCCATTCTAATTCATTCGTATGATCCATTCTTATTTATTCATACGATCCATTCTAATTCATTCGCACAATCCATTCTAATTCATTCGTACGATCCATTCTAATTCCTTCGTTCGATCCATTCTAATTCATTCATACGATCCATTCTAATTCATTCGTACGATCCATTCTAATTCATTCGCACGGTCCATTCTAATTCATTCGTACAAATGAATCCATTCTAATTCATTCGCACGAATGTATCCATTCTAATTCATTTCCATGAATGTATCCATTCTAATTTATTCGTACGAATGAATTTGAATGGATCGTACGCATGATCCATTCGTACGATCATTTCTTATTCATTCGTACGATCCATTCTAATCCATTCGACCGATCCAGTCAAATTCATTCGTACGAATCATTTGGATCATTCGAGCGAATGGATCGTGCGAAAGAATTAGAATGGATTGTACGAATGAATTAGAATGGATACATTCGAGCGAATGAATTAGAATAGATCGTAAGAATGAATTAGAATGGATCATACGAATGAATTAGAATGGATCGTGCGAATGAATTAGAATGGATCGTACGAATGAATTAGAATGGATCATACGAACGAATTAGAATGGATCGTACGAACGAATTAGAATGGATCATACGAATAAATTAGAATGGATCGTACGAATGAATTAGAATGGATACATTCGTGCGAATGAATTAGAATGGATCGTACGAATGAATTAGACTGGATCGTACGAATAAATTAGAATGGATACATTCATACGAATGAATTAGAATGGATCGTACGAATGAATTAGAATGGATCGTGCGAATGAATTAGAAAGGATCGTACGAATGAGTTAGAATGGATCGTACGAATGAATTAGAATGAATCGTACGAATGAATTAGAATGGATCGTGCGAATGAAATAGAATGGATCGTGTGAATGAATAAGAATGGATCTAATTCATTCGCACGATCTATTCTAATTCATTTGTACGATCCTTTCTAATTCATTCGCACGATCCATTCTAATTCTTTCATATGATCCATTCTAATTCATTCGTATGATCCATTCTAATTCATTCCTACGATCCATTCTAATTCATTCGCACGAATGTATCCATTAGAATGGATCGTACGAATGAATTAGAATAAATCATCCGAATGAATTAGAATGGATCGTGCAAATGAATTAGAATGGATACATTCGTGCGAATGAATTAGAATGGATCATAGGATCGTACGAATGAATTAGAATGGATCGTACGAACGAATTAGAATGGATCGTACAAATGGATTAGAATGGATCGTACGAATGGATTAGAATGGATCGTGCGAATGAATTAGAATAGATCATACGAATGAATTAGAATGGATCATGCGAATGAATTAGAATGAATCCATTCTAATTAATTCGCACGAATGTATCCATTCTAATGCATTCGTACGATCCATTCTTATTCATTCATACGATCCATTCTAATTCATTCGTACGATCCATTCTAATTCATTCGCACGATCCATTCTAATTTATTTGTACGATCCATTCTAATTCATTCGCACGATCTATTCTAATTTATTCGCACGAATGTAACCATTCTAATTCATTCGTACGATTCATTCTAATTCATTTGTATGAGCTATTCTAATTCATTCGTATGATCCATTATAATTCATTCGTACGATCCATTGTATTTCATTCATACAATCCATTCAGATTCATTCGCACAAATGTATCCATTCAAATTCATTTGCACGATCCATTCTAATTCATTCCTACGATCCATTCTAATTCATTCGCATGATCCATTCGTACGATTCATTCTAATTCATTCGCACGATCCATTCTAATTCATTCGTATGATCCATTCTAATTCATTCGTACGATCCTTTCTAATTCGTTCGTATGATCCATTCTAATTCGTTCATACGATCCATTCTAATTCATTCGCATAATCCATTCTAATTCATTCGTACGATCCATTCTAATTCATTCGTATGATCCATTCTAACTCATTCGGATCCATTCGTACGATCCATTCTAATTCATTCGTATGATCCATTCGTACGATCCATTCTAATTCATTCGTACAATGCGTTCTAATCCATTCGTACGATCCATTCTAATTCATTCGTATGATCTATTCTAATTCATTCGCACGAATGTATCCATTCTAATTCATTTGCACGATCTATTCTAATTCATTCCTATGATCCATTCAAATTCATTCGTACGAGCCATTCTAATTCATTCGCTCGAATGTATCCATTCTAATTCATTCGTACGATCCATTCTAATTCATTCGTACGATCCATTCGAATTTATTCGCACGATCCATTCTAATTCATTTGTACGATCTATTCTGATGCATTCGTACGATTCATTCTAATACATTCGCACGATCCATTCTAATTCATTCGTACGATCCATTCTTATTCATTCATACGATCCATTCTAATTCATTCGTACGGTCCATTCTAATTCATTCGTATGATCCATTCTAATTCATTCGTATGATCCGTTCTAACTCATTCGGTGGATCCATTCTAATTCATTCGTACGATCCATTCTAATTCATTCGTACGATCCATTCTAATTAATTCGCACGATCCATTCTAATTCATTCCTATGATCCATTCTAATTCAGTCGTATGAATGTATCCATTTTAATTCATTCGTACGATCCATTCTAATTCATTCGTACGATCCATTCTAATTCATTCGTACGATCGATTCTAATTCATTCGCACGATCCATTCTAATTCATTCGTACGATCCATTCTAATTCATTCGTATGATCCATTCTAATTTATTCGTTCAAATATATCCATTCTAATTCATTCGTACGATCCATTCTAATTCATTCGCACGATCCATTCTAATTCATTCATACAAATGAATTAGAATGGTTACATTCGTGTGAATGAATTAGAATGGATCGTACGAATGAATTAGTATAGATCATGAGAATGAATTTGAATGGATCGTACGAATGAATTTGAATGGATCATACGAATAAATTAGAATGGATACATTTGTGCGAATGAGTTAGAATGGATCATACGAATGAATTAAAATAGATCATACGAATAAATTAGAATGGATCATACGAATGAATTAGAATGGATCGTGCGAATGAATTAGAATGGATCGTATGAATGAATAAGAATGGATCGTACGAATGAATTAGAATGGATCGTGCGAATGAATTAGAATGGATCGTATGAATGAATTAGAATGGATACATTCGTGCGAATGAATTAGAATGGATCGCACGAATGAATTAAAATGTATGCATTCAAATTCATTCATACGATCCATTCTAATTCATTCGTACGATCCAATCTAATTCATTCGCTCGAATGTATCCATTCTAATTCATTCGTACGATCCATTCTAATTCATTCGCACAAATATAACCATTCTAATTCATTCGTACGATCCATTCTAATTCATTCCTACGATCCATTCTAATTCATTCGCATGAATGTATCCATTCGTGCACGATCCATTCTAATTCATTCGTACGATCCTTTCTAATCCATTCGCACGAATGTATCCATTCTAATTCATTCGTACGATCCATTCTAATTCATTCGTACGATCCATTCTAATTCATTCGTACGATCCATTCTAATTCATTCGCACGATCCATTCTAATTCATTCGTACGATCCTTTCTAATTCATTCGTACGATCCATTCTAATTCATTCGTACAAATGTATCCATTCTAATTCATTCGTACGATCCATTCTAATTCATTCGTAGGATCCATTCTAATTCATTCGTACAATCCATTCTAATTCATTCGTATGATCCATTCTAATTCATTCCTACGATCCATTCAAATTCATTCGTACGATCCATTCTAATCCATTCGTACGATCCATTCTAATCCATTCGTACGATCCATTCTAATTCATTCGCACGAATGTATCCATTCTAATTCATTCGCACAATCCAATCTAATTCAAATGTACGATCCATTCTAATTCATTCACATGATGTATTCTAATTCATTCATATGATTCATTCTAATTCATTCGTATGATTCATTCTAATTCATTCGTACGATCCATTCTAATTCATTCGCACAAATGTATCCATTCTAATTCATTCGTACGATCCATTCTAATTCATTCGTACGATCCATTCTAATTCATTCCTACGATCCATTCTAATTCATTCGCACATTCTAATTAATTTGCATAAATGTATCCATTCTAATTTATTCGTACGATCCAGTCTAATTTATTCGTACGATCCATTCTAATTCATTCGTACGAATATATCCATTCTAATTCATTTGTACGATCCTTTCTAATAGATACATTCGTGCGAATGAATTAGAATGGATCGGACGAATGAATTAGAATGGATCGTACGATTCATTCTAATTCGTTCGTACGATCCATTCTAATTCATTCATATGATCCATTCTAACTCATTCGGTGGATCCATTCTAATTCATTCGTACGATCCATTCTAATTCATTCGCATCCATTCTAATTCATTCGTACGATCCATTCTAATATTTTCATATGATCCATTCTAATTCATTCGTACGATCCATTCTAATTCATTCGCACAAATGTAACCATTCTAATTCATTCGTACGATCTATTCTAATTCAATCGCAAGATCCATTCTAATTCATTCATACGATACATTATAATTCATTCGTACGATCCATTTTAATTCATTCGCACAATCCATTCTAATTCATTCGCACAAATGTATCCATTCTAATTCATTCGTACGATCCATTCTAATTCATTCGCACAAATGTATCCTTTCTAATTCATTTGTATGATCCATTCTAATTCATTCATACGATCCATTCTAATTCATTCGTACGATCATTTCTAATTTATTCGCACGATCCGTTCTAATTCATTCCTATGATCCATTCTAATTCATTCGCACGAATGTAACCATTCTAATTCATTCGTACGATCCATTCTAATTCATTCCTACGATCCATTCTAATTCATTCGTACGATCCATTTTAATTCATTCGCACGAATGTATCCATTCTAATTCATTCGTACAATCCATTCTAATTCATTCGCATGATCCATTCTAATTCATTCGTATGATCCATTCTAATTCATTCCTACGATCTATTCTAATTCATTCGTACGATCATTCGTACGATCCATTCTTATTCATTCGTATGATCAATTCTAATTCATTCCTATGATCCATTCTAATTCATTCGTATGATACATTCATACGACTGAATTAGAATGGATTGTATGAATGAATTAGAATTGATCATACGAATGAATTAGAATGGATCGTACGAATGATCGTACAAATGTATTAGAATGGATCGTACGAATGAATTAGAATGGATCCACCGAATGAGTTAGAATGGATCATACGAATGAATTAGAATGGATCGTACGAATGAATTAGAATGGATTGTGCGAATGAATTAGAATGGATCGTATGAATGAATAAGAATGGATCGTACGAATGAATTAGAATGAATCGTACGAATAAATTAGAATGGATCGTGCGAATGAATTAGAATGGATCGTACGAATGAATTAGAATGGATCGTATGAATGAATTAGAATGGATCGAACGAATGAATTAGAATGGATCGTACGAATGAATTAGAATGGATCGTACGAATGAATTAGAATGAATCGTATAAATGCATTAGAATGGATACATTCGTGCGAATGAATTAGAATGAATCGTACGAATGAATTAGAATGGATCATACAAATGAATTAGAAAGTTTACATTCGTGAGAATGAATTAGAATGGATCGTACGAATGAATTAGAATGGATCATGCGAATGAATTAGAATGGATCGTACGAATGGATTAGAACGCATTGTACGAATGAATTAGAATGGATCGTACAAATGAATTAGAATGGATATATTCATGCGAATGAATTAGAGAATGGATCCACCGAATGAATTAGAATGGATCGTACGAATGAATTAGAATGAATCATCCGAATGAATTAGATCGTACGATTCATTCTAATTCATTCGTACGATCCATTCTAATGCATTCGTACGATTCATTTTAATTCATTCGCACGATCTATTCTAATTCATTCGTACGATACATTCTTATTCATTCATATGATCAATTCTAATTCATTCGCACGAATGTAACCATTCTAATTCATTCGCACGATCCATTCTAATTCATTAGTACGAATGTATCAATTCTAATTCATTCGTACGATCTATTCTAATTCATTCGTATGATCAATTCTAATTCATTTGTATGATCCATTCTAATTCATTCGTACGATCCATTCTAATTTATTCGTACAATCCATTCTAATTCATTCGTATGATCTATTCTAATTAGAATTAGAATGAATTAGAATGGATACATTCGAGCGAATGAATTAGAATAGATCGTAGGAATGAATTAGAATGGATCATACAAATCAATTAGAATAGATCGTACGAATGAATTAGAATGGATCGTACGAATGAATTAGAATGGATCGTACGAACGAATTAGAATGGATCGTACGAACGAATTAGAATGGATCATAGGAATGAATTAGAATGGATCGTGCAAATGAATTAGAATGGATACATTCGTGCGAATGAATTAGAATGGATCGTAGGAATGAATTAGAATGGATCGTACGAATGAATTAGAATGGTTACATTCATGCGAATGAATTAGAATGGATCGTACGAATGAATTAGAATGGATCATACAAATGAATTAGAAAGGTTACATTCGTGAGAATGAATTAGAATGGATCGTACGAATGAATTAGAAAGGTTAGAATGGATACATTCGAGTGAATGAATTAGAATAGATTGTAGGAATGAATTAGAATGGATCATACGAATGAATTAGAATGGATCGTGCGAATGAATTAGAATGGATTGTACGAATGAATTAGAATGGATACATTCGTGCGAATGAATTAGAATGGATCGGACGAATGAATTAGAATGGATCGTACGATTCATTCTAATTCGTTCGTACGATCCATTCTAATTCATTCGTATGATCGTACGAATAAATTAGAAATGAAGTAGAATGGATCGTGCGAATGAATTAGAATGGATCGTGCGAAAGAATTAGAATGGATCGTGCGAATGAATTAGAATGGATCGTACGAACGAATTAGAATGGATCGTACGAACGAATTAGAATGGATCATATGAACGAATTAGAATGGATCGTACGAATGGATTAGAACGCATTCGTATGATCCATTCCAATTCATTCGCACGATCCATTCTAATTCATTCGCACGAATATATCGATTCTAATTCATTTGCACGATCTATTCTAATTCATTCGTACGATCCATTCTAATTCATTCGTACGATCCATTCTAATTTATTCGTACGATTCATTCTAATTCATTCGTACGAATAAATTAGAATGAATATGATCCATTCGTACGATCCATTCTAATTCATTCGTACAATGTGTTCTAATCCATTCGTACGATCCATTCTAATTCATTCGTATGATCTATTCTAATTCATTCGCACGAATGTATCCATTCTAATTCATTTGCACGATCCATTCTAATTCATTCCTATGATCCATTCTAATTCATTCGTACGATCCATTATAATTCATTCGCACTATCCATTCTAATTCATTTGCACGATCTATTCTAATTCATTTGGACGATCCATTCTAATTCATTCGCACGAATGTATCCATTCTAATTCATTTGCATGAATGTATCCATTCTAATTTATTCGTACAAATGGATTAGAATGGATCGTACGAATGAATAAGAAATGATCGTACGAATGGATCATGCGTACGATCCATTCTAATTCATTCGTACGAATAAATTAGAATGGATACATTCATGCAAATGAATTAGAATGGATACATTCGTGCGAATGAATTAGAATGGATCGTACGAATGAATTAGAATAGATCGTGCGAATGAATTAGAATGGATAGTGCGAATGAATTAGAATGGATCGTACGAATGGATCGTATGAATGAATAAGAATGGATTGTACGAATGAATTAGAATGGATCATGCGAATGAATTAGAATAGATCGTACGATCCATTCTAATCCATTCGTACGATCCATTCTAATTCATTCGCATGAATGTAACCATTCTAATTCATTCATATGATCCATTCTAATTTATTCTAATTCATTCATACGATCCATTCTAATGCATTCCTACGATCCATTCTAATTAATTCGCACGAATGTATTCATTCTAATTCATTTGCACGATCCATTCTAATTCATTCGTACGATCCATTCTAATTCATTCGTACGATCCCTTCTAATTCATTCGCTCGAATGTATCCATTCTAATTCATTCGCACGATCCATACTAATTCATTCGTCTGATCCATTCTAATTCATTCGCACGAATGTATCCATTCTAATTCATTCGTACAATCCATTCTAATTCATTCGCACGATCCATTCTAATTCATTCATATGATCCATTCTAATTCATTCCTACGATCTATTCTAATTCATTCGCTCGAATGTATCCATTCTAATTCATTCGCATGATCCATTCTAATTCATTCGTACGATCCATTCAAATCCATTCTAATTCATTTGTAATTCATTCATACAATCCATTCAGATTCATTCGCACAAATGTATCCATTCAAATTCATTCATACGATCCATTCTAATTAATTTGCACGATCTATTCTAATTCATTCGTACGATCCATTTTAATTCAATCGTACGATCCATTCTAATTCATTCGTACGATCTAATTCATTCGTACGATCCATTCTAATTCATTCGTACGATCGATTCTAATTCATTCGCACGATCCATTCTAATTCATTCGTACGATCCATTCTGATTCATTCCTATGATCCATTCTAATTCATTCGTACGATCCATTCTAATCCATTCGTACGATCCATTCTAATTCATTCATACAATCCATTCTAATTCATTCTCACAAATGTAACCTTTCTAATTCATTTGTACGATCCATTCTAATTCATTTGTACGATCCATTCTAATTCATTCGCACGATCCATTCTAATTCATTCCTATGTTCCATTCTAATTCATTCGTACGAATGAATTAGAATGGATCGTACGAATGGATTAGATTGGATCGTACGAATGAATTAGAATGGATCATACAAATAAATTAGAATGGATCGAATGAATGAATTAGAATGGATACATTCGAGCGAATGAATTAGAATAGATCGTAGGAATGAATTAGAATGGATCATACGAATGAATTAGAATGGATCGTGCGAATGAATTAGAATGGATTGTACGAATGAATTAGAATGGATACATTCGTGTGAATGAATTAGAATGGATCGTACGAATGAATTAGAATGGATCGTACGAATGAATTAGAATGAATCGTACGAATGAACTAGAATGGATCGTACGAATGAATTAGAATGGATCGTACGAATGAATTAGAATGGATCATGCGAATCAATTAGAATCGATCGTACGAATGAATTAGAATAGATCGTACGAATGAATTAGATCGTACGAATGAATTAGAATGGATCGTACGAATGAATTAAAATGGATACATTCATACGACTGAATTAGAATGGATCGTGCAAATTAATTAGAATGGATCGTACAAATGAATTAGAATGGATACATTTGTGCGAATGAATCTGAATGGATTGTATGAATGAAATACAATGGATCGTACGAATGAATTAGAATGGATCATACGAATGAATTAGAATAGCTCATACGAATAAATTAGAATGAATCGTACGAATGAATTAGAATGGTTACATTCGTGCGAATGAATTAGATTGGATCGTACGAATGAATTAGAATGGATCGTGCGAATGAATTAGAATTGATCATACGAATGAATTAGAATGGATCGTACGAATGAATTAGAATGGATTGTACGAACGAATTAGAATGGATCAAATGAACGAATTAGAATGAATACATTCGTGCGAATGAATTAGAATGGATCGTACAAATGAATTAGAATTGATCGTACGAATGAATTAGAATAGATCGTACGAATGAATAAAAATTGATACATTTGTACGAATGAATTAGAATGGATCGTGCGAATGAATTAGAATGGATCGTACGAATGAATTAGAATGGATCGTACGAATGGATTAGAATGGATCGTACGAATGGATTAGAATGGATCGTACGAATGGATTAGAACGAATCCATTCTAATTCATTCGTACGATCCATTCTAATTCATTCGCTCGAATGTATCCATTCTAATTCATTCGTACAATCCATTCTAATTCATTCGCACGATCCATTCTAATTGATTCGTATGATCTATTCTAATTCATTCCTATGATCTATTCTAATTCATTCGCATGATCCATTCTAGTTCATTCGTACGATCCATTAGAATGGATTATACGAATGAATTAGAATGGATCGTATGAATGGATTAGAATGGATCGTACGAATGAATTAGAATGGATCGTACAAATGAATTAGAATGGATCGTACGAATAAATTAGAATGGATTGTACGAACGGATTAGAATAGATCGTACGAACGAATTAGAATGGATCATATGATCAATTCTAATTCATTCGCACGATCCATTCTAATTCATTCGTACGATCCATTCTAATTCTTTCGCACGAATGTAACCATTCTAATTCATTCGTACGATTCGTTCAAATTCATTCGTATGAGCTATTCTAATTCATTCGTATGATCCATTCTAATTCATTCGTACGAGCCATTGTATTTCATTCATACAATCCATTCAGATTCATTCGCACAAATGTATCCATTTTAATTCATTCGTACGATCCATTCTAATTAATTCGCACGATCCATTCTAATTCAGTCGTATGAATGTATCCATTTTAATTCATTCGTATGATCCATTCTAATTCATTCGTACGATCTAATTCATTCGCTCGAATGTATCCATTCTAAATGAATTAGAATGGATCGTATGAATGAATAAGAATAGATCGTACGAATGAATTAGAATGGATCGTGCGAATGAATTAGAATGAATCGTACGAATGAATTAGAAAGGTTACATTTGTGCGAATGAATTAGAATGGATACATTCGAGCGAATGAATTAGAATGAATTCGCACGAATGAATTAGAATGGATTCGCACAAATGAATTAGAATGGATACATTCTAATTCTTTCGCACAAATGTATCCATTCTAATTCATTCGTACGAATGAATTCGTATGATCAATTCTAATTCATTCGTATGATCCATTCTAATTCACTCGTATGATCCATTTTAATTCATTTGTATGATCCATTCTAATTCATTTGCACGATCCATTCTAATTCATTCCTATGATCCATTCTAATTCATTCGCATGATCCATTCTAATTCATTCGCACAAATGTATCCAATCTAATTCATTTATATGATCCATTCTAATTCGTTCGTACGATCCATTCTAATTCGTTCGTATGATCAATTCTAATTCATTCGCACGATCCATTCTAATTCATTCTCATGAATGTAACCTTTCTAATTCATTTGTTTGATCTATTCTAATCCATTCGTACGATCCATTCTAATTTATTCGGACGAATGGATTATACGAATGAATCAGAATGTATCGTACGAATGGATTAGAATGGATCGTACGAATGAATTAGAATGGATCGTACAAATGAATTAGAAAGGTTACGAATGAATTAGAATGGATACATTCGTGCGAATGAATTAGAATGGATCGTGCGAATGAATTAGAATGGATCGTACGAATGATTTAGAATGGATCGTACGAACGAATTAGAATGGATCGTATGAACAAATTAGAATGGATCGTACGAATGAATTAGAATGGATACATTCGAGCGAATGAATTAGAATGGATCATACGAATTAATTAGAATGGATCATAGGAATGAATTAGAATGGATCGTGCAAATGAATTAGAATGGATACATTCGTGTGAATGAATTAGAATGGATCGTACGAATAAATTAGAATGGATCGTACGAATGTAGAATGAATCGTATGAATGAATTAGAATGGATTAGATCATACGAATGAATTGGAATGCATTCAAATTCATTCGTACGATGCAATCTAATTCATTCGTACGATCCATTCTAATTCATTCGCACGAATATATCCATTCTAATTCATTTGTACGATCCTTTCTAATTCATTCGTACGATCCATTCTAATTCATTCGTATGATCCATTCTGATTCATTTGTACGAATGAATTCATTCATACGATCCATTCTAATTCGTTCGTACGATCCATTCTATTCATTCGGTGGATCCATTCTAATTCATTCTTATGATCCATTCTAATTCATTGGCACGATCCATTCTAATTTATTCATACTATCCATTCTAATTCATTCGTACGATCCATTCTAATTCATTCGTACGATCCATTCTAATTCATTCGCACTATCCATTCTAATTCATTCGTACGATCCAATCTAATTCATTCGTACGATCCATTCTTATTAATTCGCACAAATGTATCCATTCTAATTCATTTGTACGATCCATTCTAATTCGTTCATATGATCCATTCTAATTCGTTCGTACGATCCATTCTAATTCGTTCGTACGAGCCATTCTAATTCATTCGCACGATCTATTCTAATTCATTCGCACGATCCATTCTAATTCTTTCATATGATCCATTCTAATTCATTCGCACGAATATATCCATTCTAGTTCATTCGTACGCTCCATTCTAATTCATTCGTACGCTCCATTCTTATTCATCGCACAAATGTATCCATTCTAATTCATTCGTACGATCCATTCTAATTCATTTGCACGATAGATTCTAATTCATTCGTATGATCCATTCTAATTCATTCATACGATCCATTCTAATTCTTTCGTACGATCCATTCTAATTCATTCGTACGATCCATTCTAATTCATTCGTACGATCCATTCTAATTCCTTCGCTCGAATGTATCCATTCTAATTCATTCGCACGATCCATTCTAATTCATTCGTACAAATGTATCTATTCTAATTCATTCGAATGAATTAGCATGGATCGTACGAATGAATTAGAATGGATCATTCTAATTCATTCGTACGAATGAATTAGAATGGATCGTATGAATGAATTAGAATGGATCGTACGAATGAATTAGAATGGATCGTGCGAATGAATTAGAATCGCACAAATGGATCGTATGAATGGATTAGAATAGATCCTACGAATGAATTAGAATGGATACATTCGTACGAATGAATTAGAATGGATCGTACGAATGAATTAATATGGACCGTGCGAATGAATTAGAATGAATCGTACGAATGCATTAGAATCATCCGAATGGATTAGAATTGATCGTACGAATGAATTAGAATGGATCGTACGAATGAATAAGAATGGATCGTACGAATGAATCAGAATGGATCCTACGAATGAATTAGAATGGATACATTCGTACGAATGAATTAGAATGGATCGTACGAATGAATTAATATGGATCGTGCGAATGAATTAGAATGAATCGTACGAATGCATTAGAATCATACGAATGGATTAGAATTGATCGTACGAATGAATTAGAATGGATCATACGAATGAATTAGAATAGATCGTACGAATGAATTAGAATTCATTCTAATCCATTCTAATTTATTTGCACGAATATACGATCCATTCTAATTTATTCGCAAGAATGAATGCATTCGTACGATCCATTCTAATTCATTCGTATGATCCATTCTAATTCATTAGTATGATCAATTCTAATTCATTCGTACGATCCGTTCTAATTCATTCGTACGATCCATTCTAATTCATTCGCACAAATGTATCCATTCTAATTCATTCGCTCGAATGTATCCATTCTAATTCATTCGCTCGAATATATCCATTCTAATTCATTCGCTCAAATGTATCCATTCTAATTCATTCGTACGATCCATTCTAATTCATTCATTCGATCCATTCTAATCTATTCATTCGCTCGAATATATCCATTCTAATTCATTCGTACGATCCGTTCTAATCCATTTGCACGATCCATTCTAATCCATTCCTATTCATTCGTATGATCCATTCTAATTCATTCGCTCGAATGTATTCATTCTAATTCATTCGTACGATCCATTCTAATTCGTTCATACGATCCATTCTAATTCGTTCATACGATCCATTCTAATTCGTTCGTACGATCCATTCTAATTCATTCGCACGATCCATTCTAATTCATTTGTACGATCCATTTTAATTCATTCGCATGATCCATTCTAATTCATTCGTATGATACATTCGTGCAAATGAATTAGAATGGATCGTACGAATGAATTAGAATGGATCGTACGAACGAATTAGAATGGATCGTATGAACGAATTAGAATGGATCGTACGAATGAATTAGAATGGATACATTCGAGCGAATGAATTAGAATGGATCGTACGAATGGATTAGAATGGATCGTACGAATGGATTAGAATGGATCGTACGAATGGATTAGAATGGATCGTACGAATGAATTAGAATGGATCATACAAATGAATTAGAATAGATCGTGCGAATGAATAAGAATGGATCGTACGAACGAATTAGAATGGATCATGCGAATGAATTAGAATAGATCGTATGAATGAATTAGAATGGATCGTATGAATGAATTAGAATGGATACATTTGTATGAATGAATTAGAATGGATCGTACGAATTAATTAGAATGGAACGTACGAATGAATTAGAATGGATCGAACGAATGAATTAGAATGGATTGTATGAATGAATTAGAATGGATCATACGAATGAATTAGAATGGATCATACGAATGAATTAGAATGGATCGTACGAATGAATTAGAATGGATCGTGCGAATGAATTAGAATCGATCGTACGAATGAATATAGAATGGATCATACGAATAAATTAGATCGTACGAATGAATTAGAATGGATCGTACGAATGAATTAAAATGGATACATTCATACTACTGAATTAGAATGGATATTCTACCAAAAAAAAAAAATTAGAATGGATCGTGCGAATTAATTAGAATGGATCGTACGAATGAATTTGAATAGATACATTTCGGCGAATGAATCTGAATGGATTGTATGAATGAATTACAATGGATCGTACGAATGAATTAGAATGGATCGTACGAATGAATTAGAATAGCTTATACAAATGAATTAGAATGAATTGTACAAATGAATTAGAATGGTTACATTCGTGCGAATGAATTAGAATAGATCGTATGAATGAATTAGAATGGATCGTACGAATAAATTAGAATGGATCGTGCGAATGAATTAGAATGGATCGTACGAATGAATTAGAATGGATCCACCGAATGAGTTAGAATGATTCATATGAATGAATTATAATGGATCGTACGAATGAATTAGAATGGATTGTGCGAATGAATTAGAATGGATCGTATGAATGAATTAGAATGGATACATTCGAGCGAATGAATTAGAATGGATCGTACGAATGAATTAGAATGGATACATTTGTGCGAATGAATTAGAATGGATCGTACGAATGAATTAGAATGGATCATGCAAATGAATTTGAATGGACCGTACGAATGAATTAGAATGAATCGAACGAATAAATTAGAATGGATACATTCGAGCGAATGAATTTGAATAGATCATAGGAATGAATTAGAATGGATCATACGAATGAATTAGAATGGATCGTGCGAATGAATTAGAATAGATTCTACGAATGAATTAGAATGGATACATTCGTGCGAATGAATTAGAATTGATCGTACGAATGGATTAGAATGGATCGTACGAATGAATTAGAATGGTTACATTCATTCTAATTCATTCGTACAATCCATTCTAATTTATTCGTACTAATGTATCTATTCAAATTCATTCGTACGATCCATTCTAATTCACTCGTACGATTCATTCTAATTCATTCGTACGATTCATTCTAATTCATTCGTACGATCCATTCTAATGCATTCGTACGATTCATTCTAATTCATTCGCACGATCCATTCTAATTCATTCGTACGATCCATTCTTATTCATTCATACGATCCATTCAAATTCATTCGCACAATCACACGATCCATTCTAATTTATTCGTACGATCCATTCTAATTCATTCGTACGATCTATTCTAATTCATTCGCATGATCCATTCTAATTCATTCGTATGATCCATTATAACTCATTCGGTGGATACATTCAAATTCATTCGTACGATCCTTTCTAATTCATTCGCACGATCCATTCTAATTTATTCGTACGATCCATTCTAATTCATTCGTACAATCTATTCTAATTCATTCGCATGATCCATTTTAGTTCATTCGTATGATCCATTCTAATTCATTCGTACAATCCATTCTAATTCATTTGCATGAATGTATCCATTCTAATTTATTCGTACGAATGAATTAGAATGAATTAGAATGGATCGTACGAATGGATTAGAATGGATCGTACGAATGGATTAGAATCGATCGTACGAATGTATTAGAATGGATCGTACGAATGAATTAGAATGGATCATACAAATGAATTAGAAAGGATCGTACGAATGGATTAGAATGGATCGTACGAATGGATTAGAATAGATCGTACAAATGAATTAGAATGGATCGTACAAATGAATTAGATAGGTTACATTTGTGAGAATGAATTAGAATGGATCGTACGATGGATTAGAACGCATTGTACGAATGAATTAAAATGGATACATTTGTACGAATGAATTAGAATGGATCGTACAAATGAATTAGAATGGATCGTACGAATGAATTAGAATGGATCATACGAATGAATTAGAATGGATACATTCGAGCGAATGAATTAGAATAGATCGTAGGAATGAATTAGAATGGATCATACGAATGAATTAGAAGGGATCGTGCGAATGAATTAGAATGGATCGTACGAATGAATTAGAATGGATCGTATGAACGAATTAAAATGGATCGTATGAACGATTTAGAATGGATCGTATGAATAAATTAGAATGGATCGTACGAATGAATTAGAATGGATACATTCGAGCGAATGAATTAGAATGGATCGTACGAATTAATTAGAATGGATCATAGGAATGAATTAGAATGGATCATGCAAATGAATTAGAATGGATACATTCGTGCGAATGAATTAGAATGGATCGTACGAATGAATTAGAATGGATCGTGCGAATGAATTAATTAGAATTGATCAAACGAATGGATTAGAATGGATCATACGAATGGATTAGAATGGATCGTACGAATGGATTAGAATGGATCGTTCGAATGGATTAGAATGGATCATACAAATGAATTAGAATAGATCGTGCGAATGAATTAGAATGGATCGTACGAACGAATTAGAATGGATCATGCGAATGAATTAGAATAGATCGTATGAATGAATTAGAATGGATCGTACGAATGAATTAGAATGGATACATTTGTACGAATGAATTAGAATGGATCGTACGAATGAATTAGAATGGATCGTACGAATAAATTAGAATGGATCGAACGAATGAATTAGAATGGATTGTACGAATGAATTAGAATGGATCGTACGAATGAATTAGAATGGATCATACGAATGAATTAGAATGGATCGTATGAATGAATTAGAATGGATCGTGCGAATAAATTAGAATCGATCGTACGATCCATTCTAATTCATTCTCATGAATGTAACCTTTCTAATTCATTTGTATGATCCATTCTAATTCATTCGTACGATCCATTCTAATTCATTCGTACGATCCATTCGTACGATCCATTCTAATCCATTCGTACGATCCATTCTAATTCATTCGTACGATCCATTCTAATTCATTCGTACGATCCATTCTAATCCATCCGTACGATCCATTCTAATCCATTTGTACGATCCATTCTAATTCATTCGCACGACTGTAACAATTCTAATTCATTCGTACGATCCATTCTAATTCATTCCTACGATCCATTCTAATTCATTCACACGAATGTATCCATTCTAATTCATTTGCACGTTCCATTCTAATTCATTCCTATGATCCATTCTAATTCATTCGTACGATCCATTCTAATTCATTCGCTCGAATGTATCCATTCTAATTTATTCCTATGATCCATTCTAATTCATTTGCACGATCCTTTCTAATCCATATGTACGATCCATTCTAATCCATTCGTACGATCCTTTCTAATTCATTTGTATGATCCATTCTAATTCATTCATACAATCCATTCTAATTCATTTGCACGATCCATTCTAATTCATTCCTATGATCCATTCTAATTCATTCGTACGATCCATTCGAATTCATTTGCACGATCCATTCTAATTCATTCCTATAATCCATTCTAATTCATTCGTCCGATCCATTCTAATTCATTTATACGATCCATTCTAATTCATTTGTATGATCAATTCTAATTCATTCGCACGATCCATTGTAATTCATTCGTACGATCCATTCTAATTCGTTCATACGATCCATTCTAATTCGTTCGTATGATCCATTCTAATTCGTTCGTACGATCCATTCTAATTCATTCGTATGATCTATTCTAATTCATTAGCATGATCCATTCTAATTCATTCGTACGATCCATTCTAATTCATTCTCACGATCCATTCTAATTCATTCGTACAAATGTATCCATTCTAATTCATTCGTCCGATCCATTCTAATTCATTCGCATGAATGTATCCATTCTAATTCATTCGTACGATCCATTCTAATTCATTCGTATGATCCATTCTAATTCATTTGCACGATCCATTCTAATTCATTCCTATGATCCATTCTAATTCATTCGTACGATCCATTCTAATTCATTCGCTCGAATGTATCCATTCTAATTCATTCGTACGATCTATTCTAATTCATTCGCATGATCCATTCTAATCCATTCGTACGATCTATTCTAAATCATTCGCACGATCCATTCTAATTCATTCGTATGATCCGTTCTAATTCATTCGTACGATCCATTCTAATTCATTCGCACCAATGTATCCATTCTAATTCATTCGTACGATCCTTTCTAATTCATTCGCACGATCCATTCTAATTCATTCGTACGATCCATTCTAATTCATTCGCACGATCCATTCTAATTCATTCCTACGATCCATTCTAATTCATTCGCACGAATGTATCCATTCTAATGCATTCGTATGATCCATTCTAATTCATTCGTACGATCCATTCTAATCCATTCGTACGATCCATTCTAATCCATTCGTACGATCCATTCTAATTCATTCTCACAAATGTAACCTTTCTAATTCATTTGAACGATCCATTCTAATTCATTTGCACGATCCATTCTAATTCATTCCTATGATCCATTCTAATTCATTTGTACGATCCATTCTAATTCATTCGCACGAATGTATCCATTCTAATTCGTTCATACGATCCATTCTAATTCGTTCGTACGATCCATTCTAATTCGTTTGTACGATCCTTTCTAATTCATTCGTATGATCCATTCTAATTCATTCCTACGATCTATTCTAATTCATTCGTATGATCCATTCTAATTCATTCCTACGATCTATTCTAATTCATTCGCTCGAATGTATCCATTCTAATTCATTCGTTCGATCCATTCTAATTCATTCGTACGATCCATTCTAATTCATTCGCTCGAATGTATCCATTCTAATTCATTCGTACGATCCATTCTAAATCATTTGTACAATCCATTCTAATTCATTCGTACGATCCATTCTAATTCATTCGCACAATCCATTCTAATTCATTCGCACGAATGTATCCATTCTAATTCATTCGTACGATCCATTCTAATTTATTCGTACGATCCATTCTAATTCATTTGCATGATCCATTCGTACGATCCATTCTAATCCATTCGTACGATCCATTCTAATTCATTCGCACGAATGTATCCATTCTAATTCATTCGTACAATCCATTCTAATTCATTCGCACGATCCATTCTAATTCATTCGTATGATCCATTCTAATTCATTCGTACGATCCATTCTAATTCGTTCGTACGATCCATTCTAATTCGTTCATACGATCCATTCTAATTCATTCACATAATCTATTCTAATTCATTCGTACGATCCATTCTAATTCATTCGTATGATCCATTCTAACTCATTCGGATCCATTCGTACGATCCATTCTAATTCATTCGTATGATCCATTCGTACGATCCATTCTAATTCATTCGTACAATGCGTTCTAATCCATTCGTACGATCCATTCTAATTCATTCGTATGATCTATTCTAATCCATTCTAATTCATTCGTATGATCCATTCTAATTCATTCGTACAATCCATTCAAATTCATTCGTACGATGCAATCTAATTCATTCGAATGAATATATCCATTCTAATTCATTCGTACGATCCTTTCTAATTCATTCGCACGACCCATTCTAATTCTTTCATATGATCCATTCTAATTCATTCGTACGATCCATTCTAATTCATTCGTATGATCCATTCTAATTCATTCCTACGATCCATTCTAATGCATTCGTACGATCCATTCTAATTCATTCGTACGATCCATTCTAATTCATTCGTACGATCCATTCTAATGCATTCGTACGATTCATTCTAATTCGTTCGCACGATCCATTCTAATTTGTTCGTACGATCCATTCTAATGCATTCGTACGATTCATTCTAATTCATTCGCACGATCCATTCTAATTCATTCGTATGATCCATTCTAATTCATTCCTATGATCTATTCTATTTCATTTGCTCGAATGTAACCTTTCTAATTAGAATGGATCGTGCGAATGAATTAGAATTAGATCATACGAATGAATTGGAATGCATTCAAATTCATTCGTACGATGCAATCTAATTCATTCGCACAAATGTATCTATTCTAATTAGAATTAGATCGTACAAATGAATTAGAATGGATCGTGCGAATGAATTAGAATGGATCGTACGAATGAATTAGAATGGATCGTACGAATGAATTAGAATGAATCGTACGAATGAATTAGAATGAATCATACGAGTGAATTAGAATGGATCGTACGAATGAATTTGAATGGATACATTAGTACGAATAAATTAGAATTGATTGTACGAATGAATTAGAATGAATGTAACCATTCTAATTCATTCGTACGATCCATTCTAATCCATTCGTACGATCCATTCTAATTCATTCGCACGAATGTATCCATTCTAATTCATTTGTAGAATCTATTCTAATTCATTCGCACGATCCATTCTAATTCATTCGTATGATCCATTCTAATTCATTCCTACGATCTATTCTAATTCATTCGCTCGAATGTATCCATTCTAATTTATTCGTTCGATCCATTCTAATTCATTCGTACGATCCATTCAAATTCATTTGCATGATCCATTCTAATTCATTCGTACGATCCATTCTAATTCATTCGCACAAATGTATCCATTCTAATTCATTCGTACGATCCATTCTAATTCATTCGCTCGAATGTATCCATTCTAATTCATTCGTACGATCCATTCTAATTCATTCGTACGATCCATTCTAATCCATTCGTATGATCCATTCTAATTCATTCGTACAAATGAATTAGAAGGGATCGTACGAATGAATTAGAATGGATCGTACGAATGGATTAGAACGCATTGTATGAATGAATTAGAATGGATCGTACGAATGGATTAGAATGGATCGAACTTCCTACAAATGGGTTAGAATGGATCATACGAATGAATTAGAATGGATCGTACAAATGAAATAGAATGGATCATACGAATGAATTAGAATGGATCATCCGAATGAATTAGAATGGATTCTACGAATGAATTAGAATGGATACATTCGTGCGAATGAATTAGAATGGATCGGACGAATGAATTAGAATGGATCGTACGAATGAATTAGAATGGATCGTGCGAATGAATTAGAATGAATCGTACGAATACATTAGAATGGGTACATTCGTGCGAATGAATTAGAATGGATCGTACGAATGGATTAGAATGGATCATACGAATGAATTAGAATGGATTGTACAAATGAATTAGAAAGGTTACATTTGTACGAATGAATTAGAATGGATCGTGAGAATGAATTAGAATGGATCGTACGAATGAATTAGAATGGATCATGCTAATGAATTAAAATGGATCATACGAATGAATTAGAATGGATCGTACGAACGAATTAGAATGGATCGTACGAACGAATAAGAATGGATCGTATGAACGAATTAGAATGGATCGTACGAATGAATAACAATGGATCGTGCGAATGAATTAGAATTGATTATACAAATGAATTAGAATGGATCGTACGAATGAATTAGAATGGATCGTAGGAATGAATTAGAATGGATCGTACGAATGAATTAGAATGGTTACATTTGTGCGAATGAATTAGAATGGATCATAGGAATGAATTAGGACGGATCGTGCGAATAAATTAGAAATGATCATACGAATGAATTAGAATGGATCGTACGAATGAATTAGAATGGATCGTACAAATAAATTAGAAAGGATACATTTGTGCGAATGAATTAGAATGGATCGTACGAATGAATCCATTCTAATCCATTCGTACGATCCATTCTTATTCATTCGCACAATCTATTCTAATTCATTCGTACGATCCATTCTAATTCATTTGTATGATCCATTCTAACTCATTCGTACGATCCATTCTAATTCATTCGCATGATCCATTCTAATTCATTCGTATGATCCATTCTAATTCATTCCTACAATCCATTCTAATTCATTCGCATGATCTATTCAAATTCATTCGCTCGAATGTATCCATTCTAATTCATTCGTTCGATCCATTCTAATTCATTCGTACGATCCATTCTAATTCATTCGCTCGAATGTATCCATTCTAATTCATTCGTATGATCCATTCTAATTCACTCACACGAATGTAACCATTCTAATTCATTCGCACGATCCATTCTAATTCATTCGTACGATCCATTCTAATTCATTCTCACAAATGTAACCTTTCTAATTCATTTGTACGATCCATTCTAATTCATTCGTACAATCCATTCTAATTCATTCGTACGATCCATTCTAATTCATTCGCACAATCCATTCTAATTCATTCGCATGAATGTATCCATTCTACTTCATTCGTACGATCCATTCTAATTCATTCGTACGATCCATTCTAATTCATTTGCATGATCCATTCGTACGATCCATTCTAATCCATTCGTACGATCCATTCTAATTCATTCGCACGAATGTATCCATTCTAATTCATTCGTATAATCCATTCTAATTCATTCGCACGATCCATTCTAATTCATTCATATGATCCATTCTAATTCATTCGTACGATCCATTCTAATTCGTTCGTACGATCCATTCTAATTCGTTCATACGATCCATTCTAATTCATTCGTATAATCCATTGTAATTCATTCGTACGATCCATTCTAATTCATTTGTATGATCCATTCTAACTCATTCGGATCCATTCGTACGATCCATTCTAATTCATTCGTATGATCCATTCGTACGATCCATTCTAATTCATTCGTACAATGCGTTCTAATCCATTCGTACAATCCATTCTAATTCATTCGTACGATCTATTCTAATCCATTCTAATTCATTCGTATGATCCATTCTAATTCATTCGTACAATCCTTTCAAATTCATTCGTACGATGCAATCTAATTCATTCGAATGAATATATCCATTCAAATTCATTCGTACGATCCTTTCTAATTCATTCGCACGATCCATTCTAATTCATTCGTATGATCCATTCTAATTCATTCGTATGATCCATTCTAATTCATTCCTACGATCCATTCTAATACATTCGTACGATCCATTCTAATTCATTCGTACGATCCATTCTAATTCATTCGTACGATCCATTCTAATGCATTCGTACGATTCATTCTAATCCATTCGCACGATCCATTCTAATTCGTTCGTACGATCCATTCTAATGCATTCGTACGATTCATTCTAATTCATTCGCACGATCCATTCTAATTCATTCGTATGATCCATTCTAATTCATTCCTACGATCTATTCTATTTCATTCGCTCGAATGTAACCTTTCTAATTAGAATGGATCGTGCGAATGAATTAGAATTAGATCATACGAATGAATTGGAATGCATTCAAATTCATTCGTACGATGCAATCTAATTCATTCGCACAAATGTATCTATTCTAATTAGAATTAGATCGTACAAATGAATTAGAATGGATCGTGCGAATGAATTAGAATGGATCGTACGAATGAATTAGAATGGATCGTACGAATGAATTAGAATGGATCGTACGAATGAATTAGAATGAATCGTACGAATGAATTAGAATGGATCGTACGAATGAATTGGAATGGATACATTAGTACGAATAAATTAGAATGGATTGTACGAATGAATTAGAATGAATGTAACCATTCTAATTCATTCATACGATCCATTCTAATCCATTCGTACGATCCATTCCAATTCATTCGCACGAATGTATCCATTCTAATTCATTCGTACAATCTATTCTAATTCATTCGCACGATCCATTCTAATTCATTCGTATGATTCATTCTAATTCATTCCTACGATCTATTCTAATTCATTCGCTCGAATGTATCCATTCTAATTTATTCGTTCGATCCATTCTAATTCATTCGTACGATCCATTCAAATTCATTCACATGATCCATTCTAATTCATTCATACGATCCATTCTAATTCATTCGCACAAATGTATCCATTCTAATTCATTCGTACGATCCATTCTAATTCATTCGCTCGAATGTATCCATTCTAATTCATTCGTACGATCTATTCTAATTCATTCGTACGATCCATTCTAATCCATTCGTATGATCCATTCTAATTCATTCGTACAAATGAATTAGAATGGATCGTACGAATGAATTAGAATGGATCGTACGAATAAATTAGAACGCATTGTATGAATGAATTAGAATGGATCGTACGAATGGATTAGAATGGATCGAACTTCCTACGAATGGGTTAGAATGGATCATACGAATGAATTAGAATGGATCGTATAAATGAAATAGAATGGATCATACGAATGAATTAGAATGGATCGTCCGAATGAATTAGAATGGATTGAACGAATGAATTAGAATGGATACATTCGTGCGAATGAATTAGAATGGATCGGATAAATGAATTAGAATGGATCGTACGAATGAATTAGAATGGATCGTGCGAATGAATTAGAATGAATCGTACGAATACATTAGAATGGATACATTCGTGCGAATGAATTATAATGGATCGTACGAATGGATTAGAATGGATCGTACGAATGAATTAGAATGCATCGTACAAATGAATTAGAAAGGTTACATTTGTACGAATGAATTAGAATGGATCGTGAGAATGAATTAGAATGGATAGTACAAATGAATTAGAATGGATCATGCTAATGAATTAGAATGGATCATACGAATGAATTAGAATGGATCGTACGAACGAATTAGAATGGATCGTACGAACGAATTAGAATGGATCGTATGAACGAATTAGAATGGATCATACGAATGAATTACAATGGATCGTACGAATGAATTAGAATTGATCATACAAATGAATTAGAATGGATCGTACGAATGAATTAGAATGGATCGTAGTAATGAATTAGAATGGATCGTACGAATGAATTAGAATGGTTACATTCGTGCGAATGAATTAGAATGGATCATAGGAATGAATTAGAACGGATCCTGCGAATAAATTAGAAATGATCGTACGAATGAATTAGAATGGATCGTACGAATGAATTAGAATGGATCGTACAAATGAATTAGAAAGGATACATTTGTGCGAATGAATTAGAATGGATCGTACGAATGAATCCATTCAAATCCATTCGTACGATCCATTCTTATTCATTCGCACAATCCATTCTAATTCATTCTCCATTCTAATTCATTCGTATGATCCATTCTAACTCATTCGTACGATCCATTCTAATTCATTCGCATGATCCATTCTAATTCATTCGTACGATCCATTCTAATTCATTCCTACAATCCATTCTAATTCGTTCGTACGATCCATTCTAATTCGTTCGTACGATCCATTCTAATTCGTTCGTACCATCCATTCTAATTCGTTCGTATGATTCATTCTAATTCATTCGTACGATCCATTCTAATGCATTCGTACGATCCATTCTAATTTATTCGTACGATCCATTCTAATTCATTCGTACGATCCATTCTAATTCATTCTCACAAATGTAACATTTCTAAATCATTTGTACGATCCATTCTAATTCAATCGTACGATCCATTCTAATCCATTCGTACGATCCATTCTAATCCATTCTAATCCATTCTATTTCATTCGCACGATCCATTCTAATTCATTCGCACGAATGTATCCATTCTAATTCATTCGCACGAATGTATCCATTCTAATTCATTCGCACGAATGTATCCATTCTAATTCATTCGTACAATCCATTCTAAGTCATTCGTACGATCCATTCTAATTCATACGCATGAATATATCTATTCTAATTCATTCGTATGATCCATTCTAATTCATTCGCACAAATGTATCCATTCCAATTCATTCGTTCGATCCATTCTAATTCATTCGCATAAATATATCCATTCTAATTCATTCGTACGATCCATTCTAATTCATTCGCACGAATATATCCATTCAAATTCACTCGTACGATCTTTTCTAATTCATTCGCACGATCCATTCTAATTCTTTCATATGATCCATTCTAATTCATTCGTACGATCCATTCTAATCCATTCGTATGATCTATATTCGTGCGAATGAATTAGAATGGATCGTACGAATGAATTAGACTGGATCGTACGAATAAATTATAATGGATACATTCATGCAAATTAATTAGAATGGATCGTACGAATGAATTAAAATGGATCATACGAATGAATTAGAATGGATCGTAGGAATGAATTAGAATGGATCATATGAATGAATTAGAATGGATCGTACGAATGAATTAGAATGGTTACATTCGTGCGAATGAATTAGAATGGATCATGAGAATGAATTAGAATGGATCGTACAAATCAATTAGAATGGATCATATGAAAAAATTAGAATGGATCGTATGAACGAATTAGAATGGATCGTACGAATGAATTAGAATGCATACATTCGAGCGAATGAATTAGAATGGATCGTACGAATGGATTAGAATGGATCGTACGAATGGATTAGAATGGATCGTACGAATGGATTAGAATGGATCGTGCGAATGAATTAGAATGGATCGTACGAATGAATTAGAAATGGATCGTGCGAATGAATTAGAATGGTTACATTCGTGCGAATGAATTAGAATTGATCGTATGAATGAATAAGAATGGATCGTACGAATGAATTAGAATAGATCGTGCGAATGAATTAGAATGAATCGTACGAATGCATTAGAATGGATCGTACGAATGAATTAGAATGAATCGTACGATCCATTCTAATTCATTCGTCTGATCCATTCTAATTCATTCGCACGAATGTATCCATTCTAATTCATTCGTACGATCCATTCTAATTCATGCTCACGAATGTAACTTTTCTAATTCATTTGTATGATCCATTCTAATTCATTTGTACGATCCATTCTAATCCATTCGTACGATCCATTCTAATCCATTCGTACGATCCATTCTAATTCATTCTCACAAATGTAACCTTTCTAATTCATTTGTATGATCCATTCTAATTCATTCGTACGATCCATTCTAATTTGTTTGTACGATCCAATCTAATTCATTCGTATGATCCATTCTAATTCATTCGCACAAATGTATCTATTCTAATTCATTCATACGATCCATTCTAATTCATTCGCACGATCCATTCTAATTCATTCGTACGATCCATTCTAATTCATTCGCATGAATATATCTATTCTAATTCATTCGTATGATCCATTCTAATTTATTCGCACGATCTATTCTAATTCATTCGTACTATCCATTCTAATTCATTCGCACGATCCATTCTAATTCATTCATACGATCAATTCTAATCCATTCGTACGATTCATTCTAATTCATTCGTATGATCAATTCTAATTCATTCGCACGATCCATTCTAATTCATTCGCACGAATGTAACCTTTCTAATTCATTCTCATGAATGTAACCTTTCTAATTCATTTGTATGATCCATTCTAATTCATTCGTACGATCCATTCTAATCCATTCGTACGATCCATTCTAATCCATTCGTATGATCAATTCTAATTTATTCGTACGATCCATTCTAATTCATTTGCATGAATGTATCCATTCTAATTTATTCGTACGATCGAGTCTAATCCATTCTAATCCATTCTAATTCATTCGTGCAATCCATTCTAATTCATTCGCACGAATGAATCCATTCTAGTTCATTCGTACACTCCATTCTAATTCATTCGTACGCTTCATTCTTATTCATCGCACAAATATATCCATTCTAATTTATTCGTACGATCCATTCTAATTCAATCGTATGATCCATTCTAATTCATTCGCACGATCAATTCTAATTCATTCGTCCGATCCATTCTAATTCATTCGTACGAATGTATCCATTCTAATTCATTCGTACGATCCATTCTAATTCATTCGCATGATCCATTCTAACTCATTCGGTGGATCCATTCTAATTCATTCGTACGATCCATTCTAATTCATTCGCACGATCCATTCTAATTTATTCGTACGATCCATTCTAATTCATTCGTACGATCTATTCTAATTCATTTGCATGATACATTCTAATTCATTCGTATGGTCCATTCTAATTCATTCGTACAATCCATTCAAATTCATTCGTACGATGCAATCTAATTCATTCGAATGAATATATCCATTCTAATTCATTCGTACGATCCTTTCTAATTCATTCGCACGATCCATTCTAATTCTTTCATGTGATCCATTCTAATTCATTCGTACGATCCATTCTAATTCATTCGTACGTTCCATTCTAATTCATTCGTATGATCCATTCTAATTCATTCCTACGATCCATTCTAATGCATTCGTACGATCCATTCTAATTCATTCGTACGATCCATTCTAATTCATTCGTACGATCCATTTTAATTCATTCGCATGATCCATTCTAATTCGTTCGTACAATCCATTCTAATGCATTCGTACGATTCATTCTAATTCATTCGCACGATCCATTCTAATTCATTCGTATGATCCATTCTAATTCATTCCTACGATCTATTCTATTTCATTCGCTCGAATGTAACCTTTCTAATTAGAAAGGATCGTGCGAATGAATTAGAATTAGATCATACGAATGAATTGGAATGCATTCAAATTCATTCGTACGATGCAATCTAATTCATTCGAACAAATGTATCTATTCTAATTAGAATTAAATCGTACAAATGAATTAGAATGGATCGTGCGAATGAATTAGAATGGATTGTACGAATGAATTAGAATGGATCGTACGAATGAATTAGAATGGATCGTACGAATGCATTAGAATGGATCGTACGAATGAATTAGAATGGATCGTACGAACGAATTAGAATGGATCGTACGAATGAATTAGAATGGATACATTCGAGCGAATGAATTAGAATGGATCGTACGAATGAATTAGAATGGATCATAGGAATGAATTAGAATGAATCGTGCAAATGAATTAGAATGGATACATTCGTGCGAATGAATTAGAATAGATCATACGAATGAATTAGAATGGATCGTACGAATAGATTAGAACGCATTGTACGAATGAATTAGAATGGATCGTACGAATAGATCATACGAATGAATTTGAATAGATCGTACGAATGAATTAGAATTGATACATTCGTACGAATGAATTAGAATGGATCGTGCGAATGAATTAGAATGGATCGTACGAATGAATTAGAATGTATCATACGAATGAATTAGAATGGATTATGGGAATGAATTAGAATGGATCGTACGAATGAATTAGAAAGGTTACATTTGTGCGAATGAATTAGAATGGATCGTATGAATGAATAAGAATGGATCGTACGAATGAATTAGAATGGATCGTACAAATGAATTAAAATGGATACATTCGAGCGAATGAATTAGAATGGATCGTACGAATGAATTAGAATGGATATAATTGTGAGAATTAATTAGAATGGATCGTACGGATGAATTAGAATGGATCGTACGAACGAATTAGAATGGATCGGACGAATGAATTAGAATGGATACATTTGTGCGAATGAATTAGAATGGATCGTACGAATGAATTAGAATGGATTGTACGAATGAATTAGAATGGATACATTCGAGCGAATGAATTACAATAGATCGTAGGAATGAATTAGAATGGATCATACGAATGAATTAGAATGGATCGTGCGAATGAATTAGAATGGATTATACGAATGAATTAGAATGGATACATTTGAGCGAATGAATTAGAATAGATCGTAGGAATGAATTAGAATGGATCGTGCGAATGAATTAGAATGAATCGTACGAATGAATTAGAATGGATCGTACGAATGAATTAGAATGGATCCACCGAATGAGTTAGACGAATGAATTAGAATGGATCGTACGAATAAATTAGAATGGATTGTGCGAATGAATTAGAATGGATCGTATGAATGAATAAGAATGGATCGTGTGAATGAATTAGAATAGATCGTACGAATGAATTAGAATGGATCGTGCGAATGAATTAGAAACATTCATGCGAATGAATTAGAATGAATTAGATTGCATTGTACGTGTGCGAATGAATTAGAATGGATCGTGCGAATGAATTAGAATGGATCGTACGAATGAATTAGAATGGATCGATACATTCATGCAAATGAATTAGAATGGATAGTACGAAAGAATCAGAATGGATCATACGAATGAATTAGAATAGATCGTACGAATGAATTAGAATGGATCATATGAATGAATTAGAATGGTTACATTCGTGCGAATGAATTAGAATGGATCGTACGAATGGATTAGAATGGATCGTACGAATGAATTAGAATGGATCCACCGAATGAGTTAGAATGGATACATTCGAGCGAATGAATTAGAATAGATCGTAGGAATGAATTAGAATGGATCATACGAATGAATTAGAATAGATCGTAGGAATGAATTAGAATGCATTATTCGAATGAATTAGAATGGATCGTACGAACGAATTAGAATAGATCGTACGAACGAATTAGAATGGATCGTATGAACGAATTAGAATGGATACATTCGTGCGAATGAATTAGAATGGATCGTACAAATGAATTAGAATGGATCATAGGAATGAATTAGAATGGATCGTGCGAATGAATTAGAATGAATCGTACGAATGCATTAGAATGGATCATACGAATGCATTAGAATGGATCGTATGAATGAATTAGAATGAATCGTACGAACGAATTAGAATGGATCGTACGAACGAATTAGAATGGATCGTACGAATGAATTAGAATGGATACATTCGAGCGAATGAATTAGAATGGATCGTACGAATGAATTATAATGGATCATAGGAATGAATTAGAATGGATCGTGCAAATGAATTAGAATTGATACATTCGTGCGAATGAATTAGAATAGATTATACGAATGAATTAGAATGGATCATACGAATGGATTATAATGGATCGTACGAATGAATTAGAATGAATCGTACGAATTAATTAGAATGGATCGTACGAACGAATTAGAATGGATCGTATGAACGAATTAGAATGGATCGTACGAATGAATTAGAATGGATACATTCGAGCGAATGAATTCGAATGGATCGTACGAGTGAATTAGAATAGATCATAGGAATGAATTAGAATGAATCGTGCAAATGAATTAGAATGGATACATTCGTGCGAATGAATTAGAATGGATTATAGGAATGAATTAGAATGGATCGTACGAATTAATTAGAATGGTTACATTCGTGCGAATGAATTAGAATGGATCGTACGAATGGTTTAGAATGGATCGTACGAATGGATTAGAATGGATCGTACGAATGAATTAGAATGGATTGTACAAATGAATTAGAAAGGTTACATTTGTGAGAATGAATTAGAATGGATCGTACGAATGAATTAGAATGGATCGTACGAATGGATTAGAATGGGTCGTACGAATGGATTAAAATGGATCGTACGAATGGATTAGAATGGATTGTACGAATGAATTAGAATGGATCATACAAATGAATTAGAAAGGTTACATTCGTGAGAATGAATTAGAATAGATCGTACGAATGAATTAGAATGGATCATCCGAATGAATTTAAACGGATCGTACGAATGAATTAGAATGGATCGTACGAATGAATTTGAATGGATCGTGCGAATGAATTAGAATGGATAGTGCGAATGAATTAGAATGGATCGTACGAATGGATTAGAATGGATCGTACGAATGGATCATGCAAATGAATTAGAATGGATCGTACGAATGAATTAGAATGGATCATACGAATGAATTAGAATGGATACATTCGTGCGAATGAATTAGAATGGATCGTGCGAATGAACTAGATTGGTTACATTCGTGCGAGTGAATTAGAATAGATCGTACGAATGAATTATAATGGCTACATTCGAGCGAATGAATTAGAATGGATCGAACGAATGATTTAGAATGGATACATTCGAGCGAATGAATTAGAATAGATCATAGGAATGAATTAGAATGGATCATACAAATGAATTAGAATAGATCGTAGGAATGAACTAGAATGGATCATACGAATGAAATAGAATGGATCGTACGAACGAATTAGAATGGATCGTACGAACGAATTAGAATGGATCGTATTAACGAATTAGAATGGATACATTTGTGCGAATGAATTTGAATGGATCGTACAAATGAATTAGAATGGATCATAGGAATGAATTAGAATGGATCGTGCAAATGAATTAGAATGGATCGTACAAATGAATTAGAAAGGTTACATTTGTGAGAATGAATTAGAATGGATCGTACGAATGGATTAGAATGGATCGTATAAATGAATTAGAATGGATCGTACGAATGAATTAGAATGGATACATTGGTGCGAATGAATTAGAATGGATCGTACGAATGAATTAGAATGGATCATACGAATGAATTAGAATGGATCGTACGAATGAATTAGAATGGATCGTGCGAATGATTTAGAATGGATTGTACGAATGAATTAGAATGGATACATTTGTGCGAATGAATTAGAATGGATCATACGAATGAATTAGAATGGATCGTACGAATGAATTAGAATGGATCGTGCGAATGAATTAGAATGGATCGTACGAATGAATTAGAATGGATCGTACGAATGAATTAGAATGGATCGTACGAATGAATTAGAATGGGTCGTACGAATGAATTAGAATGGATCGTATGAATGAATAAGAATGGATCGTATGAATGAATTAGAATGGATCGTGCGAATGAATTAGAATGAATCGTATGAATGCAATATAATGGATCGTACGAATGAATTAGAATGAATCGTACGATCCATTCTAATTCATTCGTCCGATCCATTCTAATTCATTCGCACGAATGTATCCATTCTAATTCATTTGTACAATCCATTCTAATTCATTCGCACGATCCATTCTAATTCATTCGTATGATCCATTCTAATTCATTCGTACAATCCATTCTAATTCATTCGCACGATCCATTCTAATTCATTCGTACGATCCATTCTAATTAATTCCTACGATCCATTCTAATTCATTCGTACGATCCATTCTAATTTATTCGGATGATTCATTCTAATTCATTCGTACGATCTATTCTAATTCATTCGATGGATCCATTCTAATTCATTCGTACGATCCATCTAATTCATTCGCACGATCCATTCTAATTTATTCGTACTATCCATTCTAATTCATTCGTACGATCTATTCTAATTCATTCGCATGATCCATTCTAATTCATTCGTACGATCCATTCTTATTCATTCGCTCGAATGTATCCATTCTAATTCATTCGTACGATCCATTCTAATTCATTCGTACGATCCATTCTAATTCATTCTCATGAATGTAACCTTTCTAATTTATTTGTATGTATCCATTCTAATTCATTCGTACGATCCATTTTAATTCATTCGCACGATCCATTCTAATTCATTCGTACGATCCATTCTAATTCATTCGCACGAGTGTATCCATTATAATTCATTTGCACGATCCATTCTAATTCATTCCTATGATCCATTCTAATTAATCAGTACGATCCATTCTAATTCATTCGCTCGAATGTATCCATTCTAATTCATTCGTACGATCCATTCTAATTCGTTCATACAATCCATTCTAATTCGTTTGTACGATCCATTCTAATTTGTTCATACGATCCATTCTAATTCATTCGTACGATCCATTCTAATCTATTCGTACGATCCATTCTAATTCATTCGCACGAATGTAACCATTCTAATTCATTCGTACGATCAATTCTAATTCATTCGTACGATCCATTCTAATTCATTCTCACAAATGTAACCTTTCTAATTCATTTGTACGATCCATTCTAATTCATTCGTACGATCCATTCTAATCCATTCGTACGATCCATTCTAATTCATTCGCACGAATGTATCCATTGTAATGTATTCGTACGATTCATTCTAATTCATTCGCAAGATCCATTCTAATTCATTCGCACAATCCGTTCTAATTCATTCCTATGATCCATTCTAATTCATTCGCACGAATGTAACCATTCTAAATCATTCATACGATCCATTCTTATTCATTCATACGATCCATTCTAATTCATTTGTACGAATGAATTAGAATGGATCGTACGAATGGATTAGAATGGATCGTACGAATGAATTAGAATGGATCGTACGAACGAATTAGAATGGATCGTATGAACGAATTAGAATAGATCGTACGAATGAATTAAAATGGATACATTCGAGCGAATGAATTAGAATGGCTCGAACGAATGAATTAGAATGGATCATAGGAATGAATTAGAATGAATCGTGCAAATGAATTAGAATGGATACATTCGTGCGAATGAATTAGAATGGATCGTAGGAATGATTTAGAATGGATCGTACGAATGAATTAGAATGGTTACATTCGTGCGAAGGAATTAGAATGGATCGTACAAATGGATTAAAATGGATCGTACGAATAGATTAGAATGGATCGTACGAATGAATTAGAATGGATCGTACAAATGAATTAGAAAGGTTACATTTGTGAGAATAAATTAGAATGGATCGTACGAGTGAATTAGAATGGATCGTACGAATGGATTAGAATGGATCGTATGAATGGATTAGAATGGATCGTACGAATGAATTAGAATGGATCATACAAATGAATTAGAAAGGTTACATTCGTGAGAATGAATTAGAATGGATCGTACGAATGAATTAGAATGGATCAGGCAAATGAATTCGAATGGATCGTATGAATGAATTAGAATGGATCGAACGAATGAATTAGAATGGATATGTGGGGGAAAATCTTCGTGCCGACCCGAAGACCTTCGCAGCACCTGTCAATCGAAGTTGAAGTTGACGTCGAAGATCGTTGGTCGATCTGTTGATTGAAGTAGAAGCCTTTGATATGTAAACAGAGAGATGCAATCAGAGATAATATTGACACGTGAGATGTGATCTCGGAGTTCAGCCGAAGCCTACGTCTCCGTGCTATAGGGAGCAACCCGAATTCACTAACACTTCAGTTGAAGTGACCTCGACAGGCCGAGTGTCACTGAAAACCCTCTGATCTCTTCTAAGGAGAAAAGAAGATCAAAGAGAGATGGTAGATCAGAAGTTGAAAATCCCAGAGCTCTGGTTCTGAAAGTCAGATCTCAGAGTGGAAATCAGAATTTTCGGATCCTTTTACATTCGAAGGCTCTGCTATTTATAGGCTTTCCTGGTGGCGAATGGCGGTTTCTGCTGCAGTATCTGGGGATCCTCCAGGTAAAGCTGGCAGGCCCTGCTACCATCTTCTGGGGGATTCCACAGGCTCTTGGTCCTTCCGGGCAGGGCTGGTGGGTCCCGCGGTGATCCTCTTTGGGCCCACCAGGCAGGGCTGGTGGGTCCCATGGTAGTCTTCGTGGGCCCACCAGGCAGGGCTGGTGGGTCCAGTGGTAGTCTTCGTGGGCCTACCAGGCAGGGCCGGTGGGTCCCGCGGTGGTCTTCGTGGGCCCACCAGGCAGGGCCGATGGGTCCCGTGGTAGTCTTCGTGGGCCTACCAGGCAGGGCCGGTGGGTCCCGCGGTGGTCTTCGTGGGCCCACCAGGCAGGGCCGGTGGGTCCCGTGGTAGTTGGTAAACTTCTGCCAAAATTTGCACCCACAGGATACATTCGAGTGAATGAATTAGAATAGATCGTAGGAATGAATTAAAATGTATCATACGAATGAATTAGAATGGATCGTGCGAATAAATTTGAATGGATTGTACGAATGAATTAGAATGGATACATTCGTGCGAATGAATTAAAATGGATCGGACGAATGAATTAGAATGGATCGTACGATTCATTCTAATCCATTCGTACGATCCATTCTAATGCAATCGTACGATTCATTCTAATTCATTTGAACGATCCATTCTAATTCATTCGTATGATCCATTCTAATTTATTTACACGAATATACGATCCATTCTAATTTATTCTCAAGAATGTATCTATTCTAATTCATTCGTACAATCTATTCTAATTTATTCGTACAAATGTATCCATTCTAATTCATTTGTACAATCCATTCTAATTCATTCGTACGATTCATTCTAATTCATTCGTACGATCCATTCTAATTCATTCGCACGAATGTATCCATTCTAATTAATTCATACGATCCATTCTAATTCATTCATACGATCCATTATAATTCATTCGTATGATCCGTTCTAATTCATTCCTACGATCTATTCTAATTCATTCGCTTAAATGTATCCATTCTAATTCATTCGTACGATCCATTCTTATTCATTCGTACGATTCATTCTAATTCATTCGTATGATCAATTCTAATTCATTCGCACGATCCATTCTAATTCATTCTCACGAATGTAACCTTTCTAATTCATTTGTATGATCCATTCTAATTCATTCGTACGATCCATTCTAATTCATTCTCACAAATGTAACCTTTCTAATTCATTTGTACGATCCATTCTAATTCATTCGTACGATCCATTCTAATTCATTCATACGATCCACTCTAATTCATTCGTATGATCCATTCTAATTCATTCGTTCGATCCATTCTAATTCATTCGCACGAATATATCCATTCTAATTCATTCGTACGATCCATTCTAATTCGTTCATACGATCCATTCTAATTCGTTCGTACGATCCATTCTAATTCGTTCGCATGAATATATCTATTCTAATTCATTCGTATGATCCTTTCAAATTCATTCGTACGATCCATTCTAATTCATTCGTACAATCCATTCAAATTCATTCGTACGATGCAATCTAATTCATTGACACAAATGTATCTATTCTAGTTCATTCGTACAATGCGTTCTAATCCATTCGTACGATCGATTCTAATCTATTCGTACGATCCATTCTAATTCATTCACACGAATGTAACCATTCTAATTCATTCGTACGATCAATTCTAATTCATTCGTACGATCCATTCTAATTCATTCGTACGATCCATTCTAATTCATTCTCACAAAGGTAACCTTTCTAATTCATTTGTACGATCCATTCTAATTCATTCGTACGATCTATTCTAATCCATTCGTACGACCCATTCTAATTCATTCGCATGAATGTATCCATTCTAATGTATTCGTACAATTCATTCTAATTCATTCGCATGATCCATTCTAATTCATTCGTAGGATCCATTCTAATTCATTCGTCCGATCCATTCTAATTCATTCGCACGAATGTATCCATTCTAATTCATTCGTACAATCCATTCTAATTCATTTGGACGATCTATTCTAATTCATTCGTATGATCCATTCTATTTCATTTGTACGATCCATTCTAATTCATTCGTATGATTCATTCTAACCCATTCGTAGGAAGTTCGATCCATTCTAATCCATTCGTACGATCCATTCTAATTCATTCATACAATGCGTTCTAATCCAATCGTACGATCCATTCTAATTCATTCGTACGATCTATTCTAATTGATTTGTACGAATGAATTAGAATGGATCATACGAATGGATTAGAATGGATCGTACGAATGAATTAGAATGGATCGTACGAATGAATTAGAATGGATACATTCGAGCGAATGAATTATAATGGATCGTACGAATGAATTAGAATGGATACATTTGTGCGAATGAATTAGAATGGATCGTACGAATGAATTAGAATGGATCATGCGAATGAATTTGAATGGATCGTACGAATGAATTAGAATGGATTGTACGAATGAATTAGACTGGATACATTTGAGCGAATGAATTAGAATGGATCGTACGAATGAATTAGAATGGATTGTAGGAATGAATTAGAATGGATCGTACGAACGAATTAGAATCGATCGTACGAATGAATTAGAATGGATCGTACGAATGAATTAGATCGTACGAATGAATTAGAATGGATACATTTGTGCGTATAAATCTGAATAGATTGTATGAATGAAATACAATGGATCGTACAAATGAATTAGAATGGATCATACGAATGAATTAGAATAGCTCATACGAATGAATTAGAATGAATCGTACGAATGAATTAGAATGGTTACATTCGTGCGAATGAATTAGAATAGATCGTACGAATAAATTAGAATGGATCGTATGAATAAATTAGAATGGATCGTGCGAATGAATTAGAATGGATCGTACGAATGAATTAGAATGGATCATATGAATGAATAAGAATGGATCGTACGAATGCATTAGAATGGATACATTCGTGCGAATTAATTAGAATGGATTCATTCTAATTCATTCGCACGATCCATTCTAATTCATTCGTATGATCCATTCTAATTCATTCGCACGATCCATTCTAATCCATTCGTACGATCCATTCTAATCCATTCGTACGATCCATTCTAATCCATTTGTACGATCCATTCTAATCCATTCGTACGATCCATTCTAATTTATTCGCACGATCCATTCTAATTCATTCATACTATCCATTCTAATTCATTCGCTCGAATGTATCCATTCTAATTCATTCGTTCGATCCATCTTAATTCATTCGTACGATCTATTCAAATTCATTCGCATGATCCATTCTAATTCATTCGTACGATCCATTCTAATTCATTCTCACGAATGTAACCTTTCTAATTCATTTGTATGATCCATTCTAATTCATTCGTACGATCCATTCTAATTCATTCGCACGAATGTATCCATTCTAATGCATTTATACGATTCATTCTAATTCATTCGCAGGATCCATTCTAACTCATTTGTACGATCCATTCTTATTCATTCATACGATCCATTCTAATTCATTTGTACGAATAAATTAGAATGGATCGTACGAATGGATTAGAATGGATCGTGCGAATGAATTAGAATGGATACATTCGTACGAACGAATTAGAATGGATCGTATGAACGAATTAGAATGGATCGTACGAATGAATTAGAATGGATACATTCGATCGAATGAATTAGAATGGATAGTACGAATGAATTAGAATAGATCATGCGAATGAATTAGAATGGATAGTGTGAATGAATTAGAATGGATCGTACGAATGAATTAGAATGGATCCACCGAATGAGTTAGAATGGATCGTACGAATGAATTAGAATGGATCGTACGACTCATTAGTCGTACGATCCATTCTAATTCATTCGTCCGATCCATTCTAATTCATTCGCACGAATGTATCCATTCTAATTCGCACGAATGAATTAGAATGGATCATACGAATGAATTAGAATGGATCGTGCGAATGAATTAGAATGGATTGTGCGAATGAATTAGAATGGATACATTCGTGCGAAAGAATTAGAATTGATCGTACGAATGAATTAGAATGGATCGTGCGAATGAATTAGAATGAATCATACAAATGAATTAGAATGGATCGTACGAATGAATTAGAATGGATACATTTGTACGAATAAATTAGAATGGATTGTACGAATGAATTAGAATGGATACATTCTTGTGAATAAATTAGAATGGATCGTATATTCGTGCAAATAAATTAGAATGGATCATACGAATGAATTTGAATGGATCGTGTGAATGAATTAGAATGAATCGTACGAATGCATTAGAATGGATCGTACGAATGAATTAGAATGGATCATACGAATGAATTAGAATGGATCGTACGAATGAATTAAATGGATCGTGCGAATGAATTAGAATGGATACATTCGTACAAATGAATTAGAATGGATCGTGCGAATGAATTAGAATGGATCGTACGAATGAATTACAATGGATACATTTGTGCGAATGAATTAGAATGGATCGTATGAATGAATTAGAATGAATCGTACGAATGAATTTGAATAGATCGTACGGACGAATTAGAATGGATCGTAGGAATGAATTAGAATGGATCGTACGAATGAATTAGAACGGATCGTGCGAATGAATTAGAATGGATCGTACGAATGAATTAGAATGGATCGTACGAATGAATTAGAATGGATACATTCGGGCGAATGAATTAGAATGGATCGTACGAATGAATTAGAATGGATCATACGAATGAATTAGAATGGATCCGAATAAATTAGAATGGATTGTACGAGTGAATTAGAATGCATACATTCGTGCGAATGAATTAAAATGGATCATACGATTGAATTTGAATGGATCGTACGAATAAATTAGAATGAATTAGAATAGATCGTATGAATGAATTAGAATGGATCGTACGAATGAATTAGAATGGATACATTTGTACGAATGAATTAGAATGGATCGTACGAATGAATTAGAATGGCGTACGATCCATTCTAATTCATTCGTATGAGCTATTCTAATTCATTCGTATGATCCATTGTAATGAATTAGTACGATTCATTCTAATTCATTTGTACAATCCATTCTAATCCATTCGTGCGAATGTATTAGAAAGGATCGTACGAATGAATTAGAATGGATCGTGCGAATGGATTAGAATGGATTGTACGAAAGAATTAGAATAGATACATTTGTGCGAATGAATTATAATGGATCGTTCGCATGAATGAATTGGAATGGATCGTACGAATGGATTAGAATGGATTGTACGAAAGAATTAGAATAGATACATTTGTGCGAACGAATTAGAATGGATCATTCGCACGAATGTATCCATTCTAATTCATTCATTCGCATGATCCATTCTAATTCATTCGTACGATCCATTCTAATTCATTCTCACGAATGTAACCTTTCTAATTCATTCGTACGATCAATTCTAATTCATTCGTACGATCCGTTCTAATTCACTCGCACGAATGTAACCATTCTAATTCATTCGCACGATCCATTCTAATTCATTCGTACGATCCATTCTAATTCATTCTCACAAATGTAACCTTTCTAACTCATTTGTACGATCCATTCTAATTCATTCGTACAATCCATTCTAATTCATTCGTACGATCTATTCTAATTCATTCGCACAATCCATTCTAATTCATTCGCATGAATGTATCCATTCTAATTCATTCGTACGATCCATTCTAATTCATTCGTACGATCCATTCTAATTCATTTGCATGATCCATTCGTACGATCCATTCTAATCCATTCGTATGATCCATTCTAATTCATTCGCACGAATGTATCCATTCTAATTCATTCGTACAATCCATTCTAATTCATTCGCACGATCCATTCTAATTCATTTGTATGATCCATTCTAATTCATTCGTACGATCCATTCTAATTCGTTCGTACGATCCATTCTAATTCGTTCATACGATCCATTCTAATTCATTCGCATAATCCATTCTAATTCATTCGTACGATCTATTCTAATTCATTATATGATCCATTATAACTCATTCGGATCCATTCGTACGATCCATTCTAATTCATTCGTATGATCCATTTGTACGATCCATTCTAATTCATTCGTACAATGCGTTCTAATCCATTCGTACGATCCATTCTAATTCATTTGTATGATCTATTCTAATTCATTCGCACGAATGTATCCATTCTAATTCATTTGCACGATCCATTCTAATTCATTCCTATGATCCATTCTAATTCGTTCGTACGATCCATTCTAATTCATTCGTACGATCCATTCTAATTCATTCGTACGATGCATTCTAATTCATTCGAACGATCCATTCTAATCCATTCGTACGATCCATTCTAATTCATTCGTATGATCCATTCTAATTCATTTGTACGATCCATTCTAATTCATTCGCACGAATGTATCCATTCTAATTCATTCGTACGATCCATTCTAATTCATTTGTACGATCTATTCTAATTCATTCGTACGATCCATTCTAATTCATTCTCACAAATGTAACCTTTCTAATTCATTTGTACGATCCATTCTAATTCATTCGTACGATCCATTCTAATCCATTCGTACGATCCATTCTACTCCATTCGTACGATCCATTCTAATTCATTCGCACGAATGTAACCATTCTAATTCATTCGTACGATCCATTCTAATTCATTCCTACGATCCATTCTAATTCATTCGCACGAATGTATCCATTCTAATTCATTTGCACGATCTATTCTAATTCATTCCTATGATCCATTCTAATTCATTCGTACGATCCATTCTAATTCATTCGTACGATCCATTCTAATTCATTCGTACAATCCATTCAAATTCATTCGTATGATGCAATCTAATTCATTCGCACAAATGTATCTATTCTAATTCATTCGTACAATGCGTTCTAATCCATTCGTACGATCCATTCTAATTCATTCGCTCCAATGTATCCATTCTAATTCATTCGTACGATCCATTCTTATTCATTCGTCAGATCCATTGAAATTCATTCGCATGATCCATTCTAATTCATTCGTACGATCCATTCTAATTCATTCTCACGAATGTAACCTTTCTAATTCATTTGTATGATCCATTCTAATTCATTCGCATGATCCATTCTAATTCATTCGCACGAATGTATCCATTCTAATTCATTCGTACAATCCATTCTAATTCATTCGCACGATCCATTCTAATTCATTCGTATGATCCATTCTAATTCATTCCTATGATCTATTCTAATTCATTCGCTCGAATGTATCCATTCTAATTCATTCGTTCGATCCATTCTAATTCATTCGTACGATCCATTCTAATTCATTCGCACGAATATATCCATTCTAATACATTCGTACGATCCATTCTAATTCATTCGTACGATCCATTCTAATTCATTTGTACGATCCATTCTAATTCATTCGCACGATCCATTCTAGTTCATTTATACGAATGTATCCATTCTAATTCATTCGCACGATCCATTCTAATTCATTCGTACGATCCATTCTAATTCATTCCTATGATCCATTCTAATTCATTCGTACGGTCCATTCTAATTCATTCGCTCGAATGTATCCATTCTAACTCATTCGTTCGATCCATTCTAATTCATTCGTACGATCCATTAAAATTCAATCGCATGATCCATTCTAATTCATTCGTACGATCCATTCTAATTCATTCGTATGATCCATTCTAATTCATTCGTATGATCCATTCTAACTCATTCGGTGGATCCATTCTAATTCATTCGTACGCTCCATTCTTATTCATCGCACAAATGTATACATTCTAATTTATTCGTACGATCCATTCAAATTCAATCATACGATCCATTCTAATTCATTCACACAAATGTATCCATTTTAATTCATTCGTACGATCCATTCTAATTTATTCGTACGATCGATTCTAATTCATTCGCACGATCCATTCTAATTCATTCATATGATCCATTCTAATTCATTCGCTCAAATATATCCATTCTAATTCATTCGTACAATCGATTCTAATTCATTCGTACGATCCATTCTAATTCATTCACACGATCTATTCAAATTCATTCGCACGCATGCATCCATTCTAATTCATTCGCACAATCCAATCTAATTCAAACGTACGATCCATTCTAATTCATTCACATGATGTATTCTAATTCATTCGTATGATCCATTCTAATTCATTCGTACGATCCATTCTAATTCATTCGCTCGAATGTATCCATTCTAATTCGTTCATATGATCCATTCTAATTCGTTCATATGATCCATTCTAATTCATTCGCACGATCCATTCTAATTCATTTGTACGATCCATTCTAAATCATTCGCACGATCCATTCTAATTCATTCATACGATCCATTCTAATTCATTCGTACGATCCATTCTAATTCATTCGCACCAATGTATCCATTCTAATTCATTCGTATGATCCATTCTAATTCATTCGCACGATCCATTCTAATTCATTCGTACGATCCATTCTAATTCATTCGCACGATCCATTCTAATTCATTCGTACGATCCATTCTAATTCATTCGCACGAATGTATCCATTCTAATGCATTCGTACGATCCATTCTAATTCATTCGTACGATCCATTCTAATCCATTCGTGCGATCCATTCTAATCCATTCGTACGATCCATTCTAATTCATTCTCACAAATGTAACCTTTCTAATTCATTTGTACGATCCATTCTAATTCATTCGTACGATCCATTCTAATCCATTCGTACGATCCATTCTAATTCATTCGCACGAATGTAACCATTCTAATTCATTCGTACGATCCATTTTAATTCATTCCTACGATCCATTCTAATTCATTCGTACGATCCATTCTAATTCATTCGCTCGATTGTATCCATTCTAATTCATTCGTATGATCCATTCTAATTCGTTCATACGATCCATTCTAATTCGTTCGTACGATCCATTCTAATTCGTTCGGTTGATTCATTCTAATTCATTCGTACGATCCATTCTAATGCATTCGTACGATTCATTCTAATTCGATTAGAATGGATCGTACGAATGAATTAGAATGGATCGTACGAATGAATTAGAATGAATCGTACGATCCATTCTAATTCATTCATCCGATCCATTCTAATTCATTTGTACGATCCATTCTAATTCATTCGCAGGAATGTATCCATTCTAATTCATTCGCACGAATGTATCCATTCTAATTCATTCGTACGATCCATTCTAATTCATTCGCACGATCCATTCTAATTCATTCGTACGATCCATTCTAATTCATTCGTACGATCCATTCTAATTCATTCGCACGAATGTATCCATTCTAATTCATTAGCACGATCCATTCTAATTCATTCGTATGATCCATTCTAATTCAATTCGTGCAATCCATTCAAATTCATTCGCACGATCCATTCTAATTCATTCGTATGATCCATTCTAATTCATTCCTACGATCCATTCTAATTCATTCGCTCGAATGTATCCATTCTATTTCATTCGTACGATCCATTCTAATTCATTCGTACGATCCATTCTAATTCATTCGCTCGAATGTATCCATTCTAATTCATTCGTTCGATCCATTCTAATTCATTCGTACGATCCATTCTAATTCATTCGCTCGAATGTATCCATTCTAATTCATTCGTATGATCCATTCTAATTCACTCGCACGAATGTAACCATTCTAATTCATTCGCACGATCCATTCTAATTCATTCGTACGATCCATTCTAATTCATTCTCACAAATGTAACCTTTCTAATTCATTTGTACGATCCATTCTAATACATTCGTACAATCCATTCTAATTCATTTGTACGATCCATTCTAATTCATTCGCACAATCCATTCTAATTCATTCGCACAAATGTATCCATTCGAATTCATTCGTACGATCCATTCTAATTGATTCGTACGATCCATTCTAATTCATTTGTATGATCTATTCGTACGATCCATTCTAATCCATTCGTATGATCCATTCTAATTCATTCGCACGAATGTATCCATTCTTATTCATTCGTATAATCCATTCTAATTCATTCGCACGATCCATTCTAATTCATTCGTATGATCCATTCAAATTCATTCGTACGATCGATTCTAATTCGTTCGTATGATCCATTCTAATTCGTTCATACGATCCACTCTAATTCATTCGTATGATCCATTCTAACTCATTCGGATCCATTCGTACGATCCATTCTAATTCATTCGTATGATCCATTCGTACGATCCATTCTAATTCAATCGTACAATGCGTTCTAATCCATTCGTACGATCCATTCTAATTCATTCGTATGATCTATTCTAATCCATTCTAATTCATTCGTATGATCCATTCTAATTCATTCGTACAATCCATTCAAATTCATTCGTCCGATGCAATCTAATTCATTCGAATGAATATATCCATTCTAATTCATTCGTACGATCCTTTCTAATTCATTCGCACGATCCATTCTAATTCTTTCATATGATCCATTCTAATTCATTCATACGATCCATTCTAATTCATTCGTATGATCCATTCTAATTCATTCCTACGATCCATTCTAATGCATTCGTACGATTCATTCTAATTCATTCGTACGATCCATTCTAATTCATTCGTACGATCCATTCTAATGCATTCGTACTATTCATTCTAATTCAGTCGCACGATCCATTCTAATTCGTTCGTACGATCCATTCTAATGCATTCGTACGATTCATTCTAATTCATTCGCACGATCCATTCTAATTCATTCGTATGATCCATTCTAATTCATTCCTACGATCTATTCTATTTCATTCGCTCGAATGTAACCTTTCTAATTAGAATGGATCGTGCGAATGAATTAGAATTAGATCATACGAATGAATTGGAATGCATTCAAATTCATTCGTACGATGCAATCTAATTCATTCGCACAAATGTATCTATTCTAATTAGAATTAGATCGTACAAATGAATTAGAATGGATCGTGCGAATGAATTAGAATGGATCGTACGAATGAATTAGAATGGATCGTACAAATGAATTAGAATGGATACATTAGTACGAATAAATTAGAATGGATTGTACGAATGAATTAGAATGAATGTAACCATTCTAATTCATTCGTACGATCCATTCTAATCCATTCGTACGATCCATTCTAATTCATTCGCACGAATGTATCCATTCTAATTCATTTGTACAATCTATTCTAATTCATTCGCACGATCCATTCTAATTCATTCGTATGATCCATTCTAATTCATTCCTACGATCTATTCTAATTCATTCGCTCGAATGTATCCATTCTAATTTATTCGTTCGATCCATTCTAATTCATTCGTACGATCCATTAAAATTCATTCGCATGATCCATTCTAATTCATTCGTACGATCCATTCTAATTTATTCGCACAAATGTATCCATTCTAATTCATTCGTACGATCCATTCTAATTCATTCGCTCGAATGTATCCATTCTAATTCATTCGTACGATCCATTCTAATTCATTCGTACGATCCATTCTAATCCATTCGTATGATCCATTCTAATTCATTCCTACAAATGAATTAGAATGGATCGTACGAATGAATTAGAATGGATCGTACGAATGGATTAGAACGCATTGTATGAATGAATTAGAATGGATCGTACGAATGGATTAGAATGGATCGAACTTCCTACGAATGGGTTAGAATGGATCATACGAATGAATTAGAATGGATCGTATAAATGAAATAGAATGGATCGTCCGAATGAATTAGAATGGATTGTACGAATGAATTAGAATGGATACATTCGTGCGAATGAATTAGAATGGATCGGACGAATGAATTAGAATGGATCGTTCGAATGAATTAGAATGGATCGTGCGAATGAATTAGAATGAATCGTACGAATACATTAGAATGGATACATTCGTGCGAATGAATTAGAATGGATCGTACGAATGGATTAGAATGGATCATACGAATGAATTAGAATGGATCGTACAAATGAATTAGAAAGGTTACATTTGTACGAATGAATTAGAATGGATCGTGAGAATGAATTAGAATGGATCGTACGAATGAATTAGAATGGATCATGCTAATGAATTAGAATGGATCATACGAATGAATTAGAATGGATCGTACGAACAAATTAGAATAGATCGTATGAACGAATTAGAATGGATCGTACGAATGAATTACAATGGATCGTGCGAATGAATTAGAATTGATCATACAAATGAATTAGAATGGATCGTACGAATGAATTAGAATGAATCGTAGGAATGAATTAGAATGGATCGTACGAATAAATTAGAATGGTTACATTCGTGCGAATGAATTAGAATGGATCATAGGAATGAATTAGAACGGATCGTGCGAATAAATTAGAAATGATCGTACGAATGAATTAGAATGGATCGTATGAATGAATTAGAATGGATCGTACAAATGAATTAGAAAGGATACATTTGTGCGAATGAATTAGAATGGATCGTACGAATGAATCCATTCTAATCCATTCATACTATCCATTCTTATTCATTCGCACAATCCATTCTAATTCATTCGAACGATCCATTCTAATTCATTTGTATGATCCATTCTAACTCATTCGTACGATCCATTCCAATTCATTCGCATGATCCATTCTAATTAGTTCGTACGATCCATTCTAATTCATTCCTACAATCCATTCTAATTCATTCGCATGATCTATTCTAATTCATTCGCTCGAATGTATCCATTCTAATTCATTCGTTCGATCCATTCTAATTCACTCGCACGAATGTAACCATTCTAATTCATTCGCACGATCCATTCTAATTCATTCGTACGATCCATTCTAATTCATTCTCACAAATGTAACCTTTCTAATTCATTCGTACAATCCATTCTAATTCATTCTTACGATCCATTCTAATTCATTCGCTCGAATGTATCCATTCTAATTCATTCGTATGATCCATTCTAATTCACTCGCACGAATGTAACCATTCTAATTCATTCTCACGATCCATTCTAATTCATTCGTACGATCCATTCTAATTCATTCTCACAAATGTAACCTTTCTAATTCATTTGTACGATCCATTCTAATTAATTCGTACAATCCATTCTAATTCATTTGTATGATCCATTCTAATTCATTCGCACAATCCATTCTAATTCATTCGCACGAATGTATCCATTCTAATTCATTCGTACGATCCATTCTAATTGATTCGTACGATCCATTCTAATTCATTTGTATGATCCATTCATACGATCCATTCTAATCTATTCGTACGATCCATTCTAATTCATTCGCACAAATGTATCCATTCTTATTCATTCGTATAATCCATTCTAATTCATTCGCACGATCCATTCTAATACATTCGTATGATCCATTCTAATTCATTCGTACGATCCATTCTAATTCGTTCGTACGATCCATTCTAATTCGTTCATACGATCCATTCTAATTCATTCGTATAATCCATTCTAATTCATTCGTACGATCCATTCTAATTCATTCGTATGATCCATTCTAACTCATTCGGATCCATTCCTACGATCCATTCTAATTCATTCTTATGATCCATTCGTACGATCCATTCTAATTCAATCGTACAATGCGTTCTAATCCATTCGTACTATCCATTCTAATTCATTCGTATGATCTATTCTAATCCATTCTAATTCATTCGTATGATCCATTCTAATTCATTCGTATAATCCATTCAAATTCATTCGTACGATGCAATCTAATTCATTCGAATGAATATATCCATTCTAATTCATTCGTACGATCCTTTCTAATTCATTCGCACGATCCATTCTAATTCTTTCATATGATCCATTCTAATTCATTCATACGATCCATTCTAATTCATTCGTATGATCCATTCTAATTCATTCCTACGATCCATTCTAATGCATTCGTACGATCCATTCTAATTCATTCGTACGATCCATTCTAATTCATTCGTACGATCCATTCTAATTCATTCGTACGATCCATTCTAATGCATTCGTACGATTCATTCTAATTCATTCGCACGATCCATTCTAATTCGTTCGTACGATCCATTCTAATGCATTCGTACGATTCATTCTAATTCATTCGCACGATCCATTCTAATTCATTCGTATGATCCATTCTAATTCATTCCTACCATCTATTGTATTTCATTCGCTCGAATGTAACCTTTCTAATTAAATGGATCGTGCGAATGAATTAGAATTAGATCATACGAATGAATTGGAATGCATTCAAATTCATTCGTACGATGCAATCTAATTCATTCGCACAAATGTATCTATTCTAATTAGAATTAGATCGTACAAATGAATTAGAATGGATCGTGCGAATGAATTAGAATGGATCGTACGAATGAATTAGAATGGATCGTACGAATGAATTAGAATGGATACATTAGTACGAATAAATTAGAATGGATTGTATGAATGAATTAGAATGAATGTAACCATTCTAATTCATTCGTACGATCCATTCTAATCCATTCGTACGATCCATTCTAATTCATTCGCACGAATGTATCCATTCTAATTAATTTGTACAATCTATTCTAATTCATTCGCACGATCCATTCTAATTCATTCGTATGATCCATTCTAATTCATTCCTACGATCTATTCTAATTCATTCGCTCGAATGTATCCATTCTAATTTATTCGTTCGATCCATTCTAATTTATTCGTACGATCCATTAAAATTCATTCGCATGATCCATTCTAATTCATTCGTACGATCCATTCTAATTCATTCGCACAAATGTATCCATTCTAATTCATTCGTACGATCCATTCTAATTCATTCGCTCGAATGTATCCATTCTAATTCATTCGTACGATCCATTCTAATTCATTCGTACGATCCATTCTAATCCATTCGTATGATCCATTCTAATTCATTCGTACAAATGAATTAGAATGGATCGTACGAATGGATTAGAACGAATTGTATGAATGAATTAGAATGGATCGTACGAATGGATTAGAATGGATCGAACTTCCTACGAATGGGTTAGAATGGATCATACGAATGAATTAGAATGGATCGTATAAATGAAATAGAATGGATCGTCCGAATGAATTAGAATGGATTGTACGAATGAATTAGAATGGATACATTCGTGCGAATGAATTAGAATGGATCGGACGAATGAATTAGAATGGATCGTACGAATGAATTAGAATAGATCGTGCGAATGAATTAGAATGAATCGTACGAATACATTAGAATGGATACATTCGTGCGAATGAATTAGAATGGATCGTACGAATAGATTAGAATGGATCGTACGAATGAATTAGAATGGATCGTACAAATGAATTAGAAAGGTTACATTTGTACGAATGAATTAGAATGGATTGTGAGAATGAATTAGAATGGATCGTACGAATGAATTAGAATGGATCATGCTAATGAATTAGAATGGATCATACGAATGAATTAGAATGGATCGTACGAACGAATTAGAATGGATCATACGAACGAATTAGAATGGATCGTACGAATGAATTACAATGGATCGTGCGAATGAATTAGAATTGATCATACAAATGAATTAGAATGGATCGTACGAATGAATTAGAATGGATCGTAGGAATGAATTAGAATGGATCGTACGAATGAATTAGAATGGTTACATTCGTGCGAATGAATTAGAATGGGTCATAGGAATGAATTAGAACGGATCGTGCGAATAAATTAGAAATGATCGTACGAATGAATTAGAATGGATCGTACGAATGAATTCGAATGGATCGTACAAATGAATTAGAAAGGATACATTTGTGCGAATGAATTAGAATGGATCGTACGAATGAATCCATTCTAATCCATTCATACTATCCATTCTTATTCATTCGGATAATCCATTCTAATTCATTCGTACGATCCATTCTAATTCATTTGTATGATCCATTCTAACTCATTCGTACGATCCATTCTAATTCATTCGCATGATCCATTCTAATTAATTCGTACGATCCATTCTAATTCATTCCTACAATCTATTCTAATTCATTCGCATGATCTATTCTAATTCATTCGCTCGAATGTATCCATTCTAATTCATTCGTTCGATCCATTCTAATTTATTCGTACGATCCATTCTAATTCATTCGCTCGAATGTATCCATTCTAATTCATTCGTACGATCCATTCTAATTCACTCGCACGAATGTAACCATTCTAATTCATTCGCACGATCCATTCTAATTCATTCGTACGATCCATTCTAATTCATTCTCACAAATGTAACCTTTCTAATTCATTCGTACAATCCATTCTAATTCATTCGTACGATCCATTCTAATTCATTCGCACAATCCATTCTAATTCATTCGCACGAATGTATCTATTCTAATTCATTCGTACGATCCATTCTAATTCATTCGTACGATCCATTCTAATTCATTTGCATGATCCATTCGTACGATCCATTCTAATCCATTCGTACGATCCATTCTAATTCATTCGCACGAATGTATCCATTCTTATTCATTCGTACAATCTATTCTAATTCATTCGTACGATCCATTCTAATTCATTCGTATGATCCATTCTAATTCATTCGTACAATCCATTCTAATTCGTTCGTACGATCCATTCTAATTCGTTCATACGATCCATTCTAATTCATTCGTATAATCCATTCTAATTCATTCGTACGATCCATTCTAATTCATTCGTATGATCCATTCTAACTCATTCGGATCCATTCGTACGATCCATTCTAATTCATTCGTATGATCCATTCGTACGATCCATTCTAATTCATTCGTACAATGCGTTCTAATCCCTTCGTACGATCCATTCTAGTTCATTCGTATGATCTATTCTAATCCATTCTAATTCATTCGTATGATCCATTCTAATTCATTCGTACAATCCATTCAAATTCATTCGTACGATGCAATCTAATTCATTCGAATGAATATATCCATTCTAATTCATTCGTACGATCCTTTCTAATTCATTCGCACGATCCATTCTAATTCTTTCATATGATCCATTCTAATTCATTCGTACGATCCATTCTAATTCATTCGTATGATCCATTCTAATTCATTCGTACGATCCATTCTAATGCATTCATACGATCCATTCTAATTCATTCGTACGATCCATTCTAATTCATTCGTACGATCCATTCTAATGCATTCGTACGATCCATTCTAATTCATTCGCACGATCCATTCTAACTCGTTCGTACGATCCATTCTAATGCATTCGTACGATTCATTCTAATTCATTCGCACGATCCATTCTAATTCATTCGTATGATCCATTCTAATTCATTCCTACGACCTATTCTATTTCATTCGCTCGAATGTAACCTTTCTAATTAGAATGGATCGTGCGAATGAATTAGAATTAGATCATACGAATGAATTGGAATGCATTCAAATTCATTCGTACGATGCAAGCTAATTCATTCGCACAAATGTATCTATTCTAATTAGAATTAGATCGTACAAATGAATTAGAATGGATCGTGCGAATGAATTAGAATGGATCGTACGAATGAATTAGAATGGATCGTACGAATGAATTAGAATGGATACATTAGTACGATCCATTCTAATTCATTCGTATGATCCATTCTAACTCATTCGGTGGATCCATTCTAATTCATTCCTACGATCCATTCTAATTCATTCGTACGATCCATTCTAATTCATTCACACGAATGTATCCATTCTAATTCATTCGTACAATCTATTCTAATTCATTCGCAAGATCCATTCTAATTCATTCGTATGATCCATTCTAATTCATTCCTATGATCTATTCTAATTCATTAGCTCGAATGTATCCATTCTAATTTATTCGTTCGGTCCATTCTAATTCATTCGTACGATCCATTCAAATTCATTCGCATGATCCATTCTAATTCATTCGTACGATCCATTCTAATTCATTTGCACAAATGTATCCATTCTAATTCATTCGTACGATCCATTCTAATTCATTTGCTCGAATGTATCCTTTCTAATTCATTCGTACGATCCATTCTAATTCATTCGTACGATCCATTCTAATCCATTCGTATGATCCATTCTAATTCATTCGTACAAATGAATTAGAATGGATCGTACGAATGAATTAGAATGGATCGTACGAATGGATTAGAACGCATTGTATGAATGAATTAGAATGGATCGTATGAATGGATTAGAATGGATCGAACCTCCTACGAATGGGTTAGAATGGATCATACGAATGAATTAGAATGGATCATATAAATGAAATAGAATGGATCATACGAATGAATTAGAATGGATCGTCCGAATGAATTAGAATGGATTGTACGAATGAATTAGAATGGATACATTCGTGCGAATAAATTAGAATGGATCGAACAAATGAATTAGAATGGATCGTACGAATGAATTAGAATGGATCGTGCGAATGAATTAGAATGAATCGTACGAATACATTAGAATGGATACATTCGTGCGAATGAATTAGAATGGATCGTACGAATAGATTAGAATGGATCGTACGAATGAATTAGAATGCATCGTACAAATGAATTAGAAAGGTTACATTTGTACGAATGAATTAGAATGGATCGTGAGAATGAATTAGAATGGATAGTACGAATGAATTAGAATGGATCATGCTAATGAATTAGAATGGATCATACGAATGAATTAGAATGGATCGTACGAACGAATTAGAATGGATCGTACGAACGAATTCGAATGGATCGTATGAACGAATTAGAATGGATCGTACGAATGAATTACAATGGATCATGCGAATGAATTAGAATTGATCATACAAATGAATTAGAATGGATCGTACGAATGAATTAGAATGGATCGCAGGAATGAATTAGAATGGATCGTACGAATGAATTAGAATGGTTACATTCGTGCGAATGAATTAGAATGGATCATAGGAATGAATTAGAACGGATCGTGCAAATAAATTAGAAATGATCGTACGAATAAATTAGAATGGATCATACGAATGAATTAGAATGGATCGTACAAATGAATTAGAAAGGACACATTTGTGCGAATGAATTAGAATGGATCGTACGAATAAATCCATTCAAATCCATTCGTATGATCCATTCTTATTCATTCGCACAATCCATTTAATTCATTCGTACGATCCATTCTAATTCATTCGTATGATCCATTCTAACTCATTCGTACGATCCATTCTAATTCATTCGCATGATCCATTCTAATTCATTCGTACGATCCATTCTAATTCATTCCTACAATCCATTCTAATTCGTTCGTACGATCCATTCTAATTCGTTCGTACGATCCATTCTAATTCGTTCGTACGATCCATTCTAATTCGTTCGTACGATCCATTCTAATGCATTCGTACGATCCATTCTAATGCATTCGTACGATCCATTCTAATTCATTCCTACGATCCATTCTAATTCATTCGTACGATCCATTCTAATTCATTCTCACAAATGTAACCTTTCTAATTCATTTGTACGATCCATTCTAATTCATTCGTACGATCCATTCTAATCCATTCGTACGATCCATTCTAATCCATTCTAATCCATTCTAATTCATTCGCACGATCCATTCTAATTCATTCGCATGAATGTATCCATTCTAATTCATTCGTACAATCCATTCTAATTCATTCGTACGATTCATTCTAATTCATACGCATGAATATATCTATTCTAATTCATTCGTATGATCCATTCTAATTCATTCGCACAAATGTATCCATTCTAATTCATTCGTTCGATCCATTCTAATTCATTCGCATAAATATATCCATTCTAATACATTCGTACGATCCATTCTAATCCATTCGTATGATCTATATTCGTGCGAATGAATTTGAATGGATCATACGAATGAATTAGACTGGATCGTACGAATAAATTAGAATGGATACATTCATGCAAATGAATTAAAATGGATCGTACGAATGAATTAAAATGGATCATACGAATGAATTAGAATGGATCGTAGGAATGAATTAGAATGGATCATATGAATGAATTAGAATGGATCGTACGAATGAATTAGAATGGTTACATTTGTGCGAATGAATTAGAATGGATCATGCGAATGAATTAGAATGGATCGTACAAATGAATTAGAATGGATCATATGAAAGAATCAGAATGGATCGTATGAACGAATTAGAATGGATCGTATGAATGAATTAGAATGGATACATACGAGCGAATGAATTAGAATGGATCGTACGAATGGATTAGAATGAATCGTACGAATGGTTTAGAATGGTTCGTGTGAATGAATTAGAATGGATCGTACGAATGAATTAGAAATGGATCGTGCGAATGAATTAGAATGGTTACATTCGTGCGAATAAATTAGAATGGATCGTATGAATGAATAAGAATGGATCGTACGAATGAATTAGAATAGATCGTGCGAATGAATTAGAATGAATCGTACGAATGCATTAGAATGGATCGTACGAATGAATTAGAATGAATCGTACGATCCATTCTAATTCATTCGTTCGATCCATTCTAATTCATTCGGACGAATGTATCCATTCTAATTCATTCGTACGATCCATTCTAATTCATCCTCACGAATGTAACCTTTCTAATTCATTTGTATGATCCATTCTAATTCATTCGTACGATCCATTCTAATCCATTCGTACGATCCATTCTAATCCATTCGTATGATCTATTCTAATCCATTCGTACGATCCATTCTAATTCATTCTCACAAATGTAACCTTTCTAATTCATTTGTATGATCCATTCTAATTCATTCGTATGATCCATTCTAATTTATTCGTACGATCCATTCTAATTCATTCGTATGATCCATTCTAATTCATTCACACAAATGTATCTATTCTAATTCATTCATACGATCCATTCTAATTCATTCGCACGATCCATTCTAATTAATTCGTACGATCCATTCTAATTCATTCGCATGAATATATCTATTCTAATTTATTCGTATGATCCATTCTAATTTATTCGCACGATCTATTCTAATCCATTCGTACTATCCATTCTAATTCATTCGCACGATCCATTCTAATTCATTCAAACGATCCATTCTAATCCATTTGTACGATTCATTCTAATTCATTCGTATGATCAATTCTAATTCATTCGCACGATCCATTCTAATTCATTCTCACGAATGTAACCTTTCTAATTCATTTGTATGATCCATTCTAATTCATTCGTACGATCCATTCCAATCCATTCGTACGATCCATTCTAATCCATTCGTAAGATCAATTCTAATTCATTCGTACGATCCATTCTAATTCATTTGCATGAATGTATCCATTCTAATTTATTCGTACGATCGAGTCTAATTCATTCGCACAATCCACTCTAATTCATTCGTACGATCCATTCTAATTCATTCGCACGAATGTATCCATTCTAATTCATTCGTGCAATCCATTCTAATTCATTCGCACGAATGTATCTATTCTAGTTCATTCGTACGCTCCATTCTAATTCATTCGTACGCTTCATTCTTGTTCATCACACAAATGTATCCATTCTAATTTATTCGTACGATCCATTCAAATTCAATCGTATGATCCATTCTAATTCATTCGCACGATCAATTCTAATTCATTCATCCGATCCATTATAATTCATTCGCACTAATGTATCCATTCTAATTCATTCGTACGATCCATTCTAATTCATTCCTACGATCCATTCTAATTCATTCCTACGATCCATTCTAATGCATTCGTACGATCCATTCTAATTCATTCGTACGATCCATTCTAATTCATTCGTACGATCCATTTTAATTCATTCGCACGATCCAATCTAATTCGTTCGTACGATCCATTCTAATGCATTCGTACGATTCATTCTAATTCATTCGCACGATCCATTCTAATTCATTCGTATGATCCATTCTAATTCATTCCTACGATCTATTCTATTTCATTCGCTCGAATGTAACCTTTCTAATTAGAATGGATCGTGCGAATGAATTAGAATTAGATCATACGAATGAATTGGAATGCATTCAAATTCATTCGTACGATGCAATCTAATTTATTCACACAAATGTATCTATTCTAATTAGAATTAGATCGTACAAATGAATTAGAATGGTTCGTGCGAAAGAATTAGAATGGATCATACGAATGAATTAGAATGGATCGTACGAATGAATTAGAATGGATCGTACGAATGAATTAGAATGGATCGTACGAACGAATTAGAATGGATCGTACGAACGAATTAGAATGGATCGTACGAACGAATTAGAATGGATCGTACGAATGAATTAGAATGGATACATTCGAGCGAATGAATTAGAATGGATCATACGAATGAATTAGAATGGATCATAGGAATGAATTAGAATGGATCGTGCAAATGAATTAGAATGGATACATTCGTGCGAATGAATTAGAATAGATCATATGAATGAATTAGAATGGATCATACGAATAGATTAGAAAGCATTGTACGAATGAATTAGAATGGATCGTACGAATGGATCATAAGAATGAATTAGAATAGATCGTACGAATGAATTAGAATTGATACATTCGTACGAATGAATTAGAATGGATCGTGCGAATGAATTAGAATGGATCGTACGAATGAATTAGAATGTATCGTACAAATGAATTAGAATGGATTGTGGGAATGAATTAGAATGGATCGTACGAATGAATTAGAAAGGTTACATTTGTGCGAATGAATTAGAATGGATCGTATGAATGAATAAGAATGGATCGTACGAATGAATTAGAATGGATCGTACGAATGAATTAGAATGGATACATTCGAGCGAATGAATTAGAATGGATCGTACGAATGAATTAGAATGGATACATTTGTGCGAATTAATTAGAATGGATCGTACGGATAAATTAGAATGGATCGTACGAACGAATTAGAATGGATCGTATGAATGAATTAGAATGGATACATTTGTGTGAATGAATTAGAATGGATCGTACGAATGAATTAGAATGGATTGTACGAATGAATTAGAATGGATACATTCGAGCGAATGAATTAGAATAGATCGCAGGAATGAATTAGAATGGATCATACGAATGAATTAGAATGGATCGTGCGAATGAATTAGAATGGATACATTCGAGCGAATGAATTAGAATAGATCGTAGGAATGAATTAGAATGGATCATACGAATGAATTAGAATGGATCGTGCGAATGAATTAGAATGAATCGTATGAATGAATAAGAATGGATCGTACGAATGAATTAGAATGGATCGTACGAATGAATTAGAATGGATCCACCGAATGAGTTAGAATGGATCATACGAATGAATTAGAATGGATCGTACGAATGAATTAGAATGGATTGTGCGAATGAATTAGAATGGATCGTATGAATGAATAAGAATGGATCGTGTGAATGAATTAGAATAGATCGTACGAATGAATTAGAATGGATCGTGCGAATGAATTAGAAACATTCGTGCGAATGAATTAGATTGCATTATACGTGTGCGAATGAATTAGAATGGATCGTGCGAATGAATTAGAATGGATCGTACGAATGAATTAGAATGGATCGATACATTCATGCAAATGAATTAGAATGGATAGTACGAATGAATTAGAATGGATCATACGAATGACTTAGAATAGATCGTACGAATGAATTAGAATGGATCATATGAATGAATTAGAATGGTTACATTCGTGCGAATGAATTAGAATGGATCGTACGAATGGATTAGAATGGATCGTACGAATGAATTAGAATGGATCCACCGAATGAGTTAGAATGGATACATTCGAGCGAATGAATTAGAATAGATCGTAGGAATGAATTAGAATGGATCATACGAATGAATTAGAACAGATCGTAGGAATGAATTAGAATGGATTATACGAATGAATTAGAATGGATTATACGAATGAATTAGAATGGATCGTACGAACGAATTAGAATGGAACGTACGAACGAATTAGAATGGATCGTATGAACGAATTAGAATGGATACATTCGTGCGAATGAATTAGAATGGATCATACAAATGAATTAGAATGGATCATAGGAATGAATTAGAATGGATCGTGCGAATGAATTAGAATGAATCGTATGAATGCATTAGAATGGATCGTACGAATGCATTAGAATTGATCGTACGAATGAATTAGAATGAATCGTACGAACGAATTAGAATGCATCGTACGAACGAATTAGAATGGATCATACGAACGAATTAGAATGGATCGTACGAATGAATTAGAATGGATACATTCGAGCGAATGAATTAGAATGGATCGTACGAATGAATTAGAATGGATCATAGGAATTAATTCGAATGGATAGTGCAAATGAATTAGAATGGATACATTCGTGCGAATGAATTAGAATAGATCATACAAATGAATTAGAATGGTTCATACGAATGAATTAGAATGAATCGTACGAATTAATTAGAATGGATCGTACGAACGAATTAGAATGGATCGTATGAACGAATTAGAATGGATCGTACGAATGAATTAGAATGGATATATTCGAGCGAATGAATTAGAATGGATCGTAGGAATGAATTAGAATAGATCATAGGAATGAATTAGAATGGATCGTGCAAATGAATTAGAATGGATACATTCGTGCGAATGAATTAGAATGGATTATAGGAATGAATTAGAATGGATCGTACGAATTAATTAGAATGGTTACATTCGTGCGAATGAATTAGAATGGATCGTACGAATGGTTTAGAATGGATCGTACGAATGGATTAGAATGGATCGTACGAATGAATTAGAATGGATCGTACAAATGAATTAGAAAGGTTACATTTGTGAGAATGAATTAGTATGGATCGTACGAATGAATTAGAATGGATCGTACGAATGGATTAGAATGGATCGTACGAATGGATTAAAATGGATCGTACGAATAGATTAGAATGGATCGTACGAATAAATTAGAATGGATCATACAAATGAATTAGAAAGGTTACATTCGTGAGAATGAATTAGAATGGATCGTACGAATGAATTAGAATGGATCGTGCGAATGAATTAGAATGGTTACATTCGTGCGAGTGAATTAGAATGGATCGTACGAATGAATTAGAATGGATACATTCGAGCGAATGAATTAGAATGGATCGAACGAATGAATTAGAATGGATACATTCGAGCGAATGAATTAGAATAGATCGTAGGAATGAATTAGAATGGATCATACGAATGAATTAGAATAGATCGTAGGAATGAATTAGAATGGATCGTACGATTGAATTAGAATGGATCGTACGAACGAATTAGAATGGATCGTACGAACGAATTAGAATGGATCGTATGAACGAATTAGAATGGATACATTCGTGCGAATGAATTAGAATGGATCATAGGAATGAATTAGAATGGATCGTGCAAATGAATTAGAATGGATCATACAAATGAATTAGAAAGGTTACATTTGTGAGAATGAATGAGAATGGATCGTACGAATGGATTAGAATGGATCGTACGAATGGATTAGAATGGATCGTACGAATGAATTAGAATGGATCGTACGAATGCATTAGAATGGATACATTCGTGCGAATGAATTAGAATGGATCGTACGAATGAATTAGAATGGATCGTGCGAATGAATTAGAATGGATCGTGCGAATAAATTAGAATGGATCGTACGAATGAATTAGAATGGATCGTACGAATGAATTAGAATGGATCGTACGAATGAATTAGAATGGATCGTGCGAATGATTTAGAATGGATCGTACAAATGAATTATAATGGATACATTTGTGCGAATGAGTTAGAATGGATCATACGAACGAATTAGAATTGATCGTACGAATGAATTAGAATGGATCATACGAATGAATTAGAATGGATCGTGCGAATGAATTAGAATGGATCGTACGAATGAATTAGAATGGATCGTACGAATGAATTAGAATGGATCGTACGAATGAATTAGAATGGATCGTACGAATGAATAAGAATGGATCGTATGAATGAATTAGAATGGATCGTGCGAATGAATTAGAATGGATCGTACGAATGCATTAGAATGGATCGTATGAATGAATTAGAATGAATCGTACGATCCATTCTAATTCATTCGTCCGATCCATTCTAATTCATTCGCATGAATGTATCCATTCAAATTCATTTGTACAATCCATTCTAATTCATTCGCACGATCCATTCTAATTCATTCGTATGATCCATTCTAATTCATTCGTACAATCCATTCTAATTCATTCGCACGATCCATTCTAATTCATTCGTATGATCCATTCTAATTCATTTGCACGATCCATTCTAATTCATTCGTACGATCCATTCTAATTCATTCCTACGATCCATTCTAATTCATTCGTATGATCCATTCTATTTCATTCGGATGATTCATTCTAATTCATTCGTACGATCTATTCTAATTCATTCGGTGGATCCATTTAATTCATTCGTACGATCCATTCTAATTCATTCGCACGATCCATTCTAATTTATTCGTACTATCCATTCTAATTCATTCGTACGATCTATTCTAATTCATTCGCATGATCCATTCTAATTCATTCGTACGATCCATTCTTATTCATTCGCTCGAATGTATCCATTCTAATTCATTCGTACGATCCATTCTGATTCATTCTCACGAATGTAACCTTTCTAATTCATTTGTATGTATCCATTCGAATTTATTTGTACGATCCATTCTAATTCATTCGCACGATCCATTCTAATTCATTCGTACGATCCATTCTAATTCATTCGCACGAGTGTATCCATTCTAATTCATTTGCACGATCCATTCTAATTCATTCCTATGATCCATTCTAATTAATCAGTACGATCCATTCTAATTCATTCGCTCGAATGTATCCATTCTAATTCATTTGTACGATCCATTCTAATTCGTTCATACGATCCATTCTAATTCGTTCCTACGATCCATTCTAATTCGTTCATACGATCCATTCTAATTCATTCGTACGATCCATTCTAATCTATTCGTACGTTCCATTCTAAATCATTCGCACGAATGTAACCATTCTAATTCATTCGTACGATCAATTCTAATTCATTCGTATGATCCATTCTAATTCATTCGTACGATCTATTCTAATTCATTCTCACAAATGTAACCTTTCTAATTCATTTGTACGATCCATTCTAATTCATTCGTACGATCTATTCTAATCCATTCGTACGATCCATTCTAATTAATTCGCACGAATGTATCCATTCTAATGTATTCGTACGATTTATTCTAATTCATTCGCACGATCCATTCTAATTCATTCGCACGATCCGTTCTAATTCATTCCTATGATCCATTCTAATTCATTCGCACGAATGTAACCATTCTAATTCATTCATACGATCCATTCTTATTCATTCGTACGATCCATTCTAATTCATTTGTACGAATGAATTAGAATGGATCGTACGAATGGATTAGAATGGATCGTACGAATGAATTAGAATGGATCGTACGAACGAATTAGAATGGATCGTATGAACAAATTAGAATAGATCGTACGAATGAATTAGAATGGATACATTCGTGCGAATGAATTAGAATGGATCGTAGGAATGAATTAGAGTGGATCGTACGAATGAATTAGAATGGTTACATTTGTGCGAAGGAATTAGAATGGGTCGTACAAATGGATTAAAATGGATCGTACGAATAGATTAGAATGGATCGTACGACTGAATTAGAATGGATCGTACAAATGAATTAGAAAGGTTACATTTGTGAGAATGAATTAGAATGGATCGTACGAGTAAATTAGAATGGATCGTACGAATGGATTAGAATGGATTGTATGAATGGATTAGAATGGATCGTACGAATGAATTAGAATGGATCATACAAATGAATTAGAAAGGTTACATTCGTGAGAATGAATTAGAATGGATCGTACGAATGAATTAGAATGGATCAGGCAAATGAATTTGAATGGATCGTACGAAATGAATTAGAATGGATCGAACGAATGAATTAGAATGGATACATTCGAGTGAATGAATTAGAATAGATCGTAGGAATGAATTAAAATGTATCATACGAATGAATTAGAATGGATCGTGCGAATGAATTAGAATGGATTGTACGAATGAATTAGAATGGATACATTCGTGCGAATGAATTAGAATGGATCAGACGAATGAATTAGAATGGATCGTACGATTCATTCTAATCCATTCGTACGATCCATTCTAATGCATTCGTACGATTCATTCTAATTCATTCGCACGATCCATTCTAATTCTTTCGTACGATGCATTCTAATTCATTCGTACGATTCATTCTAATTGATTCGTATGATCCATTCTAATTCATTCGCACGAATGTATCCATTCTAATTAATTCGTATGATCCATTCTAATTCATTCATACGATCCATTCTAATTCATTCGTATGATCCGTTCTAATTCATTCCTACGATCTATTCTAATTCATTCGCTCGAATATATCCATTCTAATTCATTCGAATGATCCATTCTTATTCATTCGGACGATTCATTCTAATTCATTCGTATGATCAATTCTAATTCATTCGCACAATCCATTCTAATTCATTCTCACGAATGTAACCTTTCTAATTCATTTGTACAAATCCATTCTAATTCATTCGTATGATCCATTCTAATCCATTCGTACGATCCATTCTAATCCATTCGTATGATCCATTCTAATTCATTTGTACGATCCATTCTAATTCATTCCGACAAATGTAACCTTTCTAATTCATTTGTACGATCCATTCTAATTCATTCGTACGATCCATTCTAATTCATTCATACGATCCATTCTAATTCATTCGTATGATCCATTCTAATTTATTCGTTCGATCCATTCTAATTCATTCGCACGAATATATCCATTCTAATTCATTCGTACGATCCATTCTAATTCGTTCATCCGATCCATTCTAATTCGTTCGTACGATCCATTCTAATTCGTTCGCAAGAATATATCTATTCTAATTCATTCGCATGAATATATCCATTCTAATTCGTTCGCATGAATATATCTATTCTATATCCATTCTAATTCAGTCGTACGATCCATTGTAATTCGTTCATACGATCCATTCTAATTCATTCGTACGATCCATTCTAATTCATTCGCACGAATGTAACCATTCTAATTCATTCGTACGATCAATTCTAATTCATTCGTACGATGCATTCTAATTCATTCGTACGATCCATTCTAATTCATTCTCACAAATGTAACCTTTCTAATTCATTTGTACGATCCATTCTAATTCATTCGTACGATCCATTCTAATCCATTCGTACGACCTATTCTAATTTATTCGCACGAATGTATCCATTCTAATGTATTCGTACAATTCATTCTAATTCATTCGCACGATCCATTCTAATTCATTCGTAGGATCCATTCTAATTCATTCGTCCGATCCATTCTAATTCATTCGCACGAATATATCCATTCTAATTCATTCGTACAATCTATTCTAATTCATTCGGACGATCCATTCTAATTCATTCGTATGATCCATTCTATTTCATTTGTACGATCCATTCTAAATCATTCGTATGATTCATTCTAACCCATTTGTAGGAAGTTTGATCCATTCTAATCCATTCGTCCGATCCATTCTAATTCATTCATACAATGTGATCTAATCCAATCGTACGATCCATTCTAATTCATTCGTACGATCTATTCTAATTCATTTGTACGAATGAATTAGAATGGATCATACGAATGGATTAGAATGGATCGTACGAATGAATTAGAATGGATCGTACGAATGAATTAGAATGGATACATTCGAGCGAATGAATTAGAATGGATCGTACTAATGAATTAGAATGGATACATTTGTGCGAATGAATTAGAATGGATCGTACGAATGAATTAGAATGGATCATGCGAATGCATTTGAATGGATCGTACGAATGAATTAGAATGGATTGTATGAATGAATTACACTGGATATATTTGAGCGAATGAATTAGAATGGATCGTACGAATGAATTAGAATGGATTGTAGGAATGAATTAGAATGGATCGTACGAATGAATTAGAATCGATCGTACGAATGAATTAGAATGGATCGTACGAATGAATTAGATCGTACGAATGAATTCGAATGGATCGTACGAATGAATTAAAATGGATACATTCATACGACTGAATTAGAATGGATCGTGCGAATTAATTAGAATGGATCGTACGAATGAATTTGAATGGATACATTTGTGCGAATGAATCTGAATGGATTGTATGAATGAAATACAATGGATCGTACGAATGAATTAGAATGGATCATACGAATGAATTAGAATAGCTCATACGAATGAATTAGAATGAATCGTACGAATGAATTAGAATGGTTACATTCGTGCGAATGAATTAGAATAGATCGTACGAATAAATTAGAATGGATCGTATGAATAAATTAGAATGGATCGTGCGAATGAATTAGAATGGATCGTACGAATAAATTAGAATGGATCGTATGAATGAATAAGAATGGATCGTACGAATGCATTAGAATGGAGACATTCGTGCGAATTAATTAGAATGGATTCATTCTAATTCATTCGCACGATCCATTCTAATTCATTCGTACGATCTATTCTAATTCATTCGCACGATCCATTCTAATCCATTCGTACGATCCATTCTAATCCATTTGTACGATCCATTCTAATCCATTCGTACGATCCATTTAAATCCATTCGCATGATCCATTCTAATTCATTCATACGATCCATTCTAATTCATTCGCTCGAATGTATCCATTCTAATTCATTCGTTCGATCCATCTTAATTCATTCGTACGATCTATTCAAATTCATTCGCATGATCCATTCTAATTCATTCGTACGATCCATTCTAATTCATTCTCATGAATGTAACCTTTCTAATTCATTTGTATGATCCATTCTAATTCATTCGTACGATCCATTCTAATTCATTCGCACGAATGTATCCATTCTAATGCATTCGTACGATTCATTCTAATTCATTCGCACGATCCATTCTAATTCATTCGTACGATCCATTCTTATTCATTCATACGATCCATTCTAATTCATTTGTACGAATGAATTAGAATGGATCGTACGAATGGATTAGAATGGATCGTGCGAATGAATTAGAATGGATACATTCGTACGAACGTATTAGAATGGATCGTATGAACGAATTAGAATGGATCGTACGAATGAATTAGAATGGATACATTTGAGCGAATGAATTAGAATGGATCGTACGAATGAATTAGAATGGATCATAGGAATGAATTAGACTGGATCGTACGAATGGATTAGAACGCATTGTACAAATGAATTAGAATGGATCGTACAAATGAATTAGAATGGATATATTCATGCGAATGAATTAGAATGGATCGTACGAATGAATTAGAATAGATCATGCGAATGAATTAGAATGGATAGTGCGAATGAATTAGAATGGATCGTACGAATAAATTAGAATGGATCCACCGAATGAGTTAGAATGGATCGTACGAATGAATTAGAATGGATCGTACGAACGAATTAGAATGAATCGTACGATCCATTCTAATTCATTCGTCCGATCCATTCTAATTCATTCGCACGAATGTATCCATTCTAATTCGCACGAATGAATTAGAATGGATCATACGAATGAATTAGAATGGATCGTGCGAATGAATTAGAATGGATTGTGCGAATGAATTAGAATTGATACATTCGTGCGAAAGAATTAGAATTGATCGTACGAATGAATTAGAATGGATCGTGCGAATGAATTAGAATGAATCGTACGAAAGAATTAGAATGGATCGTACGAATGAATTAGAATGGATACATTTTTATGAATAAATTAGAATGGATTGTACGAATGAATTAGAATGGATACATTCTTGTGAATAAATTAGAATGGATCGTATATTCGTGCAAATAAATTAGAATGGATCATACGAATGAATTTGAATGGATCGTGCGAATGAATTAGAATGAATCGTACGAATGCATTAGAATGGATCGTACGAATGAATTAGAATGGATCATACGAATGAATTAGAATGGATCGTACGAATGAATTAAATGGATCATGCGAATGAATTAGAGTGGATACATTCGTACAAATGAATTAGAATGGATTGTGCGAATGAATTAGAATGGATCGTACGAATAAATTACAATGGATACATTTGTGCAAATGAATTAGAATGGATCGTATGAATGAATTAGTATGAATCGTACGAATGAATTTGAATAGATCGTACAGACGAATTAGAATGGATCGTAGGAATGAATTAGAATGGATCGTACGAATGAATTAGAACAGATCGTGCGAATGAATTAGAATGGATTGTACGAATGAATTAGAATGGATCGTACGAATGAATTAGAATGGATCGTACGAATGAAATAGAATGGATACATTCGGGCGAATGAATTAGAATGGATCATACGAATGAATTAGAATGGATCATACGAATGAATTAGAATTGATCGTGCGAATGAATTAGAATGGATTGTACGAGTGAATTAGAATGGATACATTCGTGCGAATGAATTAAAATGGATCATACGATTGAATTTGAATGGATCGTACGAATAAATTAGAATGAATTAGAATAGATCGTATGAATGAATTAGAATGGATCGTACGAATGAATTAGAATGGATACATTTGTACGAATGAATTAGAATGGATCGTACGAATGAATTAGAATGGCGTACGATCCATTCTAATTCATTCGTTTGAGCTATTCTAATTCATTCGTACGATCCATTCTAATGAATTAGTACGATTCATTCTAATTCATTCGTACGATCCATTCTAATCCATTTGTGCGAATGAATTAGAAAGGATCATACGAATGAATTAGAATGGATATATTCGTGCGAATGAATTAGAATGGATCGTACGAATGAATTAGAATGGATCGTGCGAATGGATTAGAATGGATTGTATGAAAGAATTAGAATAGATACATTTGTGCGAATGAATTAGAATGGATCATTCGCACGAATGTATCCATTCTAATTCATTCATTCGTATGATTCATTCTAATTCATTCGTATGATCCATTCTAATTCATTCTCACGAATGTAACCTTTCTAATTCATTCGTACGATGCATTCTAATTCATTCTCACGAATGTAACGTTTCTAATTCTAATTCATTCGTACGATTCATTCTAATTCACTCGCACGAATGTAACCATTCTAATTCATTCACACGATCCATTCTAATTCATTCGTATTATCCATTCTAATTCATTCTCACAAATATAACCTTTCGAACTCATTTGTACGATCCATTCTAATTCATTCGTACAATCAATTCTAATTCATTCGTAGGATCCATTCTAATTCATTCGCACAATCCATTCTAATTCATTCGCACGAATGTATCCATTCTAATTCATTCGTACGATCCATTCTAATTCATTCGTACGATCCATTCTAATTCATTTGCATGATCTATTCGTACGATCCATTCTAATCCATTCGCACGAATGTATCCATTCTAATTCATTCGTACAATCCATTCTAATTCATTCGCACGATCCATTCTAATTCATTCGTATGATCCATTCTAATTCATTCGTACGATCCATTCTAATTCGTTCGTACGATCCATTCTAATTCGTTCATACGATCCATTCTAATTCATTCGCATAATCCATTCTAATTCATTCGTACGATCTATTCTAATTCATTCGTATGATCCATTCTAACTCATTCGGATCAATTCGTACGATCCATTCTAATTCATTCGTATGATCCATTTGTACGATCCATTCTAATTCATTCGTATAATGCGTTCTAATCCATTCGTACGATCCATTCTAATTCATTTGTATGATCTATTCTAAATCATTCGCACGAATGTATCCATTCTAATTCATTTGCACGATCCATTCTAATTCATTCCTATGATCCATTCTAATTCGTTCGTACGATCCATTCTAATTCATTCGTACGATCCATTCTAATTCATTCGTACGATCCATTCTAATTCATTCGCACGATCCATTCTAATCCATTCGTACGATCCATTCTAATTCTTTCGTATGATCCATTCTAATTCATTTGTACGATCCAATCTAATTCATTTGCACGAATGTATCCATTCTAATTCATTCGTACGATCCATTCTAATTCATTTGTACGATCTATTCTAATTCATTCTTACGATCCATTCTAATTCATTCTCACAAATGTAACCTTTCTAATTCATTTGTACTATCCATTCTAATTCATTCGTACGATCCATTCTAATTCATCCTCACGAATGTAACCTTTCTAATTCATTTGTATGATCCATTCTAATTCATTCGTACGATCCATTCTAATCCATTCGTACGATCCATCCTACTCCATTCGTACGATCCATTCTAATTCATTCGCACGAATGTAAACATTCTAATTCATTCGTACGATCCATTCTAATTCATTCCTACGATCCATTATAATTCATTCGCACGAATGTATCCATTCTAATTCATTTGCACGATCTATTCTAATTCATTCCTATGATCCATTCTAATTCATTCGTACGATCCATTCTAATTCATTCGTACGATCCATTCTAATTCATTCGTACAATCCATTCAAATTCTTTCGTACGATGCAATCTAATTCATTCGCACAAATGTATCAATTCTAATTCATTTGTACAATGCGTTCAAATCCATTCATACGATCCATTCTAATTCATTCGCTCGAATGTATCCATTCTAATTCATTCGTACGATCCATTCTTATTCATTCGTCAGATCCATTGAAATTCATTCGCATGATCCATTCTAATTCATTCGTACGATCCATTCTAATTCATTCTCACGAATGTAACCTTTCTAATTCATTTGTATGATCCATTCTAATTCATTTGCATGATCCATTCTAATTCATTCGCACGAATATATCCATTCTAATTCATTCGTACAATCCATTCTAATTCATTCGCACGATCCATTCTAATTCATTCGTATGATCCATTCTAATTCATTCCTATGATCTATTCTAATTCATTCGCTCGAATGTATCCATTCTAATTCATTCGTTCGATCTATTCTAATTCATTCGTACGATCCATTCTAATTCATTCGCACGAATATATCCATTCTAATTCATTCGTACGATCCATTCTAATTTATTCGTACGATCCATTCTAAATCATTTGTACGATCCATTCTAATTCATTCACACGATCCATTCTAGTTCATTTGTACGAATGTATCCATTCTAATTCATTCGCACGATCCATTCTAATTCATTCGTACGATCCATTCTAATTCATTCCTATGATCCATTCTAATTCATTCGTACGATCCATTCTAATTCATTCGCTCGAATGTATCCATTGTAATTCATTCGTTCGATCCATTCTAATTCATTCATACAATCCATTCAAATTCAATCGCATGATCCATTCTAATTCATTCGTACGATCCTTTCTAATTCATTCGTATGATCCATTCTAACTCATTCGGTGGATCCATTCTAATTCATTCGTACGCTCCATTCTTATTCATCGCACAAATGTATACACTCTAATTTATTCGTACGATCCATTCAAATTCAATCGTATGATCCATTCTAATTCATTCGCACAAATGTATCCATTTTAATTCATTCGTACGATCCATTCTAATTTATTCATACGATCCATTCTAATTCATTCGCACGATCCATTCTAATTCATTCGTATGATCCATTCTAATTCATTTGCTCAAATATATCCATTCTAATTCATTCGTACGATCGATTCTAATTCATTCGTACGATCCATTCTAATTCATTCATACGATCTATTCTAATTCATTCGCACGAATGTATCCATTCTAATTCATTCGCACAATCCAATCTAATTCAAACGTACGATCCATTCTAATTCATTCACATGATGTATTCTAATTCATTCGTATGATACATTCTAATTCATTCGTACGATCCATTCTAATTCATTCGTACGATCCATTCTAATTTATTCGCTCGAATGTATCCATTCTAATTCATTCGTACGATCCATTCTAATTCGTTCATATGATCCATTCTAATTCATTCGCACGATCCATTCTAATTTATTTGTACGATCCATTCTAAATCATTCGCACGATCCATTCTAATTCATTCGTACGATCCATTCTAATTCATTCGCACGATCCATTGTAATTCATTCGTACGATCCATTCTAATTCATTCGCACGAATATATCCATTCTAATGCATTCGTACGATCCATTCTAATTCATTTGTACGATCCATTCTAATCCATTCGTGCGATCCATTCTAATCCATTCGTACGATCCATTCTAATTCATTCTCACAAATGTAACCTTTCTAATTCATTTGTACGATCCATTCTAATTCATTCGTACGATCCATTCTAATCCATTCGTACGATCCATTCTAATTCATTCGCACGAATGTAACCATTCTAATTCATTCGTACGATCCATTCTAATTCATTCCTACGATCCATTCTAATTCATTCGTACGATCCATTCTAATTCATTCGCTCGATTGTATCTATTTTAATTCATTCGTACGATCCATTCTAATTCGTTCATACGATCCATTCTAATTCGTTCGTACGATCCATTCTAATTCGTTCGTACGATTCATTCTAATTCATTCGTACGATCCATTTTAATGCATTCGTACGATTCATTCTAATTCGATTAGAATGGATCGTACGAATGAATTAGAATGGATCGTACGAATGAATTAGAATGAATCGTACGATCCATTCTAATTCATTCGTCCGATCCATTCTAATTCATTTGTACGATCCATTCTAATTCATTCGCAAGAATGTATCCATTCTAAATCATTCGTACGATCCATTCTAATTCATTCGCACGATCCATTCTAATTCATTCATATGATCCATTCTAATTCATTCGTACGATCCATTCTAACTCATTCGCACGAATGTATCCATTCTAATTCATTAGCACGATCCATTCTAATTCATTCGTATGATCCATTCTAATTCAATTCGTGCAATCCATTCAAATTCATTCGCACGATCCATTCTAATTCATTCGTATGATCCATTCTAATTCATTCCTACGATCCATTCTAATTCATTCGCTCGAATGTATCCATTCTAATTCATTCATATGATCCATTCTAATTCATTCGCTCGAATGTATCCATTCTAATTCATTCGTTCGATCCATTCTAATTCATTCGTACGATCCATTCTAATTCATTCGTTCGAATGTATCCATTCTAATTCATTCGTATGATCCATTCTAATTCACTCGCACGAATGTAACCATTCTAATTCATTCGCACGATCCATTCTAATTCATTCGTACGATCCATTCTAATTCATTCTCACAAATGTAACCTTTCTAATTCATTTGTACGATCCATTCTAATTCATTCGTACAATCCATTCTAATTCATTCGTACGATCCATTCTAATTCATTCGCACAATCCATTCTAATTCATTCGCATGAATGTATCCATTCTAATTCATTCGTACGATCCATTCTAATTCATTCGTACGATCCATTCTAATTCATTTACATGATCCATTCGTACGATCCATTCTAATCCATTCGTACGATCCATTCTAATTCATTCGCACGAATGTATCCATTCTAATTCATTCGCACGATCCATTCTAATTCATTCGTATGATCCATTCTAATTCATTCGTACGATCCATTCTAATTCGTTCGTACGATCCATTCTAATTCGTTCATATGATCCATTCTAATTCATTCATATAATCCATTCTAATTCATTCGTACGATCCATTCTAATTCATTCGTATGATCCTTTCTAACTCATTCGGATCCATTCGTACGATCCATTCTAATTCATTCGTATAATCCATTCGTACGATCCATTCTAATTTATTCGTACAATGCGTTCTAATCCATTCGTAAGATCCATTCTAATTCATTCGTATGATCTATTCTAATCCATTCTAATTCATTCGTATGATCCATTCTAATTCATTCGTACAATCCATTCAAATTCATTCGTACGATGCAATCTAATTCATTGGAATGAATATATCCATTCTAATTCATTCGTACGATCCTTTCTAATTCAATCGCAGGATCCATTCTAATTCTTTCATATGATCCATTCTAATTCATTCGTACGATCCATTCTAATTCATTCGTATGATCCATTCTAATTCATTCCTACGATCCATTCTAATGCATTCATACGATCCATTCTAATTCATTCGTACGATCCATTCTAATGCATTCGTACGATTCATTCTAATTCATTCGCACGATCCATTCTAATTCGTTCGTACGATCCATTCTAATGCATTCGTACGATTCATTCTAATTCATTCGCACGATCCATTCTAATTCATTCGTATGATCCATTCTAATTCATTCCTACGATCTATTCTATTTCATTCGCTCGAATGTAACCTTTCTAATTAGAATGGATCGTGCGAATGAATTAGAATTAGATCATACGAATGAATTGGAATGCATTCAAATTCATTCGTACGATGCAATCTAATTCATTCGCACAAATGTATCTATTCTAATTAGAATTAGATCGAACAAATGAATTAGAATGGATCGTGCGAATGAATTAGAATGGATCTTACGAATGAATTAGAATGGATCGTACGAATGAATTAGAATGAATCGTACGAATGAATTAGAATGGATCGTACGAATGAATTAGAATGGATACATTAGTACGAATAAATTAGAATGGATTGTACGAATGAATTAGAATGAATGTAACCATTCTAATTCATTCGTACGATCTATTCTAATCCATTCGTACGATCCATTCTAATCCATTAGCACGAATGTATCCATTCTAATTCATTCGTACAATCTATTCTAATTCATTCGCACGATCCATTCTAATTCATTCATATGATCCATTCCAATTCATTCCTACGATCTATTCTAATTCATTCGCTCGAATGTATCCATTCTAATTTATTCGTTCGATCCATTCTAATTCATTCGTACGATCCATTAAAATTCATTCGCATGATCCATTCTAATTCATTCGTACGATCCATTCTAATTCATTCGAACAAATGTATCCATTCTAATTCATTCGTACGATCCATTCTAATTCATTCGCTCGAATGTATCCAATCTAATTCATTCGTACGATCCATTCTAATTCATTCGCTCGAATGTATCCATTCTAATTCATTCGTACGATCCATTCTAATTCATTCGTACGATCCATTCTAATCCATTCGTATGATCCATTCTAATTCATTCGTACAAATGAATTAGAATGGATCGTACGAATGAATTAGAATGGATCGTACGAATGGATTAGAACGCATTGTATGAATGAATTAGAATGGATCGTATGAATGGATTAGAATGGATCGAACTTCCTACGAATGGGTTAGAATGGATCATACGAATGAATTAGAATGGATCGTATAAATGAAATAGAATGGATCATACGAATGAATTAGAATTGATCGTCCGAATGAATTAGAATGGATTGTACGAATGAATTAGAATGGATACATTCGTGCGAATGAATTAGAATGGATCGAACGAATGAATTAGAATGGATCGTACGAATGAATTAGAATGGATCGTGCGAATGAATTAGAATGAATCGTACGAATACATTAGAATGGATACATTCGTGAGAATGAATTAGAATGGATAGTATGAATGGATTAGAATAGATCGTACGAATGAATTAGAATGAATCGTACAAATGAATTAGAAAGGTTACATTTGTACGAATGAATTAGAATGGATCGTGAGAATGAATTAGAACGGATCGTACGAATGAATTAGAATGGATCATGCTAATGAATTAGAATGGATCATACGAATGAATTAGAATGGATCGTACGAACGAATTAGAATGGATCGTATGAACGAATTAGAATGGATCGTACGAATGAATTAGAATGGTTACATTCGTGCGAATGAATTAGAATGGATCATAGGAATGAATTAGAACGGATCGTGCGAATAAATTAGAAATGATCGTACGAATGAATTAGAATGGATCGTACGAATGAATTAGAATGGATCGTACAAATGAATTAGAAAGGATACATTTGTGCGAATGAATTAGAATGGATCATACGAATGAATCCATTCTAATCCATTCGTACTATCCATTCTTATTCATTCGCACAATCCATTCTAATTCATTCGTACGATCCATTCTAATTCATTTGTATGATCCATTCTAACTCATTTGTACGATCCATTCTAATTCATTCGCATGATCCATTCTAATTCATTCGTACGATCCATTCTAATTCATTCCTACAATCCATTCTAATTCATTCGCATGATCTATTCTAATTCATTCGCTCGAATGTATCCATTCTAATTCATTCGTTCGATCCATTCTAATTCATTCGTACGATCCATTCTAATTCATTCGCTCGAATGTATCCATTCTAATTCATTCGTACGATCCATTCTAATTCACTCGCACGAATGTAACCATTCTAATTCATTCGCACGATCCATTCTAATTCATTCGTACGATCCATTCTAATTCATTCTCACAAATGTAACCTTTCTAATTCATTTGTACGATCCATTCTAATTCATTCGTACAATCCATTCTAATTCATTCGTACGATCCATTCTAATTCATTCACACAATCCATTCTAATTCATTCGCACGAATGTATCCATTCTAATTCATTCGTACGATCCATTCTAATTCATTCGTATGATCCATTCTAATTCATTTGCATGATCCATTCATACGATCCATTCTAATCCATTCGTATGATCCATTATAATTCATTCGCACGAATATATCCATTCTAATTCATTCGTACAATCCATTCTAATTCATTCGCACGATCCATTCTAATTCATTCGTATGATCCATTCTAATTCATTCGTACGATCCATTCTAATTCGTTCGTACGATCCATTCTAATTCGTTCATACGATCCATTCTAATTCATTCGTATAATCCATTCTAATTCATTCGTATGATCCATTCTAACTCATTCGGATCCATTCGTACGATCCATTCTAATTCATTCGTATAATCCATTCGTACGATCCGATCTAATTCATTCATAAAATGCGTTCTAATCCATTCGTAAGATCCATTCTAATTCATTCGTATGATCTATTCTAATCCATTCTAATTCATTCGTATGATCCATTCTAATTCATTCGTACAATCCATTCAAATTCATTTGTACGATGCAATCTAATTCATTCGAATGAATATATCCATTCTAATTCATTCGTACGATCCTTTCTAATTCATTCGCACGATCCATTCTAATTCTTTCATATGATCCATTCTAAATCATTCGTATGATCCATTCTAATTCATTCGTATGATCCATTCTAATTCATTCGTACGATCCATTCTAATGCATTCGTACGATCCATTCTAATTCATTCGTACGATCCATTCAAATTCATTCGTACGATCCATTCTAATTCATTCGTATGATCCATTCTAATGCATTCGTACGATTCATTCTAATTCATTCGCACGATCCATTCTAATTCGTTCGTACGATCCATTCTAATGCATTCATACGATTCATTCTAATTCATTCGCACGATCCATTCTAATTCATTCGTATGATCCATTCTAATTCATTCCTACGATCTATTCTATTTCATTCGCTCGAATGTAACCTTTCTAATTAGAATGGATCGTGATAATGAATTAGAATTAGATCATACGAATGAATTCGAATGCATTCAAATTCATTCGTATGATGCAATCTAATTCATTCGCACAAATGTATCTATTCTAATTAGAATTAGATCGTACAAATGAATTAGAATGGATCGTGCGAATGAATTAGAATGGATCGTACGAATGAATTAGAATGGATCATACGAATGAATTAGAATGGATCGTACGAATGAATTAGAATGAATCGTACGAATGAATTAGAATGGATCGTACGAATGAATTAGAATGGATACATTAGTACGAATAAATTAGAATGGATTGTACGAATGAATTAGAATGAATGTAACCATTCTAATTCATTCGTACGATCCATTCTAATCCATTCGTACGATCCATTCTAATTCATTCGCACGAATGTATCCATTCTAATTCATTCGTACAATCTATTCTAATTCATTCGCACGATCCATTCTAATTCATTCGTATGATCCATTCTAATTCATTCCTACGATCTATTCTAATTCATTCGCTCAAATGTATCCATTCTAATTTATTCGTTCGATCCATTCTAATTCATTCGTATGATCCATTCAAATTCATTCGCATGATCCATTCTAATTCATTCATACGATCCATTCTAATTCATTCTCACAAATGTATCCATTCTAATTCATTCGTACGATCCATTCTAATTCATTCACTCGAATGTATCCATTCTAATTCATTCGTACGATCCATTCTAATTCATTCGTACAATCCATTCTAATCCATTCGTATGATCCATTCTAATTCATTCGTACAAATGAATTAGAATGGATCGTACGAATGAATTAGAATGGATTGTACGAATGGATTAGAACGCATTGTATAAATGAATTAGAATGGATCGTACGAATGGATTAGAATGGATCGAACTTCCAACGAATGGGTTAGAATGGATCATACGAATGAATTAAAATGGATCGTATAAATGAAATTGAATGGATCATACGAATGAATTACAATGGATCGTCCGAATGAATTAGAATGGATTGTACGATTGAATTAGAATGGATACATTCGTGCGAATGAATTAGAATGGATCGAACAAATGAATTAGAATGGATCGTACGAATGAATTAGAATGGATCGTGCGAATGAATTAGAATGAATCGTACGAATACTTTAGAATGGATACATTCGTGCGAATGAATTAGAATGGATCATACGAATGGATTAGAATGGATCGTACGAATGAATTAGAATGCATCGTACAATCCATTCAAATGATCGTACAATTCATTCGTATGATCCATTCTAATTCATTCGTACAATCCATTCAAATTCATTCGTACGATGCAATCTAATTCATTCGAATGAATATATCCATTCTAATTCATTCGTACGATCCTTTCTAATTCATTCGCACGATCCATTCTAATTCTTTCATATGATCCATTCTAATTCATTCGTACGATCCATTCTAATTCATTCGTATGATCCATTCTAATTCATTCCTACGATCCATTCTAATGCATTCGTACGATCCATTCTAATTCATTCGTACGATCCATTCTAATGCATTCATACGATCCATTCTAATTCATTCGTACGATCCATTCTAATGCATTCGTACGATTCATTCTAATTCATTCGCACGATCCATTCTAATTCGTTCGTACGATCCATTCTAATGCATTCGTACAATTCATTCTAATTCATTCGCACGATCCATTCTAATTCATTCGTACAATCCATTCAAATTCATTCGTACGATGCAATCTAATTCATTCGAATGAATATATCCATTCTAATTCATTCGTACGATCCTTTCTAATTCAATCGCACGATCCATTCTAATTCTTTCATATGATCCATTCTAAATCATTCGTATGATCCATTCTAATTCATTCGTATGATCCATTCTAATTCATTCCTACGATCCATTCTAATGCATTCGTACGATCCATTCTAATTCATTCGTACGATCCATTCAAATTCATTCGTACGATCCATTCTAATTCATTCGTACGATCCATTCTAATGCATTCGTACGATTCATTCTAATTCATTCGCACGATCCATTCTAATTCGTTCGTACGATCCATTCTAATGCATTCGTACGATTCAGTCTAATTCATTCGCACGATCCATTCTAATTCATTCGTATGATCCGTTCTAATTCATTCCTACGATCTATTCTATTTCATTCGCTCGAATGTAACCTTTCTAATTAGAATGGATCGTGCGAATGAATTAGAATTAGATCATACAAATGAATTGGAATGCATTCAAATTCATTCGTACGATGCAATCTAATTCATTCGCACAAATGTATCTATTCTAATTAGAATTAGATCGTACAAATGAATTAGAATGGATCGTGCGAATGAATTAGAATGGATCGTACGAATGAATTAGAATGGATCGTACGAAAGAATTAGAATGGATCGTACGAATGAATTAGAATGGATACATTAGTACGAATAAATTAGAATGGATTGTACGAATGAATTAGAATGAATGTAACCATTCTAATTCATTCGTACGATCCATTCTAATCCATTCGTACGATCCATTCTAATTCATTCGCATGAATGTATCCATTCTAATTCATTTGTACAATCTATTCTAATTCATTCGCACGATCCATTCTAATTCATTCGTATGATCCATTCTAATTCATTCCTACGATCTATTCTAATTCATTCGCTCGAATGTATCTATTCTAATTTATTCGTTCGATCAATTCTAATTCATTCGTACGATCCATTAAAATTCATTCGCATGATCCATTCTAATTCATTCGTACGATCCATTCTAATTTATTCGCACAAATGTATCCATTCTAATTCATTCGTACGATCCATTCTAATTCATTCGTTCGAATGTATCCATTCTAGATCATTCGTACGATCCATTCTAATTCATTCGTACGATCCATTCTAATCCATTCGTATGATCCATTCTAATTCATTCGTACAAATGAATTAGAATGGATCGTACGAATGAATTAGAATGGATCGTACGAATGGATTAGAACACATTGTATGAATGAATTAGAATGGATCGTACGAATAGATTAGAATGGATCGAACTTCCTACGAATGGGTTAGAATGGATCATATGAATGAATTAGAATGGATCGTATAAATGAAATATAATGGATCGTCTGAATGAATTAGAATGGATTGTACGAATGAATTAGAATGGATACATTCGTGCGAATGAATTAGAATGGTTCGGACGAATGAATTAGAATGGATCGTACGAATGAATTAGAATGGATCGTGCGAATGAATTAGAATGAATCGTACGAATACATTAGAATGGATACATTCGTGCGAATGAATTAGAATGGATCGTACGAATGGATTAGAATGGATCATACGAATGAATTAGAATGGATCGTACAAATGAATTAGAAAGGTTACATTTGTACGAATGAATTAGAATGGATCGTGAGAATGAATTACAATGGATCGTACGAATGAATTAGAATGGATCATGCTAATGAATTAGAATGGATCATACGAATGAATTAGAATGGATCGTACGAACGAATTAGAATGGATCGTACGAACGAATTAGAATAGATCGTATGAACGAATTAGAATGGATCGTACGAATGAATTACAATGGATCGTGCGAATGAATTAGAATTGATCATACAAATGAATTAGAATGGATCGTACGAATGAATTAGAATGGATCGTAGGAATGAATTAGAATGGATCGTACGAATGAATTAGAATGGTTACATTCGTGCGAATGAATTAGAATGGATCATAGGAATGAATTAGAACGGATCGTGCGAATAAATTAGAAATGATCGTACGAATGAATTAGAATGGATCGTACGAATGAATTAGAATGGATCATACAAATGAATTAGAAAGGATACATTTGTGCGAATGAATTAGAATGGATCGTACGAATGAATCCATTCTAATCCATTCATACTATCCATTCTTATTCATTCGCACAATCCATTCTAATTCATTCGTACGATCCATTCTAATTCATTTGTATGATCCATTCTAACTCATTCGTACGATCCATTCTAATTCATTCGCATGATCCATTCTAATTAATTCGTACGATCCATTCTAATTCATTCCTACAATCCATTCTAATTCATTCGCATGATCTATTCTAATTCATTCGCTCGAATGTATCCATTCTAATTCATTCGTTCGATCCATTCTAATTCATTCGTATGATCCATTCTAATTCATTTGCTCGAATGTATCCATTCTAATTCATTCGTACGATCCATTCTAATTCACTCGCACGAATGTAACCATTCTAATTCATTCGCACGATCCATTCTAATTCATTCGTATGATCCATTCTAATTCATTCTCACAAATGTAACCTTTCTAATTCATTCGTACAATCCATTCTAATTCATTCGTACGATCCATTCTAATTCATTCGCTCGAATGTATCCATTCTAATTCATTCGTATGATCCATTCTAATTCACTCGCACGAATGTAACCATTCTAATTCATTCGCACGATCCATTCTAATTCATTCGTACGATCCATTCTAATTCATTCTCACAAATGTAACCTTTCTAATTCATTTGTACGATCCATTCTAATTCATTCGTACAATCCATTCTAATTCATTTGTATGATCCATTCTAATTCATTCGAACAATCCATTCTAATTCATTCGCACGAATGTATCCATTCTAATTCATTCGTACGATCCATTCTAATTGATTCGTACGATCCATTCTAATTCATTTGTATGATCCATTCGTACGATCCATTCTAATCCATTCGTACGATCCATTCTAATTCATTCGCACGAATGTATCCATTCTTATTCATTCGTATAATCCATTCTAATTCATTCGCACGATCCATTCTAATACATTCGTATGATCCATTCTAATTCATTCGTACGATCCATTCTAATTCGTTCGTACGATCCATTCTAATTCGTTCATACGATCCATTCTAATTCATTCGTATAATCCATTCTAATTCATTCGTACGATCCATTCTAATTCATTCGTATGATCCATTCTAACTCATTCGGATCCATTCCTACGATCCATTCTAATTCATTCTTATGATCCATTCGTACGATCCATTCTAATTCAATCGTACAATGCGTTCTAATCCATTCGTACGATCCATTCTAATTCATTCGTATGATCTATTCTAATCCATTCTAATTCATTCGTATGATCCATTCTAATTCATTCGTACAATCCATTCAAATTCATTCGTACGATGCAATCTAATTCATTCGAATGAATATATCCATTCTAATTCATTCGTACGATCCTTTCTAATTCATTCGCACGATCCATTCTAATTCTTTCATATGATCCATCTAATTCATTCGTACGATCCATTCTAATTCATTCGTATGATCCATTCTAATTCATTCCTACGATCCATTCTAATGCATTCGTATGATCCATTCTAATTCATTCGTACGATCCATTCTAATTCATTCGTACGATCCATTCTAATGCATTCGTACGATTCATTCTAATTCATTCGCACGATCCATTCTAATTCGTTCGTACGATCCATTCTAATGCATTCGTACGATTCATTCTAATTCATTCGCACGATCCATTCTAATTCATTCGTATGATCCATTCTAATTCATTCCTACGATCTATTCTATTTCATTCGCTCGAATGTAACCTTTCTAATTAGAATGGATCGTGCGAATGAATTAGAATTAGATCATACGAATGAATTGGAATGCATTCAAATTCATTCGTACGATGCAATCTAATTCATTCGCACAAATGTATCTATTCTAATTAGAATTAGATCGTACAAATAAATTAGAATGGATCGTGCGAATGAATTAGAATGGATCGTACGAATGAATTAGAATGGATCGTACGAATGAATTAGAATGGATACATTAGTACGAATAAATTAGAATGGATTGTACGAATGAATTAGAATGAATGTAACCATTCTAATTCATTCGTACGATCCATTCTAATCCATTCGTATGATCCATTCTAATTCATTCGCACGAATGTATCCATTCTAATTCATTTGTACAATCTATTCTAATTCATTCGCACGATCCATTCTAATTCATTCGTATGATCCATTCTAACTCATTCCTACGATCTATTCTAATTCATTCGCTCGAATGTATCCATTCTAATTTATTCGTTCGATCCATTCTAATTCATTCGTACGATCCATTAAAATTCATTCGCATGATCCATTCTAATTCATTCGTACGATCCATTCTAATTCATTCGCACAAATGTATCCATTCTAATTCATTCGTACGATCCATTCTAATTCATTCGCTCGAATGTATCCATTCTAATTCATTCGTACGATCCATTCTAATTCATTCGTACGATCCATTCTAATCCATTCGTATGATCCATTCTAATTCATTCGTACAAATGAATTAGAATGGATCGTACGAATGAATTAGAATGGATCGTACGAATGGATTAGAATGCATTGTATGAATGAATTAGAATGGATCGTACGAATGGATTAGAATGGATCGAACTTCCTACGAATGGGTTAGAATGGATCATACGAATGAATTAGAATGGATCGTATAAATGAAATAGAATGGATCGTCCGAATGAATTAGAATGGATTGTACGAATGAATTAGAATGGATACATTCGTGCGAATGAATTAGAATGGATCGGACGAATGAATTAGAATGGATCGTACGAATGAATTAGAATGGATCATGCGAATGAATTAGAATGAATCGTACGAATACATTAGAATGGATACATTCGTGCGAATGAATTAGAATGGATCGTACGAATGGATTAGAATGGATCGTACGAATGAATTAGAATGGATCGTACAAATGAATTAGAAAGGTTACATTTGTACGAATGAATTAGAATGGATCATGAGAATGAATTAGAATGGATCGTACGAATGAATTAGAATGGATCATGCTAATGAATTAGAATGGATCATACGAATGAATTAGAATGGATCGTACGAACGAATTAGAATGGATCGTACGAACGAATTAGAATAGATCGTATGAACGAATTAGAATAGATCGTACGAATGAATTACAATGGATCGTGCGAATGAATTAGAATTGATCATACAAATGAATTAGAATGGATCGTACGAATGAATTAGAATGGATCGTAGGAATGAATTAGAATGGATCGTACGAATGAATTAGAATGGTTACATTCGTGCGAATGAATTAGAATGGGTCATAGGAATGAATTAGAACGGATCGTGCGAATAAATTAGAAATGATCGTACGAATGAATTAGAATGGATCGTACGAATGAATTCGAATGGATCGTACAAATGAATTAGAAAGGATACATTTGTGCGAATGAATTAGAATGGATCGTACGAATGAATCCATTCTAATCCATTCATACTATCCATTCTTATTCATTCGGACAATCCATTCTAATTCATTCGTACGATCCATTCTAATTCATTTGTATGATCCATTCTAACTCATTCGTACGATCCATTCTAATTCATTCGCATGATCCATTCTAATTAATTCGTACGATCCATTCTAATTCATTCCTACAATCCATTCTAATTCATTCGCATGATCTATTCTAATTCATTCGCTCGAATGTATCCATTCTAATTCATTCGTTCGATCCATTCTAATTCATTCGTACGATCCATTCTAATTCATTCGCTCGAATGTATCCATTCTAATTCATTCGTACGATCCATTCTAATTCACTCGCACGAATGTAACCATTCTAATTCATTCGCACGATCCATTCTAATTCATTCGTACGATCCATTCTAATTCATTCTCACAAATGTAACCTTTCTAATTCATTCGTACAATCCATTCTAATTCATTCGTACGATCCATTCTAATTCATTCGCACAATCCATTCTAATTCATTCGCACGAATGTATCCATTCTAATTCATTCGTACGATCCATTCTAATTCATTCGTACGATCCATTCTAATTCATTTGCATGATCCATTCGTACGATCCATTCTAATCCATTCGTACGATCCATTCTAATTCATTCGCACGAATGTATCCATTCTAATTCATTCGTACAATCCATTCTAATTCATTCGCACGATCCATTCTAATTCATTCGTATGATCCATTCTAATTCATTCGTACAATCCATTCTAATTCGTTCGTACGATCCATTCTAATTCGTTCATACGATCCATTCTAATTCATTCGTATAATCCATTCTAATTCATTCGTACGATCCATTCAAATTCATTCGTATGATCCATTCTAACTCATTCGGATCCATTCGTACGATCCATTCTAATTCATTCGTATGATCCATTCGTACGATCCATTCTAATTCATTCGTACAATGCGTTCTAATTCCTTCGTACGATCCATTCTAATTCATTTGTATGATCTATTCTAATCCATTCTAATTCATTCGTATGATCCATTCTAATTCATTCGTACAATCCATTCAAATTCATTCGTACGATGCAATCTAATTCATTCGAATGAATATATCCATTCTAATTCATTCGTACGATCCTTTCTAATTCATTCGCACGATCCATTCTAATTCTTTCATATGATCCATTCTAATTCATTCGTACGATCCATTCTAATTCATTCGTATGATCCATTGTAATTCATTCCTACGATCCATTCTAATGCATTCGTACGATCCATTCTAATTCATTCGTACGATCCATTCTAATTCATTCGTACGATCCATTCTAATTCATTCGTACGATCCATTCTAATGCATTCGTACGATTCATTCTAATTCATTCGCACGATCCATTCTAATTCGTTCGTACGATCCATTCTAATGCATTCGTACGATTCATTCTAATTCATTCGCACGATCCATTCTAATTCATTCGTATGATCCATTCTAATTCATTCCTACGATCTATTCTATTTCATTCGCTCGAATGTAACCTTTCTAATTAGAATGGATCGTGCGAATGAATTAGAATTAGATCATACGAATGAATTGGAATGCATTCAAATTCATTCGTACGATTCAATCTAATTCATTCGCACAAATGTATCTATTCTAATTAGAATTAGATCGTACAAATGAATTAGAATGGATCGTGTGAATGAATTAGAATGGATCGTACGAATGAATTAGAATGGATCGGTCGAATGAATTTGAATGAATCGTACGAATGAATTAGAATGGATCGTACGAATGAATTAGAATGGATACATTAGTACGAATAAATTAGAATGGATTGTACGAATGAATTAGAATGAATGTAACCATTCTAATTCATTCGTACGATCCATTCTAATCCATTCGTACGATCCATTCTAATTCATTCGCACGAATGTATCCATTCTAATTCATTCGTACAATCTATTCTAATTCATTCGCAAGATCCATTCTAATTCATTCGTATGATCCATTCTAATTCATTCCTATGATCTATTCTAATTCATTAGCTCGAATGTATCCATTCTAATTTATTCGTTCGATCCATTCTAATTCATTCGTACGATCCATTCTAATTCATTCGCACAAATGTATCCATTCTAATTCATTCGTACGATCCATTCTAATTCATTCGCTCGAATGTATCCTTTCTAATTCATTCGTACGATCCATTCTAATTCATTCGTACGATCCATTCTAATCCATTCGTATGATCCATTCTAATTCATTCGTACAAATGAATTAGAATGGATCGTACGAATGAATTAGAATGGATCGTACAAATGGATTAGAACGCATTGTATGAATGAATTAGAATGGATCGTACGAATGGATTAGAATGGATCGAACCTCCTACGAATGGGTTAGAATGGATCATACGAATGAATTAGAATGGATCATATAAATGAAATAGAATGGATCATACGAATGAATTAGAATGGATCGTCCGAATGAATTAGAATGGATTGTACGAATGAATTAGAATGGATACATTCGTGCGAATGAATTAGAATGGATCAAACAAATGAATTAGAATGGATCGTACGAATGAATTAGAATGGATCGTGCGAATGAATTAGAATGAATCGTACGAATACATTAGAATGGATACATTCGTGCGAATGAATTAGAATGGATCGTACGATTGGATTTGAATGGATCGTACGAATGAATTAGAATGCATCGTACAAATGAATTAGAAAGGTTACATTTGTACGAATGAATTAGAATGGATCGTGAGAATGAATTAGAATGGATAGTACGAATGAATTAGAATGGATCATGCTAATGAATTAGAATGGATCATACGAATGAATTAGAATGGATCGTACGAACGAATTAGAATGGATCGTACGAACGAATTCGAATGGATCGTATAAGCGAATTAGAATGGATCGTACGAATGAATTACAATGGATCGTGCGAATGAATTAGAATTGATCATACAAATGAATTAGAATGGATCGTACGAATGAATTAGAATGGATCGTAGGAATGAATTAGAATGGATCGTACGAATGAATTAGAATGGTTACATTCGTGCGAATGAATTAGAATGGATCATAGGAATGAATTAGAACGGATCGTGCAAATAAATTAGAAATGATCGTACGAATGAATTAGAATGGATCATACGAATGAATTAGAATGGATCGTACAAATTAATTAGAAAGGATACATTTGTGCGAATGAATTAGAATGGATCGTACGAATGAATCCATTCAAATCCATTCGTACGATCCATTCTTATTCATTCGCACAATCCATTTAATTCATTCGTACGATCCATTCTAATTCATTCGTACGATCCATTCTAACTCATTCGTACGATCCATTCTAATTCATTCGTACGATCCATTCTAATTCATTCGTACAATCCATTCTAATTCATTCCTACAATCCATTCTAATTCGTTCGTACGATCCATTCTAATTCGTTCGTACGATCCATTCTAATTCGTTCGTACGATCCATTCTAATGCATTCGTACGATCCATTCTAATGCATTCGTACGATCCATTCTAATGCATTCGTACGATCCATTCTAATTCATTCGTACGATCCATTCTAATTCATTCGTACGATCCATTCTAATTCATTCTCACAAATGTAACCTTTCTAATTCATTTGTACGATCCATTCTAATTCATTCTCACAAATGTAACCTTTCTAATTCATTTGTACGATCCATTCTAATTCATTCGTACGATCCATTCTAATCCATTCGTACGATCCATTCTAATCCATTCTAATTCATTCGCACGATCCATTCTAATTCATTCGCATGAATGTATCCATTCTAATTCATTCGTACAATCCTTTCTAATTCATTCGTACGATCCTTTCTAATTCAGACGCATGAATATATCTATTCTAATTCATTCGTTTGATCCATTCTAATTCATTCGCACAAATGTATCCATTCTAATTCATTCGTTCGATCCATTCTAATTCATTCGCATAAATATATCCATTCTAATTCATTCGTACGATCCATTCTAATTCATTCGCACGAATATATCCAATCTAATTCATTCGTACGATCTTTTCTAATTCATTCGCACGATCCATTCTAATTCTTTCATATGATCTATTCAAATTCATTCGTACGATCCATTCTAATCCATTCGTATGATCTATATTCGTGCGAATGAATTTGAATGGATCATACGAATGAATTAGACTGGATCGTACGAATAAATTAGAATGGATACATTCATGCAAATGAATTAAAATGGATCGTACGAATGAATTAAAATGGATCATACGAATGAATTAGAATGGATCGTAGGAATGAATTAGAATGGATCATAAGAATGAATTAGAATGGATCATACGAATGAATTAGAATGGTTACATTCGTGCAAATGAATTAGAATGGATCATGCGAATGAATTAGAATGGATCGTACAAATGAGTTAGAATGGATCATATGAAAGAATTAGAATGGATCGTATGAACGAATTAGAATGGATCGTACAAATGAATTATAATGGATCGTATGAATGAATTAGAATGGATCGTACGAATGGATTAGAATGGATTAGAATGGATTAGAATGGATCGTACGAATGGATTAGAATGGATCGTACGAATGGTTTAGAATGGATCGTGCGAATGAATTAGAATGGATCGTACGAATGAATTAGAAATTGATCGTGCGAATGAATTAGAATGGTTACATTCGTGCGAATAAATTAGAATTGATCGTATGAATGAATAAGAATGGATCGTACGAATGAATTAGAATAGATCGTGCGAATGAATTAGAATGAATCGTACGAATGCATTAGAATGGATCGTACGAATGAATTAGAATGAATCGTACGATCCATTCTAATTCATTCGTTCGATCCATTCTAATTCATTCGCACGAATGTATCCATTCTAATTCATTCGTACGATCCATTCTAATTCATCCTCACGAATGTAACCTTTCTAATTCATTTGTATGATCCATTCTAATTCATTCGTATGATCCATTCTAATCCATTCGTACGATCCATTCTAATCCATTCGTATGATCTATTCTAATTCATTCGTATGATCCATTCTAATTCATTCTCACAAATGTAACCTTTCTAATTCATTTGTATGATCCATTCTAATTCATTCGTACGATCCATTCTAATTTATTCGTACGATCCATTCTAAATCATTCGTATGATCCATTCTAATTCATTCACACAAATGTATCTATTCTAATTCATTCATACGATCCATTCTAATTCATTCGCACGATCCATTCTAATTAATTCGTATGATCCATTCTAATTCATTCGCATGAATATATCTATTCTAATTCATTCGTATGATCCATTCTAATTTATTCGCACGATCTATTCTAATTCATTCGTACTATCCATTCTAATTCATTCGCACGATCCATTCTAATTCATTCATACGATCCATTCTAATCCATTCGTACGATTCATTCTAATTCATTCGTATGATCAATTCTAATTCATTCGCACGATCCATTCTAATTCATTCTCACGAATGTAACCTTTCTAATTCATTTGTATGATCCATTCTAATTCATTCGTACGATCCATTCCAATCCATTCGTACGATCCATTCTAATCCATTCGTAAGATCAATTCTAATTCATTCGTACGATCCATTCTAATTCATTTGCATGAATGTATCCATTCTAATTTATTCGTACGATCGAGTCTAATTCATTCGTACAATCCATTCTAATCTATTCTAATTCATTTGTATGATCCATTCTAATTCATTCTATTGCATTCGTACGATTCATTCTAATTCATTTGTACGATCTATTCTAATTCATTCGCACGATCCATTCTAATTCATTCGTACGATCCATTCTAATTCATTCGCACGAATGTATCCATTCTAATTCATTCGTGCAATCCATTCTAATTCATTCGCACGAATGTATCCATTCTAGTTCATTTGTACGCTCCATTCTAATTCATTCGTACGCTTCATTCTTGTTCATCACACAAATGTATCCATTCTAATTTATTCGTACGATCCATTCAAATTCAATCGTATGATCCATTCTAATTCATTCGCACGATCAATTCTAATTCATTCGTCCGATCCATTATAATTCATTCGCACTAATGTATACATTCTATATCATTCGTACGATCCATTCTAATTCATTCGCATGATCCATTCTAACTCATTCGGTGGATCCATTCTAATTCATTCGTACGATCCATTCTAATTCATTCGCACGATCCATTCTAATTTATTCGTACGATCCATTCTAATTCATTCGTACGATCTATTCTAATTCATTCGCATGATCCATTCTAATTCATTCGTATGATCCATTCTAATTCATTCGTACAATCCATTCAAATTCATTCGTACGATGCAATCTAATTCATTCGAATGAATATATCCATTCTAATTCATTCGTTCGATCCTTTCTAATTCATTCGCACGATCCATTCTAATTCTTTCATATGATCCATTCTAATTCATTCGTACGATCCATTCTAGTTCATTCGTATGATCCATTCTAATTCATTCCTACGATCCATTCTAATGCATTCGTACGATCCATTCTAATTCATTCGTACGATCCATTCTAATTCATTCGTACGATCCATTTTAATTCATTCGCACGATCCAATCTAATTCGTTCGTACGATCCATTCTAATGCATTCGTACGATTCATTCTAATTCATTCGCACGATCCATTCTAATTCATTCGTATGATCCATTCTAATTCATTCCTATGATCTATTCTATTTCATTCGCTCGAATGTAACCTTTCTAATTAGAATGGATCGTGCGAATGAATTAGAATTAGATCATACGAATGAATTGGAATGCATTCAAATTCATTCGTACGATGCAATCTAATTTATTCGCACAAATGTATCTATTCTAATTAGAATTAGATCGTACAAATGAATTAGAATGGTTCGTGCGAAAGAATTAGAATGGATCGTACGAATGAATTACAATGGATCGTACGAATGAATTAGAATGGATCGTACGAACGAATTAGAATGGATCGTACGAACGAATTAGAATGGATCGTACGAACGAATTAGAATGGATCGTACGAATGAATAAGAATGGATACATTCGAGCGAATGAATTAGAATGGATCGTACGAATGAATTAGAATGGATCATAGGAATGAATTAGAATGGATCGTGCAAATGAATTAGAATGGATACATTCGTGCGAATGAATTAGAATAGATCATACGAATGAATTAGAATGGATCATACGAATAGATTAGAAAGCATTGTACGAATGAATTAGTATGGATCGTACGAATAGATCATACGAATGAATTAGAATAGATCGTACGAATGAATTAGAATTGATACATTCGTACGAATAAATTAGAATGGATCGTGCGAATGAATTAGAATGGATCGTACGAATGAATTAGAATGTATCGTACGAATGAATTAGAATGGATTGTGGGAATGAATTAGAATGGATCGTACGAATGAATTAGAAAGGTTACATTTGTGCGAATGAATTAGAATAGATCGTATGAATGAATAAGAATGGATCGTACGAATGAATTAGAATGGATCATACGAATGAATTAGAATGGATACATTCGAGCGAATGAATTAGAATGGATCGTACGAATGAATTAGAATGGATACATTTGTGCGAATTAATTAGAATGGATCGTACGGATGAATTAGAATGGATCGTACGAACGAATTAGAATGGATCGTACAAATGAATTAGAATGGATACATTTGTGCGAATGAATTAGAATGGATCGTACGAATGAATTAGAATGGATTGTACGAATGAATTAGAATGGATACATTCGAGCGAATGAATTAGAATAGATCGTAGGAATGAATTAGAATGGATCATACGAATAAATTAGAATGGATCGTGCGAATGAATTAGAATGGATACATTCGAGCGAATGAATTAGAATAGATCGTAGGAATGAATTAGAATAGATCATACGAATGAATTAGAATGGATTGTGCGAATGAATTAGAATGAATCGTACGAATGAATTAGAATGGATCGTACGAATGAATTAGAATGGATCGTACGAATGAATTAGAATGGATCCACCGAATGAGTTAGAATGGATCATACGAATGAATTAGAATGGATCGTACGAATGAATTAGAATGGATTGTGCGAATCAATTAGAATGGATCGTATGAATGAATAAGAATGGATCGTGTGAATGAATTAGAATAGATCGTACGAATGAATTAGAATGGATCGTGCGAATGAATTAGAAATATTCGTGCGAATGAATTAGATTGCATTGTACTTGTGCGAATGAATTAGAATGGATCGTGCGAATGAATTAGAATGGATCGTACGAATGAATTAGAATGGATCGATACATTCATGCAAATGAATTGAATGGATAGTACGAATGAATTAGAATGGATCATACGAATGACTTAGAATAGATCGTACGAATGAATTAGAATGGATCATATGAATGAATTAGAATGGTTACATTCGTGCGAATGAATCAGAATGGATCGTACGAATGGATTAGAATGGATCGTACGAATGAATTAGAATGGATCCACCGAATGAGTTAGAATGGATACATTCGAGCGAATGAATTAGAATAGATCGTAGGAATGAATTAGAATGGATCATACGAATGAATTAGAATAGATGGTAGGAATGAATTAGAATGGATTATACGAATGAATTAGAATGGATCGTACGAATGAATTAGAATGGCTCGTACGAACGAATTAGAATGGATCGTACGAACGAATTAGAATGGATCGTATGAACGAATTAGAATGGATACATTCGTGCGAATGAATTAGAATGGATCATACAAATGAATTAGAATGGATCATAGGAATGAATTAGAATGGATCGTGCGAATGATTTAGAATGAATCGTACGAATGCATTAGAATGGATCGTACGAATGCATTAGAATGGATCGTACGAATGAATTAGAATGAATCGTACGAACGAATTAGAATGCATCGTACGAACGAATTAGAATGGATCGTACGAACGAATTAGAATGGATCGTACGAATGAATTAGAACGGATACATTCGAGCGAATGAATTAGAATGGATCGTACGAATGAATTAGAATGGATCATAGGAATTAATTAGAATGGATAGTGCAAATGAATTAGAATGGATACATTCGTGCGAATGAATTAGAATAGATCATACAAATGAATTAGAATGGTTCGTATGAATGAATTAGAATGAATCGTACGAATTAATTAGAATGGATCGTACGAACGAATTAGAATGGATCGTATGAACGAATTAGAATGGATCGTACGAATGAATTAGAATGGATACATTCGAGCGAATGAAATAGAATGGATCGTACGAATGAATTAGAATAGATCATAGGAATGAATTAGAATGGATCGTGCAAATGAATTAGAATGGATACATTCGTGCGAATTAATTAGAATGGATTATAGGAATGAATTAGAATGGATCGTACGAATTAATTAGAATGGTTACATTCGTGCGAATGAATTAGAATGGATCGTACGAATGGTTTAGAATGGATCGTACGAATGGATTAGAATGGTTCGTACGAATGAATTAGAATGGATCGTACAAATGAATTAGAAAGGTTACATTTGTGAGAATGAATTAGAATGGATCGTACGAATGAATTAGAATGGATCGTACGAATGAATTAGAATGGATCGTACGAATAGATTAAAATGGATCGTACGAATAGATTAGAATGGATCGTACGAATAAATTAGAATGGATCATACAAATGAATTAGAAAGGTTACATTCGTGAGAATGAATTAGAATGGATCGTACGAATGAATTAGAATGGATTGTGCGAATGAATTAGAATGGTTACATTCGTACGAGTGAATTAGAATGGATCGTACGAATGAATTAGAATGGATACATTCGAGCGAATGAATTAGAATGGATCGAACGAATGAATTAGAATGGATACATTTGAGCGAATGAATTAGAATAGATCGTAGGAATGAATTAGAATGGATCATACGAATGAATTAGAATAGATCGTAGGAATGAATTAGAATGGATCGTACGAATGAATTAGAATGGATCGTACGAACGAATTAGAATGGATCGTACGAACGAATTAGAATGGATCGTATGAACGAATTAGAATGGATACATTCGTGCGAATGAATTAGAATGGATCATAGGAATGAATTAGAATGGATCGTGCAAATGAATTAGAATGGATCATACAAATGAGTTATAAAGGTTACATTTGTGAGAATAAATTAGAATGGATCGTACGAATGGATTAGAATGGATCGTACGAATGGATTAGAATGGATCGTACGAATGAATTAGAATGGATCGTACGAATGCATTAGAATGGATACATTCGTGCGAATGAATTAGAATGGATCGTACGAATGAATTAGAATGGATCGTGCGAATGAATTAGAATGGATCGTACGAATGAATTAGAATGGATCGTGCGAATAAATTAGAATGGATCGTACGAATGAATTAGAATGGATCGTACGAATGAATTAGAATGGATCGTACGAATGAATTAGAATGGATCATGCGAATGATTTAGAATGGATCGTACGAATGAATTAGAATGGATACATTTGTGCGAATGAGTTAGAATGGATCATACGAATGAATTAGAATTGATCGTACGAATGAATTAGAATGGATCATACGAATGAATTAGAATGGATCGTGCGAATGAATTAGAATGGATCGTACGAATGCATTAGAATGGATCGTACGAATGAATTAGAATGAATCGTACGATCCATTCTAATTCATTCGCATGAATGTATCCATTCAAATTCATTTGTACAATCCATTCTAATTCATTCGCACGATCCATTCTAATTCATTCGTATGATCCATTCTAATTCATTCGTACAATCCATTCTAATTCATTCGCACGATCCATTCTAATTCATTCGCACGATCCATTCTAATTCATTCGTACGATCCATTCTAATTCGTTCCTACGATCCATTCTAATTCATTCGTACGATCCATTCTATTTCATTCGGATGATTCATTCTAATTCATTCGTACAATCTATTCTAATTCATTCGGTGGATCCATTCTAATTCATTCGTACGATCCATTCTAATTCATTCGCACGATCCATTCTAATTTATTCGTACTATCCATTCTAATTCATTCGTACGATCTATTCTAATTCATTCGCATGATCCATTCTAATTCATTCGTACGATCCATTCTTATTCATTCGCTCGAATGTATCCATTCTAATTCATTCGTACGATCCATTCTAATTCATTCTCACGAATGTAACCTTTCTAATTCATTTGTTTGTATCCATTCTAATTCATTCGTACGATCCATTCTAATTCATTCGCACGATCCATTCTAATTCATTCGTACGATCCATTCTAATTCATTCGCACGAGTGTATCCATTCTAATTCATTTGCACGATCCATTCTAATTCATTCCTATGATCCATTCTAATTAATCAGTACGATCCATTCTAATTCATTCGCTCGAATATATCCATTCTAATTCATTTGTACGATCCATTCTAATTCGTTCATACGATCCATTCTAATTCGTTCCTACGATCCATTCTAATTCGTTCATACGATCCATTCTAATTCATTCGTACAATCCATTCTAATCTATTCGTACGATCCATTCTAATTCATTCGCACGAATGTAACCATTCTAATTCATTCGTACGATCAATTCTAATTCATTCGTACGATCCATTCTAATTCATTCGTACGATCCATTCTAATTCATTCTCACAAAGGTAACCTTCCTAATTCATTTGTACGATCCATTCTAATTCATTCGTACGATCCATTCTAATCCATTCGTACGATCCATTCTAATTCATTCGCACGAATGTATCCATTCTAATGTATTCGTACGATTCATTCTAATTCATTCGCACGATCCATTCTAATTCATTCGCACGATCCGTTCTAATTTATTCCTATGATCCATTCTAATTCATTCGCACGAATGTAACCATTCTAATTCATTCGTACGATCCATTCTTATTCATTCATACGATCCATTCTAATTCATTTGTACGAATGAATTAGAATGGATCGTACGAATGGATTAGAATGGATCGTACGAATGAATTAGAATGGATCGTACGAACGAATTAGAATGGATCGTATGAACAAATTAGAATAGATCGTACGAATGAAGTAGAATGGATACATTCGAGCGAATGAATTAGAATGGATCGTACGAATGAATTAGAATGGATCATAGGAATGAATTAGAATGAATCGTGCAAATGAATTAGAATGGATACATTCGTGCGAATGAATTAGAATGGATCGTAGGAATGAATTGGAGTGGATCGTACGAATGAATTAGAATGGTTACATTTGTGCGAAGGAATTAGAATGGATCGTACAAATGGATTAAAATGGATCGTACGAATAGATTAGAATGGATCGTACGAATGAATTAGAATGGATCGTACAAATGAATTAGAAAGGTTACATTTGTGAGAATGAATTAGAATGGATCGTACGAGTGAATTAGAATGGATCGTACGAATGGATTAGAATGGATCGTATGAATGGATTAGAATGGATCGCATACAAATGAATTAGAAAGGTTACATTCGTGAGAATGAATTAGAATGGATCGTACGAATGAATTAGAATGGATCAGGCAAATGAATTTGAAATGATCGTACGAAATGAATTAGATTGGATCGAACGAATGAATTAGAATGGATACATTCGAGTGAATGAATTAGAATAGATCGTAGGAATGAATTAAAACGTATCATACGAATGAATTAGAATGGATCATGCGAATGAATTAGAATGGATTGTACGAATGAATTAGAATGGATACATTCGTGCGAATGAATTAGAATGGATCAGACGAATGAATTAGAATGGATCGTACGATTCATTCTAATCCATTCGTACGATCCATTCTAATGCATTCGTACGATTCATTCTAATTCATTCGCACGATCCATTCTAATTCATTCGTACGATCCATTCTAATTCATTCGTACGATTCATTCTAATTCATTCGTACGATCCATTCTAATTCATTCACACAAATGTATCAATTCTAATTAATTCGTACGATCCATTCTAATTCATTCATACGATCCATTCTAATTCATTCGTATGATCCGTTCTAATTCATTCCTACGATCTATTCTAATTCATTCGCTCGAATGTATCTATTCTAATTCATTCGAATGATCCATTCTTATTCATTCGTACGATTCATTCTAATTCATTCGTATGATCAATTCTAATTCATTCGCACGATCCATTCTAATTCATTCTCACGAATGTAACCTTTCTAATTCATTTGTACAAATCCATTCTAATTCATTCGTATGATCCATTCTAATCCATTCGTACGATCCATTCTAATCCATTCGTATGATCCATTCTAATTCATTTGTACGATCCATTCTAATTCATTCCCACAAATGTAACCTTTCTAATTCATTTGTACGATCCATTCTAATTCATTCGTTCGATCCATTCTAATTCATTCATACGATCCATTCTAATTCATTCGTATGATCCATTCTAATTTATTCGTTCGATCCATTCTAATTCATTCGCACGAATATATCCATTCTAATTCATTCGTACGATCCATTCTAATTCGTTCATCCGATCCATTCTAATTCGTTCGTACGATCCATTCTAATTCGTTCGCATGAATATATCTATTCTAATTCGTTCGCATGAATATATCCATTCTAATTTGTTCGCATGAATATATCTATTCTATATCCATTCTAATTCATTCGTACGATCCATTGTAATTCGTTCATACGATCCATTCTAATTCATTCGTACGATCCATTCTAATTCATTCGCACGAATGTAACCATTCTAATTCATTCGTACGATCAATTCTAATTCATTCGTACGATCCATTCTAATTCATTCGTACGATCTATTCTAATTCATTCTCACAAATGTAACCTTTCTAATTCATTTGTACGATCCATTCTAATTCATTCGTACGATCCATTCTAATCCATTCGTACGACCTATTCTAATTCATTCGCACGAATGTATCCATTCTAATGTATTCGTACAATTCATTCTAATTCATTCGCACGATCCATTCTAATTCATTCTTAGGATCCATTCTAATTCATTCGTCCGATCCATTCTAATTCATTCGCACGAATATATCCATTCTAATTCATTCGTACAATCTATTCTAATTCATTCGGACGATCCATTCTAATTCATTCGTATGATCCATTCTATTTCATTTGTACGATCCATTCTAAATCATTCGTATGATTCATTCTAACCCATTCGTAGGAAGTTCGATCCATTCTAATCCATTTGTACGATCCATTCTAATTCATTCATACAATGTGTTCTAATCCAATCGTACGATCCATTCTAATTCATTCGTACGATCTATTCTAATTCATTTGTACGAATGAATTAGAATGGATCATACGAATGGATTAGAATGGATCGTACGAATGAATTAGAATAGATCGTACGAATGAATTAGAATGGATACATTCGAGCGAATGAATTAGAATGGATCGTACGAATGAATTAGAATGGATACATTTGTGCGAATGAATTAGAATGGATCGTACGAATGAATTAGAATGGATCATGCGAATGAATTTGAATGGATCGTACGAATGAATTAGAATGGATTGTACGAATGAATTAGACTGGATACATTTGAGCGAATGAATTAGAATGGATCGTACGAATGAATTAGAATGGATTGTAGGAATGAATTAGAATGGATCGTACGAATGAATTAGAATCGATCGTACGAATGAATTAGAATGGATCGTACGAATGAATTAGATCGTACAAATGAATTCGAATGGATCGTACGAATGAATTAAAATGGCTACATTCATACGACTGAATTATAATGGATCGTGCGAATTAATTAGAATGGATTGTACGAATGAATTTGAATGGATACATTTGTGCGAATGAATCTGAATGGATTGTATGAATGAAATACAATGGATCGTACGAATGAATTAGAATGGATCATACGAATGAAATAGAATAGCTCATACGAATGAATTAGAATGAATCGTACGAATGAATTAGAATGGTTACATTCGTGCGAATGAATTAGAATAGATCGTACGAATAAATTAGAATGGATCGTATGAATAAATTAGAATGGATCGTGCGAATGAATTAGAATGGATCGTACGAATGAATTAGAATGGATCGTATGAATAAATAAGAATGGATCGTACGAATGCATTAGAATGGATACATTCGTGCGAATTAATTAGAATGGATTCATTCTAATTCATTCGCACGATCCATTCTAATTCATTCGTACGATCTATTCTAATTCATTCGCACGATCCATTCTAATCCATTCGTACGATCCATTCTAATCCATTTGTACGATCCATTCTAATCCATTCATACGATCCATTCAAATCCATTCGCACGATCCATTCTAATTCATTCATACGATCCATTCTAATTCATTCGCTCGAATGTATCCATTCTAATTCATTCGTTCGATCCATCTTAATTCATTCGTACGATCTATTCAAATTCATTCGCATGATCCATTCTAATTCATTCGTACGATCCATTCTAATTCATTCTCACGAATGTAACCTTTCTAATTCATTTGTATGATCCATTCTAATTCATTCGTACGATCTATTCTAATTCATTCGCATGAATGTATCCATTCTAATGCATTCGTACGATTCATTCTAATTCATTCGCACGATCCATTCTAATTCATTCGTACGATCCATTCTTATTCATTCATACGATCCATTCTAATTCATTTGTACGAATAAATTAGAATGGATCGTACGAATGGATTAGAATGGATCGTGCGAATGAATTAGAATGGATACATTCGTACGAACGTATTAGAATGGATCGTATGAACGAATTAGAATGGATCGTACGAATGAATTAGAATGGATACATTTGAGCGAATGAATTAGAATGGATCGTACGAATGAATTAGAATGGATCATAGGAATGAATTAGACTGGATCATACGAATGGATTAGAACGCATTGTACAAATGAATTAGAATGGATTGTACAAATGAATTAGAATGGATATATTCATGCGAATGAATTAGAATGGATCGTACGAATGAATTAGAATAGATCATACGAATGAATTAGAATGGATAGTGCGAATGAATTAGAATGGATCGTACGAATGAATTAGAATGGATCCACCGAATGAGTTAGAATGGATCGTACGAATGAATTAGAATGGATCGTACGAACGAATTAGAATGAATCGTACGATCCATTCTAATTCATTCGTCCGATCCATTCTAATTCATTCGCACGAATGTATCCATTCTAATTCGCACGAATGAATTAGAATGGATCATACGAATGAATTAGAATGGATCGTGCGAATGAATTAGAATGGATTGTGCGAATGAATTAGAATTGATACATTCGTGCGAAAGAATTAGAATTGATCGTACGAATGAATTAGAATGGATCGTGCGAATGAATTAGAATGAATCGTACGAATGAATTAGAATGGATCGTACGAATGAATTAGAATGGATACATTTGTACGAATAAATTAGAATGGATTGTACGAATAAATTAGAATAGATACATTCTTGTGAATAAATTAGAATGGATCGTATATTCGTGCAAATAAATTAGAATGGATCATACGAATGAATTTGAATGGATCGTGCGAATGAATTAGAATGAATCGTACGAATGCATTAGAATGGATCGTACGAATGAATTAGAATGGATCATACGAATGAATTAGAATGGATCGTAAGAATGAATTAAATGGATCATGCGAATGAATTAGAGTGGATACATTCGTACAAATGAATTAGAATGGATTGTGCGAATGAATTAGAATGGATCGTACGAATGAATTACAATGGATACATTTGTGCAAATGAATTAGAATGGATCGTATGAATGAATTAGTATGAATCGTACGAATGAATTTGAATAGATCGTACAGACGAATTAGAATGGATCATAGGAATGAATTAGAATGGATCGTACGAATGAATTAGAACGGATCGTGCGAATGAATTAGAATGGATTGTATGAATGAATTAGAATGGATCGTACGAATGAATTAGAATGGATCGTACCAATGAAATAGAATGGATACATTCGGGCGAATGAATTAGAATGAATCGTACGAATGAATTAGAATGGATCATACGAATGAATTAGAATGGATCATGCGAATGAATTAGAATGGATTGTACGAGTGAATTAGAATGGATACATTCGTGCGAATGAATTAAAATGGATCATACGATTGAATTTGAATGGATCGTATGAATAAATTAGAATGAATTAGAATAGATCGTATGAATGAATTAGAATGGATCGTACGAATGAATTAGAATGGATACATTTGTACGAATGAATTAGAATAGATCGTACGAATGAATTAGAATGGCGTACGATCCATTCTAATTCATTCGTTTGAGCTATTCTAATTCATTCGTACGATCCACTCTAATGAATTAGTACGATTCATTCTAATTCATTCGTACGATCCATTCTAATCCATTTGTGCGAATGAATTAGAAAGGATCGTACGAATGAATTAGAATGGATATATTCGTGCGAATGAATTAGAATGGATCGTGCGAATGAATTAGAATGGTTACATTCGTGCGAGTGAATTAGAATGGATCGTACGAATGAATTAGAATTAGAAACGTTACATTCGTGAGAATGAATTAGAATGCATCGTACGAATGAATTAGAAAGGTTACATTCGTGAGAATGAATTAGAATGGATCGTACGAATGAATTAGAATGAATTAGAATTAGAATAGATACATTTGTGCGAATGAATTAGAATGGATCATTCGCACGAATGTATCCATTCTAATTCATTCATTCGTATGATTCATTCTAATTCATTCGTACAATCCATTCTAATTCATTCTCACGAATGTAACCTTTCTAATTCATTCGTACGATGCATTCTAATTCATTCTCACGAATGTAACGTTTCTAATTCTAATTCATTCGTACGATCCATTCTAATTCACTCGCACGAATGTAACCATTCTAATTCATTCGCACGATCCATTCTAATTCATTCGTACGATCCATTCTAATTCATTCTCACAAATATAACCTTTCTAACTCATTTGTACGATCCATTCTAATTCATTCGTACAATCAATTCTAATTCATTCGTAGGATCCATTCTAATTCATTCGCACAATCCATTCTAATTCATTCGCACGAATGTATCCATTCTAATTCATTCGTACGATCCATTCTAATTCATTCGTACGATCCATTCTAATTCATTTGCATGATCCATTCGTACGATCCATTCTAATCCATTCGTACGATCCATTCTAATTCATTCGCACGAATGTATCTATTCTAATTCATTCGTACAATCCATTCTAATTGATTCGCACGATCCATTCTAATTCATTCGTATGATCCATTCTAATTCATTCGTACGATCCATTCTAATTCGTTCGTACGATCCATTCTAATTCATTCGCATAATCCATTCTAATTAATTCGTACGATCTATTCTAATTCATTCGTATGATCCATTCTAACTCATTCGGATCCATTCGTACGATCCATTCTAATTCATTCGTATGATCCATTTGTAAGATCCATTCTAATTCATTCGTACAATGCGTTCTAATCCATTCGTACGATCCATTCTAATTCATTCGTATGATCTATTCTAATTCATTCGCACGAATGTATCCATTCTAATTCATTTGCACGATCCATTCTAATTCATTCCTATGATACATTCTAATTCGTTCGTACGATCCATTCTAATTCATTCGTACGATCCATTCTAATTCATTCGTACGATCCATTCTAATTCATTCGCACGATCCATTTTAATCCATTTGTACGATCCATTCTAATTCATTCGTATGATCCATTCAAATTCATTTGTACGATCCATTCTAATTCATTCGCACGAATGTATCCATTCTAATTCATTCGTACGATCCATTCTAATTCATTTGTACGATCTATTCTAATTCATTCTTACGATCCATTCTAATTCATTCTCACAAATGTAACCTTTCTAACTCATTTGTACTATCCATTCTAATTTATTCGTATGATCCATTCTAATCCATTCGTACGATCCATTCTAATTCATTCGCACGAATGTAAACATTCTAATTCATTCGTATGATCCATTCTAATTCATTCCTATGATCCATTCTAATTCATTCGCACGAATGTATCTATTCTAATTCATTTGCACGATCTATTCTAATTCATTCGTACGATCCATTCTAATTCATTCGTACGATCCATTCTAATTCATTCGTACAATCCATTCAAATTCTTTCGTACGATGCAAACTAATTCATTCGCACAAATGTATCTATTCTAATTCATTCGTACAATGCGTTCTAATCCATTCGTACGATCCATTCTAATTCATTCGATCGAATGTATCCATTCTAATTTATTCGTACGATCCTTTCTTATTCATTCGTCAGATCCATTAAAATTCATTCGCATGATCCATTCTAATTCATTCGTACGATCCATTCTAATTCATTCTCACGAATGTAACCTTTCTAATTCATTTGTATGATCCATTCTAATTCATTTGCATGATCCATTCTAATTCATTCGCACGAATGTATCCATTCTAATTCATTCGTACAATCCATTATAATTCATTCGCACGATCCATTCTAATTCATTCGCACGATCTATTCTAATTCATTCGTACGATCCATTCTAATTCATTCGCACGAATGTATCCATTCTAATTCATTCGTACGATCCATTCTAATTCATTCGTACGATCCATTCTAAATCATTTGTACGATCCATTCTAATTCATTCACACGATCCATTCTAGTTCATTTGTACGATTGTATCCATTCTAATTCATTCGCACGATCCATTCTAATTCATTCGTACGATCCATTCTAATTCATTCCTATGATTCATTCTAATTCATTCGTACGATCCATTCTAATTCATTCGTACGATCCATTCTAATTCATTCGCTCGAATGTATCCATTCTAATTCATTCGTTCGATCCATTCTAATTCATTCGTACAATCCATTCAAATTCAATCGCATGATCCATTCTAATTCATTCGTACGATCCTTTCTAATTCATTCGTATGATCCATTCTAATTCATTCGTATGATCCATTCTAACTCATTCGGTGGATCCATTCTAATTCATTCGTACGCTCCATTCTTATTCATCGCACAAATGTATACACTCTAATTTATTCGTACGATCCATTCAAATTCAATCGTATGATCCATTCTAATTCATTCGCACAAATGTATTCATTTTAATTCATTCGTACGATCCATTCTAATTTATTCATACGATCCATTCTAATTCATTCGCACGATCCATTCTAATTCATTCGTACGATCCATTCTAATTCATTCGCTCAAATATATCCATTCTAATTCATTCGTACGATCGATTCTAATTCATTCGTACGATCCATTCTAATTCATTCATACGATCTATTCTAATTCATTCGCACGAATGTATCCATTCTAATTCATTCGCACAATCCAATCTAATTCAAACGTACGATCCATTCTAATTCATTCACATGATGTATTCTAATTCATTCGTATGATACATTCTAATTCATTCGTACGATCCATTCTAATTCATTAGTACGATCCATTCAAATTTATTCGCTCGAATGTATCCATTCTAATTCATTCGTACGATCCATTCTAATTCGTTCATATGATCCTTTCTAATTCATTCGCATGATCCATTCTAATTTATTTGTATGATCCATTCTAAATCATTCGCACGATCCATTCTAATTCATTCGTACGATCCATTCTAATTCATTCGCACGATCCATTGTAATTCATTCGTACGATCCATTCTAATTCATTCGCACGAATGTATCCATTCTAATGCATTCATACGATCCATTCTAATTCATTCGTACGATCCATTCTAATCCATTCGTGCGATCCATTCAAATCCATTCGTACGATCCATTCTAATTCATTCTCACAAATGTAACCTTTCTAATTCATTTGTACGATCCATTCTAATTCATTCGTACGATCCATTCTAATCCATTCGTACGATCCATTCTAATTCATTCGCACGAATGTAACCATTCTAATTCATTCGTACGATCCATTCTAATTCATTCCTACGATCCATTCTAATTCATTCGTATGATCCATTCTAATTCATTCGCTCGATTGTATCCATTTTAATTCATTCGTACGATCCATTCTAATTCGTTCATACGATCCATTCTAATTCGTTCGTACGATCCATTCAAATTCGTTCGTACGATTCATTCTAATTCATTCGTACGATCCATTCTAATGCATTCGTATGATTCATTCTAATTCGATTAGAATGGATCGTACGAATGAATTAGAATGGATCATACGAATGAATTAGAATGAATCGAACGATCCATTCTAATTCATTTGTCCGATCCATTCTAATTCATTTGTACGATCCATTCAAATTCATTCGCACGAATGTATCCATTCTAAATCATTCGTACGATCCATTCTAATTCATTTGCACGATCCATTCTAATTCATTCGTACGATCCATTCTAATTCATTCGTACGATCCATTCTAATTCATTCGCACGAATGTATCCATTCTAATTCATTAGCACGATCCATTCTAATTCATTCGTATGATCCATTCTAATTCAATTCGTGCAATCCATTCAAATTCATTCGCACGATCCATTCTAATTCATTCGTATGATCCATTCTAATTCATTCCTACGATCCATTCTAATTCATTCGCTCGAATGTATCCATTCTAATTCATTCGTACGATCCATTCTAATTCATTCGCTCGAATGTATCCATTCTAATTCATTCGTTCGATCCATTCTAATTCATTCGTACGATCCATTCTAATTCATTCGCTCGAATGTATCCATTCTAATTCATTCGTATGATCCATTCTAATTCACTCGCACGAATGTAACCATTCTAATTCATTCGCACGATCCGTTCTAATTCATTCGTACGATCCATTCTAATTCATTCTCACAAATGTAACCTTTCCAATTCATTTGTACGATCCATTCTAATTCATTCGTACAATCCATTCTAATTCATTTGTACGATCCATTCTAATTCTTTCGCACAATCCATTCTAATTCATTCGCATGAATGTATCCATTCTAATTCATTCGTACGATCCATTCTAATTCATTTGCATGATCCATTCGTACGATCCATTCTAATCCATTCGTACGATCCATTCTAATTCATTCGCACGAATGTATCCATTCTAATTCATTCGTACAATCCATTCTAATTCATTCGCACGATCCATTCTAATTCATTCGTACGATCCATTCTAATTCGTTCGTACGATCCATTCTAATTCGTTCATATGATCCATTCTAATTCATTCATATAATCCATTCTAATTCATTCGTACGATCCATTCTAATTCATTCGTATGATCCATTCTAACTCATTCGGATCCATTTGTACGATCCATTCTAATTCATTCGTATAATCCATTCGTACGATCCATTCTAATTCATTTGTACAATGCATTCTAATCCAAATTTAAGATCCATTCTAATTCATTCGTATGATCTATTCTAATCCATTCTAATTCATTTGTATGATCCATTCTAATTCATTCGTACAATCCATTCAAATTCATTCGTACGATGCAATCTAATTCATTCGAATGAATATATCCATTCTAATTCATTTGTACGATCCTTTCTAATTCATTCGCAGGATCCATTCTAATTCTTTCATATGATCCATTCTAATTCATTCGTACGATCCATTCTAATTCATTCGTATGATCCATTCTAATTCATTCCTACGATCCATTCTAATGCATTCGTACGATCCATTCTAATTCATTCGTACGATCCATTCTAATGCATTCGTACGATTCATTCTAATTCATTCGCACGATCCATTCTAATTCGTTCGTACGATCCATTCTAATGCATTCGTACGATTCATTCTAATTCATTCGCACGATCCATTCTAATTCATTCGTATGACCCATTCTAATTCATTCCTACGATCTATTCTATTTCATTCGCTCGAATGTAACATTTCTAATTAGAATGGATCGTGCGAATGAATTAGAATTAGATCATATGAATGAATTGGAATGCATTCAAATTCATTCGTACGATGCAATCTAATTCATTCGCACAAATGTATCTATTCTAATTAGAATTAGATCGTACAAATGAATTAGAATGGATCATGCGAATGAATTAGAATGGATCGTACGAATGAATTAGAATGGATCGTACGAATGAATTAGAATGAATCATACGAGTGAATTAGAATGGATCGTACGAATGAATTAGAATGGATACATTAGTACGAATAAATTAGAATGGATTGTACGAATGAATTAGAATGAATGTAACCATTCTAATTCATTCGTACGATCCATTCTAATCCATTCGTACGATCCATTCTAATCCATTCGTACGATCCATTCTAATCCATTCGCACGAATGTATCCATTTTAATTCATTCATACAATCTATTCTAATTCATTCGCACGATCCATTCTAATTCATTCATATGATCCATTCTAATTCATTCCTACGATCTATTCTAATTCATTCGCTCGAATGTATCCATTCTAATTTATTCGTTCGATCCATTCTAATTCATTCGTACGATCCATTAAAATTCATTCGCATGATCCATTCTAATTCATTCGTACGATCCATTCTAATTCATTCGCACAAATGTATCCATTCTAATTCATTCGTACGATCCATTCTAATTCATTCGCTCGAATGTATCCATTCTAATTCATTCGTACGATCCATTCTAATTCATTCGCTCGAATGTATCCATTCTAATTCATTCGTACGATCCATTCTAATCCATTCGTATGATCCATTCTAATTCATTCGTACAAATGAATTAGAATGGATCGTACGAATGAATTAGAATGGATCGTACGAATGGATTAGAACGCATTATATGAATGAATTAGAATGGATCGTACGAATGGATTAGAATGGATCGAACTTCCTACGAATGGGTTAGAATGGATCATACGAATGAATTAGAATAGATCGTATAAATGAAATAGAATGGATCATACGAATGAATTAGAATGGATCGTCCGAATGAATTAGAATGGATTGTACGAATAAATTAGAATGGATACATTCGTGCGAATGAATTAGAATGGATCGGACGAATGAATTAGAATAGATCGTACGAATGAATTAGAATGGATCGTATGAATGAATTAGAATGAATCATACGAATACATTAGAATGGATACATTCGTAAGAATGAATTAGAATGGATCGTACGAATGGATTAGAATGGATCGTACGAATGAATTAGAATGGATCGTACAAATGAATTAGAAAGGTTACATTTGTACGAATGAATTAGAATGGATCGTGAGAATGAATTAGAATGGATCGTACGAATGAATTAGAATGGATCATGCTAATGAATTAGAATGGATCATACGAATGAATTAGAATGGATCGTACGAACAAATTAGAATGGATCGTATGAACGAATTAGAATGGATCGTACAAATGAATTACAATGGATCGTGTGAATGAATTAGAATTGATCATACAAATGAATTAGAATGGATCGTACGAATGAATTATAATGGATCGTAGGAATGAATTAGAATGGATCGTACGAATGAATTAGAATGGTTACATTCGTGCGAATGAATTAGAATGGATCATAGGAATGAATTAGAACGGATCGTGCGAATAAATTAGAAATGATCGTACGAATGAATTAGAATGGATCGTACGAATGAATTAGAATGGATCGTACAAATGAATTAGAAAGGATACATTTGTGCGAATGAATTAGAATGGATCGTACGAATGAATCCATTCTAATCCATTCGTACTATCCATTCTTATTCATTCGCACAATTCATTCTAATTCATTCGTACGATCCATTCTAATTCATTTGTATGATCCATTCTAACTCATTTGTACGATCCATTCTAATTCATTCGCATGATCCATTCTAATTCATTCGTACGATCCATTCTAATTCATTCCTACAATCCATTCTAATTCATTCGCATGATCTATTCTAATTCATTCGCTCGAATGTATCCATTCTAATTCATTCGTTCGATCCATTCTAATTCATTCGTACGATCCATTCTAATTCATTCGCTCGAATGTATCCATTCTAATTCATTCGTACGATCCATTCTAATTCACTCGCACGAATGTAACCATTCTAATTCATTCGCACGATCCATTCTAATTCATTCGTACGATCCATTCTATTTCATTCTCACAAATGTAACCTTTCTAATTCATTTGTACGATCCATTCTAATTCATTCGTACAATCCATTCTAATTCATTCGTACGATCCATTCTAATTCATTTGCACAATCCATTCTAATTCATTCGCACGAATGTATCCATTCTAATTCATTCGAACGATCCATTCTAATTCATTCGTACGATCCATTCTAATTCATTTGCATGATCCATTCGTACGATCCATTCTTATCCATTCGTATGATCCATTCTAATTCATTCGCACGAATGTATCCATTCTAATTCATTCGTACAATCCATTCTAATTCATTCGCACGATCCATTCTAATTCATTCGTATGATCCATTCTAATTCATTCGTACGATCCATTCTAATTCGTTCATACGATCCATTCTAATTCGTTCATACGATCCATTCTAATTCATTCGTATAATCCATTCGAATTCATTCGTATGATCCATTCTAACTCATTCGGCTCCATTCATACGATCCATTCTAATTCATTTGTATAATCCATTTGTACGATCCATTCTAATTCATTTATAAAATGCGTTCTAATCCATTCGTAAGATCCATTCTAATTCATTCGTATGATCTATTCTAATCCATTCTAATTCATTCGTATGATCCATTCTAATTCATTCGTACAATCCATTCAAATTCATTCGTACGATGCAATCTAATTCATTCGAATGAATATATCCATTCTAATTCATTCGTACGATCCTTTCTAATTCATTCGCACGATCCATTCTAATTCTTTCATATGATCCATTCTAAATCATTCGTATGATCCATTCTAATTCATTCGTATGATCCATTCTAATTCATTCCTACGATCCATTCTAATGCATTCGTACGATCCATTCTAATTCATTCGTACGATCCATTCAAATTCATTCGTACGATCCATTCTAATTCATTCGTACGATCCATTCTAATGCATTCGTACGATTCATTCTAATTCATTCGCACGATCCATTCTAATTCGTTCGTACGATCCATTCTAATGCATTCGTACGATTCATTCTAATTCATTCGCACGATCCATTCTAATTCATTCGTATGATCCATTCTAATTCATTCCTACGATCTATTCTATTTCATTCGCTCGAATGTAACCTTTCTAATTAGAATGGATCGTGTGAATGAATTAGAATTAGATCATACGAATGAATTCGAATGCATTCAAATTCATTCGTACGATGCAATTTAATTCATTCGCACAAATGTATCTATTCTAATTAGAATTAGATCGTACAAATGAATTAGAATGGATCGTGCGAATAAATTAGAATGGATCGTACGAATGAATTAGAATGGATCGTACGAATGAATTAGAATGGATCGTACGAATGAATTAGAATGAATCGTACGAATGAATTAGAATGGATACATTAGTACGAATAAATTAGAATGGATTGTACGAATGAATTAGAATGAATGTAACCATTCTAATTCATTCGTACGATCCATTCTAATCCATTCGTACGATCCATTCTAATTCATTCGCACGAATGTATCCATTCTAATTCATTCGTACAATCTATTCTAATTCATTCGCACGATCCATTCTAATTCATTCGTATGATCCATTCTAATTCATTCCTACGATCTATTCTAATTCATTCTCTCGAATGTATCCATTCTAATTTATTCGTACGATCCATTCTAATTCATTCGTACGATCCATTCAAATTCATTCGCATGATCCATTCTAATTCATTCGTACGATCCATTCTAATTCATTCGCACAAATGTATCCATTCTAATTCATTCGTACGATCCATTCTAATTCATTCGCTCGAATGTATCCATTCTAATTCATTCGTACGATCCATTCTAATTCATTCGTACGATCCATTCTAATCCATTCGTATGATCCATTCTAATTCATTCGTACAAATGAATTAGAATGGATCGTACGAATGAATTAGAATGGATCGTACGAATGGATTAGAACGCATTGTATAAATGAATTAGAATGGATCGTACGAATGGATTAGAATGGATCGAACTTCCTACGAATGGGTTAGAATGGATCATACGAATGAATTAGAATGGATCGTATAAATGAAATAGAATGGATCATACGAATGAATTAGAATGGATCGTCCGAATGAATTAGAATGGATTGTACGAATGAATTAGAATGGATACATTCGTGCGAATGAATTAGAATGGATCGAACAAATGAATTAGAATGGATCGTACTAATGAATTAGAATGGATCGTGCGAATGAATTAGAATGAATCATACGAATACATTAGAATGGATACATTCGTGCGAATGAATTAGAATGGATCGTACGAATGGATTAGAATGGATCGTACGAATGAATTAGAATGCATCGTACAAATGAATTAGAAAGGTTACATTTGTACGAATGAATTAGAATGGATCGTGAGAATGAATTAGAATGGATAGTACGAATGAATTAGAATGGATCATGCTAATGAATTAGAATGGATCATACGAATGAATTAGAATGGATCGTACGAACGAATTAGAATGGATCGTACGAACGAATTAGAATGGATCGTATGAACGAATTAGAATGGATCGTACGAATGAATTACAATGGATCGTGCGAATGAATTAGAATTGATCATACAAATGAATTAGAATGGATCGTACGAATGAATTAGAATGGATCGTTGGAATGAATTAGAATGGATCGTACGAATGAGTTAGAATGGTTACATTCGTGCGAATGAATTAGAATGGATCATAAGAATGAATTAGAACGGATCGTGCGAATAAATTAGAAATGATCGTACGAATGAATTAGAATGGATCGTACGAATGAATTAGAATGGATCGTACAAATGAATTAGAAAGGATACATTTGTGCGAATGAATTAGAATGGATCGTACGAATGAATCCATTCAAATCCATTCGTACGATCCATTCTTATTCATTCGCACAATCCATTCTAATTCATTCTTAGGATCCATTCTAATTCATTCGTATGATCCATTCTAACTCATTCGTACGATCCATTCTAATTCATTCGCATGATCCATTCTAATTCATTCGTACGATCCATTCTAATTCATTCCTACAATCCATTCTAATTCGTTCGTACGATCCATTCTAATTCGTTCGTACGATCCATTCTAATTTGTTTGTACGATCCATTCTAATTCATTCGTACGATCCATTCTAATGCATTCGTACGATCCATTCTAATTCATTCGTGCGATCCGTTCTAATTCATTCGTACGACCCATTCTAATTCATTCTCACAAATATAACCTTTCTAATTCATTTGTACGATCCATTCTAATTCATTCGTACGATCCATTCTAATCCATTCGTACGATCCATTCTAATCCATTCTAATCCATTCTAATTCATTCGCACGATCCATTCTAATTCATTCGCACGAATGTATCCATTCTAATTCATTCGTACAATCCATTCTAATTCATTCGTACGATCCATTCTAATTCATACGCATTAATATATCTATTCTAATTCGTTCGTATGATCCATTCTAATTCATTCGCACAAATGTATCCATTCTAATTCATTCGTTCGATCCATTCTAATTCATTCGCATAAATATATCCTTTCTAATTCATTCGTACGATCCATTCTAGTTCATTCGCACGAATTTATCCATTCTAATTCATTCGTACGATCTTTTCTAATTCATTCGCACGATCCATTCTAATTCTTTCATATGATCCATTCTAATTCATTCGTACGATCCATTCTAATCCATTCGTATGATCTATATTCGTGCGAATGAATTAGAATGGATCGTACGAATGAATTAGACTGGATCGTACGAATAAATTAGAATGGATACATTCATGCAAATGAATTAGAATGGATCGTACGAATGAATTAAAATGGATCATATGAATGAATTAGAATGGATCGTAGGAATGAATTACCATGGATCATATGAATGAATTAGAATGGATCGTATGAATGAATTAGAATGGTTACATTCGTGCGAATGAATTAGAATGGATCATGCGAATGAATTAGAATGGATCGTACAAATGTATTAGAATGGATCATATGAAAGAATTAGAATGGATCGTATGAACGAATTAGAATGGATCGTACGAATGAATTAGAAGGGATACATTCGAGCGAATGAATTAGAATGGATCGTACGAATGGATTAGAATATATCGTACGAATGGATTAGAATGGATCGTACGAATGGATTAGAATGGATCGTGCGAATGAATTAGAATGGATCGTACGAATGAATTAGAAATGGATCGTGCGAATGAATTAGAATGGTTACATTCGTGCGAATGAATTAGAATTGATCGTATGAATGAATAAGAATGGATAGTACGAATGAATTAGAATAGATCGTGCGAATGAATTAGAATGAATCGTACGAATGCATTAGAATGGATCGTACGAATGAATTAGAATGAATCGTACGATCCATTCTAATTCATTCGTCCGATCCATTCTAATTCATTCGCACGAATGTATCCATTCTAATTCATTCGTACGATCCATTCTAATTTATCCTCACGAATATAACCTTTCTAATTCATTTGTATGAACCATTCTAATTCATTCGTACGATCCATTCTAATCCATTCGTACGATCCATTCTAATTCATTCTCACAAATGTAACCTTTCTAATTCATTTGTATGATCCATTCTAATTCATTCGTACGATCCATTCTAATTTATTCGTACGATCCATTCTAATTCATTCGTATGATCCATTCCAATTCATTCGCACAAATGTATCTATTCTAATTCATTCATACGATCCATTCTAATTCATTCGCACGATCCATTCTAATTCATTCGTACGATCCATTCTAATTCATTCGCATGAATATATCTATTCTAATTCATTCGTATGATCCATTCTAATTTATTCGCACGATCTATTCTAATTCATTCGTACTATCCATTCTAATTCATTCGCACGATCCATTCTAATTCACTCATACGATCCATTCTAATCCATTCGTACGATTCATTCTAATTCATTCGTATGATCAATTCTAATTCATTCGCACGACCCATTCTAATTCATTCTCACGAATGTAACCTTTCTAATTCATTTGTATGATCCATTCTAATACATTCGTACGATCCATTCTAATCCATTCGTACGATCCATTCTAATCCATTCGTATGATCAATTCTAATTCATTCGTACGATCCATTCTAATTCATTTGCATGAATGTATCCATTCTAATTTATTCGTACGATCGAGTCTAATTCATTCGCACAATCCATTCTAATCCATTCTAATTCATTTGTATGATCCATTCTAATTCATTCTAATGCATTCGTACGATTCATTCTAATTCATTTGTACGATCTATTCTAATTCATTCGCATGATCCATTCTAATTCATTCGTACGATCCATTCTAATTCATTCGCACGAATGTATCCATTCTAATTCATTCATGCAATCCATTCTAATTCATTCGCACGAATGTATCCATTCTAGTTCATTCGTACGTTCCATTCTAATTCATTCGTACGCTTCATTCTTATTCATCGCACAAATGTATCCATTCTAATTTATTCGTACGATCCATTGAAATTCAATCGTATGATCCATTCTAATTCATTCGCACGATCAATTCTAATTCATTCGTCCAATCCATTATAATTCATTCGCACGAATGTATCCATTCTAATTCATTCGTACGATCCATTCTAATTCATTCGCATGATCCATTCTAACTCATTCGGTGGATCCATTCTAATTCATTCGTATGATCCATTCTAATTCATTCGCACGATCCATTCTAATTTATTCGTACGATCCATTCTAATTCATTCGTACGATCTATTCTAATTCATTCGCATGATCCATTCTAATTCATTCGTATGATCCATTCTAATTCATTCGTATAATCCATTCAAATTCATTCGTACGATGCAATCTAATTCATTCGAATGAATATATCCATTCTAATTCATTCGTACGATCCTTTCTAATTCATTCGCACGATCCATTCTAATTCTTTCATATGATCCATTCTAATTCATTCGTACGATCCATTCTGATTCATTCGTATGATCCATTCTAATTCATTCCTACGATCCATTCTAATGCATTCGTACGATCCATTCTAATTCATTCGTACGATCCATTCTAATTCATTCGTACGATCCATTTTAATTCATTCGCATGATCCATTCTAATTCGTTCGTATGATCCATTCTAATGCATTCGTATGATTCATTCTAATTCATTCGCACGATCCATTCTAATTCATTCGTATGATCCATTCTAATTCATTCCTACGATCTATTCTATTTAATTCGCTCAAATGTAACCTTTCTAATTAGAATGGATCGTGCGAATGAATTAGAATTAGATCATACGAATGAATTGGAATGCATTCAAATTCATTCGTACGATGCAATCTAATTCATTCGCACAAATGTATCTATTCTAATTAGAATTAGATCGTACAAATGAATTAGAATGGATCGTGCGAATGAATTAGAATGGATCGTACAAATGAATTAGAATGGATCGTACGAATGCATTAGAATGGATCGTACGAATGAATTAGAATAGATCGTACGAACGAATTAGAATGGATCGTACGAACGAATTAGAATGGATCGTACGAATGAATTAGAATGGATACATTCGAGAGAATGAATTAGAATGGATCGTACGAATGAATTAGAATGGATCATAGGAATGAATTAGAATGGATCGTGCAAATGAATTAGAATGGATACATTCGTGCGAATGAATTAGAATAGATCATACGAATGAATTAGAATGGATCGTACGAATAGATTAGAACGCATTGTACGAATGAATTAGAATGGATCGTACGAATGGATCATACGAATGAATTAGAATAGATCGTACGAATGAATTAGAATTGATACATTCGTACGAATGAATTAGAATGGATCGTGCGAATGAATTAGAATGGATCGTACGAATGAATTAGAATATATCGTACGAATGAATTAGAATGGATTGTGGGAATGAATTAGAATGGATCGTACGAATGAATTAGAAAGGTTACATTTGTGCGAATGAATTAGAATGGATCGTATGAATGAATAAGAATGGATCGTACGAATGAATTAGAATGGATCGTACGAATGAATTAGAATCGATACATTTGAGCGAATGAATTAGAATGGATCGTACGAATGAATTAGAATGGATACATTTGTGCGAATTAATTAGAATGGATCGTACGGATGAATTAGAATGGATCGTACGAACGAATTAGAATGGATTGTACGAATGAATTAGAATGGATACATTTGTGCGAATGAATTAGAATGGATCGTACGAATGAATTAGAATGGATTGTACGAATGAATTAGAATGGATACATTCGAGCGAATGAATTAGAATAGATCGTAGGAATGAATTAGAATGGATCATACGAATGAATTAGAATGGATTGTGCGAATGAATTCGAATGGATTGTACGAATGAATTAGAATGGATACATTCGAGTGAATGAATTAGAATAGATCGTAGGAATGAATTAGAATGGATCATACGAATGAATAAGAATGGATCGTGCGAATGAATTAGAATAAATCGTACGAATGAATTAGAATGGATCGTACGAATGAATTTGAATGGATCCACCGAATGAGTTAGAATGGATCATACGAATGAATTAGAATGGATCGTACGAATGAATTAGAATGGATTATGCGAATAAATTAGAATGGATCGTATGAATGAATAAGAATGGATCGTGTGAATGAATTAGAATAGATTGTACGAATGAATTAGAATGGATCGTGCGAATGAATTAGAAACATTCGTGCGAATGAATTACAATGAATTAGATTGCATTGTACGTGTGCGAATGAATTAGAATGGATTGTGCGAATGAATTAGAATGGAACGTACGAATGAATTAGAATGGATCGATACATTCATGCAAATGAATTAGAATGGATAGTACGAATGAATTAGAATGGATCATACGAATGAATTAGAATAGATCATATGAATGAATTAGAATGGATCATTCGAATGAATTAGAATGGATACATTCATGCGAATGAATTAGAATGGATCGTAGGAATGAATTAGAATGGATCGTATGAATAGATTAGAATGGATCGTACGAATGAATTAGAATGGATCGTACGAATGAATTAGAATGGATCGTACAAATGAATTATAAAGGTTACATTTGTGAGAATGAATTAGAATGGATCCTACGAATGAATTAGAATGGATCATGCGAATGAATTTAAACGGATCATATGAATGAATTAGAATGGATCTTACGAATGAATTTGAATAGATCGTGCGAATGAATTAGAATGGATAGTGCGAATGAATTAGAATGGATCGTACGAATGGATTAGAATGGATCGTACGAATGGATCATGCAAATGAATTAGAATGGATCGTACGAATGAATTAGAATGGATCGTACGATTGAATTAGAATGGATACATTCGTGCGGATGAATTAGAATGGATTGTGCGAATGAATTAGAATGGATCGTACGAATGAATTAGAATGGATTGTACGAGTGAATTAGAATGGATCGTACAAATGAATTAGAAAGGTTACATTTGTGAGAATGAATAAGAATGGATTGTACGAATGAATTAGAATGGATCGTGCGAATGAATTAGAATGGTTACATTCGTGCGAGTGAATTAGAATGGATCGTACAAATGAATTAGAATGGATACATTCAAGCGAATGAATTAGAATGGATTGAACGAATGAATTAGAATGGATACACTCGAGCGAATGAATTAGAATAGATCGTAGGAATGAATTAGAATGGATCATACGAATGAATTAGAATAGATCGTAGGAATGAATTAGAATGGATCATACGAATGAATTAGAATGGATCGTACGAACGAATTAGAATGGATCGTACGAACGAATTAGAATGGATACATTCGTGCGAATGAATTAGAATGGATCGTACAAATGAATTAGAATGGATCATAGGAATAAATTAGAATGGATCGTGCAAATGAATTAGAATAGATCGTACAAATGAATTAGAAAGGTTACATTTGTGAGAATGAATTCGAATGGATTGTACGAATGGATTAGAATGGATCGTACAAATGGATTAGAATGGATCGTACGAATAAATTAGAATGGATCGTACGAATGCATTAGAATGGATACATTCGTGCGAATGAATTAGAATGGATCGTACGAATGAATTAGAATGGATCGTGCGAATGAATTAGAATGGATCGTACGAATGAATTAGAATGGATCGTGCGAATGAATTAGAATAGATCGTACGAATGAATTAGAATGGATACATTGGTGCGAATGAATTAGAATGGATCGTACGAATGAATTAGAATGGATCGTACAAATGAATTAGAATAGATCGTACGAATGAATTAGAATGGATCGTACGAATGCATTAGAATGGATACATTCGTGCGAATGAATTAGAATGGATCGTACGAATGAATTTGAATGGATCGTGCGAATGAATTAGAATGGATCGTACGAATGAATTAGAATGGATCGCACGATCCATTCTAATCCATTCGTACGATCCATTCTAATTCATTCGTATGATCCATTCTAATTCATTTGTACGATCCATTCTAATTCATTCGCACGAATGTATCAATTCTAATTCATTCGTACGATCCATTCTAATTTATTTGTACGATCTATTCTAATTCATTCGTACGATCCATTATAATTCATTCTCACAAATGTAACCTTTCTAATTCATTTGTACGATCCATTCTAATTCATTCGTACGATCCATTCTAATCCATTCGTACGATCCATTCTACTCCATTCGTACGATCCATTCTAATTCATTCGCACGAATGTAACCATTCTAATTCATTCGTACGATCCATTCTAATTCATTCCTACGATCCATTCTAATTCATTCGCACGAATGTATCCATTCTAATTCATTTGCACGATTCTAATTCATTCCTATGATCCATTCTAATTCATTCGTACGATCCATTCTAATTCATTTGTACAATCCATTCAAATTCATTCGTATGATGCAATCTAATTCATTCGCACAAATGTATCTATTCTAATTCATTCGTACAATGCGTTCTAATCCATTCGTACGATCCATTCTAATTCATTCGCTCGAATGTATCCATTCTAATTCATTCGTACGATCCATTCTTATTCATTCATCAGATCCATTGAAATTCATTCGCATGATCCATTCTAATTCATTCGTACGATCCATTCTAATTCATTCTCACGAATGTAACCTTTCTAATTCATTTGTATGATCCATTCTAATTCATTCGCATGATCCATTCTAATTCATTCGCACGAATGTATCCATTCTAATTCATTCGTACAATCCATTCTAATTCATTCGCACGATCCATTCTAATTCATTCGTATGATCCATTCTAATTCATTCGCTCGAATGTATCTATTCTAATTCATTCGTTCGATCCATTCTAATTCATTCGTACGATCCATTCTAATTCATTCGCACGAATATATCCATTCTAATTCATTCGTACGATCCATTCTAATTCATTCGTACGATCCATTCTAATTCATTTGTACGATCTATTCTAATTCATTCGCACGATCCATTCTAGTTCATTTGTACGAATGTATCCATTCTAATTCATTCGCATGATCCATTCTAATTCATTCGTACGATCCATTCTAATTCATTCCTATGATCCATTCTAATTCATTCGTACGATCTATTCTAATTCATTCGCTCGAATGTATCCATTCTAATTCATTCGTACGATCCATTCTAATTCATTCGTATGATCCATTCTAACTCATTCGGTGGATCCATTCTAATTCATTCGTACGCTCCATTCTTATTCATCGCACAAATGTATACATTCTAATTTATTCGTACGATCCATTCAAATTCAATCGTATGATCCATTCTAATTCATTCGCACAAATGTATCCATTTTAATTCATTCGTACGATCCATTCTAACTTATTCATACGATCCATTCTAATTCATTCGCACGATCCATTCTAATTCATTCGTACTATCCATTTTAATTCATTCGCTCAAATATATCCATTCTAATTCATTCGTACGATCGATTCTAATTCATTCGTACGATCCATTCTAATTCATTCATACGATCTATTCTAATTCATTCGCACGAATGTATCCATTCTAATTCATTCACACAATCCAATCTAATTCAAACGTACGATACATTCTAATTCATTCACATGATGTATTCTAATTCATTCGTATGATCCATTCTAATTCATTCGTACGATCCATTCTAATTTATTTGTACGATCCATTCTAATTCATTCGCTCGAATGTATCCATTCTAATTCATTCGTACGATCCATTCTAATTCGTTCATATGATCCATTCTAATTCATTCGCATGATCCATTCTAATTCATTTGTACGATCCATTCTAAATCATTCGCACGATCCATTCTAATTCATTCGTACGATCCATTCTAATTCATTCGTACGATCCATTCTAATTCATTCGCACCAATGTATCCATTCTAATTCATTCGTATGATCCATTGTAATTCTTTCGCATGATCCATTCTAATTCATTCGTACGATCCATTCTAATTCATTCGCATGATCGATTCTAATTCATTCGCACGATCCATTCTAATTCATTCGTACGATCCATTCTAATTCATTCGCATGAATGTATCCATTCTAATGCATTCGTACGATCCATTCTAATTCATTCGTACGATCCATTCTAATCCGTTCGTGCGATCCATTCTAATCAATTCGTACGATCCATTCTAATTCATTCTCACAAATGTAACCTTTCTAATTCATTTGTACGATCCATTCTAATTCATTCGTACGATCCATTCTAATCCATTCGTACGATCCATTCTAATTCATTCACACGAATGTAACCATTCTAATTCATTCGTACGATCCATTCTAATTCATTCCTACGATCCATTCTAATTCATTCGTACGATCCATTCTAATTCATTCGCTCGATTGTATCCATTCTAATTCATTCGTACGATCCATTCTAATTCGTTCATACGATCCATTCTAATTCGTTCGTACGATCCATTCTAATTCGTTCGTACGATTCATTCTAATTCATTCGTACGATCCATTCTAATGCATTCGTACGATTCATTCTAATTCAATTAGAATGGATCGTACGAATGAATTAGAATGGATCGTACGAATGAATTAGAATGAATCGTACGATCCATTCTAATTCATTCGTCCGATCCATTCTAATTCATTTGTACGATCCATTCTAATTCATTCGCACGAATGTATCCATTCTAATTCATTCGTACGATCCATTCTAATTCATTCACACGATCCATTCTAATTCATTCGTACGATCCATTCTAATTCATTCGTACGATCATTCTAATTCATTCGCACGAATGTATCCATTCTAATTCATTAGCACGATCCATTCTAATTCATTCGTATGATCCATTCTAATTCAATTCGTGCAATCCATTCAAATTCATTCGCACGATCCATTCTAATTCATTCGTATGATCCATTCTAATTCATTCCTACGATCCATTCTAATTCATTCGCTCGAATGTATCCATTCTAATTCATTCGTACGATCCATTCTAATTCATTCGTACGATCCATTCTAATTCATTTGCACGATCCATTCTAATTCATTCCTATGATCCATTCTAATTCATTCGTACGATCCATTCTAATTCATTCGCTTGAATGTATCCATTCTAATTCATTCGTACGATCTATTCTAATTCATTCGTACGATTCATTCTAATTCATTCGCACAATCCAATCTAATTCAAACGTACGATATATTCATGCGAATGAATTAGAATGGATCGTACGAATGAATTAGAATGGATCGTGCGAATGAATTAGAATGGATCGTAGGAATGAATTAGAATGGATCGTACGAATGAATTAGAATGGTTACATTCGCGTGAATGAATTAGAATGGATCGTACGAATGAATTAGAATGGATCGTACGAATGGATTAGAATGGATCGTACGAATGAATTAGAATTGATCATACGAATGAATTAGAATGGATCGGACGAATGAATTAGAATGGATTGTACGAATAAATTAGAATGGATCAAACGAATGAATTAGAATGGATCGTCCGAATGAATTAGAATTGATCATACGAATGAATTAGAATGGATCGGACGAATGAATTAGAATGGATACATTTGTACGAATGAATTAGAATGGATCGTACGAATGAATTAGAATGGATCCACCGAATGAGTTAGAATGGATCATACGAATGAATTAGAATGGATCATACGAATGAATTAGAATGGATTGTGCGAATGAATCTAAATGGATTGTATGAATGAATTACAATGGATCATACGAATGAATTAGAATGGATCGTAGGAATGAATTAGAATGGATCGTACGACGATCCATTCTAATTCATTTGCAGGAATTTATCCATTCTACTTTATTCGTACAATCCATTCTAATTCATTCGTACTATCCATTCTAATTCATTCGTCCGATCCATTCTAATTCATTTGCACGAATGTATCCATTCTTATTCATTCATATGATCCATTCTAATTCATTCGCACAATCCATTCTAATTCATTCGTACGATCCATTCTAATTCATTCGTATGATCCATTCTAACTCATTTTAGAATGGATCGTACGAACGAATTAGAATGGATCGTATGAACGAATTAGAACGGATCGTACGAATGAATTAGAATAGATACATTCGAGCGAATGAATTAAAATGGATCATGCGAATGAATTAGAATGGATAGTACGAATGAATTAGAATGGATCGTACGAATGAATTAGAATAGATCGTGCGAATGAATTAGAATAGATCATATAAATGAATTAGAATGGATCGTACGAATGAATTAGAATGGTTACATTCGTGTGAATGAATTAGAATGGATCGTATGAATGAATTAGAATGGATAGTACGAATGAATTAGAATGGATCGTATGAACGAATTAGAATGGATCGTAGAATGAATTAGAATGTATACATTAGAGCGATTGAATTGGAATGGATCGTACGAATGGATTAGAATGGATCGTATGAATGGATCATACGAATGAATTAGAATGGATCGTACGAATGGATTAGAACGCATTGTACGAATGAATTAGAATAGATACATTTGTGCGAATGAATTAGATTGCATCGTACAAATGAATTTGAATGGATCGGACGAATGAATTAGAATGGATCGTACGAATGAATTAGAATGGATCATGCGAATGAATTAGAATAGATCGTACGAATGAATTAGAATGGATACATTCAAGCGATCCATTCTAATTCATTTGTACGATCCATTCTAATTCATTTATACGATCCATTCTAATTCATTCGTACAATCCATTATAATTCATTCGCACGATCCATTCTAATTCATTCGTATGATCCATTCTAATTTATTTGCACGAATATACGATCCATTCTAATTTATTTGCAAGAATGTATCCATTCTAATTCATTTGTACAATCCATTCTAATTTATTCGCTCGAATGTATCCATTCTAATTCATTCGTACGATCCATTCTAATTCATTCGTACGATCCATTCTAATTCATTCGCATGATCCATTCTAATTCATTCGTACGATCGATTCTAATTCATTCGTACGATCCATTCTAATTCATTCATACGATCTATTCTAATTCATTCGCACGAATGTAACCATTCTAATTCATTCGTACGATTCATTCTAATTCATTCGTATAAGCTAGTCTAATTCATTCGTACGATACATTCTAATTCATTCGTAGGATCCATTCTAATTGATTCGTACGATCCATTCTAATTCATTCTCACGAATGTAACCTTTCTAATTCATTTGTATGATCCATTCTAATTCATTCGTACTAATGAATTTCAATGGATCGTACGAATGAATTAGAATAGATCGTACGAATGAATTAGAATGGATCGTGCGAATGAATTTGAATGGATCATATGAATGAATTAGAATGGATAAAACAAATGAATTAGAATGGATACATTCGAGCGAATGAATTAGAATAGATCGTAGGAATGAATTAGAATGAATCATACAAATGAATTAGAATGGATCGTGCGAATGAATTAGAATGGATTGTACGAATGAATTAGAATGGATCGTACGATTCATTCTAATTCATTCGTACGATCCATTCTAATGCATTCGTATGATTCATTCTAATTCATTCGCACGATCTATTCTAATTCATTCGAATGATCCATTCTAATTTATTCATACGATCCATTCTAATTCATTCGCACAATCCATTCTAATTCATTCGTACGATCCATTCTAATTCATTCGTTCGATCCATTCTAATTCATTCATACGATCCATTCTAATTCATTCGTACGATCCATTCTAATTTATTCACACGATCCATTCTAATTTATTCGTACGATCCATTCTAATTCATTCGTACGATCTATTCTAATTCATTCGCACGATCTATTCTAATTCATTCGTACGATCCATTCTAATTCATTCGTACAATCCATTCAAATTCATTCGTACGATGCAATCTAATTCATTCGCACAAATGTATCTATTCTAATTCATTCGTACAATGCATTCTAATCCATTCGTACGATCCATTCTAATCCATTCGTATGATCCATTCTAATTCATTCGCACGAATGTATCCATTCTAATTCATTCGTACGATCCATTCTAATTCATTCCTACGATCCATTCTAATTCATTCGCTCGAATGTATCCATTCTAATTCATTCGTACGATCCATTCTAATCCATTCGTACGATTCATTCTAATTCATTCGTACGATCCATTTTAATTCATTCTCAGAAATGTAACCTTTCTAATTCATTTGTACGATCCATTCTAATTCATTCGTACGATCCATTTTAATTCATTCGCATGATCCATTCTAATTCATTCGTATGATACATTCGTGCGAATGAATTAGAATGGATCGTACGAATGAATTAGAATAGATTGTGCGAATAAATTAGAATGGATCATACGAATGAATTAGAATAGATATATTCATGCGAATGAATTAGAATGGATCGTACGAATGAATTAGAATGGATCGTGCGAATAAATTAGAATGGATCGTTTGAATAAATTAGAATGGATCCTACGAATGAATTAAAATGGATACATTTGTGTGAATGAATTAGAATGGATCATACGATTGAATTTGAATGGATTGTATGAATAAATTAGAATGGATACATTTGTGCGATGAATAAGAATGGAGGGTACGAATGAATTAGAATGGTGCGTACGAATGAACTAGAATGGGTACATTCGAGCAAATGAATTAGAATAGATCGTAGGAATGAATTAGAATGAATCATACGAATGAATTAGAATGGATCGTGCGAATGAATTAGAATGGATTGTACGAATGAATTAGAATGGATACATTCGTGCGAATGAATTAGAATGGATCGGATGAATGAATTAGAATGGATCGTACGATTCATTCTAATTCATTCGTACGATCCATTCTAATGCATTCGTATGATTCATTCTAATTCATTCGCACGATCCATTCTAATTCATTCGTATGATCCATTCTAATTTATTCATACTATCCATTCTAATTCATTCGCACAATCCATTCTAATTCATTCGTACGATCCATTCTAATTCATTCCTTCGATCCATTCTAATTCATTCGTACGATCCATTCTAATTCATTCGTATGATCCATTCTAATTCATTCGCACGATCCATTCTAATTTATTCGTACGATCCATTCTAATTCATTCGTACGATCTATTCTAATTCATTCGCATGACCATTCTAATTCATTCGTACGATCCATTCTAATTCATTCGTACAATCCATTCAAATTCATTCGTACGATGCAATCTAATTCATTCGCACAAATGTATCTATTCTAATTCATTCGTACAATGCATTTCTAATCCATTCGTACGATCCATTCTAATCCATTCGTACGATCCATTCTAATTCATTCGCACGAATGTATCCATTCTAATTCATTCGTACGATCCATTCTCATTCATTCCTACGATCAATTCTAATTCATTCGCTCGAATGTATCCATTCTAATTCATTCGTACGATCCATTCTAATCCATTCGTACGATTCATTCTAATTCATTCGTACGATCCATTTTAATTCATTCTCACAAATGTAACCTTTCTAATTCATTTGTACGATCCATTCTAATTCATTCGTACGATCCATTTTAATTCATTCGCATGATCCATTCTAATTCATTCGTATGATACATTCGTGCGAATGAATTAGAATGGATCGTACGAATGAATTAGAATAGATCGTGCGAATAAATTAGAATGGATCATACGAATGAATTAGAATAGATATATTCATGCGAATGAATAGAATGGATCGTACGAATGAATTAGAATGGATCGTGCGAATGAATTAGAATGGATCGTATGAATAAATTACAATGGATCGTACGAATGAATTAAAATGGATACATTTGTGCGAATGAATTAGAATGGATCATACGATAGAATTTGAATGGATTGTATGAATAAATTAAAATGGATACATTTATGCGATGAATAAGAATGGAGCATACGAATGAATTAGAATGGAGCGTACGAATGAACTAGAATGGAAACATTCGTGCGAATGAATTAGAATGGATCATATGAAAGAATTAGAATGGATCATACGAATGAATTAGAATGGATACATTCGAGCGAATGAATGGATAAGAATGGATCGAACGAATGAATTAGAATGGATCGTACGAATGAATTAGAATGGATACATTCGAGCGAATGAATTAGAATGGATCGTACGAATGAATTAGAATGGACCATAGGAATGAATTAGAATGGATCGTGCAAATGAATTAGAATGGATACATTCGTGCGAATGAATTAGAATGGATTGTAGGAATGAATTAGAATGGATCGTACGAATGAATTAGAATAGATCATGCGAATGAATTAGAATGGATCGTACGAATGAGTTAGAATGGATCATACGAATGAATTAGAATGGATCGTACGAATGAATTAGAATGGATTGTGCGAATGAATAAGAATGGATCGTACGAATGGATTAGAATGGATCGTACGAATGAATTAGAATGGATACATTCGTGCGAATGAATTAGAATGGATCGTAGGAATGAATTAGAATAGATCGTACGAATGAATTAGAATGGTTACATTCGTGCGAATGAATTAGAATGGATCGTACGAATGGTTTAGACTGGATCGTATGAATGGATTAGAATGGATCGTACGAATGAATTAGAATGGATCGTACAAATGAATTAGAAAGGTTACATTTGTGAGAATGAATTAGAATGGATCGTATGAATGAATTAGAATGGATCGTAGGAACGAATTAGAATGGATCGTACGAATGAATTAGAATGGATCATATGAATGAATTAGAATGGTTACATTCGTACGAAAGAATTAGAATGGATCGTACGAATGGATTAGAATGGATCGTACGAATGGATTAGAACGCATTGTACGAATGAATTAGAATAGATACATTTGTACAAATGAATTAGAATGAATCGTACGAATGAATTAGAATGGATCGAACGAATGAATTAGAATGGATACATTCGAGCGAATGAATTAGAATGGATCGTACGAATGAATTAGAATGGATCATAGAAATGAATTAGAATAGATCGTACGAATGGATTAGAATGGATCGTGCTAATGAATTAGAATGGATACATTTGTGCGAATGAACTAGAATGGATCGTACGAATGAATTAGAATGGATCGTGCGAATGAATTAGAATTGATCATACGAATGAATTAGAATGGATCGGACGAATGAATTAGAATGGATCGTACGATTCATTCCAATTCATTCGTACGATCCATTCTAATTCATTTGTACGATCCATTCTAATCGAATTAGAATGAATCGTACGAATGCATTAGAATGGATCGTACGAATGAATTAGAATGAATCGTACGAACGAATTAGAATGGATCGTACGAACGAATTAGAATGGATCGTATGAACGAATTAGAATGGATCGTACGAATGAATTAGAATGGATACAATCGAGTGAATGAATTAGAATGGATCGTACGAATGAATTAGAATAGATCGTAGGAATGAATTAGAATGGATCGTACGAATGAATTAGAATGGTTACATTCGTGCGAATGAATTAGAATGGATCGTACGAATGGATTACAATGGATCGTACGAATGAATTAGAATGGATCGTACAAATGAATTAGAAAGGATACATTTGTGAGAATGAATTAGAATGGATCGTACGAATGGATTGGAATGGATCGTACGAATGGATTAGAATGGATCGTACGAATGAATTAGAATGGATCGTACGAATGCATTAGAATGGATACATTCGTGCGAATGAATTAGAATGGATCGTACGAATGAATTAGAATGGATCGTGCGAATGAATTAGAATGGATCGTACGAATGAATTAGAATGGATCGTGCGAATGAATTAGAATGAATCGTACGAATGAATTAGAATGGATACATTGGTGCGAATGAATTAGAATGGATCGTACGAATAAATTAGAATGGATCGTACGAATGAATTAGAATGGATCGTACGAATGAATTAGAATGGATCGTGCGAATGAATTAGAATGGATTGTACAAATGAATTAGAAAGGTTACATTCGTGAGAATGAATTAGAATGGATCGTACGAATGAATTAGAATGGATCGTACGAATGAATTAGAATGGATACATTCGAGCGAATTAATTAGAATGGATCGTACGAATGAATTCGAATGGATCGTGCGAATGAATTAGAATGGTTACATTCGTACGAATGAATTAGAATGGATCATGCGAATGAATTAGAATGGATCGTACAAATGAATTAGAATGGATCATATGAATGAATTAGAATGGATCGTATGAACGAATTAGAATGGATCGTACGAATGAATTAGAATGGATACATTCGAGCGAATGAATTAGAATGGATCGTACGAATGGATTAGAATGGATCGTGCGAATGAATTAGAATGGATCGTACGAATGAATTAGAAATGGATTGTATGAATGAATTAAAATGGATGGTACGAATGAATTTGAATGGATCGTACGAATGAATTAGAACAGATACATTCGTGCGAATGAATTAGAATGGATCATACAAATGAATTAGACTGGATCGTACGAATAAATTAGAATGGATACATTCAAGCAAATAAATTAGAATGGATCGTACGAATGAATTAGAATGGATCGTACGAATTGATTAGAATGGATCGTACGAACGGATTAGAATGGATCGTACGAATGGATTAGAATGGATCGTATGAATGAATTAGAATGGATCGTGCGAATGAATTAAAATGGAACGCACAAATGAATTAGAATGGATCGGATGAATTAATTAGAATGGATCATACGAATGAATTAGAATGGATACATTCGAGCGAATGAATTAGAATGGATCAGAATGGATACATGCGTGCGAATAAATTAGAATGGATCGTACGAATGAATTAGAATGGATCGTACGAATGGATTATAATGGATCGTACGAATGGATTAGAATGGATCGTACGAATGAGTTAGAATGGATCATACAAATGAATTAGAATGGATCGTACGAATGAATTAGAATGGATACATTTGTGCGAATGAATTTGAATGGATTGCACGAATTGAATTAGAATGGATCATACGAATAAATAAGAATGGATCGTGCGAATGAATTAGAATTGATCATAAGAATGAATTAGAATGGATCGTTCGAATGAATTAGAATGGATCGTACGAATGCATTGGAATGGATCATACAAATGAATTAGAATGGATCGTACGAATGAATTAGAATGGATACATTCGTGCGAATCCATTCTAATTCATTCGTTCGATCCATCTTAATTCATTCGTACGATCTATTCAAATTCATTCGCATGATCCATTCTAATTCATTCGTACGATCCATTCTAATTCATTCTCACGAATGTAACCTTTCTAATTCATTCGCACGACCCATTCTAATCCATTCTTACGATCCATTCTAATTCATTCGTACAAATGAATTAGAATGGATCGTATGAATGAATAAGAATGGATCGTACGAATGAATTAGAATGGATCGTGCGAATGAATTAGAATGAATCGTACGAATGCATTAGAATGGATACATTCGTGCGAATGAATTAGAATGAATCGTACGAATAAATTAGAATGGATCATACAAATGAATTAGAAAGGTTACATTCGTGAGAATGAATTAGAATGGATCGTACGAATGAATTAGAATGGATCGTATGAATGAATTAGAATGGATCATGTGAATGAATTTGAATAGATCGTACGAATGAGTTAAGATGGATCGAACGAATGAATTAGAATGGATACATTCGAGCGAATGAATTAGAATGGATCATATGAATGAATTAGAATGGATCGTGCGAATGAATTAGAATGGATCGTACGAATGGATTAGAATGGATCGTACAAATGGATTAGAATGGATCGTACGAATGGATTAGAATGGATCGTGCGAATGAATTAGAATGGATCGTACAAATGAATTAGAATGGATCGTGCGAATGATTTAGAATGAATCCAATCTAATTAATTCGCACGAATGTATCCATTCTAATGCATTCGTACGATCCATTCTTATTCATTCATACGATCCATTCTAATTGATTCGTACGATCCATTCTAATTCATTTGCAGGATCCATTCTAATTTATTCGTACGATCCATTCTAATTCATTCGTACGATCTATTCTAATTCATTCGCACGAATGTAACCATTCTAATTCATTCGTACGATTCATTCCAATTCATTCGTATGAGCTATTCTAATTCATTCGTATGATCCATTCTAATTTATTCGTACGATCCATTGTTTTTCATTCATACAATCCATTCAGATTCATTCGCACAAATATATCCATTCAAATTCATTTGTACGATCCATTCTAATTAATTCGCACGATCCATTCTAATTCAGTCGTATGAATGTATCCATTTTAATTCATTCGTATGATCCATTCTAATTCATTCGTACGATCTAATTCATTCGTACGGTCCATTCTAATTTATTCGTATGATCGATTCTAATTCATTCGTACGATCCATTCTAATTCATTCCTACAATCCATTCTAATTCATTCGTACGATCCATTCTAATTCATTCGCTCAAATGTATCCATTCTAATTCATTCGTACAATCCATTCTAATTCATTCGTACGATCCATTCAAATTCATTCGCATGATCCATTCTAATTCATTCGTACGATCCATTCTAATTCATTCGCACAAATGTATCCATTCTAATTCATTCATACGATTCATTCTAATTCATTCGCTCGAATGTATCCATTCTAATTCATTCGTACGATACATTCTAATTCATTCGTGCGATCCATTCTAATCCATTCGTATGATCCATTCTAATTCATTCATACAAATGAATTAGAATAGATCGTACGAATGAATTAGAATGGATCGTACGAATGGATTAGAACGCATTGTATGAATGAATTAGAATGGATCGTACGAATGGATTAGAATGGATCGAACTTCCTACGAATGGGTTAGAATGGATCATACGAATGAATTAGAATGGATCGTACAAATGAAATAGAATGGATCATACGAATGAATTAGAATGGATCGTCCGAATGAATTAGAATGGATTGTATGAATGAATTAGAATGGATACATTCGTGCGAATGAATTAGAATGGATCGGACGAATGAATTAGAATGGATCGTACGAATGACTTAGAATTGATCGTGCGAATGAATTAGAATGAATCGTACGAATATATTAGAATGGATACATTCGTGCGAATGAATTAGAATGGATCGTACGAATGGATTAGAATGGATCGTACGAATGAATTAGAATGGATCGTACAAATGAATTAGAAAGGTTACATTTGTGAGAATGAATTAGAATGGATCGTACGAATGAATTAGAATGGATCGTACGAATGAATTAGAATTGATCGTACGAATGAATTAGAATGGTTACATTCATGCGAATGAATTAGAATGGATCGTACGAATAGATTAGAATGGATCGTACGAATGGATTAGAACGCATTGTACGAATGAACAAGAATAGATACATTTGTGTCAATGAATTAGATTGCATCGTACGAATGAATTTGAATGGATTGTACGAATGAATTAGAATGGATCGTACGAAAGAATTTGAATGGATCATAAGAATGAATTAGAATAGATATATTCTTGCGAACGAATTAGAATGGATCGTATGAACGAATTAGAATGGATCGTATGAATGAATTAGAATGGATATATTCGTGCGAATAAATTAGAATGGATCGAACGAATGAATTAGAATGGATCATACGAATGAATTAAAATGGATCGTATGAATGAATTAGAATGGATTGTACGAATGAATTAGAATGGATCGTACAAATGAATTAGAAAGGTTACATTTGTGAGAATGAATTAGAATGGATCGTACGAATGAATTAGAATGGATCATACGAATGGATTAAAATGGATCGTACGAATGGATTAGAATGGATCGTACGAATGAATTAGAATGGATCATACAAATGAATTAGAAAGGTTACATTCATGAGAATGAATTAGAATGGATCGTGCGAATGGATTAGAATGGATCGTACGAATGAATTAGAATGGATCATAGGAATGAATTAGAATGGATCGTACGAATGAATTAGAATGGTTACATTCGTGCGAATGAATTAGAATGGATCGTACGAATGGATTAGAATGGATCGTACGAATGGATTAGAATGGATCGTTGATCGTACGAATGAATTAGAATGGATCGTACAAATGAATTAGAAAGGTTACATTTGTGAGAATGAATTAGAATGGATCGTACGAATGGATTAGAATGGATCGTACGAATGGATTAGAATGGATCGTACGAATGAATTAGAATGGATCATACAAATGAATTAGAAAGGTTACATTCGTGAGAATGAATTAGAATGGATCGTACGAATGAATTAGAATGGATCAAGCGAATGAATTTGAATGGATCATACGAATGAATTAGAATGGATCGAACGAATGAATTAGAATGGATACATTCAAGCGAATGAATTAGAATAGATCGTAGGAATGAATTAGAATGGATCATACGAATGAATTTGAATGGATCGTGCGAATAAATTAGAATGGATCATACAAATGAATTAGAAAGGTTACATTCGTGAGAATGAATTAGAATGGATCGTGCGAATGAATTAGAATTGATCATACGAATGAATTAGAATGAATCGTACGAATGAATAAGAATGGATCGTACGAATGAATTAGAATGGATACATTCGAGCGAATGAATTAGAATAGATCGTAGGAATGAATTAGAATGGATCATACGAATGAATTAGAATGGATCGTATGAATGAATTAGAATGGATCGTACGAATTAATTAGAATGGATACATTCGTGCGAATGAATTAGAATGGATCGTACGAATGAATTAGAATGAATCGTACGAATGAATTAGAATGGATCGTACGAATGAATTAGAATGGATAGATTTGTACGAATAAATTAGAATGGATTGTATGAATGAATTAGAATAGATACATTCTTGCGAATAAATTAGAATGGATCATATATTCGTGCAAATAAATTAGAATGGATCATACGAATGAATTAGAAGGGATCGTGCGAATGAATTAGAATGAATCGTATGAATGCATTAGAATGGATCGTACGAATGGATTAGAATGAATCGTACGATCCATTCTATTTCATTCGTCCGATCCATTCTAATTCATTCGCACGAATGTATCCATTCTAATTCATTCGTACAATCCATTCTAATTCATTCGCACGATCCATTCTAATTCATTCGTATGATACATTTTAATTCATTCCTACGATCTATTCTAATTCATTCACTCGAATGTATCCATTCTAACTCATTCGTTCGATCCATTCTAATTCATTCGTACGATCCATGCAAATTCATTTGCATGATCCATTCTAATTCATTCGTACGATCCATTCTAATTCATTCTCATGAATGTAACATTTCTAATTTATTTGTATGATCCATTCTAATTCATTCGTACGATCCATTCTAATCCATTCATACAATCCATTCTAATCCATTCGTACGATCCATTCTAATTCACTCGTACGATCCATTCTAATTTATTTACATGAATATACGATCCATTCTAATTTATTCGGAAGAATGTATCCATTCTAATTCGTTCGTACAATCCATTCTAATTTATTCACTCGAATGTATCCATTCTAATTCATTCGTACGATCCATTCTAATTCATTCGTACGATCCATTCTAATTCATTCGTACGATCCATTCTAATTCATTCGTACGATCCATTCTAATTCATTTGCATGATCCATTCTAATTCATTCGTACGATCGATTCTAATTCATTCGTACGATCCATTCTAATTCATTCGTACGATCCATTCTAATTCATTCCTATGATCCATTCTATTTCATTCGTACGATCCATTCTAATTCATTCGCTCAAATGTATCAATTCTAATTCATTCGTACGATCCATTCTAATTTATTCGTACGATCCATTCTAATTTATTCTCACGAATGTAACCTTTCTATTCATTTGTATGTATCCATTCTAATTCATTCGTACGATCTATTCTAATTCGTTCATACGATCCATTCTAATTCATTCGTACGATCCATTCTAATTCATTCGTATGATCCATTCTAATCCATTCGTACGATCCATTCTAATCCATTCGTACGATCCATTCTAATTCATTCGTATGAATGTATCCATTCTAATTTATTCGTACGATCCAGTCTAATTCATTCATACGATCCATTCTAATTCATTTGCACGAATGTATCCATTCTAATTCATTCATACAATCCATTCTAATTCATTCGCACGATCCATTCTAATTCATTCCTACGATCCATTCTAATTCATTCGCACGAATGTATCCATTCTAATTCATTTGCACGATCCATTCTAATTCATTCCTATGATCCATTCTAATTCATTCGTACGATCCATTCTAATTCATTCGCTCGAATGTATCCATTGTAATTTATTCGTACGATCCATTCAAATTCATTCGTACGATCCATTCTAATTTATTCATACGATCTATTCTAATTCATTCGCACGATCCATTCTAATTCATTCCGTACGATCTATTCTAATTCATTTGCATGAATGTATACATTCTAATTTATTCGTACGATCCATTCTAATTTATTCGCACGATCTATTCTAATTCATTCGTACAATCCATTCTAATTCATTCCTATGATCCATTCTAATTCATTCGTACGATCCATTCTAATCCATTCGTACGATCCATTCTAATCCATTCGTACGATCCATTCTAATTCATTCGTACGATCTATTCTAATTCATTCTCACAAATGTAACCATTCTAATTCATTTGTACGATCCATTCTAATTCGTTCGTACGATCCATTCTAATTTATTTGTACGATCCATTCTAATCCATTCGTACGATCCATTCTAATTCATTCGCACGAATGTTACCATTCTAATTCATTCGTACGATCCATTCTAATTCATTCGTACGATCCATTCTAATCGAATTAGAATGAATCGTACGAATGCATTAGAATGGATCGTACGAATGAATTAGAATGAATCGTACGAACGAATTAGAATGGATCTTACGAACGAATTAGAATGGATCGTATGAACGAATTAGAATGGATCGTTCGAATGAATTAGAATGGATACAATCGAACGAATGAATTAGAATGGATCGTACGAATGAATTAGAATGGATCGTAGGAATGAATTAGAATGGATCGTACGAATGAATTAGAATGGATCGTACGAATGGATTAGAATGGATCGTACGAATGAATTAGAATGGATCGTACAAATGAATTAGAAAGGTTACATTTGTGAGAATGAATTAGAATGGATCGTACGAATGGATTAGAATGGACCGTACGAATGGATTAGAATGGATCGTACGAATGAATTAGAATGGATCGTACGAATGCATTAGAATGGATATATTCGTGCGAATGAAATAGAATGGATCGTACGAATGAATTAGAATGGATCGTGCGAATGAATTAGAATGGATCGTACGAATGAATTAGAATGGATCGTGCGAATGAATTAGAATGGATCGTACGAATGAATTAGAATGGGTACATTGGTGCGAATGAATTAGAATGGATCGTGCGAATGAATTAGAATGGATCGTACGAATGAATTAGAATGGATCGTGCGAATGAATTAGAATGGATTGTAAGAATGAATTAGAAAGGTTACATTCGTGAGAATGAATTAGAATGGATCGTACGAATGAATTAGAATGGATCGTACGAATGAATTAGAATAGATACATTCGAGCGAATTAATTAGAATGGATCGTACGAATGAATTCGAATGGATCGTGCGAATGAATTAGAATGGTTACATTCGTGCGAATGAATTAGAATGGATCATGCGAATGAATTAGAATGGATCGTACAAATGAATTAGAATGGATCATATGAAAGAATTAGAATGGATCGTATGAACGAATTAGAATGGATCGTACGAATGAATTAGAATGGATACATTCGAGCGAATGAATTAGAATGGATCGTACGAATGGATTAGAATGGATCGTGCGAATGAATTAGAATGGATCGTACGAATGAATTAGAAATGGATTGTATGAATGAATTAAAATGGATGGTACGAATGAATTAGAATGGATCGTACAAATGAATTAGAATGGATACATTCGTGCGAATGAATTAGAATGGATCGTACAAATGAATTAGAAAGGATACATTCGTGCGAATGAATTAGAATGGATTGTACAAATGAATTAGACTGGATCGTACGAATAAATTAGAATGGATACATTCAAGCAAATAAATTAGAATGGATCGTGCGAATGAATTAGAATGGATCGTACGAATTGATTAGAATGGATCGTACGAACGGATTAGAATGGATCGTACGAACGGATTAGAATGGATCGTACGAATGAATTAGAATGGATCGTGCGAATGAATTAAAATGGAACACATAAATGAATTAGAATGGATCGGACGAATTAATTAGAATGGATCATATGAATGAATTAGAATGGATACATTCGAGCGAATGAATTAGAATGGATCAGAATGGATACATGCGTGCGAATAAATTAGAATGGATCGTACAAATGAATTAGAATGGATCATACGAATGGATTAGAATGGATCGTACGAATGGATTAGAATGGATCGTACGAATGGATTAGAATGGATCATACGAATGAATTAGAATGGATCATACAAATGAATTAGAAAGGTTACATTCATGAGAATGAATTAGAATCGATCATACGAATGAATTAGAGTGGATCGTACGAATGAATTAGAATGGATACATTCGAGCGAATGAATTAGAATGGATCATACGAATGAATTAGAATGGATACATTTGTGCAAATGAATATGAATGGATTGCACGAATTGAATTAGAATGGATCATACGAATAAATTAGAATGGATCGTGCGAATGAATTAGAATTGATCATACGAATGGATCGTACGAATGCATTAGAATGGATCGTACGAATGCATTGGAATGGATCATACAAATGAATTAGAATGGATCGTACGAATGAATTAGAATGGATACATTCGTGCGAATCCATTCTAATTCATTCGTTCGATCCATCTTAATTCATTCGTACGATCTATTCAAATTCATTTGCATGATCCATTCTAATTCATTCGTACGATCCATTCTAATTCATTCTCACGAATGTAAACTTTCTAATTCATTCGCACGATCCATTCTAATCCATTCGTACGATCCATTCTAATTCATTCGTACAAATGAATTAGAATGGATCGTATGAATGAATAAGAATGGATCGTACGAATGAATTAGAATGGATCGTGCGAATAAATTAGAATGAATCATACGAATGCATTAGAATGGATACATTCGTGCGAATGAATTAGAATGGATCGTACGAATGAATTAGAATGGATCATACAAATGAATTAGAAAGGTTACATTCGTGAGAATGAATTAGAATGAATCGTACGAATGAATTAGAATGGATCGTATGAATGAATTAGAATGGATCATGTGAATGAATTTGAATAGATCGTAAGAATGAGTTAAGATGGATCGAACGAATGAATTAGAATGGATACATTCGAGCGAATGAATTAGAATGGATCGTATGAATGAATTAGAGTGGATCGTGCGAATGGATTAGAATGGATCGTACGAATGGATTAGAATGGATCGTACAAATGGATTAGAATGGATCGTACGAATGGATTAGAATGGATCGTGCGAATGAATTAGAATGGATCGTACGAATGAATTAGAATGGATCGTGCGAATGAATTAGAATGAATCCATTCTAATTAATTCGCACGAATGTATCCATTCTAATGCATTCGTACGATCCATTCTTATTCATTCATACGATCCATTCTAATTCATTCGTACGATCCATTCTAATTCATTCGCACGATCCATTCTAATTTATTCGTACGATCCATTCTAATTCATTCGTACGATCTATTCTAATTCATTCGCACGAATGTAACCATTCTAATTCATTCGTACGATTCATTCTAATTCATTCGTATGAGCTATTCTAATTCATTCGTATGATCCATTCTAATTTATTTGTACGATCCATTGTATTTCATTCATACAATCTATTCAGATTCATTCGTACGATCTAATTCATTCGTACGATCCATTCTAATTCATTCGTACGATCGATTCTAATTCATTCGTACGATCCATTCTAATTCATTCCTACAATCCATTCTAATTCATTCGTACGATCCATTCTAATTCATTCGCTCAAATGTATCCATTCTAATTCATTCGCTCAAATGTATCCATTCTAATTCATTCGTACAATCCATTCTAATTCATTCGTACGATCCATTCAAATTCATTCGTATGATCCATTCTAATTCATTCGTACGATCCATTCTAATTCATTCGCACAAATGTATCCATTCTAATTCATTCGTACGATCCATTCTAATTCATTCGCTCGAATAGATCCATTCTAATTCATTCGTACGATCCATTCTAATTCATTCGTGCGATCCATTCTAATCCATTCGTATGATCCATTCTAATTCATTCATACAAATGAATTAGAATAGATCGTACGAATGAATTAGAATGGATCGTACGAATGGATTAGAACGCATTGTATGAATGAATTAGAATGGATCGTACGAATGGATTAGAATGGATCGAACTTCCTACGAATGGGTTAGAATGGATCATACGAATGAATTAGAATGGATCGTACAAATGAAATAGAATGGATCATACGAATGAATTAGAATGGATCGACGGAATGAATTAGAATGGATTGTATGAATGAATTAGAATGGATACATTCGTGCGAATGAATTAGAATGGATCGGACAAATGAATTAGAATGGATCGTACGAATGACTTAGAATGGATCGTGCGAATGAATTAGAATGAATCGTACGAATATATTAGAATGGATACATTCGTGCGAATGAATTAGAATGGATCGTACGAATGGATTAGATCGGATCGTACGAATGAATTTGAATGGATCGTACAAATGAATTAGAAAGGTTACATTTGTGAGAATGAATTAGAATGGATCGTACGAATGAATTAGAATGGATCGTATGAATGAATTAGAATTGATCGTACGAATGAATTAGAATGGTTACATTCGTGCGAATGAATTAGAATGGATCGTACGAATAGATTAGAATGGATCGTACGAATGGATTAGAACACATTGTACGAATGAACTAGAATAGATACATTTGTGTCAATGAATTAGATTGCATCGTACGAATGAATTTGAATGGATTGTACGAATGAATTAGAATGGATCGTACGAATGAATTTGAATGGATCATAAGAATGAATTAGAATAGATATATTCTTGCGAACGAATTAGAATGGATCGTATGAATCGAATTAGAATGGATCGTACAAATGAATTAGAATGGATATATTCGTGCGAATGAATTAGAATGGATCGAACGAATGAATTAGAATGGATCATACGAATGAATTAAAATGGATCGTATGAATGAATTAGAATGGATCGTACGAATGAATTAGAATGGATCGTACAAATGAATTAGAAAGGTTACATTTGTGAGAATGAATTAGATTGGATCGTACTAATGAATTAGAATGGATCATACGAATGGATTAGAATGGATCGTACGAATGGATTAGAATGGATCGTACGAATGAATTAGAATGGATCATACAAATGAATTAGAAAGGTTACATTCGTGAGAATGAATTAAAATGGATCGTGCGAATGGATTAGAATGGATCGTACGAATGAATTAGAATGGATCAAAGGAATGAATTAGAATGGATCGTACGAATGAATTAGAATGGTTACATTCGTGCGAATGAATTAGAATGGATCGTACGAATGGATTAGAATGGATCGTACGAATGGATTAGAATGGATCGTGGATCGTTCGAATGAATTAGAATGGATCGTACAAATGAATTAGAAAGGTTACATTTGTGAGAATGAATTAGAATGGATCGTACGAATGGATTAGAATGGATCGTACGAATGGATTAGAATGGATCGTGCGAATGAATTAGAATGGATCATACAAATGAATTAGAAAGGTTACATTCGTGAGAATGAATTAGAATGGATCGTACGAATGAATTAGAATGGATCAAGCGAATGAATTTGAATGGATCATACGAATGAATTAGAATGGATCAAACGAATGAATTAGAATGGATACATTCAAGCGAATGAATTAGAATAGATCGTAGGAATGAATTAGAATGGATCATACGAATGAATTTGAATGGATCGTGCGAATGAATTAGAATGGATTGTACGAAAGAATTAGAATAGATACATTCGTGCGAATGAATTAGAATGGATCGGATGAATGAATTAGAATGGATCGTACGATTCATTCTAATTCATTCGTACGATCCATTCTAATGCATTCGTACGATTCATTCTAATTCATTCGCACGATCCATTCAAATTCATTCGTATGATCCATTCTAATTTATTTGCACGAATATACGATCCATTCTAATTTATTCAACAGAATGTATCCATTGTAATTCATTCGTACAATCCATTGTAATTTATTCGTACAAATGTATCCATTCTAATTCATTCGTACAATCCATTCTAATTCATTTGTATGATTCATTCTAATTCATTCGAACGATCCATTCTAATTTATTCGTACGATCAATTCTAATTCATTCGCACGAATGTATCCATTCTAATTCATTCGCACAATCCATTCTAATTCATTCGCACGATCCATTCTAATTCATTCGTATGATCAATTCTAATTCATTCAATGAATTAGAATGGATACATTCATGCGAATGAATTAGAATGGATCGGACGAATGAATTAGAATGGATCGTACGATTCATTCTAATTCGTTCGTACGATCCATTCTAATTCATTCGTATGATCCATTCTAACTCATTCGGTGGATCCATTCTAATTCATTCGTACGATCCATTCTAATTCATTCGCACTATTCATTCTAATTCATTCGCATGATCTATTCTAATTCATTCGTACGATCCATTCTAATTCATTCGCATGAATATATCCATTCTAATTCATTTGTACGATCCATTCTAATTCATTCGTACAATGCGTTCTAATCCATTCGTATGATCCATTCTAATTCATTCCTATGATCCATTCTAATTCATTCGTACGATCCATTCTAATTCATTCGCTCGAATGTATCCATTCTAATTCATTCGTACGATCCATTCTAATTCGTTCATACGATCCATTCTAATTCGTTCGTACGAATGTATCCATTCTAATTCATTCGCACGATCCATTCTAATCCATTCGTACGATCCATTCTAATTCATTTGTACAAATGAATTAGAATGGATCGTATGAATGAATAAGAATGGATCGTACGAATGAATTAGAATGGATCGTCCGAATGAATTAGAATGAATCGTACGAATGCATTAGAATGGATACATTCGTGCGAATGAATTAGAATGGATCGTACGAATGAATTAGAATGGATCATACTAGTGAATTAGAAAGGTTACATTCATGAGAATGAATTAGAATGGATCGTACGAATGAATTCGAATGGATCATGCGAATGAGTTTGAATAGATCGTACGAATGAATTAAGATGGATCGAACGAATGAATTAGAATGGATACATTCGAGCGAATGAATTAGAATAGATCGTATGAATGAATTAGAATGGATCGTGCGAATGAATTAGAATGGATCGTACGAATGGATTAGAATGGATCGTACGAATGGATTAGAATGGATCGTACGAATGGATTAGAATGGATCGTGCGAATGAATTAGAATGGATCGTACGAATGAATTAGAATGGATCATGCGAATGAATTAGAATAAATCGTACGAATGCATTAGAATGGACAATTCGTGCGAATGAATTAGAATGGAACGTACGAATGAATTAGAATGGATCATACAAATGAATTAGAAAGGTTACATTCGTGAGAATGAATTAGAATGGATCATACAAATGAATTAGAATGGATCATGCGAATGAATTTGATTGGATCGTACGAATGAATTAGAATGGATCGAACGAATGAATTAGAATGGATACATTCAAGCGAATGAATTAGAATAGATCGTAGGAATGAATTAGAATGGATCGTGCGAATGAATTAGAATGAATCATACGAATGAATTAGAATGGATCGTACGAATGAATTAGAATGGATACATTCGTGCGAATGAATTAGAATGGATCGTACGAATGAATTAGAATGGATCGTACGAATGGATTAGAATGGATCGTACGAATGAATTAGAATAGATCGTACAAATGAATTTGAAAGGTTACATTTGTGAGAATGAATTAGAATGGATCGTACGAATGAATTAGAATGGATTAGAATGGATCGTGCGAATGGATACATTCGTGCGAATGAATTAGAATGGATCGTATGAATGAATTAGAATGGATCATAGGAATGAATTAGAATGGATCGTGCAAATGAATTAGAATGGATACATTCGTGCGAATGAATTAGAATGGATCGTACGAATGAATTAGAATGGTAACATTCGTGCGAATGAATTAGAATGGATAGTGCGAATGCATTAGAATGGATCATACAAATGAATTAAAATGGATCGTACAAATGAATTGGAATGGATTGTACGAATGAATTAGAATACATCATGTGAATGAATTAGAATGGATCGTACGTTTGAATTAGATTGGATTGTGCGAATGAATTAGAATGGATCGTGCGAATGAATTAGAATGGATTAGAATGGATCGTACGAATGGATTAGAATAGATCGTACGAATGAATTAGAATAGATCGTACAAATAAATTAGAAAGGTTACATTTGTGAGAATGAATTAGAATGGATCGTACGAATGAATTAGAATAGATCGTACGAATGGATTAGAATGGATCGTACGAATGGATTAGAATGGATCGAACGAATGAATTAGAATGGATTGTACGAATGAATTAGAATGGATCGTACGAATGGATTAGAATGGATCGTACGAATGGATTAGAATGGATCGTACGAATTAGAATGGATCGTACGAATGAATTAAAATGGATACATTCATACGACTGAGTTAGAATGGATCGTGCGAATTAATTAGAATGGATTGTACGAATGAATTTGAATGAATACATTTGTGCGAATGAATCTGAATGGATTGTATGAATGAATTACAATGGATAATACGAATGGATTAGTATGGATCGTACGAATGAATTAGAATGGATCATACAAATGAATTAGAATCGTTACATTCGTGAGAATGAATTAGAATGGATCGTACGAATGAATTAGAATGGATCATGCAAATAAATTTGAATGGATCGTACGAATGAATTAGAATGGATCGAACGAATAAATTAGAATGGATACATTCGAGCGAATGAATTAGAATAGATCGTAGGAATGAATTAGAATGGATCATACGAATGAATTAGAATGGATCGTGTGAATGAATTAGAATGGATTGTACGAATAAATTAGAATGGATACATTCGTGCGAATGAATTAGAATGGATCGTACGAATGAATTAGAATGAATCGTACGAATGAATTAGAATGGATCGTATGAATGAATTAGAATGGATACATTAGTACGAATAAATTAGAATGGATTGTACGAATGAATTAGAATGAATGTAACCATTCTAATTCATTCGTACGATCCATTCTAATCCATTCGTACGATCCATTCTAATTCATTCGCACGAATGTATCCATTCTAATTCATTCGTACAATCTATTCTAATTCATTCGCACGATTCATTCTAATTCATTCGTATGATCCATTCTAATTCATTCCTACGATCTATTCTAATTCATTCGCTCGAATGTATCCATTCTAATTTATTCGTTCGATCCATTCTAATTCATTCGTACGATCCATTCAAATTCATTCGCATGATCCATTCTAATTCATTCGTAAGATCCATTCTAATTCATTCGCACAAATGTATCCATTCTAATTCATTCGTACGATCTATTCTAATTCATTCGCTCGAATGTATCCATTCTAATTCATTCGTACGATCCATTCTAATTCATTCGTACGATCCATTCTAATCCATTCGTATGATCCATTCTAATTCATTCGTACAAATGAATTAGAATGGATCGTACGAATGAATTAGAATGGATCGTACGAATGGATTAGAACGCATTGTATGAATAAATTAGAATGGATCGTACGAATGGATTAGAATGGATCGAACTTCCTACGAATGGGTTAGAATGGTTCATACGAATGAATTAGAATGGATCGTACAAATGAAATAGAATGGATCATACGAATGAATTAGAATGGATCGTCCGAATGAATTAGAATGGATTGTACGAATGAATTAGAATGGATACATTCGTGCGAATGAATTAGAATGGATCGGACGAATGAATTAGAATGGATCGTACAAATGAATTAGAATGGATCATGCGAATGAATTAGAATGAATCGTACGAATACATTAGAATGGATACATTCGTGCGAATGAATTAGAATGGATCGTACGAATGGATTAGAATGGATCGTACGAATGAATTAGAATGGATCGTACAAATGAATTAGAAAGGTTACATTTGTGAGAATGAACTAGAATGGATCGTATGAATGAATTAGAAGGGATCGTACGAATGAATTAGAATTGATCGTACGAATGAATTAGATTGGTTACATTCGTGCGAATGAATTAGAATGGATCGTACGAATAGATTAGAATGGATCGTACGAATGGATTAGAACGCATTGTACGAATGAACTAGAATAGATACATTTGTGTCAATGAATTAGATTGCATCGTACGAATGAATTTGAATGGATTGTACGAATGAATTAGAATGGATCGTACGAATGAATTTGAATGGATCATACGAATGAATTAAAATAGATATATTCATGCAAACGAATTAGAATGGATCGTACGAACGAATAAGAATGGATCGTATGAACAAATTAGAATGGATCGTACGAATGAATTAGAATGGATATATTCGTGTGAATGAATTAGAATGGATCGAACGAATGAATTAGAATGGATCATACGAATCAATTAGAATGGATCCTATGAATGAATTAGAATGGATCGTACGAATGAATTAGAAGGGATCGTACAAATGAATTAGAAAGGTTACATTTGTGAGAATGAATTAGAATGGATCGTACGAATGAATTAGAATGGATCATACGAATGGATTAGAATGGATCGTATGAATGGATTAGAATGGATCGTACGAATGAATTAGAATGGATCATACAAATGAATTAGAAAGGTTACATTCGTGAGAATGAATTAGAATGGATCGTGCGAATGAATTAGAATTGATCATACGAATGAATTAGAATGAATCGTACGAATGAATAAGAATGGATCGTACGAATGAATTAGAATGGATACATTCGAGCGAATGAATTAGAATAGATCGTAGGAATGAATTAGAATGGATCATACGAATGAATTAGAATGGATCGTGTGAATGAATTAGAATGGATCGTACGAATTAATTAGAATGGATACATTCGTGCGAATGAATTAGAATGGATTGTATGAATGAATTAGAATCAATCGTACGAATGAATTAGAATGGATCGTACGAATGAATTAGAATGGATACATTTGTACGAATAAATTAGAATGGATTGTATGAATAAATTAGAATAGATACATTCTTGCGAATAAATTAGAATGGATCGTATATTCGTGCAAATAAATTAGAATGGATCATACGAATGAATTAGAAGGGATCGTGCGAATGAATTATAATGAATCATATGAATGCATTAGAATGGATCGTACGAATGGATTAGAATGAATCATACGATCCATTCTATTTCATTCGTCTGATCCATTCTAATTCATTCGCACGAATGTATCCATTCTAATTCATTCGTACAATCCATTCTAATTCATTCGCACGATCCATTCTAATTCATTCGTATGATACATTTTAATTCATTCCTACGATCTATTCTAATTCATTCACTCAAATGTATCCATTCTAATTCATTCGTTCGATCCATTCTAATTCATTCGTACGATCCATTCAAATTCATTTGCATGATCCATTCTAATTCATTCGTACGATCCATTCTAATTCATTCTCATGAATGTAACATTTCTAATTCATTTGTATGATCCATTCTAATTCATTCGTACGATCCATTCTAATCCATTCATACAATCCATTCTAATCCATTCGTACGATCCATTCTAATTCACTCGTACGATCCATTCTAATTTATTTGCACGAATATACGATCCATTCTAATTTATTCGCAAGAATGTATCCATTCTAATTTATTCGTACAATCCATTCTAATTTATTCGCTCGAATGTATCCATTCTAATTCATTCGTACGATCCATTCTAATTCATTCGTACGATCCATTCTAATTCATTCGTACGATCCATTCTAATTCATTCGCATGAACCATTCTAATTCATTCGTACGATCGATTCTAATTCATTCGCACGATCCATTCTAATTCATTCGTACGATCCATTCTAATTCATTCCTATGATCCATTCTAATTCATTCGTACGATCTATTCTAATTTATTCGCTCAAATGTATCCATTCTAATTCATTCGTACGATCCATTCTAATTTATTCGTACGATCCATTCTAATTCATTATCACGAATGTAACCTTTCTAATTCATTTGTATGTATCTATTCTAATTCATTCGTACGATCTATTCTAATTCGTTCATACGATCCATTCTAATTCATTCGTATGATCCATTCTAATTCATTCGTACGATCCATTCTAATACATTCGTACGATCCATTCTAATCCATTCGTACGATCCATTCTAATTCATTCATATGAATGTATCCATTCTAATTTATTCGTACGATCCAGTCTAATTCATTCGTACGATCCATTCTAATTCATTTGCACGAATGTATCCATTCTAATTCATTCATACAATCCATTCTAATTCATTCGCACGATCCATTCTAATTCATTCCTACGATCCATTCTAATTCATTCGTATGAATGAATTCTAATTCATTCGCACGAATGTATCCATTCTAATTCAGTTGCACGATCCATTCTAATTCATTCCTATGATCCATTCTAATTCATTCGTACGATCCATTCTAATTCATTCGCTCGAATGTATCCATTGTAATTCATTCGTACGATCCATTCAAATTCATTCGTACGATCCATTCTAATTTATTCATACGATCAATTCTAATTCATTCGCACGATCCATTCTAATTCATTCGGTACGATCCATTCTAATTCATTTGCATGAATGTATACATTCTAATTTATTCGTACGATCCATTCTAATTTATTCGCACGATCTATTCTAATTCATTCGTACAATCCATTCTAATTCATTCCTATGATCCATTCTAATTCATTCGTACGTTCCATTCTAATCCATTCGTACGATCCATTCTAATCCTTTCGTACGATCTGTTCTAATCCATTCGTACGATACATTCTAATTCATTCGTACGATCCATTCTAATTCATTCTCACAAATGTAACCATTCTAATTCATTTGTACGATCCATTCTAATTCGTTCTTATGATCCATTCTAATTCATTTGTACGATCTATTCTAATCCATTCGTGCGATCCATTCTAATTCATTCACACGAATGTTACCATTCTAATTTATTCGTACGATCCATTCTAATTCATTCGTACGATCCATTCTAATCGAATTAGAATGAATCGTACGAATGCATTAGAATGAATCGTACGAATGAATTAGAATGAATCGTACGAACGAATTAGAATGGATCGTACGAACGAATTTGAATGGATCGTATGAACGAATTAGAATGGATCGTACGAATGAATTAGAATGGATACAATCGAGCGAATGAATTAGAATGGATCATACGAATGAATTAGAATGGATCGTAGGAATGAATTAGAATGGATCGTACGAATGAATTAGAATGGTTACATTCGTGCGAATGAATTAGAATGGATCGTACGAATGGATTAGAATGGATCGTACGAATGAATTAGAATGGATCATACAAATGAATTAGAAAGGTTACATTTGTGAGAATGAATTAGAATGGATCGTACGAATGGATTAGAATGGATCGTACGAATGAATTAGAATGGATCGTACGAATGCATTAGAATGGATACATTCGTGCGAATGAATTAGAATGGATCGTACGAATGAATTAGAATGGATCGTGCGAATGAATTAGAATGGATCATACGAATGAATTAGAATGGATACATTGGTGCGAATGAATTAGAATGGATCGTACGAATGAATTCGAATGGATCGTACGAATGAATTAGAATGGATCGTACGAATGAATTAGAATGGATCGTGCGAATGAATTAGAATGGATTGTACGAATGAATTAGAAAGGTTATATTCGTGAGAATGAATTAGAATGGATCGTACGAATGAATTAGAATGGATCGTACGAATGAATTAGAATGGATACATTCGAGCGAATTAATTAGAATGGATCGTACGAATGAATTCGAATGGATCGTGCGAATGAATTAGAATGGTTATGTTCGGGGGATTTTTCGTTGGTCCGTGCGGGCTGCCTGCAAGACAAAGAAAAGAGAACGTGAGAACGGCTGGCTCCCTTAGGAGCGCAGACCCTCCGACGCTCAAGTCAGTCCCGGTGGCACAACGGCAAGCTGTTGTATACCAAAGTGGTAGGGAAAAGGATTTCGAACCTGTACTATGGAGCCTGGGGGTGAGCATTTATAGCAATCGGCGGCCTACCGTGGCCTGACGCGTGGAGATTCTTCCAGGGCCTTCCAGACCCCCCACGTTCTGGCTCGCGTGGGTCTGATAGTCCTTGGTACTCGCGCCCTGACATTCTGTCGTTAAGCCTGCCAGGCGGTTTGAGTGGGGGAGAGCATCTTTCTTGTCGCTGCCAGCTGGCTGTTCTGGAATGTTCAAGTCCGGGCGATCTCAGGGAGGAAGCAAAGGCAAGCTCGCCCGGCACTGCTCCGTCCTTTCGTTCATATTTATCAAGAGTCGGACCTCGCGGGGGCAACGTCTTCGATAAACAGGGGTCAGGGCGAGCTCCGGAGTGAGCTAAGCGAGCTCCTGGCGAGCTTGGCGAACTCCTGAGAGAGCTTAGGCGAACTTCTGAACGAGCTTGGCGAGCTCCGGAGCGAGCTTGGGCGAGCTCCTGAGAGAGCTTAGGCGAGCTCCTGAGAGAGCTTAGGGTTGCTCCCGAGCAAGCTTAGGCGGGCTCCTGGGCGATCTTGGGTAGCTCCTGCATGAGCCAGGGGCGTTTGCGGCGCCGGTGTCTTTGTTATGCATGACGGTCTAACTCCCGCTACAACTGCAAGCGAGTTCTTGCGCGGGCTTGGCGAGCTCCGGGGCGAGCTTAGGCGAGCTCCGGGGCGAGCTTAGCGAGCTCCTGAGCGAGCTTAGGCGAGCTCCTATAAGTGCCCTTGGCCTAGGCCCCTTCAGCCTAATGTGGATCTCGCTCCCTGTCAAGGTGATTTGGTGAGCACGGGGGGGGGGGGGGGGGGGGGGGGGGGGGGGGGGGGGCGAACTCCAGGGCAGATTTCAGCTACCCCCAACATTACCCCCTCCTGAGGGAGCGACCAAGGAGACTTTGGCGCTTGCTCAGGAGTCTTATTGCACACGACGGTCGAGAGCTTTGACTGTCAGTATTTCACAAACACTGGGCGGGCCACGAGCATCAGCTACGAGCGATCTCCTTCCGATGCGAGCTCGTCACATACGGTCAGGGTCTGCCTCGAGCGAGCTGCGGGCGCCTGCCGCGAGCGGTCTGCGTCGAGAGTTTTGACTCTCAGTACTCCACAAACACTGGGCGGGCCGGGAGCGTCAGCCGTGAACGATCTCCTTCAGGTGTGAGCTTGTCACACGTGGTCAGGGTCTGCCTCGGGCGAGCTGCGGGCACCTGCCACGAGCGGTCTGCACCGAGAGTTTTGACTGCCAGTACTTCACAAACGCTGGGCGGGCCGGGAGCGTCAGCCGCGAGCGATCTCCTTCCGGTGCGAGCTTGTCACACGCGGTCAGGGTCTGCCTCGGGTGAGCTGCGGGCACCTGCCACGAGCGGTCTGCGCCGAGAGTTTTGACTGCCAGTACTTCACAAACGCTGGGCGGGCCGGGAGCGTCAGCCGCGAGCGATCTCCTTCCGGTGCGAGCTTGTCACACGCGGTCAGGGTCTGCCTCGGGCGAGCTGCGGGCACCTGTCGCGAGCGGTCTTGTGACTTGGGTATCGCACCAAATCTCCAACGGTCGCTTCACCTTAAATGCGGCGCGAGGCTCAATACTGATACAGCGAATCTCATAATGAGATCCCGATCGGTGTGAGACACGTGTCTCCTCCTCATTCGCTCTTCTTCTGTCAGTAAATGACAGTGTCGGTGCCGGCGCAGCCTTTTCTACGCGTGGCCCACATGGCGCTTGACGATTGGAAAGAAACAAGCTGTCGCTTCGATCACCGTCACGTCGCCTCACCGTGCGCGCTCGGGCATTAACTGCGGATCGATTCACCTGTCTCTCACTTGCCTATAAATAGGGGATGGGGGACGATTTTTACCGTCGCGTGAAAAACAGCTCTCCCTTCTCCTTCTGCTTCTGCTTTCAGCTCGCAGCTCGCAGCTCGCTCACACCCCCTTGCTCTTATGGCTTCTTCTGCTGCTGCTTCTTCTGCTGCTGCCGCTTTCTCCCATGAGGAACCTCTCAACGTCGCCCCCATTTCGGTGCTTGAACCTGGCATCGAGGAGGTTCCCTCAAGGGAGCCCGCCGTTGTCTGGTTTAATGACATCGGCGGGGCGCCGATCCCTGCTAGCTTACGCTCCACGGCGAACATTCCTCAGGAGCTCGCCATCCTTCCCTTCCCGCACTCGGGGAGGCCGCTCTCCGGTACGGCGGTCTCCGTGGGGCAGATTTGGTCAGGGCTCCGGCTACCCCTGAACCACCTTGCCAGCGAGCTACTGGAACTGGCGGGCTTGTGCCCTGCTCAGCTTCCAGGAAACTCATGGGGGATCCTCTACGGGCTTTCTCGAATTGAGGAAGCCCTCAACGTGAGGATCCCCCTTGCCTACCTCCTGAAGAAGTGGTTCCTCAAGCCAGGGACCGCCTTCATCGAGGCGGGCTGCGGCCAGTTTTATCTCACTGGTCGCACTGGCGAGGTACTTCCGTTCACCGCCGTTGAGAACAAGGACCGAACTGGAAACAGTATCCGTTCGTGATCGACGGCGACTGGCGAGGTCCTCAAGCCGGCGTCCCCTCTCTTCTCGGCAGACCGCCTCTCCCTGTCTTCAAGGAGATCGCGGAATACCGGCCCAAAGGTAAGAAGTGCATCGCCGCAGCCCGTGAAAGATCGCTCGACGAGGCGATTCTGGACTTCCTCAGGGGTCGAACCCTCGAGAAGGTCCTCCAGCCGGACTTCTCCTTCCTCTGGAAGGATCTACGGACCGGAACCATCACCACCCGGCAGAAGGTGATACGGAAGAAGGTCGCGGTCTCCCGGCCTGCTACCGTGACCTCCGCTGCGGGGACCTCGGCGAAGAAGGGGAAGAAGCGGGCTTCCCCCATCCAGGTCGCCGACAAGGACACCCTCGAGATGCTCCACGAGGAGGATGTCGTGCCACCGCCGCCACCAACCCGCGAAGCAGCCACAGGTCAGGCGACCTCTCTTTCTCTCATTTCTCCGAGGGCCCCAGTCCCGGAGCCTCGGCGACGTCGCATTTCCTTCGTCGAGCCCGAGGATCCGCGCGTCGAGCTTCTTCTCAGCATGGCGGAAGTGGAGTCCCCAATGGCTGAAGTGCTGATGCGCGGATTCCCTGGCGACCTGACTAAAACTCTCTTTATTGCGGTGATGAACCCAGAGGAGGGCGCTTCACAGAAGAAGGCGAGGAAGAAGAAGACCCCCTCAGCCCGCCCATCGGGAGAGGACAACTCTGTTCGGGAGGCTCGCGAAGCCTTCCAACAGGCCCTCGAAGAGCGGAGGAAGGCCGCCCTCGTGGAGGCGGGCTTGGGATCAGACGATGATCTCAGCGCGACCTCCAGCTCTGAGGATGAGGAGCGGGCTACGGAAGATGAGCCCGTGGCTACAACTGCGGGGCTTCCCCCGCCCTTCGAGGGACTAGCTCCGGCGGGCTCAACCGTTCCACTTGCTCCGAGCACGACACCAACACCGGCCGCGCCTGCTCCCAGCACGCCCGCGCCTGCGCCTGCGCCCTCTACTGCCAGCACTCCTGCGTCCGAGCCCGCGCCTGCGTATGCTATCAGTGCGCCCGCGCCCGAGCCCGCGCCTGCCATTCTTGAGGTTCCTCCTCTCCCGGAGCTAGGCGGGCTGGTCTACTGGTCTCCGGACCTGGGGGCCATCCTGGACGACCTTCCGAGCTCCAGCTCGGAGGCCTCGGAACCAGCCGTGCCTCCCCTTACCAAGGAAGGGGAGCCGGCGCTCAAGGGGGCGAGCCCGCCGCTACTACCGTCGGTCAAGGGGGGAGCAGGCCGCCTCTGTTGATACAGAGGTTGCCCAACTGCGCCAGCGGGCTACCACTCTCACCACGGGGCTAGCCTCGGTCAAGGACGCCCAAGCCCGCGCCCTCGCAGACCTACAAGAGGCGACCAAAGCCAAAGAGGCCGCCTAGAAAGAGATCATCGAGCTCCGGAGCCAGGTGGCGGCCTCCCGGGATGAGATCGCGGTGCTGAAGGAGGCACATCTTCGCGACCTTAACTCCCAGCGAGAGCGCCTCCAGTCGCAGCTGGGCGAGCTTCTCAAGAAGGGCGCGCTGGACGCCATTGAGAAATACAAGGCCGAAAGGTCAAAGAAGAGGAAGCGCGGCGGCGACGATGAGGGCGCTGGCGCGGGCCCCGCTTAGGCTGTATCTCTTTGTAATCTTTAAACAATGAATGAAATGAATACTTTTTGAGTCTGCTTGTTTCTATTTCTTTCTCTGTCTTACTCACGAGTCCGCTTCAGGAGTTTCGCAGCGATCTCGAGAGCGATACCCCGGGCGAGGCAGCTAATTCGATTCAACCTTTTTATTTTAAAGTATATGCAAACAAAAAACTCGGCATGCTCGTAAAAACTCAATAGTCTCTGAGCCCGGAAAACGTTTAAGCGAACCAAAAGACTTCAAAAACATCCCTACACTCAGAGACTTAAACCATTTTTATTTTTAAAGGAAACTAATAAGTGCTAGCTGCCCCCTGCCCGGTTAATTCCTCTCGATGATCCTGTTCGGCGGGCTCGCCTTTCGAGGGGTACGCCAACGCCAGGATGCTTCCGTTCATGGCAGGTGAACGCGAAGGATCCTGGTTAGGTTTAGAGTCCACTAGGCAGCGGACTTCCCCGGGAAGCTCAAGGTCGCCCACTGGCTGCCTCTGAGGATCCTGATCTTGCTTTAAGTCCGCACAACGGCGGACTGCCCCGGGAAGCTCAAGGTCGCCCACTGGCTGCCTCTGAGGATCCCGGTCTTGCTTTAAGTCCGCACAACGGCGGACTGCCCCGGGAAGCTCAAGGTCGCCCACTGGCTGCCTCTGAGGATCTCGGTCTTGCTTTAAGTCCGCACAACGACGGACTGCCCCGGGAAGCTCAAGGTCGCCCACTGGCTGCCTCTGAGGATCCCGGTCTTGCTTTAAGTCCGCACAACGGCGGACTGCCCCGGGAAGCTCAAGGTCGCCCACTGGCTGCCTCTGAGGATCCCGGTCTTGCTTTAAGTCCGCACAACGGCGGACTACTTTGTAGATCAAGCGAGCTCTTGCTGTGCCGAGCTTCCGAGTTAAATTGTTGAAACCTCCATCGTTCATTCATAACTTCCTCAGAAGATGATTTACAAAAATTTCCTTAGGCATAAAACTTGCGAAGGTGCGAGCATTCCAAGGTCGCTCTAACAGGTCGCCTCCAGCGGTCATCAACCGGTAAGCCCCAGAGCTTCCTGCTTCGTGTACTATGTAGGGGCCTTCCCAGTTCGCTGCGAGCTTTCCTGCATTAGGCTCTTGTGTGTTTGCGAACACCTTTCTCATCACCAGATCGCCGGCCTTGAATGCCCGATGGCAGACTCTCTTGTCGTAGGCGTGCTTCATTTCCTGTCTATATCCGGCGAGGTGTAGATTGGCGCGCTCTCGTCTTTCTTCGAGCTGATCAAGGGAGTCGGCGAGCAGAGCATCATTATCGACCTCATCTGCAGCAAGCTTTCTTTCGGTCGGCAGCTCGGCTTCGATGGGTAGCACCGCTTCGCACCCGTAAGTTAGGCTGAAGGGTGATTCATTGGTCGAGCAACGTGGAGTGATACGATAAGCCCATAGCACGCCGTCAAGCTCCTGCTCCCACAGTCCTTTCTTTCCTTCCAACCTTTTCTTGAGGTTGTCTAGGATTACACGGTTCGTAGCTTCAGCCTGCCCGTTGTGGGGGAAAATCTTCGTGCCGACCCGAAGACCTTCGCAGCACCAGTCAATTGAAGTTAATGTAGACTTCGAAGATCGTTGGTCGATCTGTTGATCGAAGTTGAAGCTTTTGATATATAAACAGAGAGATGCAATCAGAGAGTAGACACGAGAGGTGATCTCGGAGTTCAGCCGAAGCCTACGTCTCCGTGCTATAGGGAGCAACCCGAATTCACTAACACTTATGTCGAAGTGATCTCGATAGGCCGAGTATCACTAGAAACACTCTGATCTCTTCGAAGGAGAGAAGAAGATCAAAGAGAGATGGTAGATGGGAAGTTGGAAATCCCAGAGCTCTGGTTTTTAGAACTGAGAGTTCGATCTGCCCTCTTGGATTTCGATCCATTTACATTTGAAGGCTCTGCTATTTATAGGATTTTCTGGTGGTAAATGGCGGTTTTCTGCTGTCGTATCTGTGGATCCTCCAGGTAAGGCTGGTGGGTCCCGCTGTGGTACTCGGGGGCCCACCAGGCAGGGCCGGTGGGTCCCGCTGTGGTACTCGGGGGCCCACCAGGCAGGGCCGGTGCCGCTGTTGTCTTTGGGGGCCCACCAGGCAGGGCCGGTGGGTCCCGCTGTTGTCTTCGGGGGCCCACCAGGCAGGGCCGGTGGGTCCCGCTGTGGTACTCGGGGGCCCACCAGGCAGGGCCAGTGGGTCCCGCTGTTTGCAGACTTCTTGCCAAAATTTGCACCCACACCCGTTGCTTTGAGGGTACCTTGGGGACGAGAACCTTAGGTCGACCCCATATTCAACACAAAAGCTTCTGATCAAGCGATTGTCGAACTGGCGACCATTGTCGGTGACTAGCACTCGAGGCAGCCCAAAGTGGCAGAAGATATTCTTCCAAAGGAAGTCCTTTACTTGCTTCTCACCAATTTTAGCCAGCGGGACCGCTTCTACCCATTTGGTGAAGTAGTCCGTAGCTACTAAGATGAATTTCTTCTGCCGGGCTGACACAGGGAAAGGTCCCACAATGTCCAACCCCCATTGCTGGAAAGGCCAGGGGCTCGCCAGAGGGTGCAGTTCTTCTGCGGGCATATGATTCGTCGTGGCGTGCTTCTGGCATTGGATGCACCTCTGGGCGACCTTCAAAGCGTCTTGCTCCAGAGTGGGCCACCAGTACCCTTGCCTTCATACTTTCGTAGCTAGAGATCGCCCACCAGCGTGGTTTCCCAGCTCGCCAGAGTAGATGCAATTCAGTGCTTCTTCGGTCTCCGGACTCTCGATGCAACGAAGATTCGGCCCGCCAAAAGATCTTCGAAAAAGGTGATCCCAGCGAATGAGATAGCGACCAGCGCATTTCTCCACTCGTCGGGCTTCCTCTCTTCCTTCTGGAAGCTTGCCCTTCTGAAGAAAATGAAGAATGGGAACGGTCCACCCGCCGGGTGATACATCGGTAGAAACTTGGTTAACAGCGGGCTCCATCATTTGGAGCCGAGACTGATTTTGGACCTCGATTAGAATCTGGCGAGCTTCTGATGTTCCCAGTAGGGAGGCGGCGTTTGCCAAGGCATCAGCTCGCCTATTATCGGCTCGCGGAATTTGCTCGAAAGAGATCTTTTCGAACTCCGCGGCCTTGTCCTTTACTAGATCTACGTAGCCCGCCATTCGTGCATCCCGGGAGGCGTACTCCCCATTGATTTGGCAAATAATTAGCTGGGAATCACTAAAGACTTTCAAGCGTTTGGCGCCTACCTCTTGAGCGAGCTCCAAACCAGCCAGCAGCGCCTCATATTCCGCCTCATTATTGGTAGCGGCGAAATCCAGCCGGACTGATTTCTCCAGAAGTACTGACTGGGCGATCAGTGCGACCCCGATCCCAGCCCCCAAAGCGTTGGAGGATCCATCGACGAATAATTCCCAGCCCGCCACCTCTGAACGCTCAGCTGGAGGAAGCTCGCCTTGGTTGTCCAAGAACCTCGCCTTCCCAGGGTGTGCCTCAGTTGGCTCATCCTCCTGGTACTGGACTGGCTCTTCTATGGGGAAGTCCGCCAAGAAATCGGCGAGAGCCTGCCCTTTGACAGCAACTCGAGGGACATACTCCAAACCATAGGCGGCGAGCTCGGCAGACCATCGATACAACCTGCCGGCTACCGAAGGCCTGGAAAGCGCGCTCTTCAGGGGGTGCTCTATGATGACTTTGACGGTGTGCGCCGAGAAGTAGGGGTGAAGATTTCTCACGGTAAGGACCAAGGCCAATGCGACCTTCTCGATTGGTCGATACCGGAGCTCGGCGGGAAGCATCGTGTGGCTCACAAAGTAGACAGGTCGCTCTACCTTTGCTTCTTCCACTACAAGGACCCCGCTTACTGCATTCTCCGTGACCGCGAGATATACGCCGAGCTCGGCGCCATCTTTTGGTGCCGCTAGGATCGGCGGGCTCGCCAGATAGTCCTTGATCTTCTGAAAAGCACGCTCGCACTTTTCATCCCAATAAATGCTCGCTCCTTTTCGTAGCAGCTCGAAAAGAGGTCGGCAGTTGTCTGAGGATTTGGAGATGAACCGATTGAGCGTGGCGATTCGCCCGCTCAACCTCTGGACTTCCTGCCGGGTTCTTGGTGCCGGCATTTTGACAAGTGCTCGGATTTGCCCAGGGTCAGCTTCGATCCCCCTGTGGGTGACCAGGTACCCAAGGAATTTCCCAGAAGTCCCCCTGAATGCGCACTTCGCCGGGTTTAGCCTCATTTGGTACTTCCTCAGTATTTCGAAGGTTTCACGGAGATCGGCAACATGCCTCTCTCGCTCCCGACTCTTTACCAGGAGGTCGTCTACATAAACTTCGACATTTCTACCGATCTGATTTTTAAACATCTGAGTGACTAACCTTTGGTAGGTCGCTCCAGCGTTCTTAAGTCCGAAAGGCATCACTCGATAGCAGTATAGCTTCTGGTAGCCCGCTCCAGAGTAGAAGGCGGTCTTCTCCTGATCGTCGACGTGGAGAGGTATCTGGTTATACCCAGAATATCCATCCATGAAGGACAGGGCCTGGAACCCGATAGCTGCGTCGACCAGCGCGCCTATTCTCGGAAGAGGAAAATCGTCCTTCGGGCATGCCTTATTAAGGTCGGAGAAGTCAATACACACTCTGACCTCTCCGCTCTTCTTGGGCACCGCCACGATATTAGAGATCCACTCGGGGAAGTGCGCCTCGCGGATGAAGCCAGCTCGCTCTAGCTTGTCTATCTCCGCCGCTACTGCAACGGACTTCGCAGCAGGTATGTGCCGAGCTTTCTGCTTGACCGGCGGGAACTCCTTCACGGTGTGCAAACGATGACAGACGACCTCCGGGTCAATCCCTGGCATGTCCGCGAAGCTCCAGGCGAATACGTTGCGGTATTCCCTGAGCAAGTTGGTTATGGCCAGGACCTCGCCCTCGGTTAACGAGGTCCCGAGACTAACAATTCTCGGCCCTTCTTTGCCGCTAATGTCGATCTCCTGAAGTGGTTCGGCAACTGGAAAACTTCCTCTCTTGGGGGTTGTTAGGCGACCTTCCTCCAACTTAAGATCCACACCGCTCCCACCCGAGGATAGAGTAGGGGACTTAGGCGAGGAGGCCCCCAGCGGGCTCCCCAGGAGCTCGCTCGTATCGGGCGGTAATTGCTAGGAGGGTGCGGGCCTCTTGGCCTCGGTGACCTCCATGTCCATGAGGTGAGGAACATCCTGCTCATATCTGGTTACGGTTACCTGATCCCCCCGAATAACTACGACCCCGCTCGTGGTTGGAAATTTGAGGGCCTGATGGTTGGGTGAAGATACCGCCTTCATCTGCCTTAGCCAAGGCCGCCCAAGGATGGCATTAAAGGCGGAATTCTCGTCCACTACCGCGAAGCGGACTTGGCGAGCCTCCGGGCCCGCGGTCACGGTAAGGGTTATCTCTCCTGCCACTTTGGCGACCTCACCGGTGAATCCACTGAGGGAGCTCGTCGAGGGAGACAGGTCGGCAAGTCTCAACCCCATTCGCAGGTAGGCCGACAGAAAAAGGATGTTGACGGTGCTCCCCGAATCAACTAGAGCTCGCCTCATCTCGATGTTGGCCATCATCAGGCGTATGACGAGGGGGTCATTGTGGGGCGTGACAACCCCAGTCATGTCATCTTCCGAAAACCAGAGGAAATCGAGGGCTTCCACCCTTGGTGCTCGGAGTAAAGTAGGAGTTAGCGAGACGAAAAATACCTTCTGCGCCCACTCCATCTCCCTGACTCGTCGGCGGGCTTCGTTACTGGATCTCGGGCCGCTCAGCCGCCCGCTAATGGTATGGCAGATCGCCGATCCTCCCGGGGGAGGCGGAGGTAAGGCGGGCTCCGTGAGTTCTGGGCGATCTCCCTCCCGAGGGGCTCATTCTGGAATCACCTCGAACCTCCTCGGGGGCGAGATGAATTGGTTCAAGTACCCCAAGGCGACCAAATCCTCCAGGTGGTTCTTCAGAGCCCGGCATCTATTAGTGTGATGCCCAGGGCTTCGATAAAAAGCGCATCGCTGCGAGTTGTCGGTAGAGCCGGGCTCTCCGACCTGCAGGGGTGGCGGGTACTGGAAGAAAGGCTCATTCCGAATCTGATGGAAGATTTGCCCTGGGGAATGGGTTAGCACGGTGAAGTCCTGCTCCCCGGGTCCCGGAGGCAGGCGCTAGTTCGCCGGCCTTCCAGCGACCACCGCGGGGGCTTCAGTGGGCTGTACAGCAGGAGCTGCGAGCGGTCCGGGCAAAGGCACCGCCAGTGGTACCTTCCTCCTCTCCACGGCCTTAACGACAAGTGGTCGCAGGGCCGGAGGAGGTCGCTGCTCGACTGCCTTTCCCTTCCGGTCTAACACAGCGTCTTCGAGCTTGATGTGTTGCTGGACCAGGGCAAATAGTTCAACCATCATGCGAGGATCCTTGATCACTAGAGCGTCATGAAGCTTGCCCCCCTCAGGGAGGGCGCTTCTGAAAGCACTCACTACGGTACGATCTTGGCCCGCCGTGTCTTCCAGAGCGAGGTAGGCGCTTCGGAATCGCGTTGCGAAGCACCGGAGCGTCTCGCGAGCTCCCATGGCTAAGGTAAACAGAGACTCGATTCTCTTCGGGGGCTGCCTATTGCAGCGATACTGCTCCAGGAATAGCCTAGAGAGAGTTGGAAAGTCGGGGATCATGCCGGGCGGCAACTTGTGGAACCAGTTCAATGCCGAGCCGGTCAAACTGCTCGGGAATGCTCGGCACAGGACATGGTCTTGGTCCCGGAAAAACAAAAGCTTTCTGTAGGCCAAGAGATGGTCAACGGGATCCTGCGACCCATCGAACAATACAAACTTTGGGGGGGTCCAGTGGTGCGGAAAACCCCCTTGGTGTACCTCGCTGGTGAAAGGCGAGCTACCTCCGTGAGCGGCGAGGTCTTCCAGTAAATCTACTGGCGCACTAGATCGCTACCAGTGCCCGGGGAGAACTCCCAGAGGCGGCTGCGCAGGTCCTAGGCGGTCTGTACGCTCCCTCGTGGCAAGGTCGGACCCACCCCGCGGCGATCCTCGGGGGCTGCCGCTCGGCGGCCTCCTTGCTGTCCGCCCGTGGATTCCTTCAGCGCGTCAGTTGGTCGGTGGGAGGCCGTTGCCTCGCGAGCTTCGGAAGGTATAACCACCGCGGGCTCTTTCCCTCGTCGCCGATGGCGCGGGTCGCGATCCCGCTCTAGAGACCTTGCCTCCGACCCGTCAGAATCGACGCTCCGGCTACGGCGGCAAGGGATGGTCGCGCGTGAGGTCGCCTGGTTGCTAGACCGCTGGGTTACTAGCTTTTGCAACCTCGTGAGCGAGGTTTCCAGCACCCCGCGCACGGCCGCTCTCCCGACTGGGGGTTCCGGATGGGAAACCTGCCGCGTCGGAGCGGCCGTGGGTGGGCGCGATATTGACGTCGGTGGTCGCATCGGAGACACCGTCTTCGCCTGCCCAGACCGTCGGCTGGCCGCCGGAGCCTGACGCAATTGCGTCAGTTCCTCCATCATGGCCCGCTGGGTGGCCAACATTTCCAACAAGAGTTGGTCACTGAGCGGGACCTGGGGCTGAGGGGTCTCAACAGGAGGCTCGCTGCGCTCAGATCTCGCACGGGTCCTCGGTCGCCTGCGTCCCCTTATCGCCGGAGCCATCTTTGGGGTTATGAGAGCCAACGACGCTCAACCGCGTGGCCGTGGGCGTTCTCGCAGGAACCAGTCGAAGATCCCACAGACGACGCCAAATGTTCGGGGGATTTTTCGCTGGTCCGTGCGGGCTGCCTGCAAGACAAAGAAAAGAGAACGTGAGAACGGCTGGCTCCCTTAGGAGTGCAGACCCTCCGACGCTCAAGTCAGTCCCGGTGGCACAACGGCGAGCTGTTGTATACCAAAGTGGTAGGGAAAAGGATTTCGAACCTGTACTATGGAGCCTGGGGGTGAGCATTTATAGCAATCGGCGGCCTACCGTGGCCTGACGCATGGAGATTCTTCCAGGGCCTTCCAGACCCCCCACGTTCTGGCTCGCGTGGGTCTGACAGTCCTTGGTACTCGCGCCCTGACATTCTGTCGTTAAGCCTGCCAGGCGGTTTGAGTGGGGGAGAGCATCTTTCTTGTCGCTGCCAGCTGGCTGTTCTGGAATGTTCAAGTCCAGGCGGTCTCCGGGAGGAAGCAAAGGCAAGCTCGCCCGGCACTGCTCCGTCCTTTCGTTCATATTTATCAAGAGTCAGACCTCGCGAGGGCAACCTCTTCGATAAACAGGGGTCAGGGCGAGCTCCGGAGCGAGCTAAGCGAGCTCCTGAGCGAGCTTGGCGAACTCCTGAGAGAGCTTAGGCGAACTTCTGAACGAGCTTGGCGAGCTCCGGGGCGAGCTTGGGCGAGCTCCTGAGAGAGCTTAGGCGAGCTCCTGAGAGAGCTTAGGCGAGCTCCCGAGCGAGCTTAGGCGGGCTCCTGGGCGATCTTGGGCGAGCTCCTGCATGAGCCAGGGGCGCTTGCGGCGCCGGTGTCTTTGTTATGCATGACGGTCTAACTCCCGCTACAACTGCAAGCGAGTTCTTGCGCGGGCTTGGCGAGCTCCGGGGCGAGCTTAGGCGAGCTCCGGGGCGAGCTTAGCGAGCTCCTGAGCGAGCTTAGGCGAGCTCCTATAAGTGCCCTTGGCCTAGGCCCCTTCAGCCTAATGTGGATCTCGCTCCCTGTCAAGGTGATTTGGTGAGCACGGGGGGGGGGGGGGGGGGGGGGCGAACTCCAGGGCAGATTTCAGCTACCCCCAACAGGTTACATTCGTGCGAATGAATTAGAATGGATCATGCGAATGAATTAGAATGGATCGTACAAATGAATTAGAATGGATCATATGAAAGAATTAGAATGGATCGTATGAACGAATTAGAATAGATCGTACGAATGAATTAGAATGGATACATTCGAGTGAATGAATTAGAATGGATCGTACGAATGGATTAGAATGGATCGTACGAATGGATTAGAATGGATCGTGCGAATGAATTAGAATGGATCGTACGAATGAATTAGAAATGGATTGTATGAATGAATTAAAATGGATGGTACGAAAGAATTAGAATGGATCGTACGAATGAATTAGAATGGATACATTCGTGCGAATGAATTAGAATGGATCGTACAAATGAATTAGACTGGATCGTACGAATAAATTAGAATGGATACATTCAAGCAAATAAATTAGAATGGATCGTACGAATGAATTGGAATGGATCGTACGAATGGATTACAATGGATCGTACGAACGGATTAGAATGGATCGTACGAATGGATTAGAATGGATCGTACGAATGAATTAGAATGGATCGTGCGAATGAATAAAAATGGAACGCACAAATAAATTAGAATGGATCGGACGAATTAATTAGAATGGATCATACGAATGAATTAGAATGGATACATTCGAGCGAATGAATTAGAATGGATCAGAATGGATACATGCGTGCGAATAAATTAGAATGGATCATTACGAATGAATTAGAATGGATCGTACGAATGGATTAGAATGGATCCTACGAATGGATTAGAATGGATCGTACGAATGAATTAGAATGGATCATACAAATGAATTAGAAAGGTTACATTCGTGAGAATGAATTAGAATCGATCATACGAATGAATTAGAATGGATCGTACGAATGAATTAGAATGGATACATTCGAACGAATGAATTAGAATGGATCATACGAATGAATTAGAATGGATACATTTGTGCGAATGAATTTGAATGGATTGCACGAATTGAATTAGAATGGATCATACGAATAAATTAGAATGGATCGTGCGAATGAATTAGAATTGATCATACGAATGAATTAGAATGGATCGTTCGAATGAATTAGAATGGATCGTACGAATGCATTGGAATGGATCATACAAATGAATTAGAATGGATCGTACGAATGAATTAGAATGGATACATTCGTGCGAATCCATTCTAATTCATTCGTTCGATCCATCTTAATTCATTCGTACGATCTATTCAAATTCATTCGCATGATCCATTCTAATTCATTCGTACGATCCATTCTAATTCATTCTCACGAATGTAACCTTTCTAATTCATTCGCACGATCCATTCTAATCCATTCGTACGATCCATTCTAATTCATTCGTACAAATGAATTAGAATGGATCGTATGAATGAATAAGAATGGATCGTACGAATGAATTAGAATGGATCGTGCGAATGAATTAGAATGAATCGTACGAATGCATTAGAATGGATACATTCGTGCGAATGAATTAGAATGGATCGTACGATTGAATTAGAATGGATCATACAAATGAATTAGAAAGGTTATATTCGTGAGAATAAATTAGAATGGATCGTACGAATGAATTAGAATGGATCGTATGAATGAATTAGAATGGATCATGTGAATGAATTTGAATAGATCGTACGAATGAGTTAAGATGGATCGAACGAATGAATTAGAATGGATACATTCGAGCGAATGAATTAGAATGGATCGTATGATTGAATTAGAATGGATCGTGCGAATGAATTAGAATGGATCGTACGAATGGATTAGAATGGATCGTACAAATGGATTAGAATGGATCGTACGAATGGATTAAAATGGATCGTGCGAATGAATTAGAATGGATCGTACGAATGAATTAGAATGGATCGTGCGAATGAATTAGAATGAATCCATTCTAATTAATTCGCACGAATGTATCCATTCTAATGCATTCGTACGATCCATTCTTATTCATTCATACGATCCATTCTAATTCATTCGTACGATCCATTCTAATTCATTCGCACGATCCATTCTAATTTATTCGTACGATCCATTCTAATTCATTCGTACTATCTATTCTAATTCATTCGCACGAATGTAACCATTCTAATTCATTCGTACGATTCATTCTAATTCATTCGTATGAGCTATTCTAATTCATTCGTATGATCCATTCAAATTCATTCGTACGATCCATTCTAATTAATTCGCACGATCCATTCTAATTCAGTCGTATGAATGTATCCATTTTAATTCATTCGTACGATCCATTCTAATTCATTCGTACGATCTAATTCATTCGTACGATCCATTCTAATTCATTCGTACGATCGATTCTAATTCATTCGTACGATCCATTCAAATTCATTCCTACAATCCATTCTAATTCATTCGTATGATCCATTCTAATTCATTCGCTCAAATGTATCCATTCTAATTCATTCGTACAATCCATTCTAATTCATTCGTACGATCCATTCAAATTCATTCGCATGATCCATTCTAATTCATTCGTACGATCCATTCTAATTCATTCGCACAAATGTATCCATTCTAATTCATTCGTACGATCGATTCTAATTCATTCACACGATCCATTCTAATTCATTCGTACGATCCATTCTAATTCATTCCTATGATCCATTCTAATTCATTCGTACGATCCATTCTAATTCATTCGCTCAAATGTATCCATTCTAATTCATTCGTACGATCCATTCTAATTTATTCGTACGATCCATTCTAATTCATTCTCACAAATGTAACCTTTGTAATTCATTTGTATGTATCCATTCTAATTCATTCGTACGATCTATTCTAATTTGTTCATACGATCCATTCTAATTCATTCGTACGATCCATTCTAATTCATTCGTACGATCCATTCTAATCCATTCGTACGATCCATTCTAATCCATTCGTACGATCCATTCTAATTCATTCGTATGAATGTATCCATTCTAATTTATTCGTACGATCCAGTCTAATTCATTCGTACGATCCATTCTAATTCATTTGCACGAATGTATCCATTCTAATTCATTCATACAATCCATTCTAATTCATTCGCACGATCCATTCTAATTCATTCCTACGATCCATTCTAATTCATTCGTATGAATGAATTCTAATTCATTCGCACGAATGTATCCATTCTAATTCATTTGCACGATCCATTCTAATTCATTCCTATGATCCATTCTAATTCATTCGTACGATCCATTCTAATTCATTCGCTCGAATGTATCCATTGTAATTCATTCGTACGATCCATTCAAATTCATTCGTACGATCCATTCTAATTTATTCATACGATCTATTCTAATTCATTCGCACGATCCATTCTAATTCATTCGGTACGATCCATTTTAATTCATTTGCATGAATGTATACATTCTAATTTATTCGTTTGGTCCATTCTAATTTATTCGCACGATCTATTCTAATTCATTCGTACAATCCATTCTAATTCATTCCTATGATCCATTCTAATTCATTCGTACGATCCATTCTAATCCATTCGTACGATCCATTCTAATCCTTTCATACGATCCGTTCTAATCCATTCGTACGAACCATTCTAATTCATTCGTACGATCCATTCTAATTCATTCTCACAAATGTAACCATTCTAATTCATTTGTATGATCCATTCTAATTCGTTCGTACGATCCATTCTAATTCATTTGTACGATCCATTCTAATCCATTCGTACGATCCATTCTAATTCATTCGCACGAATGTTACCTTTCTAATTCATTCGTACGATCTATTCTAATTCATTCCTACGATCCATTCTAATTCATTCGCACGAATGTATCCATTCTAATTCATTTGCACGATCCATTCTAATTCATTCCTATGATCCATTCTAATTCATTCGTATGATACATTCATACGACTGAATTAGAATGGATTGTACGAATGAATTAGAATTGATCGTACGAATGAATTAGAATGAATCGTACGAATGAATTAGAATGGATCGTGCGAATAAATTAGAATGGATCGTACGAATGAATTAGAATGGATATATTTGAACGAATAAATTAGAATGGATCGTACGAACGAATTAGAATGGATCGTACGAATGAATTAGAATGGATATATTTGAACGAATAAATTAGAATGGATCGTACGAACGAATTAGAATGGATCGTACGAATGTATTAGAATGGATCGTACGAATGAATTAGAATGGATACTTTCGAGCGAATGAATAAGAATGGATCGTGCGATGAATTAGAATGGATCATGCAAATGAATTAGAATGGATTCTAATCCATTCGTATGATCTATTCTAATCTATTCTAATTCATTCGCACAAATGTATCCATTCTAATTCATTCTCACAAATGTAACCTTTCTAATTCATTTGTATGATCCATTCTAATTCATTCGTACGATCCATTCTAATCCATTCGTACGATCCATTCTAATTCATTCTCACAAATGTAACCTTTCTAATTCATTTGTACGATCCATTCTAATTCATTCGTACGATCCAGTCTAATACATTCGTACGATCCATTCTAATCCATTCGTACGATCCATTCTAATCCATTCGTACGATCCATTCTAATCCATTCATTCGTACGAATGAATTAGAATGGTTACATTCGTGCGAATGAATTAAAATAGATTGTACGAATGAATTAGAATGGATCGTACGAATGAATTAGAATGGATCGTGCGAATGAATTAGAATGGATCGTACGAATAAATTAGAATGGATCGTACGAATGAATTAGAATGGATATATTCGTGCGAATGAATTAGAATGGATCGTGCGAATGAATTAGAATAGATCATACGAATGAATTAGAATGGATACATTTGTGAGAATGAATTAGAATGGATCGTACGATCCATTCTAATTCATTTTTACGATCCATTCAAATTCATTCGTATGATCCATTCTAATTCATTCGTACAATCCATTCTAATTCATTCTCACGAATGTAACCTTTCAAATTTACTTGTATGATCCATTCTAATTCATTCATACGATCCTTTCTAATCTATTCGTACGATCCGTTCTAATTCATTCGAACAATCCATTAAAATTCTTTCGTACGATCCATTCTAATTCATTCGCACGATCTATTCTAATTCATTCGTACAATCCATTCTAATTCATTCGTACGATCCATTCTAATTCATTCGCACTATCCATTCTAATTCATTCGTACGATCCATTCTAATTCATTCGTACAAATGTATCCATTCTAATTCATTCGTACAATCCATTCTAATTCATTCATACGATCTATTCTTATTCATTCGCACGAATGTAACCATTCTAATTCATTCGCACAATCCAATCTAATTCAAACGTACGATCCATTCTAATTCATTCACATGATGTATTCTAATTCATTCGTACGATCCATTCCAATTCATTTGTACGATCCATTTTAATTCATTTGTATGATCCATTCTAATGCATTTGCACTATCCATTCTAATTCATTCGCACGAATGTAACCATTCTAATTTATTCGTACGATCCATTCTAATTCATTCGCACGAATGTATCCATTCTAATTCATTTGCACGATCCATTCTAATTCATTTCTATGATCCATTCTAATTCATTCGTACGATCCATTCTAATTCATTCGCACGAATGTATCCATTCTAATTCATTTGTATGATCCATTCTAATTCATTCGTACGATCTATTCTAATCCATTCGTACGATCCATTCTAATCCATTCGTACGATCCATTCTAATCCATTCGTACGATCCATTCTAATTAATTCTCACAAATATAACCTTTCTAATTTATTTGTACGATCCGTTCTAATTCTTTCGTACGATCCATTCTAATCCATTCGTACGATCCATTCTAATCCATTCGTACGATCCATTCTAATTCATTCGCACAAATGAAACCATTCTAATTAATTCGTACGATCCATTCTAATTCATTCCTACGATCCATTCTAATTCATTCACACGAATGTATCCATTCTAATTCATTTGCACGATCCATTCTAATTCATTCCTATGATCCATTCTAATTCATTCGTATGATCCATTCTAATTCATTCTCACAAATGTAACCTTTCTAATTCATTTGTATGATCCATTTTAATTCATTCGTACGATCCATTCTAATCCATTCGTACGATCCATTCTAATTCATTCGTACGATCCATTCTAATTCATTCTCACAAATGTAACCTTTCAAATTAATTTGTACGATCTATTCTAATCCATTCGTACGATCCATTCTAATCCATTCGTACGATCCATTCTAATTCATTCGTACGATCCATTCTAATTAATTCGCACGAATGTATCCATTCTAATTCATTCGTACGATCCATTCTAATTCATTCGTACGATTCATTCTAATTCATTCGCACGATCCATTCTAATTCATTCCTACGATCTATTCTAATTCACTCGCTCGAATGTATCCATTCTAATTCATTCGTTCGATCCATTCTAATTCATTCGTACGATCCAATCAAATTTATTCGCATGATCCATTCTAATTCATTTGTACGATCCATTCTAATTCATTCTCACGAATGTAACCTTTCTAATTCATTTGTATGATCCATTCTAATTCATTCGTACGATCCATTCTAATTCATTCGCACGAATGTATCCATTCTAATGCATTCGTACGATTTATTCTAATTCATTCGCACGATCCATTCTAATTCATTCGTACGATCCATTCTAATTCATTCGCACGATCCATTCTAATTCATTCGTACGATCCATTCTAATTCATTCGCACGATCCATTCTAATTCATTCGTACGATCCATTCTAATTCATTCGCACGAATATATCTATTCTAATGCATTCGTACGATCCATTCTAATTCATTCGTACGATCCATTCTAATCCATTCGTACGATCCATTCTAATTCATTTGTACGATCCATTCTAATTCATTCTCACAAATGTAACCTTTCTAATTCATTTGTACGATCCATTCTAATTCATTCGTATGATCCATTCTAATCCTTTCGTACGATCCATTCTAATCTATTCGTACGATCCATTCTAATTCATTCGCACGAATGTAACAATTCTAATTCATTCATACGATCCATTCTAATTCATTCCTACAATCCATTCTAATTCATTCGCACGAATGTATCCATTCTAATTCATTTGCACGATCCATTCTAATTCATTCCTATGATCCATTCTAATTCATTCGTACGATCCATTCTAATTCATTCGCTCGAATGTATCCATTCTAATTCATTCGTACGATCCATTCTAATTCATTCGTTCGATCCATTCTAATCCATTCATTCGCTCGAATGTATCCATTCTAATTCATTCGTATGATCCATTCTAATTCTTTCATATATCCATTCTAATTCATTCGCACGAATGTATCCATTCTAGTTCATTCGTACGCTCCATTCTAATTCAGTCGTACAATCCATTCGAATTCATTCGTACGATCCATTATAATCCATTCGTACGATCAATTCTAATCCATTCGTACGATCCATTCTAATTCATTCGTACGATGCATTCTAATTCATTCGCTCGAATGTATCCATTCTAATTCATTCGTTCGATCCATTCTAATTCATTCGTACGATGCATTCAAATTCATTCGCATGATCCATTCTAATTCATTCGTACGATCCATTCTAATTCATTCGTACAATCCATTCTAATTCATTCGCACGATCCATTATAATTCATTCATTCGATCCATTCTAATTCATTTTTACAAATGTAACCTTTCTAATTCATTTGCACGATCCATTCTAATTCATTCGCACTATCCATTCTAATTCATTTGTATGATCCATTCTAATTCATTCGTACGATCCATTCTAGTCTATTCGTACGATCCATTCTAATCCATTTGTACGATCCATTCTAATTCATTCGTACGATCCATTCTAATTCATTCGCACGAATGTATCCATTCTAATTCATTCGTACAATCCATTCTAATTCATTCGCACTATCCATTCTAATTCATTCGCACGATCCATTCAAATTCATTCGTACGATCCATTCTAATTCATTCGCACGATCCATTCTAATTCATTCGCACAATCCGTTCTAATTCATTCGCACAATCCATTCTAATTCATTCGCACGAATGTATCCATTCTAATTTATTCATACGATCCAGTCTAATTCATTCGTACGATCCATTCTAATTCATTCGCACGAATGTATCCATTCTAATTCATTCGTACGATCCATTCTAATTCATTCATATGATCCATTCTAATTCGTTTGTATGATCCATTCTAATTTGTTCGTACGATCCGTTCTAATTCATTTGTACGATCCATTCTAATCCATTCGTACGATCCATTCTAATTCATTCGTACAAATGAATTAGAATGGATCGTACGAATGAATTAGAATGGATTGTGCGAATGAATTAGAATGGATCGTGCGAATGAATTAGAATAGATCGTATGAATGAATAAGAATGGATTGTACGAATGAATTAGAATGGATCATGCGAATGAATTAGAATAGATCGTACGAATGAATTAGAATGGATAGTACGAATAAATTAGAATGGATCGTGCGAATGAATTAGAATGGATCGTACGAATGAATTAGAATGGATCCACCGAATGAATTAGAATGGATCGTACGAATGAATTAGAATGAATCATCCGAATGAATTAGAATGGATCGTGCAAATGAATTAGAATGGATACATTTGTTCGAATGAATTAGAATGGATCATAGGGATGAATTAGAATGGATCGTGCAAATGAAGTAGAATGGATACATTCGTGCGAATGAATTAGAATGGATCGTAGGGATGAATTAGAATGGATCGTATGAATGAATTAGATTATAGTGGATCGTGCGAATGAATTAGAATGGATCGTGCGAATGAATTAGAATGGATCGTGCGAATGAATTAGAATGGATCGTACGAACGAATTAGAATGGATCGTACGAACGAATTAGAATGGATCATATGAACGAATTAGAATGGATCGTACGAATGAATTAGAATGGATACATTCGTACGATCCATTCTAATTCATTCGTACGATCCATTCTTATTCATTCGTACGATCCATTCAAATTCATTCGTTCTAATTCATTCGTACGATCCATTCTTATTCATTCGTACGATCCATTCAAATTCATTCACATGATCCATTCTAATTCATTCGTACAATCCATTCTAATTCATTCTCACGAATGTAATGTTTCTAATTCATTTGTATGATCCATTCTAATTCATTCGTACGATCCATTCTAATCCATTCGTACGATCTATTCTAATCCATTCGTACGATCAATTCTAATCCATTCGTACGATCCATTCTAATTCATTCTCACAAATATAACATTTCTAATTCATTTGTACAATCCATTCTAATTCATTCGTACGTTCCATTCTAATTCATTCGTACGATCCATTCTTATTCATTCATACGATCCATTCTAATTCATTCGCACAATACATTCTAATCCATTCGTACGATCCATTCTAATTCATTCGTATGATCCATTCTAATTCATTTGTACGATCCATTCTAATTCATTCGCACGAATGTATCCATTCTAATTCATTCACACGATCCATTCTAATTCAATTGTACGATCTATTCTAATTCATTCGTACGATCCATTCTAATTCATTCTCACAAATGTAACCTTTCTAATTCATTTGTACGATCCATTCTAATTCATTCGTACGATCCATTCTAATCCATTCGTACGATCCATTCTAATCCATTCATACGATCCATTCTAATTCATTCGCATGAATGTAACCATTCTAATTCATTCGTACGATCCATTCTAATTCATTCCTACGATCCATTCTAATTCATTCGCACGAATGTATCCATTCTAATTCATTTGCACGATCTATTCTAATTCATTCCTATGATCCATTCTAATTCATTCGTACGATCCATTCTAATTCATTCGTATGATCCATTCTAATTCATTCGTACGATGCAATCTAATTCATTCGCACAAATGTATCTATTCTAATTCATTCGTACAATGCATTCTAATCCATTCGTACAATACATTCTAATTCATTCGCTCGAATGTATCCATTCTAATTCATTTGTATGATCCATTCTTATTCATTCGTCCGATCCATTGAAATTCATTCGCATGATCCATTCTAATTCATTCGTACGATCCATTCTAATTCATTCTCACGAATGTAACCTTTCTAATTCATTTGTATGATCCATTCTAATTCATTCGCACGATCCATTCTAATTCATTCGCACGAATGTATCCATTCTAATTCATTCGTACAATACATTCTAATTCATTCGCACGATCCATTCTAATTCATTCGTATGATCCATTCTAATTCATTCCTATGATCTATTCTAATTCATTCGCTCGAATGTATCCATTCTAATTCATTCGTTCGATCCATTCTAATTCATTCGTACGATCCATTCTAATTCATTCGCACGAATATATCCATTCTAATTCATTCGTACGATCCATTCTAATTCATTCGTATGATCCATTCTAATTCATTTGTACGATCCATTCTAATTCATTCGCACGATGCATTCTCGTTCATTTATACGAATGTATCCATTCTAATTCATTCGCACGATCCATTCTAATTCATTCGTACGATCCATTCTAATTCATTCCTATGATCCATTCTAATTCATTCGTACGATCCATTCTAATTCATTCGCTCGAATGTATCCATTCTAATTCATTCGTTCGATCCATTCTAATTCATTCGTACGATCTATTCAAATTCATTCGCATGATCCATTCTAATTCATTCGTATGATCCATTCTAATTCATTCGTATGATCCATTCTAACTCATTCGGTGGACCCATTCTAATTCATTCGTACGCTCTATTCTTATTCATCGCACAAATGTATACATTCTAATTTATTCGTACGATCCATTTAAATTCAATCGTATGATCCATTCTAATTCATTCGCACAAATGTATCCATTTTAATTCATTCGTACGATCCATTCTAATTTGTTCATACGATCCATTCTAATTCATTCGCACGATCCATTCTAATTCATTCGTACGATCCATTCTAATTCATTCGCATGAATATATCTATTCTAATTCATTCGTATGATCCATTCTAATTTATTCGCACGATCTATTCTAATTCAATCGTACGATCCATTCTAATTCATTCGTACGATCCATTCTAATTCATTCGCACGAATGTATCATACAAATGAATTAGAATGGATCATGCGAATGAATTAAAATGGATCGTACGAATGAATTAGAATGGATCGTACAAATGAATTAGAAAGGTTACATTTGTGAGAATGAATTAGAATGGATCATACGAATGAATTAGAATGGATCGTACGAATGGATTAGAATGGATCATAGAAATGAATTAGAATAGATCGTGCAAATGAATTAGAATGGATACATTCGTGCGAATGAATTAGAATGGATCGTAGGAATGAATTAGAATGGATCGTACGAATGAATTAGAATGGTTACATTCGTGCGAATGAATTCATTTGTACGATCCATTCTAATTCGCACAAATGTATCCATTTTAATTCATATGTACGATCCATTCTAATTTATTCATACGATCCATTCTAATTCATTCGCACGATCCATTCTAATTCATTCGTACGATCCATTCTAATTTATTCGCATGAATATATCTATTCTAATTCATTCGTATGATCCATTCCAATTTATTCGCACGATCTATTCTAATTCATTCGTACGATTCATTCTAATTCATTCATACGATCCATTCTAATTCATTCGCACGAATGTATCCATTCTATTCATTTGTACAATCCATTCTTATTCATTCGCACGAATGTATCCATTCTAGTTCATTCGTACACTCCATTCTAATTCATTCGTACGCTTCATTCTTATTCATCGCACAAATGTATCCATTCTAATTTATTCGTACGATCCATTCAAATTCAATCGCATGATCCATTCTAATTCATTCGCACAATCAATTCTAATTCATTCGTCCGATCCATTCTAATTCATTCGCACGAATGTATCCATTCTAATGCATTCATACGATTCATTCTAATTCATTCGCACGATCCATTCTAATTCATTCGTACGATCCATTCTAATTCATTTGCACGATGCATTCTGATTCATTCGTACGATCCATTCTAATTTATTCGTATAATCCATTCTAATTCATTCGCACGATCCATTCTAATTTATTCGTACGATCCATTCTAATTCATTTGTACGATCTATTCTAATTCATTCGCATGATCCATTCTAATTCATTCGTACGATCCATACTAATTCATTCGTACAATCCATTCAAATTCATTCGTACGATGCAATCTAATTCATTCGAATGAATATATCCATTCTAATTTATTCGTACGATCCTTTCTAATTCATTCGCACGATCCATTCTAATTCTTTCATATGATCCATTCTAATTCATTCGTACGATCCATTCTAATTCATTCGTATGATCAATTCTAATTCATTCGCACGATCCATTCTAATTCATTCGTATGATCCATTCTAATCAATTCGTACGATCTATTCTAATCCATTCGTACGATCTATTCTAATTCGTTCATACGATCCATTCTAATTGATTCGTATGATCCATTCTAATTCATTCGTATGATCAATTCTAATTCATTCGCATGATCCATTCTAATTCATTCGTACGATCCATTATAATTCATTCGTACGATCCATTCCATTTTACTTCATTCATACAATCCATTCTAATTTATTCATTCGTACGATCCATTCTAATTCATTCCTATGACCCATTCTAATTCATTCGCTCGAATGTATCCATTCTAATTCATTCGTACGATCCATTCTAATTCGTTCATACGATCCATTATAATTCATTCGTTCGATCCATTCTAATTCATTCGTACGATCCATTCAAATTCATTCGTACGATCCATTCTAATTTATTCATACGACCCATTCTAATTCGTTCGTACGATTCATTCTAATTCATTCATACGATCCATTCTAATGCATTCGTACGATCCATTCTAATTCATTCGTACGATCCATTCTAATCCATTCGTACGATCCATTCTAATTCGTTCGTACGGTTCATTCTAATTCATTCATACGATCCATTCTAATGCATTCGTACGATCCATTCTAATTCATTCGTACGATCCATTCTAATCCATTCGTACGATCCATTCTAATCCATTCGTACGATCGATTCTAATCCATTCGTACGATCCATTCTAATTCATTCTAATTCATTCGTACGAATAAATTAGAATGGATACATTCATGTAAATGAATAAGAATGGATTGTACGAATGAATTAGAATGGATCGTACGAATGAACTAGAATGGATTGTACGAATGAATTAGAATGGATACATTTGTGCGAATGAATTAGAATGGATCATACGAATGAATTAGAATAGATATATTCATGCGTATGAATTAGAATGTATCATACGAATGAATTAGAATGGATTGTACGAATGAATTAGAATGGATACATTCGTGCGAATGAATTAAAATGGATCGTGCGAATGAATTAGAATGGATTAGAATGGATCGTACGAATGGATTAGAATGGATCGTACGAATGAATTAGAATGGATCGTACAAATGAATTAGAAAGGTTACATTTGTGAGAATGAATTTGAATGGATCGTACGAATGAATTAGAATGGATCGTACGAATGGATTAGAATGGATCATACGAATGGATTAGAATGGATCGAACGAATGAATTAGAATGGATCGAACGAATGAATTAGAATGGATTGTATGAATAAATTAGAATGGATCGTACGAATGAATTAGAATGGATCGTACGATTGGATTAGAATGGATCGTAGTAATAGATTAGAATGGATCGTACGAATTAGAATGGATCGTACGAATGAATTAAAATGGATACATTCATACGACTGAGTTAGAATGGATCGTGCGAATTAATTAGAATGAATCGTACGAATGAATTTGAATGCATACATTTGTTCGAAGGAATCTGAATGGATTGTATGAATGAATTACAATGGATCATACGAATGGATTAGAATGGATCGTACAAATGAATTAGAATAGATCATACAAATGAATTAGAAAGGTTACATTCGTGAGAATGAATTAAAATGGATCGTACGAATGAATTAGAATGGATCATGCGAATGAATTTGAATGGATCATACGAATGAATTAGAATGGATCGAACTAATGAATTAGAATGGATACATTCGAGCGAATGAATTAGAATAGATCGTAAGAATGAATTAGAATGGATCATATGAATGAATTAGAATGGATCGTGCGAATGAATTAGAATGGATTGTACGAATGAATTAGAATGGATACATTCGTGCGAAAGAATTAATATGGATCATACGAATGAATTAGAATGGATCGTACGAATGAATTAGAATGAATCGTACGAATGAATTAGAATGGATCGTACGAATGAATTAGAATGGATACATTAGTACGAATAAATTAGAATGGATTGTACGAATGAATTAGAATGAATGTAACCATTCTAATTCATTCGTACGATCCATTCTAATCCATTCGTACGATCCATTCTAATTCATTCGCACGAATGTATCCATTCTAATTCATTCGTACAATCTATTCTAATTCATTCGCACGAATGTATCCATTCTAATTTATTCGTTCGATCCGTTCTAATTCATTCGTACGATCCATTCAAATTCATTCGCATGATCCATTCTAATTCATTCGTACGATCCATTCTAATTCATTCGCACAAATATATCTATTCTAATTCATTCGTACGATCCATTCTAATTCATTCGCTCGAATGTATCCATTCTAATTTATTCGTTCGATCCATTCTAATTCATTCGTACGATCCATTCAAATTCATTCGCATGATCCATTCTAATTCATTCGTACGATCCATTCTAATTCATTCGCACAAATATATCCATTCTAATTCATTCGTACGATCCATTCAAATTCATTCGCTTGAATGTATCCATTCTAATTCATTCGTACGATCCATTCTAATTCATTCGTACAATCCATTCTAATCCATTCGTATGATCCATTCTAATTCATTCGTACAAATGAATTAGAATGGATCGTACGAATGAATTAGAATGGATCGTACGAATGGATTAGAACGCATTGTATGAATGAATTAGAATGGATCGTACGAATGGATTAGAATGGATCGAACTTCCTACGATTGGGTTAGAATGGATCATACGAATGAATTAGAATGGATCGTACAAATGAAATAGAATGGATCATACGAATGAATTAGAATAGATCGTCCGAATGAATTAGAATGGATTGTACGAATGAATTAGAATGGATACATTCGTGCGAATGAATTAGAATGGATCGGATGAATGAATTAGAATGGATCGTACGAATGAATTAGAATGGATCGTGCAAATGAATTAGAATGAATCATACGAATACATTAGAATTGATACATTCGTGCGAATGAATTAGAATGGATCGTACGAATGGATTAGAATGGATCGTACGAATGAATTAGAATGGATCGTACAAATGAATTAGAAAGGTTACATTTGTGAGAATGAATTAGAATGGATCGTACGAATGAATTAGAATTGATCGTACGAATGAATTAGAATGGTTACATTCATGCGAATGAATTAGAATGGATCGTACAAATAGATTAGAATGGATCGTACGAAAGGATTAGAACGCATTGTACGAATGAACTAGAATAGATACATTTGTGTCAATGAATTAGATTGCATCGTACGAATAAATTTGAATGGATTGTACGAATGAATTAGAATGGATCGTATGAATGAATTTCAATGGATCGAACGAATGAATTAGAATGGATACATTCGAGCGAATGAATTAGAATAGATCGTAGGAATGAATTAGAATGGATCATACTAATGAATTAGAATGGATCATACGAATGAATTAGAATGGATCGTGCGAATGAATTAGAATGGATCATACGAATGAATTAGAATGGATCGTACGAATGAATTAGAATGAATATATTCGTGCGAATGAATTAGAATGGATCGTGCGAATGAATTAGAATAGATCATATGAATGAATTAGAATGGATTATACGAATGAATTAGAATGGATACATTCGTGGGAATGAATTAGAATGGATCGGATGAATGAATTAGAATGGATCATACGATTCATTCTAATTCATTCGTATGATCCATTCTAATTCATTCGTACGATCTATTCTAATTCATTCGCATGATCCATTCTAATTCATTCGTACCATCCATTCTAATTCATTCGTACGATCCATTCTAATTCATTCGTATGATCCATTCCATTTTAATTCATTCATACAATCCATTCTAATTCATTCACATGATCCATTCTAATTTATTCGTACGATCCATTATAATTCAGTCGCACGATCCATTCTAATTCATTCGTACGATCCATTATAATTCAGTCGCACGAATGTGCCCATTCTAATTCATTCGTATGATCCATTTTAATTCTTTCGCATGATCTATTCTAATTCATTCGCACGATCGATTCTAATTCATTCGTATGATACATTTTAATTCATTCGCACGAATGTATCTATAATAATTCAATCGTACGATCCATTCTAATTCATTCGTACGATCCATTCTAATTCATTCGCACGAATGTATCCATTCTAATGCATTCATACGATTCATTCTAATTCATTCGCACGATCCATTCTAATTCATTCGTACGATCCATTCTAATTCATTTGCACGATGCATTCTGATTCATTCGTACGATCCATTCTAATTCATTCCTACGAATTAGAATGGATCGTACAAATAAATTAGAATGGATCGTGCGAATGAATTAGAATGAATCATACGAATGCATTAGAATAGATACATTCGTGCGAATGAATTAGAATGGATCGTACGAATGAATTAGAATGGATCGTGCGAATGAATTAGAATGGATCGTACGAATGAATTAGAATGGATCGTGCGAATGAATTAGAATGGATCGTACGAATGAATTAGAATGGATCGTACGATTGAATTATTATGGATATATTCGTGCGAATGAATTAAAATGTATCATACGAATGAATTAGAATCGATCGTCAGAATGAATTAGAATGGATCGTGCAAAAGAATTAAAATGGATCGTACGAATGAATTAGAATGGGCACATTCGTGCGACTGAATTATAATGGATCGTACGAATGAATTAGAATAGATCGTGCGACTGAATTATAATGGATCGTACGAATGAATTAGAATGGATCATGTGAATGAATTAGAATGGATTGTATGAATGAATTAAAATGGAATGGATCGTACGAATGAATTAGAATGGATCGTACGATTGAATTAGAATGGATACATTCGTACGAATGAATCAGAATGGATCGTACGAATGAATTAGAATGGATCGTGCGAATGAATTAGAAAGGATCATACGAATGAATTAGAATGGATATATTCGTGCGAATGAATTAGAATGGATTATCCGAATGAATTAGAATGGATACATTCGAGCGAATGAATTAGAATGGATTGTACGAATGAATTAGAATGGATCATAGGAATGAATTAGAATGGATCGTGCAAATGTGAATGAATTAGAATGGATCGTAGGAATGAATTAGAATGGATCGTACGAATGAATTAGAATGGTTACATTCGAGCGAATTAATTAGAATGGATCGTGCGAATGAATTAGAATGGATCATACGAATGCATTAGAATGGATCGTACGAACGAATTAGAATGGATCGTACGAATGAATTAGAATGGATACATTCGAGCGAATGAATTAGAATGGATCATACGAATGAATTAGAATGGATCGTGCAAATGAATTAGAATGGATACATTCGTGCGAATAAATTAGAATTCATTCATACGAATGAATTAGAATGGATTGTAGGAATGACTTAGAATGGATCGTGCGAATGAATTAGAATGGATTGTACGAATGAATTAGAATGGATACATTCGTGCAAATGAATTAGAATGGATCGTACGAATGAATTAGACTGGATCGTACGAATAAATTAGAATGGATACATTCATACGAATAAATTAGAATGGATCGTACGAATGGATTAGAATGGATCGTACGAATGGATTAGAATGGATCGTACGAATGAATTAGAATGGATCGTATGAACGAATTAGAATAGATCGTACGAATGAATTAGAATGGATACATACAAATGAATTAGAAAGGTTACATTCGTGAGAATGAATTAGAATGGATCGTACGAATGAATTAGAATGGATACATTTGAGCGAATGAATTAGAATGGATCGTACGAATGAATTAGAATGGATCATAGGAATGAATTAGAATGGATCGTACGAATGAATTAGAATGGATCGTGCGAATGAATTAGAATCGATCGTATGAATGAATTAGAATGGATCATGCGAATGAATTAGAATGGATCGTACGAATGAATTAGAATGGATCGTACGAATGAATTAGAATGGTTCGTACGAATGAATTAGAATGGATACATTCGAGCAAATAAATTAGAATGGATTGTACGAATGAATTAGAATGGAAACATTCTTACGAATAAATTAGAATGGATCGTATATTCGTGCAAATAAATTAGAATGGATCATACGAATGAATTAGAATGGATCGTGCGAATGAATTAGAATGGATTGTACGAATGAATTAGAATGGATCGTATGAATGAATTAGAATGGATCGTACAAATGAATTAGAATGGATCGCTCGAATGTATCCATTCTAATTCATTCGTACGATCTATTCTAATTCATTCGCATGATCCATTCAAATTCATTCGTACGATCCATTCTAATTCATTCGTCCGATCCATTCAAATTAATTCGTACGATGCAATCTAATTCATTCGCACAAATGTATCTATTCTAATTCATTCGTACAATGCGTTCTGATCCATTCGTACGATCCATTCTAATCCATTCGTACGATCCATTCTAATCCATTCGTACGATCCATTCTAATTCATTCTCACAAATGTAACCTTTCTAATTCATTTGTACGATCCATTCTAATTCATTCGTACGATCCATTCTAATTCATTCGTACGATCCATTCTAATTCATTCTCACAAATGTAACCATTCTAATTCATTTGTACGATCCATTCTAATTCTTTCGTACGATCCATTCTAATCCATTCGTACGATCCATTCTAATCCATTCGTACGATCCATTCTAATTCATTCGCACGAATGTAACCATTCTAATTCATTCGTACGATCCATTCTAATTTATTCCTACAATCCATTCTAATTCATTCGCACGAATGTATCCATTCTAATTCATTTGCACGATCCATTCTAATTCATTCCTATGATCCATTCTAATTCATTCATACGATCCATTCTAATTCATTCGCTCGAATGTATCCATTCTAATTCATTCGTACGATCCATTCTAATTCGTTCGTACGATCCATTCTAATTCGTTCGTACGATCCATTCTAATTCATTCGTACGATCCAATCTAATCCATTCGTACGATCCATTCTAATTCATTCGTACAAATGTATGTATTCTAATTCATTCGTACAATGCGTTCTAATCCATTCGTACGATCCATTCTAATCCATTCGTACGATCCATTCTAATTCATTCGTATGATCCATTCTAATTTATTTGCATGAATGTATCCATTCTAATTTATTCGTATGATCCATTCTAATTCATTCCTACGATCCATTCTAATTCATTCGCACGAATGTATCCATTCTAATTCAGTTGCACGATCCATTCTAATTCATTCCTATGATCCATTCTAATTCATTCGTACGATCCATTCTAATTCATTCGCTCGAATGTATCCATTCTAAGTCATTCGTACGATCTATTCTAATTCATTCGCACGAATGTATCCATTCTAATTCATTCGTACGATCCATTCTAATTCATTCGCATGATCCATTTTAACTCATTCGATGGATCCATTCTAATTCATTCGTACGATCCATTCTAATTCATTCGCACGATCCATTCTAATTTATTCGTACGATCCATTCTAATTCATTCGTACGATCCATTCTAATTTATTCATACGATCCATTCTAATTCATTCGTACGATCCATTCTTATTCATTCATACGATCCATTCTAATTCATTCGCACAATCACATGATCCATTCTAATTTATTCGTACGATCCATTCTAATTCATTCGTACGATCTATTCTAATTCATTCGCACGATCCATTCTAATTCATTCGTATGATCCATTATAACTCATTCGGTGGATCCATTCTAATTCATTCATACGATCCTTTCTAATTCATTCGCACGATCCATTCTAATTTATTCGTACGATCCATTCTAATTCATTCGTACGATCTATTCTAATTCATTCGCATGATCCATTCTAGTTCATTCGTACGATCCAATCTAATTCATTCGTACAATCCATTCTAATTCATTTGCATGCATGTATCCATTCTAATTTATTCGTACGAATGTATTAGAATGAATTAGAATGGATCGTACGAATGGATTAGAATAGATCGTACGAATGGATTAGAATCGATCGTACGAATGGATTAGAATGGATCGTACAAATGAATTAGAATGGATCATACAAATGAATTAGAAAGGATCGTACGAATGGATTAGAATGGATCATACTAATGGATTAGAATAGATCGTACGAATGAATTAGAATGGATCGTACAAATGAATTAGAATGGATCCACCGAATGAGTTATAATGGATCATACGAATGAATTAGAATGGATCATGCGAATGAATTAGAATAGATCGTACGATCCATTCTAATTCATTCGCTCGAATGTATCCATTGTAATTCATTCGTACGATCCATTCAAATTCATTCGTACGATCCATTCTAATTTATTCATACGATCTATTCTAATTCATTCGCACGATCCATTCTAATTCATTCGGTACGATCCATTCTAATTCATTTGCATGAATGTATACATTCTAATTTATTCGTACGATCCATTCTAAATTATTCGCACGATCTATTCTAATTCATTCGTACAATCCATTCTAATTCATTCCTATGATCCATTCTAATTCATTCGTACGATCCATTCTAATCCATTCGTACGATCCATTCTAAACCTTTCGTACGATCCGTTCTAATCCATTCGTACGATCCATTCTAATTCATTCGTACGATCCATTCTAATTCATTCTCACAAATGTAACCATTCTAATTCATTTGTACGATCCATTCTAATTCGTTCGTACGATCCATTCTAATTCATTTGTACGATCCATTCTAATCCATTCGTACGATTCATTCTAATTCATTCGCACGAATGTTACCATTCTAATTCATTCGTACGATCCATTCTAATTCATTCGTACGATCCATTCTAATCGAATTAGAATGAATCGTACGAATGCATTAGAATGGATCGTACGAATAAATTAGAATGAATCATACGAACGAATTAGAATGGATCGTACGAACGAATTAGAATGTATGAACGAATTAGAATGGATCGTACGAATGAATTAGAATGGATACAATCGAGCGAATGAATTAGAGTGGATCGTACGAATGAATTAGAATGGATCGTAGAAATGAATTAGAATGGATCGTACGAATGAATTAGAATGGTTACATTCATGCAAATGAATTAGAATGGATCGTACGAATGAATTAGAATAGATCGTGCGAATGAATTAGAATGGATCGTATGAATGAATTAGAATGGATCGTGCGAACGAATTAGAATGGATCGTACGAATGAATTAGAATGGATACATTGGTGCGAATGAATTAGACTGGATCGTACGAATGAATTAGAATGGATCGTACGAATGAATTAGAATGGATCGTGCGAATGAATTAGAATGGATTGTACGAATGAATTAGAAAGGTTACATTCGTGAGAATGAATTAGAATGGATCGTACGAATGAATTAGAATGGATCGTACGAATGAATTAGAATGGATACATTCGAGCGAATTAATTAGAATGGATCGTACGAATGAATTCGAAAGGATCGTGCGAATGAATTAGAATGGTTACATTCGTGCGAATGAATTAGAATGGATCATGCGAATGAATTAGAATGGATCATACAAATGAATTAGAATGGATCATATGAAAGAATTAGAATGGATCGTATGAACGAATTAGAATGGATCGTATGAATGAATTAGAATGGATACATTCTAGCGAATGAATTAGAATGGATCGTACGAATGGATTAGAATGGATCGTACGAATGGATTAGAATGGATCGTGCGAATGAATTAGAATGGATCGTACGAATGAATTAGAAATGGATTGTATGAATGAATTAAAATGGATGGTACGAATGAATTAGAATGGATCGTACGAATGAATTAGAATGGATACATTCGTGCGAATGAATTAGAATGGATCGTACAAATGAATTAGACTGGATCATACGAATAAATTAGAATGGATACATTCAAGCAAATAAATTAGAATGGATCGTACGAATGAATTAGAATGGATCGTACGAATGGATTAGAATGGATCGTACGAATAGATTAGAATGGATCGTACGAATGAATTAGAATGGATCGTGCTAATGAATTAAAATGGAACGCACAAATGAATTAGAATGGATCGGACTAATTAATTAGAATGGATCATACGAATGAATTAGACTGGATACATTCGAGCGAATGAATTAGAATAGATCAGAATGGATACATGCGTGCGAATAAATTAGAATGGATCGTACGAATGAATTAGAATGGATCGTACGAATGGATTAGAATGGATCGTACGAATGGATTAGAATGGATCGTACGATTGTATTTGAATGGATCATACAAATGAATTAGAAAGCTTACATTCGTGAGAATGAATTAGAATCGATCATACGAATAAATTAGAGTGGATCGTACGAATGAATTAGAATGGATACATTCGAGCGAATGAATTAGAATGGATCATACGAATGAATTAGAATGGATACATTTGTGCGAATGAATTTGAATGGCTTGCACGAATTGAATTAGAATGGATCATACGAATAAATTAGAATGGATCATGCGAATGAATTAGAATTGATCATACGAATGAATTAGAATGGATCGTTCGAATGAATTAGAATGGATCGTACGAATGCATTGGAATGGATCATACAAATGAATTAGAATGGATCGTACGAATGAATTAGAATGGATACATTCGTGCGAATCCATTCTAATTCATTCGTTCGATCCATCTTAATTCATTCGTACGATCTATTCAAATTCATTCGCATGATCCATTCTAATTCATTCGTACGATCCATTCTAATTCATTCTCACGAATGTAACCTTTCTAATTCATTCGCATGATCCATTCTAATCCATTCGTACGATCCATTCTAATTCATTCGTACAAATGAATTAGAATGGATCGTATGAATGAATAAGAATGGATCGTACGAATGAATTAGAATGGATCGTGCGAATGAATTAGAATGAATCGTACGAATGCATTAGAATGGATACATTCGTGCGAATGAATTAGAATGGATCGTACGAATGAATTAGAATGGATCATACAAATGAATTAGAAAGGTTACATTCGTGAGAATGAATTAGAATGGATCGTACGAATGAATTAGAATGGATCATGTGAATAAATTTGAATAGATCGTACGAATGAGTTAAGATGGATCGAACGAATGAATTAGAATGGATACATTCGAGCGAATGAATTAGAATGGATCGTATGAATGAATTAGAATGGATCGTATGAATGAATTAGAATGGATCTTACAAATGAATTAGAAAGGTTACATTTGTGAGAATGAATTAGAATGGATCGTACGAATGAATTAGAATGGATCATACGAATGGATTAGAATGGATCGTACGAATGGATTAGAATGGATCGTACGAATGGATTAGAATGGATCGTACGAATGAATTAGAATGGATCATACAAATGAATTAGAAAGGTTACATTCGTGAGAATAAATTAGAATGGATCGTGCGAATGGATTAGAATGGATTGTACGAATGAATTAGAATGGATCATAGGAATGAATTAGAATGGATCGTATGAATAAATTAGAATGGTTACATTCGTGCGAATGAATTAGAATGGATCGTACGAATGAATTAGAATGGATCGTACGAATGGATTAGAATGGATCGTGGATCGTACGAATGAATTAGAATGGATCGTACAAATGAATTAGAAAGGTTACATTTGTGAGAATGAATTAGAATGGATCGTACGAATGGATTAAAATGGATCGTACGAATGGATTAGAATGGATCGTACGAATGAATTAGAATGGATCATACAAATGAATTAGAAAGGTTACATTCGTGAGAATGAATTAGAATGGATCGTACGAATGAATTAGAATGGATCAAGCGAATGAATTTGAATGAATCATACGAATGAATTAGAATTGATCGAACGAATGAATTAGAATGGATACATTCAAGCGAATGAATTAGAATAGATCGTAGGAATGAATTAAAATGGATCATATGAATGAATTTGAATGGATCGTGCGAATGAATTAGAATGGATTGTACGAATGAATTAGAATGGATACATTCGTGCGAATGAATTAGAATGGATCGGACGAATGAATTAGAATGGATTGTACGATTCATTCTAATTCATTCGTGCGATCCAATCTAATGCATTCGTACGATTCATTCTAATTCATTCGCACGATCCATTCAAATTCATTCGTATGATCCATTCTAATTTATTTGCACGAATATACGATCCATTCTAATTTATTCACAAGAATGTATCCATTGTAATTCATTCGTACAATCCATTCTAATTTATTCGTACAAATATATCCATTCTAATTCATTCGTACGATCCATTCTAATTCATTTGTATGATTCATTCTAATTCATTCGAACGATCCATTCTAATTCATTCGTACGATCAATTCTAATTCATTCGCACGAATGTATCCATTTTAATTCATTCTCACAATCCATTCTAATTCATTCGCACAATCCATTCTAATTCATTCGTATGATCCATTCTAATTCATTCGTACGATCCATTCTAATTCATTCGCACTATTCATTCTAATTCATTCGCATGATCTATTCTAATTAATTCGTACGATCCATTCTAATTCATTCGCATGAATATATCCATTCTAATTCATTTGTACGATCCATTCTAATTCATTCGTACAATGCGTTCTAATCCATTCGTATGATCCATTCTAATTCATTCCTATGATCCATTCTAATTCATTCATACGATCCATTCTAATTCATTCGCTCGAATGTATCCATTCTAAATCATTCATACGATCCATTCTAATTCGTTCATACGATCCATTCTAATTCGTTCGTACGAATGTATCCATTCTAATTCATTCGCACGATCAATTCTAATCCATTCGTACGATCCATTCTAATTCATTTGTACAAATGAATTAGAATGGATCGTATGAATGAATAAGAATGGATCGTACGAATGAATTAGAATGGATCGTGCGAATGAATTAGAATGAATCGTACGAATGCATTAGAATGGATACATTCGTGCGAATGAATTAGAATGGATCGTACGAATGAATTAGAATGGATCATACAAATGAATTAGAAAGGTTACATTCGTGATAATGAATTAGAATGGATCGTACGAATGAATTAGAATGGATCATGCGAATGAGTTTGAATAGATCATACGAATGAATTAAGATGGATCGAACGAATGAATTAGAATGGATACATTTGAGCGAATGAATTAGAATGGATCGTATGAATGAATTAGAATGGATCGTACGAATGAATTAGAATGGATCGTACGAATGGATTAGAATGGATCGTACAAATGGATTAGAATGGATCGTACGAATGGATTAGAATAGATCATGCGAATGAATTAGAATGGATCATACGAATGAATTAGAATGGATCGTGCGAATGAATTAGAATAAATCGTACGAATGCATTAGAATGGATACATTCGTGCGAATGAATTAGAATGGATCGTACGAATGAATTAGAATGGATTATACAAATGAACTGAAAGGTTACATTCGTGAGAATGAATTTGACTGGATCATACAAATGAATTAGAATGGATCATGCGAATGAATTTGATTGGATCGTACGAATGAATTAGAATGGATAGAACGAATGAATTAGAATGGATACATTCGAGCGAATGAATTAGAATAGATCGTAGGAATGAATTAGAATGGATCGTGCGAATGAATTAGAATGAATCGTACGAATGAATTAGAATGGATCATACGATTGAATTAGAATGGATACAATCGTGCGAATAAATTAGAATGGATCGTACGAATGAATTAGAATGGATCGTACGAATGGATTAGAATGGATCGTACGAATGGATTAGAATAGATCGTACAAATGAATTTGAAAGGTTACATTTGTGAGAATGAATTAGAATGGATTGTACGAATGAATTATAATGGATTAGAATGGATCGTGCGAATGGATACATTCGTGCGAATCAATTAGAATGGATCGTATGAATGAATTAGAATGGATCATAGGAATGAATTAGAATGGATCGTGCAAATGAATTAGAATGGATACATTCGTGCGAATGAATTAGAATGGATCGTACGAATGAATTAGAATGGTTACATTCGTGCGAATGAATTAGAATGGATAGTGCGAATGCATTAGAATGGATCATAGAAACGAATTAAAATAGATCGTACAAATGAATTGGAATGGATCGTATGAATGAATTAGAATACATCATGTGAATGAATTAGAATGGATCGTACATTTGAATTAGATTGGATTGTGCGAATGAATTAGAATGGATCGTGCGAATGAATTAGAATGGATTAGAATGGATCGTACGAATGGATTAGAATGGATCGTATGAATGAATTAGAATGGATCGTACAAATAAATTAGAAAGGTTACATTTGTGAGAATGAATTAGAATGGATCGTACGAATGAATTAGAATGGATCGTACGAATGGATTAGAATGGATTGTATGAATGGATTAGAATGGATCGAACGAATGAATTAGAATGGATTGTACGAATAAATTAGAATGGATCGTATGAATGAATTAGAATGGATCGTACGAATGGATTAGAATGGATCGTACGAATGAATTAGAATGGATCGTACGAATTAGAATGGATCGTACGAATGAATTAAAATGGATACATTCATACGACTGAGTTAGAGTGGATCGTGCGAATTAATTAGAATGGATCGTACGAATGAATTTGAATGCATACATTTGTGCGAATGAATCTGAATGGATTGTATGAATGAATTACAATGGATCATACGAATGGATTAGTATGGATCGTACGAATGAATTAGAATGGATCATGCAAATGAATTAGAAAGGTTACATTCGTGAGAATGAATTAGAATGGATCGTACGAATGAATTAGAATGGATCATGCGAATGAATTTGAATGGATCGCACGAATGAATTAGAATAGATCGAACGAATGAATTAGAATAGATACATTCGAGCGAATGAATTAGAATAGATCGTAGGAATGAATTAGAATGGATCATACGAATGAATTAGAATGGATCGTGCGAATGAATTAGAATGGATTGTACGAATGAATTAGAATGGATACATTCGTGCGAATGAATTAGTATGGATCGTACGAATGAATTAGAATGGATCGTACGAATGAATTAGAATGAATCGTACGAATGAATTAGAATGGATCGTATGAATGAATTATAATAGATACATTAGTACGAATAAATTAGAATGGATTGTACGAATGAATTAGAATGAATGTAACCATTCTAATTCATTCGTACGATCTATTCTAATCCATTCGTACGATCCATTCTAATTCATTCGCACGAATGTATCCATTCTAATTCATTCGTACAATCTATTCTAATTCATTCGCACGATCCATTCTAATTCATTCGTATGATCCATTCTAATTCATTCCTACGATCTATTCTAATTCATTCGCTCGAATGTATCCATTCTAATTTATTTGTTCGATCCATTCTAATTCATTCGTACGATCCATTCAAATTCATTCGCATGATCCATTCTAATTCATTCGTACGATCCATTCTAATTCATTCGCACAAATGTATCCATTCTAATTCATTCGTACGATCCATTCTAATTCATTCGCTCGAATATAATCATTCTAATTCATTCGTACGATCCATTCTAATTCATTCGTACGATCCATTCTAATCCATTCGTATGATCCATTCTAATTCATTCGTACAAATGAATTAGAATGGATCGTACGAATGAATTAGAATGGATCGTACGAATGGATTAGAACGCATTGTATGAATGAATTACAATGGATCGTACGAATGGATTAGAATGGATCGAACTTCCTACGAATGGGTTAGAATGATTCATACGAATGAATTAGAATGGATCATACAAATGAAATAGAATGGATCATACGAATGAATTAGAATGGATCGTCCGAATGAATTAGAATGGATTGTACGAATGAATTAGAATGGATACATTCGTGCGAATGAATTAGAATGGATCGGACGAATGAATTAGAATGGATCGTACGAATGAATTAGAATGGATCGTGCAAATGAATTAGAATGAATCGTACGAATACATTAGAATGGATACATTCGTGCGAATGAATTAGAATGGATCGTACGAATGGATTAGAATGGATCGTATGAATGAATTAGAATGGATCGTACAAATGAATTAGAAAGGTTACATTTGTGAGAATGAATTAGAATGGATCGTACGAATGAATTAGAAGGGATCGTACGAATGAATTAGAATTGATCGTACGAATGAATTAGATTGGTTACATTCGTGCGAATGAATTAGAATGGATCGTACGAATAGATTAGAATGGATCGTACGAATGGATTAGAACGCATTGTACGAATGAACTAGAATAGATACATTTGTGTCAATGAATTAGATTGCATCGTACGAATGAATTTGAATGGATTGTACGAATGAATTCGAATGGATCGTACGAATGAATTTGAATGGATCATACGAATGAATTAGAATAGATATATTCATGCGAACGAATTAGAATGGATCGTACGAACGAATTAGAATGGATCGTATGAACGAATTAGAATGGATCGTACGAATGAATTAGAATGGATATATTCGTGCGAATGAATTAGAATGGATCGAACGAATGAATTAGAATGGATCATACGAATGAATTAGAATGGATCGTATGAATGAATTAGAATGGATCGTACGAATGAATTAGAATGGATCGTACAAATGAATTAGAAAGGTTACATTTGTGAGAATGAATTATAATGGATCGTACGAATGAATTAGAATGGATCATACGAATGGATTAGAATGGATCGTATGAATGGATTAGAATGGATCGCACGAATTAATTAGAATGGATCATACAAATGAATTAGAAAGGTTACATTCGTGAGAATGAATTAGAATGGATCGTGCGAATGAATTAGAATTGATCATACGAATGAATTAGAATTAATCGTACGAATGAATAAGAATGGATCGTACGAATGAATTAGAATGGATACATTCGAGCATATGAATTAGAATAGATCATAGGAATGAATTAGAATGGATCATACGAATGAATTATAATGGATCGTATGAATGAATTAGAATGGATCGTACGAATTAATTAGAATGGATACATTCGTGCGAATGAATTAGAATGGATCGTACGAATGAATTAGAATGAATCGTACGAATGAATTAGAATGGATCGTACGAATGAATTAGAATGGATACATTTGTACGAATAAATTAGAATGGATTATACAAATGAATTAGAATAGATACATTCTTGCGAATAAATTAGAATGGATCGTATATTCGTGCAAATAAATTAGAATGGATCATACGAATGAATTAGAAGGGATCGTGCGAATGAATTAGAATGAATCGTATGAATGCATTAGAATGGATCGTACGAATGGATTAGAATGAATCGTACGATCCATTCTATTTCATTCGTCCGATCCATTCTAACTCATTCGCACGAATGTATCCATTCTAATTCATTCGTACGATCCATTCTAATTCATTCGCACGATCCATTCTAATTCATTCGTATGATACATTTTAATTCATTCCTACGATCTATTCTAATTCATTCACTCGAATGTATCCATTCTAATTCATTCGTTCGATCCATTCTAATTCATTCGTACGATCCATTCAAATTCATTTGCATGATCCATTCTAATTCATTCGTACGATCCATTCTAATTCATTCTCATGAATGTAACATTTCTAATTCATTTGTATGATCCATTCTAATTCATTCGTACGATCCATTCTAATCCATTCATACGATCCATTCTAATCCATTCGTACGATCCATTATAATTCACTCGTACGATCCATTCTAATTTATTTGCACGAATATACGATCTATTCTAATTTATTCGCAAGAATGTATCCATTCTAATTCACTCGTACAATCCATTCTAATTTATTCGCTCGAATGTATCCATTCTAATTCATTCGTACGATCCATTCTAATTCATTCGTACGATCCATTCTAATTCATTCGTACGATCCATTCTAATTCATTCGCATGATCCATTCTAATTCATTCGTACGATCGATTCAAATTCATTCGCACGATCCATTCTAATTCACTCGTACGATCCATTCTAATTCATTCCTATGATCCATTCTAATTCATTCGTACGATCCATTCTAATTCATTCGTGCAAATGTATCCATTCTAATTCATTCTCACGAATGTAACCTTTCTAATTCATTTGTATGTATCCATTCTAATTCATTCGTACGATCTATTCTAATTCGTTCATACGATCCATTCTAATTCATTCGTACGATCCATTCTAATTCATTCGTACGATCCATTCTAATCCATTCGTACGATCCATTCTAATCCATTCGTACGATCCATTCTAATTCATTCGTATGAATATATCCATTCTAATTTATTCGTACGATCCAGTCTAATTCATTCGTACGATCTATTCTAATTCATTTGCACGAATGTACCATTCTAATTCATTCATACAATCCATTCTAATTCATTCGCACGATCCATTCTAATTCATTCCTACGATCCATTCTAATTCATTCGTATGAATGAATTCTAATTCATTCGCACGAATGTATCTTTTCTAATTCATTTGCACGATCCATTCTAATTTATTCCTATGATCCATTCTAATTTATTCGTGCGATCCATTCTAATTCATTCGCTCGAATGTATCCATTGTAATTCATTCGTACGATCCATTCAAATTCATTCGTACGATCCATTCTAATTTATTCATACGATCTATTCTAATTCATTCGCACGATCCATTCTAATTCATTCGGTACGATCCATTCTAATTCATTTGCATGAATGTATACATTCTAATTTATTCGTACGATCCATTCTAATTTATTCGCACGATCTATTCTAATTCATTCGTACAATCCATTCTAATTCATTCCTATGATCCATTCTAATTCATTCGTACGATCCATTCTAATCCATTCGTACGATCCATTCTAATCCTTTCGTACGATCCGTTCTAATCCATTCGTATGATCCATTCTAATTCATTCGTACGATCCATTCTAATTCATTCTCACAAATGTAACCATTCTAATTTATTTGTACGATCCATTCTAATTCGTTCGTACGATCCATTCTAATTCATTTGTACGATCCATTCTAATCCATTCGTACGATCCATTCTAATTCATTCGCACGAATGTTACCATTCTAATTCATTCGTACGATCCATTCTAATTCATTCCTACCATCCATTCTAATTCATTCGCATGAATGTATCCATTCTAATTCATTTGCACGATCCATTCTAATTCATTCCTATGATCCATTCTAATTCATTCGTATGATACATTCATACGACTGAATTAGAATGGATTGTACGAATGAATTAGAATTGATCGTACGAATGAATGAGAATGGATCGTACGAATGAATTAGAATGGATCGTGTGAATAAATTAGAATGGATCGTACGAATGAATTAGAATGGATATATTTGAATGAATAAATTAGAATGGATCGTATGAACGAATTAGAATGGATCGTACGAATGAATTAGAATGGATATATTTGAACGAATAAATTTGAATGGATCGTACGAACGAATTAGAATGGATCGTACGAATGCATTAGAATGGATCGTACGAATAAATTAGAATAGATACTTTCGAGCGAATGAATAAGAATGGATCGTGCGATGAATTAGAATGGATCATACAAATGAATTAGAATGGATTCTAATCCATTCGTATGATCTATTCTAATCTATTCTAATTCATTCGCACAAATGTATCCATTCTAATTCATTCTCACGAATGTAACCTTTCTAATTCATTTGTATGAGCCATTCTAATGCATTCGTACGATCCATTCTAATCCATTCGTACGATCTATTCTAATCCATTCATTAGTACGAATGAATTAGAATGGTTACATTCGTGCGAATGAATTAGAATAGATCGTACGAATGGATTAGAATGGATCGTACGAATGAATTAGAATGGATCGTGCGAATGAATTAGAATGGATCGTACGAATGAATTAGAATGGATCATACGATCCATTCTAATTCATTTGTACGATCCATTCTAATTCATTCGTACGATCCATTCTAATCTATTCGTACGATCCATTCTAATTCATTCGAACGATCCATTAAAATTCTTTCGAACGATCCATTCTAATTCATTCGCACGATCTATTCTAATTCATTCGTACAATCCATTCTAATTCATTCGTACGATCCATTCTAATTTATTCGCACTATCCATTCTAATTCATTCGTACGATCCATTCTAATTCATTCGTACGACCCATTCTAATTCATTCGTACAAATGTATCCATTCTAATTCATTCATACGATCCATTCTAATTCATTCATACGATCTATTCTTATTCATTCGCATGAATGTAACCATTCTAATTCATTCGCACAATCCAATCTAATTCAAACGTACGATCCATTCTAATTCATTCACATGATGTATTCTAATTCATTCGTACGATCCATTCCAATTCATTTGTACGATCCATTTTAATTCATTTGTATGATCCATTCTAATGCATTCGCACTATCCATTCTAATTCATTCGCACGAATGTAACCATTCTAATTTATTCGTACAATCCATTCTAATTCATTCGCACGAATGTATCCATTCTAATTCATTTGCACGATCCATTCTAATTCATTTCTATGAACCATTCTAATTCATTCGTACGATCCATTCTAATTCATTCGCACGAATGTATCCATTCTAATTCATTTGTATGATCCATTCTAATTCATTCGTACGATCTATTCTAATCCATTCGTACGATCCATTCTAATCCATTCGTACGATCCATTCTAATCCATTCGTACGATCCATTCTAATTCATTCTCACAAATATAACCTTTCTACTTCATTTGTACGATCCATTCTAATTCATTCGTACGATCCATTCTAATCCATTCGTACGATCCATTCTAATCCATTCGTACGATCCATTCTAATTCATTCGCACGAATGTAACCATTCTAATTAATTCGTACGATCCATTCTAATTCATTCCTACGATCCATTCTAATTCATTCGCACGAATGTATCCATTCTAATTCATTTGCACGATCCATTCTAATTCATTCCTATGATCCATTCTAATTTATTTGTACGATCCATTCTAATTCATTCGCTCGAATGTATCCATTCTAATTCATTCGTACGATCCATTCTAATCCATTCATATGATCCATTCTAATCCATTCATACGATCCATTCTAATTCATTCGTATGATCCATTCTAATTCATTCGCACAAATATATCCATTCTAATTAATTCGTACGATCCATTCTAATTCATTCCTATGATCTATTCTAATTCATTTGCTCGAATTTATCCATTCTAATTCATTCGTTCGATCCATTCTAATTCATTCGTACGATCCATTCAAATTCATTCGCATGATCCATTCTAATTCATTCGTACGATCCATTCTAATTCATTCTCACAAATGTAACCTTTCAAATTAGTTTGTACGATCTATTCTAATTCATTCGTACTATCCATTCTAATCCATTCGTACGATCCATTCTAATTCATTCGTACGATCCATTCTAATTCATTCGCACGAATGTATCCATTCTAATTCATTCGTACGATCCATTCTAATTCATTCGTACGATTCATTCTAATTCATTCGCACGATCCATTCTAATTCATTCCTACGATCTATTCTAATTCATTCGCTCGAATGTATCCATTCTAATTCATTCGTTCGATCCATTCAAATTCATTCGTACGATCCAATCAAATTCATTCGCATGATCCATTCTAATTCATTTGTACGATCCATTTTAATTCATTCTCACGAATGTAACCTTTCTAATTCATTTGTATGATCCATTGTAATTCATTCTTACGATCCATTCTAATTCATTCGCACGAATGTATCCATTCTAATGCATTCGTACGATTTATTCTAATTCATTCGCACGATCCAATCTAATTCATTCGTACGATCCATTCTAATTCATTCGCACGATCCATTCTAATTCATTCGTACGATCCATTCTAATTCATTCGCACGATCCATTCTAATTCATTCGTACGATCCATTCTAATTCATTCGCACGAATGTATCTATTCTAATACATTCGTACGATCCATTCTAATTTATTCGTACGATCCATTCTAATCCATTCGTACGATCCATTCTAATTCATTTGTACGATCCATTCTAATTCATTCTCACAAATGTAACCTTTCTAATTCATTTGTACGATCAATTCTAATTCATTCGCACGAATGTAACAATTCTAATTCATTCATACGATCCATTCTAATTCATTCCTACAATCCATTCTAATTCATTCGCACGAATGTATCCATTCTAATTCATTTGCACGATCTATTCTAATTCATTCCTATGATCCATTCTAATTCATTCGTACGATCCATTCTAATTCATTCGCTCGAATATATCCATTCTAATTCATTCGTACGATCCATTCTAATTCATTCGTTCGATCCATTCTAATCCATTCATTCGCTCGAATGTATCCATTCTAATTAATTCGTATGATCCATTCTAATTCTTTCATATATCCATTCTAATTCATTCACACGAATGTATCCATTCTAGTTCATTCGTACGCTCCATTCTAATTCAGTCGTACAATCCATTCTAATTCATTCGTACGATCCATTCTAATCCATTCGTACGATCCATTCTAATCCATTCGTACGATCCATTCTAATTCATTCGTACGATCCATTCTAATTCATTCGCTCGAATGTATCCATTCTAATTCATTCGTTCGATCCATTCTAATTCATTTGTATGATCCATTCAAATTCATTCGCATGATCCATTCTAATTCATTCGTACGATCCATTCTAATTCATTCGTATAATCCATTCTAATTCATTTGCACGATCCATTATAATTCATTCGTTCGATCCATTCTAATTCATTAACACGATCCATTCTAATTCATTCTCACAAATGTAACCTTTATAATTCATTTGCACGATCCATTCTAATTCATTCGCACTATCCATTCTAATTCATTTGTATGATCCATTCTAATTCATTCGTACGATCCATTCTAATCTATTCGTACGATCCATTCTAATCCATTTGTACGATCCATTCTAATTCATTCGTACGATCCATTCTAATTCATTCGTACGATCCATTCTAATTCATTCGCACGAATGTATCCATTCTAATTCATTCGCACTATCCATTCTAATTCATTCGCACTATCCATTCTAATTCATTCGCACGATCCATTCAAATTCATTCGTACGATCCATTCTAATTTATTCGTACGATCCATTCTAATTCATTCGCACGATCCATTCTAATTCATTCGCACAATCCGTTCTAATTCATTCGCACAATCCATTCTAATTCATTCGCACGAATGTATCCATTCTAATTTATTCGTACGATCCAGTCTAATTCATTCATACGATCCATTCTAATTCATCCGCACGAATGTATCCATTCTAATTCATTCGTACGATCCATTCTAATTCATTCATATGATCCATTCCAATTCGTTCGTACGATCCATTCTAATTCGTTCGTACGATCTATTCTAATTCATTTGTACGATCCATTCTAATCCATTCATACGATCCATTTTAATTCATTCGTACAAATGAATTAGAATGGATCGTACGAATGAATTAGAATGGATTGTGCGAATGAATTAGAATGGATCGTGCGAATGAATTAGAATGGATCGCATGAATGAATAAGAATGGATTGTACGAATGAATTAGAATGGATCATGCGAATGAATTAGAATAGATCGTACGAATGAATTAGAATGGATAGTACGAATAAATTAGAATGGATCGTGCGAATGAATTAGAATGGATCGTACGAATGAATTAGAATGGATCTTCCGAATGAATTAGAATGGATCGTACGAATGAATTAGAATGAATCATCCGAATGAATTAGAATGGATCGTGCAAATGAATTAGAATGGATACATTCGTCCGAATGAATTGGAATGGATCATAGGGATGAATTAGAATGGATCGTGCAAATGAAGTAGAATGGATACATTCGTGCGAATGAATTAGAATGGATCGTAGGGATAAATTAGAATGGATCGTATGAATGAATTAGATTAGAATGGATCGTGCGAATGAATTAGAATGGATCGTGCGAATGAATTAGAATGGATCGTACGAACGAATTAGAATGGATCGTACGAACGAATTAGAATGGATCATATGAACGAATTAGAATGGATCGTACGAATGAATTAGAATGGATACAATCGTACGATCCATTCTAATTCATTCGTACGATCCATTCTTATTCATTCGTACGATCCATTCAAATTCATTCGTTCTAATTCATTCGTATGATCCATTCTTATTCATTCGTACGATCCATTCAAATTCATTCGCATGATCCATTCTAATTCATTCGTACGATCCATTCTAATTCATTCTCACGAATGTAATGTTTCTAATTCATTTGTATGATCCATTCTAATTCATTCGTACGATCCATTCTAATCCATTCGTATGATCCATTCTAATCCATTCGTACGATCCATTCTAATTCATTCTCACAAATGTAATATTTCTATTTCATTTGTACAATCCATTCTAATTCATTCGTACGATCTATTCTAATTCATTCGTACGATCCATTCTTATTCATTCATACGATCCATTCTAATTCATTCGCACAATACATTCTAATCCATTCGTACGATCCATTCTAATTCATTCGTATGATCCATTCTAATTCATTTGTACGATCCATTCTAATTCATTCGCACGAATGTATCCATTCTAATTCATTCGTACGATCCATTCTAATTCATTTGTACGATCTATTCTAATTCATTCGTACGATCCATTCTAATTCATTCTCACAAATGTAACCTTTCTAATTCATTTGTACGATCCATTCTAATTCATTCGTACGATCCATTCTAATCCATTCGTACGATCCATTCTAATCCATTCATACGATCCATTCTAATTCATTCGCACGAATGTAACCATTCTAATTCATTCGTACGATCCATTCTAATTCATTCCTACGATCCATTCTAATTTATTCGCACGAATGTATCCATTCTAATTCATTTGCACGATCTATTCTAATTCATTCCTATGATCCATTCTAATTCATTCGTACGATCCATTCTAATTCATTCGTACGATCCATTCTAATTCATTCGTACAATCCATTCAAATTCATTCGTACGATGCAATCTAATTCATTCACACAAATGTATCTATTCTAATTCATTCGTACAATGCGTTCTAATCCATTCGTACGATACATTCTAATTCATTCGCTCGAATGTATCCATTCTAATTCATTCGTACGATCCATTCTTATTCATTCGTCCGATCCATTGAAATTCATTCGCATGATCCATTCTAATTCATTCGTACGATCCATTCTAATTCATTCTCACGAATGTAACCTTTCTAATTCATTTGTATGATCCATTCTAATTTATTCGCACGATCCATTCTAATTCATTCGCACGAATGTATCCATTCTAATTTATTCGTACAATCCATTCTAATTCATTCGCACGATCCATTCTAATTCATTCGTATGATCCATTCTAATTCATTCCTATGATCTATTCTAATTCATTCACTCGAATGTATCCATTCTAATTCATTCGTTCGATCCATTCTAATTCATTCGTACGATCCATTCTAATTCATTCGCACGAATATATCCATTCTAATTCATTCGTACGATCCATTCTAATTCATTCATACGATCCATTCTAATTCATTCGCACGATCCATTCTAGTTCATTTATACGAATGTATCCATTCTAATTCATTCGCACGATCCATTCTAATTTATTCGTACGATCCATTCTAATTCATTCCTATGATCCATTCTAATTCATTCGTACGATCCATTCTAATTCATTCGCTCGAATGTATCCATTCTAATTCATTCGTTCGATCCATTCTAATTTATTCGTACGATCTATTCAAATTCATTTGCATGATCCATTCTAATTCATTCGTATGATCCATTCTAATTCATTCGTATGATCCATTCTAACTGATTCGGTGGATCCATTCTAATTTATTTGTACGCTCCATTCTTATTCATCGCACAAATTTATACATTCTAATTTATTCGTACGATCCATTCAAATTCAATCGTATGATCCATTCTAATTCATTCGCACAAAGGTATCCATTTTAATTCATTCGTACGATCCATTCTAATTTATTCATACGATCCATTCTAATTCATTCGCACGATCCATTCTAATTCATTCGTACGATCCATTCTAATTCATTCGCATGAATATATCTATTCTAATTCATTCGTATGATCCATTCTAATTTATTCGCACGATCTATTCTAATTCAATCGTACGATCCATTCTAATTCATTCGTACGATCCATTCTAATTCATTCGCACGAATGTATCATACGAATGAATTAGAATGGATCATGCGAATGAATTAAAATGGATCGTACGAATGAATTAGAATGGATCGTACAAATGAATTAGAAAGGTTACATTTGTAAGAATGAATTAGAATGGATCGTACGAATGAATTAGAATAGATCGTACGAATGGATTAGAATGGATCATAGAAATGAATTAGAATAGATCGTGCAAATGAATTAGAATGGATACATTCGTGCGAATGAATTAGAATGGATCGTAGGAATGAATTAGAATGGATCGTACGAATGAATTAGAATGGTTACATTCGTGCGAATGAATTAGAATGGATCGTACAAATAGATTAGAATGGATCGTACGAATGGATTAGAATGGATCATACGAATGGATTAGAATTAGATCATACGAATGCATTACTATGATTCATTCTAATTCATTCGTACGATCCATTCTAATTCATTCGTACGATCTAATTCTAATCCATTCGTACGATCCATTCTAATTCGCACAAATGTATGCATTTTAAATCATTTGTACGATCCATTCTAATTTATTCATACGATCCATTCTAATTCATTCGCACGATCCATTCTAATTCATTCGTACGATCCATTCTAATTCATTCGCATGAATATATCTATTCTAATTCATTCGTATGATCCATTCTAATTTATTCGCACGATCTATTCTAATTCATTCGTACGATTCATTCTAATTCATTCGCACGATCCATTCTAATTCATTCGTACGATCCATTCTAATTCATTCGCACGAATGTATCCATTCTAATTCATTCATACAATCCATTCTAATTCATTCGCACGAATGTATCCATTCTAGTTCATTCGTACACTCCATTCTAATTCATTCGTACGCTTCATTCTTATTCATCGCACAAATGTATCCATTCTAATTTATTCGTACGATCCATTCAAATTCAATCGCATGATCCATTCTAATTCATTCGCACGATCAATTCTAATTCATTCGTCCGATCCATTCTAATTCATTCGCACGAATGTATCCATTCTAATTCATTCGTACGATCCATTCTAATTCATTCGCATGATCCATTCTAACTCATTCGGTGGATCCATTCTAATTCATTCGTACGATCCATTCTAATTCATTCGCACGATCCATTCTAATTTATTCGTACGATCCATCCTAATTCATTCATACGATCTATTCTAATTCATTAGCATGATACATTCTAATTCATTCGTACGATCCATTCTAATTCATTCGTACAATCCATTCAAATTCATTCGTACGATGCAATCTAATTCATTCGAATGAATATATCCATTCTAATTCATTCGTACGATCCTTTCTAATTCATTCGCACGATCCATTCTAATTCTTTCATATGATCCATTCTAATTCATTCGTACGATCCATTCTAATTCATTCGTATGATCAATTCTAATTCATTCGCACGATCCATTCTAATTCATTCGTACGATCCATTCTAATCAATTCGTACGATCCATTCTAATCCATTCGTACGATCTATTCTAATTCGTTCATACGATCCATTCTAATTGATTCGTATGATCCATTCTAATTCATTCGTATGATCAATTCTAATTCATTCGCACGATCCATTCTAATTCATTCGTACGATCCATTATAATTCCTTCGTACGATCCATTCCATTTTAATTCATTCATACAATCCATTCTAATTCATTCGTTCGTACGATCCATTCTAATTCATTCCTATGACCCATTCTAATTTATTCGTACGATCCATTCTAATTCATTCGCTCGAATGTATCCATTCTAATTCATTCGTACGATCCATTCTAATTCATTCATAAGATCCATTATAATTCATTCGTTCGATCCATTCTAATTCATTCGTACGATCCATTCAAATTCATTCGTACGATCCATTCTACTTTATTCATACGATCCATTCTAATTCGTTCGTACGATTCATTCTAATTCATTCATACGATCCATTCTAATGCATTCGTACGATCCATTCTAATTCATTCGTACGATCCATTCTAATCCATTCGTACGATCCATTCTAATCCATTCGTACGATCGATTCTAATCCATTCGTACGATCCATTCTAATTCATTCTAATTCATTCGTACGAATAAATTAGAATAGATACATTCATGCAAATGAATTAGAATGGATTGTACGAATGAATTAGAATGGATCGTACGAATGAACTAGAATGGATTGTACGAATGAATTAGAATGGATACATTTGTGCGAATGAATTAGAATGGATCATACGAATGAATTAGAATAGATATATTCATGCGTATGAATTAGAATGGATCGTACGAATGAATTAGAATGGATTGTACGAATGAATTAGAATGGATACATTCGTGCGAATGAATTAGAATGGATCGTGCGAATGAATTAGAATGGATTAGAATGGATCGTACGAATGGATTAGAATGGATCGTACGAATGAATTAGAAAGGATCGTACAAATGAATTAGAAAGGTTACATTTGTGAGAATGAATTAGAATGGATCGTACGAATGAATTAGAATGGATCGTATGAATGGATTAGAATGGATCGTACGAATGGATTAGCATGTATCGAACGAATGAATTAGAATGGATTGTACGAATAAATTAGAATGGATCGTACGAATGAATTAGAATGGATTGTACGATTGGATTAGAATGGATCGTACGAATAGATTAGAATGGATCGTACGAATTAGAATGGATCGTACGAATGAATTAAAATGGATACATTCATACGACTGAGTTAGAATGGATCGTGCGAATTAATTATAATGGATCGTACGAATGAATTTGAATGCATACATTTGTGCGAATAAATCTGAATGGATTGTATGAATGAATTACAATGGATCATACGAATGGATTAGAATGGATCGTACGAATGAATTAGAATGGATCATACAAATGAATTAGAAAGGTTACATTCGTGAGAATGAATTAGAATGGATCGTACGAATGAATTAGAATGGATCATGCGAATGAATTTGAATGGATCGTACGAATGAATTAGAATGGATCGAACGAATGAATTAGAATGGATACATTCGAGCGAATGAATTAGAATAGATCATAGGAATGAATTAGAATGGATCACACGAATGAATTAGAATGGATCGTGCGAATGAATTAGAATGGATTGTACGAATGAATTAGAATGGATACATTCGTGCGAATGAATTAGTATGGATCATACGAATGAATTAGAATGGATCGTACGAATAAATTAGAATGAATCGTACGAATGAATTAGAATGGATCGTACGAATGAATTAGAATGGATACATTAGTACGAATAAATTAGAATGGATTGTGGGAATGAATTAGAATGAATGTAACCATTCTAATTCATTCGTACGATCCATTCTAATCCATTCGTACGATCCATTCTAATTCATTCGCACGAATGTATCCATTCTAATTCATTCGTACAATCTATTCTAATTCATTCGCACGATCCATTCTAATTCATTCGTTTGATCCATTCTAATTCATTCCTACGATCTATTCTAATTCATTTGCTCGAATGTATCCATTCTAATTTATTCGTTCGATCCATTCTAATTCATTCGTACGATCCATTCAAATTCATTCGCATGATCCATTCTAATTCATTCGTACGATCCATTCTAATTCATTCGCACAAATGTATACATTCTAATTCATTCGTACGATCCATTCTAATTCATTCGCTCGAATGTATCCATTCTAATTCATTCGTACGATCCATTCTAATTCATTCGTACGATCCATTCTAATCCATTCGTATGATCCATTCTAATTCATTCGTACAAATTAATTAGAATGGATCGTACGAATGAATTAGAATGGATCGTACGAATGGATTAGAACACATTGTATGAATGAATTAGAATGGATCATACGAATGAATTAGAATAGATCGTACAAATGAAATAGAATGGATCATACGAATGAATTAGAATGGATCGTCCGAATGAATTAGAATGGATTGTACGAATGAATTAGAATGGATACATTCGTGCGAATGAATTAGAATGGATCGGACGAATGAATTAGAATGGATCGTACGAATGAATTAGAATGGATCGTGTGAATGAATTAGAATGAATCGTACGAATACATTAGAATGGATACATTCGTGCGAATGAATTAGAATGGATCGTACGAATGGATTAGAATGGATCGTACGAATGAATAAGAATGGATCGTACAAATGAATTAGAAAGGTTACATTTGTGAGAATGAATTAAATGGATAGTACGAATGAATTAGAATGGATCGTACGAATGAATTAGAATTGATCGTACGAATGAATTAGAATGGTTACATTCATGCGAATGAATTAGAATGGCTCGTACGAATAGATTAGAATGGATCGTACGAATGGATTAGAACGCATTGTACGAATGAACTAGAATAGATACATTTGTGTCAATGAATTAGATTGCATCGTACGAATGAATTTGAATGGATTGTACGAATGAATTAGAATGGATCGTACGAATGAATTTGAACGGATCGAACGAATGAATTAGAATGGTTACATTCGAGCGAATGAATTAGAATAGATCGTAGGAATGAATTAGAATGGATCATACTAATGATTAGAATGGATCATACGAATGAATTAGAATGGATCGTGCGAATGAATTAGAATGGATCGTACGAATGAATTAGAATGGATCGTACGAATGAATTAGAATGGATATATTCGTGCGAATGAATTAGAATGGATCGTGCGAATGAATTAGAATAGATCATATGAATGAATTAGAATGCATTGCACGAATGAATTAGAATGGATACATTCGTGCGAATGAATTAGAATGGATCGGATGAATGAATTAGAATGGATCGTACGATTCATTCTAATTCATTCGTATGATCCATTCTAATTCATTCGTACTATCTATTCTAATTCATTCGCATGATCCATTCTAATTCATTCGTACCATCCATTCTAATTCATTCGTGCGATCCATTCTAATTCATTCGTACGATCCAATCCATTTTAATTCATTCATACAATCCATTCTAATTCATTCACATGATCCATTCTAATTTATTCGTACGATCCATTATAATTCAGTCGCACGATCCATTCTAATTCATTCGTACGATCCATTATAATTCAGTCGCATGAATGTGCCCATTCTAATTCATTCGTACGATCCATTTTAATTCTTTCGCACGATCCATTCTAATTCATTCGCACGATCGATTCTAATTCATTCGTATGATACATTTTAATTCATTCGCACGAATGTATCCATAATAATTCAATCGTACGATCCATTCTAATTCATTCATACGATCCATTATAATTCATTCGCACGAATGTATCCATTCTAATGCATTCATACGATTCATTCTAATTCATTCGCACGATCCATTCTAATTCATTCGTACGATCCATTCTAATTCATTTGCACGATCCATTCTGATTCATTCGTACGATCCATTCTAATTCATTCCTATGAATTAGAATGGATCGTACGAATAAATTAGAATGGATCGTGCGAATGAATTAGAATGAATCGTACGAATGCATTAGAATGGATACATTCGTGCGAATGAATTTGAATGGATTGTACGAATGAATTAGAATGGATCGTGCGAATGAATTAGAATGGATCGTACGAATGAATTAGAATGGATCGTGTGAATGAATTAGAATGGATCGTACGAATGAATTAGAATGGATCGTACGATTGAATTATTATGGATACATTCGTGCGAATGAATTAAAATGTTTCATACGAATGAATTAGAATCGATCGTGCGAATGAATTAGAATGGATCGTGCGAAAGAATTAAAATGGATCGTACGAATGAATTAGAATGGGCACATTCGTGCGACTGAATTGTAATGGATCGTACGAATTAATTAGAATAGATCGTGCGACTGAATTATAATGGATCGTACGAATGAATTAGAATGGTTCATGTGAATGAATTAGAATGGATTGTATGAATGAATGAAAATGGAATAGATCGTACGAATGAATTAGAATGGATCGTACGAATGAATTAGAATGGATGGTACGAATGAATTAGAATGGATCGTACGATTGAATTAGAATGGATACATTCGTACAAATGAATCAGAATGGATCGTATGAATGAATTAGAATCGATCGTGCGAATGAATTAGAAAGGATCGTACGAATGAATTAGAATGGATATCGTCGTGCGAATGAATTAGAATGGATCATACGAATGAATTAGAATGGATACATTCGAGCGAATGAATTAGAATGGATTGTACGAATGAATTATAATGGATCATAGGAATGAATTAGAATGGATCGTGCAAATGCGAATGAATTAGAATGGATCGTAGGAATGAATTAGAATGGATCGTACGAATGAATTAGAATGGTTACATTCGAGCGAATTAATTAGAATGGATCGTGCGAATGAATTAGAATGGATCATACGAATGCATTAGAATGGATCGTACGAACGAATTAGAATGGATCGTACGAATGAATTAGAATGGATACATTCGAGCGAATGAATTAGAATGGATCGTACGAATGAATTAGAATGGATCGTGCAAATGAATTAGAATGGATACATTCGTGCGAATGAATTAGAATTCATTCATACGAATGAATTAGAATGGATTGTAGGAATGAATTAGAATGGATCGTGCGAATGAATTAGAATGGATTGTACGAATGAATTAGAATGGATACATTCGTGCAAATGAATTAGAATGGATCGTACGAATGAATTAGACTGGATCGTACGAATAAATTAGAATGGATACATTCATACGAATGAATTAGAATGGATCGTACGAATGGATTAGAATGGATCGTACGAATGGATTATAATGGATCGTACGAATGGATTAGAATGGATCGTACGAATGGAGTAAAATGGATCGTACGAATGAATTAGAATGGATCGTATGAACGAATTAGAATAGATCGTACGAATGAATTAGAATGGATACATACAAATGAATAAGAAAGGTTACATTCGTGAGAATGAATTAGAATGGATCGTATGAATGAATTAGAATGGATACATTTGAGCGAATGAATTATAATGGATCGTACGAATGAATTAGAATGGATCATAGGAATGAATTAGAATGGATCGTACGAATGAATTAGAATGGATCGTGCGAATGAATTAGAATCGATCGTACGAATGAATTAGAATGGATCATGCGAATGCATTAGAATGGATCGTACGAATGAATTAGAATGGATCGTACGAATGTATTAGAATGGATTGTACGAATGAATTAGAATGGATCGTACGAATGAATTAGAATGGATACATTCGAGCGAATAAATTAGAATGGATTGTACGAATGAATTAGAATGGATATATTCTTGCGAATAAATTAGAATGGATCGTATATTCGTGCAAATAAATTAGAATGGATCATACGAATGAATTAGAATGGATCGTGCGAATGAATTAGAATGGATGGTACGAATGAATTAGAATGGATCGTATGAATGAATTAGAATGGATCGTACAAATGAATTAGAATGGATCGCTCGAATGTATCCATTCTAATTCATTTGTACGATCTATTCTAATTCATTCGCATGATCCATTTTAATTCATTTGTACGATCCATTCTAATTCATTCGTCCGATCCATTCAAATTCATTCGTACGATGCAATCTAATTCATTCGCACAAATGTATCTATTCTAATTCATTCGTACAATGTGTTCTAATCCATTCGTACGATCCATTCTAATCCATTCGTACGATCCATTCTAATTCATTCTCACAAATGTAACCTTTCTAATTCATTTGTACGATCCATTCTAATTCATTCGTACGATCCATTCTAATTCATTCGTACGATCCATTCTAATTCATTCTCACAAATGTAACCTTTTTAATTCATTTGTACGATCCATTCTAATTCTTTCGTACGATCCATTCTAATCCATTCGTACGATCCATTCTAATCCATTCGTACGATCCATTCTAATTCATTCGCACGAATGTAACCATTCTAATTCATTCGTACGACCCATTCTAATTCATTCCTACAATCCATTCTAATTCATTCGCACGAATGTATCCATTCTAATTCATTTGCACGATCCATTCTAATTCATTCCTATGATCCATTCTAATTCATTCATACGATCCATTCTAATTCATTCGCTCGAATGTATCCATTCTAATTCATTCGTATGATCCATTCTTATTCGTTCGTACGATCTATTCTAATTCGTTCGTACGATCCATTCTAATTCATTCGTACGATCCATTCTAATCCATTCGTACGATCCATTCTAATTCATTCGTACAAATGTATCTATTCTAATTCATTCGTACAATGCGTTCTAATCCATTCGTACGATCCATTCTAATCCATTCGTACGATCCATTCTAATTCATTCGTATGATCCATTCTAATTCATTCGTACGATCCATTCTAATTCATTTGCATGAATGTATCCATTCTAATTTATTCGTATGATCCATTCTAATTCATTCCTACGATCCATTCTAATTCATTCGCACGAATGTATCCATTCTAATTCATTTGCACGATCCATTCTAATTCATTCATATGATCCATTGTAATTCATTCGTACAATCCATTCTAATTCATTCGCTCGAATGTATCAATTCTAATTCATTCGTACGATCTATTCTAATTCATTCGCACGAATGTATCCATTCTAATTCATTCGTACGATCCATTCTAATTCATTCGCATGATCCATTTTAACTCATTCGATGGATCCATTCTAATTCATTCGTACGATCCATTCTAATTCATTCGCACGATCCATTCTAATTTATTTGTACGATCCATTCTAATTTATTCGTACGATCCATTCTAATTTATTCATACGATCCATTCTAATTCATTCGTACGATCTATTCTTATTCATTCATACGATCCATTATAATTCATTCGCACAATCACACGATCCATTCTAATTTATTCGTACGATCCATTCTAATTCATTCGTACAATCTATTCTAATTCATTCGCATGATCCATTCTAATTCATTCGTATGATCCATTATAACTCATTCGGTGGATCCATTCTAAGTCATTCGTACGATCCTTTCTAATTCATTCTCACGATCCATTCTAATTTATTCGTACGATCCATTCTAATTCATTCGTACGATCTATTCTAATTCATTCGCATGATCCATTCTAGTTCATTCGTACGATCCATTCTAATTCATTCGTACAATCCATTCTAATTCATTTGCATGAATGTATCCATTCTAATTTATTCGTACGAATGAATTAGAATGAATTAGAATGGATCGTACGAATGGATTAGAATGGATCGTACGAATGGATTAGAATCGATCGTACGAATGGATTAGAATGGATCGTACGAATGAATTAGAATGGATCATACAAATGAATTAGAAAGGATCGTACGAATGGATTAGAATGGATCGTACGAATGGATTATAATAGATCGTACGAATGAATTAGAATGGATCGTACAAATGAATTAGATAGGTTACATTTGTGAGAATGAATTAGAATGGATCGTACGATGGATTAGAACGCATTGTACGAATGAATTAAAATGGATACATTTGTACGAATGAATTAGAATGGATCGTACGAATGAATTAGAATGGATCGTACGAATGAATTAGAATGGATCGTGCGAATGAATTAGAATGGATCGTGTTCGGGGGATATTTCGCTGGTCCGTGCGGCGTACCTGTAAGACAAAGAAAAAGTGTAAGAACGGCTGGCTCCCCTAGGAGCGCAGACCCTCCGACGCTCAAGTCAGTCTCAGGTGCACAACGGCGAGCTTTAGTGGACAAAAGTGGTAGGGAAAAGGATTTCGAACCCGTACCTTGGAGCCTGGGGGTGAGCATTTATAGACATTGGCGACCTATCGCTGTCCGACACGTGGATATTCTTTCCAGAGCCTTCTAGACCCCCACGTTCTGGCTCGCGTGGGTCTCTGACGGTCCTTGGTACTTGCGCCCCTGACATTCTTTGTCGTCGAGCCTGCCAGGCGGTTTGAGTTGGGGAGAGCATCTTTCTTGTCGCTGCCAGGTGGCTATTCTTGAATGTTCAAGTCTGGGAGGTCTCAAAACTGATTCTGGCGGGCTTCCATGGACATTTGTCCACGTAGCTTCCGTGGGATTTCGTCACCTGGCAACCTTTATGCCTCTTTACGGGGGTGACCTCAGGTGGGGAGCCAGGGCGAGCTCGCCCTCCGTTACTCCGCCTTCCCTTCCACATCTATCAAGAGTCGGACCTTGCAAGAGCGACCTCTTCGATAAACAGGGGGGTCTGGCGAGCTAGGGGCGTCCGCGGTGCCGGCGATTTTTGTTACGCATGACGGTCTAACTCCCGCTACCACTGCAGGCGGATTCTCGTGCGGGCTTGGGCGAACTCCCGAGCGAGCTTTGGCGAGCTTCTGAGCGAGCTTAGGCGAGCTCCTGAGCGAGCTTAGGCGAGCTCCAGAGCGAGCTTTGGCGAGCTCTGGCGAGCTTAGGCGAGTTCCAGTGAGCGTAATCGGGCTCCTGAGCGAGCTTTGGCGAGCTCCTGAGCGAGCTTCGCCGAGCTCCTGAGCGAGCTTAGGCAAGCTCCAGCGAGCTTAGGCGATGTTCTGAGCGTGCTCTTTGCCTAGGCCCCTTCAGCCCAATGTGGATCTCGCTCCCTGTCAAGATGATTCGGCGAGCATGGGGGAGGGGGGGGGGCAAACTCCTTGCGAGTTCTTCACCCCTTGGAGTCCTAGGGTCTATGAGATCCACAGACCAGGGCGAACTGGTGGGAAGCGCGCGGAGCTAGGAGACGAGCTCATGCGGATGAGGATTCCGACTTCTGGGCGGATTTCAGCTACCCCCAATATTACCACCTCCTGAGGGAGCGACCAAGGATACTTTGAAGCTTGCTCAGGAGTCTTGGTGCACAAGCCGGGCGGACTGGGAGTACCAGTCATTGGCGACCTCCACCTTGTGGGCTGCGGGCACCTGCCGTGGGCGGTCTGCGCCGAGAGCTTTGACTGCCAGTGTTTCACAAATACCGGGCGGGCCGCGAGCATCAGCCACGAGCGATCTCCTTCCGGTGCGAGCTTGCCACACGCGGCCAGGGTCTGCTTCGGGCGAGCATGGGCGCCTACCGTGGGCGATCTGCGTCGAGAGTTTTGACTCCCAGTATTTCACAAATGCCGGGCGGGCCGCGAGCATCAGCCACGAGCGATCTCCTTCCAGTGCGAGCTTGCCACACACGGGCAGGGTCTGCTTCGGGCGAGCTTCTGGCACTTACCGCGTGCGATCTTGTGACTGGGATATCGCTCCAAATCTCTAACGGTCGCTTCATCTTAAATGCGGTGCGAGGCTCGATGTTGATACAATGAATCTCATCATGAGATCCCGATCGGCGCGAGATACGTGTCTCCTCCTCATTTGCTCCTTTTTTGTCAGTAAATGATAGTGTCGGTGCCGGCGCAGCCTTTTCCACGCGTGGCCCACGTGGCGCTTGACGATTGGAAAGAAGCGAGCTATCATTTCGACAACCATCACGTTGCCTCGTTGGGCGCGCTCGGGCATTAACTGCGGCCCGATTCACTTGCCTCTCGCCTGCCTATAAATAGGAGATGGGGGGCGATTTTTACCGCTGCATGAAAAACAGCTCTCCCTTCCTCTTTAGCTTTCAGCTCGCAGCTCGCTAGCACCCTCTCGCACTCATGGCTTCCTCTGCTGCCGCTTCTTCTTCTGCTGCTGCTGCTGCTGCATCCTCCCAGGGGGAACCTCTCAATGTTGCCCCCATTTCGATGCGCAAACCTGGCACCGAGGTGGTTCCCTCAAGGGAGCCCGCCGTCGTCTGGTTCAACGATATCAGCGGCGCGCCGGTCCCTGCTAGCCTTCGCTCCGCGGCGAGCATACCTCAGGAGCTCGCCATCCTTCCCTTCCCCCACTCGGGGAGGCCGCTCTCCGGCACGGCGGTCTCCGTGGGGCAGATTTGGTCAGGGCTCCGGCTACCCCTGAACCACCTCGCCAGCGAGCTACTGGAACTAGCGGGCTTATGCCCTGCTCAGCTTCCAGGAAACTCGTGGGGGATCCTCTACGGGCTTTCTCGAATTGAGGAAGCCCTCAACGTGAGGATCCCCCTCGCCTACCTCCTGAAGAAATGGTTCCTCAAGCCTGGGACCGCCTTCAATGAGGTGGGCTGCGGCCAGTTTTACCTTACTGGCCGCACTGGCGAGCTGCTCCCGTTCTCCGCCGTGGAGAACAAGGACAGGTACTGGAAACAGTATCCGTTCGTGGTGGACGGCAATTGGCGGGGTCCCTGCGCCGGCGTCCCCGTTCTCCCCGGTAGGCCGCCCCTACTCGTCTTCAAGGAGATCGCGGAGTACCGGGCGAAGGGGAAGAAGTGCATTACCGCGGCTCGAGAGACATCTCTCGACGACGCGATCTCGCACTTCCTCGGGGGACGAACTCCCAAGAAAGTCCTCGCTCCGGACTTCTCCTTCCTCTAGAAGGATCTCCGGACTGGCGTCGTCACCACCCGGCAGAAGGTGATGCACAAGAAGGTGGCGGTCTCCCGCCGCGCTGGTTTGACCTCCGCGGCTGGGACCTCGGCGAAGAAGGGGAAGAAGAGGGCTTCCCCCATCCAGGTCGTAGACGAGGACACCCTCGAGATGCTTCGCGAGGAGGACATCGCCCCACCTCCGCCACCAGCCCGCGAAGCAGCCCCAGGTCAGGCGACCTCCCTATCTATTCTTCCTCCTAGGGTCCCAATCCCGGAGCCTCGACGTCGTCGTATCTCTTTTGTCGAGCCCGAGGATCCGTGCGTCGAGCTTCTTCTCAGCATAGCGAAAGTGGAATCCCCAATGGCTGAAGTGTTGATGCGCGGATTCCCAGGTGACCTCTCTAAGACTTTGTTTGTTGTGGTGATGAATCCAGAGGAGGGCGCCTCGCGGAAGAAGATGAAGAAGAAGAAGACTCCTTCAGCCCACCCGTCGGGAGAGGACAACACTGTTAGGGAGGCTCGCGAAGCCTTCCAACAGGCCCTCGAGGAGCGGAGGAAGGCCGCCCTCTCGGAGGCGGGCTTGGGATCAGCCGATGATCTCAGCACGACCTCCAGCTCCGATGATGAGGAGCGGGCTTCGGGCGATGTGCCCGCACCGGCAACTGCGGGGCTTCCCCCGCCCTTCGAGGGAACGGCGCCGTCGACCTCGGCCTCTCCTGCACCCGCTTCGAGCAAAACCCCGGCACCGGCGGTGCCTGCTCCCAGCACGCTCGCGCCCTCTGCCTCTGGCGCGCCCGCGTTCTCGGCTCCCAGCGCGCCCGCGCCCGAGCCCGCGACCGCCACTTCCAGCGCGCCCTACCCCGCGGCTGCTGCTTCCAGCGCGCCTGCACCCGAGCCCGTGGCTGCTGCTTCCAGCGCGCCTGCACCCGAGCCCGCGGCTGCTGCTTCCAGCGCGCTCGCGCCCACGGCCCCCAGCGCGCCTGCGCCCGAGCCCGCGACTGCTGCTTCCAGCGCGCCCGCACCCGAGCCTGCGGCTGCTGCTTCCAGCGCACCCACGCCCTCTGCTCTCAGTGCGCCCGCGCCTCCCAGTGCGCCCGACGCTCCTAGCGAGCCCACAGCTCCCGGTGCGCCTGCGCCCTCTGCCTCTGGCGCGCCCGCGCCCACGGCCCCCAGCGCGCCTGCGACCGCTGCTGCCAGCGCGCCTGTGCCCCCGGCTCTCGCAGTTCCGGCCCTTCCGGAGGATCTGGGCGGGCTAGTCTACTGGTCCCCGGACCTGGGGACCATCCTGGACGATCTCCCGAGCTCCAGCTCGGAAGCCTCGGACCCTGGTCCCAGCGCCCAAGAGGTTGAGGCCGCTCCGGTCGTGGCCCCCGCGGTGCCTGAGCCCGCTGATGCTGCCGCCGCGGCGCCTCCTCCAGCCGCTCCGATCGAGGGAAGCCAGGCGGGCTCCCCCTCAGGCGGCCCCGAGCGCGCCCCTTACTATACGCGGGAGATCTTGGGGCGCAACATTTTCGCCCGGACTCCCTACATCGTCCTCATCAACCGGCTCGTCGAGGTAAGAATACCTTCCCGCTCCTTTGGCTTATATCCCTTTCCTGTTCTAATTTTCTTCTAACTCTTTTAACTGTATTACCTTGCCATAGGTAGAGCGGGTCAGCCGGGCTCTCGCCGATGAGGTCGCTGGCATGGCGGGGGATACTATCGTCCTCTACGATGACACTCTCTATAGCTCGGAGAGGAGAGTAGACGAGCACATCCACCATCTTCACCAGGCGGACCACTCTAGCGAGCTCCGAGCTGAGGTGGACCGGCTGCGCCAGCAGGCCGCCTCTGTTGATACGGAGGTTGCCCAGCTCCGCCAGCGGGCTGCCACTCTCACCACGGGGCTAGCCTCGGTCGAGGACGCTCATGCCCGCGCCCTCGCGGACCTACAAGAGGCGACAAAAGCCGAAGAGGCCGCCCAAAAAGAGATTCTCGAGCTCCGCAGCCAGGTGGCAGCCTCCCGGGACGAGATCGCGGCGCTGAAGGAGGCACATCTCCACGACCTCAACTCCCAGCGAGAGCGCCTCCAGTTGCAGCTGGGCGAGCTTCTCAAGAAGGGCGCGCTAGACGCCATCGAGAAGTATAAGTCCGAAAGGTCAAAGAAGAGGAAGCGCGACGACGACGAGGGCGATGGCACGGGTGCTGGCCCAGCTTAGGGTCTTATCTCTTGTACCCCTTGTAATTTTTAACAATGAATGATAGATCTTTTTGAGTCCGTTTGTTGTGTACTCTTCTGTGTTTCTTTTCTTTCTCTGTGTCGCTCATGAGTCCGCTTTAGGAGTTTCACAGCGATCTCGAGAGTGATACCCCGGGCGAGGCAACTAATTCGATTCAACCTTTTTTTATTTTAAAGTATATGCAAACGAAAAACTCGGTATGCTCGCTAAAACTCAATATAGTCTCTGAGCCCGGAAAACGATAAACGAACCAAATGACTTCAAAAAAACTTCCCTACACTCAGAGACTTAAAACTATTTTTATTTTTGAAGGAAACTAATGAGTGCTAGCTGCCCCCTGCCCGGTTAATTTCCCTCGATGATCCTGTTCGGCGGACTTGCCCTTGGAGGGGTATGCCCGCGCCAGGATGCTTCCATTCATGGCAGGTGAACGCGAAAGATCCCGGTTAGGTTTAGAGTCCACTAGGCAGCGGACTTCCCCAGGAATCTCAAGGTCGCCCACTGGCTGCCTCTGAGGATCCTGGTCTTGCTTTAAGTCCGCACAACGGTGGACTGCCCCGGGAATCTCAAGGTCGCCCACTGGTTGCCTCTGAGGATCCCGATCTTGCTTTAAGTCCGCACAACGGCGACTACCCTGGGAATCTCAAGGTCGCCCACTGGCTGCTTCTGAGGATCCCGGTCTTGCTTTAAGTCCGCACAACGACGGATTGCCCCGGGAATCTCAAGGTCGCCCACTGGCTGCCTCTGAGGATCCCGGTCTTGCTTTAAGTCCGCACAACGGCGGACTACACTTTATAGATCATGCGGGCTCTTGCTATGCCGAGCTTCCGAGTTAAATTCTTTGTTGAAACCTCCATCGTTCATTCATAACTTCTTCAGAAGATGATTTACAAAAAATCCCAGGTCTTATGCATAAAACTTACGAAGGTGCAAAGAATTCCAAGGTCGCTCTAGCAGGTCGCCTTCAGCGGTCATCAACTAGTAAGCCCCCGAACCCCGTGCTTCGCGCACTATGTAGGGACCTTCCCAGTTCACCGCGAGCTTCCCTGCATTAGGCTCCTGTGTGTTTGCGAACACCTTTCTCATTACCAGATCGCCAGCCTTGAATGCTCGATGACGGACTTTTTTGTCATATGCGTGCTTCATTTCCTGCCTATATCCGGCGAGGTGTAGATTAGCGCGCTCTCGTCTTTCTTCGAGCTGATCGAGGGAGTCGGCGAGCAGTTTATCATTGTCGACCTCCTCCGACGCAAGCCTTCTTTCAGTGGGCAGCTCTGCTTCGATGGGTAGCACGGCTTCGCAACCAAAAGTGAGACTGAAAGGGGACTCGTTAGTTGAGCGTCGTGGAGTAGTGCGATAGGCCCACAAGACTCCATCGAGCTCCTGCTCCCACAATCCTTTTTTTCCTTCCAGCCTTTTCTTGAGGTTGTCTAGGATTACACGATTCGTAGCTTCGGCCTGCCCGTTGCTTTGAGGGTACCTTGGGGACGAGAACCTTAGGTTGACCCTATATTCAACGCAAAAGCTTCTGATCAAGCGATTGTCGAACTGGCGACCATTGTCGGTGATGAGTACTCGGGGCAGCCCGAAGCGACAGAAAATATTCTTCCAAAGGAAGTCTCTGACTTGCTTCTCACCTATCTTAGCTAGCGGGACCGCTTCCACCCATTTGGTGAAGTAGTCCGTAGCCACTAAGATAAATTTCCTTTGCTGGGCTGATATGGGGAAAGGTCCCACAATATCTAGCTCCCATTGCTGAAACGGCCAGGGGCTCGCCAGAGGATGAAGTTCCTCTGCGGGCATATGATTTGTCGGGGCGTGCTTCTGGCATTGGATGCAGCTTTGTGCGACCTTCAAGGCATCTTGCTCCAGAGTGGGCCACCAGTATCCTTGCCTCCGTACTTTCGCAGCTAGAGACCGCCCACCAGCGTGGTTTCCCAGCTCGCCAGAGTGAATGCAATTCAAAACTTCTTCGGTCTCCGGGCTCTCGATGCAACGAAGATTTTGCCCACCAAAAGATCTTCGGAAAAGGCGATCCCAGCGAATGAGATAGCGACCGGCGCATTTCTCCACTCGCCGGGCTTCCCCTCTATCTTCTGGAAGCTCGCCCTTCTGGAGAAAATGAAGAATGGGGGCGGTCCACCCGCCGGGTGATACGTCGGCAGAGACTTGGTTAACAGCGGGCTCTATCAGTCGGAGCCGGGACTGACTTTGGACCTCGATGAGAATCTGGCGAGCTTCTGATGTTCCCAGTAGGGAGGCGGCGTTTGCCAAAGCATCAGCTCGCCTATTATCGGCTCGAGGAATTTGCTCGAAGGAGATCTTTTCGAACTCTGCGGCCTTTCCTTTTACCAGATCCACGTAGCCTGCCATTCGCGTATCCCGGGAGGCATAATCCCTATTGATTTGACAAATGATCAGCTGGGAATCGCTGAAAACCTTTAACCGTTTGGTGCCTACTTCTTGAGTAAGCTCTAGTCCGACGAGCAATGCCTCATACTCTGCCTCGTTGTTGGTAGCAGGGAAATCCAGTCGGACTGATTTCTCAAGAATTACTGATTGAGCGATCAGTGCGACCCCGATCCCGGCCCCCAAAGCGTTGGAGGATCCGTCGACGAATAATTCCCAGCCAGCCATCTCTGAATGCTTAGTTGGAGGAAGCTCGCCTTGGTTGTCCAAGAACCTCGCCTTCCCAGGGTGTGCCTCAGTTGGCTCATCCTCCTGGTTCTGGACCGGTTCTTCTATGGGAAAATCCGCCAAGAAATCGGCGAGAGCCTGCCCTTTGACAGCAACTCGAGGGACATACTCCAAATCGTAGGCGGCGAGCTCGGCGGACCATCGATAGAGTCTTCCGGCTACCGAGGGTCTGGAGAGCGCGCTCTTCAGGGGGTGCTCCGTAATGACTTTGACAGTGTGCGCCGAGAAGTAGGGGTGAAGCTTTCTCGCGGTAAGGACCAAGGCCAATGCGACCTTCTCGATTGGTCGATACCGGAGCTCGACGGGAAGCATTGTGTGGCTTACAAACTAGACAGGCTGTTCCACCTTGGCTTCTTCTACAACAAGGACCCCGCTCACAGCATTCTCTGTGACCGCGAGATATACACCAAGCTCGGCGCCATTTTTGGGTGCCGCTAGGATTGGTGGGCTCGCCAGATAGTCCTTGATCTTTTGAAAAGCGCGCTCGCACTTCTCATCCCAACATATGCTCGCTCCTTTTCGAAGTAGTTCGAAAAGAGGTCGGCAATTGTCTGAGGATTTTGAAATGAATCGATTGAGCGCGGCGATTCGCCCGCTCAACCTATGGACTTCCTGCCGGGTTCTCGGTGCGGGCATCTCGACAAGTGCTCGGATTTGCCCAGGGTCGGCCTCGATCCCCCTGTGGGTGACCAGGTACCCTAGGAATTTTCCGGAAGTCACCCCGAATGCGCACTTCGCCGGGTTCAGCCTCATTCGGTACTTTCTCAACACTTCGAAGATTTCGCAGAGATCGGCAACATGCCCCTCTCGCTCTCGACTTTTCACCAGGAGGTCGTCTACATAAACTTCGACATTCCTGCCGATCTGACCCTTGAACATCTGAGTGACTAACCTTTGGTAGGTCGATCCAGCGTTCTTAAGTCCAAAAGGCATCACTCGATAGCAGAATAGCTTCTGGTAGCCTGCCCCAGAATAGAAAGCGGTCTTCTCTTGATCGTCGACGTGGAGAGGTATCTGGTTATACCCTGAATATCCATCCATGAAGGACAAGGCCTGGAACCCGACAGCTGCGTCGACCAGCGTGCCTATCCGTGGAAGTGGAAAACCGTCCTTCGGGCATGCTTTATTGAGGTCGGAGAAGTCAATGCACACTCTGACCGCTCCGCTCTTCTTGGGCACCGCCACGATATTGGAGATCTACTCGGGGAAGTGCGCCTCACGTATAAAACCAGCTCGCTCTAGCTTGTCTATCTCCGCCGCCACTGCAATTGACTTCGCAGCAAGTATGTGGCGAGCTTTTTGCTTGACCGGCGGGAATTCTTTCATGGTGTGCAGACGATGACAGGCGACCTCCGGGTCAATCCCTGGCATGTCCGCAAAGCTCCAGGCGAATACGTTACGGTATTCCCTGAGTATGTTGGTTTGGGCCAGGACCTCGCCCTTGGTTAGCGAGGTCCCGAGACTAACAATCCTCGGTCCGTCCTCGCTACCGACGTTGACTTCTTGTAGCGGCTTGGCAATGGGAAAATTTCCTCTCTGGGACCCTGGTAGGCGGCCTTTCTCCTCGAGCTCAAGATCCACACCGCTCCCACCCGGGGGTGAAGTAGGGGATTTAAGCGAGGAGACCTCTCTTGGGCTTTGAGGGAGCCCGCTCGAGGTGGGCGCTAATTGCTAGGAGGGCGCGGGCCTCTTGGCCTCAGTGACCTCAACGTCTGCGAGGTGAAAGACGTCCTGCTCGCACCTGGTAGCAGCGACCTGGTCTCCTCGAATCACCACGACCCCTCTGTCGGTGGGAAACTTGAGAGACTGGTGATTAGGCAAGGACACCACTTTCATCTGCCTCAACCAAGGTCGCCCTAGGATGGCGTTGACAGCGGACTGCCCATCCACCACCTCGAAGCGGACTTGTCGTACCTCCGGGCCCACCGTTACGATGAGGGTTATCTCCCCTACCACCTTAGCGACCTTGCCAGTGAAACCGGTGAGCGAGCCCGTTGAGGGAGACAAATCAATTTGTCTCAATCCCATTCGCTGAAAGGCCGACAAGAACAGGATGTCTACGGCACTTCTCGGGTCAATCAGGACCCGCCTTACTTCGATGTTTGCCATCATAAGGCGTATAACGAGGGGGTCATTATGAGGGGTAACGACCCCGGCCATGTCCTCCTCCGAGAACCAAATAAAGTCTCGGGCTTCTACCCTTGGGGTTTGGAGCAATACAGGGGTTAGAGAAACGGAGAATACCTTCTGAGCCCGCTCCATCTCTCTAACTTGTCGCCGCACCTCGTTACTAGATCTTGGGCCATTCAGGCGCCCGTTGATGGTGTGACAGACCGCCGGCCCTCCCGGGGGAGGGGGAGGCAATGCGGGCTCAGCGGACCCCGGGCGATCTCCCTCCCGAGGAGCCCGTGCCGGTATCACCTCGAATCTCCTTAGAGGCGAAATAAACTGATCCAAATGGCCTTGAGCGACCAAGTCCTCGAGGTGGTTCTTCAGAGCCCGGCATCTGTTGGTGTGATGCCCGGGGCTGCGATGAAAGGCGCATCGCCGCGAGTTGTCGGTAGAGCCGGGCTCCCCGACCTGCAGGGGTGGTGGGTACTGGAAAAAGGGTTCATTCCGGATCTGATGAAAAACTTGCCCTGGCGAGTGGGTTAACACGGTGAAATCCCGCTCCCCGGGTCCCGAAGGCAGGCGCCAGTTCGCCGACCTTCCGGCGACCACCGCGGAGATTTCCACGGGCTGTACAGTAGGAGCTGCGGGCGGTCCGGGAAAAGGTACCGCCGGTGGCACCTCCCGCCTCTCCACAGCTTTAACGACGAGAGGTTGCAGAGCCGGAGGAGGTCACTGCTCGCCTACCTTACCCTTTCGGTCTAACGCCGCATCTTCGAGCTTGATGTGTTGCTGGACAAGGGCGAAGAGCCCGACCATCGTGCGAGGATCCTTGATTACCAGCGCGTCATGCAGTTTGCTCCCCTCGGGGAGGGCGTTCCGAAAAGCGCTCACCGTTGTGCGATCTTGGCCAACGGCATCCTCCAGAGCGAGGTAGGCGCTTCGAAAGCGCGTCGCGAAGCTTCGCAGGGTTTCGCGGGCTCCCATGGCCAAGGTGAAGAGAGACTCAATCCTCTTGGGGGGCTGCCTGTTGCAGCGGTACTGCTCCAGAAATAGTCTAGAGAGAATGGGGAAGTCTGGAATGGTGCCCGATGGCAGTTTGTGAAACCAGTTTAACGCTGAGCCCGTCAAACTGCTCGGGAAAGCTCGGCACAAGACATGGTCTTGGTCCCGGAAGAATAACAGCTTCCGGTAAGCCAATAGATGGTCGACTGGATCTTGCGATCCATCGAACAGTACAAACTTAGGCGGTGTCCAATGGTGAGGGAAACCTCCTTGGTGCACCTCGCTCGTAAAGGGCGAGCTACCCCCGTGGGCGGCGAGGTCCTCCAGCAGGTCTACCGTCGCGTTAGGTCTCTGCCAGTGCCCGGGGAAAACTCCCAGAGGCTACTGCGCAGGTCCTAGGCGGCCGAGCACGCTCCCTCGAGGGAGGTTCGGATCCACCCCGCGGTGACTCTCGGGGGCTACCGCTCGGCGGCCTCCTCGCTGCTCGCCCGTGGATTCCTTCAGCGTGGCGGCTGGTCTGTGGGAGGCCGTTGCCTTTCGAGCTTTGGAAGGTGTAGCCACCACGGGCTCTTTCCCACGTCGCCGATGGCGCGGGTCACGATCCCGCTCTAGAGACCTTGCCTCCGACTCGTTAGAATCGGCGCTCCGGCTACGGCGGCGAGGGATGGTCGCCCGCGAGGTCGCCTGGTTGCTAGACCGCTGGGTTAATAGCTTCTGCAGCCTCGTAAGCGGGGTTTTCGGCACCCCACGCACGGCCGCTCTCGCGACCGGGGGTTCCGGATGGGAAATCTGCCGAGCCGGAATGGTCATGGGCGGGCGCGATGTTGAAGCTGGTGGTCGCACCGGAGATGTCGTCTTCGTCGGCCCGGACCGTTGGCTGGCCGCCGGAACCTGACGCAGTCGCGTAAGTTCCTCCATCATGGCCCGCTGGGTGGCCAACATCTCCAACAGGAGCTGGTCACTGAGCGGGACATGGGGCTGAGGGGTCTCAACAGGAGGTTCGCTGGGCACAGACCTCGCACGGGTCCTCGGTCGCCTGCATCCCCTTGTCGCCGGAGCCATCTTTGGGTTACGAGAAACCACGGCGTTCAACCACGTGGTCGTGGGCGTTCTCGCAGGAACCAGTCGAAAGAGATCCCACAGACGGCGCTAAATGTTCGGGGGATATTTCGCTGGTCCGTGCGGCGTACCTGTAAGACAAAGAAAAAGTGTAAGAACGGCTGGCTCCCCTAGGAGCGCAGACCCTCCGATGCTCAAGTCAGTCTCAGGTGCACAACGGCGAGCTTTAGTGGACAAAAGTGGTAGGGAAAAGGATTTCGAACCCGTACCTTGGAGCCTGGGGGTGAGCATTTATAGACATTGGCGACCTACCGCTGTCCGACACGTGGAGATTCTTTCCAGAGCCTTCTAGACCCCCACGTTCTGGCTCGCGTGGGTCTCTGACGGTCCTTGGTACTTGCGCCCCTAACATTCTTTGTCGTCGAGCCTGCTAGGCGGTTTGAGTGGGGGAGAGCATCTTTCTTGTCGCTGCCAGGTGGCTATTCTGGAATGTTCAAGTCTGGGAGGTCTCAAAACTGATTCTAGCGGGCTTCCATGGACGTTTGTCCACGTAGCTTCCGTGGGATTTCGTCACCTGGCAACTTTTATGCCTCTTTACGGGGGCGACCTCAGGTAGGGAGCCAGGGTGAGCTCGCCCTCCGTTACTCCGCCTTCCCTTCCACATCTATCAAGAGTCGGACCTTGCAGGAGCGACCTCTTCGATAAACAGGGGGGTCAGGCGAGCTGGGGGCGTCCGCGGTGCCGGCGATTTTTGTTACGCATGACGGTTTAACTCCCGCTGCCACTGCAGGCGGATTCTCGTGCGGGCTTGGGCGAACTCCCGAGCGAGCTTTGGCAAGCTCCTGAGCGAGCTTAGGCGAGCTCCAGAACGAGCTTTGGCGAGCTCTGGTGAGCTTAGGCGAGTTCCAGTGAGTGTAATCGGGCTCCTGAGCGAGCTTTGGCGAGCTCCTGAGCGAGCTTTGGCGAGCTCCTGAGCGAGCTTCGCCGAGCTCCTGAGCGAGCTTAGGCGAGCTCCAGCGAGCTTAGGCGATGTTCTGAGCGTGCTCTTTGCCTAGGCCCCTTCAGCCCAATGTGGATCTCGCTCCCTGTCAAGATGATTCGGCGAGCATGGGGGGGGGGGGGGGGCGAACTCCTTGCGAGTTCTTCACCCCTTGGAGTCCTAGGGTCTATGAGATCCACAGACCAAGGCGAACTGGTGGGAAGCGCGCGGAGCTAGGAGACGAGCTCATGCGGATGAGGATTCCGACTTCTGGGCGGATTTCAGCTACCCCCAACAGATCGTATGAATGAATTAGAATAGATACATTTGTGCGAATGAATTAGAATGGATCATACGAATGAATTAGAATGGATCGTACGAATAAATTAGAATGGATCGTACGAATGAATTAGAATGGATCATACTAATGAATTAGAAAGGTTACATCTGTGAGAATGAATTAGAATGGATCATACGAATGGATTAGAATGGATCGTATGAATGGATTAGAATGGATCGTACGAATGGATTAGAATGGATCGAACGAATGAATTAGAATGGATCATGCAAATGAATTAGAAAGGTTACATTCGTGAGGATGAATTAGAATGGATCGTACGAATGAATTAGAATGGATACATTCGTGCGAATGAATTAGAATGGATCGGACGAATGAATTAGAATGGATCGTACGATTCATTCTAATTCATTCGTACGATCCATTCTAATGCATTCGTACGATTCATTCTAATTCATTCGCACGATTTATTCTAATTCATTCGTACGATCCATTCTTATTCATTCATACGATCAATTCTAATTCATTCGCACGAATGTAACCATTCTAATTCATTCGCACGATCTATTTCTAATTCATTCGTACGATCCATTCTAATTCATTCGCACGATCCATTCTAATCCATTCGTACGATCTATTCTAATCCATTCGTACGATCCATTCTAATCCATTCGTACGATCCATTCTAATTCATTCGCTCGAATGTATCCATTCTAATTCATTCGTATAATCCATTCTAATTCATTCGCACAATCCATTCTAATTCATTCGTATGATCCATTCTAATTCATTCCTACGATCCATTCTAATTCTTTCATATGATCCATTCTAATTCATTTGTACGATCCATTCTAATTCATTCGCATGATCCATTCTAATTCATTCGCACGAATGTAACCATTCTAATTCATTCGCACGATCCATTCGAATTCATTCGTACGATCCATTCTAATTCATTCGCTCGAATGTATCCATTCTAATTCATTCGTACGATCCATTCTAATTTATTCTCACGAATATAACCTTTCTAATTCATTTGTATGATCCATTTTACTTCATTCGTACGATCCATTCAAATTCATTCGCATGATCCATTCTAATTCATTCGTACGATCCATTCTAATTCATTCTCACGAATGTAACCTTTCTAATTCATTTGTATGATCCATTCTAATTCATTCGTACGATCTGTGGGTGCAAATTTTGGCAGAAGTTTACCACCGCAGGACCCACCGGCCCTGCCTGGTGGGCCCACTAGAATCACCGCAGGACCCACCGGCCCTGCCTGGTGGACCTACGAGGACCACCGCGGGACCCACCGGCCCTGCCTGGTGGGCCCACGAGGACTATCGCGGGACCCACCGGCCCTACCTGGTTAGACCAAGAGCCTGTGGAATCCCCCAGAAGACGGTAGCGGGGCCCGCCAGCTTTACCTGGAGGATCCCCAGATGCGGCAGCAGAGACCGCCATTTACCCAGGAAATCCTCCCCAGAAAGTCTATAAATAGCAGAGCCTTCGAATGTAAAAGGATCGGATTTTCAAAACCTGAAACTCCAGAACTCAAACCAGAGCTCTGAAAACAGATCAGTGCCATCATCTAATATCTGTCTCAGAAACTTCTGTCTCCTCTTACCCTCTACCTCTCCTTGATCTTCTTCTTGTCTTTGAAGAGACCAAAGAGGTTTCAGTAATACTCGGCCTGTCGAGGTTACTTCGAGAAAAGTGTTAGTGAATTCGGGTTGCTCCCTATAGCACGGAGACGTAGGCTTCGGCTGAACTCCGAGATCACTTCTCGTGTCAACACTCTCTCTAATTGCATTTCTCTGCTTACATATCAAAAGTTGCAACTCTAATCGACAGATCGAACAACGATCTCTTCAACGCGAACTTCAATTGACTGGTGCTGCGAAGTCTTCGGGTCGGCACGAAGATTTTCCCCCACAGTTTGGCGCCGTCTGTGGGATTCCGAACAAAAAGTCAAGCTCTCCACTACTACTAGATCAGTTGAACCTACAACTGATCTTTGATAGCCAAACTTCCTCGCCTCTTCGGTTGATCAGATAACTGATCGGACGTTGGCACTCTCGTTGCACCCTTCGCTCTCTGAAATGACGAAAACTAAGCATCAGGGTCAACCAGAAGGAAGTAACACTCAACAACACGCTCGTCCTGAGACTCGTTCAATGAGTCAAAGGCTCAACTTCGGACAGCCTCTTGCTGTTCCCGAGATGGGGGTTCATTCATGGAGTGGGAGATCTGTCGATCGACCAATCGCTCACCCTGCGCGACAGTCAATTGGGCAAACAACACCCGCTCCTGCTGAAGACCCTTCATCGACCTACCAAATCTCCGCGGTCGACTTCCAACTCCTCCAGTTGGCGAAGCAAAACGCCACCCTCACCGCTGAGAGGGATGCTCTTAAGAAAGCAGCTTCCGAGGCTGGGATCGCTCTACCTATCCCCTCTGCAAGTGAGAGGGTCGATCTTCCTCGACATTCAATCCACTCCGAGCAACGGAGGTCTATGGGTACTGCTACCCTCGAGAGGATTCGCCGTGACCCAACTCCCTCTGCTGCCCCCTGGGAGCAGAGTATTTGGGATCGCCTTGACGACGAGTCTTCCCAATCATCTTCTGGTCGCAACTGCGATAAGAGGGCACCTTCACAGCTCAATATACCAAGGAAACACCAAGTGAAAGGTGCTCCTTCAAAGAGTAGAGTCTCCCCTTCCATTCCACTTCAACGTGGGCTTGGATCGGACCTCCGACATAGACTTCAACCGGCAAATACTCCAATGCCTGAGCAAGACCTTGCGATCTTGCCTCTTGACCCGCCGTTAGGTCGAGGACACGGTCGTAGGGACGGGTATTCTTCTGTCGGGCCTCTACATCGAAGTCTCTTCGAGACAACATTTCCAAGGGGATGGAGAACTCCTATCCTCCCCAAATTCAACTGCTTCAGAGGAGATCCAACTCTCCATATACTCGCCTTCAAGCAAGCTCTAACGCCGCACGAAGAAGAAAACAACGTGCTCTGCCGTACCATCGCAGGAAGTCTCGATGAGCTGTCACTCGATTGGTATCACAATCTCTGAGCTGGGTCCATCACCTAGTTCGATGTTTTGGCTAAACTCTTCGTGCAGCATTATCAGCTCAATCTGAAGCCCGAGAAGAAGCTCGACTCTCTCTATCGACTAAGGATGGGTGCTGACGAGACTCTCCGAAGTTTCACTAGGAGGTTTTGCAACGAGCATGCTGCCCTCTCTGGAAGACATCTGGATGATGAAGCCATCATGTTGGCTTTCCAGAATGCTCTCCGCTTCGATCTACACATCTACAACGACTTCATCCGTAATCCCCCTCCTTCTCTGGGTGCTATGTTCGATCGAATCCAGAGAGAGATCGAGGTCGAAGATGATCAAGTCGCTCGGAAAGGGCAAGAAACAAAACGAAGACCTGCGGAGAGAGAAGCTCCCAAGTATGCTGCCAAGGCTCACAACGCTGAAGCAGCAGCCCCTCCGGCCAACAAACGATCAAGGAATGACGGACGTCGATCTCCAACAAAGACCACTTTCACCGAGTGGAATATGTCGGTTGAACAGATACTCGACCGCATTCAACACGAGGAGTTCCTTCGAAGGCCCAATCCACTTCAGCCTAACACAAAGTTCACGGCCGACAAAACTGTTTATTGTGATTTCCATCGAAGCCATAGCCATTCCACCGATCGATGCTATCGGCTAAAGTTTCATCTCGAAGACTTACTGAGAGAAGGCCATCTCCATGAATTCACCAGAGAAGGAACAGATCAACGTCGATCCTCTGCAAAGGGGAAAGAGGCTTGCTGGATTCATCAGATCTCTTCCAACCCATCACCTCTCACTGTGAATGCCAATATCTTTGGCATTCATGGATCATTACACAATCAATCAGTGACCGGGAAGGAAGTTGATCGGCAGATTCGGCGCATCTTCCATGTTCGATCTACTGCAAACAAAGAAGATACTTGGATCGAGAAGCCCATCGAAGGTCTTGCTTGGCCGTCCATCGTCTTCAACGACACTGATCTTCAAGGAGTTCATACTCCACATCGAGACCCCCTGGTTTTGAAACTCATCATCGACGGAAGCACCGTCAATCGAATCCTCATCGACACCGGGAGTTCTATCGACATTATGTTCTCAGACTGCTTCAAACGTCTGGGACATAAATATCAAAGCCTCGACGTCGTCCCGACCGTGATCACTGGCTTCAACGACGAACAAAGCATCACGATGGGTGAATCGAGATTCACTCTCGACCTCAGCCGAGAGACTCGAGTCTCGGTCAGGTTTGCAATTGTCGAAGGAGTATCCAGCTACAACGCCATTCTCGGACGACCATTCCTCTACCAGATCAATGCCATCTCCTCTTCTTATCATCAACTACTCAAGTTTGCAACTGGAGAAGGCATCGTCTGCATTCGAGGTGATCAGCAAGCTGGAAGGTCTTGTGAGGCTGCTGCGGCTAAGACTGATCGAAAGATCAACATTGCTCCTCCAAAGCGACCACGAGATGAAGCTGGTCCCTCTTCCAAATAGCAATCAAAGGAGATTCCGCTGACTGAACCTCCACCAATCGAATGGGAAGCATCACGTTCAATTGAAGAAATCATCCCAATCAACATAGGCAGCGGAGATCTCCCTCGACAAACTTTCATTGGTACCGGTCTTAGCGACGCAGAAGCGCAAGACATGGTGTCCTTCCTCCAGTCCAATATTGACGTCTTCGCTTGATGTTTCAAAGACATGCCTGGTATCAATCCAGATGACGCTTGTCACCGACTTGCGATCAAAGAAGAAGTGAAACCTATCAAGCAGAAGCCACGCACCATTCGACCAGAGCTACAAGTTGCTGTTCAAGAAGAAATCACCAAGCTACTCGCAGCAGGCTTCATCCGTGAAGTAGAGTATCCTACTTGGATCTCTAATATTGTTGATGTTCCAAAGAAGAATAGGAAGGTCAGAGTCTGCATTGACTTCACCAATCTCAACAAGGCTTGCCCCAAAGATCCATTCCCCATGCCAAGGATAGATAGACTCGTCGATGCCACTGCTGGCCACGAGCTATTGTCTTTCATGGATGGGTATTCTGGGTATAATCAGATTCCTCTTCACACTGATGATCAAGAGAAGACATGTTTTGTGACTAACCGAGGTCTCTACTGCTACAATGTCATGCCATTCGGCCTCAAGAATCCTGGTTCCACCTATCAAAGGTTAGTCACACAGATATTCGAAGATCAGATCGGTCGCAACGTCGAAGTCTACGTCGATGATCTCCTCACCAAGAGCTCCGTGCGAAGCAAACATCTTTCTGATCTGGCGGAAACCTTTCAAGTCCTCTGAAAGTATCGCATGAAGCTCAATCCCGCCAAGTGCGCTTTTGGAGTTCAATCGGGTAAATTTCTGGGTCACCTTGTGACCAGAAGAGGTATTGAGGCCAACCCCGACCAGATTTGAGCCATCCTCGACATGCCATCACCTACCAATCGGAAGGAAGTGCAACGTCTCACTGGAAGACTTGCCACTCTCAATCGATTCATCTCAAAGTCCTCCGATAAGTGTAAACCACTCTTCGACAAACTATGTAAGGTGGATACATCAGGATGGAGTCCAATCTGTGAAGAAGCTTTCCAAGGCATCAAGAAATATCTGGTGCAAGCTCCTATCCTGACTGCTCCACTTCCAAAAGAAGACTTGTGGCTCTATCTCGCCGTGACCGATCAAGCAATCAGTGCAGTCCTAGTCAGTAGAAGAGATGGTGTCGAACACCCAGTTTATTATATCAGCCACACTCTTCTCCCGGCTGAAACTCGCTATTTAAAAACTGAGAAAGTCATTCTGGCCTTGCTCACTGCATCACGTCGCCTTCAACCTTACTTCATCTCCCACCAGATCACTGTCATTTCAGAACTCCCACTCAAAGATATCGTTAACAAGGCTGGTCGAGCTGGTCGAATGACCAAATGGGTGATCGAAATGAGTGCCTTGGGGATTCAGTTCGAATCTCGCACTTCCATCAAAGGTCAAGCTGTTGCTGATTTTCTAGCTGATTTTCCAGTTGAAGACCCCATCACTTGGGAAGAAGATGTCGACATGCGCTTGGAAGATGAGGATAATCCTCCAATCAATCTTGCAACAAAACTTGATACAAGTCTCGAGGCTATTGCTCCAACTTCTCCATGGAAGCTATACACTGATGGAGCTTCGAGTGCGATCGGTTCGGGAACTGGGATAGTCTTGGTATCCCCTGAACTCGATCATCTCCAGAAGGCCACTCTCCTCGGATTCACTGCCACCAACAATGAAGCCGAATACGAAGCACTCATTTCTGGACTTGAAATGGCGAAATCCCTGGGGGTAGATCGAATCATTGTCTACAGTGACTCCCAGTTGATCATAAGGCAAATCAATAGAGAGTATACAGCTCGAGAAGAAAGAATGCAACTCTATTTGGCATTAGTACGACGTCTTCAACAGCGTTTTACTGATGCCGAATTCATTCAAATCCCAAGAGCAGAGAACCGAGAAGCAGATGCCTTAGCCAATGCTGCCTCAGTTCTTGGAGACTCACTCGGAGAAAGGCAAATACAAATCGATTATCAAGAAGTGCCCAAGACCATCCCCGATCAACAGATCCTTGCTACTACAAAGAGATCTGGGGGTGGAGATCAGCTCACATTGAACCTCACTACTACAAGTGAGCCTGAAGACTGGAGACGATCAATCTTTGATTTCTTCAAGCATGGCAAAATGCCAGAAGATCCAAATCAAGCCCGAAGACTTCAAAGGAAGCTCCCCTGCTATACTGTTCAAGGAGAAGATCTATATTTCAAATCTCATAACGGGATATTGCTCAAGTGCCTTTGCCCAGAGCAAGCAAAAGCAATCTTGATTGATATCCACTCTGGAGCTTGTGGAAATCATTCGGGAGGAAGATCTCTTGAAGCCAAGACGAAGCTACAAGGTTACTATTGGCCAACAATGGCAAGGGATGCTCAGCAAGTTGTTCAAAGATGCGAACCATGCCAACGACACGCTCGAGCTATCCATCACCCTACAGATGAGCTTCATCAGCTATCAAGTCCATGGCCTTTCCATCAGTGGGGGTTGGACTTCTTGGGTCCTTTCCCACCAACCCCAAGTAAGAAGAAATATCTATTGCTAGCCACTGATTACTTTACCAAATGGGTTGAAGCTGTGCCCCTCTTCCGAGAGACCGACGACGAAGTAATCAAATTCATTCGGCACAACATTTTCTCGAGGTTCGGTACACCTCAAGTTCTTGTTGCTGACAATGGGGCTCAATTTGACTCCGACAAATTCCGAGAGTTCTGTCTGAACAACGGTATCAAGCTATTCTATTCAACTCCAAGATATCCTCAGTGCAACAGTCAAGCTGAAGCCTCCAATAGAGCTATTCTTGGAATACTCAAAAAGAAGCTCAATGACAAGAAAGGATTATGGGAACAAGTCCTACCTGAAGTTCTCTAGGGATATCGCACAACTCCGAGAAGATCCACAGGGTTCTCACCTTTCCGTCTGACATATGGATCGGAAGTAGTACTCCCGACAGAAAACATATCAAGTACTCTGAAGACCAGAGCAGTTGAAGAAGGAATCAACGAAGAGCTTCGGATCCATGATCTGGATTTCTCTGAAGAACTACGAGACTAAGCTTCCCTTCGTGTGGCAAAGTATCAGCAGAAGATCAAACGAGCCTATGATGAGAAAGTTTATAAGCGACAATTCCCAATCGGCAGCCTGGTCCTTAGAGCAGTCTTCTACAACACAAAGGAACATAGCAGTGGAAAACTAGCTCCCAACTGGGAAGGTCCCTACATTGTCGAATCGGTAGGAGGCAAAGGCTCTTATCGACTGATCTCACCAGAAGAAGATAGACTACCACGAGCTTGGAATGCCAGGCACCTCAAGTTGTTCTATCCATGATGTAAATACCATGATGACTAAAGTTCTCTTTCAAATGTTCCAATATGCAAGTGTTCAGCTTTTCAATTCAAGTTCTGACGCAGTTCCAAATTATCCATATTCAAGTTACCAGGTCTTTTAACAAGTTTGGGTGTTAGAGTTGCGACTCAACCCCATACTAGCAAATGTTAAACTGACCATATTCAAGTTACCAAGTCTTTTAACAAGTTCGGGTGTTAGAGTTACGACTCAACCCCTTACTGGCAAATGTTAAACTGACCTTCAAATTTCAATATTCAATTTCAATCAATTTCGATATCGTCTAACAGGATTGGGTATTTGAGTTGCGACTCAACCCCTCACATTCAAATGTTACACGAATTCAAGTTCAATTTTCAAGTTACAATAAGTTTGGGCAATCGAGTTGCGACTCGACCCCTTACATTCAAAAGATTGTATCTATTCCAATGCTATCCAGAACATGATATTCAGAGACATTCAACTCAAGAAACATTCAATTTTCAAAATACCAAAAAGATATCTATTATCAAAATTCACAGAGTACAATATTGAGCTGCTTCATATCAAAAGTTTACAAGTGTAAACAACAAAGAAAAAGGCAAAAATACATCAGGGCTTGGCTACGCTTGGAGCGCGTGACCTCTCTCCTTCAGACCCGCCACGAGCCTTGCTCGCAGCCGAAGCTTTAGAAGATCGGGCACTGCTGACATGTACCCAGAGTGCCTCTGCCGCTTTCTCAGCCGTTTCCCTGTAGCTCTTGCATTCAGATAGCGCATGCTCCAGTTCCTTCTTGGAGGTCTCTTCTCTGGCAGTGAAGGCAGCATGCTGGGCAGCAAGTTGTTCTTTCAATTCCTTGATCTCGGTTGTGCGATCACAGGACACGTTCTCAACCTTGATGAGCCGATTCTTCAAGGATTCAAGTTCGTGACTCTGCGCCTCGCAACGGTCCCGCAACCCCTTACTCTCCTGCTTCTCTTTGCAAAGATCCTCGATCTTGGCCTTGAGGGAGTTCTTCTTCGAAGTCAAAAGTTCCCTCAGCTTATCCCTCTCCTGGTGGGCAGCCTCCAGTTCAGCTTTCAAATGGGACACCTCAGATGCAGCCTCCCGTTCTCCTGCCTTCCTGGAGAGAGTACTTGTGATTCTCAAAACTGCTGAGCTCTGCAGATGGATAAAGAGTTAGAATTATTTCGAAGATACAACTCGAATAAGTGGATCAATCAAATGCACATACCACTATATCTAGCCGATCGAAGGCTTCTTCAAAAGTAGCTTCCGGAAGATTGCAAAGCTTCCGGATCACGCTAGTAGGGTGGTTGATATCAACATCACCCAAACTCTTTATCTTCGGAGTCGAGCCAACAGGCGCACCTGCAATCGACACAAGAGTTCAAAGTGTTGGAATATTTTCAACCTTCAAAGGCAAGGCAATCAAAGTAAGTTAGTACAGATACCTGAAGCCTCGACCTGAGGAACCTTTCCCTTCCCACGGTCGGAGCTCTTACCCTTGGGGGTCGACTTCTCCTTGATGGGGGTTGGCTTTGGCAGGGGTTGGGGAGGAGCATCACCCACCCGACTTCCTCTCTCCAATTGAGCGGGAGAAGGAACATCTCGAGGAGGTGAGGCTCCCCCTTCATCTTCATGCCCGCTCGAATGATCGAGCCCTGCCACCATAGCAGCTACCTCCTCAGCGAGAGATCGCGAAGGGGGTGGGGGTTGTTCAACCTCCACACCCTCACTTGTAGTCGCCCCTTCCAGACGAGGAGCCTCGGGAGGTATCTGATCGAGGGGTGTAGGGTTGCTTCCAACCCCACCACTCCTCGATATCTTGATCTTGAAGCGCAGCGGGTTCTTCTTCTGATCCCCAAAGTGATAATCAGGAATCACTTTAGGGCCATCGCCCGTCGCATCCATAACCCCCTCCATCTTGCGAGACTTAGCCTCGTCTATGAGGATCGGCTGGGAGTCCTCACCAGCACCACCAGTGGGGGTGGGAGGAATTTCTTCCTCGCCACCCCCATGCCATTGCCTGCATCTTCTTCGTCATCTTCATCATCCTCATCGTCTCCATTTTCTCCCCCATCACTGCCAGTACTGTCGTCAGCATCTTCATCACCATCATCATCGCCACCCTCGTCCTCTTCTCCTTCGCCTCCACTTTCCTCATCTCTTTGTTTTTCTTCTTCTTCTTCTTCCCCCTTTTTCTCTTCTTCTTTTTTCTTCTCCTCCTCAACACAGACTTTCCTCTTCTTCTTTGCTTGGCCTTGACGAGGTGTCACCAATTTCTCCTCCGAGGGCAAGCTGCGCCTGGCTCCGTAAGCCTTCTTCTCAAATCGAAGTTTTCTAACGATTTTGCCTGACTGAGGGTCCTCCTTATAATTCGAGTAGATGACCTCGTTATCTTCATAACGAAGCTTCGATCGGTGGAGGAGGTTGGCATTGCCATGTCGGACCGGGCAATTCAAAAATTGTTTCCATGACCGCGTCCCGCAGGTCAACTCCAGAAAGAGATTATCAACAGCCCCCACTTGCTCCGAAGACCACGTGAGAGCTCCTCCTGCACTGTACATGTCAATCTCTTCGTGCACCTTGTACCGAGGAACCTCAGGTACTGACAGAGGTGTCCATGCGCCAGACACCGACAGCGGCCAGTCAGTATAGAGCTTGTCGGAGCCGATAGTGTCAATGATCGGCCGAAGAGCGGAGACACCCGTCAGATTGAAGAAGGGGCTATCTATCCTCCAGGCCCATCGATAGTGATAGAAAAAATACCCCAGCTCGATCCGGGCTTCTTCACCTTCAGGGAGGCTGGAATAACATTCCCTGAGCTCCTTCTGGAAGTCCGACTCTACGCGGCAGAAAGCGTAGATAATCCTCCAGGCGTTTCCAGTAACCTGCCCGGGACAAAGACCGGAGGTGTTCAGCAACCTCACAGCAAAAGGAGGCAATGGAAGGCGCAGTCCACAGTTGAGCTGGGCAATGGTGATGATGGTTCCCATCACTTGCTCCTTGCTCGCGTACGAGACAAAGATTGTCCGCCTATCGATACCGAAAGCTGATAGAACTCCCAGAAGCGCTGGGCGAGCCTTTCCTTCCGTGAAACATGCCAGCAACTTCTGCAAACTTTTCCCTCTTCACGTCTGTAAGTTTGCCACCGATGTTGTATCCAAACTCCGGTTCCGCCGACAGAGGCAGCTGCGGGCAGAGAACAAACTTTGCCTTGGGGATCTGCTCTGGCCTTGATGGTGCTGAAGCGAACCCAACTCCTTGGTGCCTCTTTCCCAGTTGGCCAAGCTCGATCAACTCGGCCCTGCCTTTGCCACGGCCCTTCGAGACAGACGTTTCTTCAACAATTTCCTTGCCCTTCCTCTTGGAAGGAACTGCACTCTTCTTCGAACTACCCGAAGACGCCATTCGATTGATCGGAAAAAAGAGAACAAGGAAGCAGAGAACGGGAGATCGGAAGCAAAGACTCTGGACTTCAAAAAATTTTGAAAGCGTGAGGCGAAAATGACAGTCAGAGAAAGCTTAAGTATCCTGAGGAAATTAGATACACAAATCGAGAAGACACGTGTCTTCACCGCATCAAATCGCGTGTTTTTGTAGGTACACATGGCATCCATCCATAGCAAGCGCAAAACCAGGCGAACAGTCGGAACCAGACGAAGCGTCAGACCACCGGTCCAGACAGACCACCGGTCCAAGCAAACAACCGGTCCGAATGAACCGGATTGCCGGTTCAGCGAAACCATTCAAGCTATACTATATTCTCTGAAGGGCAGGTTCGAAACATCAAATTGACCGGCTGATTTTAACCGATCGGTCAAACTTGACCGATCGGTCAAAATCAACCGATCGGTCGATTTTCTACTCGATCTGGCAAAAAACCAAAGGTTTTTTCCGATCACCTAAACCTTGACCGGCTGATTTTAACCGATCGGTCAAACTTGACCGATCGGTCAAAATCAATCGATCGGTCGATTTTCTACTGGATCTGGCAAAAAACTAAGGTTTTTTGCCGATCACCCAAACCTTGACCGGCTGATTTTAACCGATCGGTCAAACTTGACCGATCGGTCAAAATCAACCGATCGATCGATTTTCTACTAGATCTGGCAAAAAACTAAGGTTTTTTACCGATCACCCAAACCTTGACCGGTTGATTTTAACCGATCGATCAAACTTGACCGATCGGTCAAAATCAACCGATCGGTCGATTTTCTACTCGATCTGGCAAAAAACCAAAGGTTTTTGCCGATCACCTAAATCTTGACCGACTGATTTTAATCGATCGGTCAAACTTGACCGATCGGTCAAAATCAATCGATCGGTCGATTTTCTACTCGATCTAGCAAAAAACCAAAGGTTTTTACCGATCACCTAAACCTTGACCAGCTGATTTTAACCGATCGGTCAAACTTGACCAATTGGTCAAAATCAACCGATCGGTAGATTTTCTACTCGATCTGGCAAAAAACCAAAGGTTTTTTCCGATCACCTAAACCTTGACCGGCTGATTTTAATCGATCAGTCAAACTTGACCGATCGGTCAAAATCAACCGATCGGTCGATTTTCTACTGGATCTGGCAAAAAACTAAGGTTTTTTGCCGATCACCCAAACCTTGACCGGCTGATTTTAACCAATCGGTCAAAATTGACCGATCGGTCAAAATCAACCGATCGGTCGATTTTCTACTGGATCTGGCAAAAAACTAAGGTTTTTTGCCGATCACCCAAACCTTGACCGGCTGATTTTAACCGATCGGTCAAACTTGACTGATCGGTCAAAATCAACCGATCGGTCGATTTTCTACAGGATCTGGCAAAAAACTAAGGTTTTTTACCGATCACCCAAACCTTGACCGGCTGATTTTAACCTATCGGTCAAACTTGACCGATCGGTCAAAATCAACCGATCGGTTGATTTTCTACTCGATCTGGCAAAAAACCAATGGTTTTTGCCGATCACCTAAACCTTGACCGGCTGATTTTAACCGATCGATCAAAATTGACCGATCGATCAAAATCAACCGATCGGTCGATTTTCTACTGGATCTGGCAAAAAACTAAGGTTTTTTGCCGATCACCCAAACCTTGATCGGCTGATTTTAACCGATCGGTCAAACTTGACCGATCGGTCAAAATCAACCGATCGGTCAATTTTCTACTGGATCTGGTAAAAAACTAAGGTTTTTTGCCGATCACCCAAACGTTGACCGGCTGATTTTAACCGATCGGTCAAACTTGACCGATCGGTCAAAATCAACCGATCGGTCGATTTTCTACTCGATCTGGCAAAAAACCTGTGTGTTTTGCCGATCACCCAAACCTTGATCGGTTGATTTTAGCCGATCGGTCAAACTTGACCGATCGGTCAAAATCAACCGATCGGTCAATTTTCTACTGGATCGGTCAAAAAACCAGGTTTTTTGACCGATCACCCAACCCTTGACCGGTTGAATTTGACCGATCGGTCAAAATTGACCGATCGGTCAAACTTGACCGATCGGCCAAAATTGACCGATCGGCCAAAATTGACCGATCTGTCTTTTTTATGCTAACGATCGACAAGCTTCTTCATGCCTTTTTTCGACAGGGGGTTGCTGTTTTTTGCACCAAATCCAAGTCAGCCAGAACGAACTCTAGCTAACTTGGAGGGGGTAACTGTGGGTGCAAATTTTGGCAGAAGTTTCCCAACTACCATGGGAACCACCGGCCCTGCCTGGTGGGCCCACGATGACCACCGCAGGACCCACCGGCCCTGCCTGGTGGGCCCACTAGAACCACCGCAGGACCCACCGGCCCTGCCTGGTAGACCCACGAGGACCACCGCGGGACCCACCGGCCCTGCCTGGTGGGCCCATGAGGACTATCGCGGGACCCACCGGCCCTACCTGGTTGGACCATGAGCCTGTGGAATCCCTCAGAAGACGGTAGCGGGGCCCGCCAGCTTTACCTGGAGGATCCCCAGATGCGGCAGCAGAGACCGCCATTTACCCAGGAAATCCTCCCCAGAAAGTCTATAAATAGCGGAGCCTTCGAATGTAAAAGGATCGGATTTTCAAAACCTGAAACTCCAGAACTCAAACCAGAGCTCTGAAAACAGATTAGTGCCATCATCTGATATCTGTCTCAGAAACTTCTGTCTCCTCTTACCCTCTACCTCTCCTTGATCTTCTTCTTGTCTTTGAAGAGACCAAAGAGGTTTCAGTAATACTCGGCCTGTCGAGGTTACTTCGAGAAAAGTGTTAGTGAATTCGGGTTGCTCCCTATAGCACGGAGATGTAGGCTTCGGCTGAACTCCAAGATCACTTCTCGTGTCAACACTCTCTCTAAATGCATTTCACTGCTTACATATCAAAAGTTGCAACTCTAATCGACAGATCGAACAACGATCTCTTCAACGCGAACTTCAATTGACTGGTGCTGCGAAGTCTTCGGGTCGGCATGAAGATTTTCCCCCACACGATCCATTCAAATTCATTCGCATGATACATTCTAATTCATTCGTACTATCCATTCTAATTCATTCGCTCGAATGTATCCATTCTAATTCATTCGTTCGATCCATTCTAATCCATTCGTACGATCCATTCTAATTCATTCGTACGATCCATTCTAATTCATTCTCACAAATGTAACCTTTCTAATTCATTTGTACGATCCATTCTAATTCATTCGTACGATCCATTCTAATCCATTCGTACGATCCATTCTAATCCATTCTAATTCATTCGTTCGATCCATTCTAATTCATTCTCACAAATGTAACCTTTCTAATTCATTTGTACGATCCATTCTAATTCATTCGTACAATCCATTCTAATTCATTCGTACGATCCATTCTAATTCATTCGTACAATCCATTCTAATTCATTCGCACAAATGTATCCATTCTAATTCATTCGTACGATCCATTCTAATTCATTCGTACGATCCATTCTAATTCATTTGCATGATCCATTCGTATGATCCATTCTAATCCATTCGTATGATCCATTCTAATTCATTTGCACGAATGTATCCGTTCTAATTCATTCGTACAATCCATTCTAATTCATTCGCACGATCCATTCTAATTCATTCGTATGATCCATTCTAATTCATTCGTACGATCCATTCTAATTCGTTCGTACGATCCATTCTAATTCGTTCATACGATCCATTCTAATTCATTCGCATAATCCATTCTAATTCATTCGTACGATCCATTCTAATTCATTCGTATGATCCATTCTAACTCATTCGGATCCATTCGTACGATCCATTCTAATTCATTCGTACGATCCATTCTAATTCATTCGTACAAATGTATCCATTCTAATTCATTCGTACAATCCATTCTAATGCATTCGCATGATCCATTGTAATTCATTCGTACGATCCATTCTAATTCATTCTCACGAATGTAACCTTTCTAATTCATTTGTATGATCCATTCTAATTCATTCGTACGATCTATTCTAATTCATTCGTACTATCCATTCTAATTCATTCGCACGATCCATTCTAATTCATTCATACGATCCATTCTAATCCATTCGTATGATTCATTCTAATTCATTCGTATGATCAATTCTAATTCATTCACACGATCCATTCTAATTCATTCTCACGAATGTAACCTTTCTAATTCATTTGTATGATCCATTCTAATTCATTCGTACGATCCATTCTAATCCATTCGTACGATCCATTCTAATCCATTCGTACGATCCATTCTAATCCATTCGTACGATCCATTCTAATTCATTTGCATGAATGTATCCATTCTAATTCATTCGTTTGATCCATTCTAATTCATTCGTACAATCCATTCTAATGCATTCGCATGATCCATTCTAATTCATTCGTACGATCCATTCTAATTCATTCTCACGAATGTAACCTTTCTAATTCATTTGTATGATCCATTCTAATTCATTCGTACGATCCATTCTAATCCATTCGTATGATCCATTCTAATTCATTCGCACGAATGTAACCATTCTAATTCGTTCGTACGATCCAGTCTAATTCATTCGTACGATCCATTCTAATCAATTCGTACGATCCATTCTAATTCATTCGCACGATCCATTCTGATTCATTCGCACAAATATATCAATTCTAATTCATTCGTACAATCCATTCTAATTCATTCGCATGATCCATTCTAATTCATTCGTACGATCCATTCTAATTCATTTGTACGATCCATTCTAATTCATTCGCACGAATATATCCATTCTAATTTATTCGTACGATCCATTCTAATTCATTCTCACGAATGTATCATGCAAATGAATTAGAATGGATCGTATAATTGAGTTAGAATGGATCGTATGAATGAATTAGAATGGATTGTATGAATGAATTAGAATGGATCATACGAATGAATTGGAATGGATCGTACGAATGAATTAGAATGGATACATTCATGCAAATGAATTAGAATGGATCGTACGAATGAATTAGAATAGATACATTTGTGCGAATGAATTAGAATGGATCGTACGAATAGATTAGAATGGATCGTACGAATGGATCATGCAAATGAATTAGAATGGATCGTACGAATGAATTAGAATGGATCGTACGAATGAATTAGAATGGATACATTCGTGCGAATGAATTAGAATGGATTGTGCGAATGAATTAGAATGGATCGTACGAATAAATTAGAATGGATTGTACGAATGAATTAGAATGGATCGTACAAATGAATTAGAAAGGTTACATTTGGGAGAATGAATTAGAATGGATCGTACGAATGAATTAGAATGGATCATGCGAATGAATTAGAATGGTTACAATCGTGCGAGTGAATTAGAATGGATCGTACGAATGAATTAGAATGGATACATTCGAGCGAATGAATTAGAATGGATCATACGAATGAATTAGAATGGATCGAACGAATGAATTAGAATGGATACATTCGAGCGAATGAATTAGAATAGATCATAGGAATGAATTAGAATGGATCATACGAATGAATTAGAATAGATCATAGGAATGAATTAGAATGGATCATACGAATGAATTAGAATGGATCGTACAAACAAATTAGAATGGATCGTATGAACGAATTAGAATGGATCGTATGAACGAATTAGAATGGATACATTCGTGCGAATGAATTAGAATGGATCGTACAAATGAATTAGAATGGATCATAGGAATGAATTAGAATGGATCGTGCAAATGAATTAGAATGGATCGTACAAATGAATTAGAAAGGTTACATTTGTGAGAATGAATTAGAATGGATCGAACGAATGGATTAGAATGGATCGTACGAATGGATTAGAATGGATCGTACGAATGAATTAGAATGGATCGTACGAATGCATTAGAATGGATACATTCGTGCGAATGAATTAGAATGGATCGTACGAATGAATTAGAATGGATCGTGCGAATGAATTAGAATGGATCGTATGAATGAATTAGAATGGATCGTGCGAATGAATTAGAATGGATCGTACGAATGAATTAGAATGGATACATTGGTGCGAATGAATTAGAATGGATCGTACGAATGAATTAGAATGGATCGTACGAATGAATTAGAATGGATCTTACGAATAAATTTGAATGGATCGTGCGAATGATTTAGAATGGATCGTACGAATGGATTAGAATGGATCATGCGAATGAATTAGAATAGATCGTACGAATGAATTAGAATGGATATATTTGAGCGATCCATTCTAATTCATTTGTACGATCCATTCTAATTCATTCATACGATCCATTCTAATTCATTCGTACAATCCATTCTAATTCATTCGCACGATCCATTCTAATTCATTCGTATGATCCATTCTAATTTATTTGCACGAATATACGATCCATTCTAATTTATTCGCAAGAATGTATCCATTCTAATTCATTCGTACAATCCATTCTAATTTATTCGCTCGAATGTATCCATTCTAATTCATTCGTACGATCCATTCTAATTCATTCGTACAATTCATTCTAATTCATTCGTACGATCCATTCTAATTCATTCGAATGATCCATTCTATTTCATTTGTACGATCGATTCTAATTCATTAGCACGATCCATTCTAATTCATTCGTACGATCCATTCTAATTCATTCCTATGATCCATTCTAATTCATTCGTACGATCCATTCTAATTCATTTGCTCAAATGTATCCATTCTAATTCATTCGTACGATCCATTCTAATTCATTCGTACGATCCATTCTAATTCATTCTCATGAATGTAACCTTTCTAATTCATTTGTATGTATCCATTCTAATTCATTCGTACGAACTATTCTAATTCGTTCATACGATCCATTCTAATTCATTCGTACGATCCATTCTAATTCATTCGTACGATCCATTCTAATCCATTCGTACGATCCATTCTAATCCATTCGTACGATCCATTCTAATTCATTCGTATGAATGTATCTATTCTAATTTATTCGTACGATCCAGTCTAATTCATTCGTACGATCCATTCCAATTCATTTGCACGAATGTATCCATTCTAATTCATTCGTACAATCCATTCTAATTCATTCGCACGATCCATTCTAATTCATTCGTATGAATGAATTCATTCCTATGATCTAATCTAATTCATTCGTACGATGCATTCTAATTCATTCGCTCGAATGTATCCATTCTAATTCATTCGTACGATCCATTCTAATTCATTGTAATTTATTCGTACGAATTAAAATGGATACATTCATACGAATGAATTAGAATGGATCGTACGAATGGATTAGAATGGATCGTACGAATGAATTAGAATGGATTGTACGAATGAATTAGAATGGAGCGTACGAATGAACTAGAATGGATACATTCGTGCGAATGAATTAGAATGGATCATATGAAAGAATTAGAATGGATCATACGAATGAATTAGAATGGATACATTCGAGCGATCCATTCTAATTCCTTCGTACGATCCATTCTAATTCGTTCATACGATCTATTCTAATTCATTCGTACGATCCATTCTAATTCATTCGCACGATCCATTCTAATTCATTCGTATGATCCATTCTAATTCATTCCTACGATCTATTCTAATTTATTCGCTCGAATGTATCCATTCTAATTCATTCGTATGATCCATTCTAATTCATTCGTATGATCCATTCTAATTCATTTGTACGATCCATTCTAATTCATTCGTACAAATGTATCCATTTTAATTCATTCGTACAATGCGTTCTAATCCATCGTACGATCCATTCTAATTCATTCTCACAAATGTAACCTATCTTATTCATTTGTACGATCCATTCTAATTCATTCGTACGATCTATTCTAATCCATTCGTACGATCCATTCTAATTCATTTGTATGATCCATTCTAATTCATTCGTACGATCCATTCTAATCCATTCGTATGATCGATTCTAATCCATTCGTACGATCCATTCTAATCCATTCGTACGATCCATTCTAATTCATTCGTACGAATAAATTAGAATGGATACATTCATGCAAATGAATTAGAATGGATTGTACGAATGAATTAGAATGGATCGTACGAATGAACTAGAATGGATTGTACGAATGAATTAGAATGGATACATTTGTGCGAATGAATTAGAATGGATCATACGAATGAATTAGAATAGATATATTCATGCGTATGAATTAGAATGGATCGTACGAATGAATTAGAATGGATTGTACGAATGAATTAGAATGGATACATTCGTGCGAATGAATTAGAATGGATCGTGCGAATGAATTAGAATGGATTAGAATGGATTAGAATGGATCGTACGAATGAATTAGAATGGATCGTTAGAATGGATCGTACGAATGAATTAGAATGGATACATTCGTGCGAATGCATTCGTATGATCCATTCAAATTCATTCGTACGATCCATTCTAATTCATTCGTACGATCCATTCTAACGCATTCGTACGATTTATTCTAATTCATTCGTACGACCCATTCTAATTCGTTCGTACGATCCATTCTAATGCATTCGTACGATTCATTCTAATTCATTCGCACGATCCATTCTAATTCATTCGTATGATCCATTCTAATTCATTCCTACGATCTATTCTATTTCATTCGCTCGAATGTAACCTTTCTAATTAGAATGGATCGTACGAATGAATTAGAATGGATCGTACGAATGAATTAGAATGTATACATTCGAGCGAATGAATTAGAATGGATCGTACAAATGAATTAGAATGGATAGATTCGAGCGAATGAATTAGAATGGATCGTACAAATGAATTAGAATGGATCGTACGAATGAATTAGAATGGATCGTACGAATGGATTAGAGCGTATTGTACGAATGAATTAGAATGGATCATACGAATGGATTAGAATGGATCGTACGAATGAATTAGAATGGATACATTCGAGCGAATGAATTAGAATGGATCGTACGAATGAATTAGAATGGATCATAGGAATGAATTAGAATGGATCGTGCAAATGAATTAGAATGGATACATTCGTGCGAATGAATTAGAATGGATCGTAGGAATGAATTAGAATGGATCGTACGAATGAATTAGAATGGTTACATTCGTGCGAATGAATTAGAATGGATTAGAATGGATTAGAATGGATCGTATGAATGGATTAGAATGGATTAGAATGGATCGTATGAATGGATTAGAATGGATCGTACGAATGGATTAGAATGGATCGTACGAATGAATTAGAATGGATCGTACAAATGAATTAGAAAGGTTACATTTGTGCGAATGAATTAGAATGGATCGTATGAATGAATAAGAATGGATCGTATGAATGAATTAGAATGGTTCGTACGAATGAATTAGAATGGATACATTCGAGCGAATGAATTAGAATGGATCGTACGAATGAATTAGAATGGATACATTTGTGCGAATTAATTAGAATGGATCGTACGAATGAATTAGAATGGATCGTACGAACGAATTAGAAAGGATCATACGAATGAATTAGAATGGATACATTTGTGCGAATGAATTAGAATGGATCGTACGAATGAATTAGAATGGATTGTACGAATGAATTAGAATGGATACATTTGAGCGAATGAATTAGAATAGATCGTAGGATTGAATTAGAATGGATCATACGAATGAATTAGAATGGATCGTGCGAATGAATTAGAATAGATTGTACGAATGAATTAGAATGGATACATTCGAGCGAATGAATTAGAATAGATCGTAGGAATGAATTAGAATGGATCATATGAATGAATTAGAATGGATCGTGCGAATGAATTAGAATGAATCGTACGAATGAATTAGAATGGATCGTACGAATGAATTAGAATGGATCCACCGAATGAGTTAGAATGAATCATACGAATGAATTAGAATGGATCGTACGAATGAATTAGAATAGATTGTGCGAATGAATTAGAATGGATCGTATGAATGAATAAGAATGGATCGTGCGAATGAATTAGAATGGATCGTACGAATGAATTAGAATGGATCGTGCGAATGAATTAGAAACATTCGTGCGAATGAATTAGAATGAATTAGATTGCATTGTACGTGTGCGAATGAATTAGAATGGATCGTGCGAATGAATTAGAATGGATCGTACGAATGAATTAGAATGGATCGATACATTCATGCAAATGAATTAGAATGGATCGTACGAATGAATTAGAATGGATCATACGAATGAATTAGAATAGATCGTACGAATGAATTAGAATGGATCATATGAATGAATTAGAATGGTTACATTCGTGCGAATGAATTAGAATGGATCGTACGAATGGATTAGAATGGATCGTACGAATGAATTAGAATGGATCCACCGAATGAGTTAGAATAGATCATACGAATGAATTAGAATGGATCTTACGAATGAATTAGAATGGATACATTCGAGCGAATGAATTAGAATGGATCGTACAAATGAATTAGAATGGATACATTCGAGCGAATGAATTAGAATGGATCGTACAAATGAATTAGAATGGATCGTACGAATGATTTAGAATGGATCATACGAATGGATTAGAACGTATTGTACGAATGAATTAGAATGGATCGTACGAATGGATTAGAATGGATCGTACGAATGAATTAGAATGGATCGTACGAATGAATTAGAATGGATCATAGGAATGAATTAGAATGGATCGTGCAAATGAATTAGAATGGATACATTCGTGCGAATGAATTAGAATGGATCGTAGGAATGAATTAGAATGGATCGTACGAATGAATTAGAATGGTTACATTCGTGCGAATGAATTAGAAGTGATCGTACGAATGGATTAGAATGGATCGTACGAATTAGAATAGTTTGTACGAATGAATTAAAATGGATACATTCATACGACTGAATTAGAATGGATCGTGCGAATTAATTAGAATGGATCGAACGAATGAATTTGAATGGATACATTTGTGCGAATGAATCTGAATGGATTGTATGAATGAATTACAATGGATCGTACGAATGGATTAGAATGGATCGTACGAATGAATTAGAATGGATCATACAAATGAATTAGAAAGGTTACATTCGTGAGAATGAATTAGAATGGATCGTACGAATGAATTAGAATGGATCATGCGAATGAAATTGAATGGATCGTACGAATGAATTAGAATGGATCGAACGAATGAATTAGAATGGATACATTCGAGCGAATGAATTAGAATAGATCGTAGGAATGAATTAGAATGGATCATACGAATGAATTAGAATGGATTGTGCGAATGAATTAGAATGGATTGTACGAATGATTTAGAATGGATATATTCGTGCGAATGAATTAGAATGGATCGTACGAATGAATTAGAATGGATTGTACGAATGAATTAGAATGGATACATTCGTGCGAATGAACTAGAATGGATCGTACGAATGAATTAGAATGGATCGTACGAATGAATTAGAATGGATACATTTGTACGAATAAAATAGAATGGATTGTACGAATGAATTAGAATGGATACATTCTTGCGAATAAATTAGAATGGATCATATATTCGTGCAAATAAATTAGAATGGATCATACGAATGAATTAGAATGGATCATGCGAATGAATTAGAATGAATCGTACGAATGCATTAGAATGGATCGTACGAATGAATTAGAATGAATCGTACGATCCGTTCTAATTCATGCGATGAATTAGAATGGATCGTGCGAATGAATTAGAACGGATTCGTGCGATGAATTAGAATGCTTCGTACGAATGAATTAGAATGGATCGTACGAATAAATTAGAATGGATCGTACGAATGAATTAGAATGGATCGTACAAATGAATTAGAAAGGTTACATTTGTGAGAATGGATTAGAATGGATCGTACGAATGGATTAGAATGGATCGTACGAATGGATTAGAATGGATCGTATGAATGAAATAGAATGGATCATACAAATGAATTAGATAGGTTACATTCGTGAGAATGAATAAGAATGGATCGTACGAATGAATTAGAATGGATCATACGAATGGATTAGAATGGATCGTACGAATGGATTAGAATGGTTCGTGCAAATGAATTAGAATGGATACATTCGTGCGAATGAATTAGAATGGATCGTAGGAATGAATTAGAATGGATCGTACGAATGAATTAGAATGGTTACATTTGTGCGAATGAATTAGAATGGATCGTACGAATGAATTAGAATGGATCGAACAAATGAATTAGAATGGATACATTCGAGCGAATGAATTAGAATAGATCGTAGGAATGAATTAGAATGGATCATATGAATGAATTAGAATGGATCGTGCGAATGAATTAGAATGGATTGTACGAATGAATTAGAATGGATACATTCGTGCGAATGAATTAGAATAGATCGTACGAATGAATTAGAATGGATCGTGCGAATGAATTAGAATGAATCGTACGAATGAATTAGAATGGATCATACGAATGAATTAGAATGGATACATTTGTACGAATAAATTAGAATGGAATGTACGAATGAATTAGAATGGATACATTCTTGCGAATAAATTAGAATGGATCGTATATTCATTCAAATAAATTAGAATGGATCATACGAATGAATTAGAATGGATTGTACGAATGAATTAGAATGAATCGTACGAATGCATTAGAATGGATCATACGAATGAATTATAATGGATACATTTGTGCGAATGAATTAGAATGGATCGTACGAATGAATTAGAATGGATCGTACGAATGAATTAGAATTGATTATACTAATGAATTAGAATGGATCATACGAATGAATTAGAATGGATCGTGCGAATGAATTAGAATGGATCGTACGAATGAATTAGAATGGATCGTACGAATGAATTAGAATGGATATATTCGTGCGAATGAATTAGAATGGATCGTGCGAATGAATTAGAATAGATCATACGAATGAATTATAATGGATTGTACGAATGAATTAGAATGGATACATCATGTGAATGAATTAGAATGGATCGGATGAATGAATTAGAATGGATCGTACGATTCATTCTAATTCATTTGTATGATTCAATCTAATTCATTCGTACGATCTATTCTAATTCATTCGCATGATCCATTCTAATTCATTCGTACGATCCATTCTAATTCATTCGTCCGATCCATTCAAATTCATTCGTACGATGCAATCTAATTCATTCGCACAAATGTATCTATTCTAATTCATTCGTACAATGAGTTCTAATCCATTCGTACGATCCATTCTAATCCATTCGTACAATCCATTCTAATTCATTCGTATGATCCATTCTAATTCATTCGTCCGATCCATTCTAATTCATATGCATGAATGTATCCATTCTAATTCATTCGTACGATCCAGTCTAATTCATTCGTACGAATGTATCCATTCTAGTTGATTCGTACGCTCTATTCTAATTCATTCGTACGCTCCATTCTTATTCATCGCACAAATGTATCGATTCTAATTTATTTGTACGATCCATTCAAATTCAATCGTACGATCCATTCTAATTCATTCGCACAAATGTATCGTACGAATAAATTAGAATGGATCATACAAATGAATTAGAATGGATACATTCGAGCGAATGAATTAGAATGGATCGTACGAATGGATTAGAATGGATCGTACGAATGGATTAGAATGGATCGTACGAATGGATTAGAATGGATCGTACGAATGAATTAGAATGGATACATACAAATGAATTAGAAAGGTTACATTCGTGCGAATGAATTAGAATGAATCATACGAATGAATTAGAATGGATCGTGCGAATGAATTAGAATGAATCGTACGAATGCATTAGAATGAATTAGAATGGATCATACAATTGAATTAGAATGGATCGTACAAATGAATTAGAATGAATCGTACGAATGCATTAGAATGAATTAGAATGGATCATACAAATGAATTAGAATGGATTAGAATGGATTGTGCGAATGAATTAGACTCGATCGTACGAATAAATTAGAATGGATACATTCATGCAAATGAATTCGTACGATCTAATTCATTCGTACGATCCATTCTAATTCATTCGTACGATCGATTCTAATTCATTCGCACGATCCATTCTAATTCATTCATACGATCCATTCTAATTCATTCGTATGATCCATTCTAATTTATTCGTTCAAATATATCCATTCTAATTCATTCGTACGATCCATTCTAATTCATTTGTATGATTAATTCTAATTCATTCGCACGATCCATTGTAATTCATTCGTACGATCCATTCTAATTTGTTCATACGATCCATTCTAATTCGTTCGTACGATCCATTATAATTCGTTCGTACGATCCATTCTAATTCGTTCGTATGATCCATTCTAATTCATTAGCATGATCCATTCTAATTCATTCGTACATTCTAATTCATTCTCACGATCCATTCTAATTCATTCGTACAAATGTATCCATTCTAATTCATTCGTCCGATCCATTCTAATTCATTCGCACGAATGTATCCATTCTAATTCATTCGTACGATCCATTCTAATTCATTCGTATGATCCTTTCTAATTCATTTGCACGATCCATTCTAATTCATTCCTATGATCCATTCTAATTCATTCGCATGATCCATTCTAATTCATTCGCACAAATGTATCCATTCTAATTCATTCATATGATCCATTCTAATTCATGCGTACGATCCATTCTAATTCATTCGTACGATCCATTCTAATTCATTCGTACGATCATGCGAATGAATTAGAATGGATCGTAGGAATGAATTAGAATGGATCGTACGAATGAATTAGAATGGTTACATTCGTGCGAATGAATTAGAATGGATCATAGGAATGAATTAGAACGGATCGTGCGAATAAATTATAAATGATCGTACGAATGAATTAGAATGGATCGTACGAATGAATTAGAATGGATCGTACAAATGAATTAGAAAGGATATATTTGTGCGAATGAATTAGAATGGATAGTACGAATGAATTAGAATGGATACATTTGTACGAATGAATTAGAATGGATCGTGCGAATAAATTAAAATGGATCGTACGAATGAATTATAATGTATCGTACGAATGAATTAGAATGGATCTTGCGATTGAATTAGAATAGATCGTATGAATGAATTAGAATGGATACATTCGTGCGAATGAACTAGAATGGATATATACATTCATGCGAATGAATTAGAATGGATCGTATGAATGAGTTAGAATGGATCGTATGAATGAATTAGAATGGATTGCATGAATGAATTAGAATGGATCATACAAATGAATTGGAATGGATCGTACGAATGAATTAGAATGGATACATTCATGCAAATGAATTAGAATGGATCGTACGAATGAATTAGAATGGATCATACGAATGAATTAGAATGGATCGTACGAATGAATTAAATGGATCGTGCGAATGAATTAGAATGGATACATTCGTACAAATGAATTAGAATGGATCGTGCGAATGAATTAGAATGGATCGTACGAATGAATTACAATGGATAAATTTGTGCGAATGAATTAGAATGGATCGTATGAATGAATTAGAATGAATCGTACGAATGAATTTGAATGGATCGTACGGACGAATTAGAATGGATCGTAGGAATGAATTAGAATGGATCGTACGAATGAATTAGAACGGATCGTGCGAATGAATTAGAATGGATCGTACGAATGAATAAGAATGGATCGTACGAATGAATTAGAATGGATACATTCGGGCGAATGAATTAGAATGGATCGTACGAATGAATTAGAATGGATCATACGAATGAATTAGAATGGATCATGCAAATGAATTAGAATGGATTGTACGAATGAATTAGAATGGATACATTCGTGCGAATGAATTAAAATGGATCGTATGAATGAATTAGAATGGATCGTGCAAATGAATTAGAATAGTTCGTAGGAATGAATTAGAATGGATCATACGAATGAATTAGAATGGATCGTACGAACAAATTAGAATGGATCGTACGAACGAATTAGAATGGATCATACGAATGAATTAGAATGGATTGTACGAATGAATTAGAATGGATACATTTGTGCGAATGAATTAGAATGGATCGTACGAATGAATTAGACTGGATCGTACGAATAAATTAGAATGGATCGTACTAATTTGAATGGATCGTGCGAATAAATTAGAATGAATCGTACGAATGCATTAGAATTAATTAGAATGGATCATACAAATGAATTAGAATGGATCGTACAAATAAATTAGAATGAATCGTACGAATGCATTAGAATGAATTAGAATGGATCATACAAATGAATTAGAATGTATCATACGAATGAATTAGAATGGATCGAGCGAATGAATTAGAATGGATTGTACGAATGAATTAGAATGGATACATTCGTGCGAATGAATTAGAATGGATCGGACGAATGAATTAGAATAGATCGTACGATTCATTCTAATCCATTCATACGATCCATTCTAATGCATTCGTACGATTCATTCTAATTCATTCGCACGATCCATTCCAATTCATTCGTATGATCCATTCTAATTTATTTGCCCGAATATACGATCCATTCTAATTTATTTGCAAGAATGTATATATTCTAATTCATTTGTACAATCTATTCTAATTTATTCGTACAAATGTATCCATTCTAATTCATTCGTACGATTCATTCTAATTCATTCGTACGATTCATTCTAATTCATTCGTACGATCCATTCTAATTAATTCGCACGAATGTATCTATTCCAATTAATTCGTACGATCCATTCTAATTCATTCATACGATCCATTCTAATTCATTCGTATGATCCATTCTAATTCATTCCTACTATCTATTCGGATTCATTCGCTCGAATGTATCCATTCTAGTTCATTCGTACGATCCATTCTTATTCATTCGTACGATTCATTCTAATTCATTCGTATGATCAATTCTAATTCATTCGCACGATCCATTCTAATTCATTCTCACGAATGTAACCTTTCTAATTCATTTGTATGATCCATTCTAATTCATTCGTACGATCCATTCTAATCCATTTGTACGATCCATTCTAATCCATTCGTATGATCCATTCTAATTCATTCGTACGATCTATTCTAATTCATTCTCACAAATGTAACCTTTCTAATTAATTTGTACGATCCATTCTAATTTATTCGTACGATCCATTCTAATTCATTCATACGATCCATTCTAATTCATTCGTATGATCCATTCTAATTCATTCGTTCGATCCATTCTAATTTATTCGCACGAATATATCCATTCTAATTCATTTGTACGATCCATTCTAATTCGTTCATACAATCCATTCTAATTCGTTCGTACGATCCATTCTAATTCGTTCGCATGAATATATCTATTATAATTCAGTCGTATGATCCAATCAAATTCATTCGTACGATCCATTCTAATTCATTCGTACAATCCATTCAAATTCATTTGTACGATGCAATCTAATTCATTGACACAAATGTATCTATTCTAGTTTATTCGTACAATGCGTTCTAATCCATTCGTACGATCCATTCTAATCTATTCGTATGATCCATTCTAATTCATTCGCACGAATGTAACCATTCTAATTCATTCGTACGATCCATTCTAATTCATTCGTACGATCCATTCTAATTCATTCTCACAAATGTAACCTTTCTAATTCATTTGTACGATCCATTCAAATTCATTCGTACGATCTATTCTAATCCATTCATACGATCCATTCTAATTCATTCGCACGAATGTATCCATTCAAATGTATTCGTACGATTCATTCTAATTCATTCGCACGATCCATTCTAATTCATTCGTACGATCCATTATAATTCATTCATCCGATCCATTCTAATTCATTCGTATGATCCATTCTAATTCATTCAGATGATTCATTCTAATTCATTCGTACGATCCATTCTAATTCATTCGGTGGATCCATTCTAATTCATTCGTACGATCCATTCTAATTCATTCGTACGATCCATTCTAATTTATTCGTACTATCAATTCTAATTCATTCGTACGATCTATTCTAATTCATTCGCATGATCCATTCTAATTCATTCGTACGATCCATTCTTAGTCATTCATACGATCCATTCTAATTCATTCGCACGATCCATTCTCATTCATTCGCACAATCCATTCTAATTCATTCGTACGATCCATTCAAATTCATTTGTACGAATGAATTAGAATGGATCGTACGAATGGATTAGAATGGATCGTACGAATGAATTAGAATGGATCGTACGAACGAATTAGAATGGATCGTACGAACGAATTAGAATGGATCATATGAATGAATTAGAATGGATCGTACGAATGAATTAGAATGGATACATTCGTGCGAATGAATTAGAATGGATCGTACGAATGAATTAAACGGGATCGTACGAATAAATTAGAATGGATACATTCGTGCGAATGAATTAGAATGGATTGTGCGAATGAATTAGAACAGATTGTGCGAATGAATTAGAATGGATCGTGCGAATGAATTAGAATGGATCGTACGAATGAATTAGAATAGATCATAGGAATGAATTAGAATGGATCGTGCAAATGAATTAGAATGGATCGTACGAATGAATTAGAATGGATCGTACGATCCATTCTAATTCATTCTCACAAATGTATCCATTCTAATTCATTCGTATGATCCATTCTAATTCATTCGCACGATCCATTCTAATTCATTCGCACGAATATATCGATTCTAATTCATTCGTACGATCCATTCTAATTCGTTCGTACGATCCATTCTAATTCGTTCATACGATCCATTCTAATTCGTTCGTACGATCCATTCTAATTCATTCCTATGATCCATTCTAATTTATTCGTTCAAATATATCCATTCTAATTCATTCGTACGATCCATTATAATTCATTCGCACGATCCATTCTAATTCATTCGTATGATCCATTCTAATTCATTCGTATGATCAATTCTAATTCATTCGCACGATCCATTCTAATTCATTTGTACGATCTATTCTAATTCATTCGTACGATCCATTCTAATTCATTCGTATGATCCATTCTAATTCATTCCTACGATCTATTCTAATTCATTCGCTCGAATGTATCCATTCTAATACATTTATACGATCCATTCTTATTCATTCGTACGATCCATTCAAATTCATTCGCATGATCCATTCTAATTCATTCGTACGATCGATTCTAATTCATTCTCACGAATGTAACCTTTCTAATTCATTTGTATGATCCATTCTAATCCATTCGTACGATCCATTCTAATCCATTCGTACGATCCATTCTAATCCATTCGTATGATCCATTCTAATCCATTCGCACGATCCATTCTAATTCATTCGTACGATCCATTCTAATTCATTCGTACGATCCATTCTAATCCATACGTATGATCCATTCTAATCCATTCGTACGATCCATTCTTATCCATTCGTACGATCCATTCTAATTCATTCGTACGATCCATTCTAATTTATTTGCTTGAATGTATTCATTCTAATTTATTCGTACAATCCAGTCTAATTCATTTGTACGATCCATTCTAATTCATTCGCACGAATGTATCCATTCTAATGCATTCGCACGATCCATTCAAATTCATTCGCATGATCCATTCTAATTCATTCGCACAATCCATTCTAATTCATTCGTACGATACATTCTAATTCATTCGTACGATCCATTCTAATTCATTCGCACGATCCATTCTAATTCATTCGTACGAGTGTATCAATTCTAATTCATTCGTACGATCTATTCTAATTCATTCGTACGATCAATTATAATTCATTTGTACGATCCATTCTAATTCATTCGCACGAATGTATCCATTCTAATTCGTTCATACGATCCATTCTAATTCGTTCGTACGATCCATTCTAATTCGTTCGTACGATCCATTCTAATTCATTCGTATGATCCATTCTAATTCATTCCTACGATCTATTCTAATTCATTCGTATGATCCATTCTAATTCATTCCTACGATCTATTCTAATTCATTCGCTCGAATGTATCCATTCTAATTCATTCGTTCGATCCATTCTAATTCATTCGTACGATCCATTCTAATTCATTCGCTCGAATGTATCCATTCTAATTCATTCGTACGATCCATTCTAATTAACTCGCATGAATGTAAACATTCTAATTCATTCGCACGATCCATTCTAATTCATTTGTACAATCCATTCTAATTCATTCTCACAAATGTAACCTTTCTAATTCATTTGTACGATCCATTCTAATTCATTCGTACAATCCATTCTAATTCATTCGTACGATCCATTCTAATTCATTCGTACGATCCATTCTAATTGATTCGCATGAATGTATCCATTCTAATTCATTCGTACGATCCATTCTAATTCATTCGTATGATCCATTCTAATTCATTTGCATGATCCATTCGTACGATCCATTCTAATCCATTCGTACGATCCATTCTAATTCATTTGCACGAATGTATCCATTCTAATTCATTCGTACAATCCATTCTAATTCATTCGCATGATCCATTCTAATTCATTCGTATGATCCATTCTAATTCATTCGTACGATCCATTCTAATTCGTTCGTACGATCCATTCTAATTCGTTCATACGATCCATTCTAATTCATTCGCATAATCCATTCTAATTCTTTCGTACGATCCATTCTAATTCATTTGTATGATCCATTCTAACTCATTCGGATCCATTCGTACGATCCATTCTAATTCATTCGTATGATCCATTCGTACGATCCATTCTAATTCATTCGTACAATGCGTTCTAATCCATTCGTACGATCCTTTCTAATTCATTCGTATGATCTATTCTAATTCATTCGCACGAATGTATCCATTCTAATTCATTTGTACGATCCATTCTAATTCATTCCTATGATCCATTCTAATTCATTCGTACGATCCATTCTAATTCGTTTGCTCGAATGTATCCATTCTAATTCATTCGTACGATCCATTCTAATTCGTTCGTACGATCCATTCTAATTCGTTCATACGATTCATTCTAATTCATTCGTACGATCCATTCTAATGCATTCGTACGATCCATTCTAATTCATTCGTACGATCCATTCTAATTCATTCGTACGATCCATTCTAATTCATTCGCACGATCCATTCTAATTCATTTGTACGATCTAATTCTAATTAGAATAGATACAATTGTGCGAATGAATTAGATTGCATCGTACGAATGAATTTGAATGCATTCCAATTCATTCGTATGATCTAATTCTAATTCATTCGCACGATCCATTCTAATTAGAAAGGTTACATTCGTGCGAATGAAATAGAATAGATCGTAGGAATGAATTAGAATGGATCATACGAATGAATTAGAATGGATCGTGCGAATGAATTAGAATGAATCGTACGAATGCATTAGAATGGATCGTATGAACGAATTAGAATGGATCGTACGAACGAATTAGAATGGATCGTACGAACGAATTAGAATGGATCGTACGAATGAATTAGAATGGATATATTCGAGCGAATGAATTAGAATGGATCGTACGAATAAATTAGAATAGACCATAGGAATGAATTAGAATGGATCGTGCAAATGAATTAGAATGGGTACATTCGTGCGAATGAATTATAATAGATCATACGAATGAATTAGAAAGGATGGTACGAATGGATTAGAATGCAATGTACGAATGAATTAGAATGGATCGTACGAATGGATCATACGAATGAATTAGAATGGATCGTACGAATGGATCCGAATGAGTTAGAATGGATCATATGAATGAATTAGAATGGACCGTACGAATGAATTAGAATGGATTTTGCGAATGAGTTAGAATGGATCGTATGAACGAATTAGAATGGATCGTACGAATGAATTAGAATGGATACATTTGTGCGAATGCATTAGAATGGATCATATGAAAGAATTAGAATGGATCGTACGAATGAATTAGAATGGATCATATGAACGAATTAGAATGGATCGTATGAATGAATTAGAATGGATACATTCATACGATCCATTCTAATTCATTCGCACGTACGATCCATTCTAATTCATTCGTACGATCCATTCTAATTCATTCGTACGATCCATTCTAATTTATTCGCACGATCCATTCTAATTCATTCGTACGATTCATTCTAATTCATTCGCACGATCCATTCTAATTCATTTGTACGAAAGAATCCATTCTAATTCATTCGCACGATCCATTCTAATTTATTCGTACGATCCATTCTAATTCATTTGTATGATCCATTCTAATTCATTCGCACAAATGTATCTATTCTAATTCATTCGTACAATCCATTCTAATCCATTCACCGAATGAATTAGAATGGATCGTACGAATGGATTAGAATGGATCGTACGAATGGATCAGAATGGATCGTACGAATGAATTAGAATGGATCGTACAAATGAATTAGAAAGGTTACATTTGTGAGAATGAATTAGAATGGATCGTACGAATGGATTAGAATGGATCGTACGAATGGATTAGAATGGATCGTACGAATGGATTAGAATGGATCGTACGAATGAATTAGAATGGATCGTACAAATGAATTAGAAAGGTTATATTCGTGAGAATGAATTAGAATGGATCGTACGAGTGAATTAGAATAGATCATGCGAATGAATTTGAATGGATCGTACGAATGAATTAGAATGGATCGAACGAATGAATTAGAATGGATCGTATGAACAAATTAGAATGGATCGTACGAATGAATTAGAATGGATAAATTCGAGCGAATGAATTAGAATGGATCGTACGAATCAATTAGAATGGGTCATAGAAATGAATTAGAATGGATCGTACGAATGAATTAGAATGGATTGTACGAATGAATTAGAATAGATACATTCGAGCGAATGAATTAGAATGGATCATACGAATGAATTAGAATGGATCATAGGAATGAATTAGAATGGATCGTGCAAATGAATTAGAATGGATACATTTGTGCGAATGAATTAGAATGGATCGTAGGAATAAATTAGAATGGACCGTACGAATGAATTAGAATGGTTACATTCGTGCGAATGAATTAGAATGGATCATAGGAATGAATTAGAACGGATCGTGCGAATGAATTAGAATGGATCGTACGAATGAATTAGAATGGATCGTACGAATGAATTCATTCGTACGATCCATTCTAATTCATTCGTATGATCCATTCTAATACGTTCGTACGATCCATTCTAATTCATTCGCACGATCCATTCTAATTCATTCGCACGAATGTATCCATTCTAATTCATCTGCACGATCCATTCTAATTCAATCCTGTGATCCGTTCTAATTTATTCGTACGATCCATTCTAATTCATTCATCCGATCCATTCAAATTCATTCATACGATCCATTCTAATTCATTCGTACGATCCATTCTAATTCATTCGCTCGAATGTATCCATTCTAATTCAATCGTACAATCCATTCTAATTCATTCGCACGATCCATTCTAATTCATTCGTATGATCCATTCTAATTCATTCCTATGATCTATTCTAATTCATTCGCTCGAATGTATCCATTCTAATTCATTTGTTCGATCCATTCTAATTCATTCGTACGATCCATTCTAATTCAATCGTACAATCCATTCTAATTCATACGTATGATCTATTCTAATTCATTCGCATGATCCATTCTAATTCATTCGCACGAATATATCCATTCTAATTCATTCGTACGATCCATTCTAATTCATTCGCACGATCCATTCTAATTCATTCATATGATCCATTCTAATTCATTAGTATGATCAATTCTAATTCATTCGTACGATCCATTCTAATTCATTCGTACGATCCATTCTAATTCATTCGCACAAATGTATCCATTCTAATTCATTAGTATGATCAATTCTAATTCATTCGCACGATCCATTCTAATTCATTCGCACGAATGTATCCATTCTAATTCATTCGTACAATCCATTCTAACTCATTCGCACGATCCATTCTAATTCATTCGTATGATTCATTCTAATTCATTCCTACGATCTATTCTAATTCATTCGCTCGAATGTATCCATTCTAATTCATTCGTTCGATCCATTCTAATTCATTCGTACGATCCATTCAAATTCATTCGCACGATCCATTCTAATTCATTCGTACGATCTATTCTAATTCATTTGTACGATCCATTCAAATTCATTCGTACGAATGAATTAGAATGGATCATACAAATAAATTAGAAAGGTTACATTCGTGAGAATGAATTAGAATGGATCGTACAAATGAATTAGAATGGATCCTACGAATGAATTAGAATGGATACATTCGAACGAATAAATTAGAATGGATCGTACGAATGAATTAGAATGGATCATAGGAATGAATTAGAATGGATCGTGCAAATGAATTAGAATGGATCGTATGAATGAATAAGAATGGATCGTACGAATGAATTAGAATGGATACATTTGTGCGAATGAATTAGAATGGATCGTGCGAATGAATTGGAATGGATCGTACGAATGAATTATAATGGATATATTTATGCGAATGAATTAGAATGAATCGTACTAATTCATTAGAATGGATCGTACGAATGAATTATAATAGCTCATACGAATGAATTAGAATGGATCGTACAAATAAATTAGAATGGATGGTGCGAATAAATTAGAATGGATCGTATGAATGAATTAGAATAGATCATACAAATGAATTGGAATGGATCTTACGAATGAATTAGAATACATCATGTGAATGAATTAGAATGGATCGTACGTTTGAATTAGATTGGATTGTGCGAATGAATTAGAATAGATCGTATGAATGAATTAGAATAGATACATTTGTACGAATGAATTAGAATGGATCGTACGAATGAATTAGAATGGATAGTGCGAATGAATTAGAATGGATCGTACGAATGAATTGGAATGGATTGTACGAATGAATTAGAATAGATCATACGAATGAATTAGAATCGATCATGCGAATGAATTAGAATGGATTGTACGAATGAATTAGAATGGATACATTTGTGCGATGAATAAGAATGGAGCGTACGAATGAATTAGAATGGATCATACGAATGGATTAGAATGGATCGTACGAATGGATTAGAATGGATCTTGCAAATGAATTAGAATGGATACATTCGTGCGAATGAATTAGAATGGATCGTAGGAATGAATTAGAATGGATCGTACGAATGAATTAGAATGGTTACATTCGTGCGAATAAATTAGAATGGATCGTACAAATGAATTAGAATGGATCGAACAAATGAATTAGAATGGATACATTCGAGCGAATGAATTAGAATAGATCGTAGGAATGAATTAGAATGGATCATACGAATGAATTAGAATGGATCGTGCGAATGAATTAGAATGGATTGAACGAATGAATTAGAATGGATACATTCGTGCGAATGAATTAGAATGGATCGTACGAATGAATTAGAATGGATCGTGCGAATGAATTAGAATGAATCGTACGAATGAATTAGAATGGATCGTACGAATGAATTAGAATGGATACATTTGTACGAATAAATTAGAAAGGAATGTACGAATGAATTAGAATGGATACATTCTTGCGAATAAATTAGAATGGATCGTATATTCATGCAAATAAATTAGAATGGATCATACGAATGAATTAGAATGGATCGTGCGAATGAATTAGAATGAATCGTACGAATGCATTATAATGGATCGTACGAATGAATTAGAATGGATACATTTGTGCGAAAGAATTAGAATGGATCGTACGAATGAATTAGAATGGATCGTACGAATGAATTATAATTGATCATACTAATGAAATAGAATGGATCATACGAATGAATTAGAATGGATCGTGCGAATGAATTAGAATGGATCGTACGAATGAATTAGTATGGATCGTACGTATGAATTAGAATGGATATATTCGTGCGAATGAATTAGAATGGATCGTGCGAATGAATTAGAATAGATCACACGAATGAATTAGAATGGATTGTACGAATGAATTAGAATGGATACATTCGTGCGAATGAATTAGAATGGATCGGATTTATGAATTAGAATGGATCGTACGATTCATTCTAATTCATTCGTATGATCCATTCTAATTCATTCGTACGATCTATTCTAATTCATTCGCATGATCCATTCTAATTCATTCGTACGATCCATTCTAATTCATTCATCCGATCCATTCAAATTCATTCGTACGTTGCAATCTAATTCATTCGCACAAATGTATCTATTCTAATTCATTCGTACAATGAGTTCTAATCCATTCGTACAATCCATTCTAATCCATTCGTACAATCCATTCTAATTCATTCGTATGATCCATTCTAATTCATTCGTACGATCCATTCTAATTCATTTGCATGAATGTATCCATTCTAATTTATTCGTACGATCCAGTCTAATTCATTCGTACGATCCATTCTAATTCATTCGCACGAATATATCCAATCTAATTCATTTGTACGATCCTTTCTAATTCATTCGCACGATCCATTCTAATTCTTTCATATGATCCATTCTAATTCATTCGCACGAATGTATCCATTCTAGTTGATTCGTACGCTCTATTCTAATTCATTCGTACGCTCCATTCTTATTCATCGCACAAATGTATCCATTCTAATTTTTCGTACGATCCATTCAAATTCAATTGTATGATCCATTCTAATTCATTCGCACAAATGTATCGTACGAATAAATTAGAATGGATCATACAAATGAATTAGAAAGGTTACATTCGTGAGAATGAATTAGAATGGATCGTACGAATGAATTAGAATGGATCATACGAATGAATTTGAATGGATCGTACGAATGAATTAGAACGGATCGAACGAATGAATTAGAATGGATACATGAGAGCGAATGAATTAGAATAGATCGTAGGAATGAATTAGAATGGATCATACGAACGAATTAGAATGGATCGTGCGAATGAATTAGAATGGATCGTACGAATGAATTAGAATGGATCGTACGAACGAATTAGAATGGATCGTACGAACGAATTAGAATGGATCGTATGAACGAATAAGAATGGATCGTACGAATGAATTAGAATGGATCATAGGAATGAATTAGAATGGATCGTGCAAATGAATTAGAATGGATACATTCGTGCGAATGGATTAGAATAGATCGTAGGAATGAATTAGAATGGATCGTACGAATGAATTAGAATGGTTACATTCGTGCGAATGAATTAGAATGGATCGTATGAATGGATTAGAATGGATCATACGAATGGATTAGAATGGATCGTATGAATGAATTAGAATGGATCGTACAAATGAATTAGAAAGGTTACATTTGTGAGAATGAATTAGAATGGATCGTACGAATGGATTAGAATGGATCGTACGAATGGATTAGAATGGATCGTACGAATGGATTAGAATGGATCGTACGAATGAATTAAAATAGCTCATACGAATGAATTAGAATGAATCGTACGAATGAATTAGAATGGTTACATTCGTGCGAATGAATTAGAATAGATCATACGAATGAATTAGAATGGATCGTACGAATGAATTAGAATGGATACATTTTTGCGAATGAATTAGAATGGATCGTATATTCGTGCAAATAAATTAGAATGGATCGTACAAATGAATTAGAATGGATCGTACGAATGAGTTAGAATGGATGGTGTGAATGAATTAGAATGGATCATACGAATGAATTAGAATGGATCCACTGAATGAGTTAGAATGGATCATACGAATGAATTAGAATGGATCATACGAATGAATTAGAATGGATTGTGCGAATGAATTAGAATGGATCGTATGAATGAATAAGAATGGATCATACGAATGAAAAAGAATGGATCGTGCAAATGAATTAGAAAGGATACATTCGTGCGAATGAATTAGAATGGATCGTGCGAATGAATTAGAATGGATCGTACGAATGAATTAGAATGGATATATTTGAACGAATAAATTAGAATGGATCATACGAATGAATTAGAATGGATCGTACGAATGAATTAGAATGGATCGTGCGAATGAATTAGAATGGATCGTACGAATGAATTAGAATGGATCGTACGAATGAATTAGATCGTACGAATGAATTAGAATGGATCGTGCGAATGAATTAGAAAGGATCGTACGAATGAATTAGAATGGATATATTCGTGCAAATGAATTAGAATGGATCGTGCGAATGAATTAGAATGGATCGTACGAATGAATTGGAATGTATCGTGGGAATAAATTAGAATGAATATATTTGTGCGAATGAATTAGAATGGATCATACGAATGAATTAGAATGGATCGTGCGAATGATTTAGAATGGATCGTACGAATGAATTAGAATGGATACATTCGTGCAAATGAATTATAATGAATCGTATGAATGAATTAGAATGGATCGTACTAATGAATTAGAATGAATCGTAGGAATGAATTAGAATGGATCGTACGAATGAATTAGAATGGATCGTACGAATGAATTGGAATGGATCGTGCGAATAAATTACAATGGATACATTCTTGCGAATAAAATAGAATGGACCATACGAATGAATTAGAATGGATCGTGCGAATGAATTAGAATGGATACATTCGTGCGAATGAATTAGAATGGATTGTGCAAATGAATTAGAATGGATCGTGCGAATGAATTTGAATGGATCGTGTGAATGCATTGGAATGGATCATACAAATGAATTAGAATGGATCGAACGAATGAATTAGAATGGATACATTCGTGCGAATGAATTAGAATGGATCGTACAAATGAATTAGACTGGATCGTATGAATAAATTAGAATAGATACATTCAAGCAAATAAATTAGAATGGATCGTACGAATGAATTAGAATGGATCATACGAATGAATTAGAATGGATCGTACGAATGAATTAGAATGGATCATAGGAATCAATTAGAATGGATCGTACAAATGAATTAGAATGGATCGTGCGAATGAATTAGAATGGATCGTACGAACGAATTAGAATGGATCGTACGAACAAATTAGAATGGGTCGTACGAACGAATTAGAATGGATTGTATGAATGAATTAGAATGGATCGTACGAATGGATTAGAATGGATCGTACGAATGGATCATGGGAATGAATTAGAATGGATCGTACGAATGAATTAGAATGGATACATTCGTGCGAATGAATTAGAATGGATTGAGCAAATGAATTAGAACGGATTGTGCGAATGAATTAGAATAGATCATGCGAATGAATCAGAATGGATCGTATGAATGAATAAGAATGGATCGTACGAATGAATTAGAATGGATACATTCGAGCGAATGAATTAGATTGGATTAGAATGGATCGTATGAATGAATTAGAATGGATCGTACAAATGAATTAGAATGGATCGTACGAATGAATTAGAATGGATCGTATGAATGGATTAGAACGCATTGTACGAATGAATTAGAGTAGATCGTACGAATAGATTAGAATGGATCGTACGAATGAATTAGAATGGATCGTACGAATGAATTAGAATGGATATCCACATTCGAGCGAATGAATTAGAATGGATCGTACGAATGAATTAGAATGGATCATAGGAATGAATTAGAATGGATCGTGCAAACGAATTAGAATGGATACGTTCGTGCGAATGAATTAGAATGGATCGTAGGAATGAATTAGAATGGATCGTACGAATGAATTAGAATGGTTACATTCGTGCGAATGAATTAGAATGGATTGTACGAATGGATTAGAATGGATCATGCGAATGAATTTGAATGGATCGTATGAATGAATTAGAATGGATCGAATGAATGAATTAGAATGGATACATTCGAGCGAATGAATTAGAATAGATCGTAGGAATGAATTAGAATGGATCATACGAATGAATTAGAATAGCTCGTGCGAATGAATTAGAATGGATTGTATGAATGAATTAGAATGAATACATTCGTGCGAATGAATTAGAATGGATCGTACGAATGAATTAGAATGGATTGTATGAATGAATTAGAATGGATCGTACAAATGAATTAGAATGGATACATTTGTATGAATAAATTAGAATGGATTGTACGAATGAATTAGAATGGATCGTACGAATGAATTAGAATGGATCCACCGAATGAGTTAGAATGGATCATACGAAAGAATTAGAATGGATTGTACGAATGAATTAGAATGGATCGTACGAATGAATTAGAATGGATCGTATGAATGAATAAGAATGGATCGTACGAATGAATTAGAATGGAACGTAGGAATGAATTAGAATGAATCGTACGAATGCATTAGAATGGATCGTACGAATGAATTAGAATGAATCGTACGATCCATTCTAATTCATTCGTCCGATCCATTCTAATTCATTTGCATGAATGTATCCATTCTAATTCATTCGTACAATCCATTCTAATTCATTCGCACGATCCATTCTATTTCATTCGTATGATCCATTCTAATTCATTCATACGATCTATTCTAATTCATTCGCTCGAATGTATCCATTCTAATTCATTCGTACAATCCATTCTAATTCATTCGCACGATCTATTCTAATTCATTCGTATGATCCATTCTAATTCATTCGTACGATCCATTCTAATTCATTCGTATGATCCATTCTAACTCATTCGCACAAATGTATCCATTCTAATTCATTCGTACGATCAATTCTAATTCATTCGCACGATTCATTCTAATTCATTCGTACGATCCATTCTAATTCATTCGTGCGATCCATTCTAATTCATGCGAATGAATTAGAATGGATCGTACGAATGGATTAGAATCGATCGTACGAATGGATTAGAATGGATCATACAAATGAATTGGAAAGGTTACATTCGTGAGAATGAATTAGAATGGATCGTACGAATGAATTAGAATGGATACATTCGAGTGAATGAATTAGAATGGATCGTACGAATGAATTAGAATGGATCATAGGAATGAATTAGAATGGGTCGTGCAAATGAATTAGAATGGATACATTCGTGCGAATGAATTAATATGGATCGTAGGAATGAAATAGAATTGATCGTACGAATGAATTAGAATGGTTACATTCGTGCGAATGAATTAGAATGGATCGTACAAATGGATTAGAATGGATCGTACGAATGTATTAGACTGGATCGTATGAATGAATTAGAATGGATCGTACAAATGAATTAGAAAGGTTACATTTGAGAGAATGAATTAGAATGGATCGTACGAATGGATTAGAATGGATCGTACGAATGAATTAGAATGGATCATACAAATGAATTAGAAAGGTTACATTTGTGAGAATGAATTAGAATGGATACATTTGTGCGAATGAATTAGAATAGATTAGAATGGATCGTACGAATGGATTAGAATCCATTATAATTCATTTGTATGATCCATTCTAATTCATCTCACGATCCATTCTAATTCATTCGCTCGAATGTATCCAGTCTAATTCATTCGTACGATCCATTCTAATGCATTCGTACGATCCATTCTAATTCATTCGTACGATCCATTCTAATTCATTCGCGCAAATGTATCCATTCTAATTCATTCGTACGATCTATTCTAATTCATTTGTACGATCCATTCTAATTCATTTGCACGATCCATTCTAATTCATTCCTATGATCCATTCTAATTCATTCGTACGATCCATTCTAATTCATTCGCTCGAATGTATTCATTCTAATTCATTCGTACAATCCATTCTAATTCATTCGTACGATCAATTCTAATTCATTCGCACAAATGTATCCATTCTAATTCATTCGTACGATCCATTCTAATTCATTCGCACGATCCATTCTAATTCATTCGTACGATCCATTCTAATTCATTCGTACAATCCATTCAAATTCATTCGTACGATGCAATCTTATACATTCGCACAAATGTATCTATTCTAATTCATTCGTACGATCCATTCTAATTCATTCGTACGATCCATTCTAATTCATTCGTATGATCCATTCTAATTCATTCGCACGAATGTATCCATTCTAATTCATTCCTATGATCCATTCTAATTCATTCGCATGATCCATTCTAATTCATTCGTACGATCCATTCTAATTCATTCGCATGAATATATCTATTCTAATTCATTCGTATGATCCATTCTAATTTATTCGCACGATCTATTCTAATTCATTCGCTTGAATGTATCCATTCTAATTCATTCATACGATCGATTCTAATTCGTTCATACGAATCATTCTAATTCATTCGTACGATCCATTCTAATTCATTTGCATGAATGTATCTATTCTAATTTATTCGTACGATCCAGTCTAATTAATTCGTACGATCCATTCTAATTCATTCGCACGAATATATCCATTCTAATTCATTCGTACGATCCTTTCTAATTCATTCGCACGATCCATTCTAATTCTTTCATATGATCCATTCTAATTCATTCGCATAAATGTATCCATTATAGTTCATTTGTACGATCCATTCTAATTCATTCCTACGATCCATTCTAATTCATTCGCACGAATGTATCCATTCTAATTCATTCATATGATCCATTCTAATTCATTCCTATGATCTATTCTAATTCAATCGCTCGAATGTATCCATTCTAATTCATTCGTTCGATCCATTCTAATTCATTCGTACGATCCATTCAAATTCATTAGCATGATCCATTCTAATTCATTCGTACGATCCATTCTAATTCATTCTCACGATCCATTCTAATTCATTCGTACGATCCATTCTAATTCATTCTCACGATCCATTCTAATTCATTCGTACGATCCATTCTAATTCATTCATACGATCCATTCTAATTCATTCGTACGATCCATTCTAATTCATTCCTACGATCTATTCTAATTCATTCGCTCGAATGTATCCATTCTAATTCATTCGTTCGATCCATTCTAATTCATTCGTACGATCCATTCAAATTCATTGGCATGATCCATTCTAATTCATTCGTACGATACATTTGTGCGAATGAATTAGAATGGATCGTAGGAATGAATTAGAATGGATCGTGCGAATGAATTAGAATGAATCGTACGAATGAATTACAATAGATCGTAGGAATGAATTAGAATGAATCGTACGAATGAATTAGAATGGATCGTACGAATGAATTAGAATGGATCGTGCAAATGAATTAGAATGGATCGTAGGAATGAATTAGAATGGATACATTCGTGCGAATGAATTAGAATGGATCATACAAATGAATTAGAATGGATCGTCCGAATGAATTAGAATGGATCGTACGAATGAATAAGAATGGATCGTACGAATGAATTAGAATGGATCGTACAAATTAATTAGAAAGGTTACATTCGTGAGAATGAATTAGAATGGATCGTACGAATGAATAAGAATGGATCTTGCGAATGAATTTGAATGGATCGTACGAATGAATAAGAATGGATCGTATGAATGAATTAGAATGGATACATTCAAGCGAATGAATTAGAATGGATCATACGAATGAACTAGAATGGATCGAACGAATGAATTAGAATCGATACATTCGAGCGAATGAATTAGAATAGATCGTAGGAATGAATTAGAATGGATCATAAGAATGAATTAGAATGGATCGTGCGAATGAATTAGAATGGATTGTACGAATGAATTAGAATGGATCGTACGAATGGATTAGAACGCATTGTACGAATGAATTAGAATAGATACATTTGTGCGAATGAATTAGATTGCATCGTACGAATGAATTTGAATGGATTGTACGAATGAATTAGAATTGATCGTACGAATGAATTAGAATGGATCATGTGAATGAATTAGAATAGATCGTACGAATGAATTAGAATGGATCGTACGAATAAATTAGAATGGATCGTGCGAATGAATTAGAATGGATCTTCCGAATGAATTAGAATGGATCCACCGAATGAATTAGAATGGATCGTACGAATGAATTAGAATGGATACATTCGAGCGAATGAATTAGAATGGATCATACGAATGAATTAGAATGGATCATAGGAATGAATTAGAATGGATCGTGCAAATGAATTAGTATGGATACATTCGTGCGAATGAATTAGAATGGATCGTGCGAATGAATTAGAATGGATTGTACGAATGAATTAGAATGGATCGTACGAATGAATTAGAATGGTTACATTCGTGCGAATGAATTAGAATGGATCATACGAATGTTTTAGAATGGATCGTATGAATGGATTAGAATGGATCGTACGAATGAATTAGAATGTATCGTACAAATGAATTAGAAAGGTTATATTTGTGAGAATGAATTAGAATGGATCGTACGAATGAATTAGAATGGATCGTGCGAATGAATTAGAATTGATCATACGAATGAATTAGAATGGATCGTACGAATGGATTAGTACGAATGAATTAAAATGGATTAGAATGGATCGTACGAATGAATTAGAATGGATCGTACGAATGGATTAAAATGGATCGTACGAATGGATTAGAATGTATCGTATGAATGGATTAGAACGCATTGTATGAATGAATTAGAATAGATATATTTGTACGAATGAATTAGAATGGATTGTACGAATGGATTAGAATGGATCTTGCAAATAAATTAGAATGGATCGTACGAATGAATTAGAAATATTGTACGAATGAATTAGAATGGATCGTACTATTGAATTAGAATGGTTACATTCATGCGAATGAATTAGAATGGATCGTACGAATGGATTAAAATGGATCGTACGAATGAATTTTAATGGATCGAACGAATGAATTAGAATGGATCGTACGAACGAATTAGAATGGATCATATGAACGAATTAGAATGGATCGTACGAATGAATTTGAATGGATACATTCGTGCGAATGAATTAGAATGGATCATACGAATAAATTAGAATGGATCGTACGAATGAATTAGAATGGATTGTGCGAATAAATTAGAATGGATCGTATGAATGAATTAGAATGGTTACATTCGTGCGAATGAATTAGAATGGATCGTACGAATGGTTTAGAATGGATCGTACGAATGGATTAGAATGGATCGTACGAATGAATTAGAATAGATACATTCGTGCGAATGAATTAGAATGGATCGTAGGAATGAATTAGAATGGATCGTACGAATGAACTAGAATGGATACATTCGTGCGAATGAATTAGAATGGATCATATAAAAGAATTAGAATGGATCGTGCGAATGAATTAGAAAGGATCGTACGAATGAATTAGAATGGATCGAACGAATGTATTAGAATGGATACATTCGAGCGAATGAATTAGAATAGATCGTAGGAATTAATTAGAATGGATCGTATAAATGAATTAGAAAGGTTACATTTGTGCGAATGAATTAGAATGGATCGTATGAATGAATAAGAATGGATCGTACGAATGAATTAGAATGGATCGTGCGAATGAAATAGAATGAATCGTACGAATGCATTAGAATGGATCGTACGAATGAATTAGAATGGATACATTTGTGCGAATGAATTAGAATGGATCATGCGAATGAATTAGAATGGATCGTACGAATGAATTAGAATGGATATATTTATGCGAATGAATTAGAATGAATCGTACGAATGCATTAGAATGGATCGTACGAATGGATTAGAATGTATCGTACGAATAAATAAGAATGGATCGTACAAATGAATAAGAAAGGTTACATTTGTGAGAATGAATTAGAATGGATCGTACGAATGAATTAGAATGGATCGTACGAATGAATTAGAATGGATCGTACAAATGAATTAGAATGGATTATATGAATGAATTTGAATGGTTACATTCGTGCGAATGAATTAGAATGGATCGTACGAATAGATTAGAATGGATCGTACGAATGAATTAGAATGGATACATTCGAGCGAATGAACTAGAATAGATCATAGGAATGAATTAGAATGGATCGTACAAATGAATTAGAAAGGTTACATTTGTGCGAATGAATTAGAATGGATCGTATGAATGAATAAGAATGGATCGTACGAACAAATTAGAATGGATCGTGCGAATGAATTAGAATGAATCGTACGAATGCATTAGAATGGATCGTACGAATGAATTAGAATGGATACATTCGTGCGAATGAATTAGAATGGATCGTAGGAATGAATTAGAATGGATCGTACGAATGAATTAGAATGGTTACATTCGTGCGAATGAATTAGAATGGATCATACGAATGGTTTAGAATGGATCGTATGAATGGATTAGAATGAATCGTACGAATGAATTAGAATGAATCGTACAAATGAATTAGAATGGTTACATTTGTGAGAATGAATTAGAATGGATCGTACGAATGAATTAGAATAGATCGTACGAACGAATTAGAATGGATCGTACGAATGAATTAGAATGGAACATATGAAGGAATTAGAATGGTTACATTCGTGCGAATGAATTAGAATGGATCGTACGAATGGATTAGAATGGAACGTACGAATGGATTAGAACGCATTGTACGAATGAATTAGAATAGATACATTTGTACGAATGAATTAGAATGGATCGTACGAATGAATTAGAATGGATCGTACGAATGAATTAGAATGGATCGAATGAATGAATTAGAATGGATTAGAATGAATTAGAATGGATCATACGAATGAATTAGAATAGATTGTAGGAATGAATTAGAATGGATCATACGAATGAATTAGAATGGATCGTGCGAATGAATTAGAATGGATCGTGCGAATGAATTAGAATGGATTGTACGAATGAATTAGAATGGATCGTACAAATGAATGGATCGTACAAATGAATTAGAATGGATCGTACGAATAAATTAGAATGGATGTACGAATGGATTAGAACGCATTGTACGAATGAATTAGAATGGATCGTACAAATGAATTAGAATGGATACATTCGTGCGAATAAATTAGAATGGATCGTACGAATGAATTAGAATGGATCGTGCGAATGAATTAGAATGGATAGTGCGAATGAATTAGAATGGATCGTATGAATGAATTAGAATGGATCCACCGAATGAGTTAGAATGGATCATGCGAATGAATTAGAATGGATCGTACGAACGAATTAGAATGAATCGTACGATCCATTCTAATTCATTCGTCCGATTCATTCTAATTCATTCGCACGAATGTATCCATTCTAATTCATTCGTACAATCCATTCTAATTCATTCGCACGATCCATTCTAATTCATTCGTATGATCCATTCTAATTCATTCCTACGATCTATTCTAATTCATTCGCTCGAATGTATCCATTCTAATTTATTCGTTCGATCCATTCTAATCCATTCGTACGATCCATTCTAATTCATTCCTATGATCCATTCTAATTCATTCGTACGATCCATTCTAATTCATTCGCTCGAATGTATCCATTCTAATTTATTCGTATGATCCATTCTAATTCATTCGTACGATCCATTCTAATCTATTCGTACGATCCATTCTAATTCATTCGTACAATGCGTTCTAATCCATTCGTACGATCCATTGTAATCCTTTCGTATGATCCATTCTAATTCATTCGCACGAATGTAACCATTCTAATTCATTCGTACGATCCATTCTAATTCATTCCTACGATCTATTCTAATTCATTTGCACGAATGTATCCATTCTAATTCATTTGCACGATCCATTCTAATTCATTCCTATGATCCATTCTAATTCATTCGTACGATCCATTCTAATTCATTCGCACGAATGTAACCATTCTAATTCATTCGTACGATCCATTCTAATTCATTCCTACGATCCATTCTAATTCATTCGCACGAATGTATCCATTCTAATTCATTTGCACGATCTATTCTAATTCATTCCTATGATCCATTCTAATTTATTTGTACGATCCATTCTAATTCATTCGCTCGAATGTATCCAGTCTAATTCATTCGTACGATCCATTCTAATCCATTCATATGATCCATTCTAATCCATTCATACGATCCATTCTAATTCATTCGTACGATCCATTCTAATTCATTCGCACAAATATATCCATTCTAATTCATTCGTACGATCCATTCTAATTCATTCCTATGATCTATTCTAATTCATTTGCTCGAATTTATCCATTCTAATTCATTCGTTCGATCCATTCTAATTCATTCGTACGATCCATTCAAATTCATTCGCATGATCCATTCTAATTCATTCGTACGATCCATTCTAATTCATTCTCACGAATGTAACCTTTCTAATTCATTTGTATGATCCATTCTAATTCATTCGTACGATCCATTCTAATCCATTTGTACGATCCATTCTAATCCATTCGTACGATCCATTCTAATCCATTCGTACGATCCATTCTAAATCATTCTCACAAATGTAACCTTTCTAATTCATTTGTACGATCCATTCTAATTCACTCGTACGATCCATTCAAATTCATTCGTACGATCCATTCTAATTCATTCGCTCGAATGTATCCATTCTAATTCATTCGTACGATCCATTCTAATTCATTCGTACGATCTATTCTAATTCATTCTCACGAATGTAACCTTTCTAATTCATTCGTACAATACAATCTAATTCATTTGCACGAATATATCCATTCTAATTCATTCGTACGATCCATTCTAATTCATTCGTACAATCCATTCTAATTCATTTGCATGATCCATTCTAATTCATTCGTACGATTCATTCTAATGCATTCGTACGATCCATTCTAATTCATTCGCACGATCCATTCTAATTCATTCGCACAAATGTATCCATTCTAATTCATTTATTCGATTCATTCTAATTCATTCGTACGATCCATTCAAAATCATTTGCACGATCCATTCTAATTCATTCGTACGATCCATTCTAATTCATTCGCACGATCCATTCTAATTCATTCGTACGATCCAATCTAATTCATTCCTACGATCTATTCTAATTCATTCGCTCGAATGTATCCATTCTAATTCATTCGTACGATCCATTCTAATTCATTCGTACGATACATTCTAATTCATTCCTACGATCCATTCTAATTCATTCACACGAATGTATCCATTCTAATTCATTTGCACGATCTATTCTAATTCATTCCTATGATCCATTCTAATTCATTCGTACGATCCATTCTAATTCATTCGCTCGTACGAATACATTAGAATGGATCGTACGAATGAATTAGAATGAATCGTACGATCCATTCTAATTCATTCGTCCGATCCATTCTAATTCATTTGTACGATCCATTCTAATTCATTCGCACGAATGTATCCATTCTAATTCATTCGTACGATCCATTCTAATTCATTCGTATGATCAATTCTAATTCATTCGCACGATCCATTCTAATTCATTCGTACGATCCATTCTAATTCATTCGTACGAGCGAATGAATTAGAATGAATCGTGCGAATGAATTAGAATGGATCGTATGAATAAATTAGAATGGATCGTACTAATGAATTAAAATGGATACATTTGTGCGAATGAATTAGAATGGATCATACGATTGAATTAGAATGGATCGTAAGAATGAATTAGAGTGGATCATGCGAATGAATTTGAATGGATCGTACGAATGAATTAGAATGGATCGAACGAATGAATTAGAATGGATACATTCGAGCGAATGAATTAGAATAGATCGTAGGAATGAATTAGAATGGATCATACGAATGAATTAGAATGGATAGTGCGAATGAATTAGAATGGATTGTACAAATGAATTAGAATGGATACATTCGTGCGAATGAATTAGAATGGATCGGACGAATGAATTAGAATGGATCGTACGAATGCATTAGAATGGATCGTACGAATGAATTAGAACGGATACATTCGAGCGAATAAATTAGAATGGATCGTGCGATGAATTAGAATGGATCATACAAATGAATTAGAATGGATTCTAATCCATTCGTACGATCCATTCTAATCTATTCTAATTCATTCGCACAAATGTATCCATTCTAATTCATTCGCACGAATGTAACCTTTCTAATTCATTTGTATGATCCATTCAAATTCATTCGTACGAATGAATAGAATGGATCGTACGAATGAATCGTACGAACGAATTAGGATGGATCGTATGAATGAATTAGAATGGATCGTACGAATGAATTAGAATGGATCATACAAATGAATTAGAAAGGTTACATTTGTGCGAATGAATTAGAGTGGATCGTACGAATGCATTAGAATGGATCGTATGAATGAAGTAGAATGGATACATTTGAGCGAATGAATTAGAATGGATCGTGCGATGAATTAAATTGGATCATACAAATGAATTAGAATGGATTCTAATCCATTCGTACGATCCATTCTAATCTATTCTAATTCATTCGCACAAATGTATCCATTCTAATTCATTCTCACAAATGTAACCTTTCTAATTCATTTGAATGATCCATTCTAATTCATTCGTACGATCCATTCTAATCCATTCGTACGATCCATTCTAATTCATTCTCACAAATGTAACCTTTCTAATTCATTTGTACGATCCATTCTAATTCATTCGTACGATCCAGTCTAATACATTCGTACGATCCATTCTAATCCATTCGTACGATCCATTCTAATTCATTCGCACGAATGTAACCATTCTAATTCATTCGTACGATCCATTCTAATTCATTCCTACGATCCATTCTAATTTATTCGCACGAATGTATCCATTCTAATTCATTTGCACGATCCATTCTAATTCATTCCTATGATCCATTCTAATTCATTCGTTCGATCCATTCTAATCCATTCGCTCGAATGTATCCATTCTAATTCATTCGTACGATCCATTCTAATCCATTCGTACGATCCATTCTAATCCATTCGTACGATCCATTCTAATTCATTCTCACAAATATAACCTTTCTAATTCATTTGTACGATCCATTCTAATTCACTCGTACGATCCATTTTAATTCATTCGTACGATCCATTCTAATTCATTCGCTCGAATGTATCCATTCTAATTCATTCGTACGATCCATTCTAATTCTTTCGTACGATCCATTCTAATTCATTCTCACGAATGTAACCTTTCTAATTCATTCGTACGATGCAATCTAATTCATTCGCACGAATATATCCATTCTAATTCATTCGTACGATCCATTCTAATTCATTCGTACAATCCATTCTAATTCATTTGCATGATCCATTCTAATTCATTCGTATGATCCATTCTAATTCATTCGTACGATCCATTCTAATTCATTCTAATTCATTTGCATGATCTATTCTAATTCATTCGCCTGATCCATTCTAATTCATTCACACAAATGTATCCATTCTAATTCATTCATTCGATCCATTCTAATTCATTCATACGATCCATTCAAATTCATTCGCACGATCCATTCTAATTCATTCGTACGATCCATTCTAATTCATTCGCACGATCCATTCTAATTCATTCGTACGATCCATTCTAATTCATTCCTACGATCTATTCTAATTCATTCGCTCGAATGTATCCATTCTAATTCATTCGTACGATCCATTCTAATTTATTCGTACGATCCATTCTAATTCATTCCTACGATCCATTCTAATTCATTCACACGAATGTATCCATTCTAATTCATTTGCACGATCCATTCTAATTCATTCCTATGATCCATTCTAATTCATTCGTACGATCCATTCTAATTTATTCGCTTGTACGAATGCATTAGAATGGATCGTACGAATGAATTAGAATGAATCGTACGATCCATTCTAATTCATTCGTCCGATCCATTCTAATTCATTTGTACAATCCATTCTAATTCATTCGCACGAATGTATCCATTCTAATTCATTCGTACGATCCATTCTAATTCATTCGTATGATCAATTCTAATTCATTCGCACGATCCATTCTAATTCATTCGTACGATCCATTCTAATTCATTCGCACGAATGTATCCATTCTAATTCATTCGTACGATCCATTCTAATTCATTCGTACGATCCATTCTAATTCATTCGTACGAGCGAATGAATTAGAATGAATCGTGCGAATGAATTAGAATGGATCATATGAATAAATTAGAATGGATCGTACTAATGAAATAAAATGGATACAATTGTGCGAATGAATTAGAATGGATCATACGATTGAATTAGAATGGATCGTAAGAATGAATTAGAATGGATCATGCGAATGAATTTGAATGGATCGTACGAATGAATTAGAATGGATCGAACGAATAAATTATAATGGATATATTTGAGCGAATGAATTAGAATAGATCATAGGAATGAATTAGAATGGATCATACGAATGAATTAGAATGGATAGTGTGAATGAATTAGAATGGATTATACGAATGAATTAGAATGGATACATTCGTGCGAATGAATTAGAATGGATCGGACGAATGAATTAGAATGGATCGTACGAATGCATTAGAATGGATCGTACGAATGAATTAGAACGGATACATTCGAGCAAATAAATTAGAATGGATCGTGCGATGAATTAGAATAGATCATACAAATGAATTAAAATGGATTCTAATCCATTCGTATGATCCATTCTAATCTTTTCTAATTCATTCGCACAAATGTATCCATTCTAATTCATTCGCACGAATGTAACCTTTCTAATTCATTTGTATGATCCATTCAAATTCATTCGTACGAATGAATAGAATGGATCGTACGAATGAATCGTACGAACGAATTAGGATGGATCGTACGAATGAATTAGAATGGATCGTACGAATGAAATAGAATGGATCGTACAAATGAATTAGAAAGGTTATATTTGTGCGAATGAATTAGAATGGATCGTACGAATGCATTAGAATGGATCGTACGAATGAATTAGAATGGATACATTCGAGCGAATGAATTAGAATGGATCGTGCGATGAATTAGAATGGATCATACAAATGAATTAGAATGGATTCTAATCCATTCGTACGATCCATTCTAATCTATTCTAATTCATTCGCACAAATGTATCCATTCTAATTCATTCTCACAAATGTAACCTTTCTAATTCATTTGTATGATCCATTCTAATTCATTCGTACGATCCATTCTAATCCATTCGTACGATCCATTCTAATTCATTCTCACAAATGTAACATTTCTAATTCATTTGTACGATCCATTCTAATTTATTCGTACGATCCAGTCTAATACATTCGTACGATCCATTCTAATCCATTCGTACGATCCATTCTAATTCATTCGCACGAATGTAACCATTCTAATTCATTCCTACGATCCATTCTAATTCATTTGCACGAATGTATCCATTCTAATTCATTTGCACGATCCATTCTAATTCATTCCTATGATCCATTCTAATTCATTCGTACGATCCATTCTAATCCATTCGTACGATCCATTCTAATTCATTCTCACAAATGTAACCTTTCTAATTCATTCATACGATCCATTCTAATTCATTCGTATGATCCAGTCTAATACATTCGTACGATCCATTCTAATCCATTCGTACGATCCATTCTAATTCATTCGCACGAATGTAACCATTCTAATTCATTCGTACGATCCATTCTAATTCATTCCTACGATCCATTCAAATTCATTCGCACGAATGTATCCATTCTAATTCATTTTCACGATCCATTCTAATTCATTCCTATGATCCATTCTAATTCATTCGTTCGATCCATTCTAATTCATTCGCTCGAATATATCCATTCTAATTCATTCGTACGATCCATTCTAATTCATTCGTACGATCCATTCTAATCCATTCGTACGATCCATTCTAATTCATTCTCACAAATGTAACCTTTCTAATTCATTTGTACGATCCATTCTAATTCACTCGTACAATCCGTTCTAATTCATTCGTACGATCCATTCTAATTCATTCGCTCGAATGTATCCATTCTAATTCATTCGTACGATCCATTCTAATTCATTCGTACGATCCATTGTAATTCATTCTCACGAATGTAACCTTTCTAATTCATTCGTACGATGCAATCTAATTCATTCACACGAATATATCTATTCTAATTCATTCGTACGATCCATTCTAATTCATTCGCATGATCCATTCTAATTCATTCGTACGATTCATTCTAATGCATTCGTACGATCCATTCTAATTCATTCGCACGATCCATTCTAATTCATTCGCACAAATGTATCCATTCTAATTCATTCATTCGATCCATTCTAATTCATTCGTACGATCTATTCAAATTCATTCGCACGATACATTCTAATTCATTCGTACGATCCATTCTAATTCATTCGGATGATCCATTCTAATTCATTCGTACGATCCATTCTAATTCATTCCTACGATCTATTCTAATTTATTCGCTCGAATGTATCCATTCTAATTCATTCGTACGATCCATTCTAATTCATTCGTACGATCCATTCTAATTCATTCCTACGATCCATTCTAATTCATTCACACGAATGTATCCATTATAATTCATTTGCACGATCCTTTCTAATTCATTCCTTTGATTCATTCTAATTCATTCGTACGATCCATTCTAATTCATTCGCTCATACGAATGCATTAGAATGGATCGTATGAATGAATTAGAATGAATCGTACGATCCATTCTAATTCATTCGTCCGATCCATTCTAATTCATTTGTACAATCCATTCTAATTCATTCGCACGAATGTATCCATTCTAATTCATTCGTACGATCCATTCTAATTCATTCGTATGATCAATTCTAATTCATTCGCACGATCCATTCTAATTCATTCGTACGATCCATTCTAATTCATTCGTATGATCCATTCTAATTCATTCGCACGAATGTATCCATTCTAATTCATTCGTACGATCCATTCTAATTCATTCGTACGATCCATTCTAATTCATTCATACGAGCGAATGAATTAGAATGAATCGTGCGAATGAATTAGAATGGATCGTATGAATAAATTAGAATGGATCGTACTAATGAATTAAAATGGATACATTTGTGCGAATGAATTAGAATGGATCATACGATTGAATTAGAATGGATCGTAAGAATGAATTAGAATGGATCATGCGAATGAATTTGAATGGATCGTACGAATGAATTAGAATGGATCGAACGAATGAATTAGAATGGATACATTCGAGCGAATGAATTAGAATAGATCGTAGGAATGAATTAGAATGGATCATACAAATGAATTAGAATGGATAGTGCGAATGAATTAGAATGAATTGTACGAATGAATTAGAATGGATACATTCGTGCGAATGAATTAGAATGGATCGGACGAATGAATTAGAATGGATCGTACGAATGCATTATAATGGATCGTACGAATGAATTAGAACGGATACATTCGAGCGAATAAATTAGAATGGATCGTGCGATGAATTAGAATGGATCATACAAATGAATTAGAATGGATTCTAATCCATTCGTACGATCCATTCTAATCTATTCTAATTCATTCGCACAAATGTATCCATTCTAATTCATTCGCACGAATGTAACCTTTCTAATTCATTTGTATGATCCATTCAAATTCATTCGTACGAATGAATAGAATGGATCGTACGAATGAATCGTACGAACGAATTAGGATGGATCGTACGAATGAATTAGAATGGATTGTACGAATGAATTAGAATGGATCGTACAAATGAATTAGAAAGGTTACATTTGTGCGAATGAATTAGAATGGATCGTACGAATGCATTAGAATGGATCGTACGAATGAATTAGAATGGATACATTCGAGCGAATGAATTTGAATGGATCGTGCGATGAATTAAATTGGATCATACAAATGAATTAGAATGGATTCTAATCCATTCGTACGACCCATTCTAAGCTATTCTAATTCATTCGCACAAATGTATCCATTCTAATTCATTCTCACAAATGTAACCTTTCTAATTCATTTGTATGATCCATTCTAATTCATTCGTACGATCCATTCTAATCCATTCGTACGATCCATTCTAATTCATTCTCACAAATGTAACCTTTCTAATTCATTTGTACGATCCATTCTAATTCATTCGTACGATCCAGTCTAATACATTCGTACGATCCATTCTAATCCATTCGTACGATCCATTCTAATTCATTCGCACGAATGTAACCATTCTAATTCATTCGTACGATCCATTCTAATTCATTCCTACGATCCATTCTAATTCATTCGCACGAATGTCAAATGTATCGTTTCTAATTCATTCGTACGATCCATTCTAATTCATTCGTACGATTTATTCTAATTCATTCATACGATCCATTCTAATTCATTCGCACGAATGTATCAATTCTAATTAACTCGTACGATCCATTCTAATTCATTCATACGATCTATTCTAATTCATTCGTACGATCCATTCTAAATCATTCGTATGATCCATTCTAATTCATTCCTACGATCTATTCTAATTCATTCGTATGATCCATTCTTATTCATTCGTACGATTCATTCTAATTCATTCGTATGATCAATTCTAATTCATTCGCACGATCCATTCTAATCCATTCGTACGATCCATTCTAATCCATTCGTACGATCCATTCGTACGATCCATTCTAATTCATTCATACGATCCATTCTAATTCATTCGTACGATCCATTCTAATTCATTCTCACAAATGTAACCTTTCTAATTCATTTGTACGATCCATTCTAATTCATTCGTACGATCCATTCTAATCCATTCGTACGATCAATTCTAATTCATTCGTACGATCCATTCTAATTCATTCGTACGATCCATTCTAACTCATTCGGTGGATCCATTCTAATTCATTCGTACGATCCATTCTAATTCATTCATACGATCCATTCTAATCCATTCGTACGAACGAATGAGAATGGATCGTACGAACGAATTAGAATGGAACGTATGAACGAATTAGAATGGATCATACGAATGAATTAGAATGAATACATTCTAGCGAATGAATTAGAATGGATCGTACGAATGAATTAGAATGGATCATAGGAATGAATTAGAATGGATCGTGCAAATGAATTAGAATGGATACATTCGTGCGAATGAATTAGAATGGATCGTAGGAATGAATTAGAATGGATCGTACGAATAGATTAGAATAGATCGTACGAATGAATTAGAATGGATCGTACGAATGAATTAGAATGGATCGTACAAATGAATTATAAAGGTTACATTTGTAAGAATGAATTAGAATGGATCGTACGAATGAATTAGAATGGATCGTACGAATGGATTAGAACGCATTGTACGAATGAATTAGAATGGATCGTACGAATGGATTAGAATGGATCCTACGAATGAATTAGAATGGATCGTACGAATAAATTAGAATGGATACATTCGAGCGAAGGAATTAGAATGGATCGTACGAATGAATTAGAATGGATCATAGGAATGAATTAGAATGGATCGTGCAAATAAATTAGAATGGATACATTCGTGCGAATGAATTAGAATGGATCATAGGAATGAATTAGAATGGATCGTACGAATGAATTAGAATGGTTACATTCGTGCGAATGAATTAGAATGGATCGTACGAATGAATTAGAATGAATCGTACGAATGAATTAGAATGGATCGTGCGAATGAATTAGAATGGATCATACGAATGAATTAGAATGGATCATGCGAATGAATTAGAATGGATCGTACGAATGAATTAGAATAGATACATTGGTGCGAATGAATTAGAATGGATCATACGAATGAATTAGAATGGATCGTACGAATGAATTAGAATGGATCGTACGAATGATTTAGAATGGATCGTACGAATGAATTAGAATGGATACATTTGTGTGAATGAGTTAGAATGGATCATATGAATGAATTAGAATGGATCGTACGAATGAATTAGAATGGATCATACGAATGAATTAGAATGGATCATGCGAATGAATTAGAATGGATTGTACGAATGAATTATAATGGACACATTCGAGCAAATGAATTAGAATAGATCGTAGGAATGAATTAGAATGGATCATACGAATGAATTAGAATGGATCGTGCGAATGAATTAGAATGGATTGTACGAATGAATTAGAATGGATACATTCGTGGGAATGAATTAGAATGGATCAGACGAATGAATTAGAATGGATCGTACGATTCATTCTAATTCATTCGTATGATCCATTCTAATACATTCGTACGATCCATTCTAATTTATTCGTATGATCCATTCTAACTCATTCGGTGGATCCATTCTAATTCATTCGTACGATCCATTCTAATTCATTCGCACGATCCATTCTAATTTATTCGTATGATCCATTCTAATTCATTCATACGATCGATTCTAATTCATTCGCACGAATGTAACCATTCTAATTCATTCGTACGATTCATTCTAATACATTCGTATAAGCTATTCTAATTCATTCATACGATCCATTCTAATTCATTCGTACGAATGAATTAGAATGGATCGTGCGAATAAATTAGAATGGATCATACGAATGAATTAGAATAGATATATTCATGCGAATGAATTAGAATGGATCGTACGAATGAATTAGAATGGATCGTGCGAATGAATTAGAATGGATCGTATGAATAAATTAGAATGGATCGTACGAATGAATTAGAATGGATCATACGATTGAATTTGAATGGATCGTACGAATGAATTAGAATGGATACATTTGTGCGAATTAATAAGAATGGATCGTGCGAATGAATTAGAATGGATACATTCGTGCGAATGAATTAGAATGGATTGTGCGAATGAATTAGAACGGATTGTGCGAATGAATTAGAACGCATTGTACGAATGAATTAGAGTGGATCGTACGAATGGATTAGAATGGATCGTACGAATGAATTAGAATGGATACATTCGAGCGAATGAATTAGAATGGATCGTACGAATAAATAAGAATGGATCATAGGAATGAATTAGAATGGATCGTGCAAATGAATTAGAATCGATACATTCGTGCGAATGAATTAGAATGGATCGTAGGAATGAATTATAATGGATCGTACAAATGAATTAGAAAGGTTACATTTGTGAGAATGAATTAGAATGGATCGTACGAATGAATTAGAATGGATCGAGCGAATGAATTAGAATGGATCGTACGAATGAATTAGAATGGATCATAGGAATGAATTAGAATGGATCGTGCAAATGAATTAGAATGGATACATTCGTGCGAATGAATTAGAATGGATCGTACGAATGAATTAGAATGGTTACATTCGTGCGAATGAATTAGAATGGATCGTACGAATGGTTTAGAATGGATCGTACGAATGGATTAGAATGGATCGTACGAATGAATTAGAATGGATCGTACAAATGAATTAGAAATGTTACATTTGTGAGAGTGAATTAGAATGGATCGTACGAATGAATTAGAATGGATCGTACGAATGGATTAGAATGGATCGTACGAATGAATTAGAATGGATCGTACGCATTCGTACGATCCATCCTAATTCATTCGCATGAATGTATCCATTCTAATTCATTTGTACAATCCATTCTAATTCATTCGCATGATCCATTCTAATTCATTCATATGATCCATTCTAATTCATTCCTACGATCTATTCTAATTCATTTGCTCGAATGTATCCATTCTAATTCATTCATTCGATCCATTCTAATTCATTCGTATGATCCATTCAAATTCATTCGCATGATCCATTCTAATTCATTCGTACGATCCATTCTAATTCATTCTCACGAATGTAACCTTTCTAATTCATTTGTATGATCCATTCTAATTCATTCGTACGATCCATTCTAATTCATTCGTCCGATCCATTCTAATCCATTCGTACGATCCGTTCTAATTCATTCGTACGATCCATTCTAATTCATTCATACAATCCATTCAGATTCAATCGCATGAATATATCTATTCTAATTCATTCGTATGATCCATTCTAATTTATTCGCACGATCTATTTTAATTCATTCGTACGATCCATTCTAATTCATTCGTACGATCCTTTCTAATTCATTCGCACGAATGTATCATACGAATGAATTAGAATGGTTCATGCGAATGAATTAAAATTGATCGTACGAATGAATTAGAATGAATCGTACGAATGCATTAGAATGGATCGTACGAACGAATTAGAATGGATCGTACGAACGAATTAGAATGGATCGTACGAACGAATTAGAATGGATCGTACGAATGAATTAGAATGAATCGTACGAACGAATTAGAATGGATCATGCGAATGAATTAAAATGGATCGTACGAATAAATTAGAATGAATCGTACGAATGCATTAGAAAGGATCGTACGAATGAATTAGAATGAATCGTACGAACGAATTAGAATGGATCGTACGAACGAATTAGAATGGATCGTACGAACGAATTAGAATGGATCGTGCGAATGAATTAGAATGGATCGTGCGAATGAATTAGAATGGATCGTACGAATGAATTAGAATGGATACATTCGAGCGAATGAATTAGAATGAATCGTAGGAATGAATTAGAATGGATCGTGCAAATGAATTAGAATGGATACATTCGTGCGAATGAATTAGAATGGATCATAGGAATGAATTAGAATGGATTATACGAATGAATTAGAATGGTTACATTCGTGCGAATGAATTAGAATGGATCGTACGAATGGATTTGAATGGATCGTACGAACGAATTAGAATGGATATATTTGTACGAATAAATTAGAATGGATTGTACGAATGAATTAGAATGGATACATTCTTGCGAATAAATTAGAATGGATCGTATATTCGTGCAAATAAATTAGAATGGACCATACGAATGAATTAGAATGGATCGTGCGAATGAATTAGAATGAATCGTACGAATGCATTAGAATGGATCGTACGAATGAATTAGAATGAATCGTACGATCCATTCTAATTCATTCGTCCGATCCATTCTAATTCATTCGCACGAATGTATCCATTCTAATTCATTCGTACAATCCATTCTAATTCATTCGCACGATCCATTCTAATTCATTCGTATGATCCATTCTAATTCATTCTTACCATCAATTCTAATTCATTCGCTCGAATGTATCCATTCTAATTCATTCGTTCGATCTATTCAAATTCATTCGTACGATCCATTCAAATCCATTCGCATGATCCATTCTAATTCATTCGTACGATCCATTCTAATTCATTCTTACGAATGTAACCTTTCTAATTCATTTGTATGATCCATTCTAATTCATTCGTACGATCCATTCTAATTCATTCTCACAAATGTAACCTTTCTAATTCATTTGTACGATCCATTCTAATTCATTCGTACGATCCATTTTAATTCATTCGTATGATCCATTCTAATTCATTCGTATGATGCATTCGTGTGAATGAATTAGAATGTATCGTACGAATGAATTAGAATGGATCGTACGATTGAATTAGAATAGATCGTGCGAATAATTTAGAATGGATCATACGAATGAATTAGAATAGATATATTCATGCGAATGAATTAGAATGGATCGTACGAATGAATTAGAATGGATCATGCGAATGAATTAGAATGGATCGTATGAATAAATTAGAATGGATCGTACGAATGAATTAAAATGGATACATTTGTGCGAATGAATTAGAATGGATCATACGATTGAATTTGAATGGATCATACGAATAAATTAGAATGTATACATTTGTGCGATGAATAAGAATGGAGCGTACGAATGAATTAGAATGGAGCGTACGAATGAACTAGAATGGATACATTCTTGCGAATGAATTAGAATGGATCATATGAAAGAATTAGAATGGATCGTGTGAATGAATTAGAAAGGATCGTACGAATGAATTAGAATGGATATATTCGTGCGAATGAATTAGAATGAATCGTACAAATGAATTAGACTGGATCGTACAAATAAATTAGAATGGATACATTCATGCAAATGAATTAGAATGGATCGTACGAATGAATTAGAATGGATCATACGAATGAATTAGAATGGATCGTATAAATGAATTAGAATGGATCATATGAATGAATTAGAATAGTTACATTCGTGCGAATGAATTAGAATAGATCGTACGAATGGATTAGAATGGATCGTACGAATGGATTAGAACACATTGTACGAATGAATTAGAATATATACATTTGTGCGAATGAATTAGATTGCATCGTACGAATGAATTTGAATGGATTGTATGAATGAATTAGAATGGATCGTACGAATGAATTAGAATGGATCATGCGAATGAATTAGAATAGATCGTACGAATGAATTAGAATAGATCATGTGAACGAATTAGAATGGATCGTACGAACAAATTAGAATGGATCGTACGAATGAATTAGAATGGATCGTACAAATGAATTAGAAAGGTTATATTTGTGAGAATGAATTAGAATGGATCGTATGAATGAATTAGAATGGATCGTACGAATGGATTAAAATGGAGCGTACGAATGAATTAGAATGGATACATTCGAGCGAATGAATTAGAATGGATCGTAGGAATGAATTAGAATGGATCGTACGAATGAATTATAATGGATCGTACGAACGAATTAGAAACGTTGCATTCGTACGAATGAATTAGAATGGATCGTACGAATGAATTAGAATGGTCACATTCGTGCGAATGAATTAGAATGGATCGTACGAATGAATTAGAATGGATCGTGCGAATGAATTAGAATTGATCATACGAATGAATTAGAATGGATCGTACGAATGAATTAGAATGGATCGTACGATGCAATCTAATTCATTTGTACGATCCATTCTAATTCATTCGTATGATCAATTCTAATTCATTCGCACGATCCATTCTAATTCATTCTCACGAATGTAACCTTTCTAATTAATTTGAATGATCCATTCTAATCCATTCGTACGATCCATTCTAATCCATTCGTACAATCCATTCTAATTCATTCTCACAAATGTAACCTTTCTAATTCATTTGTACGGTCCATTCTAATTCATTCGTACGATCCATTCTAATCCATTTGTACGATCCATTTTAATCCATTCGTACGATCCATTCTAATTCATTCGCACGAATGTAACCATTCTAATTCGTTCGTACGATCCATTCTAATTCATTCGTACGATCCATTCTAATCAATTCGTACGATCCATTCTAATTCATTCGCACGATCCATTCTAATTCATTCGCACAAATGTATCCATTCTAATTCATTCGTACAATCCATTCTAATTCATTCGCATGATCCATTCTAATTCATTCGTACGATCCATTCTAATTCATTTGTACGATCTATTCTAATTCATTCGCACGAATGTATCTATTCTAATTTATTCGTACGATCCATTCTAATTCATTCTCACGAATGTATCATGCGAATGAATTAGAATGGATCGTATAATTGAGTTAGAATGGATCGTATGAATGAATTAGAATGGATTGCATGAATGAATTAGAATGGATCATACGAATGAATTGGAATGGATCGTACGAATGAATTAGAATGGATACATTCATGCAAATGAATTAGAATGGATCGTACGAATGAATTAGAATGGATTATATGAATGAATTAGAATGGATCGTACGAATGAATTAGATTGGATCATGCGAATGAATTAGAATAGATCGTACGAATGAATTAGAATAGATTGTACGAATAAATTAGAATTGATCGTGCGAATGAATTAGAATGGTTCGTACGAATGAATTAGAATGGATCCATCGAATGAGTTAAAATGGATCATGCGAATGAATTAGTATGGATCGTACGAAGGAATTAGAATGGATACATTCGTGCGAATGAATTAGAATAGATCGTACGAATGAATTAGAATGGATACATTCGAGCGAATGAATTAGAATGGATCGTACGAATGAATTAGAATCGATCATAGGAATGAATTAGAATGGATCGTGCAAATGATTTAGAATGGATACATTCGTGCGAATGAATTAGAATGGATCGTTGGAATGAATTAGAATGGATCATACGAATAAATTAGAATGGATACATTCATGCAAATGAATTAGAATGGATCGTACGAATGAATTAGAATGGATCATACGAATGAATTAGAATGGATTGTACGAATGGATTAGAATGGATCGTACGAATGGATTAGAACGCATTGTACGAATGAATTAGACTAGATACATTTGTACGAATGAATTAGAATGGATCGTACGAATGGATTAGAATGGATCGTACGAATGAATTAGAATGGATCGTACGAACGAATTAGAATGGATCGTATGAACGAATTAGAATGGATCGTACGAATGAATTAGAATAGATACATTCGAGCGAATAAATTAGAATGGATCGTACGAATGAATTAGAATGGATCATAGGAATGAATTAGAATGGATCGTGCAAATGAATTAGAATAGATACATTCGTGCGAATGAATTAGAATGGATTGTAGGAATGAATTAGAATGGATCGTACGAATGAATTAGAATGGTTATATTCGTGCGAATGAATTAGAATGGATCGTACAAAAGAATTAGAATGGATCGTACAAATGAATTAGAAAGGTTACATTTGTGAGAATGAATTAGAATGGATCGTATGAATGAATTAGAATGGATCGTACGAATGGATTAGAATGGATCGTACAAATGGATTAGAATGAATCGTACGAATGAATTAGAAAGGTTACATTCGTGAGAATGAATTAGAATGGATCGTGCGAATGAATTAGAATTGATCATACAAATGAATTAGAATGGATCGTACGAATGAATTAGAATAGATCGTGCGAATGAATTAGAATGGATTGTACGAATGAATTAGAATGGATACATTCGAGCGAATGAATTATAATAGATCGTAGGAATGAATTAGAATGGATTATACGAATAAATTAGAATGGATCGAGCGAATGAATTAGAAAGGATCGTACGAATGAATTAGAATGGATATATTCGTGCGAATGCATTAGATTGCATCGTACGAATGAATTAGAATGGATTGTACGAATGAATTAGAATGGATCGTACGAATGAATTAGAATGGATCATGCGAATGAATTAGAATAGATCGTACGAATGAATTAGAATGGATCGTACGAATGGATTAGAATGGATCGTATGACTGCATTAGAATGGATCATACGAATGAATTAGAATGGATCGTACGAATGAATTAGAATGGATCATGCGAATGAATTTGAATGGATCGTACGAATGAATTAGAATGGATCGAACGAATGAATTAGAATGGATACATTCGAGCGAATGAATTAGAATAGATCATAGGAATGAATTAGAATGGATCATACGAATAAATTAGAATGGATCGTGCGAATGAATTAGAATGGATCGTACGAATGAATTAGAATGGATCGTACGAACGAATTAGAATGGATCGTACGAATGAATTAGAATGGATCGTACGAATGAATTAGAATGGATACATTCGAGCGAATGAATTAGAATGGATCGTACGAATGAATTAGAATGGATCATAGGAATGAATTAGAATGGATCGTGCGAATTAATTAGAATGGATCATATGAATGAATTAGAATGGTTACATTCGTGCAAATGAATTAGAATAGATCGTACGAATGGATTAGAATGGATCTTACGAATTGATTAGAACACATTGTACGAATGAATTAGAATAGATATATTTGTGCGAATGAACTAGATTGCATCGTACGAATAAATTTGAATGGATTGTACGAATGAATTAGAATGGATCGTACGAACGAATTAGAATAGATCATGCGAATGAATTAGAATAGATCGTACGAATGAATTAGAATGGATCGTGCGAACGAATTAGAATGGATCATATGAACGAATTAGAATGGATCGTACGAATGAATTAGAATGGATACATTCGAGCGAATGAATTAGAATGGATCGTACGAATGAATTAGAATGAATTAGAATGGATCATGCGAATGAATTAGAATGGATCGTACGAATGAATTAGAATGGATCATACGAATGAATTAGAATGGATCGTACGAATGAATTAGAATGGATCATATGAATGAATTAGAATGGTTACATTCGTGCGAATGAATTAGAATGGATCGTACAAATGGATTAGAATGGATCGTACGAATGGATTAGAACGCATTGTACGAATGAATTAGAATCGATACATTTGTGCGAATGAATTAGAATGGATCGTACAAATGAATTAGAAAGGTTACATTTGTGAGAATGAATTAGAATGGATCGTACGAATGAATTAGAATGGATCGTATGAATGAATAAGAATGGATCGTACGAATGAATTAGAAAGGTTACATTCGTGCGAATGAATTAGAATAGATCGGACGAATGAATTAGAAAGGTTACATTCGAGCGAATGAATTAGAATAGATCGTAGGAATGAATTAGAATGGATCATACGAATAAATTAGAATGGATCGTGCGAATGAATTAGAATGAATCGTACGAATGCATTAGAATGGATCGTATGAATAAATTAGAATGAATCATACGAACGAATTAGAATGGATCGTACGAACGAATTAGAATGGATCATACGAATGAATTAGAATGGATCGTACGAATTAGAATTCATTCTCACAAATGTAACCTTTCTTATTCATTTGTACGATCCATTCTTATTTATTCCTACGATACATTCTAATCCATTCGTACGATCCATTCTAATGCATTCGTATGATTCATTCTAATTCATTCGCATAAATATATCCATTCTAATTCATTCGTACGATCCATTCTAATTCATTCGCATGATCCATTCTAATTCATTCGCACAAATGTATCCATTCTAATTCATTCGTACGATCCATTCTAATGCATTCGTACGATTCATTCAATTTCATTCGCACGATCCATTCTAATTCATTCGTACGATCCATTCTTATTCATTCATACGATCCATTCTAATTCATTCGCACAGATGTAACCTTTCTAATTCATTTATACGATCCATTCTAATTAATTCCTACGATCTATTCTAATTCATTCGCTCGAATGTATCCATTCTAATTCATTCGTTCGATCCATTCTAATTCATTCGTACGATCCTTTCTAATTCATTCGCACGATCCATTCTAATTCTTTCATATGATCCATTCTAATTCATTCGCACGAATGTATCCATTCTAGTTCTTTCGTACGATCCATTCTAATTCATTCCTATGATCCATTCTAATTCTTTCGCACGAATGTATCTATTCTAATTTATTCGTACGATCCATTCTAATCCATTCGTACGATCCATTCTAAACCATTCATACGATTCATTCTAATTCATTCATACGATCCATTCTAATTCATTCATACGATCCATTCTAATTCATTCGTACAAATATATCTATTCTAATTCATTCGTACAATGCATTCTAATCCATTCATACGATCCATTCTAATCCATTCGTACGATCCATTTTAATCCATTCGTCCGATCCATTCTAATCATTCGCACGAATGTATCCATTCTAATTCATTCGTACAATCCATTCTAACTCATTCGCACTATCCATTCTAATTCATTCGTATGATCCATTCTAATTCATTCCTACGATCTATTCTAATTCATTCGCTCGAATGTACCCATTCTAATTCATTCGTTCGATCCATTCTAATTCATTCGTACGATCCATTCAAATTCATTCGCATGATCCATTCTAATTCATTCTTACGATCCATTCTAATTCAATCGTATGATCCATTCTAATTCATTCGCACAAATGTATCATTTTAATTCATTAGTACGATCCATTCTAATTTATTCATACGATCCATTCTAATTCATTCGCACGATTCATTCTAATTCATTCGCTCGTATGAATGAATTAGAATGGATCGTACGAATAAATTAGAATGGATCGTACGAATGAATTAGAATGGATACATTCGTGCGAATGAATTAGAATGGATCGTACGAATGAATTAGAATGGATCGTGCGAATGAATTAGAATTGATCATACGAATGAATTAGAATGGATCGTATGAATGAATTAGAATGGATACATTCGTGCGAATGAATTAGAATAGATCGTACAAATGAATTAGAATGGATCGGACGAATGAATTAGAATGGATCGTACGATTCATTCTAATTCATTCGTACGATCCATTCTAATGCATTCGTACGAGCGAATGAATTAGAATGGATCGTACGAATGAATTAGAATGGATCATAGGAATGAATTAGAATGGATCGTGCAAATGAATTAGAATGGATACGTTCATGTGAATGAATTAGAATGGATCATAGGAATGAATTAGAATGGATCGTACGAATGAATTAGAATGGATCATACGAATGAATTAGAATGGATACATTCGAGCGAATGAATTAGAATAGATCGTAGGAATGAATTAGAATGGATCGTACGAATGAATTAGAATGGATCGTCCGAATGAATTAGAATGGATCGTACGAATGAATTAGAATGGATCGTGCGAATGAATTTGAATGGATTGTACAAATGAATTAGAATGGATCGAATGAATAAATTAGAATGGATACATTTGTGCGAATGAATTAGAATGGATCGTGCGAATGAATTAGAATGGATCGTACGAATGCATTAGAATGAATCGTACGAATGAATTAGAATGGATCATGCGAATGAATTAGAATGGATTGTACAAATGAATTAGAATGGATCGTACGAATGAATTAGAATGGATATATTCGTGCGAATGAATTAGATTTCATCGTACGAATGAACTAGAAAGGTTACATTCGTGAGAATGAATTTGAATGGATCGTACGAATAAATTAGAATGGATCGTACGAATGAATTAGAATGGATACATTCGAGCGAATGAATTAGAATGGATCGTACGAATGAATTAGAATGGATCGTACGAGTGAATTAGAATGGATCGTACAAATGAATTAGAAAGGTTACATTTGTGAGAATGAATTAGAATGGATCGTACGAATGGATTAGAATGGATCGTACGAATAGATTAGAATGGATCGTACGAATGAATTAGAATGGATCGTACGAATGAATTAGAATGGATACATTCGAGCGAATGAATTAGAATGGATCGAACGAATGAATTAGAATGGATCATAGGAATGAATTAGAATGGATCGTGCAAATGAATTAGAATGGATACATTCGTGCGAATGAATTAGAATGGATCGTAGGAATGAATTAGAATGGATCGTACGAATGAATTAGAATGGTTACATTCGTGCGAATGAATTAGAATGGATCGTACGAATGGATTAGAATGGATCGTACGAATGTATTAGACTGGATCGTACGAATGAATTAGAATGGATCGTACAAATGAATTAGAAAGGTTACATTTGTGAGAATGAATTAGAATGGATCGTACGAATGGATTAGAATGGATCGTACGAACGAATTAGAATGGATCATAGGAATGAATTAGAATGGATCGTGCAAATGAATTAGAATGGATACATTCGTGCGAATGAATTAGAATGGATCGTAGGAATGAATTAGAATGGATCGTACGAATGAATTAGAATGGTTACATTCGTGCGAATGAATTAGAATGGATCGTACGAATGGATTAGAATGGATCGTACGAATGTATTAGACTGGATCGTACGAACAAATTAGAATGGATCGTACAAATGAATTAGAAAGGTTACATTTGTGAGAATGAATTAGAATGGATCGTACGAATGGATTAGAATGGATCGTACGAATGAATTAGAATGGATCATACAAATGAATTAGAAAGGTTACATTTGTGAGAATGAATTAGAATGGATACATTTGTGCGAATGAATTAGAATAGATTAGAATGGATCGTACGAATGGATTAGAATCCATTGTAATTCATTTGTATGATCCATTCTAATTCATCGCACGATCCATTCTAATTCATTCGCTCGAATGTATCCATTCTAATTCATTCGTACGATCCATTCTAATGCATTCGTACGATCCATTCTAATTCATTCGCACAAATGTAACCTTTCTAATTCATTTGTATGATCCATTCTAATTCATTCGTACGATCCATTCTAATTCATTCGTACGATCCATCCTAATTCGTTCGTACGATTTATTCGTATGATCCATTCTATTCATTCGTACGAATGAATTTGAATGGATCATACAAATGAATTAGAAAGGTTACATTCGTGCGAATGAATTAGAATGGATATATTTGTGCGAATGAATTAGAATAGATTAGAATGGATCGTACGAATGGATTAGAATCCATTCTAATTCATTTGTATGATCCATTCTAATTCATCGCACGATCCATTCTAATTTATTCGTACGATCCATTCTAATGCATTCGTACGATCCATATTAATTCATTCGTCCGATCCATTCTAATTCATTCGCTCGAATGTATCCATTCTAATTCATTCGTACAATCCATTCTAATTCATTCGCACTATCCATTCTAATTCATTCGTATCATCCATTCTAATTCATTCCTATGATCTATTCTAATTCATTCGCTCGAATGTATCCATTCTAATTCATTCGTTCGATCCATTCTAATTCATTCGTACGATCCATTCAAATTCATTCGCATGATCCATTCTAATTCATTCTTACGATCCATTCTAATTCAATCGTATGATCCATTCTAATTCATTCGCACAAATGTATCCATTTTAATTCATTAGTACGATCCATTCTAATTTATTCATACGATCCATTCTAATTCATTCGCACGATTCATTCTAATTCATTCGCTCGTACGAATGAATTAGAATGGATCGTACGAATGAATTAGAATGGATCGTACGAATAAATTAGAATGGATACATTCGTGCGAATGAATTAGACTGGATTGTACGAATGAATTAGAATGGATCGTGCGAATGAATTAGAATTAATCATACGAATGAATTAGAATGGATCGTACGAATGAATTAGAATGGATACATTCGTGCAAATGAATTAGAATGGATCGTACAAATGAATTAGAATGGATCGGACGAATGAATTAGAATGGATCGTACGATTCATTCTAATTCATTCGTTCGATCCATTCTAATGCATTCGTACGAGCGAATGAATTAGAATGGATCGTACGAATGAATTAGAATGGATCATAGGAATGAATTAGAATGGATCGTGCAAATGAATTAGAATGGATACATTCGTGTGAATGAATTAGAATGGATCGTAGGAATGAATTAGAATGGATCGTACGAATGAATTTGAATGGATACATTCGAGCGAATGAATTAGAATTGATCGTAGGAATGAATTAGAATGGATCGTACGAATGAATTAGAATGGATCGTGCGAATGAATTAGAATGGATCGTACGAATGAATTAGAATGGATCATGCGAATGAATTTGAATGGATCGTACGAATGAATTAGAATGGATCGAACGAATGAATTAGAATGGATACATTCGAGCGAATGAATTAGAATAGATCATAGGAATGAATTAGAATAGATCATACGAATGAATTAGAATGGATAGTGCGAATGAATTAGAATGGATTGTACGAATGAATTAGAATGGATCATGCGAATGAATTAGAATGGATTGTACGAATGAATTAGAATGGATCATACGAATGAATTAGAATGGATATATTCGTGCGAATGAATTAGATTGCATCGTACGAATGAATTAGAAAGGTTACATTCGTGAGAATGAATTAGAATGGATCGTACGAATGAATTAGAATGGATCGTACGAATGAATTAGAATGGATACATTCGAGCAAATGAATTAGAATTGATCGTACGAATGAATTAGAATGGATCGTACGAGTGAATTAGAATGGATCATACAAATGAATTAGAAAGGTTACATTTGTGAGAATGAATTAGAATGGATGGTACGAATAGATTAAAATGGATCGTACGAATGGATTAGAATGGATCGTACGAATGAATTAGAATAGATCGTACGAATGAATTAGAATGGATATATTCGAGCGAATGAATTAGAATGGATCAAACGAATGAATTAGAATGGATCATAGGAATGAATTAGAATGGATCGTGCGAATGAATTAGAATTGTACGAATAAATTAGAATGGATTGTATGAATGAATTAGAATAGATACATTCTTGCGAATAAATTAGAATGGATCGTATATTCGTGCAAATAAATTAGAATGGATCATACGAATGAATTAGAATGGATCGTGCGAATGAATTAGAATGAATCGTACGAATGCATTAGAATGGATCGTACGAATGGATTAGAATAAATCGTACGATCCATTCTAATTCATTTGTCCGATCCATTCTAATTCATTCGCACGAATGTATCCATTCTAATTCATTCGTACAATCCATTCTAATTCATTCGTACGATCCATTCTAATTCATTCGTATGATCCATTCTAATTCATTTGCACGATCCATTCTAATTCATTCCTATGATCCATTCCAATTCATTCGCATGATCCATTCTAATTCATTTGCACAAATGTATCCATTCTAATTCATTCATATGATCCATTCTAATTCATTCGTACAATCCATTCTAATTCATTCGTACGATCATGCGAATGAATTAGAATGGATCGTAGGAATGAATTAGAATGGATCGTATGAATGAATTAGAATGGTTACATTCGTGCGAATGAATTAGAATGGATCATAGGAATGAATTAGAACGGATCGTGCGAATAAATTAGAAATGATCGTACGAATGAATTAGAATGGATCATGCGAATGAATTAGAATGAATCGTACGAATGAATTAGAATGGATACATTCGTGCGAATGGATTAGAATGGATCATACGAATGGATTAGAATGGATCGTACGAATGGATTAGAATGGATCGTACGAATGAATAAGAAATGATCGTACAAATGAATTAGAAAGGTTACATTTGTGAGAATGAATTAGAATGGATCGTACGAATGAATTAGAATGGATCGTACGAATGAATTAGAATGGATACATTCGTGCGAATGAATTAGAATGGATCGTAGGAATGAATTAGAATGGATCGTAAGAATGAATTAGAATGGTTACATTCGTGCGAATGAATTAGAATGGATCGTACGAATGAATTAGAATGGATCGTGCGAATGAATTAGAATTGATCATACGAATGAATTAGAATGGATCATACGAATCAATTAGAACGGATCGTATGAACGAATTAGAATGGATCGTACAAATGAATTAGAATGGATCGTGCGAATGAATTAGAATGAATCGTACGAATGAATTAGAATGGATACATTCGTGCGAATGAATTAGAATGGATCGTACGAATGAATTAGAGTGGATCATGCGAATGAATTAGAATTGATCATATGAATGAATTAGAATGGATCGTACGAATGAATTAGATTGGATCGTACAAATGAATTAGAATGGATACATTCGAGCGAATGAATTAGAATGGATCGTACGAATGAATTAGAATGGATCATAGGAATGAATTAGAATGGATTGTGCAAATGAATTAGAATGGATACATTCGTGCGAATGAATTAGAATAGATCATACGAATGAATAAGAATGGATCGTACGAATGGATTAGAACGCATTGTACGAATGAATTAGAATGGATCGTACGAATGGATCATACGAATGAATTAGAATGGATCGTACGAATGGATCCGAATGTGTTAGAATGGATCATACGAATGAATTAGAATGGATCGTACGAATGAATTAGAATGGATTGTGCGAATGAGTTAGAATGGATCGTATGAACGAATTAGAATGGATTGTACGAATGAATTAGAATGGATACATTTGTGCGAATGCATTAGAATGGATCATATGAAAGAATTAGAATGGATCGTACGAATGAATTAGAATGGATCATATGAACGAATTAGAATGGATCGTACGAATAAATTATAATGGATACATTCGTACGATCCATTCTAATTCATTTGTACGATCCATTCTACTTCATTCGTACGATCCATTCTAATTCATTCGCACGAATGTAACCATTCTAATTCATTCGTACAATCCATTCAAATTCATTCGTATGATCCATTCTAATTAATTCGCACAAATGTATCCATTCTAATTCATTCGTACGATCCATTCTTATTCATTCATACGATCCATTCTAATTCATTTGTCCGATCCATTCAAATTCATTCGTACGATGCAATCTAATTCATTCGCACAAATCTATCTATTCTAATTCATTCGTACAATGCGTTCTAATCCATTCGTACGATCCATTCTAATCCATTCGTACGATCCATTCTAATCCATTTGTTCGATCAATTCTAATTCATTCGTACTTACAATCCATTCTAATTCATTCGTACGATCCATTCTAATTCATTCGCACTATCCATTCTAATTCATTCGTACGATCCATTCTAATTCATTCGCACGATCCATTCTTATTCATTTGCACAAATGTATCCATTGATCGTACGAATGAATTAGAATGGATTGTGCGAATGAATTAGAATGGTTCGTACGAATGAAGTAGAATGGATCGTACGAATGAATTAGAATGGATCGTGCGAATGAATTAGAATCGATCGTACGAATGAATTAGAATCGATCATACGAATGAATTAGAATCGATCGTACGAATGAATTAAAATGGATACATTCATACGACTGAATTAGAATAGATCGTGCGAATTAATTAGAATGGATCGTATGAATGAATTTGAATGGATACATTTGTGCGAATGAATCTGAATGGATTCTAATTCATTCGCTAGAACGATCCATTCTAATTCATTCGTACGATCCATTCTAATTCATTCGTACGATCCATTCTAATTCATTCGTACGATCCATTCTAATTCATTTGCACGATCCATTCTAATTTATTTGTACGATCCATTTTAATTCATTCGCATGATCCATTCTAATTCATTCGTATGATCCATTCTAATTCATTCGTACGATTCATTCTAATTCATTTGCACGATCCATTCTAATTCATTCGTACGATCAATTCTAATTTATTTGCACGAATGTATCCATTCTAATTCATTCGCACAATCCATTCTAATTCATTCGCACGATCCATTCTAATTCATTCGCACGATCCATTCTAATTCATTCGTAGATCCATTCTAATTCATTCAATGAATTAGAATGGATACATTCGTGCGAATGAATTAGAATGGATCGGACGAATGAATTAGAATGGATTGAACAATTCATTCTAATTCGTTCGTACGATCCATTCTAATTTATTCGTATGATCCATTCTAACTCATTCGGTGGATCCATTCTAATTCATTCGTACGATCCATTCTAATTCATTCGCACTGTCCATTCTAATTCATTCGCACGATCTATTCTAATTCATTCGTACGATCCATTCTAATTCATTCGCATGAATATATCCATTCTAATTCATTTGTACGATCCATTCTAATTCATTTGTACAATGCGTTCTAATCCATTCGTACGATCCATTCTAATTCATTCCTATAATCCATTCTAATTCATTCGTACGATCTATTCTAATTCATTCGCTCGAATGTATCCATTCTAATTCATTCGTACGATCCATTATAATTCGTTCATACGATCCATTCTAATTCGTTCGTACGAATGTATCCATTCTAATTCATTCGCACGATCCATTCTAATCCATTCGTACGATCCATTCTAATTCATTCGTACAAATGAATTAGAATGGATCGTATGAATGAATAATAATGGATCGTACGAATGAATTAGAATGGATCGTGCGAATGAATTAGAATGAATCGTACGTATGCATTAGATTGGATACATTCGTGCGAATGAATTAGAATGGATCGTACGAATAAATTAGAATGGATCATACAAATGAATTAGAAAGGTTACATTCGTGAGAATGAATTAGAATGGATCGTACGAATAAATTAGAATGGTTCGTGCGAATGAATTAGAATGGATCGTACGAATGAATTAGAATGGATCGTATGAATGAATAAGAATGGATCGTACGAATGCATTAGAATGGATACATTCGTGCGAATTAATTAGAATGGATCCATTCTAATCCATTCGTACGATCCATTCTAATTCATTCGCACGATCCATTCTAATTCATTCATACGATCCATTCTAATTTTTTCGCTCGAATGTATCCATTCTAATTCATTCGTTCGATCCATCTTAATTCATTCGTACGATCTATTCAAATTCATTCGCATGATCCATTCTAATTCATTCGTACGATCCATTCTAATTCATTCTCACGAATGTAACCTTTCTAATTCATTTGTATGATCCATTCTAATTCATTCGTACGATCCATTCTTATTCATTCGCACGAATGTATCCATTCTAATGCATTTGTATGATTCATTCTAATTCATTCGCACGATCCATTCAAATTCATTCGTACGATCCATTCTTATTCATTCATACGATCCATTCTAATTCATTTGTACGAATGAATTAGAATGGATCGTACGAATGGATTAGAATGGATCGTGCGAATGAATTAGAATAGATACATTCGTACGAACGAATTAGAATGGATCGTATGAATGAATTAGAATGGATCGTACGAATGAATTAGAATGGATACATTCGAGCGAATGAATTAGAATGGATCGTAGAAATGAATTAGAATGGATTATAGGAATGAATTAGAATGGATCGTACGAATGGATTAGAACGCATTGTACGAATGAATTAGAATGGATCGTACAAATGAATTAGAATGGATATATTCATGCGAATGAATTAGAATGGATCGTACGAATGAATTAGAATAGATCGTGCGAATGAATTAGAATGGATAGTGCGAATGAATTAGAATGGATCGTACGAATGAATTAGAATGGATCCACCGAATGAGTTAGAATGGATCATACGAATGAATTAGAATGGATCGTACGAACGAATTAGAATGAATCGTACGATCCATTCTAATTCATTTGTCCGATCCATTCTAATTCATTCGCACGAATGTATCCATTCTAATTCATTGAATAAATTAGAATGGATCATACGAATGAATTAGAATGGATCGTGCGAATGAATTAGAATGGATTGTGCGAATGAATTAGAATGGATACATTCGTGCGAATGAATTTGAATGGATCGTACGAATGAATTTGAATAGATCGTACGAATGAATTAAGATGGATCGAACGAATGAATTAGAATGGATACATTTGAGCGAATGAATTAGAATGGATCGTATGAATGAATTAGAATGGATCATGCGAATGAATTAGAATGGATCGTACGAATGGATTAGAATAGATCGTACAAATGGATTAGAATGGATCGTACGAATGGATTAGAATTGATCGTGCGAATGAATTAGAATGGATCGTACGAATGAATTAGAATGGATCGTGCGAATGAATTAGAATGAATCCATTCTAATTAATTCGCACGAATGTATCCATTCTAATGCATTCGTACGATCCATTCTTATTCATTCATACGATCCATTCTAATTCATTCGTACGATCCATTCTAATTCATTCGCACGATCCATTCTAATTTATTCGTACGATCCATTCTAATTCATTCGTACGATCTATTCTAATTTATTCGCACGAATGTAACCATTCTAATTCATTCGTACGATTCATTCTAATTCATTCGTACGATCTATTCTAATTCATTCGTATGATCCATTCTAATTCATTCGTACAATCCATTGTATTTCATTCATACAATCCATTCAGATTCATTCGCACAAATGTATCCATTCAAATTCATTCGTACGATCCATTATAATTAATTCGCACGATCCATTCTAATTCAGTCGTATGAATGTATCCATTTTAATTCATTCGTACGATCCATTCTAATTCATTCGTACGATCTAATTCATTCGTACGATCCATCATAATTCATTCGTACGATCGATTCTAATTCATTCGCACGATCGATTCTAATTCATTCGTATGATCCATTCTAATTCATTCATACGATCCATTCTAATTCATTCGTACAATGCGTTCTAATCCATTCGTACGATCCATTCTAATTCATTCTCACGAATGTAACTTTTCTAATTCATTCGTACGATCCATTCTAATTCATTCGTACGATCCATTCTAATTCATTCTCACAAATGTAACCTTTCTAATTCATTTGTACGATCCATTCTAATTCATTCGTACGATCCATTCTAATCCATTCGTACGATCCATTCTAATTCATTCGCACGAATGTAACCATTCTAATTCATTCGTACGATCCATTCTAATTCATTCCTATAATCCATTCTAATTCATTCGCACGAATGTATCCATTCTAATTTATTTGAACGATCCATTCTAATTCATTCCTATGATCCATTCTAATTCATTCGTACGATCCATTCTAATTCATTCGCTCGAATGTATCCATTCTAATTTATTCGTACGATCCATTCTAATTCATTCGTAGGATCCATTCTAATCCATTCGTACGATCCATTCTAATTCATTCGTACAATGCATTCTAATCCATTAGTACGATCCATTCTAATTCATTCGTACGATCCATTCTAATTCATTCTCACAAATGTAACCTTTCTAATTCATTTGTACGATCCATTCTAATTCATTCGTACGATCCATTCTAATTCATTCGTACGATCCATTCTAATCCATTCGTACGATCCATTCTAATTCATTCCTACGATCCATTCTAATTCATTCGCACGAATGTATCCATTCTAATTCATTTGCACGATCCATTCTAATTCATTCCTATGATCCATTCTAATTCATTCGTACGATCCATTCTAATTCATTCGCTAGAATGTATTCATTCTAATTCATTCGTACGATCCATTCTAATTCGTTCATACGTTCCATTCTAATTCGTTCGTACGATCCATTCTAATTCGTTCGTACGAATTGATTAGAATGGATCGTATGAATGAATTAGAATGGATCGTACGAATGAATTAGAATGGATCCACCGAATGAGTTAGAATGGATCGTACGAATGAATTATATTGGATCATATGAATGAATTAGAATTGATCGTACGAATGGATTAGAATGGATCGTACGAATGAATTAGAATGGATCGTACAAATGAATTAGAAAGGTTCCATTTGTGAGAATGAATTAGAATGGATCATACGAATGAATTAGAATGGATCGTATGAATGAATTAGAATGGATCGTACGAATGGATCGTACGAATGGATTAGAATGGATCGTACGAATGGATTAGAATGGATCGTGCGAATGAATTAGAATTGATCATACGAATGAATTAGAATGAATCGTACGAATGAATAAGAATGGATCATACGAATGAATTAGAATGGATACATTCGAGCGACTGAATTAGAATAGATCGTAGGAATGAATTAGAATGGATCATACGAATGAATTAGAATGGATCGTACGAATGAATTAGAATGGATCGTACGAGTTAATTAGAATAGATACATTTGTGCGAATGAATTAGAATGGATCGTATGAATGAATTAGAATGAATCGTACGAATGAATTAGAGTGGATCGTACGAATGAATTAGAATGGATACATTTGTACAAATAAATTAGAATGGATTGTACGAATGAATTAGAATAGATACATTCTTGCGAATAAATTAGAATGGATCGTATATTCGTGCAAATAAATTAGAATGGATCATACGAATGAATTAGAATGGATCGTGCGAATGAATTAGAATGAATCGTACGAATGTATTAGAATGGATCGTACGAATGGATTAGAATGAATCGTACGATCCATTCTAATTCATTTGTCCGATCCATTCTAATTCATTCGCACGAATGTATCCATTCTAATTCATTCGTACAATCCATTCTAATTCATTCGTACGATCCATTCTAATTCATTCGTATGATCCATTCTAATTCATTTGCACGATCCATTCTAATTCATTCCTATGATCCATTCCAATTGATTCGCATGATCCATTCTAATTCATTTGCACAAATGTATGCATTCTAATTCATTCATATGATCCATTCTAATTCATTCGTACAATCCATTCTAATTCATTCGTACGATCATGCGAATGAATTAGAATGGATCGTAGGAATGAATTAGAATGGATCGTACGAATGAATTAGAATGGTTACATTCGTGCGAATGAATTAGAATGGATCATAGGAATGAATTAGAACAGATCGTGAGAATAAATTAGAAATGATCGTACGAATGAATTAGAATAGATCGTGCGAATGAATTAGAATGAATCGTACGAATGAATTAGAATGGATACATTCGTGCGAATGAATTAGAATGGATCGTACGAATGGATTAGAATGGATCGTACGAATGGATTAGAATGGATCGTACGAATGAATAAGAAATGATCGTACAAATGAATTAGAAAGGTTACATTTGTGAGAATGAATTAGAATGGATCGTACGAATGAATTAGAATGGATCGTTCGAATGAATTAGAATGGATCGTACGAATGAATTAGAATGGATACATTCGTGCGAATGAATTAGAATGGATCGTAGGAATGAATTAGAATGGATCGTACGAATGAATTAGAATGGTTACATTCGTGCGAATGAATTAGAATGGATCGTACGAATGAATTAGAATGGATCGTGCGAATGAATTAGAATTGATCATACGAATGAATTAGAATGGATCATACGAATCAATTAGAATGGATCGTATGAACGAATTAGAATGGATCGTACGAATGAATTAGAATGGATCGTGCGAATGAATTAGAATGGATCGTACGAATGAATTAGAATGGATACATTCGTGCGAATGAATTAGAATGGATCGTACGAAGGAATTAGAGTGGATCGTGCGAATGAATTAGAATTGATCATACGAATGAATTAGAATGGATCGTACGAATGTATCCATTCTAATTTATTCGTACGATCCATTCTAATTCGTTCATATGATCCATTCTAATTCATTCGTACGATCCATTCTAATTCTTTCATATGATCCATTCTAATGCATTCGCACAAATGTATCCATTCTAATTCATTCGTACGATCCATTCTAATTCGTTCATACGATCCATTCTAACTCATTCGCACAATCCATTCTAATTCATTCGTACGATCCATTCTAATTCATTCGTATGATCCATTCTAACTCATTCGGATCCATTCGTACGATCCATTCTAATTCATTCGTATGATCCATTCGTACGATCCATTCTAATTCATTCGTACAATGCGTTCTAATCCATTCGTACGATCCATTCTTATTCATTCGTATGATCTATTCTAATTCATTCGCACGAATGTATCCATTCTAATTTATTTGCACGATCCATTCTAATTCATTCCTATGATCCATTCTAATTCATTCGTACGATCCATTCTAATTCATTCGCTCGAATGTATCCATTCTAATTCATTCGTACGATCTAATCTAATTCATTCGTACGATCCATTCAAATTCATTCGTATGATCAATTCTAATTCATTCGCACGATCCACTCTAATTCATTCATACGATCCATTCTAATTCATTCGCACGAATGTATCCATTCTAATTCATTCGTACGATCCATTCTAATTCATTCGCACGATCCATTCTAATTCATTCGTACGATCCATTCTAATTCGTTCATACGATCCATTCTAATTGATTCGTAAGATCCATTCTAATTCATTCGTATGATCAATTCTAATTCATTCGCACGATCCATTCTAATTCATTCGTACGATCCATTCTAATTCATTCGCACGAATGTAACCATTCTAATTCATTCGTACGATCCATTCTAATTCATTCCTATGATCCATTCTAATTCATTCACACGAATGTATCCATTCTAATTCATTCGTACGATCCATTCTAATTCATTCGTACGATCCATTCTAATTCATTCTCACAAATGTAACCTTTCTAATTCATTTGTACAATCATTTCTTATTCATTCGTACGATCCATTCTAATCCATTCGTACGATCCATTCTAATCCATTCGTACGATCCATTCTAATTCATTCGCACGAATGTATCCATTCTAATTCATTCGTACGATTCATTCTAATTCATTTGCACGATCCATTCTAATTCATTCGTATGATCATTTCTAATTTATTCGCACGATCCGTTCTAATTCATTCCTATGATCCATTCTAATTCATTCGCACGAATGTAACCATTCTAATTCATTCGTACGATCCATTCTAATTCATTCCTACGATCCATTCTATTTCATTCGCATGATCGTACGAATGAATTAGAATGGATTGTACGAATGATCTAGAATGGATCATATGAATGAATTAGAATGGATATATTTGTGCAAATGAATTAGAATGGATCATGCGAATGAATTGGAATGGATCATAGGAATGAATTAGAATGGATCGTGCAAATGAATTAGAATGGATCATACGAATGAATTAGAATGGACCGTACGAATGAATTAGAATGGATTGTACGAATGAATTAGAATGGATACATTCGTGCGAATGAATTAGAATGGATCCGACAAATGAATTAGAATGGATCGTACGATTCATTCTAATCCATTCGTACGATCCATTCTAATGAATTCGTACGATTCATTCTAATTCATTCGCACGATCCATTCTAATTCATTCGTATGATCCATTCTAATTTATTTGCACGAATATCCGATCCATTCTAATTTATTCGCAAGAATGTATCTATTCTAATTCATTCGTACAATCCATTCTAATTTATTTGTACAAATGAATTAGAAAGGTTACATTCGTGAGAATGAATTAGAATGGATCGTACGAATAAATTAGAATGGATCGTGCGAATGAATTAGAATGGATCGTACGAATGAATTAGAAAAGATCGTATGAATGAATAAGAATGGATCGTACGAATGCATTAGAATGGATACATTCGTGCGAATTAATTAGAATGGATCCATTCTAATCCATTCGTACGATCCATTCTAATTCATTCGCACGATCCATTCTAATTCATTCATACGATCCATTCTAATTTATTCGCTCGAATGTATCCATTCTAATTCATTCGTTCGATCCAACTTAATTCATTCGTACGATCTATTCAAATTCATTCGCATGATCCATTCTAATTCATTCGTACGATCCATTCTAATTCATTCTCACGAATGTAACCTTTCTAATTCATTTGTATGATCCATTCTAATTCATTTGTACGATCCATTCTAATTCATTCGCACGAATGTATCCATTCTAATGCATTCGTACGATTCATTCTAATTCATTCGCACGATCCATTCTAATTCATTCGTACGATCCATTCTTATTCATTCATACGATCCATTCTAATTCATTTGTACGAATGAATTAGAATGGATCGTACGAATGGATTAGAATGGATCGTGCGAATGAATTAGAATGGATCGTACGAATGAATTAGAATGGATCATACGAATGAATTAGAATGGATCGTACGAACGAATTAGAATGGATCGTACGAATGAATTAGAATGGATACATTCGAGCGAATGAATTAGAATGAATCGTAGGAATGAATTAGAATGGATCATAGGAATGAATTAGAATGGATCGTACGAATGGATTAGAACGCATTGTACGAATGAATTAGAATGGATCGTACAAATGAATTAGAATGGATATATTCATGCGAATGAATTAGAATGGATCGTACGAATGAATTAGAATAGATCGTGCGAATGAATTAGAATAGATAGTGCAAATGAATTAGAATGGATCGTACGAATGAATTAGAATGGATCCACCGAATGAGTTAGAATGGATCATACGAATGAATTAGAATGGATCGTACGAACGAATTAGAATGAATCGTACGATCCATTCTAATTCATTTGTCCGATCCATTCTATTTCATTCGCACGAATGTATCCATTCTAATTCATTGAATGAATTAGAATGGATCATGCGAATGAATTAGAATGGATCGTGCGAATGAATTAGAATGGATTGTGCGAATGAATTAGAATGGATACATTCGTGCGAATGAATTTGAATAGATCGTACGAATGAATTTGAATAGATCGTACGAATGAATTAAGATGGATTGAACGAATGAATTAGAATGGATATATTTGAGCGAATGAATTAGAATGGATCGTATGAATGAATTAGAATGGATCGTGCGAATGAATTAGAATGGATCGTACGAATGGATTAGAATAGATCGTACAAATGGATTAGAATGGATCGTACGAATGGATTAGAATGGATCGTGCGAATGAATTAGAATGGATCGTACGAATGAATTAGAATGGATCGTGCGAATGAATTAGAATGAATCCATTCTAATTAATTCGCACGAATGTATCCATTCTAATGCATTCGTACGATCCATTCTTATTTATTCATACGATCCATTCTAATTCATTCGTACGATCCATTCTAATTCATTCGCACGATCCATTCTAATTTATTCGTACGATCCATTCTAATTCATTCGTACGATCTATTCTAATTTATTCGCACGAATGTAACCATTCTAATTCATTCGTACGATTCATTCTAATTCATTCGTATGATCTATTCTAATTCATTCATATGATCCATTCTAATTCATTCGTACGATCCATTGTATTTCATTCATACAATCCATTCAGATTCATTCGCACAAATGTATCCATTCAAATTCATTCGTACGATCCATTCTAATTAATTCGCACGATCCATTCTAATTCAGTCGTATGAATGTATCCATTTTAATTCATTCGTACGATCTAATTCATTCGTACGATCCATTCTAATTCATTCGTACGATCGATTCTAATTCATTCGCATGATCGATTCTAATTCATTCGTATGATCCATTTTAATTCATTCGTACGATCCATTCTAATTCATTCGTACAATGCGTTCTAATCCATTCGTACGATCCATTCTAATTCATTCTCACGAATGTAACTTTTCTAATTCATTCGTACGATCCATTCTAATTCATTCGTACGATCCATTCTAATCCATTCGTACGATCCATTCTAATTCATTCGCACGAATGTAACCATTCTAATTCATTCGTACGATCCATTCTAATTTATTCCTATGATCCATTCTAATTCATTCGCACGAATGTATCCATTCTAATTTATTTGCACGATCCATTCTAATTCATTCCTATGATCCATTCTAATTTATTCGTACGATCCATTCTAATTCATTCGCTCGAATGTATCCATTCTAATTTATTCGTACGATCCATTCTAATTCATTCGTAGGATCCATTCTAATCCATTCGTACGATCCATTCTAATTCATTCGTACAATGCGTTCTAATCCATTCGTACGATCCATTCTAATTCATTCGTACGATCTATTCTAATTCATTCTCACAAATGTAACCTTTCTAATTCATTTGTACGATCCATTCTAATTCATTCGTACGATCCATTCTAATTCATTCGTACGATCCATTCTAATCCATTCGTACGATCAATTCTAATTCATTCCTACGATCCATTCTAATTCATTCGCACGAATATATCCATTCTAATTCATTTGCACGATCCATTCTAATTCATTCCTATGATCCATTCTAATTCATTCGTACGATCAATTCTAATTCATTCGCTAGAATGTATTCATTCTAATTCATTCGTACGATCCATTCTAATTTGTTCATACGTTCCATTCTAATTCGTTCGTACGATATATTCTAATTCGTTCATACGAATGGATTAGAATGGATCGTATGAATGAATTAGAATGGATCGTACGAATGAATTAGAATGGATCCACCGAATGAGTTAGAATGGATCGTACGAATGAATTAGAATGGATCGTACGAATGAATTAGAATTGATCGTACGAATGGATTAGAATGGATCGTACGAATGAATTAGAATGGATCGTACAAATGAATTAGAAAGGTTACATTTGTGAGAATGAATTAGAATGGATCGTACGAATGAATTAGAATGGATCGTATGAATGAATTAGAATGGATCGTACGAATGGATCGTACGAATGGATTAGAATGGATCGTATGAATGGATTAGAATGGATCGTGCGAATGAATTAGAATTGATCATACGAATGAATTAGAATGAATCGTACGAATGAATAAGAATGGATCATACGAATGAATTAGAATGGATACATTCGAGCGAATGAATTAGAATAGATCGTAGGAATGAATTAGAATGGATCATACGAATGAATTAGAATGGATCGTACGAATGAATTAGAATGGATCGTATGAATGAATTAGAATGGATCGTACGAGTTAATTAGAATGGATACATTCGTGCGAATGAATTAGAATGGATCGTATGAATGAATTAGAATGAATCGTACGAATGAATTAGAATGGATCGTACGAATGAATTAGAATGGATACATTTGTACGAATAAATTAGAATGGATTGTACGAATGAACTAGAATAGATACATTCTTGCGAATAAATTAGAATGGATCGTATATTCATGCAAATAAATTAGAATGGATCATACGAATGAATTAGAATGGATCGTGCGAATGAATTAGAATGAATCGTACAAATGCATTAGAATGGATCGTACGAATGGATTAGAATGAATCGTACGATCCATTCTAATTCATTTGTCCGATCCATTCTAATTCATTCGCACGAATGGATCCATTCTAATTCATTCGTACAATCCATTCTAATTCATTCGTACGATCCATTCTAATTCATTCGTATGATCCATTCTAATTCATTTGCACGATCCATTCTAATTCATTCCTATGATCCATTCCAATTCATTCGCATGATCCATTCTAATTCATTTGCACAAAAGTATCCATTCTAATTCATTCATATGATCCATTCTAATTCATTCGTACAATCCATTCTAATTCATTCGTACGATCATGCGAATGAATTAGAATGGATCGTAGGAATGAATTAGAATGGATCGTACGAATGAATTAGAATGGTTACATTCGTGCGAATGAATTAGAATGGATCATAGGAATGAATTAGAACGGATCGTGCGAATAAATTAGAAATGATCGTACGAATGAATTAGAATGGATCGTGCGAATGAATTAGAATGAATCGTACGAATGAATTAGAATGGATACATTCGTGCGAATGAATTAGAATGGATCGTACGAATGGATTAGAATGGATCGTATGAATGGATTAGAATGGATCGTACGAATGAATAAGAAATGATCGTACAAATGAATTAGAAAGGTAACCTTTGTGAGAATGAATTAGAATGGATCGTACGAATGAATTAGAATGGATCGTACGAATGAATTAGAATGGATACATTCGTGCGAATGAATTAGAATGGATCGTAGGAATGAATTAGAATGGATCGTACGAATGAATTAGAATGGTTACATTCGTGCGAATGAATTAGAATGGATCGTACAAATGAATTAGAATGGATCGTGCGAATGAATTAGAATTGATCATACGAATGAATTAGAATGGATCATACGAATCAATTAGAATGGATCGTATGAACGAATTAGAATGGATCGTACGAATGAATTAGAATGGATCGTGCGAATGAATTAGAATGGATCGTACGAATGAATTAGAATGGATACATTCGTGCGAATGAATTAGAATGGATCGTACGAATGAATTAGAGTGGATCGTGCGAATGAATTAGAATTGATCATACGAATGAATTAGAATGGATCGTACGAATGAATTAGATTGGATCGTACGAATTAATTAGAATGGATACATTCGAGCGAATGAATTAGAATGGATCGTACGAATGAATTAGAATGGATCATAGGAATGAATTAGAATGGATCGTGCAAATGAATTAGAATGGATACATTCGTGCGAATGAATTAGAATAGATCATACGAATGAATAAGAATGGATCGTACGAATGGATTAGAACGCATTGTACGAATGAATTAGAATGGATCGTACGAATGGATCATACGAATAAATTAGAATGGATCGTACGAATGGATCCGAATGAGTTAGAATGGATCATACGAATGAATTAGAATGGATCGTACGAATGAATTAGAATGGATTGTGCGAATAAGTTAGAATGGATCGTATGAACGAATTAGAATGGATCGTACGAATGAATTAGAATGGATACATTTGTGCGAATGCATTAGAATGGATCATATGAAAGAATTAGAATGGATCGTACGAATGAATTAGAATGGATCATATGAACGAATTAGAATGGATCGTACGAATAAATTAGCATGGATACATTCGTACGATCCATTCTAATTCATTCGTACGATCCATTCTAATTCATTCGTACGATCCATTCTAATTCATTCGCACGAATGTAACCATTCTAATTCATTCGTACGATCCATTCAAATTCATTCGTATGATCCATTCTAATTAATTCGCACAAATGTATCCATTCTAATTCATTCGTACGATCCATTCTTATTCATTCATACGATCCATTCTAATTCATTTGTCCGATCCATTCAAATTCATTCGTACAATGCAATCTAATTCATTCGCACAAATGTATCTATTCTAATTCATTCGTACAATGCGTTCTAATCCATTCGTACGATCCATTCTAATCCATTCGTACGATCCATTCTAATCCATTCGTTCGATCAATTCTAATTCATTCGTACTTACAGTCCATTCTAATTCATTCGTACAATCCATTCTAATTCATTCGCACTATCCATTCTAATTCATTCGTACGATCCATTCTAATTCATTCGCACGATCCATTCTAATTCATTCGCACAAATGTATCCATTGATCGTACGAATGAATTAGAATGGATTGTGCGAATGAATTAGAATGGATCGTACAAATGAAGTAGAATGGATCGTACGAATGAATTAGAATGGATCGTGCGAATGAATTAGAATGGATCGTGCGAATGAATTAGAATCGATCGTACGAATGAATTAGAATGGATCGTACGAATGAATTAAAATGGATACATTCATACGACTGAATTAGAATAGATCGTGCGAATTAATTAGAATGGATCGTATGAATGAATTTGAATGGATACATTTGTGCGAATGAATTTGAATGGATTCTAATTCATTCGCTAGAACGATCCATTCTAATTCATTCGCACGATCCATTCTAATTTATTCGTACGATCCATTCTAATTCATTCGTATGATCCATTCTAATTCATTTGCACGATCCATTCTAATTCATTTGTACGATCCATTTTAATTCATTCGCATGATCCATTCTAATTCATTCGTACGATCCATTCTAATTCATTTGTACGATTCATTCTAATTCATTTGCACGATCCATTCTAATTCATTCGTACGATCAATTCTAATTCATTTGCACGAATGTATCCATTCTAATTCATTTGTACGATCCATTCTAATTTATTTGTACAATGCGTTCTAATCCATTCGTACGATCCATTCTAATTCATTCCTATGATCCATTCTAATTCATTCGTACGATCCATTCTAATTCATTCGCTCGAATGTATCCATTCTAATTCATTCGTACGATCCATTCTAATTCGTTCATACGATCCATTCTAATTCGTTCATACGAATGTATCCATTCTAATGCATTCGTACGATTCATTCTAATCCATTCTCACGATCCATTCTAATTCATTCGTACAAATGAATTAGAATGGATCGTATGAATGAATAAGAATGGATCGTACGAATGAATTAGAATGGATCGTGAGAATGAATTAGAATGAATCGTACGAATGCATTAGAATGGATACATTCGTGCGAATGAATTAGAATGGATCGTACGAATGAATTAGAATGGATCATACAAATGAATTAGAATAGATCGTATGAATGAATAAGAATGGATCGTACTAATGCATTAGAATGGATACATTCGTGCGAATTAATTAGAATGGATTCATTCTAATTCATTCGCACGATCCATTCTAATTCATTCGTACGATCCATTCTAATTCATTCGCACGATCCATTCTAATCCATTCGTACAATCCATTCTAATCCATTTGTACGATCCATTCTAATCCATTCGTACGATCCATTCTAATTCATTCGCACGATCCATTCTAATTCATTCATACGATTCATTCTAATTTATTCGCTCGAATGTATCCATTCTAATTCATTCGTTCGATCCATCTTAATTCATTCGTACGATCTATTCAAATTCATTCGCATGATCCATTCTAATTCATTCGTACGATCCATTCTAATTCATTCTCATGAATGTAACCTTTCTAATTCATTTGTATGATCCATTCTAATTCATTCGTATGATCCATTCTAATTCATTTGCACGAATGTATCCATTCTAATGCATTCGTACGATTCATTCTAATTCATTCGCATGATCCATTCTAATTCATTCGTACGATCCATTCTTATTCATTCATACGATCCATTCTAATTCATTTGTACGAATGAATTAGAATGGATCGTACGAATGGATTAGAATGGATCGTGCGAATGAATTAGAATGGATACATTCGTACGAACGAATTAGAATGGATCGTATGAAAATTAGAATGGATCGTACGAATGAATTAGAATGGATACATTCGAGCGAATGAATTAGAATGGATCGTAGGAATGAATTAGAATGGATCATAGGAATGAATTAGAATGGATCGTACGAATGGATTAGAACGCATTGTACGAATGAATTAGAATGGATCATACAAATGAATTAGAATGGATATATTCATGCGAATAAATTAGAATGGATCGTACGAATGAATTAGAATAGATCGTGCGAATGAATTAGAATGGATAGTGCGAATGAATTAAAATAGATCGTACGAATGAATTAGAATGGATCCACCGAATGAGTTAGAATGGATCATACGAATGAATTAGAATGGATCGTACGAACGAATTAGAATGAATCGTACGATCCATTCTAATTCATTCGTCCGATCCATTCTAATTCATTCGCACGAATGTATCCATTCTAATTCATTGAATGAATTAGAATGGATCATACGAATGAATTAGAATGGATCATGCGAATGAATTAGAATGGATTGTGCGAATGAATTAGAATGGATACATTCGTGCGAATGAATTTGAATGGAACGTACGAATGAATTTGAATAGATCGTACGAATGAATTAAGATGGATCGAACGAATGAATTAGAATGGATACATTTGAGCGAATGAATTAGAATGGATCGTATGAATAAATTAGAATGGATCGTGCGAATGAATTAGAATGGATCGTACGAATGGATTAGAATAGATCGTACGAATGGATTAGAATGGATCGTGCGAATGAATTAGAATGGATCGTACGAATGAATTAGAATGGATCGTGCGAATGAATTAGAATGAATCCATTCTAATTAATTCGCACGAATGTATCCATTCTAATGCATTCGTACGATCCATTCTTATTCATTCATACGATCCATTCTAATTCATTCGTACGATCCATTCTAATTCATTCGCACGATCCATTCTAATTTATTCGTACGATCCATTCTAATTCATTCGTACGATCTATTATAATTTATTCGCACGAAATTAACCATTCTAATTCATTCGTATGATTCATTCTAATTCGTTCGTACGATATATTCTAATTCATTCATATGATCCATTCTAATTCATTCGTACGATCCATTGTATTTCATTCATACAATCCATTCAGATTCATTCACACAAATGTATCCATTCAAATTCATTCGTACGATCCATTCTAATTAATTCGCACGATCCATTCTAATTCAGTCGTATGAATGTATCCATTTTAATTCATTCGTACAATCCATTCTAATTCATTCGTACGATCTAATTCATTCGTACGATCCATTCTAATTCATTCGTACGATCGATTCTAATTCATTCGCACGATCGATTCTAATTCATTCGTATGATCCATTCTAATTCATTCATACGATCCATTCTAATTCATTCGTACAATGCGTTCTAATCCATTCGTACGATCCATTCTAATTCATTCTCACGAATGTAACTTTTCTAATTCATTCGCACGATCCATTCTAATTCATTCGTACGAACCATTCTAATTCATTCGTACTATCTAATTCATTCGTACGATCCACTCTAATTCATTCGCACGAATGTAACCATTCTAATTCATTCCTACGATCTAGTCTAATTCATTCGCTTGAATGTATCCATTCTAATTCATTAGTTTGATCCATTCTAATTCATTCGTAGGATCCATTCAAATTCATTCGCATGATCCATTCTAATTCATTCGTACGATCCATTCTAATTCATTCTCACGAATGTAACCTTTCTAATTCATTTGTATGATCCATTCTAATTCATTCGTACGATCCATTCTAATTCATTCGCACGAATCCGTTCTAATTCATTCGTACGATTCATTCTAATTCATTCGCACGATAAATTCTAATTCATTTGCACGATCCATTCTAATTCATTCCTATGATCAATTCTAATTCGTTCGTACGATCCATTCTAATTCATTCGCTTGAATGTATCCATTCTAATTCATTCGTACGATCCATTCTAATTCATTCTCACGAATGTAACCTTTCTAATTCATTTGTATGATCCATTCTAATTCATTCGTACGATCCATTCTAATTCATTCGCACAAATGTATCCATTCTAATGCATTCGTATGTTTCATTTTAATTCATTCGCACGATCCATTCTAATTCGTTCGTACGATCCATTCTTATTTATTCATATGATCCATTCTAATTCATTTGTACGAATGAATTAGAATGGATCGTACGAATGGATTAGAATGGATCATGCGAATGAATTAGAATGGATCGTACGAATGAATTAGAATGGATCGTACGAAAGAATTAGAATGGATCGTACGAATGAATTAGAATGGATCGTGCGAATGAATTAGAATGGATCGTACGAATGAATTAGAATAGATACATTGGTGCGAATGAATTAGAACGGATCGTACGAATGAATTAGAATGGATCGTACGAATGAATTAGAATGGATCGTACGAATGAATTACAATAGCTTATACGAATGAATTAGAATGAATCGTACGAATGAATTAGAATGGTTACATTCGTGCGAATGAATTAGAATAGATCGTATGAATGAATTAGAATGGATCGTACGAATAAATAAGAATGGATCGTGCGAATGAATTAGAATGGATCGTACGAATGAATTAGAATGGATCCATCGAATGAGTTAGAATGGATCGTACGAATAAATTAGAATGGACCGTACGAATGAATTAGAATGAATCGTATGATCCATTCTAATTCATTCGTCTGATCCATTCTAATTCATTCGCACGAATGTATCCATTCTAATTCATTCGTACAATCTATTCTAATTCATTCGCACGATCCATTCTAATTCATTCGTATGATCCATTTTAATTCATTCCTATGATCTATTCTAATTCATTCGCTCGAATGTATCCATTCTAATTCATTCGTACAATCCATTCTAATTCATTCGCACGATCCATTCTAATTCATTCGTATGATCCATTCTAATTCATTCGTACGATCCATTCTAATTCATTCGTATGATCCATTCTAACTCATTCACACAAATGTATCCATTCTAATTCATTCGTACGATCCATTCTAAATCATTTGCATGATCAATTCTAATTCATTCGTACGATCCATTCTAATTCATTCGTACGATCCATTCTAATTCATTCGTACGATCCATTCTAATTCATTCGCACCAATGTATCCATTCTAATTCATTCGTACGATCCATTCTAATTCATTCGCACGATCCATTCTAATTCATTCGTACGATCCATTCTAATTCATTCGCACGATCCATTCTAATACATTCGTACGATCCATTCTAATTTATTCGCACGAATGTATCTATTCTAATGCATTCGTATGATCCATTCTAATTCATTCGTACGATCCATTCTAATCCATTTGTACGATCCATTCTAATCCATTCGTACGATCCATTCTAATTCATTCTCACAAATGTAACCTTTCTAATTCATTTGTACGATCCATTCTAATTCATTCGTATGATCCATTCTAATCCATTCGTACGATCCATTCTAATTCATTCGCACGAATGTAACCATTCTAATTCATTCGTACGATCCATTCTAATTCATTCCTACGATCCATTCTAATTCATTCGCATGAATGTATCCATTCTAACTTATTTGCACGATCCATTCTAATTCATTCCTATGATCCATTCTTATTCATTCGTACGATCCATTCTAATTCATTTGCTCGAATGTATCCATTCTAATTCATTCGTACGATCCATTCTAATTCATTCGTATGATCCATTCTAATCCATTCGTACGATCCATTCGAATCGCACAATCCATTCTAATTCATTCGTATGATCCATTCTAATTTATTTGCACTAATATACGATCCATTCTAATTTATTCGCAAGAATATATCCATTCTAATTCATTCGTACAATCCATTCTAATTTATTCGTACAAATGTATCCATTCTAATGAATGGATCGTACGAATGAATTAGAATGGATCGTACGAATGGATTAGAATGGATCGTACGAATGAATTACAATGGATCATACAAATGAATTAGAAAGGTTACATTTGTGAGAATGAATTAGAATCGATCATACGAATGAATTTGAATGGATCGTACGAATGAATTAGATAGGATCGAACGAATAAATTAGAATGGATACATTCGAGCGAATGAATTAGAATAGATCATACGAATGAATTAGAATGGATCGTACGAATGGATTAGAATGGATCGTACGAATGGATTAGAATGGATCGTACGAATGAATTAGAATGGATACATTTGTGAGAATGAATTAGAATGGATACATTTGTGCGAATGAATTATAATAGATTAGAATGGATCGTACGAATGGATTAGAATCCATTCTAATTCATTTGTATGATCCATTCTAATTCATCGCACGATCCATTCTAATTCATTCGCTCGATCCATTAATGAATTAGAATGGATCATACAAATGAATTAGTAAGGTTACATTCGTGAGAATGAATTAGAATGATCGTACGAATGAATTAGAATGGATCATACGAATGAATTTGAATGGATCGTACGAATGAATAAGAATGGAACGTATGAATGAATTAGAATGGATACAATCGAGCAAATGAATTAGAATAGATCGTAGGAATGAATTAGAATGGATCATACGAATGAATTAGAATGGATCGTGCGAATGAATTAGAATGGATTGTACGAATGAATTAGAATGGATACATTCGTGCGAATGAATTAGAATGGATCATACGAATGAATTAGAATGGATCCTACGAATGGATTAGAATGGATCGTACGAATGGATTTGAATGGATCGTACGAATGGATTAGAATGGATCGTAAGAATGAATTAGATTGGATCATGCGAATGAATTTGAATGGATCGTACGAATGAATTAGAATGGATCGAACGAATGAATTAGAATGGATACATTCGAGCGAATGAATTAGAATAGATCGTAGAAATGAATTAGAATGGATCATACGAATGAATTAGAATGGAGTGTGCAAATGAATTAGAATGGATTGTACGAATGAATTAGAATGGATCGTATGAATGCCTTTCTAATTCAGTTGTACGATCCATTCTAATCCATTCATACGATCCATTCTAATCCATTCGTACGATCCATTCTAATTCATTCGCACGATCCATTCTAATTCATTCGTACAAATGTATCCATTCTAATTCATTCGTACAATCCATTCTAATTCATTCGTATGATCCATTCTAATTCATTCGCACAAATGTATCCATTCTAATTCATTCGTACGATCCATTCTAATTCATTCGCACGATCCATTCTAATTCATTCGTACGAGCTATTCTAATTCATTCGCATGATCCATTCTAATTCATTCGTACGATCCATTCTAATTCATTCGTACAATCCATTCTAATTCATTCGTACGATCCATTCTAATTCATTCGCACAATCCAATCTAATTCATTCCTTTGATCCATTCAAATTCATTCGCATGATTCATTCTAATTCATTCGCTCGAATGTATCCATTCTAATTCATTCGTACGATCCATTCTAATTCGTTCATACGATCCATTCTAATTCGTTCGTACGATCCATTCTAATTCGTTCGTACGATCCATTCTAATTCATTTGCACGATCCATTCTAATTCATTCGCACGATCCATTCTATTTCATTCGCACGATCCATTCTAATTCATTCGCACAATCCATTCTAATTCATTCGTACGATCCATTCTAATTCATTCGTACGATCCATTCTTATTCATTCGCTCGAATGTATCCATTCTAATTCATTCGTACGATCCATTCTAATTCGTTCAAACGATCCATTCTAATTCGTTCGTACGATCCATTCTAATTCATTCGCATGAATGTAACCATTCTAATTCATTCGTACGATTCATTCTAATTCATACGCACGATCCATTCTAATTCATTCGAGCGAATGAATTAGAATGGATTGTACGTACGATCCATTCTAATTCATTCGCATGAATGTATCCATTCTAATTCATTTGTACGATCCATTCTAATTCATTCGTACAATGCGTTCTAATCCATTCGTACGATCCATTCTAATTCATTCCTATGATCCATTCTAATTCATTCGTACGATCCAATCTAATTCATTCACTTGAATGTATCCATTCTAATTCATTCGTACAATCCATTCTAATTCATTCGCACGATCCATTCTAATTCATTCGTATGATCCATTCTAATTCATTCCTACGATCTATTCTAATTCATTCGCTCGAATGTATCCATTCTAATTCATTCGTTCGATCCATTCTAATTCATTCGTACGATCCATTCTAATTCATTCGTACGATCCTTTGTATTTCATTCGCACGAATGTAACCATTCTAATTCATTCGTACGATCTATTCTAATTTATTCCTACGATCCATTCTAATTCATTCGCACGAATATATCCATTCTAATTCATTTGCACAATCCATTCTAATTCATTCCAACGATCCATTCTAATTCATTCGCACGATCCATTCTAATTCATTCGTACGATCCATTCTAATTCATTCGCACGATCCATTCTAATTCATTCGTACGATCCATTTTAATTCATTCGCACGAATATATCCATTCTAATGCATTCGTACGATCCATTGTAATCCATTCGTATGATCCATTCTAATCCATTCTAATTCATTCGTACGATCCATTCTAATTCGTTCATATGATCCATTCTAATTCGTTCGTACGATCCATTCTAATTCGTTCGTACGATCCATTCTAATTCATTCGCATGATCTATTCTAATTCATTCGTACGATCCATTCTAATTCATTCATTCGATCCATTCTAATTCATTCGCTCGAATGTATCAATTCTAATTCATTCGTTCGATCCATTCTAATTCATTCGTACGATCCATTCAAATTCATTCTCACAAATGTAACCTTTCTAATTCATTTGTACGATCCATTCTAATTCATTCGTACAATCTATTCTAATTCATTTGTACGATCCATTCTTATTCATTCGTACGATCCATTCAAATTCATTCGCATGATACATTATAATTCATTCGTACGATCCATTCAAATTCATTCTCACGAATGTAACCTTTCTAATTTATTTGTATGATCCATTCTAACTCATTCGCACGATCTATTCTAATTCATTCGCACGATCCATTCTAATTTATTCGTCCGGTCCATTCTAATTCATTCGCACAAATGTATCCATTCTAATTCATTCGTACGATCCATTCAAATTCATTCGCACGATCCATTCTAATTCATTCGTACGATCCATTCAAATTCATTCGCACGATCCATTCTAATTCATTCGTATGATTCATTCAAATTCATTCGTATGATCCATTCTAATTCATTCGCACGAATGTAACCATTCTAATTCATTCGTACGATCCATTCTAATTAGAATAGATCATACGAATGAATTAGAATGGATAAATTCGAGCGAATGAATTAGAATGGATCGTACGAATGAATTAGAATGGATCATAGGAATGAATTAGAATGGATCGTGCAAATCAATTAGAATGGATACATTCGTGCGAATGAATTAGAATGAATTGTGCGAATGAATTAGAATGGATCGTACGAATGAATTAGATCGTACGAATGAATTAGAATGGATCATACGAATGAATTAGATCGTACGAATGAATTAGAATGGATCGTACGAATGAATTAAAATGGATACATTCATACGACTGAACTAGAAAAGATCGTGCGAATTAATTAGAATGGATCGTATGAATGAATTTGAATGGATACATTTCTGCGAATGAATCTGAATGGATTGTATGAATGAATTACAATGGATCGTACGAATGAATTAGAATGGATCGTATGAATGAATGAATTAGAATGGATCGTACGAACGAATTAGAATGGATCGTTTGAACGAATTAGAATGGATCGTACGAATGAATTAGAATGGATATATTCGAGCGAATGAATTAGAATGGATCGTACGAATGAATTAGAATGGATCATTGGAATGAATTAGAATGGATCGTATGAACGAATTAGAATGGATCGTACGAATGAATTAGAATGGATACATTCAAGCGAATGAATTAGAATGGATTGTACGAATGAATTAGAATGGATCGTACGAATGAATTAGAATGGATCGTGCGAATGAATTAGAATGGATCGTGCGAATGAAATAGAATGGATTGTGCGAATGAATTAGAATGGATCGTGCGAATAAATTAGAATGGATCGTACGAACGAATTAGAATGGATCGTACGAACGAATTAGAATGGATCGTATGAACGAATTAGAATGGATCGTACGAATGAATTAGAATGGATACATTCGAGCGAATGAATTAGAATGGATCGTACGAATGAATTAGAATGGATCAAACGAATGAATTAGATTGGATTGTGCGAATGAATTAGAATGGATCGTACGAATGAATTAGAATGGATTGTACGAATGAATTAGAATGGATCGTACGAATGAATTAGAATGGATCATGCGAATGAATTGGAATAGATCGTACGAATGAATTAGAATGGATCGTACGAATGAATTAGAATGGATCGTGCGAATGAATTAGAATGGGTCGTACGAATGAATTAGAATGGATACATTTGTGCGAATGAATTAGAATGGATCGTACGAATGAATTAGAATGGATTGTACGAATGAATTAGAATGGATACATTTGTACGAATGAATTAGAATGGATCGTGCGAATGAATTAGAATGGATCGTATGAATGAATTAGAATGGATCGTACGAATGGATTAGAATGGATCGTACGAATGGATTAGAATGGATCGTACAAATGAATTAGAAAGCCATTCGTACGATCCATTCTAATTTATTCGTACAATCCATTCTGATTCATTCGCACGATCCATTCTAATTCATTCGTATGATCCATTCTAATTCATTTGTACGATCCATTTTAATTCATTTGTACAAATGAATTAGAATGGATCGTATGAATGAATAAGAATGGATCGTACGAATGAATTAGAATAGATACATTCGAGCAAATGAATTAGAATGGATACATTCGTGCGAATGAATTAGAATGGATCGTACGAATGGATTAGAATGGATCGTACGAATGGATTAGAATGGATCGTATGAATGGATTAGAATGGATCGTACGAATGAATTAGAATGGATCATACAAATGTATTAGAAAGGTTACATTCGTAAGAATGAATTAGAATGGATCGTACGACGTACGAATGAATTAGAATGGATCGTACGAATGGATTTGAATGGATCATACGAATGGATTAGAATGGATCGTACGAATGGATTAGAATAGATCATACGAATGAATTAGAAAGGTTACATTTGTGTGAATGAATTAGAATGGATCGTACGAACGAATTAGAATGGATCGTTTGAATGAATTAGAATGGATCGTACGAATGAATTAGAATGGATACATTCGTGCGAATGAATTAGAATGGATCGTACGAATGAATTAGAATGGATCATTGGAATGAATTGGAATGGATCGTATGAACGAATTAGAATGGATCGTACGAATGAATTAGAATGGATACATTCGAGCGAATGAATTAGAATGGATCGTACGAATGAATTAGAATGGATCATACGAATGAATTAGAATGGATACATTCGAGCGAATGAATTAGAATAGATCGTGCGAATGAATTAGAATGGATCATGTTGGGGGTAGACAGAAACCACATATCTTGGGTAGCATTGCAAACGCATCTGAGATAAGAGTTCTCGAGGGAGTCCGTCCAAAAAGCTCGCCCTCCCAGCCCATCAGGAGCCCGCCCCCCCCACAGGGAGCTGGATGGACACTTGGTATCTGAGTGCAGCTCGCCTCTCCCAACCCCTCAGGAGCTCGCCCCACAGGGAGCTGGATGGACACCTTGTATCTGAGTGCAGCTCGCCTCTCCCAACCCCTCAGGAGCCCCCCCCACAGGGAGCTGGATGGACACTTTGTATATGAGTGCAGCTCGCCTCTCCCAACCCCTCAGGAGCTCGCCCCACAGGGAGCTGGATGGACACCTTGTATCTGAGTGCAGCTCGCCTCTCCCAACCCCTCAGGAGCTCGCCCCACAGGGAGCTGGATGGACACCTTGTATCTGAGTGCAGCTCGCAGGAGTTCGCTCCCCCGTGCTCACCAAATCACCTTGACAGGGAGCGAGATCCACATTAGGCTGAAAGGGCCCAGGCCAAGAGCACTCTTAAGAGCTCGCCTGAGCTCGATGGAGCTCGCCTGAGATCGCCCAGAAGCTCGCTCAGGAGCTCGCCTGAGCTCGACGGAGCTCGCCCGAGATCGCCCAGAAGCTCGCTCAGGAGCTCGCCCCGTAGCTCGCCAAGCTCACCCAGGAGCTCGCCTAAGCTCGCTCAGGAGCTCGCCCCGGAGTTCGCCAAGCCCGCGCGAGAACTCGCTGGCAGTGATAGCGGGAGTTAGACCGTCATGCATAACGAAGACACCGGCATCGCGAACGCCCCTAGCTCGCGCAGGAGCTCGCCCCTAGCTCGCTCAGGAGCTCGCCCAAGCTCGCCAGAATTCCCCAGTTTATCGAGGAGGTTGCTCCCGCGAGGTCCGACTCTTGATAGATGTGGAAGAGAAGGCGGAGCAATAGAGGGCGAGCTCACCTTAGCTCCCCGTCGGAGGTCGCCCACAATGTATGAGGAGATGCCAGGTGGCAAAACCCCACGGAAGCTACGTGGACAAACGTGGTCCACGGAAGCTCGCTCGAATCAGTTCGAGACCTCCCAGACTTGAACATTCCAGAATGGCCACCTGGCCACGACAAGAAAGATTCCCTCCCCCACTCAAACCGCCTGGCAGGCCTGACGACAGAATGTCAGGGCGCGAGTACCAAGGACTGTCAGACCCACGCGAGCCAGAACGTGGGGGGTCTAGAAGGCGCCGGAAGAATCTCCACGTGTCGGGCCACGGTAGGCCGCCGATTGCTATAAATGCTCACCCCCAGGCTCCATAGTACAGGTTCGAAATCCCTTTTCCTTCCTCTTTGGTCCATTACAGCTCGCCGTTGTGCCACTGTGACTGACTTGAGCGTCGGAGGGTCTGCGCTCCGGAGGGAGCCAGCCGTTCTCACGTTCTCTTTTCTTTGTCTTGCAGGCAGCCCGCACGGACCAGCGAAAAATCCCCCGAACATTTGGCGCCGTCTGTGGGATCTTCGACTGGTTCCTGCGAGAACGCCCACGACCGCGCGGTTGAGCGCAGTTCGCTCTCGTAACCTCAAGGATGGCTCTGGCGACAAGGGGACGCAGGCGACCGAGGACTCGTGCCAGATCTGCGCGCAGCGAGCCTCCGGTCGAGACCCCTCAGCCCCAGGTCCCGCTCAGCGACCAACTCTTGTTGGAGATGTTGGCCACCCAGCGGGCGATGATGGAGGAGCTGACACGATTGCGTCAGGCTCCGGCGGCCAGCCGACGATCTGGGCCGGCGAAGACGGTGTCTCCGGTGCGACCACCGGCGTCAACATCGCGACCGCCCACGGTCGCTCCGGTGCGGCAGGTTTCCCAACCGGAACCCCCAGTCGGGAGAGCGGCTGTACGCGGGGTGCCGGAAACCCCGCTCACAAGGTTGCAGAAGCTAGTCACCCAGCGATCTAGCAACCAGGCGACCTCGCGCGCGACCATTCCCTGCCGCCGTAGCCGGAGCGCCGATTCTGAGGGGTCGGAGGCAAGATCTCTAGAGCGGGATCGCGACCCACGCCATCGGCGACGAGGGAAAGAGCCCGCGGTGGAAATATCTTCAGGAGCTCGAGAGGCAACGGCCTCCCACAGACCAACAGACGCGCCGAAGGAATCCGTGGGTGGACAGCAAGGAGCCCGCCGAGCGGTTGCCCCCGAGGGTCGCCGCGGGGTGGGGCCGACCTCGCCACAAGGGAGCGTACGAGACCGCCTAGGACCTGCGCAGCCGCCTCTGGGAGTTCTCCCCGGGCGCTGGCGGCGACCTAGTGCGACAGTAGATTTACTTGAAGACCTTGCCGCCCACGGAGGTAGCTCGCCTTTCACCAGCGAGGTCCACCAAGGGGGTTTTCCGCACCACTGGACCCCCCCGAAGTTTGTATTGTTCGACGGGTCGCAGGATCCCGTTGACCATCTCTTGGCTTACAGAAAGCTTCTGTTTTTCCAGGACCAAGACCACGTCTTGTGCCGAGCATTCCCGAGCAGTTTGACCGGCTCGGCATTGAACTGGTTCCACAAGTTGCCGCCCGGCACGATCCCCGACTTTCCAACTCTCTCTAGGCTATTCCTGGAGCAGTATCGCTGCAATAGGCAGCCCCCGAAGAGAATCGAGTCTCTGTTTACTTTAACTATGGGAGCTCGCGAGACGCTCCGGTGCTTCGCAACGCGATTCCGGAGCGCCTACCTCGCTCTGGAAGACGCGGCGGGCCAAGATCGTACCGTGGTGAGCGCTTTCAGAAGCGCCCTCCCCGAGGGTTGCAAGCTTCATGACGCTCTAGTGATCAAGGACCCTCGCACGATGGTCGAACTATTTGCCCTGGTCCAGCAACACATCAAGCTCGAAGACGCTGTGCTAGACCGAAAGGGAAAGGCAGTCGAGCAGCGACCTCCTCCGGCCCCGCGACCGCTCGTCGTCAAGGCCGTGGAGAGAAGGGAGGTGCCCCTGGCGGTGGCTTTGCCTGGACCGCCCGCTGTTCCTGCTGAACAGCCCGCTGAAGCCCCCACGGCTGTCGCTGGAAGGCCGGCGAACTGGCGCCTGCCTCCAGGACCCGGGGAGCGGGATTTCACCGTGCTGACCCACTCGCCAGGACAAATCTTCCATCAGATTCGGAATGAACCTTTCTTCCAGTACCCGCCACCCCTACAGGTCGGAGAGCCTGGCTCTACCGACAACTCGCGGCGGTGCGCCTTTCATCGAAGCCCTGGGCATCACACTAACAGATGCCGGGCTCTCAAGAACCACCTCGAGGACTTGGTCACCCAGGGCCACTTGAATCAGTTTATTTCGCCTCCAAGGAGGTTCGAGGTAGTACCGACACGGGCCCCTCGGGAGGGAGATCGCCTGGGGCCCGCTGAGCCCGCCCTGCCTCCGCCTCCCGCGGAAGGACCGGCGATCTGCCATACCATTAGCGGGCGGCTGTGCGGCCCGAGATCCAGTAATGAAGCCCGCCGACGAGTCAGGGAGATAGAGCGGGCACAAAAGGTATTTTCCGTCTCGCTAACTCCTACTTTACTTCAAGCACCAAGGGTGGAAGCCCGCGATTTTCTCTGGTTTTCGGAAGATGACATGACTGGGGTCGTTACGCCCCACAATGACCCCCTCGTCATACGCCTGATGATGGCTAACATCGAGGTGAGGCGAGCTCTGGTTGATCCGGGGAGCGCCGTGGACATCCTTTTTCTGTCGGCCTACCTGCGAATGGGGTTGAGACTCGCCGACCTGTCTCCCTCGACGAGCTCCCTCAGTGGGTTCACCGGAGAGGTCGCCAGAGTGGCAGGGGAGATAACCCTTACGGTGACCGCTGGCCCAGAGGCTCGCCAAGTCCGCTTCGCGGTAGTGGATGGAAGTTCCGCATTTAACGCCATCCTTGGGCGGCCTTGGCTAAGGCAAATGAATGCGGTAGCTTCACCCAACCATCAGGCCCTCAAATTCCCGACCGCGAGCGGGGTCGTAGTAATTCGGGGTGATCAGGTAGCCGCTACCCGATGCGAGCAGGATGTCCTTCACCTCAGGGACATGGAGGTCGCCGAGGCCAAGAGGCCCGCACCCTCCTAGCAATTACCGCCCGCTACGAGCGAGCTATTGGGGAGCCCGCTGGAGGCCTCCTCGCTTAAGTCCCCTACTCCACCCCCGGGTGGGAGCGGTGTGGACCTTAAGTTGGAGGAGGGAGGTCGCCCGACAACCCCCAAGAGAGGAAGTTTTCCAATTGCCGAACCACTTCAAGAGGTCGACATTGGCGGCAAGGAAGGGCCAGGAGTTGTTAGCCTCGGGACCTCGCTAGCCAAGGGCGAGGTCCTGGCCATAACCAACTTGCTCAGGGAATACCGTGACGTATTCGCCTGGAGCTTCGCGGTCATGCCAGGGATTGACCCGGAGGTCGCCTGTCATCGTCTGCACACCATGAAGGAGTTCCCGCCGGTCAAGCAGAAAGCTCGGCACATACCTGCTGCAAAGTCCATTGCAGTGGCGGCAGAGATAGACAAGCTGGAGCGAGCCGGCTTCATCCGCGAGGCGCACTTCCCCGAGTGGATCTCCAATATCGTGGCGGTGCCAAAGAAGAGCGGAGCGGTCAGGGTGTGCATCGACTTCTCCGACCTCAACAAGGCATGCCCGAAGGATGGATTTCCTCTTCCGAGAATAGGCGCACTGGTCGACGCAGCTATCGGGTTCCAGGCCCTGTCCTTCATGGATGGATATTCTGGGTATAACCAGATACCTCTCCACGCCGACGATCAGGAGAAGACCGCCTTCTACTCCGGAGCGGGCTACCAGAAGTTGTACTGCTATCGAGTGATGCCGTTCGGACTTAAGAATGCTGGAGCGACCTACCAAAGGCTAGTCACTCAGATGTTCAAAGATCAGATCGGCAGAAACGTCGAAGTTTATGTAGACGACCTCCTGGTGAAGAGTCGGGAGAGGGAGGGGCATGTTGCCGATCTCCGCGAAACCTTCGAGGTACTGAGAAAGTACCAAATGAGGCTAAACCCGGCGAAGTGCGCATTCGGGGTGACGTCGGGGAAATTCCTCGGGTACCTGGTCACCCACAGGGGGATCGAGGCCGACCCTGGGCAGATCCGAGCACTTGTCGAGATGCCCGCGCCGAGGACCCGGCAGGAAGTCCAGAGGCTGAGCGGGCGAATCGCCGCGCTCAATCGGTTCATCTCCAAATCCTCAGACAACTGCCGACCTCTTTTCGAGCTGCTACGAAAAGGAGCAAGCATTTGTTGGGATGAGAAGTGCGAGCACGCCTTCCAAAAGATCAAGGACTACCTGGCGAGCCCACCGATCTTAGCGGCACCCAAAGAGGGCGCCGAACTCGGCGTGTACCTTGCGGTCACTGAGAATGCGGTGAGCGGGGTCCTGGTTGTGGAAGAAGCAAAGGTGGAGCGGCCTGTCTACTTTGTAAGCCACACGATGCTTCCCGCCGAGCTCCGGTATCGACCAATCGAGAAGGTCGCATTGGCCTTGGTCCTTACCGCGAGAAAGCTCCACCCCTACTTCTCGGCGCACCCTGTCAGGGTCATCACAGAGCACCCTCTAAAGAGCGCGCTCTCCAGGCCCTCAGTAGCCGGCAGGCTCTACCGTTGGTCCGCCGAGCTCGCCGCCTACGGCTTGGAGTATGTCCCTCGAGTTGCGGTCAAAGGACAGGCGCTCGCCGATTTCTTGGCGGACTTCCCCATAGAAGAACCGGTCCAGTACCGGGAGGATGAGCCAACTGAGGCACACCCTGGGAAGGCGAGGTTCTTGGACAATCAAGGCGGGCATCCTCTAACTAAGCGTTCAGAGGAGGCAGGCTGGGAATTATTCGTCGATGGATCCTCCAACGCTTTGGGGGCTGGGATCGGGGTCGCACTGATCGCCCAGTCGGTACTTCTGGAAAAGTCAGTCCGACTGGATTTCGCCGCTACCAACAATGAGGCGGAATATGAGGCGCTGCTGGCCGGCCTGGAGCTCGCCAAAGAGGTAGGCGCCAAACGCCTGAAGGTCTTTAGCGATTCCCAGCTAATTGTTTGCCAAGTCAATGGGGAGTACGCCTCTCGGGACGCACGAATGGCGGGCTACGTGGATCTGGTGAAGCACAAGGCCGCGGAGTTCGAAAAGATTTCCTTCGAGCAAATTCCGCGAGCCGATAATAGGCGAGCTGATGCTTTGGCAAACGCCGCCTCTTTGCTGGGAACATCAGAGGCTCGCCAGATTCTCATCGAAGTCCAAAGTCAGTCTCGGCTCCAACTGATGGAGCCCGCTGTTAACCAAGTCTCCGCCAACGTACCACTCAGCGGGTGGACCGCCCCCATTTTTCGCTTTCTCCAGAAGGGCGAGCTACCAGAGGATAGAGAGGAAGCCCGGCGAGTGGAGAAATGCGCTGGGCGCTATCTCATTCGCTGGGATCGCCTTTTTCGAAGATCCTTTGGCGGGCCAAGTCTCCGTTGCGTCGAGAGCCCGGAAACCGAAGAAGTTCTAAAGTGCATTCACTCTGGCGAGCTGGGAAACCACGCTGGTGGGCGGTCTCTTGCTGCGAAAGTACGAAGGCAAGGATACTGGTGGCCCACTCTGGAGCAAGACGCTTTGAAGGTCGCCCAGAGGTGCATCCAGTGCCAGAAGCACGCCACCACGAACCATATGCCCGCAGAAGAACTGCATCCTCTGGCGAGCCCCTGGCCTTTCCAGCAATGGGGGTTGGACATTGTGGGATCTTTCCCTGTGTCTACCCGACAGAAGAAATTCATCTTAGTAGCTACGGACTACTTCACCAAATGGGTGGAAGCGGTCCCGCTAGCTAAGATTGGTGAGAAGCAAGTCAAAGACTTCCTTTGGAAGAATATTTTCTGTCGCTTTGGGCTACCCCGAGTGCTCATCACCGACAATGGTCGCCAGTTCGACAATCGCTTGATCAGAAGCTTTTGCATCGAATACAGGGTCGACCTAAGGTTCTCGTCTCCGAGGTACCCTCAAAGCAACGGGCAGGCCGAAGCAACGAACCGAGTAATCCTAGATAACCTCAAGAAAAGGTTGGAAGGAAAGAAAGGACTATGGGAGCAGGAGCTCGACGGCGTGCTGTGGGCCTATCGTACCACTCCACGTCGCTCGACCGGCGAATCGCCTTTCAGCCTGACTTACGGGTGTGAAGCCGTGCTGCCCATCGAAGCCGAGCTGCCAACAGAAAGAAAGCTTGCTGCAGGTGAGGTCGATAACGACGTTCTGCTCGCCGACTCCCTAGACCAGCTCGAAGAAAGACGAGAGCGCGCCAATCTACATCTCGCTGGGTACCGACAAGAAATGAAGCGCGCCTATGACAAAAGAGTCCGCCATCGGGCATTCAAAGCCGGGGACATGGTGATGAGAAAGGTGTTCGCAAACACGCAGGAGCCTAATGCAGGGAAGCTCGCGGCGAACTGGGAGGGTCCCTACATAATACACGAAGCGCGTGGCTCGGGGGCTTACCAGTTGATGACCGCTGAAGGCGATTTGTTAGAGCGGCCTTGGAATGCTTTGCACCTTCGCAAGTTCTATGCCTAAGTGAATTTTTGTAAATTATCGTTAGAGGTTATGAATGAATGACGGGATTTTCCACAAAGAATTCCACCCGGAAGCTCGCTGCACCAAGAGCTCGCTTGATCTACAAAGCAGTCCGCCGTTGTGCGGACTTAAAGCAAGACCGGGATCCTCAGAGGCAGCCAGTGGGCGACCTTGAGCTTCCCGGGGCAGTCCGCCGTTGTGCGGACTTAAAGCAAGACCGGGATCCTCAGAGGCAGCCAGTGGGCGACCTTGAGCTTCTCGGGGCAGTCCGCCGTTGTGCGGACTTAAAGCAAGACCGGGATCCTCAGAGGCAGCCAGTGGGCGACCTTGAGCTTCCCGGGGCAGTCCGCCGTTGTGCGGACTTAAAGCAAGACCGGGATCCTCAGAGGCAGCCAGTGGGCGACCTTGAGCTTCTCGGGGCAGTCCGCCGTTGTGCGGACTTAAAGCAAGACCGGGATCCTCAGAGGCAGCCAGTGGGCGACCTTGAGCTTCCCGGGGCAGTCCGCCGTTGTGCGGACTTAAAGCTAGACCGGGATCCTCAGAGGCAGCCAGTGGGCGACCTTGAGCTTCCCGGGGAAGTCCGCTGCCCAAGAGGAATCTAAGCCTAACTAGGATCCTTCGCGTTCACCTGCCATGAACGGAAGCATCCTGGCGTTGGCGTACCCCTCGAAGGGCGAGCCCGCCGAACAGGACCATCGAGAGAAATTAACCGGGCAGGGGGCAGCTAGCACTTATTAGTTTTCTTTTAAAATAAAATTGGTTTAAGTCTCTGAGTGTAGGGAAGTTTTTGAAGTCTTTTGGTTTGCTTAAACGTTTTCCGGGCTCAGAGACTGTCGAGTTTTTGCGAGCATGCCGAGTTTTTCGTATTGCATATGTTTTAAAAATAAAAAGATTGAATCGAATTAGCTGCCTCGCCCGGGGTATCGCTCTCGAGGTCGCTGCGAACTCCCAAAGCGGACTCATAAAAGGCACATAGAAAGAAAGAAACACAAAGTCGAGCTTAAAAAGATAAAAATTTTATTGATAGACGAGAATTACAAAAACAGTTGCAAAGCTGCGAGCTCAAGGCTTGCTTGTCTCCGCCCCACTGTCGTCTCCTCGGCGCCGCTTCTTCGACCTTTCGGTCTTGTATTTCTCCACAGCGGCCAGGGCGCCTTTCTTGAGGAGATCGTCCAGTTGAGTTTGGAGGCGGTCTTGCTGAGCCCGAAGGCCGTTGGCGTGCGTCTCCTTCAAGGCAGCGATCTCCGTCTTCAGAGCAGCAACCTCGCCTTGAAGTTGAGCCGCCTCCCGCTGCGCGACCTCCCGGGCGGACACAGCTTCGTCTCGCTCCGCCTTGGCCTTGAAGAGGGCGGTAGCGGACAGGCCTTTGGCTACCTCGGCCATGGCGAGGCCTGACGCCAGGGTTTTGACCCTGCGGTGCAGTGCCTCTGACTCCGCCTTCAGCTCCTCGGAGCCCTTGGCTAGCTGGAGCTCGTGGATGTGCTCGTCCACCTTGCGCTCAGACCCCCGAAGGGAATCATCGAACAAAGCGGCCAGCGCCTTCCCGGCCCCAGCGACCTCCGCGGCCAGCGCCTGGCTCTGCTTCTCCGCCTGCATAAGAAAGGTGAAGAGGTTAGCAAGAATTGAGACTAAAATTTACCCAGACAGGTGCGGAGCGTACCTCGGCCAGGCGCTCGCTTATAGAAGCGAAGGGAGCTCGCGCGAAAACGTTGCGGCCCAGCAGCTGCCGCACGTAGTGGGGCGCCCTCCCTTCCTCCACAGAGGAACCCGCGCTGGGACCGCCGGGAGCTCCGGAAAGAAGGGGCACGCCGGGAGGAGTGGGGGCTATCACCTCCCCCGGGCGAGCTCCGGCTCCTGGCGGGCTCGGAGGGTCCGCCGTGGCCCCCTTGGCCTCCGACTCCGAGCTGAAGGACTCGGAATCGGAGCCAATGTCTACGAAACTCGGGGACCTGTAGACCAGGTCCCCTAAGCCCTGCTGGGAGCCCGCTCCCTCCTGGCCCTCTGCAGGAGGCAAGGTCGGAGGGGCGGGGGCAGGAGCGGCCTCCGGTGTAAAGGCCGCGGGAGGAGGAGCCGACACCGGCAAGGAGGTCGCAGCGACGGCGTCTGATTCGCCCTGCTGGATCCCTGCCCCGTCGGCGGGAGATGGCGGCTCCTGCCCGCTTGACCCCGCCCCTGGTACGAGAGCTGATGGAGTCGCGGGCTTCTCCACTTGGGCGGAAGCAGAAGGCTCCGCCTGGGAAGGCTGAGGAGCGGGCTCTTCCTCCTCGGGGCCTGAGGCCTCTTCCGCAGAGTCCGTCCAGCTGGGCTCCGAGTCCAAGCCCGCCTCCTCCAGCGCTTTCTGCCGTTGCGCCGCCTGGACGTTAGAAGGCGCGGGCCCCGCACGCTTGGCCTTCTTCTTCCCGCGCGCCTCCATCTCCGGCGTCATCACTGCTACACGAAGCGGCACGGTCAGATCGCCCAGAAAGTAGCCCATTAAAATTTGAGCCATCCCGGATTCGACTTCCGCCATGGTTAGCGGGAGGTCGATGTTCGGGTCATCGGGCTCGACCATTTGGATCTTTCGGCGGACTATGGGAGTTGGGGCAGTGGGCTGACCTGGGCCGGCGTCCGGGCGAGGAGGTGGCGGGGGAGCGGAGGCTTCACCCTGGCGGAGCATCTCTAGGGTGTCGGGGTCGTCGAAGCGGATGGGCGAGGCCCGCCTCCGTACCACCTTCTTGCGGGGGTTGCCTCCGGAGCTCCCTGCCCCCTTGCTGGCCCCTTTAGAGGGAGGAGGGGCGTTCTGCATCGGCGGAATAGCGCCGACCTCCTCCTCTTTCTTCTTCCGGACCACTTTCTGCTTCAGCAGAATAGCGCCGGTCTTCCCGTCCTTCAGCTGGAAGGCGAAGTCGGGAGCGGTGATCTTCTCCGGAGTCCGCCCGCCGAGGTAGTGGAGGATCGCATCGTCCAGAGATCGCTCCCGGTCGGGAGCGATGCACTTCTTCTTCCCCGCCTTGTAGAAGGAGATCTCCCGGAAGACCGCCGTCGGGGGAACCCCGGGGTGAGCCGGGATTCCGCTGTGCCGCCCGCGCCAGTCGCCGACCGCCACGAAAGGATAGTCCTTCCAGTGGCGGTCCTTGCTCTCGATGGTGGAAAAGGGGAGCACCTCGCCAGGCCGCCCGGCGAGGTAGAAGTAGCCGCAGCCCGCGGTGCTGAAGACCGGTGAGGGTTTGAGGAGCCACTTTTTGAGCAAGTAGCTCAGTGGTATCCTCGCCTTCAGAGCGGTCTCCAGCTGGGACAGCCCGTAGAGTATCCCCCAGGAGTTTCCTGAGAGTTGGGCGGGGCAAAGCCCCGTCAACTCCAGGAGCTCCCCGGCGAGATGACTCAGGGGGAACCGCAGCCCGGACCACAGCAGCCCGACAGAAGCTACTGTGCCCTGGGGCGGCCTCCCCGAGAGTGGCATCTCGGTGACGAGGATCTCCCGAGGGAGATCGATCGCCGCCCGGATACTGTCCCCGACAGGCACCCCGACGGGGTTTTGCAGCCAGACCACCGCCCTTTCGGTGGCGGGCTCAGCGGCCTGGGCGGCAGCAGCAGCGGCAGCAACAGCAGCAGCAACGTCAGCAGCGGAAGCCATGAGAGCAGAAGGGCTAAAGCGAGCTGAAAGCACTAGAAGCAAAGGGAGAAGGGAGAGCTGTTTTCACGCAGCAGTAAAAATTGCCCCCCATCCCCTATTTAAAGGCGAGCGAGAGACAGGTGAATCGATCCGCATTTAATGCCCAAGCGCGCTCGGCGAGGCGACGTGACGGCGATCAAAGCGACAGCTCGCTTCTCTCAAATCGTCGAGCGCCACGTGGACCACGCGTGGAAAAAGCTGCGCCGGCGCCAGCACTGTCCTTTATTGACAGAGAAAGGGACAAATGAGGAGGAGACACGCGTCTCGCGCCGATCGGGGTCTCATGATGAGATTCGCTGTATCAGCGTTGAGCCTCGCGCCGCAGTTAAGGTGAAGCGACCGTTGGAGATTCGGTGCGATACCCAAGTCACAAGATCGCCCGCGGCAGGCGCCCCAAGCTCGCCCGAAGCAGACCCTGACCGCGTGTGACAAGCTCGCACCGGAAGGAGATCGCTCGTGGCTGACGCTCGTGGCCCGCCCGGCGTTTTTGAAAAGTACTGAGAGTCAAAACTCTCGATGTAGACCGCTCGCGGCAGGTGCCCGCAGCTCGCCCGAGGTAGACCCTGGCCGCGTGTGACAAGCTCGCACCGGAAGGAGATCGCTCGTGGCTGACGCTCGTGGCCCGCCCGGCGTTTTTGAAAAGTACTGAGAGTCAAAACTCTCGATGCAGACCGCCCACGGCAGGCGCCCAAGCTTGCCCGAAGCTGACCCTGACCGCACGTGAGGAGCTCGCATCGCAGGAGATCGCTCATGGCTGATGCTCGTGGCCCGCCCAGCGTTTGTGAAATACTGGCAGTCAAAGTTCTCGGCGCAGGCCGCCATCGCTACTATCTCCGCCCCGCAAGAAAACTGTTACGACAGACATTGATATCAGGCACATTGCCGGGGATAGGAGTTCGCTAAGACTCCTGAGCAAGCATCGAGTTTCCTCGATCACTCCCTCAGGAGGGGGTAATGTTGGGGGTAGACAGAAACCACATATCTTGGGTAGCATTGCAAACGCATCTGAGATAAGAATTCTCGAGGGAGTCCGTCCAAAAAGCTTGCCCTCCCAGCCCATCAGGAGCCCGCCCCCCCCACAGGGAGCTGGATGGACACTTGGTATCTGAGTGCAGCTCGCCTCTCCCAACCCCTCAGGAGCTTGCCCCACAGGGAGCTGGATGGACACCTTGTATCTGAGTGCAGCTCGCCTCTCCCAACCCCTCAGGAGCCCCCCCCACAGGGAGCTGGATGGACACTTTGTATCTGAGTGCAGCTCGCCTCTCCCAACCCCTCAGGAGCTCGCCCCACAGGGAGCTGGATGGACACCTTGTATCTGAGTGCAGCTCGCCTCTCCCAACCCCTCAGGAGCTCGCCCCACAGGGAGCTGGATGGACACCTTGTATCTGAGTGCAGCTCGCAGGAGTTCGCTCCCCCGTGCTCACCAAATCACCTTGACAGGGAGTGAGATCCACATTAGGCTGAAAGGGCCCAGGCCAAGAGCACTCTTAAGAGCTCGCCTGAGCTCGATGGAGCTCGCCTGAGATCGCCCAGAAGCTCGCTCAGGAGCTCGCCTGAGCTCGACGGAGCTCGCCCGAGATCGCCCAGAAGCTCGCTCAGGAGCTCGCCCCGTAGCTCGCCAAGCTCACCCAGGAGCTCGCCTAAGCTCGCTCAGGAGCTCGCCCCGGAGTTCGCCAAGCCCGCGCGAGAACTCGCTGGCAGTGATAGCGGGAGTTAGACCGTCATGCATAACGAAGACACCGGCATCGCGAACGCCCCTAGCTCGCGCAGGAGCTCGCCCTTAGCTCGCTCAGGAGCTCGCCCAAGCTCGCCAGAATTCCCCAGTTTATCGAGGAGGTTGCTCCCGCGAGGTCCGACTCTTGATAGATGTGGAAGAGAAGGCGGAGCAATAGAGGGCGAGCTCACCTTAGCTCCCCGTCGGAGGTCGCCCACAATGTATGAGGAGATGCCAGGTGGCAAAACCCCACGGAAGCTACGTGGACAAACGTGGTCCACGGAAGCTCGCTCGAATCAGTTCGAGACCTCCCAGACTTGAACATTCCAGAATGGCCACCTGGCCACGACAAGAAAGATTCCCTCCCCCACTCAAACCGCCTGGCAGGCCTGACGACAGAATGTCAGGGCGCGAGTACCAAGGACTGTCAGACCCACGCGAGCCAGAACGTGGGGGGTCTAGAAGGCGCCGGAAGAATCTCCACGTGTCGGGCCACGGTAGGCCGCCGATTGCTATAAATGCTCACCCCCAGGCTCCATAGTACAGGTTCGAAATCCCTTTTCCTTCCTCTTTGGTCCATTACAGCTCGCCGTTGTGCCACTGTGACTGACTTGAGCGTCGGAGGGTCTGCGCTCCGGAGGGAGCCAGCCGTTCTCACGTTCTCTTTTCTTTGTCTTGCAGGCAGCCCGCACGGACCAGCGAAAAATCCCCCGAACAGATCATACGAATGAATTAGAATGGATCGTACGAATGAATTAGAATGGATCGTATGTACGAATTAGAATGGATCATATGAATGAATTAGAATGGATACATTCGAGCGAATGAATTAGAATGGATCGTACGAATGAATTAGAATAGATCATAGGAATGAATTAGAATGGATCATGCAAATGAATTAGAATGGATCGTGCGAATGAATTAGAATGGATCGTACGAATGAATTAGAATAGATCGTACGAATGAATTAGAATGGATCGTGCGAATGAACTAGAATGGGTCGTACGAATGAATTAGAATGAATTAGAATGGATCGTGCGAATGAATTAGAATGGATCGTACGAATGAATTAGAATGGATCGTATGAATGAATTAGAATGGATACATTTATGCGAATGAATAAGAATGGATCATGCGAATGAATTAGAATGGATACATTCGTACAAATGAATTAGAATAGATCGTGCGAATGAATTAGAATGGATCGTACGAATGAATTAGAATGGATACATTTGTGCGAATGAATTAGAATGGATCGTACGAATGAATTAGAATGAATCATACGAATGAATTAGAATGGATCATACAAATGAATTAGAATAGTTCGTACGAATGAATTTGAATGGATACATTTGTGCGAATGAATTAGAATGGATCGTACGAACAAATTATTCTAGATCATACGAATAAATTAGAATGGATACATTCATACGAATGAATTAGAATGGATCGTACGAATAAATTAGAATGGATCGTACAAATGAATTAGAATGGATACATTCGAGCGAATGAATTAGAATAGATCGTAGGAATGAATTAGAATGGATCGTACGAATGAATTAGAATGGATCGTGCGAATGAATTAGAATGGATCGTACGAATGAATTAGAATGGATACATTCGAGCGAATGAATTAGAATGGATCGTACGAATGAATTAGAATGGATCATAGGAATGAATTAGAATGGATCGTGCAAATGATTTAGAATGGACACCTTTGTGCATATGAATTAGAATGGATCGAACGAATGAATTAGAATGGATCGTATTAATGAATTAGAATGGATCGTACGAATGAATTAGAATGGATACATTCGTGCGAATGAATTAGAATGGATCGTGCGAATCAATTAGACTGGATCGTGCGAATGAATAAGAATGGATCATACGAATGAATTAGAATGTATCGTACGAATTAATTAGAGTGGATATATTCATGCGAATGAATTAGAATGGATTGTATGAATGAATTAGAATGGATCGTACGAATGAATTAGAATGGTTACATTCGTGCGAATGAAATTGAATGGATCGTACGAATGGATTAGAATGGATCGTACGAATGGATTAGAATGGATCGTACGAATGAATTAGAATGGATCGTACAAATGAATTAGAAAGGTTACATTTGTGAGAATGAATTAGAATGGATCGTACGAATGAATTAGAATGGATCGTACGAATGAATTAGAATGGATACATTCGTGCGAATGAATTAGAATGGATCGTACAAATGAATTAGAATGGATCATACGAATGAATTAGAATGGATCGTGAATCGTACGTCCATTCCTACGATCCATTCTAATTCATTCGTACGATCCATTCTAATTTATTTGTACGATCCATTCTAATTCATTCGCTCGAATGTATCCATTCTAATTCATTCGTACGATCCATTCTAATCCATTCATATGATCCATTCTAATCCATTCATACGATCCATTCTAATTCATTCGTACGATCCATTCTAATTCATTCACACAAATGTATCCATTCTAATTCATTCGTACGATCCATTCTAATTCATTCTTACGATCTATTCCAATTCATTCGCTCGAATGTATCCATTCTAATTCATTCGTTCGATCCATTCTAATTCATTCGTACGATCCATTCAAATTCATTCGCATGATCCATTCTAATTCATTCGTACTATCCATTCTAATTCATTCTCACGAATGTAACCTTTCTAATTCATTTGTATGATCCATTCTAATTCATTCGAACGATCCATTCTAATCCATTCGTACGATCCATTCTAATCCATTCGTACGATCCATTCTAATCCATTCGTACGATCCATTCTAATTCATTCTCACAAATGTAACCTTTCTAATTCATTTGTACGATCCATTCTAATTCACTCGTACGATCCATTCTAATTCATTCGTACGATCCATTCTAATTCATTCGCTCGAATGTATCCATTCTAATTCATTCATACGATCCATTCTAATTCATTCGTACGATCCATTCTAATTCATTCTCACGAATATAACCTTTCTAATTCATTCGTACGATGCAATCTAATTCATTCGCATGAATATATCCATTCTAATTCATTCGTACGATCCATTCTAATTCATTCGTACAATCCATTCTAATTCATTCGCATGATCCATTCTAATTCATTCGTACGATTCATTCTAATGCATTCGTACGATCCATTCTAATTCATTCACACGATCCATTCTAATTCATTCGCACAAATGTATCCATTCTAATTCATTCATTCGATCCATTCTAATTCATTCGTACGATCCATTCAAATTCATTCGCACGATCCATTCTAATTCATTCGTACGATCCATTGTAATTCATTCGTACGATCCATTCTAATTCATTCGTACGATCCATTCTCATTCATTCCTACGATCTATTCTAATTCATTCGCTCGAATGTATCCATTCTAATTCATTCGTACGATCCATTCTAATTCATTCGTATGATCCAGTCTAATTCATTCCTACGATCCATTCTAATTCATTCACACGAATGTATCCATTCTAATTCATTTGCACGATCCATTCTAATTCATTCCTATGATCCATTCTAATTCATTCGTACGATCCATTCTAATTCATTCGCTCGTACTAATGCATTAGAATGGATCGTACGAATGAATTAGAATGAATTATACGATCCATTCTAATTCATTCGTCCGATCCATTCTAATTCATTTGTACGATCCATTCTAATTCATTCACACGAATGTATCCATTCTAATTCATTCGTATGATCAATTCTAATTCATTCGTACGATCCATTCTAATTTATTTGTACGAGCGAATGAATTAGAATGAATCGTGCGAATGAATTAGAATGGATCGTATGAATAAATTAGAATGGATCGTACTAATGAATTAAAATGGATACATTTGTGCGAATGAATTAGAATGGATCATACGATTGAATTAGAATGGATCGTAAGAATGAATTAGAATGGATCATGCGAATGAATTTGAATGGATCGTACGAATGAATTAGAATGGATCGAACGAATGAATTAGAATGGATACATTCGAGCGAATGAATTAGAATAGATCGTAGGAATAAATTAGAATGGATCATACGAATGAATTAGAATGGATAGTGCGAATGAATTAGAATGGATTGTACGAATGAATTAGAATGGATACATTCGTGCGAATGAATTAGAATGGATCGGACGAATGAATTAGAATGGATCGTACGAATGCATTAGAATGGATCGTACGAATGAATTAGAACGGATACATTCGAGCGAATGAATTAGAATGGATCGTGCGATGAATTAGAATGGATCATACAAATGAATAAGAATGGATTCTAATCCATTCGTACGATCCATTCTAATCTATTCTAATTCATTCGCACAAATGTATCCATTCTAATTCATTCGCACGAATGTAACCTTTCTAATTCATTTGTATGATCCATTCAAATTCATTCGTACGAATGAATAGAATGGATCGTACGAATGAATCGTACGAACGAATTAGGATGGACCGTACGAATGAATTAGAATGGATCGTACGAATGAATTAGAATGGATCGTCCAAATGAATTAGAAAGGTTTCATTTGTGCGAATGAATTAGAATGGATCGTACGAATGCATTAGAATGGATCGTACGAATGAATTAGAATGGATACATTCGAGCGAATGAATTAGAATGGATCGTGCGATGAATTAGAATGGATCATACAAATGAATTAGAATGGATTCGAATCCATTCGTACGATCCATTCTAATCTATTCTAATTCATTCGCACAAATGTATCCATTCTAATTCATTCTCACAAATGTAACCTTTCTAATTCATTTGTATGATCCATTCTAATTCATTCGTACGATCCATTCTAATCCATTCGTACGATCCATTCTAATTCATTCTCATAAATGTAACCTTTCTAATTCATTTGTACGATCCATTCTAATTCATTCGTACGATCCAGTATAATACATTCGTACGATCCATTCTAATCCATTCGTACGATCCATTCTAATTCATTCGCACGAATGTAACCATTCTAATTCATTCGTACGATCCATTCTAATTCATTCCTACGATCCATTCTAATTCATTCGCACGAATGTATCCATTCTAATTCATTTGCACGATCCATTCTAATTCATTCCTATGATCCATTCTAATTCATTCGTTCGATCCATTCTAATTCATTCGCTCGAATGTATCCATTCTAATTCATTCGTACGATCCATTCTAATTCATTCGTACGATCCATTCTAGTTCATTCTCACGAATCTAACCTTTCTAATTCATTTGTATGATCCATTCTAATCCATTCGTACGATCGATTCTAATCCATTCGTACGATCCATTCTAATCCATTCGTACGATCCATTCTAATTCATTCGCATGAATTAGAATGGATCGCACGAATGAATTAGAATGGATCGTACGAATGAATTAGAATGGATCGTGCGAATGAATTAGAATGGATCGTACGAATGAATTAGAATGGATACATTTGTGCGAATGAGTTAGAATGGATCATACGAATGAATTAGAATGGATCGTACGAATGAATTAGAATGGATCATACAAATGAATTAGAATGGATCGTGCGAATGAATTAGAATGGATTGTACGAATGAATTAGAATGGATACATTCGAGCGAATGAATTAGAATAGATCGTATGAATGAATTAGAATGGATCATACGAATGAATTAGAATGGATCATGCGAATGAATTAGAATGGATTGTACGAATGAATTAGAATGGATACATTCGTGCAAATGAATTAGAATGGATCGGACGAATGAATTAGAATGGATCGTACGATTCATTCTAATTCATCTGTATGATCCATTCTAATGCATTCGTACGATTCATTCTAATTCATTCGCACGATCCATTCTAATTCATTCGTACGATCCATTCTTATTCATTCATACGATCCATTCTAATTCATTCGTACGATCCATTCTAATTCATTCGTACGATCCATTCTAATTCATTCGTATGATCCATTCTAACTCATTCGGTGGATCCATTCTAATTCATTCGTACGATCCATTCTAATTCATTCGCACTATCCATTCTAATTTATTCGTACGATCCATTCTAGTTCATTCCTATGATCCATTCTAATTCATTCGCACGAATGTATCCATTCTAATTCATTTGCACGATCCATTCTAATTCATTCCTATGATCCATTCTAATTCATTCGTACGATCCATTCTAATTAATTCGCTCGAATCTATCCATTCTAATTCATTCGCACGATCCATTCTAATTCATTCGTACGATCCATTCTAATTCACTCGTATGATCCATTCTAATTTATTCGTTCAAATATATCCATTCTAATTCATTCGTACGATCCATTCTAATTCATTCGCACGATCCATTCTAATTCATTCGTACGATCCATTCTAATTCATTCGTATGATCAATTCTAATTCATTCGTACAATCCATTCTAATTCAGTCATATGAATGCATCATACGAATGAATTAGAATGGATCATAGGAATGAATTAGAATGGATCATGCAAATAAATTAGAATGGATACATTCGTGCGAATGAATTAGAATGGATCGTAGGAATGAATTAGAATGAATCGTACGAATGAATTAGAATGGTTACATTCGTGCGAATGAATTAGAATGGATCGTACAAATGAATTAGAAAGGTTACATTTGTGAGAATGAATTAGAATGGATCGTACGAATGTATTAGACTGGATCGTACGAATGGATTAGAATGGATTGTATGGATCGTACGAATGGATTAGAATGGATCGTACGAATGGATTAGAACGCATTGTACGAATGAATTAGAATGGATCGTACGAATGAATTAGAATGGATATATTCGTGCGAATGAATTAGAATGGATTGTACGTATGAATTAGAATGGATCATGCGAATGAACTAGAATGGATACATACATTCATGCGAATGATATAGAATGGATCGTATGAATGAGTTAGAATGGATCGTATGAATGAATTAGAATGGATTGCATGAATGAATTAGAATGGATCATACGAATGAATTGGAATGGATCGTACGAATGAATTAGAATGGATACATTCATGCAAATGAATTAGAATGGATCGTACGAATGAATTAGAATGGATCATACGAATGAATTAGAATGGATCGTGCGAATGAATTAGAATGGATCGTGCGAATGAATTAGAATGGATACATTCATACAAATGAATTAGAATGGATCGTGCGAATCATTTAGAATGGATCGTACGAATGAATTAGAATGAATCATACGAATGAATTAGAATACATCATGTGAATGAATTAGAATGGATCGTACATTTGAATTAGATTGGATTGTGCGAATGAATTAGAATGGATACATTCGTGCGAATGAATTAGAATAGATCGTATGAATGAATTAGAATGTATCGTACGAATGAATTAGAATGGATACATTTGTACGAATGAATTAGAATGGATCGTACGAATGAATTAGAATGGGTCGTACGAATGAATTAGAATGGATAGTGCGAATGAATTAGAATGGATCGTACGAATGAATTAGAATAGATTGTACGAATGAATTAGAATAGATTGTGCGAATGAATTAGAATGGATCGTACGAAAGAATTAGAATGGATCGTACGAATAAATTAGAATGGATCATACGAATGAATTAGAATAGATCGTGTGAATGAATTAGAATGGATCGTACGAATGAATTAGAATGGATACATTTGTGCGATAAATAAGAATGGAGCGTACGAATGAATTAGAATGGAGCGTACGAATGAACTAGAATGGATACATTCGTGCGAATGAATTAGAATGGATCATATGAAAGAATTAGAATAGATCGTGCGAATGAATTAGAATGGATCGTATGAACGAATTAGAATGGATCGTACGAACGAATTAGAATGGATCATATGAACGAATTAGAATGGATCGTACGAAAGAATTTGAATGGATACATTCGTACAATCCATTCTAATTCATTCGCATGATCCATTCTTATTCATTCGTACGATCCATTCAAATTCATTCGTACGATCCATTCTTATTCATTCGTACGATCCATTCAAATTCATTCGCATGATCCATTCTAATTCATTTGTATGATCCATTCTAATTCATTCGTACGATCCATTGTAATCCATTCGTACGATCCATTCTAATTCATTCGTACGATCCATTCTAATTCATTCTCACAAATGTAACCTTTCTAATTCATTTGTACGATCCATTCTAATTCATTCGTACGATCCATTCTAATCCATTCGTACGATCCATTCTTATCCATTCGTACGATCCATTCTAATTCATTCGCACGAATGTAACCATTCTAATTCATTCGTACGATCCATTCTAATTCATTCCTACGCTCCATTCTAATTCATTCGCACGAATGTATCCATTCTAATTCATTTGCACGATCCATTCTAATTCATTCCTATGATCCATTCTAATTCATTCGTACGATCCATTCTAATTCATTCGCTCGAATGTATCCATTCTAATTCATTCATACGATCCATTCTAATTCGTTCATACGATCCATTATAATTCGTTCGTACGATCCATTCTAATTCGTTCGTACGATCCATTCTAATTCATTCGCACGATCCATTCTAATTCATTTGTACGATCCATTTTAATTCATTTGCATAATCCATTTTAATTCATTCGTATGATACATTCGTGCGAATGAATTAGAATGGATCGTACGAATGAATTAGAATAGATCGTACGAATGAATTTGAATAGATCGTGAGAATAAATTAGAATGGATCATACGAATGAATTAGAATAGATATATTCATGCGAATGAATTAGAATGGATCGTACGAATGAATTAAAATGGATACATTTGTGCGAATGCATTAGAATGGATCATACGATTGAATTAGAATGAATCATGCGAATGAATTAGAATGGATCGTACGAATGGATTAGAATGGATCATAGGAATGAATTAGAATGGATCGTGCAAATGAATTAGAATGGATACATTCGTGCGAATGAATTAGAATGGATCGTAGGAATGAAATTGATTGGATCGTACGAATGGATTAGAATGGATCGTACGAATGGATTAGAATGGATCGTACGAATGGATTAGAAAGGTTACATTTCTGAGAATGAATTAGAATGGATCGTACGAATGGATTAGAATGGATCGTACGAATAAATTAGAATGGATACATGCGAATGAATTAGAATGGATCGTGCGAATGAATTAGGATGGATTATACGAATGAATTAGAATGGATCGTACGAATGAATTAGAATGGTTACATTCGTGCGAATGAATTAGAAAGGATCGTACGAATGAATTAGAATGGATCGTGCGAATGAATTAGAATTGATCATACGAATGAATTAGAGTGGATCGTACGAATGGATTAGTACGAATGAATTAAAATGGATTAGAATGGATCGTACGAATGAAATAGAATGGATCGTACGAATGGATTAGAATGGATCGTATGAATGGATTAGAACGCATTGTACGAATGAATTAGAATAGATATATTTGTACGAATTAATTAGAATGGATCGTACGAATGGATTAGAATGGATCGGGCAAATAAATTAGAATGGATCGTACGAATGAATTAGAAATATTGTACGAATGAATTAGAATGGATCATACTATTGAATTAGAATGGTTACATTCATGCGAATGAATTAGAATGGATCGTACAAATAGATTAGAATGGATCGTACGAATGAATTAGAATGGATCGAACGAATGAATTAGAATGGATCGTACGAACGAATTAGAATGGATCGTATGAACGAATTAGAATGGATCGTACGAATGAATTAGAATGGATACATTCGTGCGAATGAATTAGAATGGATCATACGAATAAATTAGAATGGATCGTACGAATGAATTAGAATGGATTGTGCGAGTGAATTAGAATGGATCGTATGAATGAATTAGAATGGTTACATTCGTGCGAATGAATTAGAGTGGATCGTACGAATGCTTTAGAATGGATCGTACGAATGGATTAGAATGGATCGTACGAATGTATTAGATTAGATACATTCGTGCGAATGAATTAGAATGGATCGTAGGAATGAATTAGAATGGATCGTACGAATGAACTAGAATGGATACATTCGTGCGAATGAATTAGAATGGATCATATGAAAGAATTAGAATTGATCGTGCGAATGAATTAGAAAGGATCGTACGAATGAATTAGAATGGATCGAACGAATGAATTAGAATGGATACATTCGAGCGAATGAATTAGAATAGTTCGTAGGAATTAATTAGAATGGATCGTATAAATGAATTAGAAAGGTTACATTTGTGCGAATGAATTAGAATGGATCGTATGAATGAATAAAAATGGATCGTACGAATGAATTAGAATGGATCGTGCGAATGAAATAGAATGAATCGTACGAATGCATTAGAATGGATCGTACGAATGAATTAGAATGGATACATTTGTGCGAATGAATTGGAATGGATCGTGCGAATGAATTAGAATGGATCGTACGAATGAATTAGAATGGATATATTTATGCGAATGAATTAGAATGAATCGTACGAATGGATTAGAATGTATCGTACGAATAAATAAGAATGGATAGTACAAATGAATAAGAAAGGTTACATTTGTGAGAATGAATTAGAATGGATCGTACGAATGAATTAGAATGGATCGTACGAACGAATTAGAATGGATCGTACGAATGAATTAGAATGGATCGTACGAATGAATTAGAATGGATCATATGAATGAATTTGATTGGTTACATTCGTGCGAATGAATTAGAATGGATCGTACGAATGGATTAGAATGGATCGTACGAATGAATTAGAATGGATACATTCGAGCGAATGAATTAGAATAGATCATAGGAATGAATTAGAATGGATCGTACAAATGAATTAGAAAGGTTACATTTGTGCGAATGAATTAGAATGGATCGTATGAATGAATAAGAATGGATCGTATGAACGAATTAGAATGGATCGTGCGAATGAATTAGAATGAATCGTACGAATGCATTAGAATGGATCGTACGAATGAATTAGAACGGATACATTCGTGCGAATGAATTAGAATGGATCTAAGGAATGAATTAGAATGGATCGTACGAATGAATTAGAATGGTTACATTCGTGCGAATGAATTAGAATGGATCGTACAAATGGTTTAGAATGGATCGTATGAATGGATTAGAATGGATCGTACGAATGAATTAGAATGGATCGTACAAATGAATTAGAAAGGTTACATTTGTGAGAATGAATTAGAATGGATCGTACGAATGAATTAGAATGGATCGTACGAACGAATTAGAATGGATCGTACGAATGAATTAGAATGGATCATATGAATGAATTAGAATGGTTACATTCGTACGAATGAATTAGAATGGATCGTACGAATGGATTAGAATGGATCGTACGAATGGATTAGAACGCATTGTACGAATGAATTAGAATAGATATATTTGTACGAATGAATTAGAATGGATCGTATGAATGAATTAGAATGGATCGTACGAATGAATTAGAATGGATCGAACGAATGAATTAGAATGGATACATTCGAGCGAATGAATTAGAATAGATCGTAGGAATGAATTAGAATGGATCATACGAATGAATTAGAATGGATCGTGCGAATGAATTAGAATGGATTGTACGAATGAATTAGAATGGATACATTCGAGCGAATGAATTAGAATGGATCGTACAAATGAATTAGAATGGATCATAGGAATGAATTAGAATGGATCGTACGAATGGATTAGAACGCATTGTACGAATGAATTAGAATGGATTGTACAAATGAATTAGAATGGATACATTCGTGCGAATGAATTAGAATGGATCGTATGAATGAATTAGAATGGATCGTGCGAATGAATTAGAATGGATAGTGCGAATGAATTCGAATGGATTATACGAATGAATTAGAATGGATCCACCGAATGAGTTAGAATGGATCATACGAATGAATTAGAATGGATGGTACGAACGAATTAGAATGAATCGTACGATCCATTCTAATTCATTCGTCCGATCCATTCTAATTCATTCGCACGAATGTATCCATTCTAATTTATTCGTACAATCCATTCTAATTCATTCGCACGATCCATTCTAATTCACTCGTATGATCCATTCTAATTCATTCCTACGATCTATTCTAATTCATTCGCTCGAATGTATCCATTCTAATTTATTCGTTCGATCCATTCTAATCCATTCGTACGATCCATTCTAATTCATTCCTATGATCCATTCTAATTCATTCGTACGATCCATTCTAATTCATTCGCTCGAATGTATCCATTCTAATTTATTCGTATGATCCATTCTAATTCATTCATACGATCCATTCTAATCCATTCGTACGATCCATTCTAATTCATTCGTACAATGCGTTCTAATCCATTCGTATGATCCATTCTAATCCTTTCGTACGATCCATTCTAATTCATTCGCACGAATGTAACCATTCTAATTCATTCGTACGATCCATTCTAATTCATTCCTACGATCCATTCTAAGTCATTTGCACGAATGTATCCATTCTAATTCATTTGCAAGATCCATTCTAATTCATTCCTATGATCCATTCTAATTCATTCGTACGATCCATTCTAATTCATTCGCACGAATGTAACCATTCTAATTCATTCGTAGGATCTATTCTAATTCATTCCTACGATCCATTCTAATTCATTCGCACGAATGTATCCATTCTAATTCATTTGAACGATCCATTCTAATCATTCCTATGATCCATTCTAATTTATTTGTACGATCCATTCTAATTCATTCGCTCGAATGTATCCATTCTAATTCATTCGTACGATCCATTCTAATCCATTCGTACGATCCATTCTAATCCATTCATACGATCCATTCTAATTCATTCGTACGATCCATTCTAATTCATTCGCACAAATGTATCCATTCTAATTCATTCGTACGATCCATTCTAATTCATTCCTACGTTCTATTCTAATTCATTCGCTCGAATGTATCCATTCTAATTCATTCGTTCGATCCATTCTAATGCATTCGTATGATTCATTCTAATTTATTCGCACGATCCATTCTAATTCATTCGTACGATCCATTCTTATTCATTCATACGATCCATTCTAATTCATTCGCACAATCCTTTCTAATTCATTCGTACGATCCATTCTAATTCATTCGTATGATCCATTCTAACTCATTCGGTGGATCCATTCTAATTCATTCATACGATCCATTCTAATTCATTCGCACGAATGTATCCATTCTAATTCATTCGTACGATCCATTCTAATTCATTCGTACGATTCATTCTAATTCATTCGCACGATCCATTCTAATTTATTCCTACGATCTATTCTAATTTAATCGCTTGAATGTATCCATTCTAATTCATTCGTTCGATCCATTCTAATTCATTCGTACGATCCATTCAATTTCATTCGCATGATCCATTCTAATTCATTCGTACGATCCATTCATAATCATTCTCACGAATGTAACCTTTCTAATTCATTTGTATGATCCATTCTAATTCATTCATACGATCCATTCTAATTCATTCGCACGAATCCGTTCTAATTCATTCGTACGATTCATTCTAATTCATTCGCACGATCCATTCTAATTCATTTGCACGATCCATTCTAATTCATTCCTATGATCCATTCTAATTCGTTCGTACGATCTATTCTAATTCATTCGCTCGAATGTATCCATTCTAATTCATTCGTACTATCCATTCTAATTCATTCGTACGATCCATTCTAATTCGTTCGTACGATCCATTCTAATTCGTTCGTACGATTCATTCTAATTCATTCATACGATCCATTCTAATGCATTCGTACGATTCATTCTAACTCATTCGCACGATCCATTCTAATTCATTTGTATGATCCATTCTAATTCATTCCTACGATCTATTCTAATTCATTCGCTCGAATGTGACCTTTCTAATTCATTCGACCGATCCATTCTAATTCATTCGCACGAATGTAACCTTTCTAATTCATTCGTACGATCCATTCTTATTCATTCATACGATCCATTCTAATTCATTCGTACGATCCATTCTAATTCATTCTCACAAATGTAACCTTTCTAATTCATTTGTACGATCCATTCTAATTCATTCGCACAAATGTATCGATTCTAATTCATTCGTACAATGCGTTCTAATCCATTCGTACGATCCATTCTAATCCATTTGTACGCTCCATTCTAATTCATTCACACGAATGTAACCATTCTAATTCATTCATATGATCCATTCTAATTCATTCGTACGATCTATTCTAATTCATTCGTATGATCCATTCTAATTCATTCGTACGATCCATTCTAATTCATTCGCATGATCCATTCTAATTCATTCTAATTCATTCGTACGATCCATTCTAATTCATTCGCTCGAATATATCCATTCTAATTCATTCGTACGATCCATTCTAATTCGTTCATACGATCCATTCTAATTCGTTCGCACGATCTATTCTAATTCATTCGCATGATCCATTCTAATTCATTCGTACGATCCATTCTAATTCATTCGTACAATCCATTCAAATTCATTCATACGATGCAATCTAGTTCATTCGCACAAATGTATCTATTCTAATTTATTCGTACAATACGTTCTAATCCATTCGTACGATCCATTCTAATCCATTCGTATGATCCATTCTAATTCATTCGCACGAATGTAACCATTCTAATTCATTCATATGATCCATTCTAATTCATTCGCACGATCCATTCTAATTCATTCCTATGATCCATTCTAATTCATTCGTACGATCCATTCTAATTCATTCGCTCGAATGTATCCATTCTAATTCATTCGTGCGATCCATTCTAATTCGTTCATACGATCCATTCTAATTCGTTCGTACTATCCATTCTAATTCTTTCGTACGATGCATTCTAATTCATTCGTACGATCCATTCTAATTCATTCGCACGATCCATTCTAATTCATTCGCACGATCTATTCTAATTCGTTCATACGATCCATTCTAATTCGTTCGTACGATCCATTCTAATTCGTTCGTACGATCCATTCTAATTCGTTCGTACGATCCATTCTAATTCGTTCGTACGATCCATTCTAATTCATTCGTACGATCCATTCTAATTCATTCGCACGATCCATTCTAATTCATTCGTATGATCCATTCTAATTCATTCCTATGATCTATTCTAATTCATTCGCTCGAATGTATGTATTCTAATTCATTCGTTCGATCCATTCTAATTCATTCGTACGATCCATTCAAATTCATTCGCATGATCCATTCTAATTCATTCGTACTATCCATTCTAATTCATTCGTATGATCCATTCTAATGCATTCGTACGATCCATTCTAATCCATTCGTATGATCCATTCTAATTCATTCGTACGATCTTTTCTAATTCATTCGCATGATCCATTCTAATTCATTCGTACGATCCACTCTAATTCATTCGTACAATCCATTCAAATTTATTCGTACGATGCAATCTAATGCATTCGCACGAATATATCCATTCTAATTCATTCGTACGATCCTTTCTAATTCATTCGCACGATCCATTCTAATTTATTCGTATGATCCATTCTAATTCATTCCTACGATCTATTCTAATTCATTCGCTCGAATGTATCGATTCTAATTTATTCGTACAATCCATTCTAATTCATTCGCACGATCTATTCTAATTCATTCGTACGATCCATTCTAATTCATTCGTATGATCAATTCTAATTCATTCGCACGATCCATTCTAATTCATTCTCACGAATGTAACATTTCTAATTCATTCGTACGATTCATTCTAATCCATTCGTACGATCCATTCTAATCCATTCGTACGATCCATTCTAATTCATTCGTACGATCCATTCTAATTCATTCTCACAAATGTAACCTTTCTAATTCATTTGTACGATCCATTCTAATTCTTTCGTACGATCCATTCTAATCCATTCGTACGATCCATTCTAATCCATTCGTACGATCCATTCTAATTCATTTGCACGAATGTAACCATTCTAATTCATTCGTACGATCCATTCTAATTCATTCGTACAATCCATTCTAATTCATTCGCACGAATGTATCCATTCTAATTCATTTGCACGATCCATTCTAATTCATTCCTATGATCCATTCTAATTCATTTGTACGATCCATTCTAATTTATTCGCTCGAATGTATCCATTCTAATTCATTCGTACGATCCATTCTAATTCGTTCATACGATCCATTCTAATTCGTTCGTACGATCTATTCTAATTCATTCGTACGATCCATTCTAATCCTTTCGTATGATCCATTCTAATTCATTCGTACAAATGTATCTAGTCTAATTCATTCGTACAATGCGTTCTAATCCATTCGTACGATCCATTCTGATCCATTCGTACAATCCATTCTAATTCATTCGTATGATCCATTCTAATTCATTCGTACGATCCATTCTAATTCATTTGCATGAATATATCCATTCTAATTTATTCGTATGATCCATTCTAATTCATTCCTACGATCCATTATAATTCATTCGCACGAATGTATCCATTCTAATTCATTTGCACGATCCATTCTATTTCATTCCTATGATCTATTCTAATTCATTCGCACGAATGTATCCATTCTAATTCATTCGTACGATCCATTCTAATTCATTCGCATGATCCATTTTAACTCATTCGATGGATCCATTCTAATTCATTCGTACGATCCATTCTAATTCATTCGCACGATCCATTCTAATTTATTCGTACGATCCATTCTAATTCATTCGTACGATCTATTCTAATTCATTCGCATGATCCAATCTAATTCATTCGTACGATCCATTCTAATTCATTCATACGATCCATTCTAATTCATTCGTACGATCCATTCTAATTCATTTGCATGAATGTATCCATTCTAATTCATTCGTACGATCCATTCCAATTCATTCGTATGATCCATTCTAATTCATTCATGCAATCCATTCTAATTCATTCATACGATCCATTCTAACTCAATTATACGATCCATTCTAATTCATTCGCATGATACATTCGTGAGAATGAATTAGAATGGATCATACGAATAAATTAGAATGGATACATTCGTGCGAATGAATTAGAATGGATCGTACAAATGAATTAGAATGGATCGTACGAATGAATTAGAATGGATCATGCGAATGAATTAGAATGGTTTGTACGAATGAATTAGAATGGATACATTTGTACGAATGAATTAGAATGGATTGTGCGAATGAATTAGAATGGATCGTACGAATTGATTAGAATGGATCGTACGAATGAATTAGAATGGATCGTACGAACGAATTAGAATGGTTACATTCATACGAATGAATTAGAATGGATCGTACGAATGGATTAGAATGGATCGTACGAATGGATTAGAATGGATCGTACGAATGAATTAGAATGGATCGTACAAATGAATTAGAAAGGTTACATTTGTGAGAATGAATTAGAATGGATCGTACGAATGGATTAGAATGGATCGTACGAATGGATTAGAATGGATCATACAAATGAATTAGAAAGGTTACATTCGTGAGAATGAATTAGAATGGATCGTGCGAATGAATTAGAATTGATCATACGAATGAATTAGAATGGATCGTACGAATGAATTAGATTGCATCGTATGATCCATTCTAATTCATTCGTACGATCCATTCTAATTCATTCGTATGATCAATTCTAATTCATTCGCACGATCCATTCTAATTCATTCGTACGACCCATTCTAATTCATTCGCACGAATGTAACCATTCTAATTCATTCGTACGATCCATTCTAATTCATTCGTACGAATGTAACGTTTCTAATTCGTTCGTACGATCCATTATAATTCATTCGTACGATCCATTCTAATTCATTCCTACGATCCATTCTAATTCATTCGCTCGAATGTATCCATTCTAATTCATTCGTACGCTCCATTCTAATCCATTCGTACGATCCATTCTAATTCATTCGTACAATCCATTCTAATTCATTCTCACAAATGTAACCTTTCTAATTCATTTGTACGATCCATTCTAATTCATTCGTACGATCCATTCTAATTCGTTCGTACGATCCATTCTAATTCGTTCGCACGATCCATTCTAATTCATTCGCACGATCCATTCTAATTCATCGCACAAATGTATACATTCTAATTTATTCATACGATCCATTCAAATTTAATCGTATGATCCATTCTAATTCATTCGCACAAATATATCAATTTTAATTCATTCGTACGATCCATTCTAATTTATTCATACGATCCATTCTAATTCATTCGCACGATCCATTCTAATTCATTCGTACGATCCATTCTAATTCATTCGCATGAATATATCTATTCTAATTCATTCGTATGATCCATTCTAATTTATTTGCACGATCTATTCTAATTCAATCGTACGATCCATTCTAATTCATTCATACGATCCATTCTAATTCATTCGCACGAATGTATCATACGAATGAATTAGAATGGATCATACGAATGAATTAAAATGGATCGTACGAATGAATTAGAATGGATCGTACAAATGAATTAGAAAGGTTACATTTGTGAGAATGAATTAGAATGGATCGTACGAATGAATTAGAATGGATCGTACGAATGGATTAGAATGGATCGAGCGAATGAATTAGAATGGATCATACAAATGAATTAGAAAGGTTACATTCGTAAGAATGAATTGGAATGGATCCATTCGTACAATCCATTCTAATTCATTCGTATGATCCATTCTAATTCATTCGTACGATCCATTCTAATTCATTTGCATGAATATATCCATTCTAATTTATTCGTATGATCCATTCTAATTCATTCCTACGATCCATTATAATTCATTCGCACGAATGTATCCATTCTAATTCATTTGCACGATCCATTCTATTTCATTCCTATGATCTATTCTAATTCATTCGCACGAATGTATCCATTCTAATTCATTCGTACGATCCATTCTAATTCATTCGCATGATCCATTTTAACTCATTCGATGGATCCATTCTAATTCATTCGTACGATCCATTCTAATTCATTCGCACGATCCATTCTAATTTATTCGTACGATCCATTCTAATTCATTCGTACGATCTATTCTAATTCATTCGCATGATCCAATCTAATTCATTCGTACGATCCATTCTAATTCATTCATACGATCCATTCTAATTCATTCGTACGATCCATTCTAATTCATTTGCATGAATGTATCCATTCTAATTCATTCGTACGATCCATTCCAATTCATTCGTATGATCCATTCTAATTCATTCATGCAATCCATTCTAATTCATTCATACGATCCATTCTAACTCAATTATACGATCCATTCTAATTCATTCGCATGATACATTCGTGAGAATGAATTAGAATGGATCATACGAATAAATTAGAATGGATACATTCGTGCGAATGAATTAGAATGGATCGTACAAATGAATTAGAATGGATCGTACGAATGAATTAGAATGGATCATGCGAATGAATTAGAATGGTTTGTACGAATGAATTAGAATGGATACATTTGTACGAATGAATTAGAATGGATTGTGCGAATGAATTAGAATGGATCGTACGAATTGATTAGAATGGATCGTACGAATGAATTAGAATGGATCGTACGAACGAATTAGAATGGTTACATTCATACGAATGAATTAGAATGGATCGTACGAATGGATTAGAATGGATCGTACGAATGGATTAGAATGGATCGTACGAATGAATTAGAATGGATCGTACAAATGAATTAGAAAGGTTACATTTGTGAGAATGAATTAGAATGGATCGTACGAATGGATTAGAATGGATCGTACGAATGGATTAGAATGGATCATACAAATGAATTAGAAAGGTTACATTCGTGAGAATGAATTAGAATGGATCGTGCGAATGAATTAGAATTGATCATACGAATGAATTAGAATGGATCGTACGAATGAATTAGATTGCATCGTATGATCCATTCTAATTCATTCGTACGATCCATTCTAATTCATTCGTATGATCAATTCTAATTCATTCGCACGATCCATTCTAATTCATTCGTACGACCCATTCTAATTCATTCGCACGAATGTAACCATTCTAATTCATTCGTACGATCCATTCTAATTCATTCGTACGAATGTAACGTTTCTAATTCGTTCGTACGATCCATTATAATTCATTCGTACGATCCATTCTAATTCATTCGCTCGAATGTATCCATTCTAATTCATTCGTACGCTCCATTCTAATCCATTCGTACGATCCATTCTAATTCATTCGTACAATCCATTCTAATTCATTCTCACAAATGTAACCTTTCTAATTCATTTGTACGATCCATTCTAATTCATTCGTACGATCCATTCTAATTCGTTCGTACGATCCATTCTAATTCGTTCGCACGATCCATTCTAATTCATTCGCACGATCCATTCTAATTCATCGCACAAATGTATACATTCTAATTTATTCATACGATCCATTCAAATTTAATCGTATGATCCATTCTAATTCATTCGCACAAATATATCAATTTTAATTCATTCGTACGATCCATTCTAATTTATTCATACGATCCATTCTAATTCATTCGCACGATCCATTCTAATTCATTCGTACGATCCATTCTAATTCATTCGCATGAATATATCTATTCTAATTCATTCGTATGATCCATTCTAATTTATTCGCACGATCTATTCTAATTCAATCGTACGATCCATTCTAATTCATTCATACGATCCATTCTAATTCATTCGCACGAATGTATCATACGAATGAATTAGAATGGATCATACGAATGAATTAAAATGGATCGTACGAATGAATTAGAATGGATCGTACAAATGAATTAGAAAGGTTACATTTGTGAGAATGAATTAGAATGGATCGTACGAATGAATTAGAATGGATCGTACGAATGGATTAGAATGGATCGAGCGAATGAATTAGAATGGATCATACAAATGAATTAGAAAGGTTACATTCGTAAGAATGAATTGGAATGGATCCATTCGTACGATCCATTCGTACGATCCATTCGTACAATGCGTACGATCCATTCGTACGATCCATTCGTACAATGCGTTCTAATCCATTCGTACGATCCATTCTAATTCATTCCTATAATCCATTCTAATTCATTCGTACGATCTATTCTAATTCATTCGCTCGAATGTATCCATTCTAATTCATTCGTACGATCCATTATAATTCGTTCATACGATCCATTCTAATTCGTTCGTATGAATGTATCCATTCTAATTCATTCGCACGATCCATTCTAATCCATTCGCACGATCCATTCTAATTCATTCGTACAAATGAATTAGAATGGATCGTATGAATGAATAAGAATGGATCATACGAATGAATTTGAATGGATCGTGCGAATGAATTAGAATGAATCGTACGTATGCATTGGATTGGATACATTCGCGCGAATGAATTAGAATGGATCGTACGAATAAATTAGAATGGATCATACAAATGAATTAGAAAGGTTACATTCGTGAGAATGAATTAGAATGGATCGTACGAATAAATTAGAATGGTTCGTGCGAATGAATTAGAATGGATCGTACGAATGAATTAGAATGGATCGTATGAATGAATTCAAATCCATTCTGATTCATTCGCACGATCCATTCTAATTCATTCGTATGATCCATTCTAATTCATTTGTACGATCCATTTTAATTCATTTGTACAAATGAATTAGAATGGATCGTATGAATGAATAAGAATGGATCGTACGAATGAATTAGAATAGATACATTCGAGCAAATGAATTAGAATGGATACATTCGTGCGAATGAATTAGAATGGATCGTACGAATGGATTAGAATGGATCGTACGAATGGATTAGAATGGATCGTATGAATGGATTAGAATGGATCGTACGAATGAATTAGAATGGATCATACAAATGTATTAGAAAGGTTACATTCGTAAGAATGAATTAGAATGGATCGTACGACGTACGAATGAATTAGAATGGATCGTACGAATGGATTTGAATGGATCATACGAATGGATTAGAATGGATCGTACGAATGGATTAGAATGGATCATACGAATGAATTAGAAAGGTTACATTTGTGTGAATGAATTAGAATGGATCGTACGAACGAATTAGAATGGATCGTTTGAATGAATTAGAATGGATCGTACGAATGAATTAGAATGGATACATTCGAGCGAATGAATTAGAATGGATCGTACGAATGAATTAGAATGGATCATTGGAATGAATTGGAATGGATCGTATGAACGAATTAGAATGGATCGTACGAATGAATTAGAATGGATACATTCGAGCGAATGAATTAGAATGGATCGTACGAATGAATTAGAATGGATCATACGAATGAATTAGAATGGATACATTCGAGCGAATGAATTAGAATAGATCGTGCGAATGAATTAGAATGGATCATACGAATGAATTAGAATGGATCGTACGAATGAATTAGAATGGATCGTATGTACGAATTAGAATGGATCATATGAATGAATTAGAATGGATACATTCGAGCGAATGAATTAGAATGGATCGTACGAATGAATTAGAATAGATCATAGGAATGAATTAGAATGGATCATGCAAATGAATTAGAATGGATCGTGCGAATGAATTAGAATGGATCGTACGAATGAATTAGAATAGATCGTACGAATTAATAAGAATGGATCGTGCGAATGAACTAGAATGGGTCGTACGAATGAATTAGAATGAATTAGAATGGATCGTGCGAATGAATTAGAATGGATCGTACGAATGAATTAGAATGGATCGTATGAATGAATTAGAATGGATACATTTATGCGAATGAATAAGAATGGATCGTGCGAATGAATTAGAATGGATACATTCGTACAAATGAATTAGAATGGATCGTGCGAATGAATTAGAATGGATCGTACGAATGAATTAGAATGGATACATTTGTGCGAATGAATTAGAATGGATCGTACGAATGAATTAGAATGAATCATACGAATGAATTAGAATGGATCATACAAATGAATTAGAATAGTTCGTACGAATGAATTTGAATGGATACATTTGTGCGAATGAATTAGAATGGATCGTACGAACAAATTATTCTAGATCGTACGAATAAATTAGAATGGATACATTCATACGAATGAATTAGAATGGATCGTACGAATAAATTAGAATGGATCGTACAAATGAATTAGAATGGATACATTCGAGCGAATGAATTAGAATAGATCGTAGGAATGAATTAGAATGGATCGTACGAATGAATTAGAATGGATCGTGCGAATGAATTAGAATGGATCGTACGAATGAATTAGAATGGATACATTCGAGCGAATGAATTAGAATGGATCGTACGAATGAATTAGAATGGATCATAGGAATGAATTAGAATGGATCGTGCAAATGATTTAGAATTGACACCTTTGTGCATATGAATTAGAATGGATCGAACGAATGAATTAGAATGGATCGTATTAATGAATTAGAATGGATCGTACGAATGAATTAGAATGGATACATTCGTGCGAATGAATTAGAATGGATCGTGCGAATCAATTAGACTGGATCGTGCGAATGAATAAGAATGGATCATACGAATGAATTAGAATGTATCGTACGAATTAATTAGAGTGGATATATTCGTGCGAATGAATTAGAATGGATTGTATGAATGAATTAGAATGGATCGTACGAATGAATTAGAATGGTTACATTCGTGCGAATGAAATAGAATGGATCGTACGAATGGATTAGAATGGATCGTACGAATGAATTAGAATGGATCGTACAAATGAATTAGAAAGGTTACATTTGTGAGAATGAATTAGAATGGATCGTACGAATGAATTAGAATGGATCGTACAAATGAATTAGAATGGATCGTACGAATGAATTAGAATGGATACATTCGTGCGAATGAATTAGAATGGATCGTACAAATGAATTAGAATGGATCATACGAATGAATTAGAATGGATCGTGAATCGTACGTCCATTCCTACGATCCATTCTAATTCATTCGTACGATCCATTCTAATTTATTTGTACGATCCATTCTAATTCATTCGCTCGAATGTATCCATTCTAATTCATTCGTACGATCCATTCTAATCCATTCATATGATCCATTCTAATCCATTCATACGATCCATTCTAATTCATTCGTACGATCCATTCTAATTCATTCGCACAAATGTATCCATTCTAATTCATTCGTACGATCCATTCTAATTCATTCTTACGATCTATTCCAATTCATTCGCTCGAATGTATCCATTCTAATTCATTCGTTCGATCCATTCTAATTCATTCGTACGATCCATTCAAATTCATTCGCATGATCCATTCTAATTCATTCGTACTATCCATTCTAATTCATTCTCACGAATGTAACCTTTCTAATTCATTTATATGATCCATTCTAATTCATTCGAACGATCCATTCTAATCCATTCGTACGATCCATTCTAATCCATTCGTACGATCCATTCTAATCCATTCGTACGATCCATTCTAATTCATTCTCACAAATGTAACCTTCCTAATTCATTTGTACGATCCATTCTAATTCACTCGTACGATCCATTCTAATTCATTCGTACGATCCATTCTAATTCATTCGCTCGAATGTATCCATTCTAATTCATTCATACGATCCATTCTAATTCATTCGTACGATCCATTCTAATTCATTCTCACGAATATAACCTTTCTAATTCATTCGTACGATGCAATCTAATTCATTCGCATGAATATATCCATTCTAATTCATTCGTACGATCCATTCTAATTCATTCGTACAATCCATTCTAATTCATTCGCATGATCCATTCTAATTCATTCGTACGATTCATTCTAATGCATTCGTACGATCCATTCTAATTCATTCACACGATCCATTCTAATTCATTCGCACAAATGTATCCATTCTAATTCATTCATTCGATCCATTCTAATTCATTCGTACGATCCATTCAAATTCATTCGCACGATCCATTCTAATTCATTCGTACGATCCATTCTAATTCATTCGTACGATCCATTCTAATTCATTCGTACGATCCATTCTAATTCATTCCTACGATCTATTCTAATTCATTCGCTCGAATGTATCCATTCTAATTCATTCGTACGATCCATTCTAATTCATTCGTATGATCCAGTCTAATTCATTCCTACGATCCATTCTAATTCATTCACACGAATGTATCCATTCTAATTCATTTGCACGATCCATTCTAATTCATTCCTATGATCCATTCTAATTCATTCGTACGATCCATTCTAATTCATTCGCTCGTACTAATGCATTAGAATGGATCATACGAATGAATTAGAATGAATCATACGATCCATTCTAATTCATTCGTCCGATCCATTCTAATTCATTTGTACGATCCATTCTAATTCATTCGCACGAATGTATCCATTCTAATTCATTCGTATGATCAATTCTAATTCATTCGTACGATCCATTCTAATTTATTCGTACGAGCGAATGAATTAGAATGAATCGTGCGAATGAATTAGAATGGATCGTATGAATAAATTAGAATGGATCGTACTAATGAATTAAAATGGATACATTTGTGCGAATGAATTAGAATGGATCATACGATTGAATTAGAATGGATCGTAAGAATGAATTAGAATGGATCATGCGAATGAATTTGAATGGATCGTACGAATGAATTAGAATGGATCGAACGAATGAATTAGAATGGATACATTCGAGCGAATGAATTAGAATAGATCGTAGGAATGAATTAGAATGCATCATACGAATGAATTAGAATGGATAGTGCGAATGAATTAGAATGGATTGTACGAATGAATTAGAATGGATACATTCGTGCGAATGAATTAGAATGGATCGGACGAATGAATTAGAATGGATCGTACGAATGCATTAGAATGGATCGTACGAATGAATTAGAACGGATACATTCGAGCGAATGAATTAGAATGGATCGTGCGATGAATTAGAATGGATCATACAAATGAATTAGAATGGATTCTAATCCATTCGTACGATCCATTCTAATCTATTCTAATTCATTCGCACAAATGTATCCATTCTAATTCATTCGCACGAATGTAACCTTTCTAATTCATTTGTATGATCCATTCAAATTCATTCGTACGAATGAATAGAATGGATCGTACGAATGAATCGTACGAACGAATTAGGATGGACCGTACGAATGAATTAGAATGGATCGTACGAATGAATTAGAATGGATCGTCCAAATGAATTAGAAAGGTTTCATTTGTGCGAATGAATTAGAATGGATCGTACGAATGCATTAGAATGGATCGTACGAATGAATTAGAATGGATACATTCGAGCGAATGAATTAGAATGGATCGTGCGATGAATTAGAATGGATCATACAAATGAATTAGAATGGATTCGAATCCATTCGTACGATCCATTCTAATCCATTCTAATTCATTCGCACAAATGTATCCATTCTAATTCATTCTCACAAATGTAACCTTTCTAATTCATTTGTATGATCCATTCTAATTCATTCGTACGATCCATTCTAATCCATTCGTACGATCCATTCTAATTCATTCTCATAAATGTAACCTTTCTAATTCATTTGTACGATCCATTCTAATTCATTCGTACGATCCAGTATAATACATTCGTACGATCCATTCTAATCCATTCGTACGATCCATTCTAATTCATTCGCACGAATGTAACCATTCTAATTCATTCGTACGATCCATTCTAATTCATTCCTACGATCCATTCTAATTCATTCGCACGAATGTATCCATTCTAATTCATTTGCATGATCCATTCTAATTCATTCCTATGATCCATTCTAATTCATTCGTTCGATCCATTCTAATTCATTCGCTCGAATGTATCCATTCTAATTCATTCGTACGATCCATTCTAATTCATTCGTACGATCCATTCTAGTTCATTCTCACGAATGTAACCTTTCTAATTCATTTGTATGATCCATTCTAATCCATTCGTACGATCGATTCTAATCCATTCGTACGATCCATTCTAATCCATTCGTACGATCCATTCTAATTCATTCGCATGAATTAGAATGGATCGCACGAATGAATTAGAATGGATCGTACGAATGAATTAGAATGGATCGTGCGAATGAATTAGAATGGATCGTACGAATGAATTAGAATGGATACATTTGTGCGAATGAGTTAGAATGGATCATACGAATGAATTAGAATGGATCGTACGAATGAATTAGAATGGATCATACAAATGAATTAGAATGGATCGTGCGAATGAATTAGAATGGATTGTACGAATGAATTAGAATGGATACATTCGAGCGAATGAATTAGAATAGATCGTATGAATGAATTAGAATGGATCATACGAATGAATTAGAATGGATCATGCGAATGAATTAGAATGGATTGTACGAATGAATTAGAATGGATACATTCGTGCGAATGAATTAGAATGGATCGGACGAATGAATTAGAATGGATCGTACGATTCATTCTAATTCATCTGTATGATCCATTCTAATGCATTCGTACGATTCATTCTAATTCATTCGCACGATCCATTCTAATTCATTCGTACGATCCATTCTTATTCATTCATAGGATCCATTCTAATTCATTCGTACGATCCATTCTAATTCATTCGTACGATCCATTCTAATTCATTCGTATAATCCATTCTAACTCATTCGGTGGATCCATTCTAATTCATTCGTACGATCCATTCTAATTCATTCGCACTATCCATTCTAATTTATTCGTACGATCCATTCTAGTTCATTCCTATGATCCATTCTAATTCATTCGCACGAATGTATCCATTCTAATTCATTTGCACGATCCATTCTAATTCATTCCTATGATCCATTCTAATTCATTCGTACGATCCATTCTAATTCATTCGCTCGAATCTATCCATTCTAATTCATTCGCACGATCCATTCTAATTCATTCGTACGATCCATTCTAATTCACTCGTATGATCCATTCTAATTTATTCGTTCAAATATATCCATTCTAATTCATTCGTACGATCCATTCTAATTCATTCGCACGATCCATTCTAATTCATTCGTACGATCCATTCTAATTCATTCGTATGATCAATTCTAATTCATTCGTACAATCCATTCTAATTCAGTCATATGAATGCATCATACGAATGAATTAGAATGGATCATAGGAATGAATTAGAATGGATCGTGCAAATGAATTAGAATGGATACATTCGTGCGAATGAATTAGAATGGATCGTAGGAATGAATTAGAATGAATCGTACGAATGAATTAGAATGGTTACATTCGTGCGAATGAATTAGAATGGATCGTACAAATGAATTAGAAAGGTTACATTTGTGAGAATGAATTAGAATGGATCGTACGAATGTATTAGAATGGATCGTACGAATGGATTAGAATGGATTGTATGGATCGTACGAATGGATTAGAATGGATCGTACGAATGGATTAGAACGCATTGTACGAATGAATTAGAATGGATCGTACGAATGAATTAGAATGGATATATTCGTGCGAATGAATTAGAATGGATTGTACGTATGAATTAGAATGGATCGTGCGAATGAACTAGAATGGATACATACATTCATGCGAATGATATAGAATGGATCGTATGAATGAGTTAGAATGGATCATATGAATGAATTAGAATGGATTGCATGAATGAATTAGAATGGATCATACGAATGAATTGGAATGGATCGTACGAATGAATTAGAATGGATACATTCATGCAAATGAATTAGAATGGATCGTACGAATGAATTAGAATGGATCATACGAATGAATTAGAATGGATCGTGCGAATGAATTAGAATGGATCGTGCGAATGAATTAGAATGGATACATTCATACAAATGAATTAGAATGGATCGTGCGAATCATTTAGAATGGATCGTACGAATGAATTAGAATGAATCATACGAATGAATTAGAATGGATCATACGAATGAATTAGAATACATCATGTGAATGAATTAGAATGGATCGTACGTTTGAATTAGATTGGATTGTGCGAATGAATTAGAATGGATACATTCGTGCGAATGAATTAGAATAGATCGTATGAATGAATTAGAATGTATCATACGAATGAATTAGAATGGATACATTTGTACGAATGAATTAGAATGGATCGTACGAATGAATTAGAATGGGTCGTACGAATGAATTAGAATGGATAGTGCGAATGAATTAGAATGGATCGTACGAATGAATTAGAATAGATTGTGCGAATGAATTAGAATAGATTGTGCGAATGAATTAGAATGGATCGTACGAAAGAATTAGAATGGATCGTACGAATAAATTAGAATGGATCATACGAATGAATTAGAATAGATCGTGTGAATGAATTAGAATGGATCGTACGAATGAATTAGAATGGATACATTTGTGCGATGAATAAGAATGGAGCGTACGAATGAATTAGAATGGAGCGTACGAATGAACTAGAATGGATACATTCGTGCGAATGAATTAGAATGGATCATATGAAAGAATTAGAATAGATCGTGCGAATGAATTAGAATGGATCGTACGAACGAATTAGAATGGATCGTACGAACGAATTAGAATGGATCATATGAACGAATTAGAATGGATCGTACGAAAGAATTAGAATGGATACATTCGTACAATCCATTCTAATTCATTCGCATGATCCATTCTTATTCATTCGTACGATCCATTCAAATTCATTCGTACGATCCATTCTTATTCATTCGTACGATCCATTCAAATTCATTCGCATGATCCATTCTAATTCATTTGTATGATCCATTCTAATTCATTCGTACGATCCATTGTAATCCATTCGTACGATCCATTCTAATTCATTCGTACGATCCATTCTAATTCATTCTCACAAATGTAACCTTTCTAATTCATTTGTACGATCCATTCTAATTCATTCGTACGATCCATTCTAATCCATTCGTACGATCCATTCTTATCCATTCGTACGATCCATTCTAATTCATTCGCACGAATGTAACCATTCTAATTCATTCGTACGATCCATTCTAATTCATTCCTACGCTCCATTCTAATTCATTCGCACGAATGTATCCATTCTAATTCATTTGCACGATCCATTCTAATTCATTCCTATGATCCATTCTAATTCATTCGTACGATCCATTCTAATTCATTCGCTCGAATGTATCCATTCTAATTCATTCATACGATCCATTCTAATTCGTTCATACGATCCATTATAATTCGTTCGTACGATCCATTCTAATTCGTTCGTACGATCCATTCTAATTCATTCGCACGATCCATTCTAATTCATTTGTACGATCCATTTTAATTCATTTGCATAATCCATTTTAATTCATTCGTATGATACATTCGTGCGAATGAATTAGAATGGATCGTACGAATGAATTAGAATGGATCGTACGAATGAATTTGAATAGATCGTGAGAATAAATTAGAATGGATCATACGAATGAATTAGAATAGATATATTCATGCGAATGAATTAGAATGGATCGTACGAATGAATTAAAATGGATACATTTGTGCGAATGCATTAGAATGGATCATACGATTGAATTAGAATGAATCATGCGAATGAATTAGAATGGATCGTACGAATGGATTAGAATGGATCATAGGAATGAATTAGAATGGATCGTGCAAATGAATTAGAATGGATACATTCGTGCGAATGAATTAGAATGGATCGTAGGAATGAAATTGATTGGATCGTACGAATGGATTAGAATGGATCGTACGAATGGATTAGAATGGATCATACAAATGGATTAGAAAGGTTACATTTCTGAGAATGAATTAGAATGGATCGTACGAATGGATTAGAATGGATCGTACGAATGGATTAGAATGGATCGTACGAATAAATTAGAATGGATACATGCGAATGAATTAGAATGGATCGTGCGAATGAATTAGGATGGATTATACGAATGAATTAGAATGGATCGTACGAATGAATTAGAATGGTTACATTCGTGCGAATGAATTAGAAAGGATCGTACGAATGAATTAGAATGGATCGTGCGAATGAATTAGAATTGATCATACGAATGAATTAGAGTGGATCGTACGAATGGATTAGTACGAATGAATTAAAATGGATTAGAATGGATCGTACGAATGAAATAGAATAGATCATACGAATGGATTAGAATGGATCGTATGAATGGATTAGAACGCATTGTACGAATGAATTAGAATGGATCGTACGAATGGATTAGAATGGATCGGGCAAATAAATTAGAATGGATCGTACGAATGAATTAGAAATATTGTACGAATGAATTAGAATGGATCATACTATTGAATTAGAATGGTTACATTCGTGCGAATGAATTAGAATGGATCGTACAAATAGATTAGAATGGATCGTACGAATGAATTAGAATGGATCGAACGAATGAATTAGAATGGATCGTACGAACGAATTAGAATGGATCGTATGAACGAATTAGAATGGATCGTACGAATGAATTAGAATGGATACATTCGTGCGAATGAATTAGAATGGATCATACGAATAAATTAGAATGGATCGTACGAATGAATTAGAATGGATTGTGCGAGTGAATTAGAATGGATCGTATGAATGAATTAGAATGGTTACATTCATGCGAATGAATTAGAGTGGATCGTACGAATGCTTTAGAATGGATCGTACGAATGGATTAGAATGGATCGTACGAATGTATTAGATTAGATACATTCGTGCGAATGAATTAGAATGGATCGTAGGAATGAATTAGAATGGATCGTACGAAAGAACTAGAATGGATACATTCGTGCGAATGAATTAGAATGGATCATATGAAAGAATTAGAATTGATCGTGCGAATGAATTAGAAAGGATCGTACGAATGAATTAGAATGGATCGAACGAATGAATTAGAATGGATACATTCGAGCGAATGAATTAGAATAGTTCGTAGGAATTAATTAGAATGGATCGTATAAATGAATTAGAAAGGTTACATTTGTGCGAATGAATTAGAATGGATCGTATGAATGAATAAAAATGGATCGTACGAATGAATTAGAATGGATCGTGCGAATGAAATAGAATGAATCGTACGAATGCATTAGAATGGATCGTACGAATGAATTAGAATGGATACATTTGTGCGAATGAATTGGAATGGATCGTGCGAATGAATTAGAATGGATCGTACGAATGAATTAGAATGGATATATTTATTCGAATGAATTAGAATGAATCGTACGAATGGATTAGAATGTATCGTACGAATAAATAAGAATGGATAGTACAAATGAATAAGAAAGGTTACATTTGTGAGAATGAATTAGAATGGATCGTACGAATGAATTAGAATGGATCGTACGAACGAATTAGAATGGATCGTACGAATGAATTTGAATGGATCGTACGAATGAATTAGAATGGATCATATGAATGAATTTGATTGGTTACATTCGTGCGAATGAATTAGAATGGATCGTACGAATGGATTAGAATGGATCGTACGAATGAATTAGAATGGATACATTCGAGCGAATGAATTAGAATAGATCATAGGAATGAATTAGAATGGATCGTACAAATGAATTAGAAAGGTTATATTTGTGCGAATGAATTAGAATGGATCGTATGAATGAATAAGAATGGATCGTATGAACGAATTAGAATGGATCGTGCGAATGAATTAGAATGAATCGTACGAATGCATTAGAATGGATCGTACGAATGAATTAGAACGGATACATTCGTGCGAATGAATTAGAATGGATCTAAGGAATGAATTAGAATGGATCGTACGAATGAATTAGAATGGTTACATTCATGCGAATGAATTAGAATGGATCGTACAAATGGTTTAGAATGGATCGTATGAATGGATTAGAATGGATCGTACGAATGAATTAGAATGGATCGTATAAATGAATTAGAAAGGTTACATTTGTGAGAATGAATTAGAATGGATCGTACGAATGAATTAGAATGGATCGTACGAACGAATTAGAATGGATCGTACGAATGAATTAGAATGGATCATATGAATGAATTAGAATGGTTACATTCGTGCGAATGAATTAGAATGGATCGTACGAATGGATTAGAATGGATCGTACGAATGGATTAGAACGCATTGTACGAATGAATTAGAATAGATATATTTGTACGAATGAATTAGAATGGATCGTACGAATGAATTAGAATGGATCGTACGAATGAATTAGAATGGATCGAACGAATGAATTAGAATGGATACATTCGAGCGAATGAATTAGAATAGATCGTAGGAATGAATTAGAATGGATCATACGAATGAATTAGAATGGATCGTGCGAATGAATTAGAATGGATTGTACGAATGAATTAGAATGGATACATTCGAGCGAATGAATTAGAATGGATCGTACAAATGAATTAGAATGGATCGTAGGAATGAATTAGAATGGATCGTACGAATGGATTAGAACGCATTGTACGAATGAATTAGAATGGATTGTACAAATGAATTAGAATGGATACATTCGTGCGAATGAATTAGAATGGATCGTATGAATGAATTAGAATGGATCGTGCGAATGAATTAGAATGGATAGTGCGAATGAATTCGAATGGATCATACGAATGAATTAGAATGGATCCACCGAATGAGTTAGAATGGATCATACGAATGAATTAGAATGGATGGTACGAACGAATTAGAATGAATCGTACGATCCATTCTAATTCATTCGTCCGATCCATTCTAATTCATTCGCACGAATGTATCCATTCTAATTTATTCGTACAATCCATTCTAATTCATTCGCACGATCCATTCTAATTCACTCGTATGATCCATTCTAATTCATTCCTACGATCTATTCTAATTCATTCGCTCGAATGTATCCATTCTAATTTATTCGTTCGATCCATTCTAATCCATTCGTACGATCCATTCTAATTCATTCCTATGATCCATTCTAATTCATTCGTACGATCCATTCTAATTCATTCCCTCGAATGTATCCATTCTAATTTATTCGTATGATCCATTCTAATCCTTTCGTACGATCCATTCTAATTCATTCGCACGAATGTAACCATTCTAATTCATTCGTACGATCCATTCTAATTCATTCCTACGATCCATTCTAAGTCATTTGCACGAATGTATCCATTCTAATTCATTTGCAAGATCTATTCTAATTCATTCCTATGATCCATTCTAATTCATTCATACGATCCATTCTAATTCATTCGCACGAATGTAACCATTCTAATTCATTCGTAGGATCTATTCTAATTCATTCCTACGATCCATTCTAATTCATTCGCACGAATGTATCCATTCTAATTCATTTGAACGATCCATTCTAATCATTCCTATGATCCATTCTAATTTATTTGTACGATCCATTCTAATTCATTCGCTCGAATGTATCCATTCTAATTCATTCGTACGATCCATTCTAATCCATTCGTACGATCCATTCTAATCCATTCATACGATCCATTCTAATTCATTCGTACGATCCATTCTAATTCATTCGCACAAATGTATCCATTCTAATTCATTCGTACGATCCATTCTAATTCATTCCTACGTTCTATTCTAATTCATTCGCTCGAATGTATCCATTCTAATTCATTCGTTCGATCCATTCTAATGCATTCGTATGATTCATTCTAATTTATTCGCACGATCCATTCTAATTCATTCGTACGATCCATTCTTATTCATTCATACGATCCATTCTAATTCATTAGCACAATCCTTTCTAATTCATTCGTACGATCCATTCTAATTCATTCGTATGATCCATTCTAACTCATTCGGTGGATCCATTCTAATTCATTCGTACGATCCATTCTAATTCATTCGCACGAATGTATCCATTCTAATTCATTCGTACGATCCATTCTAATTCATTCGTACGATTCATTCTAATTCATTCGCACGATCCATTCTAATTTATTCCTACGATCTATTCTAATTCAATCGCTTGAATGTATCCATTCTAATTCATTCGTTCGATCCATTCTAATTCATTCGTACGATCCATTCAATTTCATTCGCATGATCCATTCTAATTCATTCGTACGATTCATTCATAATCATTCTCACGAATATAACCTTTCTAATTCATTTGTATGATCCATTCTAATTCATTCATACGATCCATTCTAATTCATTCGCACGAATCCGTTCTAATTCATTCATACGATTCATTCTAATTCATTCGCACGATCCATTCTAATTCATTTGCACGATCCATTCTAATTCATTCCTATGATCCATTCTAATTCGTTCGTACGATCCATTCTAATTCATTCGCTCGAATGTATCCATTCTAATTCATTCGTACTATCCATTCTAATTCATTCGTACGATCCATTCTAATTCGTTCGTACGATCCATTCTAATTCGTTCGTACGATTCATTCTAATTCATTCATACGATCCATTCTAATGCATTCGTACGATTCATTCTAACTCATTCGCACGATCCATTCTAATTCATTTGTATGATCCATTCTAATTCATTCCTACGATCTATTCTAATTCATTCGCTCGAATGTGACCTTTCTAATTCATTCGACCGATCCATTCTAATTCATTCGCACGAATGTAACCTTTCTAATTCATTCGTACGATCCATTCTTATTCATTCATACGATCCATTCTAATTCATTCGTACGATCCATTCTAATTCATTCTCACAAATGTAACCTTTCTAATTCATTTGTACGATCCATTCTAATTCATTCGCACAAATGTATCGATTCTAATTCATTCGTACAATGCGTTCTAATCCATTCGTACGATCCATTCTAATCCATTTGTACGCTCCATTCTAATTCATTCACACGAATGTAACCATTCTAATTCATTCATATGATCCATTCTAATTCATTCGTACGATCCATTCTAATTCATTCGTATGATCCATTCTAATTCATTCGTACGATCCATTCTAATTCATTCGCATGATCCATTCTAATTCATTCTAATTCATTCGTACGATCCATTCTAATTCATTCGCTCGAATATATCCATTCTAATTCATTCGTACGATCCATTCTAATTCGTTCATACGATCCATTCCAATTCGTTCGCACGATCCATTCTAATTCATTCGTACGATCTATTCTAATTCATTCGCATGATCCATTCTAATTCATTCGTACGATCCATTCTAATTCATTCGTACAATCCATTCAAATTCATTCGTACGATGCAATCTAGTTCATTCGCACAAATGTATCTATTCTAATTTATTCGTACAATACGTTCTAATCCATTCGTACGATCCATTCTAATCCATTCGTATGATCCATTCTAATTCATTCGCACGAATGTAACCATTCTAATTCATTCATATGATCCATTCTAATTCATTCGCACGATCCATTCTAATTCATTCCTATGATCCATTCTAATTCATTCGTACGATCCATTCTAATTCATTCGCTCGAATGTATCCATTCTAATTCATTCGTGCGATCCATTCTAATTCGTTCATACGATCCATTCTAATTCGTTCGTACTATCCATTCTAATTCTTTCGTACGATCCATTCTAATTCATTCGTACGATCCATTCTAATTCATTCGCACGATCCATTCTAATTCATTCGCACGATCTATTCTAATTCGTTCATACGATCCATTCTAATTCGTTCGTACGATCCATTCTAATTCGTTCGTACGATCCATTCTAATTCGTTCGTACGATCCATTCTAATTCGTTCGTACGATCCATTCTAATTCATTCGTACGATCCATTCTAATTCATTCGCACGATCCATTCTAATTCATTCGTATGATCCATTCTAATTCATTCCTATGATCTATTCTAATTCATTCGCCCGAATGTATGTATTCTAATTCATTCATTCGATCCATTCTAATTCATTCGTACGATCCATTCAAATTCATTCGCATGATCCATTCTAATTCATTCGTACTATCCATTCTAATTCATTCGTATGATCCATTCTAATGCATTCGTACGATCCATTCTAATCCATTCGTATGATCCATTCTAATTCATTCGTACGATCTTTTCTAATTCATTCGCATGATCCATTCTAATTCATTCGTACGATCCACTCTAATTCATTCGTACAATCCATTCAAATTTATTCGTACGATGCAATCTAATGCATTCGCACGAATATATCCATTCTAATTCATTCGTACGATCCTTTCTAATTCATTCGCACGATCCATTCTAATTTATTCGTATGATCCATTCTAATTCATTCCTATGATCTATTCTAATTCATTCGCTCGAATTTATCGATTCTAATTTATTCGTAAAATCCATTCTAATTCATTCGCACGATCTATTCTAATTCATTCGTACGATCCATTCTAATTCATTCGTATGATCAATTCTAATTCATTCGCACGATCCATTCTAATTCATTCTCACGAATGTAACATTTCTAATTCATTCGTACGATTCATTCTAATTCATTCGTACGATCCATTCTAATCCATTCGTACGATCCATTCTAATTCATTCGTACGATCCATTCTAATTCATTCTCACAAATGTAACCTTTCTAATTCATTTGTACGATCCATTCTAATTCTTTCGTACGATCCATTCTAATCCATTCGTACGATCCATTCTAATCCATTCGTACGATCCATTCTAATTCATTCGCACGAATGTAACCATTCTAATTCATTCGTACGATCCATTCTAATTCATTCGTACAATCCATTCTAATTCATTCGCACGAATGTATCCATTCTAATTCATTTGCACGATCCATTCTAATTCATTCCTATGATCCATTCTAATTCATTTGTACGATCCATTCTAATTTATTCGCTCGAATGTATCCATTCTAATTCATTCGTACGATCCATTCTAATTCGTTCATACGATCCATTCTAATTCGTTCGTACGATCTATTCTAATTCATTCGTACGATCCATTCTAATCCTTTCGTATGATCCATTCTAATTCATTCGTACAAATGTATCTAGTCTAATTCATTCGTACAATGCGTTCTAATCCATTCGTACGATCCATTCTGATCCATTCGTACAATCCATTCTAATTCATTCGTATGATCCATTCTAATTCATTCGTACGATCCATTCTAATTCATTTGCATGAATATATCCATTCTAATTTATTCGTATGATCCATTCTAATTCATTCCTACGATCCATTATAATTCATTCGCACGAATGTATCCATTCTAATTCATTTGCACGATCCATTCTATTTCATTCCTATGATCTATTCTAATTCATTCGCACGAATGTATCCATTCTAATTCATTCGTACGATCCATTCTAATTCATTCGCATGATCCATTTTAACTCATTCGATGGATCCATTCTAATTCATTCGTACGATCCATTCTAATTCATTCGCACAATCCATTCTAATTTATTCGTACGATCCATTCTAATTCATTCGTACGATCTATTCTAATTCATTCGCATGATCCAATCTAATTCATTCGTACAATCCATTCTAATTCATTCATACGATCCATTCTAATTCATTCGTACGATCCATTCTAATTCATTTGCATGAATGTATCCATTCTAATTCATTCGTACGATCCATTCCAATTCATTCGTATGATCCATTCTAATTCATTCATGCAATCCATTCTAATTCATTCATACGATCCATTCTAACTCAATTATACGATCCATTCTAATTCATTCGCATGATACATTCGTGAGAATGAATTAGAATGGATCATACGAATAAATTACTATGGATACATTCGTGCGAATGAATTAGAATGGATCGTACAAATGAATTAGAATGGATCGTACGAATGAATTAGAATGGATCATGCGAATGAATTAGAATGGTTTGTACGAATGAATTAGAATGGATACATTTGTACGAATGAATTAGAATGGATTGTGCGAATGAATTAGAATGGATCGTACGAATTGATTAGAATGGATCGTACGAATGAATTAGAATGGATTGTACGAACGAATTAGAATGGTTACATTCATGCGAATGAATTAGAATGGATCGTACGAATGGATTAGAATGGATCGTACGAATGGATTAGAATGGATCGTACGAATGAATTAGAATGGATCGTACAAATGAATTAGAAAGGTTACATTTGTGAGAATGAATTAGAATGGATCGTACGAATGGATTAGAATGGATCGTACGAATGGATTAGAATGGATCATACAAATGAATTAGAAAGGTTACATTCGTGAGAATGAATTAGAATGGATCGTGCGAATGAATTAGAATTGATCATACGAATGAATTAGAATGGATCGTACGAATGAATTAGATTGCATCGTATGATCCATTCTAATTCATTCGTACGATCCATTCTAATTCATTCGTATGATCAATTCTAATTCATTCGCACGATCCATTCTAATTCATTCGTACGACCTATTCTAATTCATTCGCACGAATGTAACCATTCTAATTCATTCGTACGATCCATTCTAATTCATTCGTACGAATGTAACGTTTCTAATTCGTTCGTACGATCCATTATAATTCATTCGTACGATCCATTCTAATTCATTCCTACGATCTATTCTAATTCATTCGCTCGAATGTATCCATTCTAATTCATTCGTACGCTCCATTCTAATCCATTCGTACGATCCATTCTAATTCATTCGTACGATCCATTCTAATTCATTCTCACAAATGTAACCTTTCTAATTCATTTGTACGATCCATTCTAATTCATTCGTACGATCCATTCTAATTCGTTCGTACGATCCATTCTAATTCGTTCGCACGATCCATTCTAATTCATTCGCACGATCCATTCTAATTCATCGCACAAATGTATACATTCTAATTTATTCATACGATCCATTCAAATTCAATCGTATGATCCATTCTAATTCATTCGCACAAATATATCCATTTTAATTCATTCGTACGATCCATTCTAATTTATTCATACGATCCATTCTAATTCATTCGCACGATCCATTCTAATTCATTCGTACGATCCATTCTAATTCATTCGCATGAATATATCTATTCTAATTCATTCGTATGATCCATTCTAATTTATTCGCACGATCTATTCTAATTCAATCGTACGATCCATTCTAATTCATTCATACGATCCATTCTAATTCATTCGCACGAATGTATCATACGAATGAATTAGAATGGATCATACGAATGAATTAAAATGGATCGTACGAATGAATTAGAATGAATCGTACAAATGAATTAGAAAGGTTACATTTGTGAGAATGAATTAGAATGGATCGTACGAATGAATTAGAATGGATCGTACGAATGGATTAGAATGGATCGAGCGAATGAATTAGAATGGATCATACAAATGAATTAGAAAGGTTACATTCGTAAGAATGAATTGGAATGGATCGTATGAATGAATTAGAATGGATCATGCGAATGAATTTGAATGGATCGTACGAATGAATTTGAATGGATCGAATGAATGAATTAGAATGGATACATTCGAGCGAATGAATTAGAATAGATCGTAGGAATGAATTAGAATGGATCATACGAATGAATTAGAATGGATCGTGCGAATTAATTAGAATTGATCATACGAATGAATTAGAATGGATACATTCGTGCGAATGAATTAGAATGGATCGTAAAAATGAATTAGAATGGATCGGACGAATGAATTAGAATGGATTGTGCACGAATATACGATCCATGATAATTTATTCGCAAGAATGTATCCATTCTAATTCATTCGTACAATCCATTCTAATTTATTCATACAAATGTATCCATTCGTATGATCCATTCTAATTCATTCATACGATTCCTTCTAATTCATTCGCACGATCCTTTCTAATTCATTCTCACAAATGTAACCTTTCTAATTCATTTGTACGATCCATTCTAATTCATTCGTACGATCCATTCTAATCCATTCGTTTGATCCATTCAAATCCATTCGTATGATCCATTCTAATTCATTCGCACGAATGTAACCATTCTAATTCATTCGTACGATCCATTCTAATTCATTCCTACGATCCATTCTAATTCATTCGCACGAATGTATCCATTCTAATTCATTTCCACGATCCATTCTAATTCATTCGCTCGAATGTATCCATTCTAATTCATTCGTACGATCCATTCTAATTCATTCACACGATCCATTTTAATTCATTCGTACGATCCATTCTAATTCGTTCATACGATCCATTCTAATTCGTTCGTACGATCCATTCTAATTCGTTCGTACGATTCATTCTAATTCATTCGTACGATCCTTTCTAATGCATTTGTACGATTCATTCTAATTTATTCGTACGATGCATTTTAATTCATTCGCATGATCCATTCTAATTCGTTCGTACGATTCATTCTAATTCATTCGTACGATCCATTCTAATTCGTTCGTACGATCCATTCTAATTCGTTCGTACGATCCATTCTAATTCGTTCGTATGATCCATTTTAATTCATTCGCATGAACCATTCTAATTCATTCCTATGATACATTCGTGCGAATGAATTAGAATGGATCGTACGAATGAATTAGAATGGATCGTACAAATGAATTAGAATAGATCGTGTGAATAAATTAGAATGGATCATATGAATGAATTAAAATAGATATATTCATGCGAATGAATCTGAATGGATTGTATGAATGAATTAGAATGGATCGTACGAATGAATTAGAATGGATCGTACGAATGGATTAGAATGGATCGGATGAATGTATTAGAATGGATCGTACGAATGAATTAGAATGGATCATACAAATGAATTAGAAAGGTTACATTCGTGAGAATGAATTAGAATGGATCGTACGAATGAATTAGAATGGATCATGCGAATGAATTTGAATGGATCGTACGAATGAATTAGATTGGATCGAACGAATGAATTAGAATGGATACATTCGAGCGAATGAATTAGAATAGATCGTAGGAATGAATTAGAATGGATCATACGAATGTATTAGAATGGATCGTGCGAATGAATTAGAATGGATTGTACAAATGAATTAGAATGGATACATTCATGCGAATGAATTAGGATGGATCGTACGAATGCGTACGATCCATTCTACTTCATTCGTACGATCCATTCTAATCCATTCGTACGATCCATTCTAATTCATTCTCACAAGTGTAACATTTCTAATTCATTTGTACGATCCATTCTAATTCATTCGTACTATCCATTCTAATCCATTCATACGATCCATTCTAAACCATTCGTACGATCCATTCTAATTTATTCGTACGAATGTAACCATTCTAATTCATTCGTACGATCCATTCTATTTCATTCGCACGAATGTATCCATTCTAATTCATTTGCACGATCCATTCTAATTCATTCCTATGATCCATTCTAATTCATTCGTACGATCCATTCTAATTCATTCGCTCGATCCATTCTAATTCATTCGTACGATCCATTCTAATTCATTCTCACAAATGTAACCTTTCTAATTCATTTGTACGATCCATTCTAATTCATTCCTACGATCCATTCTAATTCATTCGCACGAATGTATCCATTCTAATTCATTTGCACGATCCATTCTAATTGATTCCTATGATCCATTCTAATTTATTCGTACGATCCATTCTAATTCATTCGCTCGAATGTATCCATTCTAATTCATTCGTACGATCCATTCTAATTCATTCGTACGATCCATTCTAATCCATTCGTACGATCCATTCTAATTCATTCGTACGATCCATTCTAATCCATTCGTACGATCCATTCTAATTCATTCGTACAATGCGTTCTAATTCATTCGCACAATCCGTTCTAATTCATTCGCACAATCCATTCTAATTCATTCGCACGAATGTATCCATTCTAATTCATTCGCACGATCCATTCTTATTAATTCGCACAAATGTATCCATTCTAATTCATTCGTACGGTCCATTCAAATTCAATCGTATGATCCATTCTAATTCATTCGCACAAATGTATCCATTTTAATTCATTCGTACGATCCATTCTAATTTATTTATACGATCCATTCTAATTCATTCGCACGATCCATTCTAATTCATTCGTACGATCCATTCTAATTCATTCGCATGAATATATCTATTCTAATTCATTCGTATGATCCATTCTAATTTATTCGCACGATCTATTCTAATTCATTCGTACGATCCATTCTAATTCATTCGTACGATCCATTCTAATTCATTCGCACGAATGTATCATACGAATGAATTAGAATGGATCATGCAAATGAATTAAAATGGATCGTACAAATGAATTAGAATGGATAGTGCGAACGAATTAGAATGGATCATACGAACGAATTAGAACGGATCGTATGAATGAATTAGAATGGATCGTACGAATTGATTAGAATGGATCGTACGAATGGATCATGCGAATGAATTAGAATGGATCGTACGAATGAATTAGAATGTATACATTCGTACGAATGAATTAGAATGGATTGTGCGAATGAATTAGAACGGATTGTGCGAATGAATTAGAATGGATCGTGCGAATGAATTAGAATGGATCGTATGAATGAATAAGAATGGATCGTACGAATGAATTCGAATGGATACATTCGAGCGAATGAATTAGAATGTATTAGAATGGATCGTACGAATGAATTAGAATGGATCGTACGAATGAATTAGAATAGATCGTACGAATAAATTAGAATGGATCGAACGAACGGATTAGAACGCATTGTACGAATGAATTAGAATGGATCGTACGAATGGATTAGAATGGATCGTACGAATGAATTAGAATGGATCGTACGAATGAATTAGAATGGATACATTCGAGCGAATGAATTAGAATGGATCGTATGAATGAATTAGAATGGATCATAGTAATGAATTAGAATGGATCATGCAAATGAATTAGAATGGATACATTCGTGCGAATGAATTAGAATGGATCGTAGGAATGAATTAGAATAGATCGTACGAATGAATTAGAATGGTTACATTCGTGCGAATGAATTAGAATGGATTGTACGAATGGATTAGAATGGATACATTCGAGCGAATGAATTAGAATGGATCGTACGAATGAATTAGAATGGATCATAGAAAGGAATTAGAATGGATTGTGCAAATGAATTAGAATGGATACATTCGTGCGAATGAATTAGAATGGATCGTAGGAATGAATTTGAATGGATCGTACGAACGAATTACAAAGGTTATATTTATGTGAATGAATTAGAATTGATCGGACGAATGAATTAGAATGGATACATTTGTGCGAATGAGTTAGAATGGATTAGAATGGATACATTCGTGTGAATGAATTAGAATGGATCGTGTGAATGAATTAGAATGGATCGTACGAATGAATTAGAATGGATCGTATGAATGAATTAGAATAGCTTATACGAATGAATTAGAATGGATCGTGCAAATGAATTAGAATGGATCGTATGAATGAATTAGAATGGATCGTACGAATGAATTAGAATGAATCATAAGAATGAATTAGAATGGATCATACGAATGAATTAGAATATTGGATTGTACGAATGAATTAGAATGGGTCGTACGAATGAATTAGAATGGATCATAGGAATGAATTAGAATGGATCGTGCAAATGAATTAGAATGGATACATTCATGCGAATGAATTAGAATGGATCGTGCGAATGAATTAGAATGGATCGTACGAATAAATTAGAATGGATATATTTAAACGAATAAATTAGAATGGATCATACGAATGAATTAGAATGTATCGTATGAATGAATTAGAATGGATCGTGAAAATGAATTAGAATCGATCGTACGAATGAATTAGAATCGATCGTACGAATGAATTAGATCGTACAAATGAATTAGAATGGATCGTACGAATGAATTAAAATGGATACTTTCATACGACTGAATTAGAACGGATCATGCGAATTAATTAGAATGGATCGTACGAATGAATTTGAATGGATACATTTGTGCGAATGAATCTGAATGGATTGTATGAATGAATTACAATGGATCGTACGAATGAATTAGAATGGATCGTACGAATGAATTAGAATAGCTGATACGAATGTATTAGAATGAATCGTACGAATGAATTAGAATGGTTACATTCGTGCGAATGAATTAGAATAGATCGTATGAATGAATTAGAATGGATCGTACGAATAAATTAGAATGGATCGTGAGAATGAATTAGAATGGATCGTACGAATGAATTAGAATGGATCCACCGAATGAGTCAGAATGGATCGTACGAATAAATTAGAATGGATCGTACGAAAGTATTAGAATGGATCGTACGAATGAATTAGAATGAATCGTACGATCCATTCTAATTCATTCGTCTGATCCATTGTAATTCATTCCCACGAATGTATCCATTCTAATTTATTCGTATAATCCATTCTAATTCATTCGCACGATCCATTCTAATTCATTCGTATGATCCATTCTAATTCATTCCTACGATCTATTCTAATTCATTCGCTCGAATGTATCCATTATAATTCATTCGTACAATCCATTCTAATTCATTCGCACGATCCATTCTAATTCATTCGTGTGTTCCATTCTAATTCATTCGTACGATCCATTCTAATTCATTCGTATGATCCATTCTAACTCATTCGCACAAATGTATCCATTCTAATTCATTCGTACGATCCATTCTAAATCATTCGCACGATCCATTCTAATTCATTCGTACGATCCATTCTAATTCATTCGTACGATCCATTCTAATTCATTCGCACCAATGTATCCATTCTAATTCATTCGTATGATCCATTCTAATTCATTCGCACCAATGTATCCATTCTAATTCATTCGTACGATCCATTCTAATTCATTCTCATGATCCATTCTAATTCATTCGTATGATCCATTCTAATTCATTCGCACGATCCATTCTAATTCATTCGTATGATCCATTCTAATTCATTCGTATGATCCATTCTAATTCATTCGCACCAATGTATCCATTCTAATTCATTCGTACGATCCATTCTAATTCATTCGCATGATCCATTCTAATTCATTCGTATGATCCATTCTAATTCATTCGCACGATCCATTCTAATTCATTCGTATGATCCATTCTAATTCATTCGCACGAATGTATCCATTCTAATACATTCGTACGATCCATTCTAATTCATTCGTACGATCTATTCTAATCCATTCGTACGATCCATTCTAATCCATTCGTACGATCCATTCTAATTCATTCTCACAAATGTAACCTTTCTAATTCATTTGTACGATCCATTCTAATTCATTCGTACGATCCATTCTAATCCATTCGTACGATCCATTCTAATTCATTCGCACGAATGTAACCATTCTAATTCATTCGTACGATCCATTCTAATTCATTCCTATGATCCATTCTAATTCATTCGCACGAATGTATCCATTCTAATTTATTTGCACGATCCATTCTAATTCATTCCTATGATCCATTCTAATTCATTCGTATGATCCATTCTAATTCATTCGCTCGAATGTATACATTCTAATTTATCCGTACGATCCATTCTAATTCATTCGTAGGATCCATCCTAATCCATTCGTACGATCCATTCTAATTCATTTGTACAATGCGTTCTAATCCATTCGTACGATCCATTCTAATTCATTCGTACGATCCATTCTAATTCATTCTCACAAATGTAACCTTTCTAATTCATTTGTACGATCCATTCTAATTCATTCGTACGATCCATTCTAATTCATTCGTACGATCCATTCTAATCCATTCGTACGATCCATTCTAATTCATTCGTACGATCCATTCTAATTCATTCGCACGATCCATTCTAATTCATTCGTACGATCCATTCTAATTCATTCGTACGATCTATTCCAATTCGTTCGCATGATCCATTCTAATTCATTCGTACGATCCATTCTAATTCATTCGTACAATCCATTCTAATTCATTCGTACGATCCATTCTAATTCATTCGCACAATCCAATCTAATTCATTCCTTTGATCCATTCTAATTCATTCGTACGATCCATTCTAATTCGTTCATACGATCCATTCTAATTCGTTCGTACGATCCATTCTAATTCATACGTACGATCCATTCTAATTCGTTCGTACGATCCATTCTAATTCATTCGCACGATCCATTCTAATTCATTCGCACGATCCATTCTATTTCATTCGCACGATCCATTCTAATTCATTCGCACGATCCATTCTAATTCATTCGCACGATCCATTCTAATTCATTCGCACGATCCATTCTAATTCATTCGTACGATCCATTCTAATTCATTCGCTCGAATGTATCCATTCTAATTCATTCGTACGATCCATTCTAATTCGTTCATACGATCCATTCTAATTCATTCCAATGATCCATTCTAATTCATTCGTACGATCCATTCTAATTCATTCGCTCGAATGTATCCATTCTAATTCATTCGTACGATCCATTCTAATTCGTTCAAACGATCCATTCTAATTCGTTCGTACGATCCATTCTAATTCATTCATTCATACGATCCATTCTAATTCATTCATACGATCCATTGTAATTCATTCATACAATCCATTCAGATTCATTCGCACAAATGTATCCATTCAAATTCATTCATACGATCCATTCTAATTAATTCGCACGATCTATTCTAATTCAGTCGTATGAATGTATCCATTTTAATTCATTCGTACGATCCATTCTAATTTATTCGTACGATCTAATTCATTCGTACGATCCATTCTAATTCATTCGTACGATCGATTCTAATTCATTCGCACGATCCATTCTAATTCATTCGTACGATCCATTCTACTTCATTCGTATGATCCATTCTAATTTATTCGTTCAAATATATCCATTCTAATTCATTCGTACGATCCATTCTAATTCATTCGCACGATCCATTCTAATTCATTCGCACGAATGTATCCATTCTAATTCATTTGCACGATCCATTCTAATTCATTCCTATGATCCATTCTAATTCATTCGTACCATCCATTCTAATTCATTCGCTCGAATTTATCCATTCTAATTCATTCGTACCATCCATTCTAATTCATTCGCTCGAATTTATCCATTCTAATTCATTCGTATGATCCATTCTAATTAGAATGGATCGTACGAATGTATTAGAATGGTTACATTCGTGCGAATGAATTAGAATGGATCGTACGAATGAATTTGAATGCATCATACGAATGAATTAGAATGGATCGTGCAAATGAATTTGAATGGATCTGTATGAATGAATTAGAATGGATCGTGCGAATGAATTTGAATGGATCGTACGAATGAATTAGAATGGATACATTCGTGCGAATGAATTAGAATGGACCGGATGAATAAATTAGAATGGATCGTGCGAATGAATTAGAATAGATCATGCGAATGAGTTAGAATGGATCATACAAATAAATTAGAAAGTTTACATTTCGTGAGAATGAATTTGAATGGATCGTACGAATGAATTATAATGTATCATGCGAATGAATTTGAATAGATCGTACGAATGAATAAGAATGGATCGTACAAATGAATTAGAATGGATTGTACGAATGAATTAGAATGGATCGTACAAATGAATTAGAAAGGTTACATTTGTGAGAATGAATTTGAATGCATCGTACGAATGAATTAGAATGGATCGAACGAATGAATTAGAATGGATACATTCCAGCGAATGAATTAGAATGGATCGAATGAATGAATTAGAATGGATCGTACGAATGAATTAGAATGGATCGTGCGAATGAATTAGAATGGATCGTACGAACGAATTAGAATGGATCGTTCGAACGAATTAGAATGGATCATATGAACGAATTAGAATGGATCGTACGAATGAATTAGAATGGATTAGAATGGATCATACGAATGGATTACAATGGATCGTACGAATGCATTAGAATGGATATATTCGTTCGAATGAATTAAAATGGATCGTACGAATGAATTAGAATGGATCGTGCGAATGAATTAGAATGAATCGTACGAATGAATTAGAATGGATCGTGCGAATGAATTAGAATGGATCGTTGGAATGAATTAGAATGGATTGTGCAAATGAATTAGAATGGATACATTCGTGCGAATGAATTAGAATGGATCGTAGGAATGAATTAGAATGGATCGTACGAATGAATTAGAATGGTTACATTCGTGCGAATGAAATACAATGGATCGTACGAATGAATTAGAATGGATCGTACGAATGAATTAGAATGGATCGAACGAATGAATTAGAATGGATACATTCGAGCGAATGAATTAGAATAGATCGTAGGAATGAATTAGAATGGATCATACGAATGAATTAGAGTGGATCGTGCGAATGAATTAGAATGGATTGTACGAATGAATTAGAATGGATACATTCGAGCGAATGAATTAGAATGGTTCGTACGAATGAATTAGAATGGATCATAGGAATGAATTAGAATGGATCGTACGAATGGATTAGAACGCATTGTACGAATGAATTAGAATGGATCGTACAAATGAATTAGAATGGATACATTCGTGCGAATGAATTAGAATGGATCTTACGTACAATCCATTCTAATTCATTCGCTCGAATGAATTAGAGTGGATCGTGCGAATGAATTAGAATGAATCGTACGAATGAATTAGAATGGTTACATTCGTGCGAATGAATTAGAATAGATCGTACGAACGAATTAGAATGGATCGTTTGAACGAATTAGAATGGATCGTACGAATGAATTAGAATGGATACATTCGAGCGAATGAATTAGAATGGATCGTACGAATGAATTAGAATGAATCGTACGAATGAATTAGAATGGATCGTGCGAATGAATTAGAATGGATCGTGCAAATGAAATAGAATGGATCGTGCGAATAAATTAGAATGGATCGTGTGAACGAATTAGAATGGATCGTACGAACGAATTAGAATGGATCGTATGAACGAATTAGAATGGATCGTACGAATGAATTAGAATGGATACATTCGAGCGAATGAATTAGAATGGATCGTACGAATGAATTAGAATGGATCAAAGGAATGAATTAGATTGGATTGTGCGAATGAATTAGAATGGATCATACGAATGAATTAGAATGGATTGTACGAATGAATTAGAATGGATCGTACGAATGAATTACAATGGATCATGCGAATGAATTACAATGGATCGTACGAATGAATTAGAATGGATCGTGCAAATGAATTAGAATGGATTGTACGAATGAATTAGAATGGATACATTTGTGCGAATGAATTAGAATGGATCGTACGAATGAATTAGAATGGATTGTACGAATGAATTAGAATGGATACATTTGTACGAATCAATTAGAAAGGCATTCATATGATCCATTCTAATTCATTCGTACAATCCATTCTAATTCATTCGCACACTCCATTCTAATTCATTCGTATGATCCATTCTAATTCATTCCTACGATCTATTCTAATTCATTCGCTCGAATGTATCCATTCTAATTCATTCGTTCGATCCATTCTAATTCATTCGTACGATCCATTCAAATTCATTCGCATGATCTAATCTAATTCATTTGTACGATCCATTCTAATCCATTCGTACGATCCATTCTAATCCATTCGTATGATCCATTCTAATCCATTTGTAGGATCCATTCTAATTCATTCGTATGATCCATTCTAATTCATTCGCACGAATGTATCCATTCTAATTCATTCGTACAATCCATTCTAATTCATTCGCACGATCCATTCTAATTCATTCGTATGATCCATTCTAATTCATTCCTACGATCTATTCTAATTCATTCGCTCGATTGTATCCATTCTGATTCATTCATACGTTCCATTCTTATTCATTCGTACGATCCATTCAAATTCATTCGTATGATCCATTCTAATTCATTCGTACGATCCATTCTAATTCATTCTCACGAATATAACCTTACTAATTCATTTGTATGATCCATTCTAATTCATTAATGGATCGAGCGAATGAATTTGAATGGATCGTGCGATGAATTAGAATGGATCATACAAATGAATTAGAATGGATCATACAAATGAATTAGAATGTATCCATTCTAATTCATTCGTATGATCCATTCTAATTCATTCGTACGATCCATTCTAATCCATTCGTACGATCCATTCTAATCCATTCGTACGATCCATTCTAATCCATTCGTACGATCCCTTCTAATTCATTCGTATGATCTATTCAAATTCATTCGCTCGAATGTATCCATTCTAATTCATTCGTTCGATCCTATCTAATTCATCCGTACGATCCATTCAAATTCATTCGTATGATCGATTCTAATTCATTCTCACGAATGTAACCTTTCTAATTCAATTTTATGATCCATTGTAATTCATTCGTACGATCCATTCTAATCCATTCGTACGATCCATTCTAATTCATTCGTACGATCCATTCATAAGAATGGATACATTTGTACGAATAAATTAGAATGGATTGTACGAATGAATTAGAATGGATACATTCTTGCGAATAAATTAGAATGGATCGTATATTCGTGCAAATAAATTAGAATGGATCATACGAATGAATTAGAATGGATTGTGCGATTCGAATGGATCGTACGAATGGATTAGAATGGATCATACGAATGAATTAGAATGGATCGTACGAATGAATTAGAATGGATACATTCGAGCGAATGAATTAGAATGGATCGTACGAATGAATAAGAATGGATCATAGGAATGAATTAGAATGGATCGTGCAAATAAATTAGAATGGATACATTCGTGCGAATGAATTAGTATGGATCGTAGGATTGAATTAGAATGGATCGTACGAATGAATTAGAATGGTTACATTCGTGCGAATGAATTATAATGGATCATACGAATGGATTAGAATGGATCATACGAATGAATTAGAATGGATCGTACAAATTAATTAGAAAGGTTACATTTGTGAGAATGAATTAGAATAGATCGTACGAATGGATTAGAATGGATCGTACAAATGGATTAGAATGGATCGTACGAATGAATTAGAATGGATCATACGAATGCATTAGAATGGATACATTCGTGCGAATGAATTAGAATGGATCGTACGAATGTATTAGAATGGATCGTGCGAATGAATTAGAATGGATCGTACGAATGAATTAGAATGGATCGTGCGAATGAATTAGAATGGATCGTACGAATGAATTAGAATGGATACATTAGTGCGAATGAATTAGAATGGATCGTACGAATGAATTAGAATGGATCGTACGAATGAATTAGAATGAATCGTGCGAATGATTTAGAATGGATCGTACGAATGAATTAGAATGGATACATTTGTGCGAATGAGTTAGAATGGATCATACGAATGAATTAGAATGGATCGTACGGATGAATTAGAATGGATCATACGAATGAATTAGAATGGATCGTGCGAATGAATTAGAATGGATTGTACGAATGAATTAGAATGGATACATTCGAGCGAATGAATTAGAATAGATCATAGGAATGAATTAGAATGGATCATACGAATGAATTAGAATGGATCGTGCGAATGAATTAGAATGGATTGTACGAATGAATTAGAATGGATACATTCGTGCGAATGAATTAGAATAGATCAGACGAATGAATTAGAATGGATCGTATGATTCATTCTAATTCATTCGTACGATCCATTCTAATTTATTCGTACGATCCATTCTAACTCATTCGGTGGATCCATTCTAATTCATTCGTACGATCCATTCTAATTCATTCGCACGATCCATTCTAATTTATTCATACGATTCATTCTAATTCATTCATACGATCTATTCTAATTCATTCGCACGAATGTAACCATTCTAATTCATTCGTACGATTCATTCTAATTCATTCGTATAAGCTATTCTAATTCATTCGTACGATCCATTCTAATTCATTCGTACGATCCATTCTAATTCATTCGCACCAATGTATCCATTCTAATTCATTCGTACGATCCATTCTAATTCATTCGCACGATCCATTCTAATTCATTCGTACGATCCATCCTAATTCATTCGTACGATCCATTCTAATTCATTCGCATGATCCATTCTAATCCATTCATACGATCCATTCTAATTCATTCGTACAAATGAATTAGAATGGATCGTATGAATGAATAAGAATGGATCGTACGAATGAATTAGAATGGATCGTGTGAATGAATTAGAATGAATCGTACGAATGCATTAGAATGGATACATTCGTGCGAATGAATTAGAATGGATCGTACGAATGAATTAGAATGGATCATACAAATGAATTAGAAAGGTTACATTCGTAAGAATGAATTAGAATGGATCGTACGAATGAATTAGAATGGATACATTCAAGCGAATGAATTACAATGGATCATACGAACGAATTAGAATGGATCATAGGAATGAATTAGAATGGATCGTGCAAATGAATTAGAATTTATCGTGCGAATGAATTAGAATGAATCGTACGAATGAATTAGAACGGATTCGTGCGAATGAATTAGAATGGATCGTACGAATGAATTAGAATGGATCATACAAATGAATTAGAAAGGTTACATTCGTGAGAATGAATTAGAATGGATCGTACGAATGAATTAGAATGGATCATGCGAATGAATTTGAATAGATCGTACGAATGAATTAGAATGGATCAAACTAATGAATTAGAATGGATACATTCGAGCGAATGAATTAGAATAGATCGTAGGAATGAATTAGAACGCATTATACGAATGAATTAGAATGGATCGTACGAATGAATTAGAATGGATCATACGAATGAATTAGAATCGATCGTGCGAATGAATTAGAATCGATCGTACGAATGAATTAGAATGGATCGTACGAATGAATTAGATCGTACGAATGAATTAGAATGGATCGTACGAATGAATTAAAATGGATACATTCATACGACTGAATTAGAATGGATCGTGCGAATTAATTAGAATGGATCGTACGAATGAATTTGAATGGATACATTTGTGCGAATGAATCTGAATGGATTGTATGAATGGAATACAATGGATCGTACGAATGAATTAGAATGGATCATACGAATGAATTAGAATAGATCGTACGAATGAATTAGAATGAATCGTACGAATGAATTAGAATTGTTACATTCGTGCGAATGAATTAGAATGGATCGTACAAATGAATTAGAAAGGTTACATTTGTGAGAATGAATTAGAATGGATCGTACGAATGTATTAGAATGGATCGTACGAATGGATTAGAATAGATTGTATGGATAGTACGAATGGATTAGAATGGATCGTACGAATGGATTAGAACGCATTCTACGAATGAATTAGAATGGATCGTACGAATGAATTAGAATGGATATATTCGTGCGAATGAATTAGAATGGATTGTACGTATGAATTAGAATGGATCGTGCGAATGAACTAGAATGGATACATACATTCATGCGAATGAATTAGAATGGATCGTATGAATGAGTTAGAATGGATCGTATGAATGAATTAGAATGGATTGCATGAATGAATTAGAATGGATCATACGAATGAATTGGAATGGATCGTACGAATGAATTAGAATGGATATATTCATGCAAATGAATTAGAATGGATCGTACGAATGAATTAGAATGGATCATACGAATGAATTAAAATGGATCGTGCGAATGAATTAGAATGGATCGTAAGAATGAATTAGAATGGATACATTCATACAAATGAATTAGAATGGATCGTGCGAATGAATTAGAATGGATCGTACGAATGAATTAGAATGAATCATACGAATGAATTAGAATGGATCATACGAATGAATTAGAATACATCATGTGAATGAATTAGAATGGATCGTACGTTTGAATTAGATTGGATTGTGCGAATGAATTAGAATGGATACATTCGTGCGAATGAATTAGAATAGATCGTATGAATGAATTAGAATGGATCGTACGAATGAATTAGAATAGATTGTACGAATGAATTAGAATAGATCGTGCGAATGAATTAGAATGGATCGTACGAAAGAATTAGAATGGATCGTACGAATGAATTAGAATGGATCATACGAATGAATTAGAATAGATCGTGTGAATGAATTAGAATGGATCCTACGAATGAATTAGAATGGATACATTTGTGCGATGAATAAGAATGGAGCGTACGAATGAATTAGAATGGAGCGTACGAATGAACTAGAATGGATACATTCGTGCGAATGAATTAGAATGGATCATCTGAAAGAATTAGAATAGATCGTGCGAATGAATTAGAATGGATCGTACGAACGAATTAGAATGGATCGTACGAACGAATTAGAATGGATCATATGAACGAATTAGAATGGATCGTACGAAAGAATTAGAATGGATGCATTCGTACAATCCATTCTAATTCATTCGTACGATCCATTCTTATTCATTCGTACGATCCATTCAAATTAATTCGCATGATCCATTCTAATTCATTCGTACGATCCATTCTAATTCATTCTCACGAATGTAACCTTTCTAATTTATTTGTATGATCCATTCTAATTCATTCGTACGATCCATTCTAATCCATTCGTACGATCCATTCTAATTCATTCGTACGATCCATTCTAATTCATTCTCACAAATGTAACCTTTCTAATTCATTTGTACGATCCATTCTAATTCATTCGTACGATCCATTCTAATCCATTCGTACGATCCATTCTTATCCATTCGTACGATCCATTCTAATTCATTCGCACGAATGTAACCATTCTAATTTATTCGTACGATCCATTCTAATTCATTCCTATGCTCCATTCTAATTCATTCGCACAAATGTATCCATTCTAATTCATTTGCACGATCCATTCTAATTCATTCCTATGATCCATTCTAATTCATTCGTACGATCCATTCTAATTCATTCGCTCGAATGTATCCATTCTAATTCATTTATACGATCCATTCTAATTCGTTCATACGATCCATTATAATTCGTTCGTACGATCCATTCTAATTCGTTCGTACGATCCATTCTAATTCATTCGCACGATCCATTCTAATTCATTTGTACGATCCATTTTAATTCATTCGCATAATCCATTTTAATTCATTCGTATGATACATTCGTGCGAATGAATTAGAATGGATCGTACGAATAAATTAGAATGGATCGTACGAATGAATTAGAATAGATCGTGCGAATAAATTAGAATGGATCATACGAATGAATTAGAATAGATATATTCATGCGAATGAATTAGAACGGATCGTGCGAATGAATTAGAATGGATCGTATGAATAAATTAGAATGGATCGTACGAATGAATTAAAATGGATACATTTGTGCGAATGAATTAGAATGGATCGTATGATTGAATTAGAATGAATCATGCGAATGAATTAGAATGGATCGTACGAATGGATTAGAATGGATCATAGGAATGAATTAGAATGGATCGTGCAAATGAATTAGAATGGATACATTCGTGCGAATGAATTAGAATGGATCGTAGGAATGAATTAGAATGGATCGTACGAATGGATTAGAATGGATCGTACGAATGGATTAGAAAGGTTACATTTCTGAGAATGAATTAGAATGGATCGTACGAATGGATTAGAATGGATCGTACGAATGGATTAGAATGGATCGTCCGAATAAATTAGAATGGATACATGCGAATGAATTAGAATGGATCGTGCGAATGAATTAGAATGGATTGTACGAATGAATTAGAATGGATCGTACGAATGAATTAGAATGGTTACATTCGTGCGAATGAATTAGAATGGATCGTACGAATGAATTAGAATGGATCGTGCGAATGAATTAGAATTGATCATACGAATGAATTAGAATGGATCGTACGAATGGATTAGTACGAATGAATTAAAATGGATTAGAATGGATCGTACGAATGAATTGGAATGGATCGTACGAATGGATTAGAATGGATCGTATGAATGGATTAGAACGCATTGTACGAATGAATTAGAATAGATATATTTGTACGAATGAATTAGAATCGATCGTACGAATGGATTAGAATGGATCGTGCAAATAAATTAGAATGGATCGTACAAATTAATTAGAAATATTGTACGAATGAATTAGAATGGATCGTACTATTGAATTAGAATGGTTACATTCGTGCGAATGAATTAGAATGGATCGTACAAATGGATTAGAATGGATCGTACGAATGAATTAGAATGGATCGAACGAATGAATTAGAATGGATCGTACGAACGAACTAGAATGGATCGTATGAACGAATTAGAATGGATCGTACGAATGAATTAGAATGGATACATTCGTGCGAATGAATTAGAATGGATCATACGAATAAATTAGAATGGATCGTACGAATGAATTAGAATGGATTGTGCGAGTGAATTAGAATGGATCGTATGAATGAATTAGAATGGTTACATTCGTGCGAAAGAATTAGAATGGATCGTACGAATGGTTTAGAATGGATCGTACGAATGGATTAGAATGGATCGTACGAATGAATTAGAATAGATACATTCGTGCGAATGAATTATAATGGATCGTAGGAATGAATTAGAATGGATCGTATGAATGAACTAGAATGGATACATTCGTGCAAATGAATTAGAATGGATCATATGAAAGAATTAGAATGGATCGTGCGAATGAATTAGAAAGGATCGTACGAATGAATTAGAATGGATCGAACGAATGAATTAGAATGGATACATTCGAGCGAATGAATTAGAATAGTTCGTAGGAATTAATTAGAATGGATCGTATAAATGAATTAGAAAGGTTACATTTGTGCGAATGAATTAGAATGGATCGTATGAATGAATAAAAATGGATCGTACGAATGAATTAGAATGGATCGTGCGAATGAAATAGAATGAATCGTACGAATGCATTAGAATGGATCGTACGAATGAATTAGAATGGATACATTTGTGCGAATGAATTGGAATGGATCGTGCGAATGAATTAGAATGGATCGTACGAATGAATTAGAATGGATATATTTATGCGAATGAATTAGAATGAATCGTACGAATGCATTAGAATGGATCGTACGAATGGATTAGAATGTATCGTACGAATAAATAAGAATGGATCGTACAAATGAATAAGAAAGGTTACATTTGTGAGAATGAATTAGAATGGATCGTACGAATGAATTAGAATGGATCGTACGAACGAATTAGAATGGATCGTACGAATGAATTAGAATGGATCGTACGAATGAATTAGAATGGATCATATGAATGAATTTGAATGGTTACATTCGTGCGAATGAATTAGAATGGATCGTACGAATGGATTAGAATGGATCGTACAAATGAATTAGAATGGATACATTCGAGCGAATGAATTAGAATAGATCATAGGAATGAATTAGAATGGATTGTACAAATGAATTAGAAAGGTTACATTTGTGCGAATGAATTAGAATGGATCGTATGAATGAATAAGAATGGATCGTATGAACGAATTAGAATGGATCGTGCGAATGAATTAGAATGAATCGTACGAATGCATTAGAATGGATCGTATGAATGAATTAGAATGGATACATTCGTGCGAATGAATTAGAATGGATCTAAGGAATGAATTAGAATGGATCGTACGAATGAATTAGAATGGTTACATTCGTGCGAATGAATTAGAATGGATCGTACGAACGAATTAGAATGGATCGTACGAACGAATTAGAATGGATCGTACGAATGAATTAGAATGGATCATATGAATGAATTAGAATGGTTACATTCGTGCGAATGAATTAGAATGGATCGTACGAATGGATTAGAACGCATTGTATGAATGAATTAGAATAGATATATTTGTACGAATGAATTAGAATGGATCGTACAAATGAATTAGAATGGATCGTACGAATGAATCAGAATGGATCGAACGAATGAATTAGAATGGATACATTCGAGCGAATGAATTAGAATAGATCGTAGGAATGAATTAGAATGGATCATACGAATGAATTAGAATGGATCGTGCGAATGAATTAGAATGGATTGTACGAATGAATTAGAATGGATACATTCGAGCGAATGAATTAGAATGGATCGTACGAATGAATTAGAATGGATCATAGGAATGAATTAGAATGGATCGTACGAATGGATTAGAACGCATTGTACGAATGAATTAGAATGGATTGTACAAATGAATTAGAATGGATACATTCGTGCGAATGAATTAGAATGGATCGTACGAATTAATTAGAATGGATCGTGCGAATGAATTAGAATGGATAGTGCGAATGAATTAGAATGGATCGTACGAATGAATTAGAATGGATCCACTGAATGAGTTAGAATGGATCATACGAATGAATTAGAATGGATCGTACGAACGAATTAGAATGAATCGTACCATCCATTCTAATTCATTCGTCCGATCCATTCTAATTCATTCGCACGAATGTATCCATTCTAATTTATTCGTACAATCCATTCTAATTCATTCGCACGATCCATTCTAATTCATTCGTATGATCCATTCTAATTCATTCCTACGATCTATTCTAATTCATTCGCTCGAATGTATCCATTCTAATTTATTCGTTCGATCCATTCTAATCCATTTGTACGATCCATTCTAATTAATTCCTACGATCCATTCTAATTCATTCGTACGATCCATTCTAATTCATTCGCTCGAATGTATCCATTCTAATTTATTCGTATGATCCATTCTAATTCATTCGTACGATCCATTCTAATCCATTCGTACGATCCATTCTAATTCATTCGTACAATACGTTCTAATCCATTCGTACGATCCATTCTAATCCTTTCGTACGATCCATTCTAATTCATTCGCACGAATGTAACCATTCTAATTCATTCGTACGATCCATTCTAATTCATTCCTACGATCCATTCTAAGTCATTTGCATGAATGTATCCATTCTAATTCATTTACAAGATCCATTCTAATTCATTCCTATGATCCATTCTAATTCATTCGTACGATCCATTCTAATTCATTCGCACGAATGTAACCATTCTAATTCATTCGTACGATCCATTCTAATTCATTCCTACGATCCATTTTAATTCATTCGCACGAATGTATCCATTCTAATTCATTTGAACGATCCATTCTAATTCATTCCTATGATCCATTCTAATTTATTTGTACGATCCATTCTAATTCATTCGCTCGAATGTATCCATTCTAATCCATTCGTACGATCCATTCTAATCCATTCATACGATCCATTCTAATTCATTCGTACGATCCATTCTAATTCATTCACACAAATGTATCCATTCTAATTCATTCGTACGATCCATTCTAATTCATTCCTACGTTCTATTCTAATTTATTTGCTCGAATGTATCCATTCTAATTCATTCGTTCGATCCATTCTAATGCATTCGTACGATTCATTCTAATTTATTCGCATGATCCATTCTAATTCATTCGTACGATCCATTCTTATTCATTCATACGATCCATTCTAATTCATTCGCACAATACTTTCTAATTCATTCGTACGATCCATTCTAATTCATTCGTATGATCCATTCTAACTCATTCGGTGGATCCATTCTAATTCATTCGTACGATCCATTCTAATTCATTCGCACGAATGTATCCATTCTAATTCATTCGTACGATCCATTCTAATTCATTCGTACGATTCATTCTAATTCATTCGCACGATCCATTCTAATTTATTCCTACGATCTATTCTAATTCAATCGCTTGAATGTATCCATTCTAATTCATTCGTTCGATCCATTCTAATTAATTCGTACGATCCATTCAATTTCATTCGCATGATCCATTCTAATTCATTCGTACGATCCATTCATAATCATTCTCACGAATGTAACCTTTCTAATTCATTTGTATGATCCATTCTAATTCATTCATACAATCCATTCTAATTCATTCGCACGAATCCGTTCTAATTCATTTGTACGATTCGTTCTAATTCATTCGCACGATCCATTCTAATTCATTTGCACGATCCATTCTAATTCATTCCTATGATCCATTCTAATTCGTTCGTACGATCCATTCTAATTCATTCGCTCGAATGTATCCATTCTAATTCATTCGTACTATCCATTCTAATTCATTCGTACGATCCATTCTAATTCGTTCGTACGATCCATTCTAATTCGTTCGTACGATTCATTCTAATTCATTCATACGATCCATTCTAATGCATTCGTACGATTCATTCTAATTCATTCGCACGATCCATTCTAATTCATTCGTATGATCCATTCTAATTCATTCCTACGATCTATTCTAATTCATTCGCTCGAATGTAACCTTTCTAATTCATTTGTCCGATCCATTCTAATTCATTCGCACGAATGTAACCTTTCTAATTCATTCATACGATCCATTCTTATTTATTCATACGATCCATTCTAATTTATTCGTACGATCCATTCTAATTCATTCTCACAAATGTAACCTTTCTAATTCATTTGTACGATCCATTCTAATTCATTCGCACAAATGTATCGATTCTAATTCATTCGTACAATGCGTTCTAATCCATTCGTACGATCCATTCTAATCCATTTGTATGATCCATTCTAATTTATTCACACGAATGTAACCATTCTAATTCATTCATATGATCCATTCTAATTCATTCGTACGATCCATTCTAATTCATTCGTATGATCCATTCTAATTCATTCGTGCGATCCATTCTAATTCATTCGCATGATCTATTCTAATTCATTCTAATTCATTCGTACGATCCATTCTAATTCATTCGCTCGAATATATCCATTCTAATTTATTCGTACGATCCATTCTAATTTGTTCATACAATCCATTCTAATTCGTTCGCACGATCCATTCTAATTCATTCGTACGATCTATTCTAATTCATTCGCATGATCCATTCTAATTCATTCGTACGATCCATTCTAATTCATTCGTACAATCCATTCAAATTCATTCGTACGATGCAATCTAGTTCATTCTCACAAATGTATCTATTCTAATTTATTCGTACAATGCATTCTAATCCATTCGTACGATCCATTCTAATCCATTCGTACGATCCATTCTAATTCATTCGCACGAATGTAACCATTCTAATTCATTCATATGATCCATTCTAATTCATTCGCACGATCCATTCTAATTCATTCCTATGATCCATTCTAATTCATTCGTACGATCCATTCTAATTCATTCGCTCGAATGTATCCATTCTAATACATTCGTACGATCCATTCTAATTCGTTCATACGATCCATTCTAATTCGTTCGTACGATCCATTCTAATTCATTCGTACGATCCATTCTAATTCGTTCGTACGATCCATTCTAATTCGTTCGTACGATCCATTCTAATTCGTTCGTACGATCCATTCTAATTCGTTCGTACGATCCATTCTAATTCATTCGTACGATCCATTCTAATTCATTCGCACGATCCATTCTAATTCATTCGTATGATCCATTCTAATTCATTCCTATGATCTATTCTAATTCATTCGCTCGAATGTATCCATTCTAATTCATTCGTTCGATCCATTCTAATTCATTCGTACGATCCATTCAAATTCATTCGCATGATCCATTCTAATTCATTCGTACGATCCATTCTAATTCATTCGTATGATCCATTCTAATGCATTCGTTCGATCCATTCTAATTCATTCGTACGATCTATTCTAATTCATTCGCATGATCCATTCTAATTCATTCGTACGATCCACTCTAATTCATTCGTACAATCCATTCAAATTCATTCGTACGATGCAATCTAATGCATTCGCATGAATATATCCATTCTAATTCATTCGTACGATCCTTTCTAATTCATTCGCACGATCCATTCTAATTTATTCGTATGATCCATTCTAATTCATTCCTACGATCTATTCTAATTCATTCGCTCGAATGTATTCATTCTAATTTATTCGTACAATCCATTCTAATTCATTCGCACGATCTATTCTAATTCATTCGTACGATCCATTCTAATTCATTCGTATGATCAATTCTAATTCATTCGCACGATCCATTCTAATTCATTCTCACGAATGTAACCTTTCTAATTCATTCGTACGATTCATTCTAATCCATTCGTACGATCCATTCTAATCCGTTCGTACGATCCATTCTAATTCATTCGTACGATCCATTCTAATTCATTCTCACAAATGTAACCTTTCTAATTCATTTGTACGATCCATTCTAATTCTTTCGTACGATCCATTCTAATCCATTCGTACGATCCATTCTAATCCATTCGTACGATCCATTCTAATTCATTCGCACGAATGTAACCATTCTAATTCATTCGTACGATCCATTCTAATTCATTCCTACAATCCATTCTAATTCATTCGCACGAATCTATCCATTCTAATTCATTTGCACGATCCATTCTAATTCATTCCTATGATCCATTCTAATTCATTTGTACGATCCATTCTAATTTATTCGCTCGAATGTATCCATTCTAATTCATTTGTACGATCCATTCTAATTCGTTCATACGATCCATTCTAATTTGTTCATACGATCTATTCTAATTCATTCGTACGATCCATTCTAATCCATTCGTACGATCCATTCTAATTCATTCGTACAAATGTATCTAGTCTAATTCATTCGTACAATGCGTTCTAATCCATTCGTACGATCCATTCTAATCCATTCGTACAATCCATTCTAATTCATTCGTATGATCCATTCTAATTCATTCGTACGATCCATTCTAATTCATTTGCATGAATATATCCATTCTAATTTATTCGTATGATCCATTCTAATTCATTCCTACGATCCATTATAATTCATTCGCACGAATGTATCCATTCTAATTCATTTGCACAATCCATTCTATTTCATTCCTATGATCTATTCTAATTCATTCGTACGATCCATTTTAATTCATTCGCTCGAATGTATCCATTCTAATTTATTCGTACGATCTATTCTAATTCATTCGCACGAATGTATCCATTCTAATTCATTCGTACGATCCATTCTAATTCATTCGCATGATCCATTTTAACTCATTCGATGGATCCATTCTAATTCATTCGTACGATCCATTCTAATTCATTCGCAGGATCCATTCTAATTTATTCATACGATCCATTCTAATTCATTCGTACGATCTATTCTAATTCATTCGCATGATCCAATCTAATTCATTCGTACGATCCATTCTAATTCATTCATACGATCCATTCTAATTCATTCGTACGATCCATTCTAATTCATTTGCATGAATGTATCCATTCTAATTCATTCGTACGATCCATTCCAATTCATTCGTATGATCCATTCTAATTCATTCATGCAATCCATTCTAATTCATTCATACGATCCATTCTAACTCAATTATACGATCCATTCTAATTCATTCGCATGATACATTCGTGAGAATGAATTAGAATGGATCGTACGAATAAATTAGAATGGATACATTCGTGCGAATGAATTATGGATCATACAAATGAATTAGAATGGATCGTACGAATGAATTAGAATGGATCATGCGAATGAATTAGAATGGTTTGTACGAATGAATTAGAATGGATACATTTGTGCGAATGAATTAGAATGGATCGTGCGAATGAATTATAATGGATCGTACGAATTGATTAGAATGGATCGTACGAATGAATTAGAATGGATCGTACGAACGAATTAGAATGGTTACATTCGTGCGAATGAATTAGAATGGATCGTACGAATGGATTAGAATGGATCGTACGAATGAATTAGAATGGATCGTACAAATGAATTAGAAAGGTTACATTTGTGAGAATGAATTAGAATGGATCGTACGAATGGATTAGAATGGATCGTACGAATGGATTAGAATGGATCATACTAATGAATTAGAAAGGTTACATTCGTGAGAATGAATTAGAATGGATCGTGCGAATGAATTAGAATTGATCATACGAATGAATTAGAATGGATCGTACGAATGAATTAGATTGCATCGTACGATCCATTCTAATTCATTCGTACGATCCATTCTAATTCATTCGTATGAACAATTCTAATTCATTCGCACGATCCATTCTAATTCATTCGTACGACCCATTCTAATTCATTCGCACGAATGTAACCATTCTAATTCATTCGTACGATCCATTCTAATTCATTCGTACGAATGTAACGTTTCTAATTCGTTCGTACGATCCATTCTAATTCATTCCTACGATCCATTCTAATTCATTCGCTCGAATGTATCCATTCTAATTCATTCATACGCTCCATTCTAATCCATTCGTACGATCCATTCTAATTCATTCGTACGATCCATTCTAATTCATTCTCACAAATGTAACCTTTCTAATTCATTTGTACGATCCATTCTAATTCATTCGTACGATCCATTCTAATTCGTTCGTACGATCCATTCTAATTCGTTCACACGATCCATTCTAATTCATTCGTACGATCTATTCTAATTCATTCGCATGATCCATTCTAATTCATTCGTACGATCCATTCTAATTCATTCGTACAATCCATTCAAATTCATTCGTACGATGCAATCTTATTCATTCGCACAAATGTATATATTCTAATTCATTCGTACAATGTGTTTTAATCCATTCGTACGATCCATTCTAATCCATTCGTACGATCTATTCTAATTCATTCGCACGAATGTAACCATTCTAATTCATTCATATAATCCATTCTAATTCATTCGTACGATCCATTCTAATTCATTCGTATGATCCATTCTAATTCATTCGTACGATCCATTCTAATTCATTTGCATGAATGTATCCATTCTAATTTATTTGTACGATCCAGTCTAATTCATTCGTACGATCCATTCTAATTCATTCGCACGAATATATCCATTCTAATTCATTCGTACGATCCTTTCTAATTCATTCGCACGATCCATTCTAATTCTTTCATATGATCCATTCTAATTCATTCGCACGAATGTATCCATTCTAGTTCATTCGTACGCTCCATTCTAATTCATTCGTACGCTCCATTCTTATTCATCGCACAAATGTATACATTCTAATTTATTCATACGATCCATTCAAATTCAATCGTACGATCCATTCTAATTCATTCGCATGAATATATCTATTCTAATTCATTCGTATGATCCATTCTAATTAATTCGCACGATCTATTCTAATTCAATCGTACGATCTATTCTAATTCATTCGTACGATCCATTCTAATTCATTCGCACGAATGTATCATACGAATGAATTAGAATGGATCATACGAATGAGTTAAAATGGATCGTACGAATGTATTAGAATGGATCGTACAAATGAATTAGAAAGGTTACATTTGTCAGAATGAATTAGAATGGATCGTACGAATGAATTAGAATGGATCGTACGAATGGATTGGAATGGATCGTACGAATGAATTAGAATGGATCATACAAATGAATTAGAAAGGTTACATTCGTAAGAATGAATTGGAATGGATCGTACGAATGAATTAGAATGGATCATGCGAATGAATTTGAATAGATCGTACGAATGAATTTGAATGGATCGAATGAATGAATTAGAATGGATACATTCGAGCGAATGAATTAGAATAGATCGTAGGAATGAATTAGAATGGATCATACGAATGAATTAGAATGGATCGTGCGAATGAATTAGAATTGATCATACGAATAAATTAGAATGGATACATTCGTGCGAATGAATTAGAATGGATCGTACAAATGAATTAGAATGGATCAGACGAATGAATTAGAATGGATCGTACGATTCATTCTAATTCATTCGTACGATCCATTCTAATGCATTCGTACGAGCGAATGAATTAGAATGGATACATTCGTGCGAATGAATTAGAATGGATCGGACGAATGAATTAGAATGGATCGTACGATTCATTCTAATTCATTCGTACGATCCATTCTAATGCATTCGTACGATTCATTCTAATTCATTCGCACGATCCATTCTAATTCATTCGTATGGTCCATTCTAATTTATTTGCACGAATATACGATCCATGCTAATTTATTCGCAAGAATGTATCCATTCTAATTCATTCGTACAATCCATTCTAATTTATTCGTACAAATGTATCCATTCTTACGATCCATTCTAATTCATTCGTACGATTCCTTCTAATTCATTCGCACGATCCTTTCTAATTCATTCTCACAAATCTAACCTTTCTAATTTATTTGTACGATCCATTCTAATTCATTTGTACGATCCATTCTAATCCATTCGTACGATCCATTCAAATCCATTCGTACGATCCATTCTAATTCATTCGCACGAATGTAACCATTCTAATTCATTCGTACGATCCATTCTAATTCATTCCTACGATCCATTCTAATTCATTCGCACGAATGTATCCATTCTAATTCATTTCCACGATCCATTCTAATTCATTCCTACGATTCATTCTAATTCATTCGCTCGAATGTATCCATTCTAATTCATTCGCACGATCCATTCTAATTCATTCGTACGATCCATTCTAATTCGTTCATACGATCCATTCTAATTCGTTCGTACGATCCATTCTAATTCGTTCGTACGATTCATTCTAATTCATTCGTACGATCCTTTCTAATGCATTCGTACGATTCATTCTAATTTATTCGTACGATGCATTTTAATTCATTCGCATGATCCATTCTAATTCGTTCGTACGATTCATTCTAATTCATTCGTACGATCCATTCTAATTCGTTCGTACGATTCATTCTAATTCGTTCGTACGATCCATTCTAATTCGTTCGTACGATCCATTCTAATGCATTCGTATGATTCATTCTAATTCATTCGTACGATCCATTTTAATTCATTCGCATGAACCATTCTAATTCATTCGTATGATACATTCGTGCGAATGAATTAGAATGGATCGTACGAATGAATTAGAATGGATCGTACGAATGAATTAGAATAGATCGTGCGAATAAATTAGAATGGATCATACGAATGAATTAAAATAGATATATTCATGCGAATGAATCTGAATGGATTCTATGAATGAATTAGAATGGATCGTACGAATGAATTAGAATGGATCGTACGAATGGATTAGAATGGATCGGACGAATGAATTAGAATGGATCGTACGAATGAATTAGAATGGATCGTACGAATGAATTAGAAAGGTTACATTCGTGAGAATGAATTAGAATGGATCGTACGAATGAATTAGAATGGATCATGCGGATAAATTTGAATGGATCGTACGAATGAATTAGAATGGATCGAACGAATGAATTAGAATGGATACATTCGAGCGAATGAATTAGAATAGATCGTTGGAATGAATTAGAATTGATCATACGAATGAATTAGAATGGATCGTGCGAATGAATTAGAATGGATTGTACAAATGAATTAGAATGGATACATTCATGCGAATGAATTAGGATGGATCGTACGAATGCGTACGATCCATTCTAATTCATTTGTACGATCCATTCTAATCCATTCGTACGATCCATTCTAATTCATTCGTACGATCCATTCTAATTCATTCTCACAAATGTAACATTTCTAATTCATTTGTACGATCCATTCTAATTCATTCGTACGATCCATTCTAATCCATTCGTACGATCCATTCTAAACCATTCGTATGATCCATTCTAATTCATTCGCACGAATGTAACCATTCTAATTCATTCGTACGATCCATTCTATTTCATTCGCACGAATGTATCCATTCTAATTCATTTGCACGATCCATTCTAATTCATTCCTATGATCCATTCTATTTCATTCGTACGATCCATTCTAATTCATTCGCTCGATCCATTCTAATTCATTCGTACGATCCATTCTAATTCATTCTCACAAATGTAACCTTTCTAATTCATTTGTACGATGCATTCTAATTCATTCCTACGATCCATTATAATTCATTCGCATGAATGTATCCATTCTAATTCATTTGCACGATCCATTCTAATTCATTCCTATAATCCATTCTAATTCATTCGTACGATCCATTCTAATTCATTCGCTCGAATGTATCCATTCTAATTCATTCGTACGATCCATTCTAATTCATTCGTACGATCCATTCTAATCCATTCGTACGATCCATTCTAATTCATTCGTACAATGCGTTCTAATTCATTCGCACAATCCGTTCTAATTCATTCGCACAATCCATTCTAATTCATTCGCACGAATGTATCCATTCTAATTCATTCGCACGATCCGTTCTTATTAATTCGCACAAATGTATCCATTCTAATTCATTCGTACGGTCCATTCAAATTCAATCGTATGGTCCATTCTAATTCATTCGCACAAATGTATCCATTTTAATTCATTCGTACGATCCATTCTAATTTATTTATACGATCCATTCTAATTCATTCGCACGATCCATTCTAATTCATTCGTACGATCCATTCTAATTCATTCGCATGAATATATCTATTCTAATTCATTCGTATGATCCATTCTAATTTATTCGCACGATCTATTCTAATTCATTCGTACGATCCATTCTAATTCATTCGTACGATCCATTCTAATTCATTCGCACGAATGTATCATACGAATGAATTAGAATGGATCATGCGAATGAATTAAAATGGATCGTACAAATGAATTAGAATGGATAGTGCGAACGAATTAGAATGGATCATACGAACGAATTAGAATGGATCGTATGAATGAATTAGAATGGATCGTACGAATGGATTAGAATGGATCGTACGAATGGATCATGCGAATGAATTAGAATGGATCGTACGAATGAATTAGAATGTATACATTCGTACGAATGAATTAGAATGGATTGTGCGAATGAATTAGAACGGATTGTGCGAATGAATTAGAATGGATCGTGCGAATGAATTAGAATGGATCGTATAAATGAATAAGAATGGATCGTACGAATGAATTCGAATGGATACATTCGAGCGAATGAATTAGAATATATTAGAATGGATCGTACGAATGAATTAGAATGGATCGTACGAATGAATTAGAATGGATCGTACGAATAAATTAGAATGGATAGTACGAACGGATTAGAACGCATTGTACGAATGAATTAGAATGGATCGTACGAATGGATTAGAATGGATCGTACGAATAAATTAGAATGGATCGTACGAATGAATTAGAATGGATACATTCGAGCGAATGAATTAGAATGGATCGTACGAATGAATTAGAATGGATCATAGTAATGAATTAGAATGGATCGTGCAAATGAATTAGAATGGATACATTCGTGCGAATGAATTAGAATGGATCGTAGGAATGAATTAGAATAGATCGTACGAATGAATTAGAATGGTTACATTCGTGCGAATGAATTAGAATAGATCGTACGAATGGATTAGAATGGATACATTCGAGCGAATGAATTAGAATGGATCGTACGAATGAATTAGAATGGATCATAGAAATGAATTAGAATGGATCGTGCAAATGAATTAGAATGGATACATTCGTGCGAATGAATTAGAATGGATCGTAGGAATGAATTTGAATGGATCGTACGAATGAATTAGAAAGGTTATATTTATGTGAATGAATTAGAATGGATCGGACGAATGAATTAGAATGGATACATTTGTGCGAATGAGTTAGAATGGATTAGAATGGATACATTCGTGTGAATGAATTAGAATGGATCATGTGAATGAATTAGAATGGATCGTACGAATGAATTAGAATAGATCGTATGAATGAATTAGAATAGCTTATACGAATGAATTAGAATGGATCGTGCAAATGAATTAGAATGGATCGTATGAATGAATTAGAATGGATCGTACGAATGAATTAGAATGAATCATAAGAATGAATTAGAATGGATCATACGAATGAATTAGAATATTGGATCGTACGAATGAATTAGAATGGATCATACGAATGAATTAGAATGGATCGTACGAATGAATTAGAATGGATCATAGGAATGAATAAAAATGGATCGTGCAAATGAATTAGAATGGATACATTCATGCGAATGAATTAGAATGGATCGTGCGAATTAATTAGAATGGATCGTACGAATAAATTAGAATGGATATATTTGAACGAATAAATTAGAATGGATCATACGAATGAATTAGAATGGATCGTACGAATGAATTAGAATGGATCGTGCGAATGAATTAGAATCGATCGTACGAATGAATTAGAATGGATCGTACGAATGAATTAGATCGTACGAATGAATTAGAATGGATCGTACGAATGAATTAAAATGGATACATTCATACGACTGAATTAGAATGGATCATGCGAATTAATTAGAATGGATCGTACGAATGAATTTGAATGGATACATTTGTGCGAATGAATCTGAATGGATTGTATGAATGAATTACAATGGATCGTACGAATGAATTAGAATGGATCGTACGAATGAATTAGAATAGCTGATATGAATGTATTAGAATGAATCGTACGAATGAATTAGAATGGTTACATTCGTGCGAATGAATTAGAATAGATCGTATGAATGAATTAGAATGGATCGTACGAATAAATTAGAATGGATCGTGAGAATGAATTAGAATGGATCGTACGAATGAATTAGAATGGATCCACCGAATGAGTTAGAATGGATCGTACGAATAAATTAGAATGGATCGTACGAATGTATTAGAATGGATCGTACGAATGAATTAGAATGAATCGTACGATCCATTCTAATTCATTCGTCTAATCCATTATAATTCATTCCCACGAATGTATCCATTCTAATTCATTTGTACAATCCATTCTAATTCATTCGCACGATCCATTCTAATTCATTCGTATGATCCATTCTAATTCATTCCTACGATCTATTCTAATTCATTCGCTCGAATGTATCCATTATAATTCATTCGTACAATCCATTCTAATTCATTCGCACGATCCATTCTAATTCATTCGTATGATCCATTCTAATTCATTCGTACGATCCATTCTAATTCATTCGTATGATCCATTCTAACTCATTCGCACAAATTTATCCATTCTAATTCATTCGTACGATCCATTCTAAATCATTCGCACGATCCATTCTAATTCATTCGTACGATCCATTCTAATTCATTCGTACGATCCATTCTAATTCATTCGCACCAATGTATCCATTCTAATTCATTCGTACGATCCATTCTAATTCATTCGCACCAATGTATCCATTCTAATTCATTCGTACGATCCATTCTAATTCATTCGCATGATCCATTCTAATTCATTCGTATGATCCATTCTAATTCATTCGCACGATCCATTCTAATTCATTCGTACGATCCATTCTAATTCATTCGCACGAATGTATCCATTCTAATACATTCGTACGATCCATTCTAATTCATTCGTACGATCTATTCTAATCCATTCGTACGATCCATTCTAATCTATTCGTACGATCCATTCTAATTCATTCTCACAAATGTAACCTTTCTAATTCATTTGTACGATCCATTCTAATTTATTCGTACGATCCATTCTAATCCATTCGTACGATCCATTCTAATTCATTCGCACGAATGTAACCATTCTAATTCATTCGTACGATCCATTCTAATTCATTCCTATGATCCATTCTAATTCATTCGCACGAATGTATCCATTCTAATTTATTTGCACGATCCATTCTAATTCATTCCTATGATCTATTCTAATTCATTCGTACGATCAATTCTAATTCATTCGCTCGAATGTATCCATTCTAATTTATCCGTACGATCCATTCTAATTCATTCGTAGGATCCATCCTAATCCATTCGTACGATCCATTCTAATTCATTCGTACAATGCATTCTAATCTATTCGTACGATCCATTCTAATTCATTCGTACGATCCATTCTAATTCATTCTCACAAATGTAACCTTTCTAATTCATTTGTATGATCCATTCTAATTCATTCGTACGATCCATTCTAATTCATTCGTACGATCCATTCTAATCCATTCGTACGATCCATTCTAATTCATTCCTACGATCCATTCTAATTCATTCGCATGAATGTATCCATTCTAATTCATTTGCACGATCCATTCTAATTCATTCCTATGATCCATTCTAATTCATTCGTACGATCCATTCTAATTCATTCACTCGAATGTATTCATTCTAATTCATTCGTACGATCCATTCTAGTTCGTTTATACGTTCCATTCTAATTCGTTCGTACGATCCATTCTAATTCGTTCGTACGAATGGATTAGAATGGATCGTATGAATGAATTAGAATGGATCGTACGAATGAATTAGAATGGATCCACCGAATGAGTTAGAATGGATCGTACGAATGAATTAGAATGGATCGTACAAATGAAATAGAATTGATCGTACGAATGGATTAGAATGGATCGTACGAATGAATTAGAATGGATCGTACAAATGAATTAGAAAGGTTATATTTGTGAGAATGAATTAGAATGGATCGTACGAATGAATTAGAATGGATCTTATGAATGAATTAGAATGGATCGCACGAATGGATCGTACGAATGGATTAGAATGGATCGTACGAATGGATTAGAATGGATCGTGCGAATGAATTAGAATTGATCATACGAATGAATTAGAATGAATCGGACGAATGAATACGAATGGATCATACGAATGAATTAGAATGGATACATTCGAGCGAATGAATTAGAATAGATCGTAGGAATAAATTAGAATGGATCATACGAATGAATTAGAATGGATCGTATGAATGAATTAGAATGGATCGTACGAATTAATTAGAATGGATACATTCGTGCGAATGAATTAGAATGGATCGTATGAATGAATTAGAATGAATCGTACGAATGAATTAGAATGGATCGTACGAATGAATTAGAATGGATATATTTGTACGAATAAATTAGAATGGATTGTACGAATGAATTAGAATAGATACATTCTTGCGAATAAATTAGAATGGATCGTATATTCGTGCAAATAAATTAGAATGGATCATACGAATGAATTAGAATGGATCGTGCGAATGAATTAGAATGAATCGTACGAATGCATTAGAATGGATCGTACGAAGGGATTAGAATGAATCGTACGATCCATTCTAATTCATTTGTCCGATCCATTCTAATTCATTCGCACGAATGTATCCATTCTAATTCATTCGTACAATCCATTCTAATTCATTCGTACGATCCATTCTAATTCATTCGTATGTACCATTTTAATTCATTTGCACGATCCATTCTAATTCATTCCTATGATCCATTCCAATTCATTCGCATGATCCATTCTAATTCATTCGCACAAATGTATCCATTCTAATTCATTCATATGATCCATTCTAATTCATTCGTACAATCCATTCTAATTCATTCGTACGATCCATTCTAATTCATTCGTACGATCATGCGAATGAATTAGAATGGATCATAGGAATGAATTAGAATGGATCGTACGAATGAATTAGAATGGTTACATTCGTGCGAATGAATTAGAATGGATCATAGGAATGAATTAGAACGGATCGTGCGAATAAATTAGAAATGATCGTACGAATGAATTAGAATGGATCGTGCGAATGAATTAGAATGAATCGTATGAATGAATTAGAATGGATACATTCGTGCGAATGAATTAGAATGGATCGTACGAATGGATTAGAATGGATCGTACGAATGGATTAGAATGGATCGTACGAATGAATAAGAAATGATCGTACAAATGAATTAGAAAGGTTACATTTGTGAGAAGGAATTAGAATGGATCGTACGAATGAATTAGAATGGATCGTACGAATGAATTAGAATGGATACATTCGTGCGAATGAATTAGAATGGATCGTAGGAATGAATTAGAATGGATCGTACGAATGAATTAGAATGGTTACATTCGTGCGAATGAATTAGAATGGATCGTACGAATGAATTAGAATGGATCGTGCGAATGAATTAGAATTGATCATACAAATGAATTAGAATGGATCATACGAATCAATTAGAATGGATCGTATGAACGAATTAGAATGGATCGTACGAATGAATTAGAATGGATCATGCGAATGAATTAGAATGGATCGTACGAATGAATTAGAATGGATCGTACGAATAAATTAGAATGGATACATTCGTGCGAATGAATTAGAATGGATCGTACGAATGAATTAGAATAGATCGTGCGAATAAATTAGAATTGATCATACGAATGAATTAGAATGGATCGTACGAATGAATTAGAATGGATCGTACGAATGAATTAGAATGGATACATTCGAGCGAATGAATTAGAATGGATCGTACGAATGAATTAGAATGGATCATAGGAATGAATTAGAATGGATCGTGCAAATGAATTAGAATGGATACATTCGTGCAAATGAATTAGAATAGATCATACGAATGAATAAGAATGGATCGTACGAATGGATTAGAACGCATTATACGAATGAATTAGAATGGATCGTACGAATGGATCATACGAATGAATTAGAATGGATCGTACGAATGGATCCGAATAAGTTAGAATGGATCATACGAATGAATTAGAATGGATCGTACGAATGAATTAGAATGGATTGTGCGAATGAGTTAGAATGTTTCGTATGAACGAATTAGAATGGATCGTACGAATGAATTAGAATGGATACATTTGTGCGAATGCATTAGAATGGATCATATGAAAGAATTAGAATGGATCGTACGAATGAATTAGAATGGATCATATGAACGAATTAGAATGGATCGTACGAATGAATTAGAATGGATACATTCGTATGATCTATTCTAATTCATTCGTACGATCCATTCTAATTCATTCGTACGATCCATTCTAATTCATTCGAACGAATGTAACCATTCTAATTCATTCGTACGATCCATTCAAATTCATTCGTACGATCCATTCTAATTCATTCGTACGATCCATTCAAATTCATTCGTACGATGCAATCTAATTCATTCGCACAAATGTATCTATTCTAATTCATTCGTACAATGCGTTCTAATCCATTCGTACGATCCATTCTAATCCATTCGTACGATCCATTCTAATCCATTCGTTCGATCAATTCTAATTCATTCATACTTACAATCCATTCTAATTCATTCGTACGATCCATTCTAATTCATTCGCACTATCCATTCTAATTCATTAGTACGATCCATTCTAATTCATTCGCACGATCCATTCTAATTCATTCGAACAAATGTATCCATTCATCATACGAATGAATTAGAATGGATTGTGCGAATGAATTAGAATGGATCGTACGAATGAAGTAGAATGGATCGTACGAATGAATTAGAATGGATCGTGCGAATGAATTAGAATCGATCGTAAGAATGAATTAGAATGGATCGTACGAATGAATTAGATCGTACGAATGAATTAGAATGGATCGTACGAATGAATTAAAATAGATACATTCATACGACTGAATTAGAATAGATCGTGCGAATTAATTAGAATGGATCGTATGAATGAATTTGAATGGATACATTTGTGCGAATGAATCTGAATGGATTCTAATTCATTCGCTAGAACGATCCATTCTAATTCATTCGCACGATCCATTCTAATTCACTCGTACGATCCATTCTAATTCATTCGTACGATCCATTCTAATTCATTCGCACGATCCATTCTAATTCATTTGTACGATCCATTTTAATTCATTCGCATGATCCATTCTAATTCATTCGTACGATCCATTATAATTCATTCGTACGATTCATTCTAATTCATTTGCACGATCCATTCTCATTCATTCATACGATCAATTCTAATTCATTTGCACGAATGTATCCATTCTAATTCATTCGCACAGTCCATTCTAATTCATTTGCACGATCCATTCTAATTCATTCGCACGATCCATTCTAATTCATTCGTACGATCCATTCTAATTCATTCAATGAATTAGAATGGATACATTCGTGCAAATAAATTAGAATGGATCGGACGAATGAATTAGAATGGATCGTACGATTCATTCTAATTCGTTCGTACGATCCATTCTAATTCATTCGTATGATCCATTCTAATTCATTCGGTGGAACCATTCTAATTCATTCGTACGATCCATTCTAATTCATTCGCACTATCCATTCTAATTCATTCGCACGATCTATTCTAATTCATATGTACGATCCATTCTAATTCATTCGCATGAATATATCCATTCTAATTCATATGTACGATCCATTCTAATTCATTCGTACAATGTGTTCTAATCCATTCGTACGATCCATTCTAATTCATTCCTAGGATCCATTCTAATTCATTCGTACAATCCATTCTAATTCATTCGCTCGAATGTATCCATTCTAATTCATTCGTACGATCTATTCTAATTCGTTCATACGATCCATTCTAATTCGTTCGTACGAATGTATCCATTCTAATTCATTCGCACGATCCATTCTAATCCATTCGTACGATCCATTCTAATTCATTCATACAAATGAATTAGAATGGATCGTATGAATGAATAAGAATGGATCGTACGAATGAATTAGAATGGATCGTGCGAATGAGTTAGAATGAATCGTACGAATGCATTAGAATGGATACATTCGTGCGAATGAATTAGAATGGATCGTACGAATGAATTAGAATGGATCATACAAATGAATTAGAAAGGTTACATTCGTGAGAATGAATTAGAATGGATCGTACGAATGAATTAGAATGGATCGTACAAATGAATTAGAATGGATCGCATGAATGAATAAGAATGGATCGTACGAATGCATTAGAATGGATACATTCGTGGGAATTAATTAAAATGGATTCATTCTAATTCATTCGCACGATCCATTCTAATTCATTCGTACGATCCATTCTAATTCATTCGCATGATCCATTCTAATCCATTCGTACGATCCATTCTAATCCATTTGTACGATCCATTCTAATCCATTCGTACGATACATTCTAATTCATTCACACGATCCATTCTAATTCATTCATACGATCCATTCTAATTTATTCGCTCGAATGTATCCATTCTAATTAATTCGTTCCATCCATCTTAATTCATTCGTACGATCTATTCAAATTTATTCGCATGATCCATTCTAATTCATTCGTACGATCCATTCTAATTCATTCTCACAAATGTAACCTTTCTATTTCATTTGTATGATCCATTCTAATTCATTCGCACGAATGTATCCATTCTAATGCATTCGTACAATTCATTCTAATTCATTCGCACGATCCATTCTAATTCATTCGTACGATCCATTCTTATTCATTCATACGATCCATTCTAATTCATTTGTACGAATGAATTAGAATGGATCGTACGAATGGATTAGAATGGATCGTGCGAATGAATTAGAATGGATACATTCGTACGAACGAATTAGAATGGATTGTATGAACGAATTAGGATGGATCGTACGAATGAATTAGAATGGATACATTCGAGCGAATGAATTAGAATGGATCGTACGAATGAATTAGAATGGATCATAGGAATGAATTAGAATGGATCGTACGAATGGATTAGAACGCATTGTACGAATGAATTAGAATGGATCGTACAAATGAATTAGAATGGATATATTCATGCGAATGAATTAGAATGGATCGTACGAATGAATTAGAATAGATCGTGCGAATGAATTAGAATGGATAGTGCGAATGAATTAGAATGGATCGTACGAATGAATTAGAATGGATCCACCGAATGAGTTAGAATGGATCATATGAATGAATTAGAATGAATACATTCGTGCGAATGAATTTGAATGGATCGTATGAATGAATTTGAATAGATCGTACGAATAAATTAAGATGGATCGAACGAATGAATTAGAATGGATACATTTGAGCGAATGAATTAGAATGGATCGTATGAATGAATTAGAATGGATCGTGCGAATGAATTAGAATGGATCGTACGAATGGATTAGAATAGATCATACAAATGGATTAGAATGGATCGTACGAATGGATTAGAATGGATCGTGCGAATGAATTAGAATGGATCGTGCGAATGAATTAGAATGAATCCATTCTAATTAATTCGCACGAATGTATCCATTCTAATGCATTCGTACGATCCATTCTTATTCATTCATACGATCTATTCTAATTCATTCGTACGATCCATTCTAATTCATTCGCACGATCCATTCTAATTTATTCGTACGATCTATTCTAATTCATTCGTACGATCTATTCTAATTCATTCGCACGAATGTAACCATTCTAATTCATTCGTACGATTCATTCTAATTCATTCGTACGATCTATTCTAATTCATTCGTATGATCCATTCTAATTCATTCGTACGATCCATTGTATTCCATTCATACAATCCATTCAGATTCATTCGCACAAATATATCGATTCAAATTCATTCGTACGATCCATTCTAATTAATTCGCACGATCCATTCTAATTCAGTCGTATGAATGTATCCATTTTAATTCATTCGTACGATCCATTCTAATTCATTCGTACGATCCATTCTAATTCATTCGTACGATCGATTCTAATTCATTCGCACGATCGATTCTAATTCATTCGTATGATCTATTCTAATTCATTCGTACGATCCATTCTAATTCATTCGTATAATGCGTTCTAATCCATTCGTACGATCCATTCTAATTCATTCTCACGAATGTAACTTTTCAAATTCATTCATACGATCCATTCTAATTCATTCGTACGAACCATTCTAATTCATTCGTACGATCTAATTCATTCGTACGATCCACTCTAATTCATTCGCACGAATGTAACCATTCTAATTCATTCCTACGATCTATTCTAATTCATTCGCTCGAATGTATCCATTCTAATTCATTAGTTTGATCCATTCTAATTCATTCGTACGATCCATTCAAATTCATTCGCATGATCCATTCTAATTCATTCGTACGATCCATTCTAATTCATTCTCACGAATGTAACCTTTCTAATTCATTTGTATGATCCATTCTAATTCATTCGTACAATCCATTCTAATTCATTCGCACGAATCCGTTCTAGTTCATTCGTACGATTCATTCTAATTCATTCGCATGATAAATTCTAATTCATTTGCACGATCCATTCTAATTCATTCCTATGATCCATTCTAATTCGTTCGTACGATCCATTGTAATTCATTCGCTTGAATGTATCCATTCTAATTCATTCGTACGATCCATTCTAATTCATTCTCACGAATGTAACCTTTCTAATTCATTTGTATGATCCATTCTAATTCATTCGTACGATCCATTCTAATTCATTCGCATGAATGTATCCATTCTAATGCATTCGTACGATTCATTCTAATTCATTCGCACGATCCATTCTAATTCATTCGTACGATCCATTCTTATTCATTCATATGATCCATTCTAATTCATTTGTACGAATGAATTAGAATGGATCGTATGAATGGATTCGAATGGATCATGCGAATGAATTAGAATGGATCGTACGAATGAATTAGAATGGATTGTACGAATGAATTAGAATGGATCGTACGAATGAATTAGAATGGATCGTGCGAATGAATTAGAATGGATCGTACGAATAAATTAGAATGGATACATTGGTGCGAATGAATTAGAATGGATCATACGAATGAATTAGAATGGATCGTACGAATGAATTAGAATAGCTTATACGAATGAATTAGAATGAATCGTACGAATGAATTAGAATGGTTACATTCGTGCGAATGAATTAGAATAGATCGTATGAATGAATTAGAATGAATCGTACGAATAAATTAGAATGGATCGTGCGAATGAATTAGAATGGATCGTACGAATGAATTAGAATGGATCCACCGAATGAGTTAGAATGGATCGTACGAATAAATTAGAATGGATCGTACGAATGAATTAGAATGAATCGTACGATCCATTCTAATTCATTCGTCTGATCCATTCTATTTCATTCGCACGAATGTATCCATTCTAATTCATCCGTACAGTCCATTCTAATTCATTCGCACGATCCATTCTAATTCATTCGTATGATCCATTCTAATTCATTCCTATTATCTATTCTAATTCATTCGCTCGAATGTATCCATTCTAATTCATTCGTACAATCCATTCTAATTCATTCGCACGATCCATTCTAATTCATTCGTATAATCCATTCTAATTCATTCGTACGATCCATTCTAATTCATTCGTAGGATCCATTCTAACTCATTCGCACAAATGTATCCATTCTAATTCATTCGTACGATCCATTCTAAATCATTCGCACGATCCATTCTAATTCATTCGTACGATCCATTCTAATTCATTCGTACGATCCATTCTAATTCATTCGTACGATCCATTCTAATTCATTCGCACCAATGTATCCATTCTAATTCATTCGTACGATCCATTCTAATTCATTCGCATGATCCATTCTAATTCATTCGTACGATCCATTCTAATTCATTCGCACGATCCATTCTAATACATTCGTACGATCCATTCTAATTCATTCGCACGAACGTATCCATTCTAATGCATTCGTATGATCCATTCTAATTCATTCGTACGAACCATTCTAATCCATTTGTACGATCCATTCTAATCCATTCGTACGATCTATTCTAATTCATTCTGACAAATGTAACCTTTCTAATTCATTTGTACGATCCATTCTAATTCATTCGTATGATCCATTCGAATCCATTCGTACGATCCATTCTAATTCATTCGCACGAATGTAACCATTCTAATTAATTCGTACGATCCATTCTAATTCATTTCTACGATCCATTCTAATTCATTCGCACGAATGTATCCATTCTAATTTATTTGCACGATCCATTCTAATTCATTCCTATGATCCATTCTTATTCATTCGTACGATCCATTCTAATTCATTCGCTCGAATGTATCCATTCTAATTCATTCGTACGATCCATTCTAATTCATTCGTATGATCCATTCTAATCCATTCGTACGATCCATTCGAATCGCACAATCCATTCTAATTCATTCGTATGATCCATTCTAATTTATTTGCACGAATATACGATCCATTCTAATTTATTCGCAAGAATGTATCCATTCTAATTCATTCGTACAATCCATTCTAATTTATTCGTACAAATGTATCCATTCTAATGAATGGATCGTACGAATGAATTAGAATGGATCGTACGAATGGATTAGAATGGATCGTACGAATGAATTACAATGGATCATAAAAATGAATTAGAAAGGTTACATTCGTGAGAATGAATTAGAATCGATCATACGAATGAATTTGAATGGATCGTACGGATGAATTAGATAGGATCGAACGAATGAATTAGAATGGATACATTCGAGCGAATGAATTAGAATAGATCGTACGAATGAATTAGAAGGGATCGTACGAATGGATTAGAAGGGATCGTACGAATGGATTAGAATGGATCGTACGAATGGATTAGAATGGATCGTACGAATGAATTAGAATGGATATATTCTAATTCATTTGTATGATCCATTCTAATTCATTTGTATGATCCATTCTAATTCATCGCACGATCCATTCTAATTCATTCGCTCGATCCATTAATAAATTAGAATGGATCATACAAATAAATTAGTAAGGTTACATTCGTGAGAATGAATTAGAATGGATCGTACGAATGAATTAGAATAGATCATACGAATGAATTTGAATGGATCGTACGAATGAATAAGAATGGAACATATGAATGAATTAGAATGGATACAATCGAGCGAATGAATTAGAATAGATCGTAGGAATGAATTAGAATGGATCATACGAATGAATTAGAATGGATCGTGCGAATGAATTAGAATGGATTGTACGAATGAATTAGAATGGATACATTCGTGCGAATGAATTAGAATGGATCATACGAATGAATTAGAATGGATCCTACGAATGGATTAGAATGGATCATACAAATGGATTAGAATGGATCGTACGAATGGATCGTACGAATGAATTAGATTGGATCATGCGAATGAATTTGAATGGATCGTACGAATGAATTAGAATGGATCGAACGAATGAATTAGAATGGATACATTCGAGCGAATGAATTAGAATAGATCGTAGGAATGAATTAGAATGGATCATACGAATGAATTAGAATGGATAAATTCGAGCGAATGAATTAGAATGGATGGTACGAATGAATTAGAATGGATCATAGGAATGAATTAGAATGGATTGTGCAAATGAATTAGAATGGATACATTCGTGCGAATGAATTAGAATGGATCGTGCGAATGAATTAGAATGGATCGTGCGAATGAATTAGAATGGATCGTACGCATGAATTAGAATGGATATATTTGAACGAATAAATTCGAATGGATCATACGAATGAATTAGAATGGATCATACGAATGAATTAGAATGGATCGTGCGAATGAATTAAATCGTACGAATGAATTAGAATGGATCGTACGAATGAATTAAAATGGATACATTCATACGACTGAATTAGAATAGATCGTGCGAATTAATTAGAATGGATCGTATGAATGAATTTGAATGGATACATTTGTGCGAATGAATCTGAATGGATTGTATGAATGAATTACAATGGATCGTACGAATGAATTAGAATGGATCGTATGAATGAATGAATTAGAATGGATCATACGAACGAATTAGAATGGATCGTTTGAACGAATTAGAATGGATCGTACGAATGAATTAGAATGGATACATTCGAGCGAATGAATTAGAATGGATCGTACGAATGAATTAGAATGGATCATTGGAATGAATTAGAATGGATCGTATGAACGAATTAGAATGGATCGTACGAATAAATTAGAATGGATACATTCGAGCGAATGAATTAGAATGGATCGTACGAATGAATTAGAATGGATCGTACGAATGAATTAGAATGGATCGTACGAATGAATTAGAATAGATCGTGCGAATGAATTAGAATGGATCGTGCGAATGAAATAGAATGGATCGTGCGAATGAATTAGAATGGATCGTACGAACGAATTAGAATGGATCGTACGAACGAATTAGAATGGATCGTACGAACGAATTAGAATGGATCGTACGAACGAATTAGAATGGATCGTACGAATGAATTAGAATGGATCAAAGGAATGAATTAGATTGGATTGTGCGAATGAATTAGAATGGATCGTACGAATGAATTAGAATGGATTGTACGAATGAATTAGAATGGATCGTACGAATGAATTAGAATGGATCATGCGAATGAATTGGAATAGATCGTACGAATGAATTAGAATGGATCGTACGAATGAATTAGAATGGATCGTGCGAATGAATTAGAATGGATCGTACGAATGAATTAGAATGGATACATTTGTGCGAATGAATTAGAATGGATCGTACGAATGAATTAGAATAGATACATTTGTACGAATGAATTAGAATGGATCGTGCGAATGAATTAGAATGGATCGTACGAATGAATTAGAATGAATCGTACGAATGGATTAGAATGGATCGTACGACTGGATTAGAATGGATCGTACAAATGAATTAGAAAGGCATTCGTACGATCCATTCTAATTCATTCGTACAATCCATTCTAATTCATTCGCACGATCCATTCTAATTCATTCATATGATCCATTCTAATTCATTTGTACGATCTATTTTAATTCATTTATACAAATGAATTAGAATGGATCGTATGAATGAATAAGAATGGATCGTACGAATGAATTAGAATGGATACATTCGAGCAAATGAATTAGAATGGATACATTCGTGCGAATGAATTAGAATGGATTGTACGAATGGATTAGAATGGATCGTACGAATGGATTAGAATGGATCATACGAATGGATTAGAATGGATCGTACGAATGAATTAGAATGGATCATACAAATGTATTAGAAAGGTTACATTCGTGAGAATGAATTAGAATAGATCGTACGACGTACGAATGAATTAGAATGGATCGTACGAATGGATTTGAATGGATCATACGAATGGATTAGAATGGATCGTACGAATGGATTAGAATGGATCATACGAATGAATTAGAAAGGTTACATTTGTGCGAATGAATTAGAATGGATCGTACGAACGAATTAGAATGGATCATACGAATGAATTATAATGGATACATTCAAGCGAATGAATTAGAATGGATCGTATGAATGAATTAGAATGGATCATTGGAATGAATTAGAATGGATCGTATGAACGAATTAGAATGGATCGTACGAATGAATTAGAATAGTTCATACGAATGAATTAGAATGGATCATACAAATGAATTAGAATAGTTCGTACGAATGAATTTGAATGGATACATTTGTGCGAATGAATTAGAATGGATCGTACGAACGAATTAGACTAGATCGTACGAATAAATTAGAATGGATACATTCATACGAATGAATTAGAATGGATCGTACGAATGAATTAGAATGGATCGTACGAATGAATTAGAATGGATACATTCGAGCGAATGAATTAGAATAGATCGTAGGAATGAATTAGAATGGATCGTACGAATGAATTAGAATGGATCGTGCGAATGAATTAGAATAGATCGTACGAATGAATTAGAATGGATACATTCGAGCGATTGAATTAGAATGGATCGTACGAATGAATTAGAATGGATCGTGCAAATGAATTAGAATGGATACCTTTGTGCATATAAAATAGAATGGATCGTACGAATGAATTAGAATGGATCGTATTAATGAATTAGAATGGATCGTGCGAATGAATTAGAATGGATCGTGCGAATCAATTAGACTGGATCGTGCGAATGAATAAGAATGGATCATACGAATGAATTAGAATGTATCGTACGAATTAATTAGAATGGATACATTCGTGCGAATGAATTAGAATGGATTATATGAATGAATTAGAATGGATCGTACGAATGAATTAGAATGGTTACATTCGTGCGAATGAATTAGAATGGATCGTACGAATGGATTAGAATGGATCGTACGAATGGATTAGAATGGATCGTACGAATGAATTAGAATGGATCGTACAAATGAATTAGAAAGGTTACATTTGTGAGAATGAATTAGAATGGATCATACGAATGAATTAGAATGGATCGTACAAATGAATTAGAATGGATCGTACGAATGAATTAGAATGGATACATTCGTGCGAATGAATTAGAATGGATCGTACAAATGAATTAGAATGGATCATACGAATGAATTAGAAATGATCGTGAATCGTACGTCCATTCCTCTGATCCATTCTAATTCATTCGTACGATCCATTCTAATTCATTCGTACGATCCATTCTAATTCATTCGTACGATCCATTCTAATTCGTTCGTACGATTTATTCGTACGATCCTTTCTATTCATTCGTACGAATGAATTTGAATGGATCATACAAATGAATTAGAAAGGTTACATTCGTGCGAATGAATTAGAATGGATACATTTGTGCGAATGAATTAGAATAGATTAGAATGGATCATACAAATGGATTAGAATCCATTCTAATTCATTTGTATGATCCATTCTAATTCATCGCACGATCCATTCTAATTCATTCGCTCGAATGTATCCGTTCTAATTCATTCGTACGATCCATTCTAATTCATTCGTCCGATCCATTCTAATTCATTCGCACGAATGTATCCATTCTAATTCATTCGTACAATCCATTCTAATTCATTCGCACGATCCATTCTAATTCATTCGTACGATCCATTCTAATTCATTCCTACGATCTATTCTAATTTATTCGCACAAATGTATCCATTCTAATTTTTTCGTACGATCCACTCTAAATCATTCTCACGAATGTATCATACGAATGAATTAGAAATGATCATACGAACGAATTAGAATGGATCGTGCGAATGAATTAGAAAGGATCGTACGAATGAATTAGAATGGATCGTACGAATGGATTAGAATGGATCATAGGAGTGAATTAGAATGGATCGTGCAAATGAATTAGAATGGATACATTCGTGCGAATGAATTAGAATGGATCATACGAATGAATTAGAATGGATCGTACGAATGGATTAGAATGGATACATTTGTGAGAATAAATTAGAATGGATCGTACGAATGTATCCATTCTAATTCATTCGTACGATCTATTCTAATCCATTCGTACGATCCATTCTAATTCATTCGTATGATCCATTCTAATCCATTCGTACGATCCATTCTAATTCATTCGTAGGATCCATTCTAACTCATTCGGTGGATCCATTCTAATTCATTCGTACGATCCATTCTAATTCATTCGCACGATCCATTCTATATCATTCGTATGATCCATTCTAATTCATTCGCACGATCCATTCTAATTCATTCGCACGATCCATTCTAATTCATTCTCACGAATGTAACCTTTCTAATTCATTTGTATGATCCATTCTAATTCATTCGTACGATCCATTCTAATCCATTTGTACGATCCATTCTAATCCATTCGTACGATCCATTCTAATACATTCGTACGATCCATTCTAATTCATTCGTATGAATGTATCCATTCTAATTTATTCGTACGATCCAGTCTAATTCATTCGTACGATCCATTCTAATTCATTCGCACGAATGTATCCATTCTAATTCATTCTAATTCATTCGCATGAATGTATATATGCATTCTAGTTCATTCGCACGAATGTATCCATTCTAATTCATTCGTACGATCTATTCTAATTCAATCGCAAGATCCATTCTAATTCATTCGTACGATACATTATAATTCATTCGTACGATCCATTTTAATTCATTCGCACGATCCATTCTAATTCACTCGTACAAATGTATCCATTCTAATTCATTCGCACAAATGTATCCTTTCTAATTTATTTGTACGATCCCATTCTAATTCATTTGTATGATCTATTCTAATTCATTCGCACAATCCAATCTAATTCATTCCTTTGATCCATTCTAATTCATTCGTACGATCCATTCTAATTCATTCGCTCGAATGTATCCATTCTAATTCATTCGTACGATCCATTCTAATTCGTTCATACGATCCATTCTAATTCGTTCGTACGATCCATTCTAATTCGTTCGTACGATCCATTCTAATTCATTCGCACGATCCATTCTAATTCATTCGTACAATCCATTCTAATTCATTCGTATGATCCATTCGTATGATCCATTCTAATTCATTCGTACAATGCGTTCTAATTCGTTCGTACGTTCCATTCTAATTCTACGATCCATTCTTATTCATTCATACGATCCATTCTAATTCATTCGCACAATACATTCTAATTCATTCGTACGAATTGTACGAATGAATTAGAATAGATCGTACGAATGACTTAGAATTGAGACATTTGTACGAATGAATTAGAATGGATCGTGCGAATTCGCACGAATGTATCCATTCTAATTCATTCGTATAATCCATTCTAATTCATTCGCACGATCCATTCTAATTAGAATGGATCGTACGAATGAATTAGAATGGATAGTGCGAATGAATTAGAATGGATCGTACGAATGAATTAGAATGGATTGTAAGTACGAATGAATTAGAATTGATCGAACGAATGGATTAGAATGGATCGTACGAATGGATTAGAATGGATCGTACGAATGGATTAGAACGCATTCTACGGATGAATTAGAATAGATACATTTGTGCAAATGAATTAGATTGCATCTTACGAATGAGTTTGAATGGATTGTACGAATGAATTAGAATGGATTGTATGAATGAATTAGAATGGATCATGCGAATGAATTAGAATAGATCGTACGAATGAATTAGAATAGATCGTACGAATAAATTAGAATGGATCGTGCGAATGAATTAGAATGGATCGTACGAATGAATTAGAATGGATCCACCGAATGAGTTAGAATGGATCATACGAATGAATTTGAATGGATCGTACGAATGAATTAGAATGGATTGTGCGAATGAATTAGAATGGATCGTACGAATGAAGTAGAATGGAATTACGAATGAATTAGAATAGATCGTGCGAATGAATTAGAATCGATCGTACGAATGAATTAGAATGGATCATACGAATGAATTAGATCGTATTAATGAATTAGAATGGATCGTACAAATGAATTATAATGGATACATTCATACGACTGAATTAGAATAGATCATGCGAATTAATTAGAATGGATTGTATGAATGAATTTGAATGGATACATTTGTGCGAATGAATCTGAATGGATTGTATGAATGAATTACAATGGATCGTACGAATGAATTAGAATAGATCGTACGAATGAATTAGAATAGCTCATACGAATGAATTAGAATGAATCGTACGAATGAATTAGAATGGTTACATTCGTGCAAATGAATTAGAATTGATCATACGAATGAATTAGAATGGATCGAATGAATGAATTAGAATGGATATACGAATGAATTAGAATGAATTAGAATGGATCATACGAATAAATTAGAATGGATACATTCGAGCGAATGAATTAGAATAGATCGTAGGAATGAATTAGAATGGATCATACGAATGAATTAGAATGGATCGTGCGAATGAATTAGAATGGATCATGCGATTGTACGAATGAATTAGAATGGTTACATTCTAATTCATTCGCACAAATGTATCCATTTTAATTCATTCGTACGATCCATTATAATTTATTCATACGATCCATTCTAATTCATTCGCACGATCCATTCTAATTCATTCGTACGATCCATTCTAATTCATTCGCATGAATATATCTATTCTAATTCATTCGTATGATCTATTCAAATTTATTCGCACGATCTATTCTAATTCATTCGTACGATCCATTCTAATTCATTCGTACGATCCATTCTAATTCATTCGCACGAATGTATCATACGAATGAATTAGAATGGATCATGCGAATGAATTAAAATGGATCGTACAAATGAATTTGAATGGATAGTGTGAACGAATTAGAATGGATCGTACGAACGAATTAGAATGGATCGTATGAATGAATTAGAATGGATCGTACGAATGGATTAGAATGGATCGTACGAATGGATCATGCGAATGAATTAGAATGGATCGTACGAATAAATGAATTTGTAACCATTCTAACTCATTCGGATCGTACGAATGAATTAGAATGGATTATCCGAATGAATTAGAACATTCGTGCGAATGAATTAGAATGGATCATACGAATGGATTAGAATGGTTCGTACGAATGTATCCATTCTAATTCATTTGCACGATCCATTCTAATTCATTCCTATAATCCATTCTAATTCATTCGTACGATCCATTGAAATTCATTCGTACGATCCATTCTAATTCATTCATACAATCCATTCTAATTCATTCGCACGAATGTATCCATTCTAATTCATTCGTACAATCCATTCTAATCCATTCGTACGATCCATTCTAATCCATTCGTACGATCCATTCTAATTCATTCGTACGATCCATTCTAATTCATTCTCACAAATGTAACCTTTCTAATTCATTTGTACGATCCATTCTAATTCATTCGTACGATCCATTCTAATCCATTCCTACGATCCATTCTAATTCATTCGCACGAATGTATCCATTCTAATTCATTTGCACGATCCATTCTAATTCATTCCTATGATCCATTCTAATTCATTCGTACGATCCATTCTAATTCATTCGCACAATCCAATCTAATTCATTCCTTTGATCCGTTCTAATTCATTCGTACGATCCATTCTAATTCATTCGCTCGAATGTATCCATTCTAATTCATTTGTACGATCCATTCTAATTCGTTCATACGATCCATTCTAATTCGTTCGTACGATCCATTCTAATTCGTTCGTATGATCCATTCTAATTCATTCGCATGATCCAATCTAATTCATTCGTACAATCCATTCTAATTCATTCGTATGATCCATTCGTACGATCCATTCTAATTCATTCGTACAATGCGTTCTAATTCGTTCGTACGATCCATTCTAATTCATTCGCACGATCCTTTCTAATTCATTTGTATGATCCATTTTAATTCATTCACATGATCCATTCTAATTCATTCGTACAATGCGTTCTAATTCATTCGCTCGAATGTATCCATTCTAATTCATTCACACGAATCAATTAGAATGGATCGGACGAATAAATTAGAATGGATCATACGATTCATTCTAATTCATTCGTACGATCCATTCTAATGCATTCGTACGATTCATTCTAATTCATTCGCACGATCCATTCTAATTCATTTGTACGATCCATTCTTATTCATTCATACGATCCATTCTAATTCATTCGTACAATCCATTCTAATTTATTCGTATAATCCATTCTAATTCATTCGTACGATCTATTCTAATTCATTCGCACGAATGTAACCATTCTAATTCATTCGTACGATTCATTCTAATTCATTTGTATGAGCTATTCTAATTCATTCGTACGATCCATTCTAATTCATTCGTACGATCCATTGTAATTCATTCATACAATCCATTCAGATTCATTCGCACAAATGTATCCATTCAAATTCATTCATACGATCCATTCTAATTAATTCGCACGATCTATTCTAATTCAGTCGTATGAATGTATCCATTTTAATTCATTCGTACGATCCATTCTAATTCATTCGTACGATCTAATTCATTCGTACGATCCATTCTAATTCATTCGTACGATCGATTCTTATTCATTCGCACGATCCATTCTAATTCATTCGTACGATCCATTCTACTTCATTCGTACGATCCATTCTAATTCATTCGTACGATCCATTCAAATTCATTTGCTCGAATGTATCCATTCTAATTCATTCGTACGATCCATTCTAATTCGTTTGTACAATTCATTCTAATTCATTCGTATGATCTATTCTAATGCATTCATACGATTCATTCTAATTCATTCGCATGATCCATTCTAATTCATTCACACGATTCATTCTAATTCATTCGTACGATCCTTTCTAATTCATTCGCACGATCCATTCTAATTCATTCATATGATCCATTCTAATTCATTCGCACGAATGTATCCATCCTAGTTGATTCGTACGCTCTATTCTAATTCATTCGTACGCTCCATTCTTATTCATCGCACAAATGTATCCATTCTAATTTATTCGTACGATCCATTCTAATGCATTCGTACGATTCATTCTAATTCATTCGCACGATCCATTTTAATTCATTCGTATGATCCATTCTAATTTATTTGTATGAATATACGATCCATTCTAATTTCTTCGCAAGAATGTATCCATTCTAATTCATTCGCACGGTCCATTCTAATTATCCATTATAATTCATTCGTACAAATGAATTAGAATGAATTAGAATGGATTGTGCGAATGAATTAGAATGGATCGTGCGAATGAATTAGAATGGATCGTATGAATGAATAAGAATGGATCGTACGAACGAAATAGAATTAGAATGGATACATTCGCACGAATGGATATATTCGTGCGAATGAATTAGAATGGATCGTACGAATGAATTAGAATAGATCATATGAAAGAATTAGAATGGATCGTGCAAATGAATTAGAAACGATCGTACGAATGAATTAGAATGGATATATTCATTCGAATGAATTAGATTGCATCGTACGAATGAATTTGAATGGATTGTACGAATGAATTAGAATGGATCGTACGAATGAATTAGAATGGATCGTACGAATAAATTAGAATGGATCGTGCGAATGAATTAGAATGGATCGTATGAACGTATTAGAATGGATCGTACGAATGAATAAGAATGGATATATTCGAGCGAATGAATTAGAATGGATCGTACGAATGAATTAGAATGGGTCATAGGAATGAATTAGAATGGATCGTACGAATGAATTAGAATGAATCGTACGAATGAATTAGAATGGGTCATAGGAATGAATTAGAATGGATCATGCAAATAAATTAGAATGGATACATTTGTGCGAATGAATTAGAATGGATCGTAGGAATTAGAATGGATCGTACGAATGAATTAGAATGGATCGTAGGAATAAGAATGGATCGTACGAATGAATTAGAATGGATCGTACGAACGAATTAGAATGGATCGTACGAACGAATTAGAATGGATCATAGGAATGAATTAGAATGAATCGTGCAAATGAATTAGAATGGATACATTCGTGCGAATGAATTAGAATGGATCGTAGGAATAAATTAGAATGGATCGTACGAATGAATTAGAATGGTTACATTCATTCGTATGAATTAGAATTGATCGTGCGAATGAATTAGAATGGATCGAACTAATGAATTAGCACGATCCATTCTAATTCATTCGTACGATCCAGGATCCATTCTAATCCATTCGTACGATCCATTCTAATCCATTCGTACGATCCATTCTAATTCATTCGCACGAATGTAACTATTCTAATTCATTCGTACGATCCAATCTAATTCATTCTTATGATCCATTCTAATTCATTCGCACGATCCATTCTAATCCATTCGTACAATGCATTCTAATCCATTCGTACGATCCATTCTAATTCATTCGTACGATGCATTCTAATTCATTTGTACGATCCATTCTAATTCGTTCGTACGATCCATTCTAATTCATTCGTATGATCCATTCTAATCCATTCGTACGATCCATTCTAATCCATTCGTACGATCCATTCTAATCCATTCGTATGATTCATACGAATGAATTAGAATGGATCGTACGAATGAATTAGAATGGATCGTACGAATGCATTAGAATGGATCGTACGAATGAATTAGAATGGATCGTACGAATGAATTAGAATGGATATATTCGTGCGAATGAATTAGAATGGATCGTGCGAATGAATTAGAATAGATCATACGAATGAATTAGAATGGATTGTACGATCCATTCATATTCATTCCTACGATCCATTCTAATTCATTCGCTCGAATGTATCCATTCTAATTCATTCGTTCGATCCATTCTAATTCATTTGTACGATCCATTCTAATTCATTCGTATGTTCCATTCTAATTCATTCGCACGATCCATTCTAATTCATTCGTACGAATGTATCAATTCTAATTCATTCGTACGATCTATTCTAATTCATTCGTACGACCAATTCTAATTCATTTGTACGATCCATTCTAATTCATTCGTACGATCTATTCTAATTCATTCGTACGATCCATTCTAACACATTCGCACAAATGTATCCATTCTAATTCATTCGAGCGAATGAATTAGAATAGATCATAGGAATGAATTAGAATGGATCATACGAATGAATTAGAATGGATCGTATGAATGAATTAGAATGGATTGTACGAATTAATTTGAATGGATACATTCGTGTGAATGAATTAGAATGGATCATACAAATGAATTAGAATGGATCATAAGAATTAATTCATTCGCACGATCCATTCTAATTCATTCCTACGATCCATTCGTACGATCCATTCTAATCCATTCGAATGAATTAGATCGTACGAATGAATTAGAATGGATCATACGAATAAATTAGAATGGATCGTACGAAGGGATTAGAATGGATCGTACGAATGGATTAGAATGGATTGTACGAATGAATTTGAACGAATCGTATGAATGAATTAGAATGAATCATACGAATGCATTAGAATGGATCGTACGAATGAATTAGAATAGCTCATACGAATGAATTTGAATGAATCGTGCAAATGAATTAGAATGGATAAATTCGTGCGAATGAATTAGAATGGATTGTAGGAATGAATTAGAATGGATCGTACGAATGAATTAGAATGGATACATTCGAGCGAATGAATTAGAATGGATCGTACGAATGGATTAGAATGGATCGTACGAATGGATTAGAATGGATCACACGAATGGATTAGAATGGATCGTATGAATGAATTAGAATGGATACATTTGAGCGAATGAATTAGAATAGATCGTATGAATGAATTAGAATGGATCACTAATTCATTCGTCCGATCCATTCTAATTCATTCGCACGAATATATTCATTCAAATTCATTCGTACGATCCATTCTAATTCATCCGTACGATCCATTCTAATCCATTCGTACGCTCCATTCTAATGCATTCGTACGATCCATTCTAATTCATTCGTACGATCCATTCTAATTCATTCATATGATACATTCTAATTCATTCGTACGATCCATTCGAATGAATTAGAATGGGTCATACGAATGGATTAGAATGGATTGTACGAATGCATTAGAATGGATCGTACGAATGGATTAGAATGGATCGTACGAATGAATTAGAATGGATCGTACAAATGAATTAGAATTGATCGTACGAATGAATTAGAATAGATCGTACGAATGAATTAGAATTGATACATTCGTACGAATGAATTAGAATGGATCGTGCGAATGAATTAGAATAGAACATACGAATGAATTAGAATGGATCGTACAAATGAATTAGAATGGATCGAACGAATGAATTAGAATGGATAGATTCGAGCGAATGAATTAGAATGGATCGTAGGAATGAATAAGAATGGATCGTACAATCCATTCTAATTCATTCGTATGATCTATTCTAATTCATTCGCACGATCCATTCTAATTCATTCGCACGAATATATCCATTCTAATTCATTCGTACGATCCATTCTAATTCATTCGTACGATCCATTCTAATGCATTCGTACGATCCAATCTAATTCATTCGTACAATCCATTCTAATTCATTCATATGATACATTCTAATTCATTCGTACGATCCATTCGAATGAATTAGAATGAATCATACGAATGGATTAGAATGGATCGTACGAATGAATTAGAATGGATCGTACGAATGGATTAGAATGGATCTTACGAATGAATAAGAATGCATTCGCACAAATGAATTAGAAAGGTTACATTCGTACAATCTAATTCATTCGAATGAATATATCCATTCTAATTCATTCGTACGATCCTTTCTAATTCATTCGTACGATCCATTCCAATTCGTTCATACGATCCATTCTATACGATCCTTTCTAATTCATTTGTATGATCCATTCTAATTCATTCGTACGATCTATTCTAATTCATTCGTACGATCCATTCTAATTCATTCTCACGAATGTAACCTTTCTAATTCATTTGTATGATCCATTCTAATTCATTCGTATGAATGAATTAGAATGGATCGAACGAATGAATTAGAATGGATCGTATGAATGAATTAGAATGGATTGTGCGAATGAATTAGAATGGATCGAACGAATGTAACCATTCTAATTCATTCCTACGATCTATTCTAATTCATTCGCTCGAATATATCCATTCTAATTCATTAGTTTGATCCATTCTAATTCATTCGTACGATCCATTCTAATTCATTCGTACGATCCATTCTAATTCATTCTCACGAATGTAACCTTTCTAATTCATTTGTATGATCCATTCTAATTCATTTGTACGATCCATTCTAATTCATTCGCACGAATCCGTTCTAATTCATTCGTACGATCCATTCTAATTCATTCGCACGATAAGTTCTAATTCATTTGCACGATCCATTCTAATTTATTCCTATGATCCATTCTAATTAATTCGCACGATCTATTCTAATTCATTTGCACGATCATACAAATGAATTAGAATGGATTGTACGAATGAATTAGAATGGATCGTATGAATGAATAAGAATGGATCGTACGAATGAATTAGAATGGATCATACGAATGAATTAGAATGAATCGTACGAATGCATTAGAATGGATCGTACGAATGAATTACAATGAATCGTACGATCCATTCTAATTTATTCGTCCGATCCATTCTAATTCATTCGTGCGAATGAATTAGAATGGATACATTCGAGCGGATGAATTAGAACGCATTGTACGAATAAATTAGAATAGATCATGTGAATGAATTAAAATGGATCGTACAAATGAATTAGAATGGATCGTCCGAATGAATTAGAATGGATCGTACGAACAAATTCGAACGCATTGTACGAATGAATTAGAATGGATCGTACGAATGGATCATACGAATGAATTAGAATGGATTGTACGAATGAATTAGAATGGATCGTGTGAATGAATTAGAATGGATCGTATGAACGAATTAGAATGGATCGTACAATCCATTCTAATTCATTCTAATGCATTCGTACGATTCATTCTAATTCATTCGCACGATCCATTCAAATTAGTACGATCCATTCTAATTTATTCGTACGATCTAGTTTAATTCATTCGTACGATCCATTCTAATTCATTCGCACGAATGTATCCATTCTAATTCATTCGTACGATCCATTCTAATTCATTCGTATGATCCATTCTAATTCGTTCGTACTATCCATTCTAATTCGTTCGTACGATCCATTCTAATTCATTCGTACGATCCATTCTAATTCATTCGTACGATCATGCGAATGAATTAGAATGGATCATAGGAATGAATTAGAATGGATCGTACAAATGAATTAGAATGGTTACATTCGTGCGAATGAATTAGAATTGATCATAGGAATGAATTAGAACGGATCGTGCGAATAAATTAGAAATGATCGTACGAATGAATTAGAATGGATCGTACGAATGAATTTGAATGGATCGTACAAATTAATTAGAAAGGATACATTTGTGCGAATGAATTAGAATGGATCGTACGAATGAATTAGAATGGATCATACAAATGAATTAGAAAGGTTACATTCGTGAGAATGAATTAGAATGGATCGTATGAATGAATTAGAATGGCTCGTACGAATGAATTAGAATGGATCATACAAATGAATAAGAAAGGATCGTATAGAATGGATCGTATGAACGAATTAGAATGGATCGTACGAATGAATTAGAAAGGATCGTACGAATGAATTAGAATGGATATATTCATTCGAATGAATTAGATTGTACGAATGTAACCTTTCTAATTCATTTGTGCGAATGCATTCTAATTCATTTGCACGATTCATTCTAATTCATTCCTATGATCCATTCTAATTCATTCGCACGATCCATTCTAATTAGAAAGGTTACATTCGAGCGAATGAAATAGAATAGATCGTAGGAATGAATTAGGATTGATCATACGAATGAATTAGAATGGATCGTGCGAATGAATTAGAATGGATCGTATGAACGAATTAGAATGGATCGTACGAATGAATTAGAAAGGATCGTACGAATGAATTAGAATGGATCGTACGAATGAATTAGAATGGATCGTACAAATGAATTAGAAAGGATACATTTGTGCGAATGAATTAGAATGGATCGTACGAATGAATTAGAATGGATCATACAAATGAATTAGAAAGGTTACATTCGTGAGAATGAATTAGAATGGATCGTACGAATGAATTAGAATGGATCGTACGAATGAATTAGAATGGATCATACAAATGAATTAGAAAGGATCGTATAGAATGGATCGTATGAACGAATTAGAATGGATCGTACGAATGAATTAGAAAGGATCGTATGAATGAATTAGAATGGATATATTCATTCGAATGAATTAGATTGTACGAATGTAACCTTTCTAATTCATTTGTGCGAATGCATTCTAATTCATTTGCACGATCCATTCTAATTCATTCCTATGATCCATTCTAATTCATTCGCACGATCCATTCTAATTAGAAAGGTTACATTCGAGCGAATGAAATAGAATAGATCGTAGGAATGAATTAGTATGGATCATACGAATAAATTAGAATGGATCGTGCGAATGAATTAGAATGGATCGTACGAATGAATTTGAATGGATCGTATGAATGAATTAGAATGGTTACATTCGTGCGAATGAATTAGAATTGATCGTACGAATGAATTAGAATGGATCGTGCGAATGAATTAGAATGGATCGTACGAATGAATTAGAATGGATCGTGCGAATGAATTAGAATGGATCATACGAATGAATTAGAATGGATCATATGAATGATCGTACAAATGTATCCATTCTAATTTATTTGCACGATCCATTCTAATTCATTACTATGATCCATTCTAATTCATTCGTACGATCCATTCTAATTCATTCGCATGAATGTATCCATTCTAATTCATTCGTATGATCCATTCTAATTCATTCGTACGATCCATTTTAATTCATTCTCACAAATGTAACCTTTCTAATTCATTTGTACGATCATTTCTTATTCATTCGTACGATCCATTCTAATTCATTCTCACAAATATAACCTTTCTAATTCATTTGTACGATCCATTCTAATTCATTCGTACGATCCATTCTAATCCATTCGTACGATCCATTCTAATTCATTCGCACGAATATAACCATTCTAATTCATTCGTACGATCCATTCTAATTCATTCCTACGATCCATTCTAATTCATTCGCACAAATTTATCCATTCTAATTCATTTGCACGATCTATTCTAATTCATTCCTATGATCCATTCTAATTCATTCGTATGATCCATTCTAATTCATTCGCTCGAATGTATCCATTCTAATTCATTCGTACGATCCATTCTGATTCGTTCGTACGATCCATTCTAATTCATTCGTACGATCCATTCTAATTCATTCATACGATCCATTCTAATTCATTCGCACGATCCATTCTAATTCATTCGCACAAATGTATCCATTCTTATTCCACACGTACGATCCATTCTAATTCATTTGTACGATCTATTCTAATTCATTCGTACGATCCATTCTAATGGATACATTCGAGCGAATGAATTAGAATGGATCATATGAACGAATTAGAATGGATTGTACGAATGAATTAGAATGGATACATTCGTACGATCCATTCTAATTCATTCGTACGATCCATTCTAATCCATTCGTACGATCCATTCTAATCCATTCGTACGATCCATTCTAATTCATTCGTACGATCCATTCTAATTCATCCATTCTAATGCATTCGTATGATTCATTCTAATTCATTCCTACGATCCATTCTAATTCATTCGTATGATCCATTCTAACTCATTTTAGAATGGATCGTACGTACGATCCTTTCTAATTCATTTGTATGATCCATTCTAATTCATTCATACGATCCATTCTAATTCATTCGCACGAATGTATCCATTCTAATTCATTCGTACGAATGAATTAGAATAGATCGTGCGCGAATGAATTAGAATGGATACATTCGTGCGAATGAATTAGAATTGATCGTACGAATGAATTAGAATGGATCGTGCAAATGAATTAGAATGAATCGTACGAATGAACTAGAATGGATCGTACGAATGAATTAGAATGGATACATTTGTACTAATAAATTAGAATGGATTGTACGAATGAATTAGAATGGATACATTCTTGTGAATAAATTAGAATGGATCGTATATTCGTGCAAATAAATTAGAATGGATCATACGAATGTATTTGAATGGATCGTGCGAATGATTTAGAATAAATCGTACGAATGCATTAGAATGGATCGTACGAATGAATTAGAATGAATCGTATGCTCCATTCTAATTCATTCGTCCGATCCATTCTAATTCATTCACACGAATGTATCCATTCTAATTCATTCGTACAATCCATTCTAATTTATTCGCACGATCCATTCAAATTCATTCGTACGATCCATTCTAATTCATTCGTACGATCCATTCTAATTCATTCGTACGATTCATTCTAATACGATCCATTCTAATTCATTCGTACGATCCATTCTAATTCATTCATACAATCCATTCTAATTCATTCGTACGATCCATTCTAACTCAGTCGTATGAATATATCCATTTTAATTCATTCGTACGATCCATTCTAATTCGTACGATCCATTCTAATTCATTCGTACGATCCATTCTAATCCATTCGTACGATCCATTCTAATTCATTCGCACAAATGTAACCATTCTACTTCATTCGTACGATCCATTCTAATTCATTCCTACAATCCGTTCTAATTCAATCGAAAGATCCTTTCTAATTCATTCGTACGGTACATTATAATTCATTCGTACGATCCATTTTAATTCATTCGCACGATCCATTCTAATTCATTCGTACAAATGTATCCATTCTAATTCATTCGTACGATCCATTCTAATTCATTCGCACAAATGTATCATTTCTAATTCATTTGTACGATCCATTCTAATTCATTCGTACGATCCATTCTAATTCATTCGTACGATCTTTTCTAATTTTTTCGCACGATCCGTTCTAATTCATTCCTATGATCCATTCTAATTCATTCGCACGAATGTAACCATTCTAATTCATTCGTACGATCCATTCTAATTCATTCGCATGATCGTACGAATGAATTAGAATGGATCGTACGAATGAATTACAATGGATCGTACGAATGAATTAGAATGGATACATTTGTGCGAATGAATTAGAATGGATCATGCGAATGAATTAGAATGGATCGTGCAAATGAATTAGAATGGATCATACGAATGAATTAGAATGGATCGTACGAATGAATTAGAATGGATACATTCGTGCGAATGAATTAGAATGGATCGGACGAATGAATTAGAATGGATACATTTGTACGAATGAATTAGAATGGATCGTGAGAATGAATTAGAATGGATCGTACGAATGAATTAGAATGGATCATGCTAATGAATTAGAATGGATCATACGAATGAATTAGAATGGATCGTACGAACGAATTAGAATGGATCGTACGAATGAATTACAATGGATCGTGCGAATGAATTAGAATTGATCATACAAATGAAGTAGAATGGATCAAACGAATGAATTAGAATGGATTGTGCGAATGAATTAGAATGGATTGTACGAATGAATTAGAATGGATATATTTGAACGAATGAATTAGAATGGATCGTACGAATGAATTAGAATGGTTACATTCGTGCGAATGAATTAGAATGGATCATAGGAATGAATTAGAACGGATCGTGCGAATAAATTGGAAAAGATCGTACGAAAGAATTAGAATGGATCGTACGAATGAATTAGAATGGATCATACAAATGAATTAGAAAGGATACATTTGTGTGAATGAATTAGAATGGATCGTACGAATGAATTAGAATGGATACATTTGTACGAATGAATTAGAATGGATCGTGCGAATGAATTAAAATGGATCGTACAAATGAATTATAATGTACCGTACGAATGAATTAGAAAGGATCTTGCGATTGAATTAGAACGGATTGTAGGAATGAATTAGAATGGATCGTACGAATGAAGTAGAATGGTTACATTTGTGCGAATGAATTAGAATGGATTGTACGAATGGATTAGAATGGATCGTACGAATGGATTAGAATGGATCGTACGAATTAGAATGGATCGTACGAATAAATTAAAATGGATACATTCATACGACTGAGTTAGAATGGATCGTACGAATGAATTAGAATGGATCGTATGAATGAATTAGAATGGATCGTATGAATGAATTAGAATGGATCGTATTAGAATGGATCGTACGAATGAATTAGAATGGATCGTACGAATGAATTAGAATGGATCGTAGGAATGAATTAGAATGGATCATACGAATGAATTTGAATGGATCGTGCGAATGAATTAGAATGGATTGTACGAATGAATTAGAATGGATACATTCGTGCGAATGAATTAGAATGGATCGGACGAATGAATTAGAATGGATCGTACGATTCATTCTAATTCATTCGTACGATCCATTCTAATGCATTCGTACGATTCATTCTAATACATTCGCACGATCCATTCAAATTCATTCGTATGATCCATTCTAATTTATTTGCACGAATATACGATCCATTCTAATTTATTCACAAGAATGTATCCATTCTAATTCATTCGTACAATCCATTCTAATTTATTCGTACAAATGTATCCATTCTAATTCATTCGTACGATCCATTCTAATTCATTCGTACGATTCATTCTAATTCATTTGCACGATCCATTCTAATTCATTCGTACGATCAATTCTAATTCATTTGCACGAATGTATCCATTCTAATTCATTCGCACAATCCATTCTAATTCATTCGCACGATCCATTCTAATTCATTCGTATGATCCATTCTAATTCATTCAATGAATTAGAATGGATACATTCGTGCGACTGAATTAGAATGGATCGGAGGAATGAATTAGAATGGATCGTACAAATGAATTAGAATGGATCGTACGAATGAATTAGAATGGATCATACGAATGAATTAGAACGGATCGTATATTCGTCCATTCTAATTCATTCGTACGATCCATTCTAATTCATTTGCATGAATGTATCTATTCTAATTCATTCGTACGATCTATTCTAATTCATTCGTATGATCCATTCTAATGCATTCGTATGATCCATTCTAATTCATTCATACAATCCATTCTAATTCATTCGTACAATCCATTCTAATCCATTCGTACGATCCATTCTAATCCATTCGTACGATCCATTCTAATTCATTCGTACGATCCATTCTAATTCATTCTCACAAATGTAACCTTTCTAATTCATTTGTACGATCCATTCTAATTCATTCGTACGATCCATTCTAATCCATTCCTACGATCCATTCTAATTCATTCGCACGAATGTATCCATTCTAATTCATTTGCACGATCCATTCTAATTCATTCTAATTAAAAAGGTTACATTCGAGCGAGTGAAATAGAATAGATCGTAGGAATGAATTAGAATGGATCATACGAATGAATTAGAATGGATCGTGCGAATGAATTAGAATGGATTGTACGAATGAATTAGAATTGATACATTCGTGCGAATGAATTAGAATGGATCGTACAAATGGATTAGAATGGATCGTACGAATGAATTAGAATGGATCGTACGAATGGATTAGAATGGATCATACGAATGAATTAGAATGGATCGTACAAACGAATTAGAATGGATCGTACGAACGAATTAGAATGGATCATATGAATGAATTAGAATGGATCGTACGAATGAATTAGAATGGATACATTCGTGCGAATGAATAAGAATGGATCGTACGAATGAATTAGATTGGATCGTACGAATAAATTAGAATGGATACATTCGTGCGAATGAATTAGAATGGATTGTGCGAATGAATTAGAACGGATTGTGCGAATGAATTAGAATGGATCGTGCGAATGAATTAGAATGGATCGTACAAATGAATTAGAATGGATACATTCGTGTGAATGAATTAGAATGGATCGTACGAATGGATTAGAATGGATCGTACGAATGAATTAGAATGGTTACATTCATTCTAATTCATTCGTACAATCCATTCTAATTTATTCGTACTAATGTATCCATTCTAATTCATTTGTATGATCCATTCTAATTCATTCGTACAAATGTATCCATTCTAATTCATTCGTACGATCCATTCTAATTCATTCATATGATCCATTCTAATTCGTTCGTACGATCCATTCTAATTCGTTCGTACGATCCATTCTAATTCATTCGTACGATCCATTCTAATCCATTCGTACGATCCATTCTAATCCATTCGTACGATCCATTCTAATTCATTCTCACGAATGTATCCATTCTAATTCATTTGCACGATCCATTCTAATTCATTCCTATGATCCATTCTAATTCATTCGTACGATCCATTCTAATTCATTCGCTCGAATGTATCCATTCTAATTCATTGGTACGATCCATTCCAATTCGTTCATACGATCCATTCTAATTCGTTCGTACGATCCATTCTAATTCATTCGTACGATCCATTCTAATCCATTCGTACGATCTATTCTAATCCATTCGTACGATCCATTCTAATCCATTCGTACGATCCATTCTAATTCATTCGCACGATCCATTCTATTTCATTCGTACAAATGTATCCATTCTAATTCATTCGTACGATCCATTCTAATTCATTCACACAAATGTATCCACTCTAATTCATTCGTACGATCCATTCTAATTCATTCACACGATCCATTCTAATTCATTCGTACGATCCATTCTAATTCATTCGTACGATCTATTCTAATTCATTCGCATGATCCATTCTAATTCATTCGTACGATCCATTCTAATTCATTCGTACAATCTATTTTAATTCATTCGTACGATCCATTCTAATTCATTCCTACGATATATTCTAATTCATTCGCTCGAATGTGTCCATTCTAATTCATTCGCATGAATGTATCCATTCTAATTCATTCGTACGATCCATTCTAATTCATTCTTACGATCCATTCTAATTCATTCGCACAAATAGATCCATTCTAATTCATTCGTGTGAATGAATTAGAATGGATCATACAAATCAATTAGAATGGATTGCACGAATGTATCCATTCTAATCCATTCGTATGAATGGATTAGAATGGATCGTACGATCCATTCTAATCCATTCGTACGATCCATTGTAATTCATTCATACAATCCATTCAGATTCATTCGCACAAATGTATCCATTCTAATTCATTCGTACGATCCATTCTAATTCATTCGCACGATCCATTCTAATTTATTCGTATGATCCATTCTAATTCATTCGCACGAATGTATCCATTCTAATTCATTCGTACGATCCGTTCTAATTCATTCGTACGAACCATTCTAATCCATTCGTACGATCCATTCTAATTCATTCGTACAATCCATTAAAATTCATTCGCACGATCCATTCTAATCCATTTGTACGATCCATTCTAATTTATTTGCTCGAATGTATCCATTCTAATTCATTCGTACGATCCATTCTAATTCGTTCATACGATCCATTCTAATTCGTTCGTACGATCCATTCTAATTCATTCGTACGATCCATTCTAATTCGTTCGTACGAATTAGAATAGATACATTTGTGCGATTGAATTAGATTGCATTCTTGTTTATTCATTAATTCATTCGTACGCTCCATTCTTATTCATGGCACAAATGTATCCATTCTAATTCATTCGTACAATCCATTCTAATTCACTCGCACGAACGTAACCATTCTAATTCATACGCATGATCCATTCTAATTCATTCGTACGATCCATTCTAATACATTCTCACAAATGTTACCTTTCTAATTCATTTGTACAATCCATTCTAATTCATTTGCATGATCCATTCGTACGATCCATTCTAATCCATTCGTACGATTCATTCTAATTCATTCGCACGAATGTATCCATTCTAATTAGAATGGATTATGCGAATGAATTAGAATGGATTGTATGAACGAATTAGAATGGATCGTACGAATGAATTAGAACGGATCGTGCGAATGAATTAGAATGGATCATACGAATGAATTAGAATGGATACATTTGTGCGAATGAGTTAGAATGGATCGTGCGAATGAATTAGAACAATCCATTCTAATTCATTCGTATGATCCATTCTAATTCACTCCTACGATCTATTCTAATTCATTCGCTCGAATGTATCCATTCTAATTCATTCGTTCGATCCATTCTAATTCATTCATACGATCCATTGTATTTCATTCATACAATCCATTCAGATTCATTCGCACAAATGTATCCATTCAAATTCATTTGCACGATCCATTCTAATTCATTCCTACGATCCATTCTAATTCATTCGCATGATCCATTCTAATTCATTCGTACAATGCGTTCTAATTCATTCGCATAATCCATTCGTACGATCCATTCTAATCCATTCGTACGATCCATTCTAATTCATTCGTACGATCCATTCTAATTCGTTCGTACGATCCATTCTAATTCATTCGCACGATCGATTCTAATTCATTTGTACGATCAATTTTAATTCATTCGCATGATCCATTCTAATTCATTCATACGATCCATTCTAATTCATTCGCTCGAATGTGTCCATTCTAATTCATTCGTACGATCTATTCTAATTCGTTCATACGATCCATTCTAATTCGTTCATAGAATCCATTCTAATTCATTCGCACGATCCATTCTAATCCATTCGTACAATCCATTCTAATTCATTCATACAAATGAATTAGAATGGATCGTATGAATGAATAAGAATGGATCGTACGAATAAATTAGAATGAATCGTGCGAATGAATTAGAATGAATCATACGAATGAATTAGAATGGATACATTCATGCGAATGAATTAGAATGGATCGTTCGAATGAATTAGAATGGATCGTACGAACGAATTAGAATGAATAAGAACGAATTGGAATGGATCGTGCGAACGAATTAGAATGGATCGTACGAACGAATTAGAATGGATCGTACGAACGAATTAGAATGGATCGTACGAATGAATTAGAATGGATACATTCGAGCGAATGAATTAGAATGGATCGTACGAATGAATTAGAATGGATCATAGGAATGAATTAGAATGGATCGTGCAAATGAATTAGAATGGTTACATTCGTGCGAATGAATTAGAATGGATCGTACGAATGGATTAGAATGGATCATACGAATGGATTAGAACGCATTGTACGAATGAATTAGAATGGATCGTACGAATGGATTAGAATGGATCGTACAAATGAATTAGAATGGATCGTACGAATGAATTAGTATGGATCGTACGAATGAATTAGAATGGTTACATTCGTGCGAATGAATTAGAATAGATCGTACGAATGAATTAGAATGGAATGTACGAATAAATTAGAATGAATTAGTATGGATCGTACGAATGGATTAGAATGGATCGTGCGAATGAATTAGAATGGATGGTACGAACGAATTAGAATGGATCATATGAACGAATTAGAATGGATCGTACGAATAAATTAGAATGGATACATTCGAGCGAATGAATTAGAATGGATCGTACGAATGAATTAGAATGGATCGTACGAATGAATTAGAATGGATCGTGCGAATGAATTAGAATCAATCGTACGAATGAATTGTAATGGATCGTACGAATGAATTAGAATGGATCGTGCGAATGAATTAGAATGGATCGTACGAATGAATTAGAATGGATACATTTGTGCGAATGAGTTAGAATGGATCGTACGAATGAATTAGAATGGATCGTACGAATGAATTAGAATGGATCGTACAAATGAATTAGAATTGATCGTACGAATGAATTAGAATTGATACATTCGTACGAATGAATTAGAATGGATCGTGCGAATGAATTAGAATGGTTACATTCGTGCGAATGAATTAGAATTGATCGTATGAATGAATAAGAATGGATCGTACGAATGAATTAGAATAGATCGTGCGAATGAATTAGAATGAATCGTACGAATGCATTAGAATGGATCGTACGAATGAATTAGAATGAATCGTACGAGCTAATTCATTCGGATGATTCATTCTAATTCATTCGTACGATCCATTCTAATTCATTCGGTGGATCCATTCTCTAATTCATTCGCATGAATATATCCATTCTAATTCATTTGTACGATCAATTCTAATTCATTCGTACAATGCGTTCTAATCCATTTGTACGATCCATTCTAATTCATTCGCATGATCCATTCTAATTCATTCGTACGATCCATTCTAATTCATTCTCACGAATGTAACCTTTCTAATTTATTTGTATGATCCATTCTAATTCATTAGCACGAATGTATCCATTCTAATGCATTCGTACGATTCATTCTAATTCATTCGCACGATCCATTCTAATTCATTCGTATGATCCATTCTTATTCATTCATACGATCCATTCTAATTCATTTGTACGAATGAATTAGAATGGATCGTATGAATGGATTAGAATGGATCGTGCGAATGAATTAGAATGGATACATTCGTACGAACGAATTAGAATGGATCGTATGAACGAATTAGAATGGATCGTACGAATGAATTAGAATGGATACATTCGAGCGAATGAATTAGAATGGATCGTACGAATGAATTAGAATGGATCATAGGAAAGAATTAGAATGGATCGTACGAATGGATTAGAACGCATTGTACGAATGAATTAGAGTGGATCGTACAAATGAATTAGAATGGATATATTCATGCGAATGAATTAGAATGGATCGTACGAATGAATTAGAATAGATCGTGCGAATGAATTAGAATGGATAGTGCGAATGAATTAGAATGGATCGTACGAATGAATTAGAATGGATCCACCGAATGATTTAGAATGGATCATACGAATGAATTAGAATGGATCGTACGAACGAATTAGAATGAATCGTACGATCCATTCTAATTCATTCATCCGATCCATTATAATTCATTCGCACGAATGTATCCATTCTAATTCATTGAATGAAATAGAATGGATCATACGAATGAATTAGAATGGATCGTGCGAATGAATTAGAATGGATTGTGCGAATGAATTAGAATGGATACATTCTAATGAATGGATCGTACGATCCATTCTAACTCATTCGTACGATCCATTCCAATTCATTTGTATGATCCATTCTAATTCATTCATGCAATCCATTCTAATTCATTCATACAATCCATTCTAATTCATTCGTACGATTCATTCTAATTCATTCGCACGATCCATTCTTATTCATTCGCACAAATGTATCCATTCTAATTCATTCGTACGATCCATTCTAATTCATTCGTACGATCCATTCTAATTCATTCGCACGATCCATTCTAATTCATTCCTACGATTTATTCTAATTCATTCGCACGAATGTATCCATTCTAATTCATTTGCACGATCCATTCTAATTCATTCCTATGATCCATTCTAATTCATTCGTACGATCCATTCTAATTCATTCGTATGATTCACGATCCATTCTAATTCATTCGTATGATCCATTCTAATTCATTTGTACGATCCATTCTAATTCATTCGCATGAATGTATCCATTCTAATTCATTCGTATGATCCATTCTAATTCATTTGTACGATCCATTCTAATTCATTCGTACGATCCATTCTAATTCATTCTCATAAATGTAACCTTTCTAATTCATTTGTACGGTCCATTCTAATTCATTCGTACGATCCATTCTAATCCATTCGTACGATCCATTCTTATCCATTCGTACGATCCATTCTAATCCATTCGTACGATCTATTCTAATTCATTCGCACGAATATATCCATTCTAATGCATTCGTACAATTTATTCTAATTCACTCGCACGATCCATTCTAATTCATTCGTACGATCCATTCTTATTCATTCATATGATCCTTTCTAATTCATTTGTACGAATGAATTAGAATGGATTGTACGAATGAATTAGAATGGATCATATGAATGAATTAGAATGGATACATTTGTGCGAATGAATTAGAATGGATCATGCGAATGAATTAGAATGGATCATAGGAATGAATTAGAATGGATCGTGCAAATGAATTAGAATGGATCATACGAATGAATTAGAATGGATCGTACGAATGAATTAGAATGGATAGATTCGTGCGAATGAATTAGAATGGATCGTACGAATGAATTAGAATGGATCGTACGAATGAATTAGTATGGATACATTCGAGCGAATAAATTAGAATGGATCGTACGAATGAATTAGAATGTATCCATTCTAATTCATTCGCACGATCCATTCTAATTCATTCGTACGATCCATTCTAATTCATTCGTACGATCCATTCTAATTCATTCGTACGATCCATTCTAATTCATTCGCACGATCCATTCTAATTCATTCGCACGATCTATTCTAATTCATTCATATGATCCATTCTAATTTATTTGTATAATTAATTCTAATTCATTCGTACGATCCATTCTAATTCATTTGTACGATTTATTCTAATTCATTCGTACGATCCATTCTAATTCATTCGCACGATCCATTCTAATTCATTCGCACGATCCATTCTAATTCATTCGCACAATCCATTCTAATTCATTCGTACGATCCATTCTAATTCATTTGTATAATTAATTCTAATTCATTCGCACGATCCATTCTAATTCATTTGTACGATTTATTCTAATTCATTCGTACAATCCATTCTAATTCATTCGCACGAATGTATCCATTCTAATTCATTCGTACGATCCATTCTAATTCATTCGCACTATCCATTCTAATTCATTCGTATGATCCATTCTAATTCATTCGTACGATCCAATCTAATTCATTCGTACGATCCATTCTTATTAATTCGTACAAATGTATCCATTCTAATTCATTCGTACGATCCATTCTAATTCGTTCATATGATCCATTCTAATTCGTTCGTACGATCCATTCTAATTCGTTCGTACGATCCATTCTAATTCATTCGCACGATCCATTCTAATTCATTCGCACGATCCATTCTAATTCTTTCATATGATCCATTCTAATTCATTCGCATGAATATATCCATTCTAGTTCATTCGTACGCTCTATTCTAATTCATTCGTATGCTCTATTCTTATTCATCGCACAAATGTATCCATTCTAATTCATTCGTACGATCCATTTTAATTCATTCGCACGATCGATTCTAATTCATTCGTACGATCCATTCTAATTCATTCATACGATCCATTCTAATTCTTTCGTACGATCCATTCTAATTAATTCGCACGATCAATTCTAATTCATTCGTACAATCCACTCTAATTCATTCGTATGATCCATTCTAATTCATTCGTACGATCCATTCTAATTCATTCGTATGATCCATTCTAATTCATTCGCACGAATGTATCCATTCTAATTCATTCGTACAATCCATTCTAATTCATTCGCACGATCCATTCTAATTCATTCGTATGATCCATTCTAATTTATTCCTACGATCTATTCTAATTCATTCGCTCGAATGTATCCATTCTAATTCATTCGTTCGATCCATTCTAATTCATTCGTACGATCCATTCAAATTCATTCGCTCGAATGTATCGATTCTAATTCATTCGTACGATCCATTCTAATTCATTCTCACGAATGTAACCTTTCTAATTCATTTGTACAATCCATTCTAATTAGAAAGGTTACATTCGAGCGAATGAATTAGAATAGATCGTAGGAATGAATTAGAATAGATCATACTAATGAATTAGAATGGATCGTGCGAATGAATTAGAATGAATCGTATGAATGCATTAGAATGGATCGTACGAATGAATTAGAATGAATCGTACGAACGAATTAGAATAGATCATCCGAATGAATTAGAATGGATACATTCGAGCAAATGAATTTGAATGGATCGTACGAATGAATTAGAATGGATCGAACGAATGAATTAGAATGGATACATTCGAGTGAATGAATTAGAATAGATCGTAGGAAGGAATTAGAATGGATCATACGAATGAATTAGAATGGATCGTGCGAATGAATTAGAATGGATTGTACGAATGAATTAGAATGGATAGCGAATGAATTAGAATGGATCGTACGAAGGAATAAGAATGGATCGTACGAACGAATTAGAATGGATCGTATGAACGAATTAGAATGGATCGTACGAATGAATTAGAATGGATACATTCGAGCGAATGAATTAGAGTAGATCGTACGAATGAATTAGAATGGATCAAAGGAATGAATTAGATTGGATTGTGCGAATGAATTAGAATGGATCGTACGAATGAATTAGAATGGATTGTACGAATGAATTAGAATGGATCGTACGAATGAATTAGAATGGATCATGCGAATGAATTAGAATAGATCGTACGAATGAATTAGAATAGATTGTACGAATGAATTAGAATGGATCGTACAAATGAATTAGAATGGATCATAGGAATGAATTAGAATGGATACATTCATACGACTGAATTAGAATGGATCGTGCGAATGAATTCGAATGGATCGTGCGAATGAATTAGAATGGATACATTCGTACAAATGAATTAGAATGGATCGTACGAATGAATTAGAATGGATCATATGAAAGAATTAGAATGGATCGTACGAACGAATTAGAAATTCATTCGTACGATCCATTCTAATCCATTCGTACGATCCATTCTAATCCATTCGTACGATCCATTCTAATTCATTCGCATAAATGTAACCATTCTAATTCATTCGTACGATCCATTCAAATTCATTCGTACCATCCATTCTAATTAATTCGCAAAAATGTATCCATTCTAATTCATTCGTACGATCCATTCTTATTCATTCATATGATCCATTCTAATTCATTTGTCCGATCCATTCAAATTCATTCGTACGATGCAATCTAATTCATTCGCACAAATGTATCTATTCTAATTCATTCGTACAATGCGTTCTAATCCATTCGTACGATCCATTCTAATCCATTCGTACGATCCATTCTAATCCATTCGTTAGATCAATTCTAATTCATTCGTACTTACAATTCATTCTAATTCATTCGTACGATCCATTCTAATTCATTCGCACTATCCATTCTAATTCATTCGTATGATCCATTCTAATTCATTCGCACGATCCATTCTAATTCATTCGCACAAATGTATCCATTCTAATTCATTCGTCCGATCCATTCTTATTCATTCATACGATCCATTCTAATTCATTTACACGATCCATTCTAATTTATTCCTATGATCCATTCTAGTTCATTCGTACGATCCATTCTAATTCATTCGCTCGAATGTATCTATTCTAATTCATTCGTACGATCCATTCTAATTCATTCGTACGATCCATTCTAATTCATTCGCACGAATGTAACCATTCTAATTCATTCGTACGAATGAATGGATTAGAATGGATCGTACATATGGATTAGAATGGATCGTACGAATGCATTAGAATGGATCATACAAATGAATTAGAAAGATTACATTCATGAGAATGAATTAGAATGGATACATTTGTGCGAATGAATTAGAATAGATTAGAATGGATCGTACAAATGAATTAGAATGGATCGTACGAGTCATTCTAATTCATTCGTACGATCCAACCTAATGCATTCGTACGATTCATTCTAATTCATTCGCACGATCCATTCTAATTCATTCGTATGATCCATTCTAATTTATTTGCATGAATATACGATCCATTCTAATTTATTCGCAAGAATGTATCCATTCTAATTCATTCGTACAATCCATTCTAATTTATTCGTACAAATGTATCCATTCTAATTCATTCGCACGATCCATTCTAATTCATTCGTACGATTCATTCTAATTTATTCGCACGATCCACTCTAATTCATTCGTACGATCCATTCTAATTCATTCGCACGAATATATCCTTTCTAATTCATTCGTACAATCCATTCTAATTCGTTCGTACGATCCATTCTAATTCGTTCGTACGATCCATTCTAATTCATTCGTATGATCCATTCTAATTCATTCTTATGATCTATTCTAATTCATTCGCTCGAATGTATCCATTCTAATTCATTCGTTCGATCCATTCTAATTCATTCGTACGATCCATTCAAATTCATTCGCATGATCCATTCGTGCGAATGAATTAGAATGGATACATTCATGCGAATGAATTAGAATGGATCGTATGAATGAAATAGAATGGATCGTACGAATAAATTAGAATGGATCCACCGAATGAGTTAGAATGGATCATACGAATGAATTAGAATGGATCGTACGAATGAATTAGAATGGATACATTCGAGCGAATGAATTAGAATAGATCGTAGGAATGAATTAGAATGGATCATATGAATGAATTAGAATGGATCTTGCGAATGAATTAGAATGGATTGTACGAATGAATTAGAATGGATAAATTCGAGCGAATGAATTAGAATAGATCGTAGGAATGAATTAGAATGGATCATATGAATGAATTAGAATGGATCGTGCGAATGAATTAGAATGGATTGTACGAATGAATTAGAGTGGATACATTCGTACGAATGAATTAGAATGGATCGTACGAATGAATTAGAATGGATCATGTGAATAAATTTGAATGGATTGTACGAATGAATTAGAATGGATCGAACGAATGAATTAAAATGGATCATGCGAATGAATTAGAATGGAATGAATTAGAATGGATCATTCGTATGATCAATTCTAATTCATTTGCACGATCCATTCTAATTCATTCGCACGATCTATTCTAATCCATTTGTACGATCCATTCTAATTCATTCGTACGATCCATTCTAATTCATTCGCACGATCCATTCTAATTCATTCGTACGATCCATTCTAATTCATTCGTACGATCCATTCTAATTCATTCGCTCGAATGTATCCATTCTAATTCATTCGCACGATCCATTCTAATTCATTCGTATGATCCATTCTAATTCATTCATACGATCCATTCTAATTCATTTGCATGAATGTATCCATTCTAATTCATTTGTATGATCCATTCTAATTCATTCGTACGATCCATTCTAATCTATTCGTACGATCCATTCTAATCCATTTGTACGATCCATTCTAATTCGTTCGTACGAATGAATTAGAATGGATCGTGCGAATGAATTAGAATGGATCGTACGAATGAATTAGAATGGATCGTGCGAATGAATTAGAATGGATCGTACGAACGAATTAAAACGGATCGTACGAACGAATTAGAACGGATCGTACGAACGAATTAGAATGGATCGTACGAACGAATTAGAATGGATCGTACAAATGGATTAGAATGGATCGTACGAATGGATCATGCGAATGAATAAGAATGGATTGTACGAATGAATTAGAATGGATCGTACGAATGAATTAGAATGGATCGTACGAATGAATTAGAATGGATCGTGCAAATGAATTAAAATGGATACATTTGTGCGAATGAATTAGAATGGATCGTAGGAATGGATTAGAATGGATCGTACGAATGAATTAGAATGATTACATTCGTGCGAATGGATTAGAATGGATCGTACGAATGGATTAGAATGGATCATACGAATGGATTAGAATGGATCGTACGAATGAATTAGAATGGATCGTAGAAATGAATTAGAAAGGTCACATTTGTGAGAATGAATTAGAATGGATCATACGAATGGATTAGAATGGATCGTACGAATGGATTAGAATGGATCGTATGAATGGATTAGAATGGATCGTACGAATGGATTAGAATTAATCGTACGAACGAATTAGAATGGATCGTACGAACGAATTAGAATGGATCGTACGAATGAATTAGAATGGATACATTCGAGCGAATGAATTAGAATCGATCGTACAAATAAATTAGAATGGATCATAGGAATGAATTAGAATGGATCATGCAAATGAATTAGAATGGATACATTCGTGCGAATGAATTAGAATAGATCGTAGGAATAAATTAGAATGGATCGTACGAATGAATTGGAATGGTTACATTCGTGCGAATGAATTAGAATGGATCGTACGAATGGATTAGAATGGATCGTACGAATGGATTGGAACGCATTGTACAAATGAATTAGAATAGATACATTTGTGCGAATGAATTAGATTGCATCGTACGAATGAATTTGAATGGATTGTACGAATGAATTAGAATGGATCGTGCGAATGAATTAGAATGAATCATACGAATGAATTAGAATGGATCGTACGAATGAATTAGAATGGATCGTACGAATAAATTTGAATGGATACATTTGTGCGATGAATAAGAATGGAGCGTACGAATGAATTAGAATGGAGAGTACGAATGAACTAGAATGGATACATTCGTGCGAATGAATTAGAATGGATCATATGAAAGAATTAGAATGGATCGTGCGAATGAATTAGAAAGGATCGTACGAATGAAATAGAATAGAAATATTCATGCGAATGAATTAGAATGGATCATACGAATGAATTAGAATGGATACATTCGAGCGAATGAATTAGAATGGATTGTACGAATGAATTAGAATGGATCATAGGAATGAATTAGAATGGATCGTGCAAATGAATTAGAATGGATACATTCGTGCGAATGAATTAGAATGGATCGTAGGAATGAATTAGAATGGATCGTACGAATGAATTAGAATGGTTACATTCGAGCGAATTAATTAGAATGGATCATGCAAATGAATTAGAATGGATCATACGAATGCATTAGAATGGATCGTACGAACGAATTAGAATAGATCATAGGAATGAATTAGAATGCATACATTCGAGCGAATGAATTAGAATGGATCGTACAAATGAATTAGAATGGATCAAAGGAATGAATTAGAATGGATCGTGCAAATGAATTAGAATGGATACATTCGTGCGAATGAATTAGAATTCATTCATACGAATGATTTAGAATGGATCGTAGGAATGAATTAGAATGGATCGTGCGAATGAATTAGAATGGATTGTACGAATGAATTAGAATGGATACATTCGTGCAAATGAATTAGAATGGATCGTACGAATGAATTAGACTGGATCGTACGAATAAATTAGAATAGGTACATTCATACGAATGAATTAGAATGGATCGTACGAATGGATTAGAATGGATCGTACGAATGGATTAGAATGGATCGTACGAATGAATTAGAATGGATCGTATGAACGAATTAGAATAGATTGTACGAATGAATTAGAATGGATACATACAAATGAATTAGAAATGTTACATTCGTGAGAATGAATTAGAATGGATAATACGAATGAATTAGAATAGATCGTACGAATGAATTAGAAGGGATACATTTGAGCGAATGAATTAGAATGGATCGTACGAATGAATTAGAATGGATCATAGGAATGAATTAGAATGGATCGTACGAATGAATTAGAATGGATCGTGCGAATTAATTAGAATGGATCGTACGAATGAATTAGAATGGATCGTACGAATGAATTAGAATGGATCGTACGAATGAATTAGAATGGATACATTCTAGCGAATAAATTAGAATGGATTGTACGAATGAATTAGAATAGATACATTCTTGCGAATAAATTAGAATGGATCGTATATTCATGCAAATAAATTAGAATGGATCATACCAATGAATTAGAATGGATCGTGCGAATGAATTAGAATGGATCGTACGAATGAATTAGAATGGATCGTATGAATGAATTAGAATGGATCGTACAAATGAATTAGAATGGATCGCTCGAATGTATCCATTCTAATTCATTCGAATGATCCATTCTAATTCATTCGTACGATCCATTCTAATTTATTCGTCCGATCCATTCAAATTCATTCGTACGATGCAATCTAATTCATTCGCACAAATGTATCTATTCTAATTCATTCGTACAATGCATTCTAAGCCATTCGTACGATCCATTCTAATCCATTCGTACGATCCATTCTAATCCATTCGTACGATCCATTCTAATTCATTCGCTCGAATGTATCCATTCTAATTTATTCGTACGATTCATTCTAATTCGTTCATACGATCCATTCTAATTCATTCGTACGATCCATTCTAATCCATTCGTATGATCCATTCTAATCCATTCGTAATATCCATTCTAATTCATTCGTATGATCCATTCTAATTCATTCTCACGATCCATTCTAATTCATTTGCACGATCCATTCTAATTCTTTCGCACAAATGTATCCATTCTAATTCATTCGTACAATCCATTCTAATTCATTCGCATGATCCATTCTAATTCATTCGTACGATCCATTCTAATTCATTTGTACGATACATTCTAATTCATTCGCACGAATGTATGCATTCTAATTTATTCGTACGATCCATTCTAATTCATTTGCACGAATGTAACCATTCTAATTCATTCGTACAATCCATTCGTACGATCCATTCAAATTCATTCACAAGAATGTATCCATTCTAATTCATTCGCATGATCCATTCTAATTCCTTCGTACGATCCATTCTAATTCATTCGTACGATCCATTCAAATTCATTCGCACGATCCATTCTAATCCATTCATATGATCCATTCTAATTCATTCTCATAAATGTAACCTTTCTAATTTATTTGTACGATCCATTCTAATTCATTCGTACGATCCATTCTAATCCATTCGTATGATCCATTCTAATTCATTCGTACGATCCATTCTAATTCATTCGCACGATCCATTCTAATTCATTCGTACAAATGTATCCATTCTAATTCATTCGTACAATCCATTCTAATTCATTCATATGATCCATTCTAATTCATTCGCACAAATGTATCCATTCTAATTCATTCGTACGATCCATTCTAATTCATTCGCACGATCCATTCTAATTCATTCGTACGATCCATTCTAATTCATTCGTACGATCTATTCTAATTCATTCGCATGATTCATTCTAATTCATTCGTACGATCCATTCTAATTCATTCGTACAATCCATTCTAATTCATTCGTACGATCCATTCTAATTCATTCGCACAATCCAATCTAATTCATTCCTTTGATCCATTCTAATTCATTCGTACGATCCATTCTAATTCATTCGCTCGAATGTATCCATTCTAATTCATTCGTACGATCCATTCTAAAATGAGTTAGAATGGATCATACGAATGAATTAGAATGGATCGTATGAATGAATTAGAATGGATTGTGCGAATGAATTAGAATCGATCGTATGAATGAATAAGAATGGATCGTACGAATGAATTAGAATGGATCGTGCGAATGAATTAGAATGAATCGTACGAATACATTAGAATGGATCGTACGAATGAATTAGAATGAATCGTACAATCCATTCTAATTTATTCGTCCGATCCATTCTAATTCATTCGTGCGAATGAATTAAAATGGATACATTCGAGCGAATGAATTAGAACGCATTGTACGAATGAATTAGAATGGATCATGTGAATGAATTAAAATGGATCGTACAAATGAATTAGAATGGATCGTAAGAACGAATTAGAATGGATCGTACGAACGAATTAGAATGGATCGTACGAACGAATTAGAATGGATCGTACGAATGAATTAGAATCGATATATTCGTGCTAATGAATTAGAATGGATCGTGCGAATGAATTAGAATGGATCATACAAATGAATTAGAATAGATACATTTGTGAGAATGAATTTGAATGGATCGTACGATCCATTCTAAATCATTCATACGATCCATTCTAATTCATTTGCACGATCCATTCTAATTCATTCCTATGATCCATTCTAATTCATTCGTACGATCCATTCTAATTCATTCGCACGATCCATTCTAATTCATTCGCACAATCCGTTCTAATTCATTCGCACAATCCATTCTAATTCATTCGCACGAATGTATCCATTCTAATTTATTCGTACGATCCAGTCTAATTCATTCGTACGATCCATTCTAATTCATTCGCACGAATGTATCTATTCTAATCCATTCGTACGATCCATTCTAATTAATTCATATGATCCATTCTAATTCGTTCGTACGATCCATTCTAATTCGTTCGTACGATCCATTCTAATTCATTCGTACGATCCATTCTAATTCATTCCTACGATTCATTCTAATTCATTAGTACGATCCATTCTAATTCATTCATACGATTCATTATAATTCATTCATACAGATGAATTAGAATGGATCGTACGAATGAATTAGAATGGATTGTGCGAATGAATTAGAATGGATCGTGCGAATGAATTAGAATGGATCGTATGAATGAATAAGAATGGATCGTACGAATGAATTAGAATGGATCGTACGAATGAATTAGAATAGATACAACGAATGAATTAGAATGGATAGTACGAATAAATTAGAATGGATCGTGCGAATGAATTAGAATGGATCGTACGAATGAATTAGAATGGATCCACCGAATGAATTAGAATGGATCGTACGAATGAATTAGAATGAATCATCCGAATGAATTAGAATGGATCATACGAATGAATTAGAATGGATCGGATGAATGAATTAGAATGGATCGTACGAATGAATTAGAATGGATCGTGCGAATGAATTAGAATGAATCGTACGAATATATTAGAATGGATACATTCGTGCGAATAAATTAGAATGGATCGTACGAATGGATTAGAATGGATCGTACGAATGAATTAGAATGGATCGTACAAATGAATTAGCAAGGTTACATTTGTGAGAATGAATTAGAATGGATCGTACGAATGAATTAGAATGGATCGTACGAATGAATTAGAATTGATCGTACGAATGAATTAGAATGGTTACATTCGTGCTAATGAATTAGAATGGATCGTATGAATGAATTAGAACGGATACATTCGTGCGAATGAATTAAAATGGATCGTACAAATAAATTAGAAAGGTTACATTTGTGAGAATGAATTAGAATGGTTCATACGAATGAATTAGAATGGATCATACGAATGAATTAGAATGGTTACATTCGTGCGAATGAATTAGAATGGATCGTACGAACGAATTAGAATGGATTGTACGAACGAATTAGAATGGATCGTACGAATGAATTAGAATGGATACATTCGTGCGAATGAATTAGAATGGATCATACAAATAAATTAGAAAGGTTACATTTGTGAGAATGAATTATAATGGTTCGTACGAATGAATTAGAATGGATTGTACAAATCGATTAGAATGGATCGTATGAATGAATTAGAATCGATCTTACGAATGAATTAGAATGGATTAGAATGAATTAGAATGAATTAGAATGGATCGTACGAATGAATTAGAATGGATTGTGCGAATGAATTAGATTGGATTGTATGAATGAATAAGAATGGATCGTACGAATGAATTAGAATGGATCCACCGAATGAGTTAGAATGGATCATACGAATGAATTAGAATGGATCGTACGAACGAATTAGAATGAATCGTACGATCCATTCTAATTCATTCGTCCGATCCATTCTAATTTATTCGCACAAATGTATCCATTCTAATTCATTTGTACGATCCATTCTAATTCATTCGTACAATGCGTTCTAATCCATTCGTACGATCCATTCTAATTCATTCCTATGATCCATTCTAATTCATTCGTACGATCCATTCTCATTCATTCATACAATCCATTCTAATTCATTCGCACAATCCATTTTAATTCATTCGTACGATCCATTCTAATTCATTCTAATTCATTCGTATGAGCTATTCTAATTCATTCGTACGATCCATTCTAATTCATTCATACGATCCATTCTAATCCATTCGTACAATCCATTCTAATTCATTTGTACGATCCATTCTAATTTATTCATACGATCCATTCTAATTCATTCGCACGATCCATTCTAATTCATTCGTACGATCCATTCTAATTCATTCGCATGAATATATCTATTCTAATTCATTCGTATGATCCATTCTAATTCATTCGTACTATCCATTCTAATTCATTCATACGATCCATTTTAATTCATTCTCACAAATGTAACCTTTCTAATTCATTTGTACGATCCATTCTAATTCATTCGTACGATCCATTCTAATCCATTCGTATGATCAATTCTAATTCATTCGCACGATCCATTCTAATTCATTCGTACGATCCATTCTAATTCATTCGCACGAATATATCCATTCTAATTCATTTGTACGATCCATTCTAATTCATTCGTACGATCCATTCTAATTCATTCGCACGAATGTATCCATTCTAATTCATTCGTGTGAATGAATTAGAATGGATCGTACAAATAAATTAGAATGGATTGCACGAATGTATCCATTCTAATCCATTCGTACGAATGAATTAGAATGGATCATGCGAATGAATTAGAATGGATTGTACGAATGAATTAGAATGGATCGAACGAATGAATTAGAATGGATACATTCATGCAAATGAATTCTAATTCATTCGTACGCTCCACTCTTATCCATCGCACAAATGTATCCATTCTAATTCATTTGTACGATCCATTCTAATTCATTCGTACGATCCATTCTAATTCATTCCTATGATCCATTCTAATTCATTCGTACGATCCATTCTAATTCATTCGCTCGAATGTATCCATTCTAATTCATTCGTACGATCCATTCTAATTCGTTCATACGATCCATTCTAATTCGTTCGCACGATCCATTCTAATTCATTCGTACGATCTATTCTAATTCATTCACATGATCCATTCTAATTCATTCGTATGATCCATTCTAATTCATTCGTACAATCCATTAAAATTCATTCATACGATGCAATCTAATTCAATCGCACAAATGTATCTATTCTAATGCATTCGTACGATCCATTCTAATTCATTCGTCCGATCCATTCTAATTCATTCGCACGAATATATCCATTCTAATTCATTCGTACAATCCATTCTAATTCATTCCCACGATCCATTCTAATTCATTCGTATGATCAATTCTAATTCATTCCTACGATCTATTCTAATTCATTCGCTCGAATGTATCCATTCTAATTCATTCGTTCGATCCATTCTAATTCATTCGTACGATCCATTCAAATTCATTCGCATGATCCATTCTAATTCATTCTTGCGATCCATTCTAATTCAATCGTATGATCCATTCTAATTCATTCGCACAAATGTATCCATTTTAATTCATTAGTACGATCCATTCTAATTTATTCATACGATCCATTCTAATTCATTCGCACGATTCATTCTAATTCATTCGTACGATCCATTCTAATCCATTCATACGAATGGATTAGAATAGATACATTCGTGCAATCCATTCTAATTCATTTGTATGATCCATTCTAATTCATTCGCACGAATGAATTAGAATGGATACATTCGTGCGAATGAATTAGAATGGATCATACGAATGAATTAGAATGGATCGTACGAATGAATTAGAATGGATACATTCGTGCGAATGAATTAGAATGGATCGTATGAATGAATTAGAATGGATCGTGCGAATGAATTAGAATTCATCATACGAATGAATTAGAATGGATCATACAAATGAATTAGAATGGATATATTCGTGCGAATGAATTAGAATGGATCGTACAAATGAATTAGAATGGATCGGACGAATGAATTAGAATGGATCGTACGAATGAATTAGAATGGATAGTGCGAACGAATTAGAATGGATCGTACAAATGAATTAGAATGGATATATTCGTGCGAATGAATTAGAATGGATTGTACGAATGAATTAGAATAGATCGTACAAATGAATTAGAATAGATCGTGCGAATGAATTAGAATTGATCATACGAATGAATTAGAATGGATCGTACGAATGAATTAGAATGAATCGTGCGAATGAATTAGAATGGGTCGTGCGAATGAATTAGAATGAATCGTATAAATGCATTAGAATGGATCGTACGAATGAATTAGAATGAATCGTACGAACGAATTAGAAAGGATCGTACGAATGAATTAGAATGGATACATTCGAGCAAATGAATTTGAATGGATCGTACGAATGAATTAGAATGGATCGTACGAATGAAGTAGAATGGATCGTACGAATGAATTAGAATGGATCGTGTGAATGAATTAGAATCGATCGTACGAATGAATTAGAATGGATCGTACGAATGAATTAGATCGTACGAATGAATTAGAATGGATCGTATGAATGAATTAAAATGTATACATTCATACGACTGAATTAGAATAGATCGTGCGAATTAATTAGAATGGATCGTATGAATGAATTTGAATGGATACATTTGTGCGAATGAATCTGAATGGATTGTATGAATGAATTACAATGGATCGTATGAATGAATTAGAATGGATCGTACGAATGAATTAGAATAGCTCGTACGAATGAATTAGAATGAATCGTACGAATGAATTAGAATGGTTACATTCGTGCGAATGCTTTAGAATAGATCGTACGAATGAATTAGAATCGATTGTACGAATAAATTAGAATGGATTGTGCGAATGAATTAGAATGGATCATACGAATGAATTAGAATGGATCCACCGAATTTATTCGTACGATCCATTCTAATTCATTCATACAATCCATTCTAATTCGTTCGTACGATCCATTCTAATTCGTTCGCATGAATATATCTATTCTAATTCATTCGTATGATCCATTCAAATTTATTCGTATAATGCATTCTAATCCATTCGTATGATCCATTCTAATCTATTCGTACGATCCATTCTAATTCATTCGCACGAATGTAACCATTCTAATTCATTCGTACGATCAATTCTAATTCATTCATACGATCCATTCTAATTCATTCTTACGATCCATTTTAATTCATTCTCACAAATGTAACCTTTCTAATTCATTTGTACGATTCATTCTAATTCATTCGTACGATCCATTCTAATCCATTCGTACGATCCATTCTAATTCATTCGCTCGAATGTATCCATTCTAATTCATTCGCACGAATGTATCCATTCTAATTCATTCGTACGATCCATTCTAATTCATTAGTCTGATCCATTCTATTTCATTCGCACAAATGTATCCATTCTAATTCATTCGTACGATCCATTCTAATTCATTCGTATGATCAATTCTAATTCATTTGCACGATCCATTCTAATTCATTCGTACGATCCATTCTAATTCATTCGCACGAATGTATCGATTCTAATCCATTCGTACGAATGGATTAGAATGGATCGTACGAATGAATTAGAATGGATCATATGAATGAATTAGAATGGATCGTACGAATGAATTAGAATGGTTCGTGCGAATGAATTACAATGGATAGTGCGAATGAATTAGAATGGATCGTACGAATGAATTAGAATAGATACATTCGAGCGAAAGAATTCGAATGGATCGTACGAATGAATTAGAATGTATCCATTCTAATTCATTCGCACGATCCATTCTAATTCATTCGTACGATCATACGAATGAATTAGAATGGATCGTGCGAATGAATTAGAATGGATCATACGAATGAATTAGAATGGATACATTCTAATTCATTCGTACGATCCATTCTAATTCATTCGCTCGAATGTATCCAATCTAATTCATTTGTATGATCTGAATTAGAATGGATCATACAAATGAATTAGAATAGATCGTGCGAATGAATTAGAATGGATCGTACGAACGAATTAGAATGGATCATGCGAATGAATTACAATAGATCATACAATCCATTCTAATTCATTCGCACGATCCATTCTAATTCATTCGTATGATCCAATGAATTAGAATGGATCATACGAATGAATTAGAATGGATACATTTGTGAGAATGAATTAGAATGGATACATTTGTGCGAATGAATTAGAATAGATTAGAATGGATCGTACGAATAGATTAGAATCCATTCTAATTCATTTGTATGATCCATTCTAATTCATCACACGATCCATTCTAATTCATTCGCTCGATCCATTAATGAATTAGAATGGATCATACAAATGAATTAGAAAGGTTACATTCGTGAGAATGAATTAGAATGGATCGTACGAATGAATTAGAATGGATCATACAAATGAATTTGAATGGATCATACGAATGAATAAGAATGGAACGTATGAATGAATTAGAATGGATACAATCGAGCGAATGAATTAGAATAGATCGTAGGAATGAATTAGAATGGATCATACGAATGAATTAGAATGGATCGTGCGAATGAATTAGAATGGATTATACGAATGAATTAGAATGGATACATTCGTGCGAATGAATTAGAATGGATCGTAATAATGAATTAGAATGGATCCTACGAATGGATTAGAATGGATCGTACGAATGAATTAGAATGGATCATGCGAATGAATTAGAATGGATTGTACGAATGAATTAGAATGGATACATTTGTGCGAAAGAATTAGAATGGATCGTGCAAATGAATTAGAATGGATCGTACGAATGAATTAGAGTGAATCGTACGATTGAATTAGAATGGATCGTGCAAATGAATTAGAGTGGATCATAGAAATGAATTAGAATGGATACATTCGTGCGAATGAATTAGAATATATCATATGAATGAATTTGAATGGATCATACGAATAAATTAGAATGGATCGTGCGAATGAATTAGAATGGATCGTACGAATGGATTAGAACGGATCGTACGCATGGATTAGAATGGATCGTACGAATGAATTAGAATGGATCGTACAAATGAATTAGAAAGGTTACATTTGTGAGAATGAATTAGAATGGATCGTATGAATGAATTAGAATGGATCGTACGAATGGATTATAATGGATCGTACGAATGGATCATGCGAATGAATTAGAATGGATCGTACGAATGAATTAGAATGGATCATACGAATGAATTAGAATGGATACATTCGTGCGAATGAATTAGAATGGATTGTGCGAATGAATTAGAATGGATCGTACGAATGAATTAGAATGGATTGTGTGAATGAATTAGAATGGATCGTGCGAATAAATTAGAATGGATCGTATGAATGAATAAGAAATGATCGTACGAATGAATTAGAATGGATCGTACGAATGAATTAGAATGGATACATTTGTGCGATGAATAAGAATGGAGCGTACGAATGAATTAGAATGGATCATACGAATGGATTAGAATGGATCGTACGAATGGATTAGAATAGATCGTGCAAATGAATTAGAATGGATACATTCGTGCGAATGAATTAGAATGGATCGTAGGAATGAATTAGAATGGATCGTACGAATGAATTAGAATGGTTACATTCGTGCGAATGAATTAGAATGGATCATACGAATGAATTAGAATGGATCGTACGAATGGATTAGAATGGATCATACGAATGAATTAGAATGGATCGTACGAATGGATTAGAATGGATCGTACGAATGGATCGTAGGAATGAATTAGAATGGATCGTGCGAATGAATTAGAATGGATTGTACGAATGAATTAGAATGGATACATTCGTGCAAATGAATTAGAATGGATCGTACGAATGAATTAGATTGGATCGTATGAATAAATTAGAATGGATACATTCATACGAATGAATTAGAATGCATCGTACGAATGGATTAGAATGGTTCGTACGAATGGATTAGAATGGATTCAATCGTGCGAATGAATTAGAATGGATCGTACGAAGGAATTAGAATGGATCATAGGAATGAATTAGAATGGATCGTGCAAATGAATTAGAATGGATCGTGCGAATGAATTAGAATGAATCGTACGAATGCATTAGAATGGATCATACGAATGCATTAGAATGGATCGTACGAATGAATTAGAATGAATCGTACGAACGAATTAGAATGGATCGTACGAACGAATTAGAATGGATTGTATGAACGAATTAGAATGGATCGTACGAATGAATTAGAATGGATACATTCGAGGGAATGAATTAGAATGGATCGTACGAATGTATTAGAATGGATCATAGGAATGAATTAGAATGGATCGTGTAAACGAATTAGAATGGATACATTCGTGCGAATGAATTAGAATAGATCATACGAATGAATTAGAATGGATCGTACGAATGGATTAGAACGCATTGTACGAATTAGAATGGATCGTACGAACGGATCATACGAATGAATTAGAATAGATCGTACGAATGAATTAGAATTGTTACATTCATACGAATGAATTAGAATGGATCGTGCGAATGAATTAGAATGGATCGTACGAATGAATTAGAATGGATCGTACGAATGAATTAGAATGGATACATTCGAGCGAATGAATTAGAATGGATCGTACGAATGAATTCGAATGGATCGTGCGAATGAATTAGAATGGATCGTATATTCGTGCAAATAAATTAGAATGGATCGTACAAATGAATTATAATGGATACATTTGTGCGAATGAATTAGAATAGATTAGAATGGATCGTACGAATAGATTATAATCCATTCTAATTCATTTGTATAATCCATTCTAATTCATCGCTCGATCCATTCTAATTCATTCGCTCGAATGTATCCATTCTAATTCATTCGTACGATCCACTCTAATGCATTCGTACGATCCATTCTAATTCATTCGTACGATCCATTCTAATTCATTCGCACGAATATATCCATTCTAATTCATTCGTACGATCCTTTCTAATTCATTCGCACGATCCATTCTAATTCTTTCATATGATCCATTCTAATTCATTCGCACGAATGTATCCATTCTAGTTCATTCGTACTCTCCATTCTAATTCATTCGTACGCTCCCTTCTTATTCATCGCACAAATGTATCCATTCAAATTTATTCGTACGATCCATTCTAATTCATTCGTACGATCCATTCTAATTCATTCGTATGATCCATTCTAACTCATTCGGTGGATCCATTCTAATTCATTCCTACGATCCATTCTAATTCATTCATATGATCCATTCTAATTCATTCGCACGAATGTATCCATTCTAATTCATTCGTACGATCCATTCTAATTCATTCGCACTATCCATTCTAATTTATTCGCACGATCCATTCTAATTCGTTCGTACGATCCATTCTAATTCATTCGCATGATCCGTTCTAATTCATTCGTACGATCTATTCTAATTCATTCGCACAAATGTAACCATTCTAATTCATTCGTACGATCCATTCTAATTCATTCCTACGATCCATTCTAATTCATTCGCACGAATGTATCCATTCTAATTCATTCGTACGATCCATTCTAATTCATTCGTACGAATGAATTAGAATGGATCGTACGAATGGATTAGAATGGATCGTACGAATGGATTAGAATGGATCGTACGAATGAATTAGAATGGATCATACAAATGAATTAGAAAGGTTACATTCGTGAGAATGAATTAGAATGGATCGTAGGAATGAATTAGAATGGATCATACGAATGAATTAGAATGGATCGTGCGAATGAATTAGAATGGATTGTGCGAATGAATTAGAATGGATCGTATGAATGAATAAGAATGGATCGTACGAATGAATTAGAATGAATCGTGCGAATGAATTAGAATGAATCGTACGAATGCATTAGAATGGATCGTACGAATGAATTAAAATGAATCGTACGATCCATTCTAATTTATTCGTCCGATCCATTCTAATTCATTCGTGCGAATGAATTAGAATGGATACATTCGAGCGAATGAATTAGAACGCATTGTACGAATGAATTAGAATTGATCATGTGAATGAATTAAAATGGATCGTACAAATGAATTAGAATCGATCGTGCGAATGAATTAGAATGGATCGTACGAACGAATTAGAATGGATCGTACGAACGAATTAGAATGGATCATACGAATGAATTAGAATCGATATATTCGTGCGAATGAATTAGAATGGATCGTGCGAATGAATTAGAAAGGTTACATTCGTGAGAATGAATTAGAATGGATACATTCGAGCGAATGAATTAGAATGGATACATTTGTGCGAATGAATTAGAATGTATCGTGCGAATGAATTAGAATGGATCGTACGAATGGATTAGAATGGATCGTACGAATGAATTAGAATGGATCATAGGAATGAATTAGTGGATCGTACGAATGGATTAGAACGCATTGTACGAATGAATTAGAATGGATCGTACAAATGAATTAGAATGGATATATTCATGCGAATGGATTAGAATGGATCGTACGAATGAATTAGAATAGATCGTGCGAATGAATTAGAATGGATAGTGCAAATGAATTAGAATGGATCGTACGAATGAATTAGAATGGATCCACTGAATGAGTTAGAATGGATCATACGAATGAATTAGAATGGATCGTACGAACGAATTTGAATGAATCGTACGATCCATTCTAATTCATTCGCACGAATGTATCCATTCTAATTCATTGAATGAATTAGAATGGATCATACGAATGAATTAGAATAGATCTTGCGAATGAATTAGAATGGATTGTGCGAATGAATTAGAATGGATACATTCGTGCGAATGAATTAGAATTGATCGTACGAATGAATTAGAATGGATCGTGCAAATGAATTAGAATGAATCGTACGAATGAATTAGAATGGATCGTACGAATGAATTAGAATGGATATATTCGAGCGAATGAATTAGAATGGATCGTACGAATGAATTAGAATGGATCATTGGAATGAATTAGAATGGATCGTATGAACAAATTAGAATGGATCGTACGAATGAATTAGAATGGATACATTCGAGCGAATGAATTAGAATGGATCGTACGAATGAATTAGAATGGATATATTCGAGCGAATGAATTAGAATGGATCGTGCGAATGAATTAGAATGGATCGTGCAAATGAATTAGAATGGATCGTACGAACGAATTAGAATGGATCGTACGAACGAATTAGAATGGATCGTATGAATGAATTAGAATGGATCGTGCGAATGAATTAGAATGGATCGTACGAATGAATTAGAATGGATATATTTGAACGAATAAATTAGAATGGATCATACAAATGAAGTAGAATGGATCGTACGAATGAAATAGAATGGATCGTGCGAATGAATTAGAATCGATCGTACGAATGAATTAGAATGGATCATACGAATGAATTAGATCGTACGAATGAATTAGAATGGATCGTACGAATGAATTAAAATGGATACATTCATACGACTGAATTAGAATAGATCGTGCGAATTAATTAGAATGGATCGTATGAATGAATTTGAATGGATACATTTGTGCGAATGAATCTGAATGGATTGTATGAATGAATTACAATGGATCGTATGAATGAATTAGAATGGATCGTACGAATGAATTAGAATAGCTCATACGAATGAATTAGAATGAATCGTACGAATGAATTAGAATGGTTACATTCGTGCGAATGAATTAGAATAGATCGTACGAATGAATTAGAATGGATTGTACGAATAAATTAGAATGGATCGTGCGAATGAATTAGAATGGATCGTACGAATGAATTAGAATGGATCCACCGAATGAGTTAGAATGGATCCACCGAAAGAATTAGAATAGATCGTACGAATGAATTAGAATGGATCGTACGAATGAATTAGAATGGATCATGCGAATGAATTAGAATAGATCGTAGGAATGAATTAGAATGGATCGTACGAATGGATTAGAATGGATCATACGACTGAATTAGAATGGATCGTACGAATGAATTAGAATGGATCGTACGAATGGATAAGAATGGAGCGTACGAATGAATTAGAATGGATCGTACGAATGGATTAGAATGGATCGTACGAATGGATTAGAATGGATCGTACGAATGAATTAGAATGGATCATACAAATGAATTAGAATGGATCATACAAATGAATTAGAAAGGTTTCATTCGTGAGAATGAATTAGAATGGATCGTACGAATGGATTAGAATGGATCTTATGAATGAATTAGAATGGATCGCACGAATGGATTAGAATGGATCGTACGAATGAATTAGAAAGGATCGTACGAATGAATTAGAATGGATCGTGCGAATTAATTAGAATGGATCGTACGAATGAATTAGAATGGATACATTCGAGCGAATGAATTACAATGGATCATACGAATGAATTAGAATGGATATATTTGTGCGAATGAATTTGAATGGATTGCACGAATTGAATTAGAATGGATCATACGAATGAATCAGAATGGATCGTGCGAATGAATTAGAATTGATCATATGAATGAATTAGAATGGATCGTACAAATGAATTAGAATGGATACATTCGTGCGAATGAATTAGAATGGATCGTACGAATGAATTTGAATGGATCGTGCGAATGAATTAGAATGGATAGTGCGAATGAATTAGAATGGATCGTACGAATGAATTAGAATGGATACATTCGTGCGAATGAATTAGAATGGATCGTACGAATGAATTAGAATGGATCGTACGAATGAATTAGAATGGATCGTACAAATGGATTAGAATGGATCGTACGAATAGATTAGAATGGATCATACGAATGAATTAGAATGGATCATACAAATGAATTATAATGGATAGTGCGAATGAATTAGAATGGATCGTGCAAATGAATTAGAAAGGTTACATTTGTGAGAATGAATTAGAATGGATCGTGTGAATGAATTAGAATGGATCGAACGAATGAATTATAATGGATCGTATGAATAAATTAGAATGGATCTTGCGATTGAATTAGAATAGACCGTACGAATGAATTAAAATAGATCGTACGAATGTATTAGAATGGATCGTGCGAATGAATTAGAATGAATCGTACGAATGCATTAGAATGGATCGTACGAATGCATTAGAATGGATCGTACGAATGAATTAGAATGGATACATTTGTGCGAATGAATTAGAATGGATCGTACGAATGAATTAGAATGGATCGTACGAATGAATTAGAATTGATCATACTAATGAATTAGAATGGATCATACGAATGAATCAGAATGGATCGTGCGAATGAATTAGAATGGATCGTACGAATGAATTAGAATGGATCGTACGAATGAATTAGAATGGATATATTCGTGCGAATGAATTAGAATGGATCATGCGAATAAATTAGAATAGATCATACGAATGAATTAGAATGGATTGTACGAATGAATTAGAATGGATACATTCGTGCGAATGAATTAGAATGGATCGAATGAATGAATTAGAATTGATCGTACGATTCATTCTAATTCATTCGTATGATCCATTCTAATTCATTCGTACGATCTATTCTAATTCATTCGCATGATCCATTCTAATTCATTCATACGATCCATTCAAATTCATTCGTACGATGCAATCTAATTCATTCACACAAATGTATCTATTCTAATTCATTCGTACCATGAGTTCTAATACATTTGTACGATCCATTCTAATCCATTCGTACAATCCATTCTAATTCATTCGTATGATCCATTCTAATTCATTCGTACGATCCATTCTAATTCATTTGCATGAATGTATCCATTCTAATTTATTCGTACGATCCAGTCTAATTCATTCGTACGATCCATTCTAATTCATTCGCACGAATATATCCATTCTAATTCATTTGTACGATCCTTTCTAATTCATTTGTACGATCCATTCTAATTCATTCGTATGATCCATTCTAATTTATTCGTTCAAATATATCCATTCTAATTCATTCGTACGATCCATTCTAATTCATTCGTATGATCCATTCTAATTCATTCGTACGATCCATTCTAATTCGTTCATACGATTCATTCGTACGATCCATTCTATTTATTCGTACGAATGAATTTGAATGGATCATACAAATGAATTAGAAAGGTTACATTCGTGCGAATGAATTAGAATGGATACATTTGTGTGAATAAATTAGAATAGATTAGAATGGATCATACGAATGGATTAGAATCCATTCTAATTCATTTGTATGATCCATTCTAATTCATCGCACGATCCATTCTAATTCATTCGCTCGAATGTATCCGTTCAAATTCATTCGTACGATCCATTCTAATGCATTCGTATGATCCATTCTAATTCATTCGTCTGATCCATTCTAATTCATTCGCACGAATGTATCCATTCTAATTCATTCGTACAATCTATTCTAATTCATTCGCACGATCCATTCTAATTCATTCGCAATATCCATTCTTATTCATTCCTACGATCTATTCTAATTCATTCGCTCAAATGTATCCATTCTAATTCATTCATTCGATCCATTCTAATTCATTCGTACGATCCATTCAAATTCATTCGCATGATCCATTCTAATTTATTCTTACGATCCATTCTAATTCAATCGTATGATCCATTCTAATTCATTCGCACAAATGTATCCATTTTAATTCATTAGTACGATCCATTCTAATTTATTCATACGATCCATTCTAATTCATTCGCACGATTCATTCTAATTCATTCGTACGATCCATTCTAATCCATTCGTACAAATGAATTAGAATGGATCGTACGAATGAATTAGAATGGTTATATTCGTGCGAATGAATTTGAATGGATCGTACGAATAGATTAGAATGGATCGTACGAATGAATTAGAATGGATCGTACAAATGAATTAGAAAGGTTATATTTGTGAGAATGAATTAGAATGGATCGTACGAATGAATAAGAAATGATCGTACAAATGAATTAGAAAGGTTACATTTATGAGAATGAATTAGAATGGATCGTACGAATAAATTAGAATGGATCGTACGAATGAATTAGAATGGATACATTCGTGCGAATGAATTAGAATGGATCGTACGAATGAATTAGAATGGATCATAGTAATGAATTAGAATGGATCGTGCAAATGAATTAGAATAGATACATTCGTGCGAATGAATTAGAATGGATCGTAGGAATAAGTTAGAATGAATCGTACGAATGAATTAGAATGGATCGTGCAAATAAATTCGAATGGATACATTTGTACGATCATTCGTATGATTCATTCTAATTCATTCGTATGATCCATTCTAATTCATTCGCACGATCCATTCTAATTCATTCGTACGATCCATTCTAATTCATTCGCACGATCCATTCTAATTCATTCGTACGATCCATTCTAAATCATTCGCACGAATGTAACCATTCTAATTCATTCGTACGATCCATTCAAATTCATTCGTACGATCCATTCTAATTCATTCGCACGATCCATTCTAATTCATTCGTATGATCCATTCTAATTCATTCCTACGATCTATTCTATTTCATTCGCTCGAATGTAACCTTTCTAATTAGAATGGATCGTGCGAATAAATTAGAATGGATCATAGGAATGAATTAGAATGGATCGTGCAAATGAATTAGAATGCATTCGCACAAATGAATTAGAAAGGTTACATTCGTACAATCTAATTCATTCGAATGAATATATCCATTCTAATTCATTCGTACGATCCTTTCTAATTCATTCGTACGATCCATTCTAATTCGTTCATACGATCGATTCTAATTGATTCGTATGATCCATTCTAATTCATTCGTATGATCCATTCTAATTCATTAGCACGATCTATTCTAATTCATTCGTACGATCCATTCTAATTCATTCGCACGAATGTAACCATTCTAATTCATTCATACGATCCATTCTAATTCATTCCTACGATCCATTCTAATTCATTCGCACAAATGTATCCATTCTAATTCATTCGTACAATCCATTCTAATTCATTCGTACGATCCATTCTAATTCATTCTCACAAATGTAACCTTTCAAATTCATTCGTACGATGCAATCTAATTCATTCGCACAAATGTATCTATTCTAATTCATTCGTACAATGCGTTCTAATCCATTCGTATGATCCATTCTAATCCATTCGTACGATCCATTCTAATTCATTCGCACGAATGTAACCATTCTAATTCATACGCTCGATCCATTCTAATTCATTCGTACGATCCATTCTAATTCATTCCTACGATCTATTCTAATTCATACGCTCGAATGTATCCATTCTAATTCATTCGTTCGATCCATTCTAATTCATTCGTACGATCCATTCTAATTCATTCGCACAATCCATTCTAATCCATTCGTACGATCCATTCTAATCCATTCGTATGATCCATTCTAATTCAATCGCACGAATGTAACCAGAATGTATCCATTCTAATTCATTCGTACGATCCATTCTAATTCGTTCGTACGATCCATTCTAATTCATTCGTATGATCCATTCTAGAATGGATAGTACGAATGAATTAGAATGGATCGTACGAATGGATTAGAATGGATCGTACGAATGGATTAGAATGGATCATACGAATGGATTATAACGCATTGTACGAATGAATTAGAATGGATCGTACGATCCATTTTAATTCATTCGTATGATCCATTCTAATTCATTCGTACGATCCATTCTAATTCATTTGTATGATCCATTCTAATTCATTCTCACAAATGTAACCTTTCTAATTCATTTGTACGATCCATTCTAAATCATTCATACGATCCATTCTAATCCATTCGTATGATCCATTCTAATCCATTCGTACGATCCATTCTAATTCATTCGTTCGATCCATTCTAATTCATTCGTATGATCCATTCTAATTCATTCGTACGATCCATTCTAATTCATTCCTACGATCCATTCTAATTCATTCGCACGAATGTATCAATTCTAATTCATTCGTACGATCCATTCTAATTCATTCGTACGATCCATTCTAATTCATTCGTACAAATGAATAAGAATGGATCGTACGAATGAATAAGAATGGATCGTATGAATGAATTAGAATGGATCGTGTGAATGAATTAGAATGAATCGTACGAATGAATTAGAATGGATACATTCGTGCGAATGAATTAAAATGGATCGTACGAATGGATTAGAATGGATCGTACGAATGGATTAGAATGGATCGTACGAATGAATAAGAAATGATCGTACAAATGAATTAGAAAGGTTATATTTCTGAATGAATTAGAATGGATCCATTCTAATTTATTCATACAATCCATTCTAATTCATTCGTTCGATCCATTCTAATTCATTCGTACGATCCATTCTAATTCATTCGTACGATCCATTCTAATTCATTCGCACGATCCATTCTAATTTATTCGTACGATCCATTCTAATTCATTCATACGATCTATTATAATTCATTCGCACGAATGTAACCATTCTAATTCATTCATACGATTCATTCTAATTCATTCGTATAAGCTATTCTAATTCATTCGTACGATCCATTCTAATTCATTCGTACGATCCATTTTAATTCATTCGCACCAATGTATCCATTCTAATTCATTCGTACGATCCATTCTAATTCATTCGCACGATCCATTCTAATTCATTCGTACGATCCATTCTAATTCATTCGTACGATCCATTCTAATTCATTCGCACGATCCATTCTAATCCATTCGTACGATCCATTCTAATTCATTCGTACAAATGAATTAGAATGGATCGTATGAATGAAAAAGAATGGATCGTACGAATGAATTAGAATGGATCGTGCGAATGAATTAGAATGAATCGTACGAATGCATTAGAATGGATACATTCGTGCGAATGAATTAGAATGGATCGTACGAATGAATTAGAATGGATCATACAAATGAATTAGAAAGGTTACATTCGTGAGAATGAATTAGAATGGATCGTACGAATGAATTAGAATGGATACATTCAAGCGAATGAATTAGAATGGATCGTACGAACGAATTAGAATGGATCATAGGAATGAATTAGAATAGATCGTGCAAATGAATTAGAATTTATCGTGCGAATGAATTAGAATGAATCGTACGAATAAATTAGAACGGATTCGTACGAATGAATTAGAATGGATCGTACAAATGAATTAGAATGGATCATACAAATGAATTAGAAAGGTTACATTCATGAGAATGAATTAGAATGGATCGTACGAATGAATTAGAATGGATCATGCGAATGAATTTTAATGGATCGTACGAATGAATTAGAATGAATCAAACTAATGAATTAGAATGGATACATTCGAGCGAATGAATTAGAATAGATCGTAGGAATGAATTAGAATGGTTACATTCGTTCGATCCATTCGAATTCATTCGCACAATCCATTCTAATTCATTCATACGATCCATTCTAATTCATTCGTTCGATCCATTCTAATTCATTCATACGATCCATTCTAATTCATTCGCACGATCCATTCTAATTTATTCGTACGATCCATTCTAATTCATTCGTACGATCTATTCTAATTCATTCGCATGATCCATTCTAATTCATTCGTACGATCCATTCTAATTCATTCGTACAATCCATTCAAATTCATTCGTACGATGCAATCTAATTCATTCGTATGATCCATTCTAATCCATTCGTACGATCCATTCTAATCCATTCGTACGATGCATTCTAATTCATTCGTACGATCCATTCTAATTCATTCGCACAAATATATCCATTCTAATTCATATGATCCATTCTAATTCATTCATACGATCCATTCTAATTCATTCGTACGAATGTATCCATTCTAATTCATTTGTACGATCCATTCTAATTCATTCGTACGATTCATTCTAATTCATTCGGTGGATCCATTCTAATTCATTCGTACGATCCATTCTAATTCATTCGCTCGGTCCATTCTAATTTATTCATACGATCCATTCTAATTCATTCGTACGATCTATTCTAATTCATTCGCATGATCATTCTAATTCATTCCTACGATCTATTCTAGTTCATTCGCTCGAACGAATGAATTAGAATGGATCATAGGAATGAATTAAAATAGATCGTGCAAATGAATTAGAATGGATACATTCGAGCGAATGAATTAGAATAGATCCTAGGAATGAATTAGAATGGATCATACGAATGAATTAGAATGGATCATGCGAATGAATTAGAATGGATTGTACGAATGAATTAGAATGGATACATTCGTGCGAATGAATTAGAATGGATCGGACGAATGAATTAGTATGGATCGTGCGTATGAATTAGAATGGATCGTACGAATGAATTAGAATGGATCGTGCGAATTAATTAGAATTGATCATACGAATAAATTAGAATGGATCGTACGAATGAATTAGAATGGATCGTACGAATAAATTAGAATGTATCGTGCGAATGAATTAGAATGGATCATACGAATGAATTAGAATGGATCCACCGAATTAGTTAGAATGGATAAAGCGAATGAATTAGAATGGATCGTACGAATGAATTAGAATGGATACATTCGTGCGAATGAATAAGAATGGATCGTACGAACGAATTAGACTGGATCGTACGAATAAATTAGAATGGATATATTCATACGAATGAATTAGAATGGATCGTACGAATGTATTAGAATGGATCGTACGAATGGATTAGAATGGATCGTACGAATGAATTAGAATGGATCATACAAATGAATTAGAATGGATCATACCAATGAATTAGAAAGGTTACATTCGTGAAAATGAATTAGAATGGATCGTGCGAATGAATTAGAATGGATCGTGCGAATGAATTAGAATGGATCGTACGAATGAATTAGAATGGATCGTACGAATGAATTAGAATGGATCGTACGAATGAATTAGAATGGATCGTAGAATGGATCGTACGAATGGATTAGAATGGATCGTACGAATGAATTAGAATGGATCATACAAATGAATTAGAAAGGTTACATTTGTGCGAATGAATTAGAATGGATCGTACGAATGAATTAGAATAGATCATATGAATGAATTAGAATGGATACATTTGTGCGAATGAATTAGAATAATGGATAGTGCGAATGAATTAGAATGGATCGTACGAATAAATTAGAATGGATCGTATGAATGAATTAGAATGGATCGTACGAACGAATTAGAATGGATCGTACGAATGAATTAGAATGGATACATTCGAGCGAATGAATTAGAATGGATCGTACGAATGAATTAGAATGGATCATAGGAATGAATTAGAATGGATCGTGCAAATGAATTAGAATGGATACATTTGTGCGAATGAATTAGAATGGATCGTAGGAATGAATTAGAATGGATCGTACGAATGAATTAGAATGGTTATATTCGTGCGAATGAATTAGAATGGATCGTACGAATGGATTAGAATGGATCGTACGAATGAATTAGAATGGATCGTACAAATGAATTAGAAAGGTTATATTTGTGAGAATGAATTAGAATGGATCGTACGAATGAATTAGAATGGATCGTACGAATGGATTAGAATGGATCGTACGAATGAATTAGAATGGATTGTGCGAATGAATTAGAATGGATCGTATAAATGAATTAGAATAGTTACATTCGTGCGAACGAATTAGAATGGATCGTACGAATGGTTTAGAATGGATCGTACGAATGAATTAGAATGGATACATTCGAGCGAATGAATTAGAATGGATCGTACGAATGAATTAGAATGGATCGTACGAATGGATTAGAATGGATCGTACGAATGGATTAGAATGGATCATACAAATGAATTAGAAAGGTTACATTCGTGAGAATGAATTAGAATGGATCGTGCGAATGAATTAGAATTGATCGTACGAATGGATTAGAATGGATCGTACGAATGAATTAGAATGGATCGTATGAATAAATTAGAATGGATCATGCGAATGAATTAGAATGAATCGTACGAATGGATTAGAATGGATCGTACGAATGGATTAGAATGCATTGTATGAACGAATTAGAATAGATACATTTGTGCGATTGAATTAGATTGCATCGTATGAATGAATTTTAATGGATTGTACGAATGAATTAGAATGGATCATACGAATGAATTAGAATGGATCATGCGAATGAATTAGAATAGATCGTACGAATGAATTAGAATGGATCATGCGAACGAATTAGAATGGATCGTACGAACGAATTAGAATGGATCCATTCTAATTCATTCGCACAAATGTATCTATTCTAATTCATTCGTACAATCCATTCTAATTCATTCGCATGATCCATTCTAATTCATTCGTACGATCCATTCTAATTCATTTGTACGATCCATTCTAATTCATTCGCACAAATGTATCCATTCTAATTTATTCGTACGATCCATTCTAATTCATTCTCACGAATGTATCATACGAATGAATTAGAAAGGATCATACGAACGAATTAGAATGGATCGTGCGAATGAATTAGAAAGGATCGTACGAATGAATTAGAATGGATCGTACGAATGGATTAGAATGGATCATAGGAATGAATTAGAATGGATCGTGCAAATGAATTAGAATGGATACATTCATGCGAATGAATTAGAATGGATCGTACGAATGAATTAGAATGGATCGTACGAATGGATTAGAATGGATACATTTGTGAGAATGAATTAGAATGGATCGTACGAATGTATCCATTCTAATTCATTCGTACGATCCATTCTAATCCATTCGTACGATCCATTCTAATTCATTCGTACGATCCATTCTAATCCATTCGTACGATCCTTTCTAATTCATTCGTATGATCCATTCTAACTCATTCGGTGGATCCATTCTAATTCATTTGTACGATCCATTCTAATTCATTCGCACGATCCATTCTAATTCATTCGTACGATCCATTCTAATTCATTCGCACGATCCATTCTAATTCATTCGCACGATCCATTCTAATTCATTCTCACGAATGTAACCTTTCTAATTCATTTGTATGATCCAATCTAATTCATTCGTACGATCCATTCTAATCCATTCGTACGATCCATTCTAATCCATTCGTACGATCCATTCTAATACATTCGTACGATCCATTCTAATTCATTCGTATGAATGTATCCATTCTAATTTATTCGTACGATCCAGTCTAATTCATTCGTACGATCCATTCTTATTCATTCGCACGAACGTATCCATTCTAATTCATTCGTACGATCCATTCTAATTCATTCGCATTATCCATTCTAACTCATTCGGTGGATCCATTCTAATTCATTCGTACGATCCATTCTAATTCATTCGCACGATCCATTCTAATTTATTCGTACGATCCATTCTAATTCATTCGTACGATCCATTCTAATTTATTCGTATGATCAATTCTAATTAATTCGCACGATCCATTCTAATTCATTCGTACGATCCGTTCTAATTAATTCGCACGATCCATACTAATTCATTCGTCCGATCCATTCTAATTCATTCGCACGAATGTATCCATTCTAATTCATTCGTACAATCCATTCTAATTCATTCGCATGATCCATTCTAATTCATTCGTATGATCCATTCTAATTCATTCCTATGATCTATTCTAATTCGTTCGCTCGAATGTATCCATTCTAATTCATTTGCATGATCCATTCTAATTCATTCCTATGATCCATTCTAATTCATTCGTTCAAGCGAATGAATTAGAATAGATCGTAGGAATGAATTAGAATGGATCATGCGAATGAATTAGAATAGATCGTACAAATGAATTAGAATGGATCGTATGAATAAATTAGAATGGATCGTGCGAATGAATTAGAATGGATCGTACGAATGAATTAGAATGGATCCACCGAATGAATTAGAATGAATCGTACGAATGAATTAGAATGGATCGTACAAATGAATTAGAATGGATACATTCGTACGAATGAATTAGAATGGATCGTATGAACGAATTAGAATGGATCATATGAATTAGAATGGATATATTTGTGCGAATGAATTAGAATGGATCGTACGAATGAATTAGAATGCATCGTATGAATGGATTAGAATGGATCGTACGAATGGATTAGAATGGATCATACGAATGAATTAGATTGCATCGTACGAATGAATTTGAATGGATTGTACGAATGAATTAGAATGGATCGTACGAATGAATTAGAATGGATCATGCGAATGAATTAGAATGGATCGTACGAATGAATTAGAATGGATCGTACGAATGGATTAGAATGGATCGTGCGAATGAATTAGAATGGATCGTACGAATGAATTAGAATGGATCGTATGAATGAATTAGAATGGATCAAACGAATGAATTAGAATGGATCGTATGAATGAATTAGAATGGATTGTGCGAATGAATTAGAATGGATCGAACGAATGTAACCATTCTAATTCATTCCTACGATCTATTCTGATTCATTCGCTCGAATGTATCCATTCTAATTCATTAGTTTGATCCATTCTAATTCATTCGTACGATCCATTAAAATTCATTCGCATGATCCATTCTAATTCATTCGTACGATCCATTCTAATTCATTCTCATGAATGTAACCTTTCTAATTCATTTGTATGATCCATTCTAATTCATTCGTACGATCCATTCTAATTCATTCGCACGATCCATTCTAATTCATTCCTATGATCTATTCTAATTCGTTCGTACGATCCATTCTAATTCATTCGCTTGAATGTATCCATTCTAATTCATTCGTATGATCCATTCTAATTCATTCGTACGATCCATTCTAATTCATTCGTACGATCCATTCTAATCCATTCGTGCGATCCATTCTAATTCATTCGCACGAATGTATCCATTCTAATTCATTCGTACGATTCATTCTAATTCATTCGCACGATCCATTCTAATTCATTCGTACGATCCATTCTTATTCATTTATATGATCAATTCTAATTCATTTGTACGAATGAATTAGAATGGATCGTACGAATGAATTAGAATGGATCGTACGAATGAATTAGAATGGATCGTACGAATGAGTTAGAATTGATACATTCGTGCGAATGAATTAGAATGGATTGTAGGAATGAATTAGAATGGATCGTACGAATGAATTAGAATGGATCATACGAATGAATTAGAATGGATCGAACGAATGAATTAGAATGGATCGTACGAATGGATTAGAATGGATCATACGAATGGATTAGAATGGATCGTATGAATGATTTAGAATGGATCGTACAAATGAATTAGAAAGGTTACATTTGTGAGAATGAATTAGAATGGATCATACGAATGAATTAGAATGGATCATACGAAAGGATTAGAATCGATCGTATGAATGAATTAAAATGGATCGTACGATCCATTCTAATTCATTCGTACAATGCGTTCTAATCCATTCGTACGATCCATTCTAATCCATTCGTACGATCCATTCTAATCCATTCGTACGATCCATTCTAATTCATCCGTACTATCCATTCTAGAATGGATCATACGAATGAATTAGAATGGATCGTACGAACGAATTAGAATGGATCGTACGAATGAATTAGAATGGATACATTCTGGTTACATTCGTGCGATTGAATTAGAATGGATCATACGAATGGATTAGAATGGATCGTACGAATGGATTAGAATGGATCGTACGAATGGATTAGAATGGATTGTGCGAATGAATTAGAATGGATCGTACGAATGAATTAGAATGGATCGAACGAATGAATTAGAATGGATACATTCGAGCGTATGAATTAGAATAGATCGTAGGAATGAATTAGAATGGATCGTACGAATGAATTAGAATGGATCGAGCGTATGAATTAGAATGGTTACATTCGTGCGAATGAATTAGAATGGATCGTACGAATGGATTAGAATGGATCATACGAATGGATTAGAACGCATTGTACGAATGAATTAGAATAGATACATTTGTGCGAATGAATTAGATTGCATCGTACGAATGAATTTGAAAGGTTACATTTGTGAGAATGAATTAGAATGGATCGTACGAATGAATTAGAATGGATTGTACGAATGAATTAGAATGGATACATTCATGCGAATGAATTAGAATGGATCGTAGGAATGAATTAGAATGGATCGTACGAATGAATTAGAATGGTTACATTCGTGCGAATGAATTAGAATGGATCGTACGAATGAATTAGAATGGATCGTGCGAATGAATTAGAATGGATCATACGAATGAATTAGAATGGATCATACGAATCAATTAGAATCGATCGTATGAACGAATTAGAATGGATCGTACGAATGAATTAGAAAGGATCGTACGAATGAATTAGAATGGATATATTCATTCGAATGAATTAGATTGTACGAATGTAATCTTTCTAATTCATTTGTGCGAATGCATTCTAATTCATTTGCACGATCCATTCTAATTCATTCCTATGATCCATTCTAATTTATTCGCACGATCCATTCTAATTAGAAAGGTTACATTCGAGCGAATGAAATAGAATAGATCGTAGGAATGAATTAGAATGGATCATACGAATGAAGTAGAATGGATCGTGCGAATAAATTAGAATGGATCGTACGAATGAATTTGAATGGATCGTACGAATGAATTAGAATGGTTACATTCGTGCGAATGATTTAGAATGGATCGTACGAATGAATTAGAATGGATCGTGCGAATGAATTAGAATGGATCGTACGAATGAATTAGAATGGATCGTGCGAATGAATTAGAATGGATCATACGAATGAATTAGAATGAATCATACAAATGATCGTACGAATGTATCCATTCTAATTTATTTGCACGATCCATTCTAATTCATTCGTACGATTCATTCTAATTCATTCCTACGATCCATTCTAATTCATTCGCACGAATGTATCCATTCTAATTCATTTGCACGATCCATTCTAATTCATTACTATGATCCATTCTAATTCATTCGTACGATCCATTCTAATTCATTCGCACGAATGTATCCATTCTAATTCATTCGTACGATCCATTCTAATTCATTCGTACGATCCATTCTAATTCATACTCATAAATGTAACCTTTCTAATTCATTTGTATGATCATTTCTTATTCATTCGTACGATCCATTCTAATTCATTCTCACAAATATAACCTTTCTAATTCATTTGTACGATCCATTCTAATTCATTCGTACGATCCATTCTAATCCATTCGTACGATCCATTCTAATTCATTCGCACGAATATAACCATTCTAATTCATTCGTACGATCCATTCTAATTCATTCCTACGATCCATTCTAATTCACTCGCACAAATGTATCCATTCTAATTCATTTGCACGATCCATTCTAATTCATTCCTATGATCCATTCTAATTCATTCGTACGATCCTTTCTAATTCATTCGCTCGAATGTATCCATTCTAATTCATTCGTACGATCCATTCTAATTCGTTCGTACGATCCATTCTAATTCATTCGTACGATCCATTCTAATTCATTCGTACGATCCATTCTAATTCATTCGCACGATCCATTCTAATTCATTTGCACAAATGTATCCACTCTAATTCATTCGTACGATCTATTCTAATTCATTCGTACGATCCATTCTAATTCATTCACACAAATGTAACCTTTCTAATTCATTTGTATGATCCATTCTAATTCATTCGTACGATCCATTCTAATCCATTCGTACGACCCATTCTAATCCATTCATACAATCCATTCATACGATTCATTCTAATTCATTCGCACGATCCATTCTAATTCATTCGTACGATCCATTCTAATTCATTCGTATGATCCATTCTAATTCATTCGGATGATTAGTTTTAATTCATTTGTACGATCCATTCTAATTCATTCGGTGGATCCATTCTAATTCATTCGTACGATCCATTCTAATTCATTCGCACGATCCATTCTAATTTATTCGTACTATCCATTCTAATTCATTCGTACGATCTATTCTAATTCATTCGCATGATCCATTCTAATTCATTCGTACGATCCATTCTTATTCATTCATACGATCCATTCTAATTCATTCGCACGATCCATTCTAATTCATTCGCACGATCCATTCTAATTTATTCGTACGATCCATTCTAATTCAATTGTACGAATGAATTAGAATGGATCGTACGAATGGATTAGAATGGATCGTACGAATGAATTAGAATGGATCGTACGAACGAATTAGAATGGATCATATGAATGAATAAGAATGGATCGTACGAATGAATTAGAATGGATACATTCGTGCGAATGAATTAGAATGGATCGTACGAATGAATTAGACTGGATCGTACGAATAATTTAGAATGGATTCATTCATGCGAATGAATCAGAATGGATTGTGCGAATGAATTAGAACGGATTGTGCGAATGAATTAGAATGGATCGTGCGAATGAATTAGAATGGATCGTACGAATGAATTAGAATGGATCGTACGAATGAATTAGAATGGATCATTGGAATGAATTAGAATGGATCGTGCAATCCATTCTAAATCATTCGTATGATTCATTCTAATTCATTCGCATGATCCATTCTAATTCATTCATACGATCCATTCTTATTCATTCATATGATCCATTCTAATTTATTTGTACGAATGAATAAGAATGGATCGTACGAATGAATTAGAATGGATCGTGCGAATGAATTAGAATGAATCGTACGAATGCATTCGAATGGATCACACGAATGAATTAGAATGAATCGTACGATCCATTCTAATTTATTCGTTCGATCCATTCTAATTCATTCGTGCGAATGAATTAGAATGGATACATTCGAGCGAATGAATTAGAACGCATTGTACGAATGAATTAGAATGGATCATGTGAATGAATTAAAATGGATCATACAAATGAATTAGAATGGATCGTGCGAATGAATTAGAATGGATCGTACGAACGAATTAGAATGGATCGTACAAACGAGTTAGAATGGATCGTACGAATGAATTAGAATGGATCGTACGAACGAATTAGAATGGATCGTACGAATGAATTAAATCGATATATTCATGCGAATGAATTAGAATGGATCGTGCGAATGAATTAGAATGGATCATACGAATGAATTAGAATGGATACATTCGTGCGAATGAATTAGAATGGATCATAGGAATGAATTAGAATGGATCGTGCGAATGAATTTGAATGGATCGTACGAATGAATTAGAATGGATCGTACGAATAAATTGGAATGGATCATAGGAATGAATTAGAATGGATCGTACGAATGAATTAGAATGGATCGTGCGAATGAATTAGAATCGATCGTATGAATGAATTAGATAGGATCTTGCGAATGAATTAGAATGGATCATACGAATGAATTAGAATGGATCGTACGAATGAATTAGAATGGATACATTCACATGATGTATTCTAATTCATCTGTATGATCCATTCTAATTCATTCGCATGATTCATTCTAATTCATTCGTACAATCCATTCTAATTCATTCGCACCATTCTAATTCATTCGCACGATCTATTCTAATTCATTCGTACAATCCATTCCAATTCATTCGTACGATCCATTCTAATTCATTCGCATGATCCATTCTAATCCATTCGTACGATCCATTCTAATCCATTCGTAGGATCCATTCTAATTCATTCGTACGATCCATTCTAATTCATTCGCTCGAATGTATCCATTCTAATTCATTTGTATGATCCATTCTAATTTATTCGTACGATACATTTGTGCAAATGAATTAGAATGGATCATACGATTGAATTTGAATGGATCGTACAAATGAATTAGAATGGATCGTATGAACGAATTAGAATGGATCGTACGAATGAATTAGAATGGATACATTCGAGCGAATGAATTAGAATGGATTGTATGAATGAATTAGAATGGATCATAGGAATGAATTAGAATGGATCATGCAAATGAATTAGAATGGATACATTCGTGCGAATAAATTAGAATGGATCGTAGGAATGAATTAGAATGGATCGTACGAATGAATTAGAATGGTTACATTCGTGCGAATGAATTAGAATGGATCGTACGAATGGATTAGAATGGATCATACGAATGGATCGTACGAATGAATTTGAATGGATCGTACAAATGAATTAGAATGGTTACATTTGTGAGAATGAATTAGAATGGATCATACGAATGAATTAGAATGGATCGTACGAATGGATTAGAATGGATCGTACGAATGAATTAGAATGGATCGTACGATCCATTCTAATTCATTCGTACAATGCGTTCTAATCCATTCGTACGATCCATTCTAATCCATTCGTACGATCCATTCTAATTCATTCGTACTATCCATTCTAGAATGGATCATACGAACGAATTAGAATGGATCGTACGAACGAATTAGAATGGATCGTACGAATGAATTAGAATGGATACATTCTGGTTACATTCGTGCGATTGAATTAGAATGGATCATACGAATGGATTAGAATGGATCGTACGAATGGATTAGAATGGATCGTACGAATGGATTAGAATGGATTATGCGAATGAATTAGAATGGATCGTACGAATGAATTAGAATGGATCGAACGAATGAATTAGAATGGATAAATTCGAGCGTATGAATTAGAATAGATCGTAGGAATGAATTAGAATGGATTGTACGAATGAATTAGAATGGATCGAGTGTATGAATTAGAATGGTTACATTCGTGCGAATGAATTAGAATGGATCGTACGAATGGATTAGAATGGATCGTACGAATGGATTAGAACGCATTGTACGAATGAATTAGAATAGATACATTTGTGCGAATGAATTAGATTGCATCGTACAAATGAATTTGAAAGGTTACATTTGTGAGAATGAATTAGAATGGATCGTACGAATGAATTAGAATGGATCGTACGAATGAATTAGAATGGATACATTCGTGCGAATGAATTAGAATGGATCGTAGGAATGAATTAGAATGGATCGTACGAATGAATTAGAATGGTTACATTCATGCGAATGAATTAGAATGGATCATATGAATGAATTAGAATGGATCGTACGAATGGATTAGAATGGATCGTACGAATGAATTAGAATGGATCGTACAAATGAATTAGAAAGGTTACATTTGTGAGAATGAATTAGAATGGATCGTACGAATGGATTAGAATGGATCGTACGAATGGATTAGAATGGATCGTATGAATGGATTAGAATGGATCGTACGAATGGATTAGAATTGATCGTACGAACGAATTAGAATGGATCCTACGAACGAATTAGAATGGATCGTACGAATGAATTAGAATGGATACATTCGAGCGAATGAATTAGAACGGATCATACAAATGAATTAGAATGGATCATAGGAAAGAATTAGAATGGATCGTGCAAATGAATTAGAATGGATACATTCGTGCGAATGAATTAGAATGGATCGTAGGAATAAATTAGAATGGATCGTACGAATGAATTAGAATGGTTACATTTGTGAGAATGAATTAGAATGGATCGTACGAATGAATTAGAATGGATCGTACGAATGAATTAGAATGGATCGTGCGAATGAATTAGAATGGATCGTATGAATGAATAAGCATGGATCGTACGAATGAATTAGAATGGATCGTGCGAATGAATTAGAATAAATCGTACGAATGCATTAGAATGGATCGTACGAATGAATTAGAATGAATCGTACGATCTATTCTAATTTATTCGTCCGATCCATTCTAATTCATTCGTGCGAATGAATTAGAATGGATACATTCGAGCGAATGAATTAGAACGCATTGTACGAATGAATTAGAATGGATCATGTGAATGAATTAAAATGGATCGTACAAATGAATTAAAATGGATCGTGCGAATGAATTAGAATGGATCGTGCGAATGAATTAGAATGGATCGTACGAACGAATTAGAAAGGATCGTATGAACGAATTAGAATGGATCGTACGAATGAATTAGAATGGATTGTACGAATGAATTAGAATGGATCGTACGAATGAATTAGAATCTATATATTCGTGCGAATGAATTAGAATGGATCGTGCGAATGAATTAGAATGGATCATACGAATGAATTTGAATGGATACATTTGTGAGAATGAATTAGAATGGATCGTACGATCGATTCTAATTCATTCGTACGATCCATTCTAATTCATTTGCACGATCCATTCTAATTCATTCCTATGATCCATTCTAATTCATTCGTACGATCCATTCTAATTCAATCGTACGATCCATTCTAATTCATTCGCACGATCCATTCTAATTCATTCGCACAATCCGTTCTAATTCATTCGCACAATCCATTCTAGTTCATTCGAACGAATGTATCCATTCTAATTTATTCGTACGATCCAGTCTAATTCATTCATACGATCCATTCTAATTCATTCGCACGAATGTATCCATTCTAATTCATTCGTACGATCCATTCTAATTCATTCATATGATACATTCTAATTCGTTCGTACGATCCATTCTAATTCGTTCGTACGATCCATTCTACATCATTCGTACGATCCATTCTAATCCATTCGTATGATCCATACTAATTCATTCGTACAAATGAATTAGAATGGATCGTACGAATGAATTAGAATGGATTGTGCGAAAGAATTAGAATGGATCGTGCGAATGAATTAGAATGGATCGTATGAATGAATAAGAATGGATTGTATGAATGAATTAGAATGGATCATGCGAATGAATTAGAATAGATCGTACGAATGAATTAGAATGGATAGTACGAATAAATTAGAATGGATCGTGCGAATGAATTAGAATGGATCGTACGAATGAATTAGAATGGATCCACCGAATGAATTAGAATGGATCGTACGAATGAATTAGAATGAATCATCCGAATAAATTAGAATGGATCGTACGAATGAATTAGAATGGATCGTACGAATGAATTAGAATGGATCGTGCGAATGAATTAGAATGAATCGTACGAATGAATTAGAATGGATCGTACGAATGGATTAGAATGGGTCGTACGAATGGATTAGAATGGATCGTACGAATGAATTAGAATGGATCATACAAATGAATTAGAAAGGTTACATTTGTGCGAATGAATTAGAATGGATCGTATGAATCAATTAGAATAGATCGTACGGATGAATTAGAATGGATACATTTGTGCGAATGAATTAGAATGGATTGTGCGAATGAATTAGAATGGATCGTACGAATGAATTAGAATGGATCGTACGAATGAATTAGAATGGATCGTACGAACGAATTAGAATGGATCGTACGAATGAATTAGAATGGATACATTTGAGCGAATGAATTAGAATGGATCGTACGAATGAATTAGAATGGATCATAGGAATGAATTAGAATGGATCGTGCAGATGAATTAGAATGGATACATTTGTGCGAATGAATTAGAATAGATCGCAGGAATGAATTAGAATGGATCGTCCGAATGAATTAGAATGGTTATATTCGTGCGAATGAATTAGAATGGATCGTACGAATGGATTAGAATGGATCGTACGAATGAATTAGAATGGATCGTACGAATGGATTAGAATGGTTATATTTGTGAGAATGAATTAGAATAAATCGTACGAATGATTAAGGAATGAACGTACAAATGAATGAGAAAGGTTACATTTGTGAGAATGAATTAGAATGGATCGTACGAATGAATTAGAATGGATCGTACGAATGAATTAGAATGGATACATTCGTGCGAATGAATTAGAATGGATCGTACGAATGAATTAGAATGGATCATAGTATTGAATTAGAATGGATCGTGCAAATGAATTAGAATGGATACATTGGTGCGAATGAATTAGAATGGATAGTAGGAATGAATTAGAATGGATCATACGAATGAATTAGAATGGATCGTGCAAATAAATTAGAATGGATACATTCGTACGATCATTCGTATGATCCATTCTAATTCATTCGTAAGATCCATTCTAATTCATTCGCACGATCCATTCTAATTCATTCGTACGATCCATTCTAATTCATTCGCACGATCCATTCTAATTCATTCATACGATCCATTCTAATTCATTCGCACGAATGTAACCATTCTAATTCATTCGTACGATCAATTCAAATTCATTCGTACGATCCATTCTAATTCATTCGCACGATCCATTCTAATTCATTCGTATGATCCATTCTAATTCATTCCTACAATCTATTCTATTTCATTCACTCGAATGTAACCTTTCTAATTAGAATGGATCGTGCGAATGAATTAGAATGGATTATAGGAATGAATTAGAATGGATCGTGCAAATGAATTAGAATGCATTCGCACAAATGAATTAGAAAGGCTACATTCGTACAATCTAATTCATTCGAATGAATATATCCATTCTAATTCATTCGTACGATCCTTTCTAATTCATTCGTACGATCCATTCTAATTCGTTCATACGATCCATTCTAATTGATTCGTATGATCCATTCTAATTCATTCGTATGATCCATTCTAATTCATTCGCACGATCCATTCTAATTCATTCGTACGATCCATTCTAATTCATTCGCACGAACGTAACCATTCTAATTCATTCGTACGATCCATTCTAATTCATTCCTACGATTCATTCTAATTCATTCGCACGAATGTATCCATTCTAATTCATTCGTACGATCCATTCTAATTCATTCTCACAAATGTAACCTTTCAAATTCATTCGTACGATGCAATCTAATTCATTCGCACAAATATATCTATTCTAATTCATTCGTACAATGCGTTCTAATCCATTCGTACAATCCATTCTAATCCATTCGTACGATCCATTGTAATTCATTCGCACGAATGTAACCATTCTAATTCATACGCTCGATCCATTCTAATTCAATCGTACGATCCATTCTAATTCATTCCTACGATCTATTCTAATTCATACGCTCGAATGTATCCATTCTAATTCATTCGTTCGATCCATTCTAATTCATTCGTATGATCCATTCTAATTCATTCGCACAATCCATTCTAATCCATTCGTACGATCCATTCTAATCCATTCGTATGATCCATTCTAATTCAATCGCACGAATGTAACCAGAATGTATCCATTCTAATTCATTCGTATGATCCATTCTAATTCGTTCGTACGATCCATTCTAATTCATTCGTATGATCCATTCTAGAATAGATAGTACGAATGAATTAGAATGGATCGTACGAATGGATTAGTATGGATCGTACAAATGGATTAGAACGCATTGTACGAATGAATTAGAATGGATCGTACGATCCATTCTAATCCATTCGTACGATCCATTCTAATTCATTCGTATGATCCATTCTAATTCATTCTCACAAATGTAACCTTTCTAATTCATTTGTACGACCCATTCTAATTCATTCGTACGATCCATTCTAATCCATTCGTATGATCCATTCTAATCCATTCGTACGATCCATTCTAATTCATTCGTTCGATCCATTCTAATTCATTCGTACGATCCATTCTAATTCATTCGTACGATCCATTCTAATTCATTCCTACGATCCATTCTAATTCATTCGCACGAATGTATCCATTCTAATTCATTCGTACGATCCATTCTAATTCATTCGTATGATCCATTCTAATTCATTCGTACAAATGAATTAGAATGGATCGTATGAATGAATAAGAATGGATCGTACGAATGAATTAGAATGGATCGTGCGAATGAATTAGAATGAATCATACGAATGAATTAGAATGGATACATTCGTGCGAATGAATTAGAATGGATCGTACGAATGGATTAGAATGGATCGTACGAATGAATAAGAAATGATCGTACAAATGAATTAGAAAGGTTACATTTGTGAGAATGAATTAGAATGGATCCATTCTAATTTATTCATAGAATCCATTCTAATTCATTCGTACGATCCATTCTAATTCATTCGCACGATCCATTCTAATTTATTCGTACGATCCATTCTAATTCATTCATACAATCTATTCTAATTCATTCGCACGAATGTAACCATTCTAATTCATTCGTACGATTCATTCTAATTCATTCGTATAAGCTATTTTAATTCATTCGTACGATCCATTCTAATTCATTCGTACGATCTATTCTAATTCATTCGTACGATCCATTCTAATTCATTCGCACCAATGTATCCATTCTAATTCATTCGTACGATCCATTCTAATTCATTCGCATGATCCATTCTAATTCATTCGTACGATCCATTCTAATTCATTCGTACGATCCATTTCATTCGTACGATCCATTCTAATTCATTCGCACGATCCATTCTAATCCATTCGTACGATCCATTCTAATTCATTCGTACAAATGAATTAGAATGGATCGTATGAATGAATAAGAATGGATCGTAGGAATGAATTAGAATGGATCGTGCGAATGAATTAGAATGAATTGTAAGAATGTATTAGAATGGATACATTCGTGCGAATGAATTAGAATGAATCGTACGAATGAATTAGAATTGATCATACAAATGAATTAGAAAGGTTACATTCATGAGAATGAATTAGAATGGATCGTACGAATGAATTAGAATGGATCGTACGAATGAATTAGAATGGATACATTCAAGCGAATGAATTAGAATGGATCATACGAATGAATTAGAATGGATCATAGGAATGAATTAGAATGGATCGTGCAAATGAATTAGAATTTATCGTGCGAATGAATTAGAATGAATCGTACGAATGAATTAGAACGGATTCGTACGAATGAATTAGAATGGATCGTACGAATGAATTAGAATGGATCATACAAATGAATTAGAAAGGTTACATTCGTGAGAATGAATTAGAATGGATCGTACGAATGAATTAGAATGGATCATGCGAATGAATTTGAATGGATCGTATGAATGAATTAGAATGGATCAAACTAATGAATTAGAATGGATACATTCGAGCGAATGAATTAGAATAGATCGTAGGAATGAATTAGAATGGTTACATTCGTTCGATCTATTCTAATTCATTCGCACAATCCATTCTAATTCATTCATACGATCCATTCTAATTCATTCGTTCGATCCATTCTAATTCATTCATACGATCCATTCTAATTCATTCGTACGATCCATTCTAATTCATTCGCACAATCCATTCTAATTTATTCGTACGATCCATTCTAATTCATTCGTACGATCTATTCTAAATCATTCGCATGATCCATTCTAATTCATTCGTACGATCCATTCTAATTCATTCGTACAATCCATTCAAATTCATTCGTACGATGCAATCTAATTCATTCGTATGATCCATTCTAATCCATTCGTACGATCCATTCTAATCCATTCGTACGATCCATTCTAATTCATTCGTACGATCCATTCTAATTCATTCGCACAAATATATCCATTCTAATTCATATGATCCATTCTAATTCGTTCATACGATCCATTCTAATTCATTCGTATAAATGTATCCATTCTAATTCATTTGTACGATCCATTCTAATTCATTCGTATGATTCATTCTAATTCATTCGGTGGATCCATTCTAATTCATTCGTACGATCCATTCTAATTCATTCGCACGATCCATTCTAATTTATTCGTACGATCCATTCTAATTCATTCGTACGATCTATTCTAATTCATTCGCATGATCCATTCTAATTCATTCCTACGATCTATTCTAATTCATTCGCTCGAACGAATGAATTAGAATGGATCATAGGAATTAATTAGAATGGATCGTGCAAATGAATTAGAATGGATACATTCGAGCGAATGAATTAGAATAGATCGTAGGAATGAATTAGAATGGATCATACAAATGAATTAGAATGGATTGTGCGAATGAATTAGAATGGATTGTACGAATGAATTAGAATGGATACATTCGTGCGAATTAATTAGAATGGATCAGACAAATGAATTAGTATGGATCGAGCGAATGAATTAGAATGGATCGTACTAATAAATTAGAATGGATCGTGCGAATGAATTAGAATTGATCATACGAATGAATTAGAATGGATCGTACGAATGTATTAGAATGGATCGTACGAATAAATTAGAATGGATCGTGCGAATGAATTAGAATGGATCGTACGAATGAATTAGAATGGATCCACCGAATGAGTTAGAATGGATAATGCGAATGAATTAGAATGGATCGTACGAATGAATTAGAATGGATACATTCGTGTGAATGAATTAGAATGGATCGTACGAATGAATTAGACTGGATCGTACGAATAAATTAGAATGGCTACATTCATACGAATGAATTAGAATAGATCGTACGAATGGATTAGAATGGATCGTACGAATGGATTAGAATGGATCGTACGAATGAATTAGAATGGATCATACAAATGAATTAGAAAGGTTACATTCGTGCGAATGAATTAGAATGGATCGTACGAATGAATTAGAATGGATCCACCGAATGAGTTAGAATGAATCATACGAATGAATTAGAATGGATCGTACGAATGGATTAGAATGGATCGTACGAATGAATTAGAATGGATCGTACGAATGGATTAGAATGGATCGTACGAATGAATTAGAATGGATACATTCGTACGATCCATTCTAATTCATTCTCACAAATGTATCCATTCTAATCCATTCGTACGATCCATTCTAATTCATTCGTACGATCCATTTTAATTCATTCGCACGAATGTATCCATTCTATTTCATTTGCACGATCCATTCTAATTCATTCCTATGATCTATTCTAATCCATTCGTACGATCCATTCTAATTCATTCGTACGATCCTTTCTAATTCATTCGCACGATCCATTCTAATTCGTTCGTATGATCCTTTCTAATTCATTCGTATGATACATTCGTGAGAATGAATTAGAATGGATCGTACGAATGAAGTAGAATGGATACATTTGTACAAATGAATTAGAATGGATCGTACAAATGAATTAGAATGGATCGTACGAATGAATTAGAATGGATCATACGAATGAATTAGAATGGATTGTACGAATGAATTAGAATGGATACATTTGTCCGAATGAATTAGAATGGATCGTACGAATGATTTAGAATGGATCGTACGAATGGAATCGAATGGATCGTACGAACGAATTAGAATGGATCGTACGAACGAATTAGAATGGTTACATTCGTGCGAATGAATTTGAATGGATCGTACGAATGGATTAGAATGGATCATACGAATGAATTAGAATGGTTACATTTGTGAGAATGAATTAGAATGGATCGTACGAATGAATTAGAATGGATCGTACGAATGAATTAGAATGGATCGTATGAATGAATAAGAATGGATCGTACGAATGAATTAGAATGGATCGTGCGAATGAATTAGAATGAATCGTACGAATGCATTAGAATGGATCGTACGAATGAATTAGAATGAATCGTACGATCCATTCTAATTTATTCGTTCGATCCATTCTAATTCATTCGTGCGAATGAATTAGAATGGATACATTCGAGCGAATGAATTAGAACGCATTGTACGAATGAATTAGAATGGATCATGTGAATGAATTAAAATGGATCGTACAAATGAATTAGAATGGATCGTGCGAATGAATTAGAATGGATCGTACGAACGAATTAGAATGGATCGTACCAAGGAATTAGAATGGATCGTACGAATGAATTAGAATCGATATATTCGTGCGAATGAATTAGAATGGATCGTGCGAATGAATTAGAATGGATCGTACGAATGCATTAGAATGGATCGTACGAATGAATTAGAATTAATCGTACGATCCATTCTAATTTATTCGTCCGATCCATTCTAATTCATTCGTGCGAATGTATCCATTCTAATTAATTTGTACGATCCATTCTAATTCGTACGATCCATTCTAATCCATTCGTACGATCCATTCTAATCCATTCGTACGATCCATTCTAATTCATTCGCACAAATGTAACCATTCTAACTCATTCGGATCGTACGAATGAATTAGAATGGATTATGCGAATGAATTAGAACATTCGTGCGAATGAATTAGAATGGATCGTACGAATGGATTAGAATGGATCGTATGAATGTATCCATTCTAATTCATTTACACGATCCATTCTAATTCATTCCTATGATCCATTCTAATTCATTCGTACGATCCATTCTAATTCATTCGTACGATCCATTCTAATTCATTCATACAGTCCATTCTAATTCTTTCGCACGAATGTACCCATTCTAATTCATTCGTACAATCCATTCTAATCCATTCGTACGATCCATTCTAATCCATTCGTACGATCCATTCTAATTCATTCGTACGATCTATTCTAATTCATTTTCACAAATGTAATCTTTCTAATTCATTTGTACGATCCATTCTAATTCATTCGTACGATCCATTCTAATCCATTCCTACGATCCATTCTAATTCATTCGCAAGAATGTATCCATTCTAATTCATTTCCATGATCCATTCTAATTCATTCCTATGATCCATTCTAATTCATTCGTACGATCCATTCTAATTCATTCGCTCGAATATATCCATTCTAATTCATTCGTACGATCCATTCTAATTCGTTCATACGATCCATTCTAATTCGTTCGTACGATCCATTCTAATTCTTTCGTACGATCCATTCTAATCCATTCGTACGATCCATTCTAATTCATTCGTACGATCCATTCTAATTCATTCTCACAAATGTAACCTTGCTAATTCATTTGTACGATCCATTCTAATTTATTTGCACGATCCATTCTAATTCATTCCTATGATCCATTCTAATTCATTCGTACGATCCATTCTAATTCATTCGCTCGAATGTATCCATTCTAATTCATTCGTATGATCCATTCTAATTCATTCGTATGATCCATTCTAATCCATTCGTACGATCCATTCGAATCGCACAATCCATTCTAATTCATTCGTATGATCCATTCTAATTTATTTGCACGAATATACGATCCATTCTAATTTATTCGCAAGAATGTATCCATTCTAATTCATTCGTACAATCCATTCTAATTTATTCGTACAATTGTATCCATTCTAATGAATGGATCGTACGAATGAATTAAAATGGATCGTACGAATGGATTAGAATGGATCGTATGAATGAATTACAATGGATCATACAAATGAATTAGAAAGGTTACATTCATGAGAATGAATTAAAATGGATCATGCGAATGAATTTGAATGGATCGTACGAATGAATTAGATAGGATCGAACGAATGAATTAGAATGGATACATTCGAGCGAATGAATTAGAATAGATCATACGAATGAATTAGGATGGATCGTACGAATGGATTAGAATGGATCGTACGAATTGATTAGAATGGATCGTACGAATGAATTAGATTGGATCATACGAATGAATTAGAATGGATACATTTGTGAGAATGAATTAGAATGGATACATTTGTGCGAATGAATTAGAATAGATTAGAATGGATCGTACGAATGGACTAGAATCAATTCTAATTCATTTGTATGATACATTCTAATTCATCGCACGATCCATTCTAATTCATTCGCTCGATCCATTAATGAATTGGAATGGATCATACAAATGAATTAGAAAGGTTACATTCGTGAGAATGAATTAGAATGGATCGTACGAATGAATTAGAATGGATCATACGAATGAATTAGAATGTATCATGTGAATGAATTAAAATGGATCGTATAAATGAATTAGAATGGATCGTGCGAATGAATTAGAATGGATCGTACGAACGAATTAGAATGGATCCTACGAACGAATTAGAATGGATCGTACGAACGAATTAGAATGGATCGTACGAATGAATTAGAATGGATCGTACGAATGAATTAGAATCGATATATTTGTGCGAATGAATTAGAATGGATCGTGCGAATGAATTAGAATGGATCATACGAATGAATTAGAATAGATACATTTGTGAGAATGAATTAGAATGGATCATACGATCCATTCTAATTCATTCGTACGATCCATTCTAATTCATTTGCACGATCCATTCTAATTCATTCCTATGATCCATTCTAATTCATTCGTACGATCCATTCTAATTCATTCGCACGATCCATTCTAATTCATTCGCACAATTCGTTCTAATTCATTCGCACAATCCATTCTAATTCATTCGCACGAATGTATCCATTCTAATTTATTCTTACGATCCAGTCTAATTCATTCGTACGATCCATTCTAATTAATTCGCACGAATATATCCATTCTAATTCATTCGTACGATCCATTCTAATTCGTTCGTATGATCCATTCTAATTCGTTCGTATGATCCATTCTAATTCATTCGTACGATCCATTCTTATCCATTCGTACGATCCATTCTAATTCATTCGTACAAATGAATTAGAATGGATCGTACGAATGAATTAGAATGGATTGTGCGAATGAATTAGAATGGATCGTGCGAATGAATTAGAATGGATCGTATGAATGAATAAGAATGGATCGTACGAATGAATTAGAATGGATCATGCGAATGAATTAGAATAGATCGTACGAATGAATTAGAATGGATAATACGAATAAATTAGAATGGATCGTGCGAATGAATTGGAATGGATTGTACGAATGAATTAGAATGGATCGTACAAATGAATTAGAATGAATCATCCGAATGAATTAGAATGGATCATACGAATGAATTAGAATGGATTGTATGAATGAATTAGAATGGATCGTGTGAATGAATTAGAATGGATCGTACGAATGGATTAGAATGGGTCGTACGAATGGATTAGAATGGATCGTACGAATGAATTAGAATGGATCATACAAATGAATTAGAAAGGTTACATTTGTGCGAATGAATTAGAATGGATCGTACGAATGAATTAGAATAGATCGTACGAATGAATTAGAATGGATAGATTTGTGCGAATGAATTAGAATGGATCGTGCGAATGAATTAGAATGGATCGTACGAATAAATTAGAATGGATCACACGAATGAATTAGAATGGATCGTACGAACGAATTAGAATGGATCGTACGAATGAATTAGAATGGATACATTCGAGCGAATGAATTAGAATGGATCGTACGAATGAATTAGAATGGATCATAGGAATGAATTAGAATGGATCATGCGAATGAATTAGAATAGATCGTATGAATGAATAAGAATGGATCGTACGAATGAATTAGAATGGATCATGCGAATGAATTAGAATCGATCGTACGAATGAATTAGAATGGATTGTACGAATAAATTAGAATGGATCGTGCGAATGAATTAGAATGGATCGTACGAATGAATTATAATGGATCCACCGAATGAATTAGAATGGATCGTACGAATGAATTAGAATGGATTGTACGAATGAATTAGAATGGATCATAGGAATGAATTAGAATGGATCGTGCTAATGAATTAGAATGGATCGTATGAATGAATAAGAATGGATCGTACGAATGAATTAGAATGGATCATGCGAATGAATTAGAATAGATCGTACGAATGAATTAGAATAGATAGTAAGAATAAATTAGAATGGATCGTGCGAATGAATTAGAATGGATCGTATGAATGAATTAGAATGGATCCACCGAATGAATTAGAATAGATCGTACGAATTCATTCGCACGATCCATTCTAATCCATTTGTACGATCCATTCTAATTCATTCGTACAAATGAATTAGAATGGATCGTACGAATGAATTAGAATGGATTGTGCGAATGAATTAGAATGGATCGTGCGAATGAATTAGAATGGATCGTATGAATGAATAAGAATGGATCGTACGAATGAAGTAGAATGGATCATGCGAATGAATTAGAATAGATCGTACGAATGAATTAGAATGGATAGTACGAATAAATTAGAATGGATCGTGCGAATGAATTCGAATGGATCGTACGAATGAATTAGAATGGATCCACCGAATGAATTAGAATGGATCGTACGAATGAATTAGAATGAATCATCCGAATGAATTAGAATGGATCATACGAATGAATTAGAATGGATCGTACGAATGAATTAGAATGGATCGTGCGAATGAATTAGAATGAATTGTACGAATGAATTAGAATGGATCGTACGAATGGATTAGAATGGGTCGTACGAATGGATTAGAATGGATCGTATGAATGAATTAGAATGGATCATACAAATGAATTAGAAAGGTTACATTTGCGCGAATGAATTAGAATGGATCGTACGAATGAATTAGAATAGATCGTACGAATGAATTAGAATGGATAGATTTGTGTGAATGAATTAGAATGGATCGTGCGAATGAATTAGAATGGATCGTACGATTGAATTAGAATGGATCGTACGAATGAATTAGAATAGATCGTACGAACGAATTAGAATGGATCGTACGAATGAATTAGAATGGATACATTCGAGCGAATGAATTAGAATGGATCGTACGAATGAATTAGAATGGATCATAGGAAGGAATTCGAATAGATCATGCAAATGAATTAGAATGGATACATTTGTGCGAATGAATTAGAATGAATCGTAGGAATGAATTAGAATGGATCGTACGAATGAATTAGAAAGGTTATATTCTTGCGAATGAATTAGAATGGATCGTACGAATGGATTAGAATGGATCGTCCGAATGAATTAGAATGGATCGTACAAATGAATTAGAAAGATTATATTTGTGAGAATGAATTAGAATGGATCGTACGAATGAATTAGAATGGATCGTACGAACGGATTAGAATGGATCGTACGAATGAATTAGAATGGATTGTGCGAATGAATTAGAATGGATCGTATGAATGAATTAGAATAGTTACATTCGTGCGAACGAATTAGAATGGATCGTACGAATGGTTTAGAATGGATCGTACGAATGGATTAGAATGGATCGTACGAATGAATTAGAATGGATACATTCGAGCGAATGAATTAGAATGGATAGTACGAATGGTTTAGAATAGATCGTACGAATGGTTTAGAATGGATCGTACGAATGGATTAGAATGGATCGTACGAATGAATTAGAATGGATCGTACAAATGAATTAGAAAGGTTACATTTGTGAGAATGAATTAGAATGGATCGTACGAATGGATTAGAATGGATCGTATGAATGGATTAGAATGGATCGTACGAATGGATTAGAATAGATCATACGAACGAATTAGAATGGATCGTACGAACGAATTAGAATGGATCGTACGAATGAATTAGAATTGATACATTCGAGCGAATGAATTAGAATGGATCGTACAAATGAATTAGAATGGATCATAGGAATGAATTAGAATGGATCGTGCAAATGAATTAGAATAGATACATTCGTGCGAATGAATTAGAATGGATCGTATGAATAAATTAGAATGGATCGTACGAATGAATTAGACTGGTTACATTTGTGAGAATGAATTAGAATGGATCGTACGAATGAATTAGAATGAATCGTACGAATGAATTAGAATGGATTGTGCGAATGAATTAGAATGGATCGTATGAATGAATAAGAATGGATCGTACGAATGAATTAGAATGGATCGTGCGAATGAATTAGAATGAATCGTACGAATGCATTAGAATGAATCGTACGATCCATTCTAATTTATTCGTCCGATCCATTCTAATTCATTCGTGCGAATGAATTAGAATGGATACATTCGAGCGAATGAATTAGAACGCATTGTACGAATGAATTAGAATGGATCATGTGAATGAATTAAAATGGATCATACAAATGAATTAGAATGGATCGTGCGAATGAATTAGAATGGATCGTACGAACGAATTAGAATGGATCGTACGAACGAATTAGAATGGATCGTACGAATGAATTAGAATCGATATATTCGTGCGAATGAATTAGAATGGATCGTGCGAATGAATTAGAATGGATCGTACGAATGCATTCGAATGGATCGTACGAATGAATTAGAATGAATCGTACGATCCATTCTAATTTATTCGTCCGATCCATTCTAATTCATTCGTGCGAATGTATCCATTCTAATTAATTCGTACGATCCATTCTAATTCGTACGATCCATGCTAATCCATTCGTACGATCCATTCAAATCCATTCGTACGATCCATTCTAATCCATTTGCACGATCCATTCTAATTCATTCCTATGATCCATTCTAATTCATTCGTACGATCCATTCTAATTCATTCATACGATCCATTCTAATTCATTCATACAATCCATTCTAATTCATTCGCACGAATGTATCCATTCTAATTCATTCGTACAATCCATTCTAATCCATTCGTACGATCCATTCTAATTCATTCGTACGATCCATTCTAATTCATTCTCACAAATGTAACCTTTCTAATTCATTTGTACGATCCATTCTAATTCATTCGTACGATCCATTCTAATCCATTCCTACGATCCATTCTAATACATTCGCACGAATGTATCCATTCTAATTCATTTGCACGATACATTCTAATTCATTCGCATGATCCATTCTAATTCATTCGTACGATCCATTCTAATTTGTTCATACGATCCATTCTAATTCATTCGTACGATCCATTCTAATTCATTCGTACGATCCACTCTAATTCATTCGTACGATCCATTCTAATTCATTCTCACAAATGTAACCTTGCTAATTCATTTGTATGATCCCTTCTAATTTATTTGCACAATCCATTCTAATTCATTCCTATGATCCATTCTAATTCATTCGTACGATCCATTCTAATTCATTCGCTCGAATGTATCCATTCTAATTCATTCGTACGATCCATTCTAATTCATTCGTATGATCCATTCTAATCCATTCGTACGATCCATTCGAATCGCACAATCCATTCTAATTCATTCGTATGATCCATTCTAATTTATTTGCACGAATATACGATCCATTCTAATTTATTCGCAAGAATGTATCTATTCTAATTCATTCGTACAATCCATTCTAATTTATTCGTACAAATGTATCCATTCTAATGAATGGATCGTACGAATGAATTAGCATGGATCGTACGAATGGATTAGAATGGATCGTACGAATGAATTACAATGGATCATACAAATGAATTAGAAAGGTTACATTCGTGAGAATGAATTAGAATGGATCATGCGAATGAATTTGAATGTATCGTACGAATGAATTAGATAGGATCGAACGAATGAATTAGAATGGATACATTCGAGCGAATGAATTAGAATAGATCATACGAATGAATTAGGATGGATCGTATCAATGGATTAGAATGGTTCGTACGAATGGATTAGAATGGATCGTATGAATGGATTAGAATGGATCATACGAATGAATTAGAATGGATCATACGAATGAATTAGAATGGGTACATTTGTGAGAATGAATTAGAATGGATACATTTGTGCGAATGAATTAGAATAGATTAGAATGGATCATATGAATGGATTAGAATCCATTCTAATTCATTTGTATGATCCATTCTAATTCATCGCACGATCCATTCTAATTCATTCGCTCGATCCATTAATGAATTAGAATGGATCATACAAATGAATTAGAAAGGTTACATTCGTGAGAATGAATTAGAATGGATCGTACGAATGAATTAGAATGGATCATACGAATGAATTAGAATGTATCATGTGAATGAATTAAAATGGATCGTACAAATGAATTAGAATGGATCGTGCGAATGAATTAGAATGGATCGTATGAACGAATTAGAATGGATCGTAAGAACGAATTAGAATGGATCGTACGAATGAATGAGAATGGATCGTACGAATGAATTAGAATCGATATATTCATGCGAATAAATTAGAATGGATCGTGCGAATGAATTAGAATGGATCATACGAATGAATTAGAATGGATACATTTGTGAGAATGAATTAGAATGGATCGTACGATCCATTCTAATTCATTTGCACAATCCATTCTAATTCATTCCTATGATCCATTCTAATTCATTCGTACGATCCATTCTAATTCATTCGTATGATCCATTCTTATTCATTCGCACGATCCATTCTAATTCATTCGCACAATCCGTTCTAATTCATTCGCACAATCCATTCTAATTCATTCGCACGAATGTATCCATTCTAATTTATTCGTACGATCCAGTCTAATTCATTCATACGATCCATTCTAATTCATTCGCACGAATATATCCATTCTAATTCATTCGTACGATCCATTCTAATTCATTCATATGATCCATTCTAATTCGTTCGTACGATCCATTCTAATTCGTTCGTATGATCCATTCTAATTCATTCGAACGATCCGTTCTAATCCATTCGTACAATCCATTCTAATTCACTCGTACAAATGAATTAGAATGGATCGTACGAATGAATTAGAATGGATTGTGCGAATGAATTAGAATGGATCGTGCGAAAGAATTATAATGGATCGTATGAATGAATAAGAATGGATCGTACAAATGAATTAGAATGGATCATGCGAATGAATTAGAATAGATCGTACGAATAAATTAGAATGGATAGTACGAATAAATTAGAATGGATCGTGCGAATGAATTAGAATGGATTGTACGAGTGAATTAGAATGGATCCACCGAATGAATTAGAATGGATCGTACGAAGGAATTAGAATGAATCATCCGAATGAATTAGAATGGATCATACGAATGAATTAGAATGGATCGTACGAATGAATTAGAACGGATCGTGTGAATGAATTAGAATGAATCGTATGAATGAATTAGAATGGATCGTACGAATGGATTAGAATGGGTCGTACGAATGGATTAGAATGGATCGTACGAATGAATTAGAATGGATCATACAAATGAATTAGAAAGGTTACATTTGTGCGAATGAATTAGAATGGATCGTACGAATGAATTAGAATAGATCGTACGAATGAATTAGAATGGATACATTTGTGCGAATGAATTAGAATGGATCGTGCGAATGAATTAGAATGGATCATACGAATGAATTAGAATGGATACATTCGAGCGAATGAATTAGAATGGATCGTACGAATGAATTAGAATGGATCATAGAAATGAATTAGAATGGATCGTGCAAATGAATTAGAATGGATACATTTGTGCGAATGAATTAGAATGGATCGTAGGAATGAATTAGAATGGATCGTACGAATGAATTAGAATGGTTATATTCGTGCGAATGAATTAGAATGGATCGTACGAATGGATTAGAATGGATCGTACGAATGAATTAGAATGGATCGTACAAATTAATTAGAAAGGTTATATTTGTGAGAATGAATTAGAATGGATCGTACGAATGGATTAGAATGGATCGTATGAATGAATTAGAATGGATTGTGCGAATGAATTAGAATGGATCGTATGAATGAATTAGAATAGTTACATTCGTGCGAACGAATTAGAATCGATCGTACGAATGGTTTAGAATGGATCGTACGAATGGATTAGAATGGATCGTACGAATGAATTAGAATGGATACATTCGAGCGAATGAAATAGAATGGATCGTACGGATGGATTAGAATGGATCGTACGAATGGATTAGAATGGATCGTACGAATGGATTAGAATGGATCATACAAATGAATTAGAAAGGTTACATTCATGAGAATGAATTAGAATGGATCGTGCGAATGAATTAGAATTGATCATACGAATGGATTAAAATGGATCGTACGAATGAATTAGAATGGATCGTATGAATAAATTAGAATGGATCATGGGAATGAATTAGAATGAATCGTACGAATGGATTAGAATGGATCGTACGAATTGATTAGAACGCATTGTATGAACGAATTAGAATAGATACATTTGTGCGATTGAATTAGATTGCATCGTATGAATGAATTTTAATGGATTGTACGAATGAATTAGAATGGATCATATGAATGAATTAGAATGGATCATGCGAATGAATTACAATAGATCGTACGAATGAATTAGAGTGGATCGTGCGAACGAATTAGAATGGATCGTATTAACGAATTAGAATGGATCGTACGAATGAATTAGAATGGATACATTCGAGCGAATGAATTAGAATGGATCGTACGAATGAATTAGAATGGATCAAAGAAATGAATTAGAATGGATCGTGCAAATGAATTAGAATGGATACATTTGTGCGAATGAATTAGAATGGATCGTAGGAATGCATTAGAATGGATCGTACGAATGGATTAGAATGGATCGTACGAATGGATTAGAATGGATCGTACGAATGAGTTAGAATGGATCATACAAATGAATTAGAAAGGTTACATTTGTGAGAATGAATTAGAATAGATCATACGAATGGATTAGAATGGATCGTACGAATGGATTAGAATAGATCGTATGAATGGATTAGAATGGATCGTACGAATGGATTAGAATAGATCGTACGAACGAATAAGAATGGATCGTACGAACGAATTAGAATGGATCGTACGAATGAATTAGAATGGATACATTCGAGCGAATGAATTAGAATGGATCGTACAAATGAATTAGAATGGATCATAGGAATGAATTAGAATGGATCGTGCAAATGAATTAGAATGGATACATTCGTGCGAATGAATTAGAATGGATCGTAGGAATAAATTAGAATGGATCGTACGAATGAATTAGAATGGTTACATTTGTGAGAATGAATTAGAATGGATCGTACGAATGAATTAGAATGGATCGTATGAATGAATTAGAATGGATTGTGCGAATGAATTAGAATGGATCGTATGAATGAATAAGAATGGATCGTACGAATGAATTAGAATGGATCGTGCGAATAAATTAGAATGAATCGTACGAATGCATTAGAATGAATCGTACGAATGAATTAGAATGAATCGTACGATCCATTCTAATTCATTCGTGCGAATGAGTTAGAATGGATACATTCGAGCGAATGAATTAGAACGCATTGTACGAATGAATTAGAATGGATCATGTGAATGAATTAAAATGGATCGTACAAATGAATTAGAATGGATCGTGCGAATGAATTAGAATGGATCGTACAAACGAATTAGAATGGATCGTACGAACGAATTAGAATGGATCGTACGAATGAATTAGAATCGATATATTCGTGCGAATGAATTAGAATGGATCGTGCGAATGAATTAGAATGGATTAGAATGGATTATGCGAATGAATTAGAATGAATTAGAATGAATTAGAATGAATTAGAATGGATTAGAATGAATTAATTCGTACGATCCATTCTAATTCGTACGATCCATGCTAATCCATTCGTACGATCCATTCTAATCCATTCGTACGATCCATTCTAATTCATTCGCACAAATGAAACCATTCTAACTCATTCGGATCGTACGAATGAATTAGAATGGATTATGCGAATGAATTAGAACATTCGTGCGAATGAATTAGAATGGATCATACGAATGGATTAGAATAGATCGTACAAATGTATCCATTCTAATTCATTTGCACGATCCATTCTAATTCATTCCTATGATCCATTCTAATTCATTCGTACGATCCATTCTAATTCATTCGTACGATCCATTCTAATTCATTCATACAATCCATTCTAATTCATTCGCACAAATGTATCCATTCTAATTCGTTTGTACAATCCATTCTAATCCATTCGTACGATCCATTCTAATCCATTCGTACGATCCATTCAAATTCATTCGTACGATCCATTCTAATTCATTCTCACAAATATAACCTTTCTAATTCATTTGTACGATCCATTCTAATTCATTCGTACGATCCATTCTAATCCATTCCTACGATCCATTCTAATTCATTCGCACGAATGTATCCATTCTAATTCATTTGCACGATCCATTCTAATTCATTTGCACGATCCATTCTAATTCATTCGTACGATCCATTGTAATTCGTTCATACGATCCATTCTAATTCGTTCGTACGATCCATTCTAATTTATTCGTACGATCCATTCTAATCCATTCGTACGATCCATTCTAATTCATTCGTACGATCCATTCTAATTCATTCTCACAAATGTAACCTTGCTAATTCATTTGTACGATCCATTCTAATTTATTTGCACAATCCATTCTAATTTATTCCTATGATCCATTCTAATTCATTCGTACGATCCATTCTAATTCATTCGCTCGAATGTATCCATTCTAGTTCATTCGTACGATCCATTCTAATTCATTCGTATGATCCATTCTAATCCATTCGTACGATCCATTCGAATCGCACAATCCATTCTAATTCATTCGTATGATCCATTCTAATTTATTTGCACGAATATACGATCCATTCTAATTTATTCGCAAGAATGTATCCATTCTAATTCATTCGTACAATCCATTCTAATTTATTCATACAAATGTATCCATTCTAATGAATGGATCGTACGAATGAATTAGAATGGATCGTACGAATGGATTAGAATGGATCGTACGAATGAATTACAATGGATCATACAAATGAATTAGAAAGGTTACATTCGTGAGAATGAATTAGAATGGATCATGCGAATGAATTTGAATGGATGGTACGAATGAATTAGATAGGATCGAACGAATGAATTAGAATGGATACATTCGAGCGAATGAATTAGAATAGATCATACGAATGAATTAGGATGGATCGTACGAATGGATTAGAATGGATCGTACGAATGGATTAGAATGGATCGTACGAATGAATTAGAATGGATCATACGAATGAATTAGAATGGATACATTTGTGAGAATTAATTAGAATGGATACATTTGTGCGAATGAATTAGAATAGATTAGAATGGATCGTACGAATGGATTAGAATCCATTCTAATTCATTTGTATGATCCATTCTAATTCATCGCACGATCCATTCTAATTCATTCGCTCGATCCATTAATGAATTAGAATGGATCATACAAATGAATTAGAAAGGTTACATTCGTGAGAATGAATTAGAATGGATCGTACGAATGAATTAGAATGGATCATACGAATGAATTAGAATGTATCATGTGAATGAATTAAAATAGATCGTATAAATGAATTAGAATGGATCGTGCGAATGAATTAGAATGGATCGTACGAACGAATTAGAATGGATCGTATGAACGAATTAGAATGGATCGCACGAATGAATTAGAATGGATCGTACGAATGAATTAGAATCGATATATTCGTGCGAATGAATTAGAATGGATCGTGCGAATGAATTAGAATGGATCATACGAATGAATTAGAATTTATACATTTGTAAGAATGAATTAGATTGGATCGTACGATCCATTCAAATTCATTTGCACGATCCATTCTAATTCATTCCTATGATCCATTCTAATTCATTCGTACGATCCATTCTAATTCATTCGTACGATCCATTCTAATTCATTCGCACGACCCATTCTAATTCATTCGCACAATCCGTTCTAATTCATTCGCAAAATCCATTCTAATTCATTCGCACGAATGTATCCATTCTAATTTATTCGTACGATCCAGTCTAATTCATTCGTACGATCCATTCTAATTCATTCGCACGAATGTATCCATTCTAATTCATTCGTACGATCCATTCTAATTCATTCATATGATCCGTTCTAATTCATTCGTACGATCCTTTCTAATCCATTCGTACGATCCATTCTAATTCATTCGTACAAATGAATTAGAAAGGATCGTACGAATGAATTAGAATGGATTGTGCGAATGAATTGGAATGGATCGTGCGAATGAATTAGAATGGATCGTATGAATGAATAAGAATAGATCGTACGATTGAATTAGAATGGATCATGCGAATGAATTAGAATAGATCGTACGAATAAATTAGAATGGATAGTACGAATAAATTAGAATGGATCATGCGAATGAATTAGAATGGATCGTACGAATGAATTAGAATGGATCCACCGAATGAATTAGAATGGATCATACGAATGAATTAGAATGAATCATCCGAATGAATTAGAATGGATCATACGAATGAATTAGAATGGATCGTACGAATGAATTAGAATGGATCGTGCGAATGAATTAGGATGAATCGTACGAATGAATTAGAATAGATCGTACGAATGGATTAGAATGGGTCGTACGAATGGATTAGAATGGATCGTACGAATGAATTAGAATGGATCATACAAATGAATTAGAAAGGTTACATTTGTGCGAATGAATTAGAATGGATCGTACGAATGAATTAGAATAGATCGTACGAATGAATTAGAATGGATACATTTGTGCGAATGAATTAGAATGGATCGTGCGAATGAATTAGAATTGATCGTACGAATGAATTAGAATGGATCGTACGAACGAATTAGAATGGATCATACGAATGAATTAGAATGGATACATTCGAGCGAATGAATTAGAATGGATCGTACGAATGAATTAGAATGGATCACAGAAATGAATTAGAATGGATCGTGCAAATGAATTAGAATGGATACATTTGTGCGAATGAATTAGAATGGATCGTAGGAATGAATTAGAATGGATCGTACGAATGAATTAGAATGGTTATATTCGTGCGAATGAATTAGAATGGATCGTACGAATGGATTAGAATGGATCGTACGAATGAATTAGAATGGATCATACAAATGAATTAGAAAGGTTATATTTGTGAGAATGAATTAGAATGGATCGTACGAATGAATTAGAGTGGATCGTACGAATGGATTAGAATGGATCGTACGAATGAATTAGAATGGATTGTGCGAATGAATTAGAATGGATCGTATGAATGAATTAGAATAGTTACATTCGTGCGAACGAATTAGAATGGATCGTACGAATGGTTTAGAATGGATTGTACAAATGGATTAGAATGGATCGTACGAATGAATTAGAATGGATACATTCGAGCGAATGAATTAGAATGGATCGTATGAATGGATTAGAATGGATCGTACGAATGGATTAGAATGGATCGTATGAATGGATTAGAATGGATCATACAAATGAATTAGAAAGGTTACATTCGTGAGAATGAATTAGAATGGATCGTGCGAATGAATTAGAATTGATCATACGAATGGATTAGAATGGATCGTACGAATAAATTAGAATGGATCGTATGAATAAATTAGAATGGATCATACGAATGAATTAGAATGAATCGCATGAATGGATTAGAATGGATCATACGAATGGATTAGAACGCATTGTATGAACGAATTAGAATAGATACATTTGTGCGATTGAATTAGATTGCATCGTATGAATGAATTTTAATGGATTGTACGAATGAATTAGAATGGATCGTACGAATGAATTAGAATGGATCATGCGAATGAATTAGAATAGATCGTACGAATAAATTAGAATGGATCGTGCGAACGAATTAGAATGGATCGTATGAACGAATTAGAATGGATCGTACGAATGAATTAGAATGGATACATTCGAGCGAATGAATTAGAATGGATCGTACGAATGAATTAGAATAGATCAGAGGAATGAATTAGAATGGATCGTGCAAATGAATTAGAATGGATACATTTGTGCGAATGAATTAGAATGGATCGTAGGAATGCATTAGAATGGATCGTACGAATGAATTAGAATGGTTACATTCGTGCGAATGGATTAGAGTGGATCGTACGAATGGATTAGAATGGATCGTACGAATGAATTAGAATGGATCGTACAAATGAATTAGAAAGGTTACATTTGTGAGAATGAATTAGAATGGATCGTACGAATGGATTAGAATGGATCGTACGAATGGATTAGAATGGATCGTATGAATGGATTAGAATGGATCATACGAATGGATTAGAATTGATCGTACGAACGAATTAGAATGGATCGTACTAACGAATTAGAATGGATCGTACGAATGAATTAGAATGGATACATTCGAGCGAATGAATTAGAATGGATCGTACAAATGAATTAGAATGGATCATGGAATGAATTAGAATGGATCGTGCAAATGAATTAGAACGGATACATTCGTGCGAATAAATTAGAATGGATCGTAGGAATAAAGTAGAATGGATCGTACGAATGAATTAGAATGGTTACATTTGTGAGAATGAATTAGAATGGATCGTACGAATGAATTAGAATGGATCGTACGAATGAATTAGAATGGATTGTGTGAATGAATTAGAATGGATCATATGAATGAATAAGAATGGATCGTACGAATGAATTAGAATGGATCGTGCGAATGAATTAGAAAGAATCTTACGAATGCATTAGAATGGATCGTACGAATGAATTAGAATGAATCGTACGATCCATTCTAATTTATTCGTCCGATCCATTCTAATTCATTCGTGCGAAATAATTAGAATGGATACATTCGAGCGAATGAATAAGAACGCATTGTACGAATGAATTAGAATGGATCATGTGAATGAATTAAAATGGATCGTACAAATGAATTAGAATGGATCGTGCGAATGAATTAGAATGGATCGTACGAACGAATAAATTAGAATGGATCGTGCGAATGAATTAGAATGGATCGTGCGAATAAATTAGAATGGATCGTGCGAATAAATTAGAATGGATCGTGCGAATGAATTAGAATGGATCGTACGAATAAATTAGAATGGATCATGCGAATGAATTAGAATGGATCGTACGAATGAATTAGAATGGATCGTACGAATGAATTAGAATGGATCGAACGAATGAATTAGAATGGATTGTATGAATAAATTAGAATGGGTCCATTCTAATTCATTCAGAAATATAACCTTTCTAATTCATTTGTACGATCATTTCTTATTCATTCGTACGATCCATTCTAATCCATTCTTACGATCCATTCTAATCCATTCGTACGATCCATTCTAATTCATTCGCACGAATGTATCTATTCTAATTCATTCGTACGATTCATTCTAATTCATTCACACGATCCATTCTAATTCATTCGTACGATCCATTCTTATTCATTCATACGATCCATTCTAATTCATTTGTACGAATGAATTAGAATGGATCGTACGAATGAATTAGAATGGATCGTACGAATGAATTAGAATTGATACATTCGTGCGAATGAATTAGAATGGATCGTAGGAATGAATTAGAATTGATCGTACGAATGAATTAGAATGGATCATACGAATGAATTAGAATGGATCGAACGAATGAATTAGAATAGATCGTACGAATGGATTAGAATGGATCATACAAATGGATTAGAATGGATCGTATGAATGATTTAGAATGGATCGTACAAATGAATTAGAAAGGTTACATTTGTGAGAATGAATTAGAATGGATCATACGAATGAATTAGAATGGATCGTATGAATGGATTAGAATGGATCGTACGAATGAATTAAAATGGATCGTACGATCCATTCTAATTCATTCGTACAATGCGTTCTAATCCATTTGTACGATCCATTCTAATCCATTCGTACGATCCATTCTAATCCATTCGTACGATCCATTCTAATTCATTCGTACTATCCATTCTAGAATGGATGATACGAATGAATTAGAATGGATCGTACGAACGAATTAGAATGGATCGTACGAATGAATTAGAATGGATATATTCTGGTTACATTCGTGCGATTGAATTAGAATGGATCATACGAATGGATTAGAATGGATCGTACGAATAGATTAGAATGGATCGTACGAATGGATTAGAATGGATCGTACGAAGGAATTAGAATGGATCGTACAAATGAATTAGAATGGATCGAACGAATGAATTAGAATGGATACATTCGAGCGTATGAATTAGAATAGATCGTAGGAATGAATTAGAATGGATCGTACGAATGAATTAGAATGGATCGAGCGTATGAATTAGAATGGTTACATTCGTGCGAATGAATTAGAATGGATCGTACGAATGGATTAGAATGGATCATACGAATGGATTAGAATGCATTGTACGAATGAATTAGAATATATACATTTTGCGAATGAATTAGATTGCATCGTACGAATGAATTTGAAAGGTTACATTTGTGAGAATGAATTAGAATGGATCGTACGAATGAATTAGAATGGATTGTACAAATGAATTAGAATGGATACATTCGTGCGAATGAATTAGAATGGATCGTAGGAATGAATTAGAATGGATCGTACGAATGAATTAGAATGGTTACATTCGTGCGAATGAATTAGAATGGATCGTACGAATGAATTAGAATGGATCGTGCGAATGAATTAGAATGGATCATACGAATGAATTAGAGTGGATCATACAAATCAATTAGAATCGATCGTATGAACGAATTAGAATGGATCGTACGAATGAATTAGAAAGGATCGTACGAATGAATTAGAATGGATATATTCATTCGAATGAATTAGATTGTGCGAATGCATTCTAATTCATTTGCACGATCCATTCTAATTCATTCCTATGATCCATTCTAATTTATTCGCACGATCCATTCTAATTAGAAAGGTTACATTCGAGCGAATGATATAGAATAGATCGTAGGAATGTATTAGAATGGATCATACGAATAAATTAGAATGGATCGTGCGAATGAATTAGAATGGATCGTACGAATGAATTTGAATGGATCGTACGAATGAATTAGAATGGTTACATTCGTGCGAATGATTTAGAATGGATCGTACGAATGAATTAGAATGGATCGTGCGAATGAATTAGAATGGATCGTACGAATGAATTAGAATGGATCGTGCGAATGAATTAGAATGGATCATACGAATGAATTAGAATGAATCATACGAATGATCGTACGAATGTATCTATTCTAATTTATTTGCACGATCCATTCTAATTCATTCGTACGATTCATTCTAATTCATTCCTACGATCCATTCTAATTCATTCGCACGAATGTATCTATTCTAATTCATTTGCACGATCCATTCTAATTTATTACTATGATCCATTCTAATTCATTCGTACGATCCATTCTAATTCATTCGCACGAATGTATCCATTCTAATTCATTCGTACGATCCATTCTAATTCATTCGTACGATCCATTCTAATTCATTCTCATAAATGAAACCTTTCTAATTCATTTGTACGATCATTTCTTATTCATTCGTACGATCCATTCTAATTCATTCTCACAAATATAACCTTTCTAATTCATTTGTATGATCCATTCTAATTCATTCGTACGATCCATTCTAATCCATTCGTACGATCCATTCTAATTCATTCGCACGAATATAACCATTCTAATTCATTCGTACGATCCATTCTAATTCATTCCTACGATCCATTCTAATTCACTCGCACAAATGTATCCATTCTAATTCATTTGCACGATCCATTCTAATTCATTCCTATGATCCATTCTAATTCTTTCGTACTATCCATTCTAATTCATTCGCTCGAATGTATCCATTCTAATTCATTCGTACGATCCATTCTAATTCGTTTGTACGATCCATTCTAATTCATTCGTACGATCCATTCTAATTCATTCGTACGATCCATTCTAATTCATTCGCACGATCCATTCTAATTCATTCGCACAAATGTATCCATTCTAATTCATTCGTACGATCTATTCTAATTCATTCGTACGATCCATTCTAATTCATTCGCACAAATGTAACCTTTCTAATTCATTTGTATGATCCATTCTAATTCATTCGTAAGATCCATTCTAATCCATTCGTACGACCCATTCTAATCAATTCGTACAATCTATTCTAATTCATTCGTACGATTCATTCTAATTCATTCGCACGATCCATTCTAATTCATTCTTACGATCCATTCTAATTCATTCGTATGATCCATTCTAATTCATTCGGATGATTCATTCTAATTCATTTGTACGATCCATTCTAATTCATTCGGTGGATCCATTCTAATTCATTCGTACGATCCATTCTAATTCATTCGCACGATCCATTCTAATTTATTCGTACTATCCATTCTAATTCATTCGTACGATCTATTCTAATTCATTCGCATGATCCATTCTAATTCATTCGTACGATCCATTTCTATTCATTCATACGATCCATTCTAATTCATTCGCACGATCCATTCTAATTCATTCGCACGATCCATTCTAATTCATTCGTACGATCCATTCTAATTCATTTGTACGAATGAATTAGAATGGATCGTACGAATGGATTAGAATGGATCGTACGAACGAATTAGAATGGATCATATGAATGAATAAGAATGGATCGTACGAATGAATTAGAATGGATACATTCGTGCGAATGAATTAGAATGGATCGTACGAATGAATTAGACTGGATCGTACGAATAAATTAGAATGGATACATTCGTGCGAATGAATTAGAATGGATTGAGCGAATGAATTAGAACGGATTGTGCGAATGAATTAGAATGGATCGTGCGAATGAATTAGAATGGATCGTACGAATGAATTAGAATGGATCATAGGAATGAATTAGAATGGATCGTGCAAATGAATTAGAATGGATCGTACGAATGAATTAGAATGGATCGTACGATCCATTCTAATTCATTCTCACAAATGTATCCATTCTACTTCATTCGTATGATCCATTCTAATTCATTCGCACGATCCATTCAAATTCATTCGCACGAATATATCGATTCAAATTCATTCGTACGATCCATTCTAATTCTTCGTACGATCCATTCTAATTCGTTCGTACGATCCATTCTAATTCGTTCGTACGAGCCATTCTAATTCGTTCGTACGATCTATTCTAATTCATTCGCACGATCCATTCTAATTCATTTGTACGATCCATTTTAATTCATTCAAATGATCCATTCTAATTCATTCGTACAATGCGTTCTAATTCATTCGCTCGAATGTATCCATTCTAATTCATTCGCACGAATGAATTAGAATGGATCGGACGAATAAATTAGAATGGATCGTACGATTCATTCTAATTCATTCGTACAATCCATTCTAATGCATTCGTACGATTCATTCTAATTCATCGTGATCCATTCTAATTCATTTGTACGATCCATTCTTATTCATTCATACGATCCATTCTAATTCATTCGCACAATCCATTCTAATTCATTTGTACGATCCATTCTAATTCATTCGTACGATCCATTCTAATTCAATCTCACAAATGTAACCATTCTAATTCATTCGTACGATCCATTCTAATTTATTCCTACGATCTATTCTAATTCATTCGCACGAATGTATCCATTCTAATTCATTTGCACGATCCATTCTAATTCATTCCTATGATCCATTCTAATTCATTTGTACGATCCATTCTAATTCATTCGCTCGAATGTATCCATTCTAATTCATTCGTACGATCCATTCTAATTCGTTCGTACGATCCATTCTAATTCGTTCGTACGATCAATTCTAATCCATTCGTACGATCCATTCTAATCCATTCGTACGATCCATTCTAATCCATTCGTACGATCCATTCTAATCCATTCGTACGATCCATTCTAATTCATTCTCACAAATGTAACCTTTCTAATTCATTCGTACGATCCATTCTAATTCATTCGTACGATCCATTCTAATCCATTCGTACGATCCATTCTAATTCATTCGCACGAATGTAACCATTCTAATTCATTCGTACGATCCATTCTAATTCATTCCTACGATCCATTCTAATTCATTCGCATGAATGTATCCATTCTAATTCATTCGTACGATCCATTCTAATTCATTCGTACGATCCATTCTAATTCATTCTCACAAATGTAACCTTTCAAATTCATTCGTACGATGCAATCTAATTCATTCGCACAAATGTTTCTATTCTAATTCATTCGTACAATGCGTTCTAATCCATTCGTACGATCCATTCTAATCCATTCGTACGATCCATTCTAATTCATTCGCACGAATGTAACCATTCAAATTCATTCGTACGATCCATTCTAATGCATTCCTACGATCTATTCTAATTCATACGCTCGAATGTATCCATTCTAATTCATTCGTTCGATCCATTCTAATTCATTCGTACGATCCATTCTAATTCATTCGCACAATCCATTCTAATCCATTCGTAAATTCCATTATAATCCATTCGTACGATCCATTCTAATCCATTCTTATGATCCATTCTAATTCAATCGCACGAATGTAACCAGAATGTATCCATTCTAATTCATTCGTACGATCCATTCTAATTCGTTCATACGATCCATTCTAATTCATTCGTATGATTTATTCTAGAATGGATAGTACGAATGAATTAGAATGGATCGTACGAATGGATTAGAATGGATCGTACGAATGGATTAGAATGGATCGTACGAATGCATTAGAACGCATTGTACGAATGAATTAAAATGGATCGTACGATCCATTCTAATTCATTCGTACGATCCATTCTAATCCATTCGTACGATCCATTCTAATCCATTCGTCCCCAAGGTACCCTCAAAGCAACGGGCAGGCTGAAGCTACGAATCGCTAGATCCTAGACAACCTCAAGAAAAGGCTGGAAGGGAAAAAAGGATTGTGGGAGCAGGAGCTCGATGGAGTCTTGTGGGCCTATCGTACTACTCCATGTCGCTCAACTAACGAGTCCCCTTTCAGTCTTACCTTTGGTTGCAAAGCCGTGCTACCCGTAGAAGTCGAGCTACCTACGGAAAGAAAGCTCGCTGCAGATGAGGTCGATAATGACGCTCTGCTCGCCGACTCCCTCGATCAGCTCGAAGAAAGGCGAGAGCGCGCCAATCTACACCTCGCCGGATATAGATAGGAAATGAAGCGCGCGTATGACAAAAGAGTCCGCCATCGGGCATTCAAGGCTGGTGACATGGTGATGAGAAAGGTGTTTGCAAACACGCAAGAGCCTAATGCAGGAAAGCTCGCGACAAACTGGGAAGGCCCCTACATAGTACACGAAGCAGGAAGCTCGGGGGCTTACCGGTTGATAACCGCTGAAGGTGACCTGTTAGAGCGACCTTGGAATGCTTTGCACCTTCGCACCAGCGAAAAAATCCCCCAAACAGATCGTACGAATGAATTAGAATCGATATATTCGTGCGAATGAATTAGAATGGATCGTGCGAATGAATTAGAATGGATCATACGAATGAATTAGAATGGATACATTCGTGCGAATGAATTAGAATGGATCATAGGAATGAATTAGAACGGATCGTGCGAATGAATTAGAATGGATCGTACGAATGAATTAGAATGGATCGTACGAATGAATTAGAATGGATCATAGGAATGAATTAGAATGGATCGTACGAATGAATTAGAATGGATCGTGCAAATGAATTAGAATCGATCGTACGAATGAATTAGAATGGATCATGCGAATGAATTAGAATGGATCGTACGAATGAATTAGAATGGATTGTACGAATGAATTAGAATGGATACATTCACATGATGTATTCTAATTCATTTATATGATCCATTCTAATTCATTCGTATGATTCATTCTAATTCATTCGTACGATCCATTCTAATTCATTCGCTCCATTCTAATTTATTCGCACGATCTATTCTAATTCATTCGTACAATCCATTCCAATTCATTCGTACGATCCATTCTAATTCATTCGCATGATCCATTCTAATCCATTCGTACGATCCATTCTAATCTATTCGTACGATCCATTCTAATTCATTTGTACGATCCATTCTATTTCATTCGCTCGAATGTATCCATTCTAATTCATTTGTATGATCCATTCTAATTTATTCGTACGATACATTTGTGCGAATGAATTAGAATGGATCATACGATTGAATTTGAATGGATTGTACAAATGAATTAGAATGGATCGTATGAACGAATTAGAATGGATCGTACGAATGAATTAGAATGGATACATTCGAGCGAATGAATTAGAATGGATCGTATGAATGAATTAGAATGGATCATAGGAATGAATTAGAATGGATCGTGCAAATGAATTAGAATGGATACATTCATGCGAATGAATTAGAATGGATAGTAGGAATGAATTAGAATGGATCGTACGAATGAATTAGAATGGTTACATTAGTGCGAATGAATTAGAATGGATCGTATGAATGGATTAGAATGGATCATACGAATGGATTAGAATGGATCGTACGAATGAATTAGAATGGATCGTACAAATGAATTAGAAAGGTTACATTTGTGAGAATGAATTAGAATGGATCATACAAATGAATTAGAATGGATCGTACGAATGGATTAGAATGGATCGTACGAATGAATTAGAATGGATCGTACGATCCATTTTAATTCATTCGTACAATGCGTTCTAATGCATTCGTACGATCCATTCTAATCCATTCGTACGATCCATTCTAATCCATTCGTACGATCCATTCTAATTCATTCGTACTATCCATTCTAGAATGGATCATACGAATGAATTAGAATGGATCGTATGAACGAATTAGAATGGATCGTACGAATGAATTAGAATGGATACATTCTGGTTACATTCGTGCGATTGAATTAGAATGGATCATAAGAATGGATTAGAATGGATCGTACGAATGGATTAGAATGGAATTTACGAATGGATTAGAATGGATTGTGCGAATGAATTAGAATGGATCGTACGAATGAATTAGAATGGATCGAACGAATGAATTAGAATGGATACATTCGAGCGTATGAATTAGAATAGATCGTAGGAATGCATTAGAATGGATCGTACGAATGAATTTGAATGGTTACATTCGTGCGAATGAATTAGAATGGATCGTACGAATGGATTAGAATGGATCGTACGAATGGATTAGAACGCATTGTACGAATGAATTAGAATAGAAACATTTGTGCGAATGAATTAGATTGCATCGTACGAATGAATTTGAAAGGTTACATTTGTGAGAATGAATTAGAATGGATCGTACGAATGAATTAGAATGGATCGTACGAATGAATTAGAATGGATACATTCATGCGAATGAATTAGAATGGATCGTACGAATGAATTAGAATGGATCGTACGAATGAATTAGAATGGTTACATTCGTGCGAATGAATTAGAATGGATCGTACGAATGGATTAGAATGGATCGTACGAATGAATTAGAATGGATCGTACGAATGAATTAGAAAGGTTACATTTGTGAGAATGAATTAGAATGGATCGTACGAATGGATTAGAATGGATCGTACGAATGGATTAGAATGGATCGTACGAATGGATTAGAATGGATCGTACGAATGGATTAGAATTGATCGTACGAACGAATTAGAATGGATCGTACGAACGAATTAGAATGGATCGTACGAATGAATTAGAATGGATACATTCGAGCGAATGAATTAGAATGGATCGTACAAATGAATTAGAATAGATCATAGGAATGAATTAGAATGGATCGTGCAAATGAATTAGAATGGATACATTCGTGCGAATGAATTAGAATAGATCGTAGGAATAAATTAGAATGGATCGTACGAATGAATTAGAATGGTTACATTTGTGAGATTGAATTAGAATGGATCGTACGAATGAATTAGAATGGATCGTACAAATGAATTAGAATGGATTGTGCGAATGAATTAGAATGGATCGTATGAATGAATAAGAATGGATCGTACAAATGAATTAGAATGGATCGCGCGAATGAATTAGAATGAATCGTACGAATGCATTAGAATGGATCGTACGAATGAATTAGAATGAATCGTACGATCCATTCTAATTTATTCGTCCGATCCATTCTAATTCATTCGTGCGAATGAATTAGAATGGATACATTCGAGCGAATGAATTAGAACGCATTGTACGAATGAATTAGAATGGATCATGTGAATGAATTAAAATGGATCGTACAAATGAATTAGAATGGATCGTGCGAATGAATTAGAATGGATCGTACGAACGAATTAGAATGGCTCGTACGAACGAATTAGAATGGATCGTACGAACGAATTAGAATGGATCGTACGAAGAATTAGAATGGATCGTACGAATGAATTAGAATCGATATATTCGTGCGAATGAATTAGAATGGATCGTGCGAATGAATTAGAATGGATCATACGAATGAAGTAGAATGGATACATTTGTGAGAATGAATTAGAATGGATCGTACGATCCATTCTAATTCATTCGTACGATCCATTCTAATTCATTTGCACGATCCATTCTAATTCATTCGTACGATCCATTCTAATTCATTCGCACGATCCATTCTAATTCATTCGCACAATCCGTTCTAATTCATTCGCACAATCCATTCTAATTCATTCGCACGAATGTATCCATTCTAATTTATTCGTACGATCCAGTCTAATTCATTCGTACGATCCATTCTAATTCATTCGCACGAATGTATCCATTCTAATTCATTCGTACGATCCATTCTTATTCATTCATATGATCCATTCTAATTCGTTCGTACGATCCATTCTAATTCATTCGTACGATCCATTCTAATCCATTCGTACGATCCATTCTAATTCATTCGTACAAATGAATTAGAATGGATCGTACGAAGGAATCGTACGATCCATTCTAATCCATTCGTACGATCCATTCTAATTCATTCGTACAAATGAATTAGAATGGATCGTACGAATGAATTAGAATGGATCGTGCGAATGAATTAGAATGGATCGTGCGAATGAATTAGAATGGATCGTATGAATGAATAGAAATGGATCGTACGAATGAATTAGAATGGATCATGCGAATGAATTAGAATAGATCGTACGAATGAATTAGAATGGATAGTACGAATAAATTAGAAAGGATCGTGCGAATGAATTAGAATGGATCGTACGAATGAATTAGAATGGATCCACCGAATGAATTAGAATGGATCGTACAAATGAATTAGAATGAATCATCCGAATGAATTAGAATGGATCATACGAATGAATTAGAATGGATCGTAAGAATGAATTAGAATGGATCGTGCGAATGAATTAGAATGAATCGTACGAATGAATTAGAATGGATTGTACGAATTGATTAGAATGGGTCGTACGAATGGATTAGAATGGATCGTACGAATGAATTAGAATGGATCATACAAATGAATTAGAAAGGTTACATTTGTGCGAATGAATTAGAATGGATCGTACGAATGAATTAGAATAGATCGTACGAATGAATTAGAATGGATACATTTGTGCGAATGAATTAGAATGGATCGTGCGAATGAATTAGAATGGATCGTACGAATGAATTAGAATGGATCGTACGAATGAATTAGAATGGATCGTACAAACGAATTAGAATGGATCGTACGAATGAATTAGAATGGATACATTCGAGCGAATGAATTAGAATGGATAGTACGAAAGAATTAGAATGGATCATAGGAATGAATTAGAATGGATCGTGCAAATGAATTAGAATGGATACATTTGTGCGAGTGAATTAGAATGGATCGTAGGAATGAATTAGAATGGATCGTACGAATGAATTAGAATGGTTATATTCGTGCGAATGAATTAGAATGGATCGTACGAATGGATTAGAATGGATCGTACGAATGAATTAGAATGGATCATACAAATGAATTAGAAAGGTTATATTTGTGAGAATGAATTAGAATGGATCGTACGAATGAATAAGAAATGATCGTACAAATGAATTAGAAAGGTTTCATTTATGAGAATGAATTAGAATGGATCGTACGAATGAATTAGAATGGATACATTCGTGCGAATGAATTAGAATGGATCGTACGAATGAATTAGAATGGATCATAGTAATGAATTAGAATGGATCGTGCAAATGAATTAGAATAGATACATTCGTGCGAATGAATTAGAATGGATCGTAGGAATGAATTAGAATGAATCGTATGAATGAATTAGAATGGATCGTGCAAATAAATTAGAATAGATACATTCGTACGATCATTCGTATGATTCATTCTAATTCATTCGTATGATCCATTCTAATTCATTCGCACGATCCATTCTAATTCATTCGTACGATCCATTCTAATTCATTCGCACGATCCATTCTAATTCATTCGTACGATCCATTCTAAATCATTCGCACGAATGTAACCATTCTAATTCATTCGTACGATCCATTCAAATTCATTCGTACGATCCATTCTAATTCATTCGCACGATCCATTCTAATTTATTCGTATGATCCATTCTAATACATTCCTACGATCTATTCTATTTCATTCGCTCGAATGTAACCTTTCTAATTAGAATGGATCGTGCGAATAAATTAGAATGGATCATAGGAATGAATTAGAATGGATCGTGCAAATGAATTAGAATGCATTCGCACAATCTAATTCATTCGAATGAATATATCAATTCTAATTCATTCGTACGATCCTTTCTAATTCATTCATACGATCCATTCTAATTCGTTCATACGATCGATTCTAATTGATTCGTATGATCCATTCTAATTCATTCGTATGATCCATTCTAATTCATTCGCACGATCCATTCTAATTCAATCGTACGATCCATTCTAATTCATTCGCACGAATGTAACCATTCTAATTCATTCGTACGATCCATTCTAATTCATTCCTACGATCCATTCTAATTCATTCGCACGAATGTATCCATTCTAATTCATTCGTACAATCCATTCTAATTCATTCGTACGATCCATTCTAATTCATTCTCACAAATGTAACCTTTCAAATTCATTCGTACGATGCAATCTAATTCATTCGCAAAATGTATATATTCTAATTCATTCGTACAATGCATTCTAATCCATTCGTATGATCCATTCTAATCCATTCGTACGATCCATTCTAATTCATTCGCACGAATGTAACCATTCTAATTCATACGCTCGATCTATTCTAATTCATTCGTACGATCCATTCTAATTCATTCCTACGATCTATTCTAATTCATACGCTCGAATGTATCCATTCTAATTCATTCGTTCGATCCATTCTAATTTATTCGTACGATCCATTCTAATTCCTTCGTACGATCCATTCTAATCCATTCGTACGATCCATTCTAATCTATTCGTACGATCCATTCTAATCCATTCGTATGATCCATTCTAATTCAATCGCACGAATGTAACCAGAATATATCCATTCTAATTCATTCGTACGATCCATTCTAATTCGTTCGTACGATCCATTCTAATTCATTCGTATCATCCATTCTAGAATGGATAGTACGAATGAATTAGAATGGATCGTACGAATGGATTAGAATGGATCGTACGAATGGATTAGAATGGATCGTACAAATGGATTAGAACGCATTGTACGAATGAATTAGAATGGATCGTACGATCCATTTTAATTCATTCGTACGATCCATTCTAATCCATTCATACGATCCATTCTAATTCATTCGTATGATCCATTCTAATTCATTCTCACAAATGTAACCTTTCTAATTCATTTGTACGATCCATTCTAAATCATTCATACGATCCATTCTAATCCATTCGTATGATCCATTCTAATCCATTCGTACGATCTATTCTAATTCATTCGTTCGATCCATTCTAATTCATTCGTATGATCCATTCTAATTCATTCGTACGATCAATTCTAATTCATTCCTACGATCCATTGTAATTCATTCGCACGAATGTATCAATTCTAATTCATTCGTACGATCCATTCTAATTCATTCGTACGATCCATTCTAATTCATTCGTACAAATGAATTAGAATGGATCGTATGAATGAATAAGAATGGATCGTACGAATGAATTAGAATGGATCGTGCGAATGAATTAGAATGAATCGTACGAATGAATTAGAATGGATACATTCGTGCGAATGAATTAGAATGGATCGTACGAATGGATTAGAATGGATCGTACGAATGGATTAGAATGGATCGTACGAATGAATAAGAAATGATCGTACAAATGAATTAGAAAGGTTATATTTCTGAATGAATTAGAATGGACCCATTCTAATTTATTCATACAATCCATTCTAATTTATTCGTTCGATCCATTCTAATTCATTCGTACGATCCATTCTAATTCATTCGTACGATCCATTCTAATTCATTCGCACGATCCATTCTAATTTATTCGTAGGATCCATTCTAATTCATTCGCACGATCCATTCTAATTTATTCATACGATCCATTCTAATTTATTCGCACGATCCATTCTAATTTATTCGCACGATCCATTCTAATTCATTCGCACGATCCATTCTAATTTATTCGTTCGTACGATCCATTCTAATTCATTCGCACGATCCATTCTAATTCATTTGTACGATCCATTTTAATTCATTCACATGATCCATTCTAATTCATTCGTACAATGCGTTCTTATTTATTCGCTCGAATGTATCCATTCTAATTAATTCGCACGAATGAATTAGAATGGATCGGACGAATAAATTAGAATGGATCGTACGATTCATTCTAATTCATTCGTACGATCCATTCTAATGCATTCGTAAGATTCTTTCTAATTCATTCGCACGATCCATTCTAATTCATTCGTACGATCCATTCTTATTCATTCATACGATCCATTCTAATTCATTCGCACAATCCATTCTAATTCATTCGTACGATCCATTCTAATTCATTCGTACGATCCATTCTAATTCATTCTCACAAATGTAACCATTCTAATTCATTCGTACGATCCATTCTACTTTATTCCTACGATCCATTGTAATTCATTCGCACGAATGTATCCGTTCTAATTCATTTGCACGATCCATTCTAATTCATTCCATGATCCATTCTAATTCATTTGTACGATCCATTCTAATTCATTCGCTCGAATGTATCCATTCTAATTCATTCGTACGATCCATTCTAATTCGTTAGTACGATCCATTCTAATTCGTTCGTACGATCAATTCTAATCCATTCGTATGATCCATTCTAATCCATTCATACGATCCATTCTAATCCATTCGTACGATCCATTCTAATCCATTCGTACGATCCATTCTAATTCATTCTCACAAATGTAACCTTTCTAATTCATTTGTACGATCCATTCTAATTCATTCGTACGATCCATTCTAATCCATTCGTACGATCCACTCTAATCCATTCGCACGAATGTAACCATTCTAATTCATTCGTACGATCCATTCTAATGCATTCCTACGATCCATTCTAATTCATTCGCACAAATGTATCCATTCTAATTCATTTGCACGATCCATTCTAATTCATTCCTCTGATCTATTCTAATTCATTCGTACGATCCATTCTAATTCATTCGCTCGAATGTATCCATTCTAATTCATTCGTACGATCCATTCTAATTCGTTCATACGATCCATTCTAATTTGTTCGCACGAACCATTCTAATTTATTCGTACGATCTATTCTAATTCATTCGCATGATCCATTCTAATTCATTCGTACGATCCATTCTAATTCATTCGTACAATCCATTAAAATTCATTCATACGATGCAATCTAATTCAATCGCACAAATGTATCTATTCTAATTCGTTCATACAATGCGTTCTAATCCATTCGTATGATCCATTCTAATCCATTCATGCGATTCATTCTAATTCATTCGTATGATCCATTCTAATTTATTCATACGATCCATTCTAATTTATTCGTACGATCCATTCTAATCCATTCGTATGATCAATTCTAATTCATTCGCACGATCCATTCTAATTCATTCTCACGAATGTAACCTTTCTAATTCATTTGTATGATCCATTCTAATCCATTCGTACGATCCATTCTAATCCATTCGTACGATCCATTCTAATCCATTCATACGATCCATTCTAATTCATTCGCACGAATGTATCCATTCTATTTCATTCGTACGATCCATTCTAATCCATTTGTACAATCCATTCTAAACCATTCGTACGATCCATTCTAATTCGTTCGCACGAATGTAACTATTCTAATTCATTCATACGATCCATTCTAATTCATTCGCACAATCCATTCTAATTCATTCGTACGATCCATTCTAATCCATTCGTACGATCCACTCTAATTCATTCGTACGATCCATTCTAATTCATTCTCACAAATATAACCTTTCTAATTCATTTGTATGATCCATTCTAATTCATTCGTACGATCCATTCTAATCCATTCGTACGATCCATTCTAATTCATTCGCACGAATATAACCATTCTAATTCATTCATACGATCCATTCTAATTCATTCCTACGATCCATTCTAATTCATTCGCACAAATGTATCCATTCTAATTCATTTGCACGATCCATTCTAATTCATTTCTGTGATCCATTCTAATTCATTCGTACGATCCATTCTAATTCATTCGCTCGAATGTATCCATTCTAATTCATTCGTATGATCCATTCTAATTCGTTCGTACGATCCATTCTAATTCATTCGTACGATCCATTCTAATTCATTCGTATGATCCATTCTAATTCATTCGCACGATCCATTCTAATTCATTCGCACAAATGTATCCATTCTAATTCATTCGTACGATCTATTCTAATTCATTCGTACGATCCATTCTAATTCATTCGCACAAATGTAACCTTTCTAATTCATTTGTATGATCCATTCTAATTCATTCGTACGATCCATTCTAATCCATTCGTACGACCCATTCTAATCCATTCGTACGATCCATTCTAATTCATTCGTACGATTCATCCTAATTCATTCGCACGATCCATTCTAATTCATTCGTACGATCCATTCTAATTCATTCGTATGATCCATTCTAATTCATTCGGATGATTCATTCTAATTCATTCGTACGATCCATTCTAATTCATTCGGTGGATCCATTCTAATTCATTCGTACGATCCATTCTAATTCATTCGCATGATCCATTCTAATTTATTCGTACTATCCATTCTAATTTATTCGTACGATCTATTCTAATTCATTCGCATGATCCATTCTAATTCATTCGTACGATCTATTCTTATTCATTCATACGATCCATTCTAATTCATTCGCACGATCCATTCCAATTCATTCGCACAATCCATTCTAATTCATTCGTACGATCCATTCTAATTCATTTGTACGAATGAATTAGAATGGATCGTACGAATGGATTAGAAAGGATCGTACGAATGAATTAGAACGGATCATATGAATGAATTAGAATGGATCGTACGAATGAATTAGAATGGATACATTCGTGCGAATGAATTAGAATGGATCGTACGAATGAATTAGACTGGATCGTACGAATAAATTAGAATGGATACATTCGTGCGAATGAATTAGAATGGATTTTGCGAATGAATTAGAACGGATTGTGCGAATGAATTACAATGGGTCGTGCGAATGAATTAGAATGGATCGTACGAATGAATTAGAATGGATCGTACGAATGAATTAGAATGGATCATAGGAATGAATTAGAATGGATCGTGCAAATGAATTAGAATGGATCGTACGATCCATTCTAATTCATTCTTACAAATGTATAAATTCTAATTCATTCGTATGATCCATTCTAATTCATTCGCACGATCCATTCTAATTCATTCGCACGAATATATCGATTCTAATTCATTCGTACGATCCATTCTAATTCATTCGTGCGATCCATTCTAATTCGTTCATACGATCCATTCTAATTCGTTCGTACGATCCATTCTAATTCATTCGCACGATCCATTCTAATTCATTTGTACGATCTATTTTAATTCATTCACATGATACATTCTAATTCATTCGTATGATCCATTCTAATTCATTCGTACGATCCATTCTAATTCATTCTCACGAATGTAACCTTTCTAATTCATTTGTATGATCCATTCTAATTCATTAATGGATCGAGCGAATGAATTAGAATGGATCGTGCGATGAATTAGAATGGATTCTAATCCATTCGTATGATCCATTCTAATCTATTCTAATTCATTCGCACAAATGTATCCATTCTAATTAATTCTCACAAATGTATCCATTCTAATTCATTCGTATGATCCATTCTAATTCATTCGTACGATCCATTCTAATCCATTCGTACGATCCATTCTAATCCATTCGTACGATCCATCCTAATTCATTCGTATGATCTATTCTAATTCATTCGCTCGAATGTATCCATTCTAATTCATTCGTTCGATCGTATCTAATTCATTCGTACCATCCATTCAAATTCATTCGCATGATCCATTCTAATTCATTCTCACGAATGTAACCTTTCTAATTCATTTGTATGATCCATTGTAATTCATTCGTACGATCCATTCTAATCCATTCGTACGATCCATTCTAATTCATTCGTACGATCCATTCATTAGAATGGATACATTTGTATGAATAAATTAGAATGGATTGTACGAATGAATTAGAATGGATACATTCTTGCGAATAAATTAGAATGGATCGTATATTCGTGCAAATAAATTAGAATGGATCATACGAATGAATTAGAATGGATTGTGCGATTCGAATGGATCGTACGAATGGATTAGAATGGATCATACGAATGAATTAGAATGGATCGTACGAATGAACTAGAATGGATACATTCGAGCGAATGAATTAGAATGGATCGTACGAATGAATTAGAATGGATCATAGGAATAAATTAGAATGGATTGTGCAAATAAATTAGAATGGATCGTACAAATGAATTAGCAAGGTTACATTTGTGAGAATGAATTAGAATGGATCGTACGAATGAATTAGAATGGATCGTACGAATGGATTAGAATGGATCGTACGAATGAATTAGAATGGATCGTACGAACGAATTAGAATGGATCGTATGAACGAATTAGAATGGATCGTACGAATGAATTAGAATGGATCGTGCAAATGAATTAGAATGGATCGTGCAAATGAATTAGAATGGATACATTCGTGCGAATGAATTAGAATGGATCGTAGGAATGGATTAGAATGGATCGTACGAATGAATTAGAATGGATCGTACAAATGAATTAGAAAGGTTACATTTGTGAGAATGAATTAGAATGGATCGTACGAATGAATTTGAATGGATCGTACGAATGGATTAGAATGGATTGTACGAATGGATTAGAATGGATTGTACAAATGAATTAGAATGGATACATTTGTGCGAATGAATTAGAATGGATTGTATGAATGAATTAGAATGGATCGTACGAATGAATTAGAATGGATCGTACGAATGAATTAGAATGGATCATAGGAATGAATTAGAATGGATCGTGCAAATGAATTAGAATGGATACATTTGTACGATCCATTCTAATCCATTCGTACGATCCATTCTAATTCATTCGCACGAATATTCTAATTCATTCGCATAATCCATTCTAATTCATTCGTACGATCCGAATGAGTTAGAATGGTTACATTTGTGCGAATGAATTAGAATGGATCGTACGAATGGATTAGAATGGATCGTACGAATGGATTAGCATGGATCGTACGAATTAGAATGGATCGTACGAATTAATTCATTCTAATCCATTCTAATTCATTCTAATTCATTCTAATTCATTCTAATTCATTCGCATAATCCATTCTAATCCATTCTAATTCATTCACACGATCCATTCTAATTCATTCGCACGAATATATCGATTCTAATTCATTCGTACGATCCATTCTAATTCGTTCGTACGATCCATTCTAATTCGTTTGTACGATCCATTCTAATTCATTCGCACGATCCATTCTAATTCATTTGTACGATCCATTTTAATTCATTCACATGATCCATTCTAATTCATTCGTACAATGCGTTCTAATTCATTCGCTCGAATGTATCCATTCTAACTCATTCGCACGAATGAATTAGAATGGATCGTACGATTCATTCTAATTCATTCGTACGATTCATTCTAATGCATTCGTACGATCCATTCTAATTCATTCGTACGATCCATTCTAATTCATTCGTACGATCCATTCTTATTCATTCATACGATCCATTCTAATTCATTCGCACAATCCATTCTAATTCATTCATACGATCCATTCTAATTCATTCGTACGATCAATTCTAATTCATTCTCACAAATGTAACCATTCTAATTCATTCGTACGATCCATTCTAATTTATTCCTATGATCCATTCTAATTCATTCGGACGAATGTATCCATTCTAATTCATTTGCACGATCCATTCTAATTCATTCCTATGATCCATTCTAATTCATTTGTACGATCCATTCTAATTCATTCGCTCGAATGTATCCATTCTAATTCATTCGTACGATCCATTCTAATTCGTTCGTACGATCCATTCTTATTCGTTCGTACGATCTATTCTAATCCATTCGTACGATCCATTCTAATCCATTCATACGATCCATTCTAATCCATTCGTACGATCCATTCTAATCCATTAGTATGATCTATTCTAATTCATTCTCACAAATGTAACCTTTCTAATTCATTTGTACGATCCATTCTAATTCATTCGTACGATCCATTCTAATCCATTCGTACGATCCATTCTAATCCATTCGTACGATCCATTCTAATGCATTCCTACGATCCATTCTAATTCATTCGCACAAATGTATCCATTCTAATTCATTTGCACGATCCATTCTAATTCATTTCTTTGATCCATTCTAATTCATTCGTACGATCCATTCTAATTCATTCGCTCGAATGTATCCATTCTAATTCATTCGTACGATCCATTCTAATTCGTTAATACGATCCATTCTAATTCGTTCGCACGATCCATTCTAATTCATTCGTACGATCTATTGTAATTCATTCGCATGATCCATTCTAATTCATTCATATGATCCATTCTAATTCATTCGTACAATCCATTAAAATTCATTCATACGATGCAATCTAATTCAATCGCACAAATGTATCTATTCTAATTCGTTCATACAATGCGTTCTAATCAATTCGTACGATCCATTCTAATCCATTCGTACGATTCATTCTAATTCATTCCCATGATCCATTCTAATTTATTCATACGATCCATTCTAATTCATTCGTACGATCCATTTTAATCCATTCGTATGATCAATTCTAATTCATTCGCACGATCCATTCTAATTCATTCTCATGAATGTAACCTTTCTAATTCATTTGTATGATCCATTCTAATCCATTCGTACGATCCATTCTAATCCATTCGTACGATCCATTCTAATCCATCCGTACGATCCATTCTATTTCATTCGCTCGAATGTATCCATTCTAATTCATTCGTACGATCCATTCTAATCCATTCGTACGATCCATTCTAAACCATTCGTACGATCGATTCTAATTCGTTCGCACGAATGTAACTATTCTAATTCATTCATACGATCCATTCTAATTCATTCGCACAATCCATTCTAATTCATTCATACGATCCATTCTAATCCATTCGTACGATCCATTCTAATTCATTCTCACAAATATAACCTTTCTAATTCATTTGTACGATCCATTCTAATTCATTCGTACGATCCATTCTCATCCATTCGTACGATCCATTCTAATTCATTCGCACGAATATAACCATTCTAATTCATTCGTACGATCCATTCTAATTCATTCCTACGATCCATTCTAATTCATTCGCACAAATGTATCCATTCTAATTCATTTGCACGATCCATTCTAATTCATTTCTATGATCCATTCTAATTCATTCGTACGATCCATTCTAATTCATTCGCTCGAATGTATCCATTCTAATTCATTCGTACGATCCATTCTAATTCATTCGTATGATCCATTCTAATTCATTCGCACGATCCATTCTAATTCATTCGCACAAATGTATCCATTCTAATTCATTCGTACGATCTATTCTAATTCATTCGTACGATCCATTCTAATTCATTCGCACAAATGTAACCTTTCTAATTCATTTGTATGATCCATTCTAATTCATTCGTACGATCCATTCTAATCCATTCGTACGACCCATTCTAATCCATTCGTACGATCCATTCTAATTCATTCATACGATTCATTCTAATTCATTCACACGATCCGTTCTAATTCATTCGTACGATCCATTCTAATTCATTCGTATGATCCATTCTAATTCATTCGGATGATTCATTCTAATTCCTTCGTACGATCCATTCTAATTCATTCGGTGGATCCATTCTAATTCACTCGTACAATCCATTCTAATTCATTCGCACGATCCATTCTAATTTATTCGTACTATCCATTCTAATTTATTCGTACGATCTATTCTAATTCATTCGCATGATCCATTCTAATTAATTCGTACGATCCATTCTTATTCATTCATACGATCCATTATAATTCATTCGCACGATCCATTCTAATTCATTCGCACAATCCATTCTAATTCATTCGTACGATCCATTCTAATTCATTTGTACGAATGAATTAGAATGGATCGTACGAATGGATTAGAATGGATCGTACGAATGAATTAGAATGGATCATACGAACGAATTAGAATGGATCGTACGAACGAATTAGAATGGATCATATGAATGAATTAGAATAGATCGTACGAATGAATTAGAATGGATATATTCGTGCGAATGAATTAGAATGGATCGTATGAATGAATTAGACTGGATCGTACGAATAAATTAGAATGGATACATTCGTGCGAATGAATTAGAATGGATTGTGCGAATGAATTAGAACGGATTGTGCGAATGAATTAGAATGGATCGTGCGAATGAATTAGAATGGATCATAAGAATGAATTAGAATGGATCGTACGAATGAATTAGAATGGATCATAGGAATGAATTAGAATGGATTGTGCAAATGAATTAGAATGGATCGTACGATCCATTCTAATTCATTCTCACAAATGTATCCATTCTAATTCATTCGTATGATCCATTCTAATTCATTCGCACGATCCATTCTAATTTATTCGCACGAATATATCGATTCTAATTCATTCGTACGATCCATTCTCATTCATTCGTACGATCCATTCTAATTCGTTCTTACGATCCATTCTAATTCGTTCGTACGATCCATTCTAATTCATTCGCACGATCCATTCTAATTCATTTGTACGATCCATTTTAATTCATTCACATGATACATTCTAATTCATTCGTATGATCCATTCTAATTCATTCGTACGATCCATTCTAATTCATTCTCACGAATCTAACCTTTCTAATTCATTTGTATGATTGAATTAGAATGGATATATTTGTGCGAATGAATTAGAATGGATCGTGCGAATGAATTAGAATGGATCGTACGAATGAATTAGAATGGATAGTGCGAATGAATTAGAATGGATCCACCGAATAAGTTAGAATGGATCATACGAATGAATTAGAATGGATCGTACGAATGAATTAGAATGGATCGTACGAGTGAATTAGAATGGATCGTATGAATGAATCAGAATGGATCGTATGAATGAATTAGAATGGATCGTACGAATGGATTAGAATGGATCGTACGAATGGATTAGAACGCATTGTACGAATGAATTAGAATAGATACATTTGTGCGAATGAATTAGATTGCATCGTACGAATGAATTTGAATGGATCGGACAAATGAATTAGAATGGATCGTATGAATGAATAAGAATGGATCGTACGAATGAATTAGAATGGATACATTTGTGCGAATTAATTAGAATGGATCGTACAAATGAATTTGAATGGATCGTACGAATGAATTAGAATGGTTACATTCGTGCGAATGAATTAGAATGGATCGTACGAATGGATTAGAATGGATCGTACGAATGGATTAGAATGGATCGTACGAATGAATTTCTAATTCGTTCGCACGATCTATTCTAATTCTTTCAATGGATCCATTCTAATTCATTCGTACGATCCATTCTAATTCATTTGTACGAATGTATCCATTCTAATTCATTCGCACGATCTATTCTAATTCATTCCCACGATCCATTCTAATTCAGTCGTATGAATGTATCCATTTTAATTCATTCCTATGATCCATTCTAATTCATTTGTACGATCCATTCTAATTCATTCGTACAATCCATTCTAATTCATTCACATGATCCATTCTAATCCATTCGTACGATCCATTCTAATTCATTTGTACGATCTATTCTAATTCATTCGCATGATCCATTCTAATTCATTCATACGATCCATTCTAATTCATTCGTACAATCCATTCTAATTCATTCGTACGATCCATTCTAATTCATTCGCACAATCCAATCTAATTCATTCCTTTGATCCATTCTAATTCATTCGTATGATCCATTCTAATTCATTCGCTCGAATGTATCCATTCTAATTCATTTGTACGATCCATTCTAATTCGTTCATACGATCCATTCTAATTCGTTCGTACGATGCATTCTAATTCGTTCGTACGATCCATTAGAATTCATTCGTACAATCCATTCTAATTCATTCGCACGATCCATTCTAGTTCATTCGTATGATCCATTCTAATTCATTCCTACGATCTATTCTAATTCATTCGCTCGAATGTATCCATTCTAATTCATTCGTTCGATCCATTCTAATTCATTCGTACGATCCATTCAAATTCATTTGCTCGAATGTATCCATTCTAATTCATTCGTACGATCCATTCTAATTCGTTCGTACGATTCATTCTAATTCATTCATATGATCCATTCTAATGCATTCATACGATTCATTCTAATTCATTCGCACGGTCCATTCTAATTCATTCGTATGATCCATTCTAATTCATTCCTACGATCTATTCTAATTCATTCGCTCGAATATAACCTTTCTAATTAGAATGGATCGTATAAATAAATTAGAAAGGTTACATTCGTGAGAATGAATTAGAATGGATCGTACGAACGAATTAGAATGGATCGTACGAATGAATTAGAATCGATACATTCGAGCGAATGAATTTGAATGGATCGTACGAATGAATTAGAATGGATCGAACGAATGAATTAGAATGGATACATTCGAGCGAATGAATTAGAATAGATCGTAGGAATGAATTAGAATGGATCATACGAATGAATTAGAATAGATCGTGCGAATGAATTAGAATGGATTGTAAGAATGAATTAGAATGGATACATTCGTGCGAATGAATTAGAATGGATCGTACGAATGAATTAGAATGGATCGTACTAATGAATTAGAATGGATCATACGAATGAATTAGACTGGATTGTACGAATGAATTAGAATTGATCGTGCGAATGAATTAGAATGGATCGTACGAAAGAATTAGAATGGATCGTATGAATGAATTAGAATGGATCATACGAATGAATTAGAATTGATTGTGCGAATGAATTAGAATGGATCGTACGAATGAATTAGAATGGATACATTTGTGCGATGAATAAGAATGGAGCGTACGAATGAATTAGAATGGAGCGTACGAATGAACTAGAATGGATATATTCGTGCGAATGAATTAGAATGGATCATATGAAAGAATTACAATGGATCGTGCGACTGTATTTGAATGGATCGTGCGAATGAATTAGAATGGATCATACGAATGAATTAGAATGGATCATACGAACGAATTAGAATGGATCATATGAATGAATTAGAATGGATCGTATGAATGAATACGAATGGATACATTTGTGCGAATTAATAAGAATGGATCGTACAAATGAATTAGATTGGATCGTACGAATGAATTAGAATGGATCGTACGATCCTTTCTAATTCATTCTAATTCATTCGTACGATCCTTTCTAATTCATTCCTACGATCTATTCTAATTCATTCTCTCGAATGTATCCTTTCTAATTCATTCGTACAATCCATTCTAATTCATTCGTTCGATCCATTCTAATTCATTCGTTCGATCCATTCTAATTCATTAGTACGATCCATTCTAATTCATTCGTACGATCCATTATAATTCATTCGTACAAATGTATCCATTCTAATTCATTCATACGATCCATTCTAATTCATTCATACGATCTATTCTAACTCATTCGCACGAATGTATCCATTCTAATTCATTCGCACAATCCAATCTAATTCAAACATATGATCCATTCTAATTCATTCACATGATGTATTCTAATTCATTCGTACGATCCATTCCAATTCATTTCTAATTTATTCATACAAATGTATCCATTCTAATTCATTTGTACAATCCATTCTAATTAATTCATACGATTCATTTTAATTCATTCGCACGATCCATTCTATTTCATTCATACGATCCATTCTAATTCATTCGTATGATCTATTCTAATTTATTCGCACGATCCATTCTAATTCATTCGCACGAATATATTCATTCTAATTCATTCGTACGATCCATTCTAATTCATTCGTACGATCCATTCTAATTCATTCGCACGATCCATTCTAATTCATTCGTACGATCCTTCTAATTCATTCATACGATCCATTCTAATACATTCGTACGATCCATTCTAATCCATTCGTACGATCCATTCTAATCCATTCGTACGATCCATTCTAATTCATTTGTACGATCCATTCAAGTTCATTCGCATGATCCATTCTAATTCATTCGTACGATCCATTCTAATTCATTCGTCCGATCCATTCAAATTCATTCGTACGATGCATTCTAATTCATTCGCACGAATGTATCCATTCTAATTCATTCGTACGATCCATTCTAATCCATTCGTACAAATGAATTAAAATGGATCGTACGAATGAATTAGAATGGATCGTACAAATGAATTAGAAAGGTTACATTTGTGAGAATGAATTAGAATGGATCGTACGAATAAATTAGAATGGATCGTATGAATTTTTGAATGGATCGTGCGATGAATTAGAATGGATCATACAAATGAATTAGAATGGATTCTAATTCATTCGTACGATCCATTCTAATTCATTCGCACGATCCATTCTAATTCATTCGTACGATCAATTCTTATTCATTCGCACTATCCATTCTAATTCATTCGTACGATCCATTCTAATTCATTCGTACGATCCATTCTAATTAATTCGCACAAATGTATCTATTCTAATTTATTCGTACGATCCATTCAAATTCAATCGTATGATCTATTCTAATTCATTCGTACGATCTAATTCATTCGTACGATCCATTCTAATTCATTCGTACGGTAGATTCTAATTCATTCGCACGATCCATTCTAATTCATTCGTATGATCCATTCTAATTCATTCGCACAATCCATTCTAATTCATTCGTACGATCCATTCTAATTCATTCGTATGATCCATTCTAACTCATTCGTACGATCCATTCTAATTCATTCTCACGAATGTAACCTTTCTAGTTCATTTGTATGATCCATTCTAATTCATTCGTACGATCCATTCTAATCCATTCGTACGATCCATTCTAATCCATTCGTACGATCCATTCTAATTCATTCGCTCGAATGTATCCATTCTAATTCATTCGTACGATCCATTCAAATTCAATCGTATGATCCATTCTAATTCATTCGTACGATCTAATTCATTCGTACGATCCATTCTAATTCATTCGTACGGTAGATTCTAATTCATTCGCACGATCCATTCTAATTCAGTCGTATGATCCATTCTAATTCATTCGCACAATCCATTCTAATTCATTCGTACGATCCATTCTAATTCATTCGTATGATCCATTCTAACTCATTCGTACGATCCATTCTAATTCATTCTCACGAATGTAACCTTTCTAATTCATTTGTATGATCCATTCTAATTCATTTGTCCGATCCATTCTAATCCATTCGTACGATCCATTCTAATTCACTCGTACGATCCATTCTAATTCATTCTCACAAATGTAACCTTTCTAATTCATTTGTACGATCCATTCTAATTCATTCGGATGATCCATTCTAATCCATTCGTACGATCCATTCTAATTCATTCGCACGAATGTAACCATTCTAATTCATTCGTATGATTCATTCTAATTCATTCCTACGATCTATTCTAATTCATTCGCTCGAATGTATCCATTCTATTTCATTCGTTCGATCCATTCTAATTCATTCGTACGATCCATTCAAATTCATTCGCATGATCCATTCTAATTCATTCGTACGATCAATTCTAATTCATTCTCACGAATGTAACCTTTCTAATTCATTTGTATAATCCATTCCAATTTATTCGCTCGAATGTATCCATTCTAATTCATTCGTATGATCCATTCTAATTCATTCGCACAATCCATTCTAATTCAGTCGTATGAATGTATCATACGAATGAATTAGAATGGATCATGCGAATGAATTAAAATGGATCGTACAAATGAATTGGAATGGATCGTACGAATGAATTAGAATGGATCATACGAATGAATTAGAATGGATACATTCGAGCGAATGAATTAGAATGGATCGTACAAATGAATTATAAAGATTACATTGGATCGGACAATTGAATTAGAATGGATCATACGAATGAATTAGAATGGATTGTTCGAATGAATTAGAATGGATCATATGAATGAATAAGAATGGATCGTACGAATGAATTAGAATTGTTACATTCGTGCGAATGAATTAGAATGGATCATACAAATGAATTAGAAAGGATACATTCGTGCGAATGAATTAGAGTAGATCGTATGAATGAATTAGAATGGATCGTACGAATTAATTAGAATGGATCGTGCGAATGAATTTGAATGGATCGTGCAAATGAATTAGAATGGATCATACGAATGAATTAGAATGGATCGTACGAATGAATTAGTTTGGATCGTACGAATGAATTAGAATGGATCGTGTGAATGAATAAGAATGAATCGTACGAATGCATTAGAATGGATCGTGCGAATGAATTAGAATGGATACATTCGTACAAATGAATTAGAATAGATCGTGCGATTGAATTAGAATGGATCGTACGAATGAATTAGAATGGATCATAGGAATGAATTAGAATGGATCAAACGAATGAATTAGAATGGATCGTATGAATGAATTAGAATGAATCGTACGAATGAATTAGAATGGATCATACGAATGAATTAGAATGAATCGTACGAATGAATTAGAATGGATCGTACGAATGAATTAGAATGGATCGTGCGAATGAATTAGAATGGATCATACGATTGAATTTGAATGGATCGTACGAATAAATTTCTAATTCAGTCGTATGAATGTATCCATTTTAATTCATTCGTACGATCCATTCTAATTCGTATAATCCATTCTAATCCATTCGTACGATCCATTCTAATTCATTCGCACGATCCATTCTAATTCATTCGTACGATCCATTTTAATTCATTCGTACAATTCATTCTAATTCATTCGTACGATCCATTCTAATGCATTCGTATGATCCATTCTAATTCATTCCTACGATCTATTCTAATTCATTCATACGATCCATTCTAATTCATTCGCACGATCTATTCTAATTCATTCGTACGAATGAATTAGAATGGATCGTACGAATGAATTAGAATTGTTACATTCGTGCGAATGAATTAGAATGGATCATACGAATGGATTAGAATGGATCGTACGAATGAATTAGAATGGATCGTACGAATGGATTAGAATGGATCGTACGAATGAATTAGAATGGATCATATGAAAGAATTAGAATGGATCGTGCGAATGAATCAGAATGGATCGTGCGAATGAATTAGAATGGATCGTACGAACGAATTAGAATGGATCATATGAACGAATTAGAATGGATCATATGAACGAATTAGAATGGATCGTACGAATGAATTAGAATGGATACATTCGCACGATCCATTCTAATTCATTCGTACGATCCATTCTTATTCATTCGTACGATCCATTCAAATTCATTCGCATAATCCATTCTAATTCATTCGTACGATCCATTCTAATCCTTTCATATGATCCATTCTAATTCATTCGTACGATCCATTCTAATCCATTCGTACGATCCATTCTAATTCATTCGTACGATCCATTCTAATTCATTCGTACGATCCATTCTAATCCATTCGTACGATCCATTCTAATTCATTCGCACGATCCATTCTAATTCTTTTATATGATCCATTCTAATTCGTTCGTACGATCCATTCTAATTCGTTCGTACGATCCATTCTAATTCATTCGCACGATCCATTCTAATTCATTCGCACGATCCATTCTAATTCTTTCTTTGATCCATTCTAATTCATTCCTACGATCCATTCTAATCCATTCGTGCGATCCATTCTAATTCATTCCTATGATCCATTCTAATTCATTCGTACGATCCATTCTAATTTATTCGTACTATCCATTCTAATTCATTCGTACGATTGAATTAGAATAGCTCGTGCGAATGAATTAGAATGGATCGTACAAATGAATTAGAATAGATAGTAGGAATGAATTAGAATGGATCATACGAATGAATTAGAATGGATCGTACGAATGCATTAGAATGAATCGTACGAATGAATTAGAATGGATCGTACGAATGAATTAGAATGGATCGTGCGAATGGATTAGAATGGATCGTATGAATGGATTAGACTGGATCGTACGAATGGATTAGAATGGATCGTACAAATGGATTAGAATGGATCGTACGAATGGATTAGAATGGATCGTACGAATTAGAATGGATCGTACGAATGAATTAAAATGGATACATTCATACGACAAAATTAGAAATTTATTCGTACGATCCATTCAAATTCAATCGTATGATCCATTCTAATTCATTCGTACGATCCATTCTAATTCATTCGTACGATCCATTCTAATTCATTCGTACGATTCATTCTAATTCATTCGTAAGATCCATTCTAATTCATTCGTACGATCCATTCTAATTCATTCGTATGATCCATTCTAATTCATTCATATGATCCATTCTATTTCATTCGTACAATCCATTCTAATTCATTCGCACGATCTATTCTAATTCATTTGTACGAATGCATCCATTCTAATTCATTCGCACGATCCATTCTAATGCATTCATACGATTCATTCTAATTGATTCGCACGATCCATTCTAATTCATTCATACGATCCATTCTAATTCATTCATACGATATATTCTAATTCATTCGCACAAATGTATCCATTCTAATTCATTTGTATGATCCATTCTAATTCATTCGCACGAATGTAACCATTCTAATTCATTCGTACGATCCATTCTTATTCATTCATACGATCCATTCTAATTCATTCGCACAATCCATTCTAATTCATTCGTACGATCCTTTCTAATACATTCGTCCGATCCAATGTAACCTTTCTAATTCATTTGTACGATCCATTCAAATTCATTCGTAAATTAGTACGATCCATTCTAATTCATTCGCACGATCCATTCTAATTCATTCGTACGATCCATTCTAATCCATTCGTACGATCCATTCTAATCCATTCGTACGATCCATTCTAATTCATTCGTACTATCCATTCTAATTCATTCGTACGATCCATTCTAATTCATTCATACGATCCATTCTAATTCATTCACACGATCCATTCTAATTCATTCGCACGATCTATTCTAATTCATTCGCACGATCCATTCTAATTCATTCGCATGATCCATTCTAATTCATTCGTACGATCCATTCTAATTCATTCGTACGATCTAATTCATTCGTACGATCCATTCTAATTCATTCGTACGATCTAATTCATTCGTACGATCCATTCTAATTCATTCGTACGATCGATTCTAATTCATTCGCACGATCCATTCTAATTCATTCGTATGATCCATTCTAATTTATTCGTATGATCCATTCTAATTTATTCGTTCAAATGTATCCATTCTAATTCATTCGTACATTCGTACGATCCATTCTAATTCATTCGTTCGATCCATTCTAATTCATTCGTTCGATCCATTCTAATTCATTTGTACAATCCATTCTAATTCATTTGCACAAATGTATCCATTTTAATTCATTCGTACGATCCATCGTAATTTATTCATACGATCCATTCTAATTCATTCACACGATCCATTCTAATTCATTCGTACGATCCATTCTAATTCATTCGCATGAATTAGAATGGATACATTTGTGCGAATGAATTAGAATGGATCGTACGAATGAATTAGAATGGATCGTGCGAATAAATTAGAATGGATCATAGGAATGAATTAGAATGTATCGTACGAATGAATTAGAATGGTTACATTCGTGCGAATGAATTAGAATGGATCGTACGAATGGATTAGAATGGATCGTACGAATGAATTAGAATGGATACATTCGAGCGAATGAATTAGATTGGATCGTACGAATGGATTAGAATGGATCGTACGAATGAATTAGAATGGTTACATTCGTGCGAATGAATTAGAATGGATCGTACGAATGGATTAGAATGGATCATACGAATGAATTAGAATGGATCATACAAATGAATTAGAAAGGTTACATTCATGAGAATGAATTAGAATGGATCGTACGAACGAATTAGAATGGATCGTACGAACGAATTAGAATGGATCGTATGAACGAATTACAATGGATCGTGTAAATAAATTAGAATGGATACATTCGTGCGAATGAATTAGAATGGATCGTAGGAATGAATTATAATGGATCGTACGAATGAATTAGAATGGTTACATTCTTGCGAATGAATTAGAATGGATCGTACAAATGAATTAGAATGGATCGTACGAATGAATTAGAATGGTTATATTCGTGCGAATGAATTAGAATGGATCGTACCAATGGATTAGAATGGATCGTACGAATGATTAGAATGGATCGTACGAATGAATTTGAATGGATCGTACAAATGAATTAGAAAGGTTACATTAGTGAGAATGAATTAGAATGGATCGTACGAATGAATTAGAATGGATCATAGGAATGAATTAGAATAGATCGTGCAAATGAATTAGAATGGATACATTCGTGTGAATGAATTAGAATGGATCATAGGAATGAATTAGAATGGATCGTACGTATGAATTAGAATGGTTACATTCGTTCGAATGAATTAGAATGGATCGTACGAATAAATTAGAATGGATCGTGCGAATGAGTTAGAATTGATCATACGAATGAATTAGAATGGATCGTAGGAATGAATTAGAATGGATCGTATGAATGAATTAGAATGGTTACATTCGTGCGAATGAATTAGAATGGATCGTACGAATGGTTTAGAATGGATCGTACAAATAGATTAGAATGGATCATACGAATGAATTAGAATGGATACATTCGAGCGAATAAATTAGAATGGATCGTACGAATGAATTAGAATGGATCGTACGAATGGATTATAATGGATCGTACGAATAAATTAGAATGGATCGTACGATTCATTCTAATTCATTCGTACGATCCATTCTAATGCATTCGTACGATTCATTCTAATTCATTCGCACGATCCATTCTAATTCATTCGTACGATCCATTCTTATTCATTCATACGATCCATTCTAATTCATTCGCACAATTCATTCTAATTCATTTGTACGATCCATTCTAATTCATTCGTATGATCCATTCTAACTCATTCGGTGGATCGATTCTAATTCATTCGTACGATCCATTCTAATTCATTCGCACGATCCATTCTAATTTATTCGTACGATCTATTCTAATTCATTCGTACGATCTATTCTAATTAATTCGCACGAATGTAACAATTCTAATTCATTCGTACGATACATTCTAATTCATTCGTATGAGCTATTCTAATTCATTCGTACGATCCATTCTAATGCATTCGTACGATTCATTCTAATTCATTCGCATAAATATATCCATTCTAATTCATTCGTACGATCCATTCTAATTCATTCGCACGATCCATTCTAATGCATTCGCACAAATGTATCAATTCTAATTCATTCGTACGATCCATTCTTATTCATTCATACGATCCATTCTAATTCATTTGCACGATCCATTCTAATTCATCCCTATGATCCATTCTAATTCATTCGTACGATCCATTCTAATTCATTCACTCGAATGTATCCATTCTAATTCATTCGTACGATCCATTCTAATTCATTCGTACGATCCATTCTAATTCATTCTCACAAATATAACCTTTCTAATTAATTTGTAGGATCCATTCTAATTCATTCGTACGATCCATTCTAATCCATTCGTACGATCCATTCTAATCCATTCGTACGATCCATTCTAATTTATTCGTACGATCCATTCTAATTCATTCGCTCAAATGTATCCATTAGTAATTCATTCGTTCGATCCATTCTAATCCATTCGTACGATCCATTCTAATCCATTCGTACGATCCATTCTAATCCATTTGTACGATCCATTCTATTTCATTCGTCCGATCCATTCTAATTCATTCGCACGAATGTATCCATTCTAATTCATTCGTACAATCCATTCTAATTCATTCGCATGATCCATTCTAATTCATTCGTATGATCCATTCTAATTCATTCATATGATATATTCTAATTCATTCGCTCGAATGTATCCATTCTAATTCATTCGTACAATCCATTCTAATTCATTCGCACGATCCATTCTAATTCATTCGTATGATCCATTCTAATTCATTCCTACGATCTATTCTAATTCATTCGCTCAAATGTATCCATTCTAATTCATTCGTACGATCCATTCTAATTCATTCGTATGATCCATTCTAACTCATTTGGTGGATCCATTCTAATTCATTCGTACGATCCATTCTAATTCATTCGCACGATCCATTCTAAGTTATTCGTACGATCCATTCTAATTCATTCGCACGATCCATTCTAATTCATTCGCACGAATGTATCCATTCTAATTCATTTGCACGATCCATTCTAATTCATTCCTATAATCCATTCTAATTCGTTCATACGGTTCATTCAAATTCATTCGCAATGGATCGTACGAATTAATTAGAATGGATCGTACGAATGCATTAGAATGGATACATTCGTGCGAATGAATTAGAATGGATCGTATGAATGAATTAGAATGGATCGTGCGAATGAATTAGAATGGTCGTACGAATGAATTAGAATGGATCGTGCGAATGAATTAGAATGGATCGTACGAATGAATTAGAATGGATCGTACGAATTAATTAGAATGGATCGTACGAATGAATTAGAATGGATCGTGCGAATGAATTAGAATGGATCGTACGAATGAATTAGAATGGATCGTGCGAATGAATTAGAATTGATCGTACGAATGAATTAGAATGCATACATTTGTGCGAATGAATTAGAATGGATCGTACGAATGAATTAGAATGGATCGTATGAATGAATTAGAGTAAATAGTACGAATGTATTAGAATGGATCATACAAATGAATTAGAATGGATACATTTGTGCGATGAATAAGAATGGAGCGTATGAATGAATTAGAATGGATCGGACGAATGAATTAGAATGGATCGTACGAATGAATTAGAATGGTTACATTCGTGCGAATGAATTAGAATGGATCGTACGAATGAATTAGAATGGATCGTGCGAATGAATTAGAATGGATTGTACGAATGAATTAGAATGGATCGTACGAATGAATTAGAATGGATACCTTTGTGCATATGAATTAGAATGGATCGTACGAATGAATTAGAATGGATCATATTAATGAATTAGAATGGATCGTACGAATAATTTAGAATGGATACATTCGTGCGAATGAATTAGAATAGATCGTGCGAATCAATTAGACTAGATCGTGCGAATGAATAAGAATGGATCATATGAATGAATTAGAATGGATCGTACGAATTAGAATGGATCGTACAAATGGATTAGAATGGTTCGTACGAATGGATTAGAATGGATCGTACGAATGAATTAGAATGGATCATACAAATGAATTAGAATTACATTCGTGAGAATGAATTAGAATGGATCGTACGAATGAATTAGAATGGATACATTCGAGCGAATGAATTAGAATGGATCGTACGAATGAATTAGAATGGATTGTATGAAAGAATTAGAATGGATCATACGAATGAATTAGAATGGATACATAGGAATGAATTAGAATAGATCGTACGAATGATTCGAGCGAATGAATTAGAATAGATCGTAGGAATGAATTAGAATGGATCGTACAAATGAATTAGAATGGATCATAGGAATGAATTAGAATGGATCGTGCAAATGAATTAGAATGGATACATTCGTGCGAATGAATTAGAATGGATCGTAGGAATGAATTAGAATGGATCGTACGAATGAATTAGAATGGTTACATTCGTGCGAATGAATTAGAATGGATCTGACGAATGGATTAAAATGGATCGTACGAATGGATTAGAATGGATCGTACTTCTTATTCATTCGTACGATCCATTCTAATTCATTCGTACGATCCATTCTAATTCATTCATACGATCCATTCTAATTCATTCGCACGATCCATTCTAATTCATTCGTATGATCAATTCTAATTCATTCGTACGATCCATTCTAGTTCATTCGTACGATCCATTCTAATTCATTCGCACAAATTTATCCATTCTAATTCATTCATACGATCAATTCTAATGCATTCGTACGATTCATTCTAATTCATTCGCACGATCTATTCTAATTCATTCGTATGATCCATTCTAATTCATTCATATGATCAATTCTATTTCATTCGTACGATCCATTCTAATCCATTCGAACAAATGTATCCATTGTAATTCATTCTTTACGATCCATTCTAATGCATTCGTACGATTCATTCTAATTCATTCGCACGAATGTATCTATTCTAATTCATTCGCACAATCCATTCTAATCCATTCGTACGATCCATTCTAATTCATTCGCACAAATGAATTAGAATGGATCGTACAAATGAATTAGAATGGATACATTCGTACGAATGGATTAGAATGGATCGTACGAATGGATTAGAATGGATCCTGTGAATGGATTAGAATGGATCGTACGAATAAATTAGAATGGATCGTATCATTCGTACGATCCATTCTAATCCATTCGTACGATCCATTCTAATCCATTCGTACGATCCATTCTAATTCATTCTCACAAATGTAACCTTTCTAATTCATTTGTACGATCCATTCTAATTCATTCGTACGATCCATTCTAATTCATTCGTATGATCCATTCTAATTAATTCGTACGATCCGTTCTAATTCATTTGCATGAATGTATCTATTCTAATTCATTCGTACAATCCATTCTAATACATTCGCACGATCCATTTTAATTCATTCGTATGATCCATTCTAATTCATTCCTACAATCCATTCTAATTCATTCGCACAAAACATTCTTATTCATTCGTACGATCCATTCAAATTCATTCACATGATCCATTCTAATTCATTCGTACGATCCATTATAATTCATTCTCACGAATGTAACCTTTCTAATTCATTTGTATGATCCATTCTAATTCATTTGCACGATCTATTCTAATTCATTCGCACGATCCATTCTAATTCATTCGTCCGATCTACAATGGATCGTGCGAATGAATTAGAATGGATCGTACGAATGCATTAGAATGGATACATTCGTGCGAATAAATTAGAATGGATCATACGAATGAATTAGAATGGATACATTTGTGCGAATGAATTTGAATGGATATCATGAGTTGAATTAGAATGGATCGTACGAATGGATTAGAATGGATCGTACGAATGAATTAGAATGGATCATACAAATGAATTAGAAAGGTTACATTCGTGAGAATGAATTAGAATGGATCGTGCGAATGAATTAGAATGGATCGTACGAATGAATTAGAATGGATCGTACGAATGGATTAGAATGGATCGTACGAATGGATTAGAATGGATACATTCGTGCAAATGAATTAGAATGGATAGTAGGAATGAATTAGAATGGATCGTACGAATGAATTAGAAAGGTTACATTCGTGCGAATGAATTAGAATGAATCGTACGAATGGATTAGAATGGATCGTACGAATGAATTAGAATGGATACATTCGAGCTAATGAATTAGAATAGATCATAGGAATGAATTAGAATGGATCATACGAATGAATTAGAATGGATCGTGCGAATGAATTAGAATGGATTGTATGAAAGAATTAGAATGGATCGTACGAATGAATTAGAATGGATACAAAGGAATGAATTAGAATGGATCGTACGAATGATTCGAGCGAATGAATTAGAATAGATCGTAGGAATGAATTAGAATGGATCGTACAAATTAATTAGAATGGATCATAGGAATGAATTAGAATGGATCGTGCAAATGAATTAGAATGGATACATTCGTGCGAATAAATTAGAATGGATCGTAGGAATGAATTAGAATGGATCGTACGAATGAATTAGAATGGTTACATTCGTGCGAAAGAATTAGACTGGATCTTACGAATGGATTAAAATGGATCGTACGAATGGATTAGAATGGATCGTACTTCTTATTCATTCATACGATCCATTCTAATTCATTTGTATGATCCATTCTAATTCATTCGTATGATCCATTCTAATTCATTCGTACGATCCATTCTAATTCATTCACACGATCCATTCTAATTCATTCGCACAAATGTATCCATTCTAATTCATTCATACGATCCATTCTAATGCATTCGTACGATTCATTCTAATTCATTCGCACGATCCATTCTAATTCATACGTATGATCCATTTTAATTCATTCATATGATCAATTCTATTTCATTCGTACGATCCATTCTAATTCATTCGTGCGATCGATTCTAATTCATTCGCACAAATGTATCCATTGTAATTCATTCGTACGATCCATTCTAATGCATTCGTACGATTCATTCTAATTCATTCGCACGAATGTATCCATTCTAATTCATTCGCACAATCCATTCTAATCCATTCGTACGATCCATTCTAATCCATTCTAATTCATTCACACAAATGAATTAGAATGGATCATACAAATGAATTAGAATGGATACATTCGTACGAATGGATTAGAATGGATCATACGAATGGATTAGAATGGATCGTACGAATGGATTAGAATGGATCGTACGAATAAATTAGAATGGATCGTATTATTCGTACGATCCATTCTAATCCATTCGTACGATCCATTCTAATCCATTCGTACGATCCATTCTAATTCATTCTCACAAATATTACCTTTCTAATTCATTTGTATGATCTATTCTAATTCATTCGTACGATCCATTCTAATTCATTCGTATGATCCATTCTAATTAATTCGTACGATCCATTCTAATTCATTTGCATGAATGTATCCATTCTAATTCATTTGTACAATCCATTCTAATTCATTCGCACGATCCATTCTAATTCATTCGTATGATCCATTCTAATTCATTCCTACGATCCATTCTAATTCATTCGTACAAAACATTCTTATTCATTCGTACGATCCATTCAAATTCATTCGCATGATCCATTCTAATTCATTCGTACGATCCATTCTAATTCATTCTCACGAATGTAACCTTTCTAATTCATTTGTATGATCCATTCTAATTCATTCGCACGATCTATTCTAATTTATTCGCACGATCCATTCTAATTCATTCGTCCGATCTAGAATGGATCGTGCGAATGAATTAGAATGGATCGTACGAATGCATTAGAATAGATACATTCGTGCGAATGAATTAGAATGGATCATACGAATGAATTAGAATGGATACATTTGTGCGAATGAATTTGAATGGATTACACGAGTTGAATTAGAATGGATCGTACGAATGGATTAGAATGGATCGTACGAATGAATTAGAATGGATCATACAAATGAATTAGAAAGGTTACATTCATGAGAATGAATTAGAATAGATCATGCGAATGAATTAGAATTGATCATACGAATGGATTAGAATGGATCGTACGAATGAATTTGAATAGATCGTGTGAATGAATTAGAATGGATCATACAAATGAATTAGAAAGGTTACATTCGTGAGAATGAATTAGAATGGATCGTACGAATGAATTAGAATGGATCATGCAAATGAATTTGAATGGATCCATTCTAATTCATTTGCTCGAATGTATCCTTTGTAATTCATTTGTATGATCCATTCTAATTCATTCGTACGATCCATTCTAATCCATTCGTACGATCCATTCTAATTCATTCGTATGAATGTATCCATTCTAATTTATTCGTACGATCGAGTCTAATTCGTTCGTATGATCCATTCTAATTCTTTCGCACAAATGTATCCATTCAAATTCATTCGTACGAACCATTCTAATCGCACGATCCATTCTAATTCAGTCGTATGAATGTATCCATTTTAATTCATTCGCACGATCCATTCTAATTCATTCGTACGATCCATTCTAATTCATTCGCATGATCCATTCTAATTCGTTCGATCCACTCTAATCTATTCGCACGATCCATTCTAATTCTTTCATATGATCCATTCTAATTCATTCGCACGAATGTATCCATTCTAGTTCATTCGTACGCTCCATTCTAATTCATTCGCACGCTCCATTCTAATTCATTTGCACGATCCATTCTAATTCATTCATACGATCCATTCTAATTCATTCGTACGATCTATTCTAATTCATTCGCACGAATGTAACCATTCTAATTCATTCGTACGAATGAATGCATTAGAATGGATCGTACGAACGCATTGTACGAATCAATTAGAATGGATACATTTGTACGAATGAATTAGAATGGATAGTGCGAATGATTTAGAATGGATACATTCGTGCGAATAAATTAGAATGGATAGGACGAATGAATTAGAATGGATCGTGCGAATAAATTAGAATGGATCATGCGAATGAATTTGAATGGAGCGTACGAATGAATTAGAATGGAGCGTACGAATGAACTAGAATGGATACATTCGTGCGAATGAATTAGAATGGATCATATGAAAGAATTAGAATGGATCGTGCAAATGAATTAGAATGGATCGTGCGAATGAATTAGAATGGATCGTACGAATGAATTAGAATGGATCGTGCGAATAAATTAGAATGGATCGTATGAATAAATTAAAATGGATACATTTGTGAGAGTGAATTAGAATAGATTAGAATGGATCGTACGAATGGTTAGAATCCATTCTAATTCATTGGTATGATCTATTCTAATTCATCGCACGATCCATTCTAATTCATTCGCTCGAATGTTTCCATTCTAATTCATTCGTACGATCCATTCTAATGCATTCGTACGATCCATTCTAATTCATTCGTATGATCCATTCTAATTTATTCGTTCAAATATATCCATTCTAATTCATTCGTACGATCCATTCTAATTCATTCGCACGATCCATTCTAATTCATTCGCACGAATCATTCGCACGATCCATTCTAATTCATTCGTACGATCCATTCTAATTCATTCGGTGGATCCATTCTAATTCATTCGTACGATCAATTCCAATTCATTCGTACGCTCCATTCAAATTCATTCGTACGATCCATTCTAATTCATTCGCACGATCCATTCTAATTCATTCGTCCGATCCATTCTAATTCATTCGCACGAATGTATCCATTCTAATTCATTCGCACGATCCATTCTAATTCATTCATACAAATGTATCCATTCTAATTCATTCGTACAATGCGTTCGTACGATCCATTCTAATGCATTCATTCGTACGAATGAATTAGAATGGTTACATTCGTGTGAATGAATTAGAATAGATAGTATGAATGAATTATAATGGATCGTACGAATGAATTAGAATGGTTACATTCGTGCGAATGAATTAGAATAGATAGTACGCATGAATTATAATGGATCGTACGAATGAATTAGAATGGATCGTGCGAATGAATTTCAATGGAGCGTACGAATGAATTAGAATGGAGCGTAGAATGAACTAGAATGGATACATTCGTACGAATGAATTAGAATGGATCATATGAAAGAATTAGAGTGGATCGTGCGAATGGATTAGAATGGATCGTACGAATGAATTAGAATGGATCGGATGAATTAGAATGGATCATGCGAATGAATTAGAATGGATCGTACAAATGAATTAGAATGGATCATGCGAATGAATTAGAATGGATCGTACGAATGAATTAGAATGGATTCGTACGAATAAATTAGAATGGATCGTACGAATGGATTAGAATGGATCGTACGAATTAGAATGGATCGTGCGAATGGATTAGAATGGATCATATGAATAAATTAGAATGGATCATACGAATGAATTAGAATGGATCGTAGGAATGAATTAGAATGGATCGTACGAATGAATTATAATGAATCGTACGAATGAATTAGAATGGATCGTACGTTGTACGAATGGATCGTATGAATGAATTAGAATGGATCGTGCGAATGAATTAGAATGGATACATTCGTGCGAATGAATTAGAATGGATCGTACGAATGGATTAGAATGGATCGTACGAATGGATTAGAATGGATCGTACGAATGAATTAGAATGGATCGTACAAATGAATTAGAAAGGTTACATTTGTGAGAATGAATTAGAATGGATCGTACGAATGAATTAGAATGGATCGTACGAATAAATTAGAATGGATCGTGCGAATGAATTAGAATGGATACATTCATGCAAATGAATTAGAATGGATCATACGAATGAATTAGAAAGGATCATACGAATGAATTAGAATGGATATATTTGAACGAATAAATTAGAATGGATCATACGAATGAATTAGAATGGATCTTACGAATGAATTAGAATGGATCGTGCGAATGAATAAGAATCGATCGTACGAATGAATTAGAATGGATCGTACGAATGAATTAGATCGTACGAATGAATTAGAATGGATCGTACGAATGAATTAGAATGGATCGTACGATGCAATCTAATTCATTCGTACAATGCGTTCTAATCCATTCGTACGATCCATTATAATTCATTCGTACGATCTATTCTAATTCATTCACACGAATGTATCCATTCTAATTCATTCGTACGATCCATTCTAATTCGTTCGTACGATCCATTCTAATTCGTTCGTACGATCCATTCTAATTCATTCGTACGATCCATTCTAATTCATTCGCACGATCCATTCTAATTCATTCGTATGATCCATTCTAATTCATTCCTACGATCTATTCTAATTCATTCGTATGATCCATTCTAATTCATTCGTTCGATCCATTCTAATTCATTCGTACAATCCATCCAAATTCATTCGCATGATCCATTCTAATTCATTCGTACGATCCATTCTAATTCATTCTCACGAATGTAACCTTTCTAATTCATTTGTATGATCCATTCTAATTCATTCGTACGATCCATTCTAATCCATTCGTACGATCCATTCTAATCCATTCGTACGATCCATTCTAATTCATTCGTACGATCCATTCTAATTCATTCGTATGAATGTATCGATTCTAATTCATTCGTACGATCCATTTTAATTCATTCGTACGATCCATTCTAATTCATTCGTACGATCTAATTCATTCGTACGATCAATTCTAATTCATTCGTACGATCAATTCTAATTCATTCGCACGATCCATTCTAATTCATTCGTACGAATGGATTAGAACTCATTGTACGAATGAATTAGAATAGATACATTTGTGCGATGAATTAGAATGGATCTTACGTTTGAATTATATTGGATCGTACGAATTAATTAGAATAGATACATTCGTGCAAATGAATTAGAATGGATTGTATGAATGAATTAGAATGGATCGTACGAATGAATTAGAATGGTTACATTCGTGCGAATGAATTAGAATGGATCGTACAAATGGATTAAATGGATCGTACGAATGGATTAGAATGGATCGTATGAATGAATTAGAATGGATCGTACAAATGAATTAGAAAGGTTACATTTGTGAGAATGAATTAGAATGGATCGTACGAATGAATTAGAATGGATCGTACGAATGGATTAGAATGGATCGTACGAATGAATTAGAATGGATACATTCGTGCGAATGAATTAGAAAGGATTGTACGAATGAATTAGAATGGATCAAAGGAATGAATTAGGATGGATCGTGCAAATGAATTGGAATGGATACATTCGTGCGAATGAATTAGAATGGATCGTAGGAATGAATTAGAATGGATCGTACGAATGAATTAGAATGGTTACATTCGTGCGAATGAACTAGAATGGATCATACGAATGGATTAGAATGGATCGTACGAATGAATTAGAATGGATCGTACAAATGAATTAGAATGGTTACACTTGTGAGAATGAATTAGAATGGATCGTACAAATGAATTAGAATGGATCGTACGAATGGATTAGAATGGATCGTACAAATGAATTAGAATGGATCGTACGAATGAATTAGAATGGATCAGGCGAATGAATTAGAATGGATTGTACGAATGAATTAGAATGGATATATTTGTGCGAATGAATTAGAATGGATCATACGAATGAATTAGAATGGATCGTACGAATGAATTAGAATGGATATATTTATGCGAATGAATTAGAATGGATCGAACGAATGAATTAGAATGGATACATTTGAACGAATAAATTAGAATGGATATATTTGAACGAATGGATTAGAATGGATCGTACGAACGAATTAGAAAGGATCGTACGAACGAATTAGAATGGATCGTACGAATGAATTAGAATGGATACATTTGAGCGAATGAATTAGAATGGATCGTACGAATGAATTAGAATGGATACATTTGAGCGAATGAATTAGAATGGATCGTACGAATGAATTAGAATGGATCATAGGAATGAATTAGAATGGATCGTGCAAATGAATTAGAATTGATACATTCATGCGAATGAATTAGAATGGATCATAGGAATGAATTAGAATGGATCGTACGAATGAATTAGAATAGTTACATTCGTGCGAATGAATTAGAATGGATCCTACGAATGGATTAGAGCGGATCGTACGAATGGATTAGAATGGATCGTACGAATGAAATAGAATTGATCGTACAAATGAATTAGAAAGGTTACATTTGTGAGAATGAATTAGAATGGATCGTACGAATGGATTAGAATGGATCGTACAAATAGATGAGAATGGATCGTACGAATGGATTAGAATGGATCATACGAATGGATTAGAATAGATCGTACGAATGAATTAGAATGGATCGTACGAATGAATTAGAATGGATCGTACGAATGAATTAGAATGGATCATGTGAATGAATTAGAATGGATTGTACGAATGAATTAGAATGGATACATTTATGTGAATGAATTAGAATGGATCGTGCGAATGAATTAGAATGGATCGTACGAATGAATTAGAATGGATATATTTATGCGAATGAATTAGAATGGATCGAACGAATGAATTAGAATGGATACATTTGAACGAATGAATTAGAATGGATATATTTGAACGAATAAATTAGAATGGATCATACGAATGAATTAGAATGGATCGTACGAATGAATTAGAATGGATCGTGCGAATGAATTAGAATGGATCGTACGAATGAATTAGAATGGATCGTACGAATGAATTAGATCGTACGAACGAATTAGAATGGATCGTACGAATGAATTAGAATGGATACATTCGAGCGAATGAATTAGAAAGGATCGTACGAATGAATTAGAATGGATCATAGGAATGAATTAGAATGGATCGTGCAAATGAATTGGAATGGATACATTCGTGCGAATGAATTAGAATGGATCATAGGAATGAATTAGAATGGATCGTACAAATGAATTAGAATGGTTACATTCGTGCGAATGAATTAGAATGGATCGTACGAATGGTTTAGAATGGATTGTATGAATGGATTAGAATGGATCGTATGAATGAATTAGAATGGATCATACGAATGAATTAGAATGGATCGTACGAATGAATTAGAATGGATCGTACGAACGAATTAGAATGGATCATACGAATGAATTAGAATGGATACATTCGTACGATCCATTCTAATTCATTCATACGATCCATTCTTATTCATTCGTACGATCCATTCAAATTCATTCGCATGATCCATTCTAATTCATTCGTACGATCCATATGATCCATTCTAATTCATTCGTACGATCGATTCTAATTTATTCGCACGATCCATTCTAATTCATTCGTACGATCCATTCTAATTCATTCGTATGATCCATTCTAATTCATTCGTACGATCCATTCTAATTCATTCTCACAAATGTAACCTTTCAAATTCATTTGTACGATCCATTCTAATTCATTCGTACGATCCATTCTAATCCATTCGTATGATCCATTCTAAACCATTCGTACGATCCATTCTAATTCATTCGCACGAATGTAACCATTCTAATTCATTTGTACGATCCATTCTAATTCATTACTACGATCCATTCTAATTCATTCGCACGAATGTATCCATTCTAACTCATTTGCACGATCCATTCTAATTTATTCCTATGATCCATTCTAATTCATTCGTACGATCTATTCTAATTCATTCGCTCGAATGTATCCATTCTAATTCGTTCGTACGATCTAATTCATTCATACGATCCATTCTAATTCATTCGTACGATCCATTCTAATTCATTCGCACAAATGTATCCATTCTAATTCATTCGTTCGATCCATTCTAATTCATTCGCATAAATATATCCATTCTAATTCATTCGTACGATCCATTCTAATTCATTCGCACGATCCATTCTAATTCATTCACACAAATGTATCCATTCTAATTCATTCGTACAATCCATTCTAATTCATTCACATGATCCATTCTAATTCATTCGTACGATCCATTCTAATTCATTCGTACGATCCATTCTAATTCATTCGTACGATCTATTCTAATCCATTCGTATGATCCATTCTAATCCATTCGTACGATCCATTCTCATCTATTTGTACGATCCATTCTAATCCATTCGTACGATCCATTCTAATTCATTCTCACAAATGTAACCTTTCTAATTCATTTGTACGATCAATTCTATTTCATTCGTACGATCCATTCTAATCCATTCGTACGATCCGCTCTAATCCATTCGTAGGATCCATTCTAATTCATTCGCACGAATGTAACTATTCTAATTCATTCGTACGATCCATTCTAATTCATTCCTATGATCCATTCTAATTCATTCGCATGAATGTATCAATTCTAATTCATTTGCACGATCCATTCTAATTCATTCCTATGATCCATTCTAATTCATTCGTACGATCCATTCTAATTCATTCGCTCAAATGTATCCATTCTAATTCATTCGTACGATCTATTCTAATTCATTCGCTCAAATGTATCCATTCTAATTCATTCATACGATCCATTCTAATTCGTTCGTACGATCCATTCTAATTCGTTCGTACGATCCATTCTAATCCATTCGTACGATCCATTCTAATTCATTAGTACAAATGAATTAGAATGGATCGTATGAATGAATAAGAATGGATCGTACGAATGAATTAGAATGGATCGTGCGAATGAATTAGAATGAATCGTACGAATGAATAAGAATGGATACATTCGAGCAAATGAATTAGAATGGATCGTACGAATGAATTAGAATGGATCATAGGAATGAATTAGAATGGATCGTGCAAATGAATTAGAATGGATACATTCGTGCGAATGAATTAGAATGGATCGTAGGAATGAATTAGAATGGATCCTACGAATGAATTAGAATGGTTACATTCGTGCGAATGACTTAGAATGGATCGTACGAATGAATTAGAATTGATCGTGCGAATGAATTAGAATTGATCATACGAATGAATTAGAATGGATCGTACGAATGAATTAGAATGGATCGTGCAAATGAATTAGAATGAATCGTACGAATAAATTAGAATGGATCGTACGAACGAATTATAATGGATCGTATGAAAGAATTAGAATGGATCGTACGAATGAATTAGAATGGATACATTCGAGCGAATGAATTAGAATGGATCATACGAATGAATTAGAATGGATCATAGGAATGAATTAGAATAGATTGTGCAAATGAATTAGAATGGATACCTTTGTGCATATGAATTAGAATGGATCGTACGAAGGAATTAGAATGGATCATATTAATGAATTAGAATGGATCGTACGAATGAATAAGAATGGATCGTACGATTGAATTAGAATGGATCGTAGGAATGAATTAGAATGGATCGTGCGAATGACTTAGAATGGATCATGCGAATGAATTTGAATGGATCGTGCGAATGAATTTGAATGGATCGTGCGAATGACTTAGAATGGATCGTACGAATGAATTAGAATGGATCGTACGAATGAATTAGAATGGATCGTACGAATGAATTGGAATGGATCTTGCGAATGAATTAGAATGGATCATACGAATGAATTAGAATGGATACATTCGTGCAAATGAATTAGAATGGATCATACGAATGACTTTGAATGGATTGTATGAATGAATTAGAATAGATCGTACGAATCAATTAGAATAGATCGTGCAAATGAATTAGAATGGATCGTACGAATGAATTAGAATGGATCGTACGAATGAATTAGAATGGATCGTGCGAATGAATTAGAATGAATCGTACGAATGAATTAGAATGGATACATTCGAGCGAATGAATTAGAATGGATCGTGCGAATGAATTAGAATGGATCGTACGAATGGATTAGAATGGATCGTACGAATGAATTAGAATGGATCATACAAATGAATTAGAAAGGTTACATTCGTGAGAAAGAATTAGAATGGATCGTACGAATGAATTAGAATGGATCGTACGAATGGATTAGAATGGATCATATGAATGAATTAGAATGGATCGTACAAATGAATTAGAATGGATTGTACGAATGAATTAGATTGGATCGTACGAATGAATTAGAATGGATCGTGCTAATGAATTACAATCGATTGTACGAATGAATTAGAATGGATCATATGAATGAATTAGAATGGATCGAGCGAATGAATTAGAATGGATCAAATGAATGAATTAGAATGGATTATACAAATAAATTAGAATGGATCGTTCGAATGAATTAGAATGGATACATTCGTGCTAATGAATTAGAATGGATCGTACGAATGAATAAGAATGGTTCGTATGAATGAATTAAAAGGATCGTGCGAATGAATTAGAATGGATGCATTTGTGCGAATGAATGAGAATGGATCATACGAATGAATTAGAATGGATCGTATGAATGAATTAGAATGGATCGTGGAAATGAATTAGAATAGATCGTACGAATGAATTAGAATGGATACATTCGTGGAAATGAATTGGAATGGATCTTACGAATGAATTAGAATGGATCGTAGGAATGAATTAGAATGGATCATACGAATCAATTTGAATGGATCGTGTGAATGAATTAGAATGGATCGTACGAATGAATTAGAATAAATCGTTCAAATGAATTAGAATGGATCATATAATTGAATTAGAATAGATCGTGTGAATGAATTAGAATGGGTCGTATGAATGAATTATAATTGATACATTCGTATTTATGAAATAGAATAGATCGTACGAAAGAATTAGAATGGATCGTACGAATGAATTAGAATGGATCATGTGAATGAATTAGAATGGATCGTACGAATGAAATGAAATGGATACATTTATGCGAATGAATTTGAATGGATCGTACGAATGAATTAGAATAGATCGTATGAATGAATTAGAATGGATCGTGCGAATGAATTAGAATGGATCGTACTAATGAATTAGAATGGATACATTCGTATGAATGAATTAGAGTGGATCGTACGAACGAATTAGAATGGATCATACAAATGAATTAGAATAGATACGTTCGTGCGAATGTATTAGAATGGATCATCAGAATGAATTATAATGGATCGTACGACTGAATTAGATTGGATCGTACGAATGAATTAGAATGGATCGTGCGAAAGAATTAGAATGGTTCGTGCGAAAGAATTAGAATGGATCGTACGAATGAATTAGAATGGATCGGGCGAATGAATTAGAATAGATCGTACGAGTGAATTAGAATGGATACATTCGTGCGAATGAATTAGAATGGATCGTATGAATGAATCAGAATGGATCGTACGAATGAATTAGAATGGATCGTGTGAATGAATTAGAATGGATCGTACGAGTGAATTAGAAAGGATACATTCGTGCGAATGAATTAGAATGAATCATACAAATGAATTAGAATGGATAGTCTGATTAAATTAGAATGGATCGTGCGAATGAATTAGAATGGATCGTATGAATGAATTAGAATGGATATGTTCGTGCGAATGAATTAGAATGGATCGTACGAATGAAATAGAATGGAAACATTCGTGCGAAAGAATTGGAATGGATCGTACGAATGAATAGAATGGATCCTACGAATCAATTAGAATGGATTGTAAGAATGTATTAGAATGGATCATGTGAATAAATTAGAATGGATTGTACGAATGAATTAAAATGCATACATTCGTGCGAATGAATTAGAATGGATCATACGAATGAATTAGATCGTACGAATGGATCGTATGAATGAATTACAATGGATCGTACGAATGAATTAGAATGGATTGTGCGAATGAATTAGAATGAATCGTGCATTCTAATTCATTCGTATGATCCATTCTAATTCATTCCTACGATCTATTCTAATTCATTCACTCGAATGTATCCATTCTAATTCATTCGTACAATCCATTCTAATCCATTTGTACGATCCATTCTAATCCATTCGTATGATCATTTCTAATGCATTCGTATGATTCATTCTAATTCATTCGTACGATCCATTCTAATTCATTCGTACGATCTAATTCTAATCCATTCGTACGATCCATTCTAATTCGCACAAATGTATCCATTTTAATTCATTTGTACGATCCATTCTAATTTATTCATACGATCCATTCGAATTCATTCACACGATCCATTCTAATTCATTCGTACGATCCATTCTAATTCATTCGCATGAATATATCTATTCTAATTCGTTCGTATGATCCATTCTAATTTATTCACACGATCTATTCTAATTCATTCGTACGATTCATTCTAATTCATTCGCACGATCCATTCTAATTCATTCGTACGATCCACTCTAATTCATTCGCACGAATGTATCCATTCTAATTGATTCGTGCAATCCATTCTAATTCATTCGCACGAATGTATCCATTCTAGTTCATTCGTACGCTCCATTCTAATTCATTCGTACGCTTCATTCCTATTCATCGCACAAATGTATCCATTCTAATTTATTCGTACGATCCATTCAAATTCATTCGCACGATCAATTCTAATTCATTCGCACGATCAATTCTAATTCATTTATACGATCCATTCTAATTCATTCGCACGAATGTATCCATTCTAATTCATTCGTATGATCCATTCTAATTCATTCGCATGATCCATTCTAACTCATTCGGTGGATCCATTCTAATTCATTCGTACGATCCATTCTAATTCATTCGCACGATCCATTCTAATTTATTCGTACGATCTATTCTAATTCATTCATACGATCTATTCTAATTCATTCGCATGATACATTCTAATTCATTCGTACGATCCATTCTAATTCATTCGTACAATCCATTCAAATTCATTCATACGATGCAATCTAATTCATTCGAATGAATATATCCATTCTAATTCATTCGTACGATCCTTTCTAATTCATTCACACGATCCATTCTAATTCTTTCATATGATCCATTCTAATTCATTTGTACGATCCATTCTAATTCATTCGTATGATCAATTCTAATTCATTCGCACGATCCATTCTAATTCATTCGTACGATCCATTCTAATCCATTCGTACGATCCATTCTAATCCATTCGTACGATCCATTCCAATTCGTTCATACGATCCATTCTAATTCGTTCATACGATCTATTCTAATTGGTTCGTATAATCCATTCTAATTCATTCGTATGATCAATTCTAATTCATTCGCACGATCCATTCTAATTCATTCATATGATCCATTCTAGTTCATTCGCACGAATGTAACCATTCTAATTCATTCGTACGATCCATTCTAATTCATTCCTACGATCCATTCTAATTCATTAGCACGAATGTATCCATTCTAATTCATTCGCATGATCCATTCTAATTCATTCGTACGATCCATTCTAATTCATTCTCACAAATGTAACCTTTCTAATTCATTTGTACGATCCATTCTAATTCATTCGTACGATCCATTCTAATCCATTCGTACGATCCATTCTAATCCATTCGTACGATCCATTCTAATTCATTCGCACGAATATATCCATTCTAATTCATTCGTACGATTCATTCTAATTCATTCACACGATCCATTCTAATTTATTCGTACGATCCATTCTTATTCATTCATACGATCCATTCTAATTCATTTGTACGAATGAATTAGAATGGATACGAATGGATTAGAATGGATCGTACGAATGAATTAGAATGGATCGTACGAACGAATTAGAATGGATCGTACGAACGAATTAGAATGGATCCTACGAATGAATTAGACTGGATACATTCGAGCGAATGAATTAGAATGGATCGTACGAATGAATTAGAATGGATCATAGGAATGAATTAGAATGGATCGTGCAAATGAATTAGAATGGATACATTCGTGCGAATGAATTAGAATGGATCTTAGGAATGAATTAGAATGGATCATACGAATGAATTAGAATGGTTACATTCGTGCAAATGAATTAGAATGGATCGTACGAATGGATTAGAATGGATCGTACGAATGGATTAGAATGGATCATACAAATGAACTAGAAAGGTTACATTTGTGAGAATGAATTAGAATGGATCGTAGGAATGAATTAGAATGGATCGTACGAATAAATTAGAATGGTTACATTCGTGCGAATGAATTAGAATGGATCGTAGGAATGAATTAGAATGGATCGTACGAATGAATTAGAATAGTTACTTTCGTACGAATGGATTAGAATGGATCGTACGAATGAATTAGAATGGATCGTGCGAATAAATTAGAATGGATCGTACAAATGAATTAGAATGGATCGTGCGAATGAATTAGAATGGATCGTACGAATGAATTAGAATGGTTACATTTGTGCGAATGAATTAGAATGGATCATACAAATGAATTAGAATGATCGTACGAATGAATTAGAATGGATCGTACGAATGTACGAATGAATTAGAATGAATTAGATCGCATCGTACGATCCATTCTAATTGATTCGCACGATCCATTCTAATTCATTTTTACGATCCATTCTAATTCATTCGCACGAATGTATCCATTCTAATTCATTCGTACGATCCATTCTAATTCATTCGTATGATCAATTCTAATTCATTCGCACGATCTATTCTAATTCATTCTTACGATCCATTCTAATTCATTCGCACAAATGTATCCATTCTAATTCATTCATACGATCCATTCTAATCCATTCGTACGATTCATTCTAATCCATTCGTACGATCCATTCTAATTCATTCACACGAATGTAACCATTCTAATTCATTGATATGATCCATTCTAATTCATTCGTACGATCCATTCTAATTCATTCGTATGATCCATTCTAATTCATTCGTACGCTCCATTCTAATTCATTTGCATGAATGTATCCATTCTAATTTATTCATACGATCCAGTCTAATTCATTCGTACGTTCCATTCTAATTCATTCGCACGAATATATCCAATCTAATTCATTCGTACGATCCTTTCTAATTCATTCGCACGATCCATTCTAATTCTTTCATATGATCCATTCTAATTCATTCGCACGAATGTATCCATTCTAGTTCATTCGTACGCTCCATTCTAATTCATTTGTACGCTCCATTCTTATTCATCGCACAAATGTATCCATTCTAATTTATTTGTACGATCCATTCTAATTCATTCGTACGATCCATTCTAATTCATTCGTACGATCCATTCTAATTCATTCGCACAAATGTATCCATTCTAATTCATTCGTACGATCCATTCTAATTCATTCGCACGATCCATTCTATTTCATTCGTACGATCCATTCAAATTCATTCGCACGATCCATTCTAATTAATTCGTATGATCCATTCTAATTCATTCGCACGAATGTATCCATTCTAATGCATTCGTACGATCCATTCTAATACATTCGTACGATCCATTCTAATCCATTCGTACGATCGATTCTAATTCATTCGTACAATCCATTCTAATTTATTCTCACAAATGTAACCTTGCTAATTCATTTGTACGATTCATTCTAATTCATTCGTACGATCCATTCTAATTCATTCGTACGATCCATTCTAATTCATTCTCACAAATATAACCTTTCTAATTCATTTGTACGATCCATTCTAATTCATTCATACGATCCTTTCTAATCCATTCGTACAATCCATTCTAATCCATTCGTACGATCCATTCTAATTCATTCGCACGAATGTAACCATTCTAATTCATTCGTACGATCCATTCTAATTCATTCCTATGATCCAATCTAATTCATTCGTACAATCCATTCTAATTTATTTGTACGATCCATTCTAATTCATTCGCACGAATGTATCCATTCTAATTCATTCGCACGATCCATTCTAATTCATTCGTTCGATCCATTCTAATTCATTCGTACAATCCATTCAAATTCATTCGCATGATCCATTCTAAATCATTCGTACGATCCATTCTAATTCATTCCTACGATCCATTCTAATTCATTCGCACGAATGTGTCCATTCTAATCATTTGCACGATCCATTCTAATCCATTCGTACGATCCATTCTAATTCATTCGTACAAATGTATCTATTCTAATTCATTCGTACAATGCATTCTAATCCATTCGTATGATCCATTCTAATCCATTCGTTCGATCCATTCTAATTCATTCGTATGATCCATTCTAATTCATTCGTACGATCCATTCTAATTCATTTGCATAAATGTATCCATTCTAATTCATTCGTTCGATCCATTCTAATTCATTCGTACAATCCATTCAAATTCATTCGCATGATCCATTCTAATTCATTCGTACGATCCATTCTAATTCATTCTCACGAATGTAACCTTTCTAATTCATTTGTATGATCCATTCTAATTCATTCGTACGATCCATTCTAATCCATTCGTATGATTCTTTCTAATCCTTTCGTACGATCCATTCTAATTCATTCGTACGATCCATTCTAATTCATTCGTATGAATGTATCCATTCTAATTTATTCGTACGATCCAGTCTAATTCATTCGTACGATCCATTCTAATTAATTCGCACGAATGTATCCATTCTAATTCATTATTACGATCCATTCAAATTCATTCGTATGATCCATTCTAATTCGTTCGTACGATCCATTCTAATTCGTTCGTACGATCCATTCTAATTCATTCATATGATCCATTCTAATTCATTCCTACGAACTATTCTAATTCATTCGCACGATCCATTCTAATTCATTCGTACGATCCATTCTAATTCATTCGCATGAATGTATCTATTCTAATTCATTCGTACAATCCATTCTACTTCATTCGCACGATTCATTCTAATTCATTCGTATGATCCATTCTAATTCATTCCTACGATCCATTCTAATTCATTTGCTCGAATGTATCTATTCTAATTCATTCGTTCGAACCTTTCTAATTCATTCGTACGATCTATTCAAATTCATTCGCATGATCCATTCTAATTCATTCGTACGATCCATTCTAATTCATTCTCACGAATGTAACCTTTCTAATTCATTTGTATGATCCATTCTAATTCATTCGTACGATCCATTCTAATCCATTCGTACGATCCATTCTAATCCATTCGTACGATCCATTCTAATTCATTCGCACGAATATATCCATTCTAAGTACGATCCTTTCTAATTCATTCGCACGATCCATTCTAATTCATTCCTACGATCGATTCTAATTCATTCGCTCGAATGTATCCATTCTAATTCATTCATTCGATCCATTCTAATTCATTCGTACGATCCATTCTAATCCATTCGTACGATCCATTCTAATTCATTCGTACGATCCATTCTAATTCATTCGTACGATCCATTCTAATTCGTTCATGCGATCCATTCTAATTCATTCGTACGATCCATTCTAATTCGTTCATACGATCCATTCTAATTCATTCGTACGATCCATTCTAAAATGAGTTAGAATGGATCATATGAATGAATTAGAATGGATCGTACGAATGAATTAGAATGGATTGTGCGAATGAATTAGAATGGATCGTATGAATGAATAAGAATGGATCGTACGAATGAATTAGAATGGATCGTGCGAATGAATTAGAATGAATCGTACGAATGCATTAGAATGGATCTTACGAATGAATTAGAATGAATCGTGCTAATGAATTAGAATGAATCGTGCGAATGAATTAGAATGAATCGTACGATCCATTCTAATTCATTCGTCCGATCCATTCTAATTCGTTCATGCGAATGAATTAGAATGGATACATTCGAGCGAATGAATTAGAACGCATTGTACAAATGAATTAGAATGGATCATGTGAATGAATTAAAATGGATCGTACAAATTAATTAGAATGGATCGTGCGAATGAATTAGAATGGATCGTACAAACGAATTAATTAGAACGAATTAATTAGAATTAGAATGGACCGTACAAATTAATTAGAATGGATCGTACGAATGAATTAGAATCGATATATTCGTGCGAATGAATTAGAATGGATCGTGCGAATGAATTAGAATGGATCATACGAATGAATTAGAATGGATACATTTGTGACAATGAATTAGAATGGATCGTACGATCCATTCTAATTCATTCGTACGATCCATTCTAATTCATTTGCACGATCCATTCTAATTCATTCGTACGATCCATTCTAATTCATTCGTACGATCCATTCTAATTCATTCGCACGATCCATTCTAATTCATTCGCACAATCCGTTCTAATTCATTCGCACAATCCATTCTAATTCATTCGCACGAATGTATCCATTCTAATTTATTCGTACGATCTAGTCTAATTCATTCGTACGATCCATTCTAATTCATTCGCACGAATGTATCCATTCTAATTCATTCGTAAGATCCATTCTAATTCATTCATATGATCCATTCTAATTCGTTCGTACGATCCATTCTAATTCGTTCGTACGATCCATTCTAATTCATTCGTACGATCCATTCTAATCCATTCGTACGATCCATTCTAATTCATTCGTACAAATGAATTAGAATGGATCGTATGAATGAATTAGAATGGATTGTGCGAATGAATTAGAATGGATCGTGCGAATGAATTAGAATGGATCGTATGAATGAATAAGAATGGATCGTATGAATGAATTAGAATGGATCATGTGAATGAATTAGAATAGATCGTACGAGTGAATTAGAATGGATAGTACGAATAAATTAGAATGGATCGTGCGAATGAATTAGAATGGATCGTATGAATGAATTAGAATGGATCCATCGAATGAATTAGAATGGATCATACGAATGAATTAGAATGAATCATCCGAATGAATTAGAATGGATCATACGAATGAATTAGAATGGATCATACGAATGAATTAGAATGGATCGTGCGAGTGAGTTAGAATGAATCGTACGAATGGATTGGAGTGGATCGTACGAATAGATTAGAATGGATCGTATGAATGAATTAGAATGGATCATACAAATGAATTAGAAAGGTTACATTTGTGCGAATGAATTAGAAAGGATCGTACGAATGAATTAGAATAGATCGTACGAATAAATTAGAATGGATACATTTGTGCGAATGAATTAGAATGGATCGTGCGAATGAATTAGAATGGATCGTACGAATGAATTAGAATGGATCGTACGAACGAATTAGAATGGATCGTATGAACGACATAGAATGGATCGTACGAATGAATTAGAATGGATACATTCGAGCGAATGAATTAGAATGGATCGTACGAATGAATTAGAATGGATCATAGGAATGAATTAGGATGGATCGTGCAAATGAATTAGAATGGATACATTCGTGCGAATGAATTAGAATGGATCGTAGGAATGAATTAGAATGGATCATACGAATGAATTAGAATGGTCATATTCGTGCGAATGAATTTGAATAGATCGTGCGAATGGATTAGAATGGATCGTACGAATGGATTAGAATGGATCGTACGAATGAATTAGAATGGATCGTACAAATGAATTAAAAAGGTTATATTTGTGAGAATGAATTAGAATGGATTGTACGAATGAATTAGAATGGATCGTACGAATGGATTAGAATGGATCGTACGAACGAATTAGAATGGATTGTGTGAATGAATTAGAATGGATCGTATGAATGAATTAGAATAGTTACATTCGTGCGAATGAATTAGAATGGATCGTACGAATGGTTTAGAATGGATCGTACGAATGGATTAGAATGGGTCGTACGAATGAATTAGAATGGATACATTCGAGCGAATGGATTAGAATGGATCGTACGAATGGATTAGAATGGATCGTACGAATGGATTAGAATGAATCGTATGAATGAATTAGAATGGATCATACAAATGAATTAGAAAGGTTACATTCGTGAGAATGAATTAGAATGGATCGTGCGAATGAATTAGAATTGATCGTATGAATGAATTAGAATGGATCGTACAAATGAATTAGAATGGATACATTTGTGCGATGAATAAGAATGGAGCGTACGAATGAATTAGAATGTAACCATTCTAATTCATTCGTACGATCCATTCTAATTTATTCCTACGATCCATTCTAATTCATTCGCACGAATGTATCCATTCTAATTCATTTGCACGATCCATTCTAATTCATTCCTTTGATCCATTCAAATTCATTTGCACGATCCATTCTTATTAATCGCACGAATAAATAAGAATGGATCGTGCGAATGAATTAGAATGGATACATTCGTGCGAATGAATTAGAATGGATCGTACGAATGGATTAGAATGGATCGTACGAATGGATTAGAATGGATCGTACGAATGAATTAGAATGGATCGTACAAATGAATTAGAAAGGTTACATTTGTGAGAATGAATTAGAATGGATCGTACGAATGAATTAGAATGGATCGTACGAATAAATTAGAATGGATCGTGCGAATGAATTAGAATGGATACATTCATGCAAATGAATTAGAATGGATCATACGAATGAATTAGAAAGGATCATACGAATGAATTAGAATGGATATATTTGAACGAATAAATTAGAATGGATCATACGAATGAATTAGAATGGATCTTACGAATGAATTAGAATGGATCGTGCGAATGAATAAGAATCGATCGTACGAATGAATTAGAATGGATCGTACGAATGAATTAGATCGTACGAATGAATTAGAATGGATCGTACGAATGAATTAGAATGGATCGTACGATGCAATCTAATTCATTCGTACAATGCGTTCTAATCCATTCGTACGATCCATTATAATTCATTCGTACGATCTATTCTAATTCATTCACACGAATGTATCCATTCTAATTCATTCGTACGATCCATTCTAATTCGTTCGTACGATCCATTCTAATTCGTTCGTACGATCCATTCTAATTCATTCGTACGATCCATTCTAATTCATTCGCACGATCCATTCTAATTCATTCGTATGATCCATTCTAATTCATTCCTACGATCTATTCTAATTCATTCGTATGATCCATTCTAATTCATTCGTTCGATCCATTCTAATTCATTCGTACAATCCATCCAAATTCATTCGCATGATCCATTCTAATTCATTCGTACGATCCATTCTAATTCATTCTCACGAATGTAACCTTTCTAATTCATTTGTATGATCCATTCTAATTCATTCGTACGATCCATTCTAATCCATTCGTACGATCCATTCTAATCCATTCGTACGATCCATTCTAATTCATTCGTACGATCCATTCTAATTCATTCGTATGAATGTATCGATTCTAATTCATTCGTACGATCCATTTTAATTCATTCGTACGATCCATTCTAATTCATTCGTACGATCTAATTCATTCGTACGATCAATTCTAATTCATTCGTACGATCAATTCTAATTCATTCGCACGATCCATTCTAATTCATTCGTACGAATGGATTAGAACTCATTGTACGAATGAATTAGAATAGATACATTTGTGCGATGAATTAGAATGGATCTTACGTTTGAATTATATTGGATCGTACGAATTAATTAGAATAGATACATTCGTGCAAATGAATTAGAATGGATTGTATGAATGAATTAGAATGGATCGTACGAATGAATTAGAATGGTTACATTCGTGCGAATGAATTAGAATGGATCGTACAAATGGATTAAATGGATCGTACGAATGGATTAGAATGGATCGTATGAATGAATTAGAATGGATCGTACAAATGAATTAGAAAGGTTACATTTGTGAGAATGAATTAGAATGGATCGTACGAATGAATTAGAATGGATCGTACGAATGGATTAGAATGGATCGTACGAATGAATTAGAATGGATACATTCGTGCGAATGAATTAGAAAGGATTGTACGAATGAATTAGAATGGATCAAAGGAATGAATTAGGATGGATCGTGCAAATGAATTGGAATGGATACATTCGTGCGAATGAATTAGAATGGATCGTAGGAATGAATTAGAATGGATCGTACGAATGAATTAGAATGGTTACATTCGTGCGAATGAACTAGAATGGATCATACGAATGGATTAGAATGGATCGTACGAATGAATTAGAATGGATCGTACAAATGAATTAGAATGGTTACACTTGTGAGAATGAATTAGAATGGATCGTACAAATGAATTAGAATGGATCGTACGAATGGATTAGAATGGATCGTACGAATGAATTAGAATGGATCGTACGAATGAATTAGAATGGATCAGGCGAATAAATTAGAATGGATTGTACGAATGAATTAGAATGGATATATTTGTGCGAATGAATTAGAATGGATCATACGAATGAATTAGAATGGATCGTACGAATGAATTAGAATGGATATATTTATGCGAATGAATTAGAATGGATCGAACGAATGAATTAGAATGGATACATTTGAACGAATAAATTAGAATGGATATATTTGAACGAATGGATTAGAATGGATCGTACGAACGAATTAGAAAGGATCGTACGAACGAATTAGAATGGATCGTACGAATGAATTAGAATGGATACATTTGAGCGAATGAATTAGAATGGATCGTACGAATGAATTAGAATGGATACATTTGAGCGAATGAATTAGAATGGATCGTACGAATGAATTAGAATGGATCATAGGAATGAATTAGAATGGATCGTGCAAATGAATTAGAATTGATACATTCATGCGAATGAATTAGAATGGATCATAGGAATGAATTAGAATGGATCGTACGAATGAATTAGAATAGTTACATTCGTGCGAATGAATTAGAATGGATCCTACGAATGGATTAGAGCGGATCGTACGAATGGATTAGAATGGATCGTACGAATGAAATAGAATTGATCGTACAAATGAATTAGAAAGGTTACATTTGTGAGAATGAATTAGAATGGATCGTACGAATGGATTAGAATGGATCGTACAAATAGATGAGAATGGATCGTACGAATGGATTAGAATGGATCATACGAATGGATTAGAATAGATCGTACGAATGAATTAGAATGGATCGTACGAATGAATTAGAATGGATCGTACGAATGAATTAGAATGGATCATGTGAATGAATTAGAATGGATTGTACGAATGAATTAAAATGGATACATTTATGTGAATGAATTAGAATGGATCGTGCGAATGAATTAGAATGGATCGTACGAATGAATTAGAATGGATATATTTATGCGAATGAATTAGAATGGATCGAACGAATGAATTAGAATGGATACATTTGAACGAATGAATTAGAATGGATATATTTGAACGAATAAATTAGAATGGATCATACGAATGAATTAGAATGGATCGTACGAATGAATTAGAATGGATCGTGCGAATGAATTAGAATGGATCGTACGAATGAATTAGAATGGATCGTACGAATGAATTAGATCGTACGAACGAATTAGAATGGATCGTACGAATGAATTAGAATGGATACATTCGAGCGAATGAATTAGAAAGGATCGTACGAATGAATTAGAATGGATCATAGGAATGAATTAGAATGGATCGTGCAAATGAATTGGAATGGATACATTCGTGCGAATGAATTAGAATGGATCATAGGAATGAATTAGAATGGATCGTACAAATGAATTAGAATGGTTACATTCGTGCGAATGAATTAGAATGGATCGTACGAATGGTTTAGAATGGATTGTATGAATGGATTAGAATGGATCGTATGAATGAATTAGAATGGATCATACGAATGAATTAGAATGGATCGTACGAATGAATTAGAATGGATCGTACGAACGAATTAGAATGGATCATACGAATGAATTAGAATGGATACATTCGTACGATCCATTCTAATTCATTCATACGATCCATTCTTATTCATTCGTACGATCCATTCAAATTCATTCGCATGATCCATTCTAATTCATTCGTACGATCCATATGATCCATTCTAATTCATTCGTACGATCGATTCTAATTTATTCGCACGATCCATTCTAATTCATTCGTACGATCCATTCTAATTCATTCGTATGATCCATTCTAATTCATTCGTACGATCCATTCTAATTCATTCTCACAAATGTAACCTTTCAAATTCATTTGTACGATCCATTCTAATTCATTCGTACGATCCATTCTAATCCATTCGTACGATCCATTCTAAACCATTCGTACGATCCATTCTAATTCATTCGCACGAATGTAACCATTCTAATTCATTTGTACGATCCATTCTAATTCATTACTACGATCCATTCTAATTCATTCGCACGAATGTATCCATTCTAACTCATTTGCACGATCCATTCTAATTTATTCCTATGATCCATTCTAATTCATTCGTACGATCCATTCTAATTCATTCGCTCGAATGTATCCATTCTAATTCGTTCGTACGATCTAATTCATTCATACGATCCATTCTAATTCATTCGTACGATCCATTCTAATTCATTCGCACAAATGTATCCATTCTAATTCATTCGTTCGATCCATTCTAATTCATTCGCATAAATATATCCATTCTAATTCATTCGTACGATCCATTCTAATTCATTCGCACGATCCATTCTAATTCATTCACACAAATGTATCCATTCTAATTCATTCGTACAATCCATTCTAATTCATTCACATGATCCATTCTAATTCATTCGTACGATCCATTCTAATTCATTCGTACGATCCATTCTAATTCATTCGTACGATCTATTCTAATCCATTCGTATGATCCATTCTAATCCATTCGTACGATCCATTCTCATCTATTTGTACGATCCATTCTAATCCATTCGTACGATCCATTCTAATTCATTCTCACAAATGTAACCTTTCTAATTCATTTGTACGATCAATTCTATTTCATTCGTACGATCCATTCTAATCCATTCGTACGATCCGCTCTAATCCATTCGTAGGATCCATTCTAATTCATTCGCACGAATGTAACTATTCTAATTCATTCGTACGATCCATTCTAATTCATTCCTATGATCCATTCTAATTCATTCGCATGAATGTATCAATTCTAATTCATTTGCACGATCCATTCTAATTCATTCCTATGATCCATTCTAATTCATTCGTACGATCCATTCTAATTCATTCGCTCAAATGTATCCATTCTAATTCATTCGTACGATCTATTCTAATTCATTCGCTCAAATGTATCCATTCTAATTCATTCATACGATCCATTCTAATTCGTTCGTACGATCCATTCTAATTCGTTCGTACGATCCATTCTAATCCATTCGTACGATCCATTCTAATTCATTAGTACAAATGAATTAGAATGGATCGTATGAATGAATAAGAATGGATCGTACGAATGAATTAGAATGGATCGTGCGAATGAATTAGAATGAATCGTACGAATGAATAAGAATGGATACATTCGAGCAAATGAATTAGAATGGATCGTACGAATGAATTAGAATGGATCATAGGAATGAATTAGAATGGATCGTGCAAATGAATTAGAATGGATACATTCGTGCGAATGAATTAGAATGGATCGTAGGAATGAATTAGAATGGATCCTACGAATGAATTAGAATGGTTACATTCGTGCGAATGACTTAGAATGGATCGTACGAATGAATTAGAATTGATCGTGCGAATGAATTAGAATTGATCATACGAATGAATTAGAATGGATCGTACGAATGAATTAGAATGGATCGTGCAAATGAATTAGAATGAATCGTACGAATAAATTAGAATGGATCGTACGAACGAATTATAATGGATCGTATGAAAGAATTAGAATGGATCGTACGAATGAATTAGAATGGATACATTCGAGCGAATGAATTAGAATGGATCATACGAATGAATTAGAATGGATCATAGGAATGAATTAGAATAGATTGTGCAAATGAATTAGAATGGATACCTTTGTGCATATGAATTAGAATGGATCGTACGAAGGAATTAGAATGGATCATATTAATGAATTAGAATGGATCGTACGAATGAATAAGAATGGATCGTACGATTGAATTAGAATGGATCGTAGGAATGAATTAGAATGGATCGTGCGAATGACTTAGAATGGATCATGCGAATGAATTTGAATGGATCGTGCGAATGAATTTGAATGGATCGTGCGAATGACTTAGAATGGATCGTACGAATGAATTAGAATGGATCGTACGAATGAATTAGAATGGATCGTACGAATGAATTGGAATGGATCTTGCGAATGAATTAGAATGGATCATACGAATGAATTAGAATGGATACATTCGTGCAAATGAATTAGAATGGATCATACGAATGACTTTGAATGGATTGTATGAATGAATTAGAATAGATCGTACGAATCAATTAGAATAGATCGTGCAAATGAATTAGAATGGATCGTACGAATGAATTAGAATGGATCGTACGAATGAATTAGAATGGATCGTGCGAATGAATTAGAATGAATCGTACGAATGAATTAGAATGGATACATTCGAGCGAATGAATTAGAATGGATCGTGCGAATGAATTAGAATGGATCGTACGAATGGATTAGAATGGATCGTACGAATGAATTAGAATGGATCATACAAATGAATTAGAAAGGTTACATTCGTGAGAAAGAATTAGAATGGATCGTACGAATGAATTAGAATGGATCGTACGAATGGATTAGAATGGATCATATGAATGAATTAGAATGGATCGTACAAATGAATTAGAATGGATTGTACGAATGAATTAGATTGGATCGTACGAATGAATTAGAATGGATCGTGCTAATGAATTACAATCGATTGTACGAATGAATTAGAATGGATCATATGAATGAATTAGAATGGATCGAGCGAATGAATTAGAATGGATCAAATGAATGAATTAGAATGGATTATACAAATAAATTAGAATGGATCGTTCGAATGAATTAGAATGGATACATTCGTGCTAATGAATTAGAATGGATCGTACGAATGAATAAGAATGGTTCGTATGAATGAATTAAAAGGATCGTGCGAATGAATTAGAATGGATGCATTTGTGCGAATGAATGAGAATGGATCATACGAATGAATTAGAATGGATCGTATGAATGAATTAGAATGGATCGTGGAAATGAATTAGAATAGATCGTACGAATGAATTAGAATGGATACATTCGTGGAAATGAATTGGAATGGATCTTACGAATGAATTAGAATGGATCGTAGGAATGAATTAGAATGGATCATACGAATCAATTTGAATGGATCGTGTGAATGAATTAGAATGGATCGTACGAATGAATTAGAATAAATCGTTCAAATGAATTAGAATGGATCATATAATTGAATTAGAATAGATCGTGTGAATGAATTAGAATGGGTCGTATGAATGAATTATAATTGATACATTCGTATTTATGAAATAGAATAGATCGTACGAAAGAATTAGAATGGATCGTACGAATGAATTAGAATGGATCATGTGAATGAATTAGAATGGATCGTACGAATGAAATGAAATGGATACATTTATGCGAATGAATTTGAATGGATCGTACGAATGAATTAGAATAGATCGTATGAATGAATTAGAATGGATCGTGCGAATGAATTAGAATGGATCGTACTAATGAATTAGAATGGATACATTCGTATGAATGAATTAGAGTGGATCGTACGAACGAATTAGAATGGATCATACAAATGAATTAGAATAGATACGTTCGTGCGAATGTATTAGAATGGATCATCAGAATGAATTATAATGGATCGTACGACTGAATTAGATTGGATCGTACGAATGAATTAGAATGGATCGTGCGAAAGAATTAGAATGGTTCGTGCGAAAGAATTAGAATGGATCGTACGAATGAATTAGAATGGATCGGGCGAATGAATTAGAATAGATCGTACGAGTGAATTAGAATGGATACATTCGTGCGAATGAATTAGAATGGATCGTATGAATGAATCAGAATGGATCGTACGAATGAATTAGAATGGATCGTGTGAATGAATTAGAATGGATCGTACGAGTGAATTAGAAAGGATACATTCGTGCGAATGAATTAGAATGAATCATACAAATGAATTAGAATGGATAGTCTGATTAAATTAGAATGGATCGTGCGAATGAATTAGAATGGATCGTATGAATGAATTAGAATGGATATGTTCGTGCGAATGAATTAGAATGGATCGTACGAATGAAATAGAATGGAAACATTCGTGCGAAAGAATTGGAATGGATCGTACGAATGAATAGAATGGATCCTACGAATCAATTAGAATGGATTGTAAGAATGTATTAGAATGGATCATGTGAATAAATTAGAATGGATTGTACGAATGAATTAAAATGCATACATTCGTGCGAATGAATTAGAATGGATCATACGAATGAATTAGATCGTACGAATGGATCGTATGAATGAATTACAATGGATCGTACGAATGAATTAGAATGGATTGTGCGAATGAATTAGAATGAATCGTGCATTCTAATTCATTCGTATGATCCATTCTAATTCATTCCTACGATCTATTCTAATTCATTCACTCGAATGTATCCATTCTAATTCATTCGTACAATCCATTCTAATCCATTTGTACGATCCATTCTAATCCATTCGTATGATCATTTCTAATGCATTCGTATGATTCATTCTAATTCATTCGTACGATCCATTCTAATTCATTCGTACGATCTAATTCTAATCCATTCGTACGATCCATTCTAATTCGCACAAATGTATCCATTTTAATTCATTTGTACGATCCATTCTAATTTATTCATACGATCCATTCGAATTCATTCACACGATCCATTCTAATTCATTCGTACGATCCATTCTAATTCATTCGCATGAATATATCTATTCTAATTCGTTCGTATGATCCATTCTAATTTATTCACACGATCTATTCTAATTCATTCGTACGATTCATTCTAATTCATTCGCACGATCCATTCTAATTCATTCGTACGATCCACTCTAATTCATTCGCACGAATGTATCCATTCTAATTGATTCGTGCAATCCATTCTAATTCATTCGCACGAATGTATCCATTCTAGTTCATTCGTACGCTCCATTCTAATTCATTCGTACGCTTCATTCCTATTCATCGCACAAATGTATCCATTCTAATTTATTCGTACGATCCATTCAAATTCATTCGCACGATCAATTCTAATTCATTCGCACGATCAATTCTAATTCATTTATACGATCCATTCTAATTCATTCGCACGAATGTATCCATTCTAATTCATTCGTATGATCCATTCTAATTCATTCGCATGATCCATTCTAACTCATTCGGTGGATCCATTCTAATTCATTCGTACGATCCATTCTAATTCATTCGCACGATCCATTCTAATTTATTCGTACGATCTATTCTAATTCATTCATACGATCTATTCTAATTCATTCGCATGATACATTCTAATTCATTCGTACGATCCATTCTAATTCATTCGTACAATCCATTCAAATTCATTCATACGATGCAATCTAATTCATTCGAATGAATATATCCATTCTAATTCATTCGTACGATCCTTTCTAATTCATTCACACGATCCATTCTAATTCTTTCATATGATCCATTCTAATTCATTTGTACGATCCATTCTAATTCATTCGTATGATCAATTCTAATTCATTCGCACGATCCATTCTAATTCATTCGTACGATCCATTCTAATCCATTCGTACGATCCATTCTAATCCATTCGTACGATCCATTCCAATTCGTTCATACGATCCATTCTAATTCGTTCATACGATCTATTCTAATTGGTTCGTATAATCCATTCTAATTCATTCGTATGATCAATTCTAATTCATTCGCACGATCCATTCTAATTCATTCATATGATCCATTCTAGTTCATTCGCACGAATGTAACCATTCTAATTCATTCGTACGATCCATTCTAATTCATTCCTACGATCCATTCTAATTCATTAGCACGAATGTATCCATTCTAATTCATTCGCATGATCCATTCTAATTCATTCGTACGATCCATTCTAATTCATTCTCACAAATGTAACCTTTCTAATTCATTTGTACGATCCATTCTAATTCATTCGTACGTTCCATTCTAATCCATTCGTACGATCCATTCTAATCCATTCGTACGATCCATTCTAATTCATTCGCACGAATATATCCATTCTAATTCATTCGTACGATTCATTCTAATTCATTCACACGATCCATTCTAATTTATTCGTACGATCCATTCTTATTCATTCATACGATCCATTCTAATTCATTTGTACGAATGAATTAGAATGGATACGAATGGATTAGAATGGATCGTACGAATGAATTAGAATGGATCGTACGAACGAATTAGAATGGATCGTACGAACGAATTAGAATGGATCCTACGAATGAATTAGACTGGATACATTCGAGCGAATGAATTAGAATGGATCGTACGAATGAATTAGAATGGATCATAGGAATGAATTAGAATGGATCGTGCAAATGAATTAGAATGGATACATTCGTGCGAATGAATTAGAATGGATCTTAGGAATGAATTAGAATGGATCATACGAATGAATTAGAATGGTTACATTCGTGCAAATGAATTAGAATGGATCGTACGAATGGATTAGAATGGATCGTACGAATGGATTAGAATGGATCATACAAATGAACTAGAAAGGTTACATTTGTGAGAATGAATTAGAATGGATCGTAGGAATGAATTAGAATGGATCGTACGAATAAATTAGAATGGTTACATTCGTGCGAATGAATTAGAATGGATCGTAGGAATGAATTAGAATGGATCGTACGAATGAATTAGAATAGTTACTTTCGTACGAATGGATTAGAATGGATCGTACGAATGAATTAGAATGGATCGTGCGAATAAATTAGAATGGATCGTACAAATGAATTAGAATGGATCGTGCGAATGAATTAGAATGGATCGTACGAATGAATTAGAATGGTTACATTTGTGCGAATGAATTAGAATGGATCATACAAATGAATTAGAATGATCGTACGAATGAATTAGAATGGATCGTACGAATGTACGAATGAATTAGAATGAATTAGATCGCATCGTACGATCCATTCTAATTGATTCGCACGATCCATTCTAATTCATTTTTACGATCCATTCTAATTCATTCGCACGAATGTATCCATTCTAATTCATTCGTACGATCCATTCTAATTCATTCGTATGATCAATTCTAATTCATTCGCACGATCTATTCTAATTCATTCTTACGATCCATTCTAATTCATTCGCACAAATGTATCCATTCTAATTCATTCATACGATCCATTCTAATCCATTCGTACGATTCATTCTAATCCATTCGTACGATCCATTCTAATTCATTCACACGAATGTAACCATTCTAATTCATTGATATGATCCATTCTAATTCATTCGTACGATCCATTCTAATTCATTCGTATGATCCATTCTAATTCATTCGTACGCTCCATTCTAATTCATTTGCATGAATGTATCCATTCTAATTTATTCATACGATCCAGTCTAATTCATTCGTACGTTCCATTCTAATTCATTCGCACGAATATATCCAATCTAATTCATTCGTACGATCCTTTCTAATTCATTCGCACGATCCATTCTAATTCTTTCATATGATCCATTCTAATTCATTCGCACGAATGTATCCATTCTAGTTCATTCGTACGCTCCATTCTAATTCATTTGTACGCTCCATTCTTATTCATCGCACAAATGTATCCATTCTAATTTATTTGTACGATCCATTCTAATTCATTCGTACGATCCATTCTAATTCATTCGTACGATCCATTCTAATTCATTCGCACAAATGTATCCATTCTAATTCATTCGTACGATCCATTCTAATTCATTCGCACGATCCATTCTATTTCATTCGTACGATCCATTCAAATTCATTCGCACGATCCATTCTAATTAATTCGTATGATCCATTCTAATTCATTCGCACGAATGTATCCATTCTAATGCATTCGTACGATCCATTCTAATACATTCGTACGATCCATTCTAATCCATTCGTACGATCGATTCTAATTCATTCGTACAATCCATTCTAATTTATTCTCACAAATGTAACCTTGCTAATTCATTTGTACGATTCATTCTAATTCATTCGTACGATCCATTCTAATTCATTCGTACGATCCATTCTAATTCATTCTCACAAATATAACCTTTCTAATTCATTTGTACGATCCATTCTAATTCATTCATACGATCCTTTCTAATCCATTCGTACAATCCATTCTAATCCATTCGTACGATCCATTCTAATTCATTCGCACGAATGTAACCATTCTAATTCATTCGTACGATCCATTCTAATTCATTCCTATGATCCAATCTAATTCATTCGTACAATCCATTCTAATTTATTTGTACGATCCATTCTAATTCATTCGCACGAATGTATCCATTCTAATTCATTCGCACGATCCATTCTAATTCATTCGTTCGATCCATTCTAATTCATTCGTACAATCCATTCAAATTCATTCGCATGATCCATTCTAAATCATTCGTACGATCCATTCTAATTCATTCCTACGATCCATTCTAATTCATTCGCACGAATGTGTCCATTCTAATCATTTGCACGATCCATTCTAATCCATTCGTACGATCCATTCTAATTCATTCGTACAAATGTATCTATTCTAATTCATTCGTACAATGCATTCTAATCCATTCGTATGATCCATTCTAATCCATTCGTTCGATCCATTCTAATTCATTCGTATGATCCATTCTAATTCATTCGTACGATCCATTCTAATTCATTTGCATAAATGTATCCATTCTAATTCATTCGTTCGATCCATTCTAATTCATTCGTACAATCCATTCAAATTCATTCGCATGATCCATTCTAATTCATTCGTACGATCCATTCTAATTCATTCTCACGAATGTAACCTTTCTAATTCATTTGTATGATCCATTCTAATTCTTTCGTACGATCCATTCTAATCCATTCGTATGATTCTTTCTAATCCTTTCGTACGATCCATTCTAATTCATTCGTACGATCCATTCTAATTCATTCGTATGAATGTATCCATTCTAATTTATTCGTACGATCCAGTCTAATTCATTCGTACGATCCATTCTAATTAATTCGCACGAATGTATCCATTCTAATTCATTATTACGATCCATTCAAATTCATTCGTATGATCCATTCTAATTCGTTCGTACGATCCATTCTAATTCGTTCGTACGATCCATTCTAATTCATTCATATGATCCATTCTAATTCATTCCTACGAACTATTCTAATTCATTCGCACGATCCATTCTAATTCATTCGTACGATCCATTCTAATTCATTCGCATGAATGTATCTATTCTAATTCATTCGTACAATCCATTCTACTTCATTCGCACGATTCATTCTAATTCATTCGTATGATCCATTCTAATTCATTCCTACGATCCATTCTAATTCATTTGCTCGAATGTATCTATTCTAATTCATTCGTTCGAACCTTTCTAATTCATTCGTACGATCTATTCAAATTCATTCGCATGATCCATTCTAATTCATTCGTACGATCCATTCTAATTCATTCTCACGAATGTAACCTTTCTAATTCATTTGTATGATCCATTCTAATTCATTCGTACGATCCATTCTAATCCATTCGTACGATCCATTCTAATCCATTCGTACGATCCATTCTAATTCATTCGCACGAATATATCCATTCTAAGTACGATCCTTTCTAATTCATTCGCACGATCCATTCTAATTCATTCCTACGATCGATTCTAATTCATTCGCTCGAATGTATCCATTCTAATTCATTCATTCGATCCATTCTAATTCATTCGTACGATCCATTCTAATCCATTCGTACGATCCATTCTAATTCATTCGTACGATCCATTCTAATTCATTCGTACGATCCATTCTAATTCGTTCATGCGATCCATTCTAATTCATTCGTACGATCCATTCTAATTCGTTCATACGATCCATTCTAATTCATTCGTACGATCCATTCTAAAATGAGTTAGAATGGATCATATGAATGAATTAGAATGGATCGTACGAATGAATTAGAATGGATTGTGCGAATGAATTAGAATGGATCGTATGAATGAATAAGAATGGATCGTACGAATGAATTAGAATGGATCGTGCGAATGAATTAGAATGAATCGTACGAATGCATTAGAATGGATCTTACGAATGAATTAGAATGAATCGTGCTAATGAATTAGAATGAATCGTGCGAATGAATTAGAATGAATCGTACGATCCATTCTAATTCATTCGTCCGATCCATTCTAATTCGTTCATGCGAATGAATTAGAATGGATACATTCGAGCGAATGAATTAGAACGCATTGTACAAATGAATTAGAATGGATCATGTGAATGAATTAAAATGGATCGTACAAATTAATTAGAATGGATCGTGCGAATGAATTAGAATGGATCGTACAAACGAATTAATTAGAACGAATTAATTAGAATTAGAATGGACCGTACAAATTAATTAGAATGGATCGTACGAATGAATTAGAATCGATATATTCGTGCGAATGAATTAGAATGGATCGTGCGAATGAATTAGAATGGATCATACGAATGAATTAGAATGGATACATTTGTGACAATGAATTAGAATGGATCGTACGATCCATTCTAATTCATTCGTACGATCCATTCTAATTCATTTGCACGATCCATTCTAATTCATTCGTACGATCCATTCTAATTCATTCGTACGATCCATTCTAATTCATTCGCACGATCCATTCTAATTCATTCGCACAATCCGTTCTAATTCATTCGCACAATCCATTCTAATTCATTCGCACGAATGTATCCATTCTAATTTATTCGTACGATCTAGTCTAATTCATTCGTACGATCCATTCTAATTCATTCGCACGAATGTATCCATTCTAATTCATTCGTAAGATCCATTCTAATTCATTCATATGATCCATTCTAATTCGTTCGTACGATCCATTCTAATTCGTTCGTACGATCCATTCTAATTCATTCGTACGATCCATTCTAATCCATTCGTACGATCCATTCTAATTCATTCGTACAAATGAATTAGAATGGATCGTATGAATGAATTAGAATGGATTGTGCGAATGAATTAGAATGGATCGTGCGAATGAATTAGAATGGATCGTATGAATGAATAAGAATGGATCGTATGAATGAATTAGAATGGATCATGTGAATGAATTAGAATAGATCGTACGAGTGAATTAGAATGGATAGTACGAATAAATTAGAATGGATCGTGCGAATGAATTAGAATGGATCGTATGAATGAATTAGAATGGATCCATCGAATGAATTAGAATGGATCATACGAATGAATTAGAATGAATCATCCGAATGAATTAGAATGGATCATACGAATGAATTAGAATGGATCATACGAATGAATTAGAATGGATCGTGCGAGTGAGTTAGAATGAATCGTACGAATGGATTGGAGTGGATCGTACGAATAGATTAGAATGGATCGTATGAATGAATTAGAATGGATCATACAAATGAATTAGAAAGGTTACATTTGTGCGAATGAATTAGAAAGGATCGTACGAATGAATTAGAATAGATCGTACGAATAAATTAGAATGGATACATTTGTGCGAATGAATTAGAATGGATCGTGCGAATGAATTAGAATGGATCGTACGAATGAATTAGAATGGATCGTACGAACGAATTAGAATGGATCGTATGAACGACATAGAATGGATCGTACGAATGAATTAGAATGGATACATTCGAGCGAATGAATTAGAATGGATCGTACGAATGAATTAGAATGGATCATAGGAATGAATTAGGATGGATCGTGCAAATGAATTAGAATGGATACATTCGTGCGAATGAATTAGAATGGATCGTAGGAATGAATTAGAATGGATCATACGAATGAATTAGAATGGTCATATTCGTGCGAATGAATTTGAATAGATCGTGCGAATGGATTAGAATGGATCGTACGAATGGATTAGAATGGATCGTACGAATGAATTAGAATGGATCGTACAAATGAATTAAAAAGGTTATATTTGTGAGAATGAATTAGAATGGATTGTACGAATGAATTAGAATGGATCGTACGAATGGATTAGAATGGATCGTACGAACGAATTAGAATGGATTGTGTGAATGAATTAGAATGGATCGTATGAATGAATTAGAATAGTTACATTCGTGCGAATGAATTAGAATGGATCGTACGAATGGTTTAGAATGGATCGTACGAATGGATTAGAATGGGTCGTACGAATGAATTAGAATGGATACATTCGAGCGAATGGATTAGAATGGATCGTACGAATGGATTAGAATGGATCGTACGAATGGATTAGAATGAATCGTATGAATGAATTAGAATGGATCATACAAATGAATTAGAAAGGTTACATTCGTGAGAATGAATTAGAATGGATCGTGCGAATGAATTAGAATTGATCGTATGAATGAATTAGAATGGATCGTACAAATGAATTAGAATGGATACATTTGTGCGATGAATAAGAATGGAGCGTACGAATGAATTAGAATGTAACCATTCTAATTCATTCGTACGATCCATTCTAATTTATTCCTACGATCCATTCTAATTCATTCGCACGAATGTATCCATTCTAATTCATTTGCACGATCCATTCTAATTCATTCCTTTGATCCATTCAAATTCATTTGCACGATCCATTCTTATTAATCGCACGAATAAATAAGAATGGATCGTGCGAATGAATTAGAATGGATACATTCGTGCGAATGAATTAAAATGGATTGTGTGAATGAATTAGAATAGATCATACGAATGAACTAGAATGGATCATACGAATGAATTAGAATGGACCGTGCGAATGAATTAGAATGGATTGTACGAATGAATTAGAATGGATACATTCGTGCAAATGAATTAGAATGGATCATACGAATGAATTAGAATGGATCGTACGAATGAATTAGAATGGATCGTACGAATGAATTAGAATGGATCGTACGAATGAATTAGAATGGATCATAGGAATGAATTAGAATGGATCTGCAAATGAATTAGAATGGATACATTCGTGCGAATGAATTAGAATGGATCGTGCGAATGAATTAGAATGGATCGTACGAATGAATTAGAATGGATATATTTGAACGAATAAATTAGAATGGGTCATACGAATGAATTAGAATGGATCGTACGAATGAATTAGAATGGATCGTGCGAATGAATTAGAATGGATCGTACGAATGAATATAGAATGGATCGTACGAATGAATTAGATCGTACGAATGAATTAGAATGGATCGTACGAATGAATTAAAATGGATACATTCATACGACTGAATTAGAATAGATCATGCGAATTAATTAGAATGGATCGTACGAATGAATTTGAATGGATACATTTGTGCGAATGAGTCTGAATGGATTGTATGAATGAATTAGAATGGATCGTACGAATGAATTAAAATGGATCGTACGAATGAATTAGAATGGATCGTACGAATGAATTAAAATGGATACATTTGTGCGAATGAATCTGAATGGATCGTACGAATGAATTAGAATGGATGGTGCGAATGAATTAGAATGGATCGTATGAATGAATAAGAATGGATCGTACGAATGAATTAGAATGGATCGTGCGAATGAATTAGAATGAATCGTACGAATGTATTAGAATGGGTCGTACGAATGAATTAGAATGAATCGTATGATCCATTCTAATTCATTCATCTGATCCATTCTAATTCATTCGCACGAATGTATCCATTCTAATTCATTCGTACAATCCATTCTAATTCATTCGCACGATCCATTCTAATTCATTCGTATGATCCATTCTAATTCATTCCTACGATCTATTCTAATTCATTCGCTCGAATGTATCCATTCTAATTCATTAGTACAATCCATTCTAATTCATTCGCATGATCCATTCTAATTCATTCGTTTGGTCCATTCTAATTCATTCGTACGATCCATTCTAATTCATTCGTATGATCCATTCTAACTCATTCGCATAAATGTATCCATTCTAATTCATTCGTACGATCCATTCTAATTCATTCACACGATCCATTCTAATTCATTCGTACGATCCATTCTAATTCGTTCGTACGATCCATTCTAATTCATTCGTACGATCCATTCTAATTCATTCGCACCAATGTATCCATTCTAATTCATTCGTACGATCCATTCTAATTTATTCGCACGATCCATTCTAATTCATTCGTACGATCCATTCTAATTCATTCGCACGAATGTATCCATTCTAATGCATTTGTATGATCCATTCTAATTCATTCGTACGATCCATTCTAATCCATTCGTACGATCCATTCTAATCCATTCGTACGATCCATTCTAATTCATTCTTACAAATGTAACCTTTCTAATTCATTTGTACGATCCATTCTAATTCATTCGTACGATCCGTTCTAATTCATTCGCACGAATGTAACCATTCTAATTCATTCGTACGATCCATTCTAATTCATTCCTACGATCCATTCTAATTCATTCGCACGAATGTATCCAATCTAATTCATTTGCACGATCCATTCTAATTCATACCTATGATCCATTCTAATTCATTCGTACGATCCATTCTAATTCATTCGCTCGAATGTATCTATTCTAATTCATTCGTACGATCTATTCTAATTCATTCGAACGATCCATTCTAATCCATTTGTATGATCCATTCTAATTCATTCGTACAATGCGTTCTAATCCATTCGTACGATCCATTCTAATTCATTCGTACGATCCATTCTAATTCATTCTCACAAATGTAACCTTTCTAATTCATTTGTACGATCCATTCTAATTCATTCGTTCGATCCATTCTAATTCATTCGTATGATCCATTCTAATCCATTCGTTTCATTCCTACGATCCATTCTAATTCATTCGCAGAAATGTATCCATTCTAATTCATTTGCACGATTCATTCTAATTCATTCCTATGATCCATTCTAATTCATTCGTATGATCCATTCTAATTCATTCGCTCGAATGTATTCATTCTAATTCATTCGTACGATCCATTCTAATTCGTTCATACGATCCATTCTAATTCGTTCATACGATCCATTCTAATTCGTTCGTACGATCCATTCTAATTCATTCGCACGATCCATTCTAATTCATTTGTACGATCCATTTTAATTCATTCGCATGATCCATTCTAATTCATTCGTATAATACATTCGTGCAAATGAATTAGAATGGATCGTACGAATGAATTAGAATGGATCGTACGAACGAATTAGAATGGATCGTATGAACGAATTAGAATGGATCGTACGAATGAATTAGAATTGATACATTCGAGCGAATGAATTAGAATGGATCATACGAATGGATTAGAATGGATCGTACGAATGGATTAGAATGGATCATACGAATGAATTAGAATGGATCATACAAATGAATTAGAAAGGTTACATTCGTGAGAATGAATTAGAATGGATCGTACGAATGAATTAGAATGGATCGTACGAATGAATTAGAATGGATCGTACGAATGAATTAGAATGGATACATTCGAGCGAATGAATTAGAATGGATCGTACGAATGAATTAGAATGGATCATAGGAATGAATTAGAATGGATCGTGCAAATGAATTAGAATGGATACATTCGTGCGAATGAATTAGAATGGATCGTAGGAATGAATTAGAATGGATCGTACGAATGAATTAGAACGGATCGTGCGAATGAATTAGAATGGATCGTACGAATGAATTTGAATGGATCGTACGAATGAATATGATTGGATCGTACGAATGAATTAGAATAGATCGTACGAATGAATTAGAATGGATCCTGCGAATGAATTAGAATAGGCCGTACGAATGAATTAGAATGGATCGTGCGAACGAATTAGAATGGATCGTATGAACGAATTAGAATGGATCGTACGAATGAATTAGAATGGATACATTCGAGCGAATAAATTAGAATGGATCGTACGATGCAATCTAATTCATTCGCACGATCCATTCTAATTCATTCGTACGATCCATTCTAATTCATTCGTATGATCCATTCTAATTTATTCATACGATCCGTTCTAATTCATTCGTACGATCCATTCTAATTCATTCCTACGATCCATTCTAATTCATTTGCACTATCCATTCTAATTCATTCTAATTCATTCGTATGAGCTATTCTAATTCATTCATACGATCCATTCTTATTCATCCGTACGATCCATTGTAATTCATTCATACAATCCATTCAGATTCATTCGCACAAATATATCCATTCAAATTCATTCGTACGATCCATTCTAATTAATTCGCACGATCCATTCTAATTCAGTCGTATGAATGTATCCATTCTAATTCATTCGTACGATCCATTCTAATTCATTCGTACGATCCATTCTAATTCATTCGCTCGAATGTATCCATTCTAATTCATTCATACGATCCATTCTAATTCATTCGCACGAATGTAACCATTCTAATTCATTCGTACGATCCATTCTAATTCATTTGCATGATCCATTCTGATTCATTCGTACGATCCATTCTAATTCATTCCTACGAATTAGAATGGATCATACGAATGAATTAGAATGGATCGTACGAATGGATGAGAATGGATCGTACGAATGAATTAGAATGGATACATTCGGGTGAATGAATTAGAATGGATCGTACGAATGAATTAGAATGGTTACATTCGTGCGAATGAATTAGAATGGATCGTACGAATGGATTAGAATGGATCGTACGAATGAATTAGAATGGATACATTCGAGCGAATGAATTAGAATAGATCGTAGGAATGAATTAGAATGGATCATACGAATGAATTAGAATGGATCATGCGAATGAATTTGAATGGATCGTACGAATGAATTAGAATGGATCGAACGAATGAATTAGAATGGATAGATTTGAGCGAATGAATTAGAATAGATCGTAGGAATGAATTAGAATGGATTATATGAATGAATTAGAATAGATCGTGCGAATGAATTAGAATGGATTGTACGAATGAATTAGAATGGATACATTCGTGCGAATGAATTAGAATGGATCGTACGAATGAATTAGAATAGATCGTAGGAATGAATTAGAATGGATCATACGAATGAATTAGAATGGATCGTGCGAATGAATTAGAATGGATCATACGAATAAATTGAAATGGATCGAGCAAATGAATTAGAATGGATACATACATGCGAATGAATTAGAATGGATCGTACAAAAGAATTAGAATGGATCGTACGAATGACTTAGAATGGATCGTGCGAATGAATTAAAATGGATTGTGCGAATGAATTAAAATGGATACATTCGTGCGAATGAATTAGAATAGATCGTACGAATTAATTAGAATGGATTGTACGAATTAATTAGAATGGATCGTACAAATGAATTAGAATGGATCGTGCGAATGAATTAGAATGGATCTTACAAATGAATTAGAATGAATACATTTGTGCGAATGAATTAGAATGGATCGTACGAATGAATTAGAATGGATCTTATGAATAAATTAGAATGGATCGTGGGAATGAATTAGAATGGATACATTCGTGCGAATGAATTAGAATGGATCGTACGAATGAATTAGAATGGATACATTCGTGCGAATGAATTAGAATGGATCGTACAAATAAATTAGAATGAATCGTACGAATGAATTAGAATGGATCGTGCGAATGAATTAGAATGGATCGTACGAATAAATTAGAATGGATACATTCATGCGAATGAATTAGAATGGATCATACGAATGAATTAGAATAGATACAATCGTGCAAATGAATTAGAATGGATCGTACGAATGAATTAGAATGAATCGTATGAATGAATTAGAATGGATCGTGCAAATAAATTAGAATGGATTGTACGAATAAATTGGAATGGATACATTCATGCGAATGAATTAGAATGGATCGTACGAATGAATTAGAATGGATCGTACGAATAAATTAGACTGGATCGTGCGAATGAATTAGAATGGATCGTATGAATGAATTAGAATAAATACATTCATGCGAATGAATTAGAATGGATCGTACGAATGAATTATAATGGATCGTATGAATAAATTAGAATGGATCATGTGAATGAATTAGAATAGATCGTACGAATGAATTAGAATAGTTACATTCGTACGAATAAATTAGAATAGATCGTGCGAATGAATTAGAATGGATCGTGCGAATAAATTAGAATGGATCATGCGAATGAATTAGAATGGATCGTACGAATGAATTAGAATGGATCGTACGAATGAATTAGAATGGACCGGTATGAATGAATTAAAATGGATCATGCGAATAAATTAGAATGGATCGTACGAATGAATTATAATGGATCATACGAATGAATTAGAATGGATACATTCGTGCGAATGAATTAGAATTGATCGTACGAATGAATTAGAATGGATCGTACGAATGAATTAGAATGGATCATAGGAATGAATTAGAATGGATCGTGCAAATGAATTAGAATGGATAAATTCGTGTGAATGAATTAGAATGGATCATAGGAATGAATTAGAATGGATCGTACGAATGAATTAGAATGCTTACATTCGTGCGAATGAATTAGAATGGATTGGAATGGATCGTACAAATGGATTAGAATGAATCGTACGAATGAATTAGAATGGATCGTACAAATGAATTAGAAAGGTTACATTTATGAGAATGAATTAGAATGGATCGTACGAATGGATTTGAATGGATCGTACGAATGGATTAGAATGGATCGTACGAATGGATTAGAATGGATCGTACGAATGAATTAGAAAGGTTACATTCGTGAGAATGAATTAGAATGGATCGTACGAATGAATTAGCACGGATCATACGAATGAATTAGAATGGATTGTACAAATGAATTAGAATGGATACATTCGTGCGAATGAATTAGAATGGATCGGACGAATGAATTAGAATGGATCGTACGATTCATTCTAATTCATTCGTACAATCCATTCTAATGCATTCGTACAATTCATTCTAATTCATTCGCACAATCCATTCTAATTCATTCGTACGATCCATTCTTATTCATTCATACGATCCATTCTAATTCATTCGCACAATCCATTCTAATTCATTCGTACGATCCATTCTAATTCATTCGTATGATCCATTCTAACTCATTCGGTGGATCCATTCTAATTCATTCGTACGATCCATTCTAATTCATTCGCACGATCCATTCTAATTTATTCGTACAATCCAGTCTAATTCATTCGTACGATCTATTCTAATTCATTCGCACGAATGTAACCATTCTAATTCATTCGTACGATTCATTCTAATTCATTCGTATGAGCTATTCTAATTCATTCGTACGATCCATTCTAATTCATTCGTACGATCCATTGTAATTCATTCATACAATCCATTCAGATTCATTCGCACAAATATATCCATTCAAATTCATTCATACGATCCATTCTAATTAATTCGCACGATCTATTCTAATTCAGTCGTTTGAATGTATCCATTTTAATTCATTCGTACGATCCATTCTAATTCATTCGTATGATCTAATTCATTCGTACGATCCATTCTAATTCATTCGTACGATCGATTCTAATTCATTCGCACAATCCATTCTAATTCATTCGTACGATCCATTCTACTTCATTCGTATGATCCATTCTAATTTATTCGTTCAAATATATCCATTCTAATTCATTCGCACGATCCATTCTAATTCATTCGCACGAATGTATCCATTCTAATTCATTTGCACGATCCATTCTAATTCATTCCTATAATCCATTCTAATTCATTCGTACGATCCATTCTCATTCAATCGCTCAAATGTATCCATTCTAATTCATTCGTATGATCCATTCTAATTCGTTCATACGATCTATTCTAATTCGTTCGTAGATCCATTCTAATTCGTTTGTACGATCCATTCTAATTCATTCGTATGATCCAGTCTAATTCATTCCTACGATCTATTCTAATTCATTCGCTCGAATGTATCCATTCTAATTCATTCGTTTGATCCATTCTAATTCATTCGTACGATCTATTCAAATTCATTCACATGATCCATTCTAATTAATTCGTACGATCTATTCTAATTCATTCTCACGAATGTAACCTTTCTAATTCATTGGTATGATCCATTCTAATTCATTCGTACGATCTATTCTAATCCATTCGTACGATCCATTCTAATCCATTCGTACGATCCATTCAAATTCATTCGTACGATCCATTCAAATTCATTCGTACGATCTATTCTAATTCATTCTCACAAATGTAACCTTTCTAATTCATTTGTACGATCCATTCTAATTCATTCGCACGAATGTAACCATTCTAATTCATTCGTACGATCCATTCTAATTCATTCCTACGACCCATTCTAATTCATTCGCACGAATGTATCCATTCTAATTTATTTGCACGATCCATTCTAATTCATTCCTATGATCCATTCTAATTCATTCGTACGATCCATTCTAATTCATTCGCTCGAATGTATCCATTCTAATTCATTCATACGATCCATTCTAATTCATTCGTACGATCCATTCTAATTCATTCGTACGATCATTTCTAATTTATTTGCACGATCCGTTCTAATTCATTCCTATGATCCATTCTAATTCATTCGCACGAATGTAACCATTCTAATTCATTCGTACGATCCATTCTAATTCATTCCTACGATCCATTCTAATTCATTCGCACGAATGTATCCATTCTAATTCATTTGCACGATCCATTCTAATTCATTCCTATGATCCATTCTAATTCATTCGTACGATCTATTCTAATTCATTCGTAGATTGTAGGAATGAATTAGAATGGATCGTACGAATGAATTAGAATGGTTACATTCGTGCGAATGAATTAGAATGGATCGTACAAATGGATTAGAATGGATCGTATGAATGGATTAGAATGGATCGTATGAATGTATTAGAATGGACCGTACAAATGAATTAGAAAGGTTACATTTGTGAGAATGAATTAGAATGGGTCGTACGAATGAATTAGAATGGATCGTATGAATGGATTAGAATGGATCGTACGAATGGATTAGAATGGATCGTATGAATGAATTAGAATGAATCATACAAATGAATTAAAAAGGGTACATTCGTGAGAATGAATTAGAATGGATCGTACGAATGAATTAGAATGGATCATGCGAATGAATTTGAATGGATCGTACGAATGAATTAGAATGGATCGAACGAATGAATTAGAATGGATACATTCGAGCGAATGAATTAGAATAGATCGTAGGAATGAATTAGAATGGATCGTACGAATGAATTAGAATGGTTACATTCGTGCGAATTAATTAGAATGGATCATAGGAATGAATTAGAATGGATCGTGCGAATGAATTAGAATGGATCGTACGAATGAATTTAAATGGATCGTACGAATGAATTAGAATGGATCGTACAAATGAATTAGAATGGATACATTCGAGCGAATGAATTAGAATGGATCATACGAATGAATTAGAATGGATCATAGGAATGAATTAGAATGGATCGTGCAAATGAATTAGAATGGATACATTCGTGCGAATGAATTAGAATGGATCGTGCGAATGGATTAGAATGGATCGTACGAATGAATTAGAATGGATCGTACAAATGAATTAGAATGGATCGTACAAATGAATTAGAAAGGTTACATTTGTGAGAATGAATTAGAATGGATCGTACAAATGAATTAGAAAGGTTACATTTGTGAGAATGAATTAGAATGGATCGTACGAATGAATTAGAATGGATCGTACGAACGAATTAGAATGGATCGTATGAACGAATTAGAATGGATCGTAGCAATGAATTAGAATGGATCTTGCGATTAAATTAGAATAGATAGTACGAATGAATTATAATGGATACATTCGTGCGAATGAACTAGAATGGATACATACATTCATGCGAATGAATTAGAATGGATCGTATGAATGAGTTAGAATGGATCGTATGAATGAATTAGAATGGATTGCATAAATGAATTAGAATGGATCATACGAATGAATTGGAATGGATCGTACGAATGAATTAGAATGGATACATTCATGCAAATGAATTAGAATGGATCGTACGAATGAATTAGAATGGATCATACGAATGAATTAGAATGGCTACATTCGTGCGAATGAATTAGAATAGATCGTACGAATGAATTAGAATGGATCGTACGAATAACTTAGAATGGATCGTGCGAATGAATTAGAATGGATCGTACGAATGAATTAGAATAGATCCACCAAATGAGTTAGAATGGATCCACCGAATGAGTTAGAATGGATCATACGAATGAATTAGAATGGATCGTACGAATGAATTAGAATGGATTGTGCGGATGAATTAGAATGGATCGTACGAATGGATTAGAATGGATCGTGTGAATGAATTAGAATGGATCGTACAAATGAATTAGAAAGGTTACATTTGTGAGAATGAATTAGAATGGATAGTACGAATGGATTAGAATGGATCGTACGAATGGATTAGAATGGATCGTACGAATGAATTAGAATGGATCATACCAATGAATTAGAAAGGTTACATTCGTGAGAATGAATTAGAATGGATCGTACAAATGAATTAGAATGGAACATGTGAATGAATTTGAATGGATCGTACGAATGAATTAGAATGGATCGAACAAATGAATTAGAATGGATACAGTCGAGCGAATGAATTAGAATAGATCGTAGGAATGAATTAGAATGGATCATACGAATGAATTAAATTGGATCGTGCGAATGAATTAGAATGGATTGTACGAATGAATTAGAATGGATATATTCGTGCGAATGAATTAGAATGGATCGGACAAATGAATTAGAATGGATCGTACGAATGAATTAGAATGGATCGTGCGAATGAATTAGAATGAATCGTACGAATGCATTAGAATGGATACATTCGTACGAATGAATTAGAATGGATCGTACGAATGAATTAGAATCAATCGTGCGAATGAATTGGAATGGATCGTATGAATGAATTAGAATGGATCGTGCGAATGAATTAGAATGGATCGTACGAATGAATTAGAATGGATACATACAAATGAATTAGAAAGGTTACATTTGTGAGAATGAATTAGAATGGATCGTACGAATGAATTAGAATGGATCGTACGAATGAATTAGAATGGATACATTCGAGCGAATGAATTAGAATGGATCGTACGAATGAATTAGAATGGATCATAGGAATGAATTAGAATAGATCGTGCAAATGAATTAGAATGGATACATTCTTGCGAATGAATTATAATGGATCGTAGGAATGAATTAGAATGGATCGTACGAATGAATTAGAATGGTTACATTCGTGCGAATGAATTAGAATGGATCATATGAACGAATTATAATGGTTCGTATGAATTAGAATGGATACATTTGTGCGAATGAATTAGAATGGATCGTACGAATGAATTAGAATGGATCGTACGAATGGATTAGAATGGATCGTACGAATAGATTAGAATGGATCGTGCAAATGAATTAGAATGGATTGCACAAATGTATCCATTCTAATCCATTCGTACAAATGGATTAGAATGGATCGTACGAATGAATTAGAATGGATCATGCGAATGAATTAGAATGGATTGTATGAATAAATTAGAATGGATCGTACGAATGAATTAAAATGGACACATTTGTGCGAATGAATTAGAATAAATCATACGATTGAATTAGAATGGATCGTACAAATGAATTAGAATGGATCATGCGAATGAATTTGAATGGATCGTACGAATGAATTAGAATGGATCGAACGAATGAATTAGAATGGATCGTACGAATGCATTAGAATGGATCGTACGAATGAATTAGAATGGATACATTCGAGCGAATGAATTAGAATGGATCGTGCGATGAATTAGAATGGATCGTACAAATGAATTAGAATGGATTCTAATCCATTCATACGATCCATTCTAATCTATTCTAATTCATTCGCACAAATGTATCCATTCTAATTCATTCTAACGAATGTAACCTTTCTAATTCATTTGTATGATCCATTCAAATTCATTCGTACGAATGAATAGAATGGATCGTACGAATGAATCGTACGAACGAATTAGAATGGATCGTACGAACGAATTAGATTGGATTGTACAAATGGATTAGAATGGATCGTACGAATGGATCATGCGAATGAATTAGAATGGATCGTACGAATGAATTAGAATGGATCGTACGAATGAATTAGAATGGATACATTTGTGCGAATGAATTAGAATGGATCATAGGAATGAATTAGAATGAATCGTACGAATGAATTAGAATGGTTACATTCGTGCGAATGAATTAGAATAGATCGTTCGAATGAATTAGAATGGATCGTACGAATAAATTAGAATGGATCATGCGAATGAATTAGAATGGATCGTACGAATGAATTAGAATGGATCCACCGAATGAGTTAGAATGGATCATACGAATGAATTAGAATGGATCGTACGAATGAATTAGAATGAATTGTATGATCCATTCTAATTCATTCGCACGATCCATTCTAATTCATTCGCACAATCCATTCTAATTCATTCGTACGATCCATTCTAATTCATTCGTATGATCCATTCTAACTCATTTGGTGGATCCATTCTAATTCATTCGTACGATCCATTCTAATTCATTCGCACGATCCATTCTAATTTATTCGTACGATCCATTCTAATTCATTCGTACGATCTATTCTAATTCATTCGCACGAATGTAACCATTCTAATTCATTCGTACGATCCATTAGAATGGATCGTACGAATGAATTTGAATGGATCGTACGAATAAATTAGAATGGATCGAACGAATGAATTAGAATGGATACATTCGAGCGAATGAATTAGAATAGATCATAGGAATGAATTAGAATGGATCATACGAATGAATTAGAATGGATCGTGCGAATGAATTAGAATGGATACATTCGTGCGAATGAATTAGAATGGATCGTACGAATGAATTAGAATGGATCGTACGAATGAATTAGAATGGATACATTTGTACTAATAAATTAGAATGGATTGTACGAATGAATTAGAATGGATACATTCTTGCGAATAAATTAGAATAGATCGTATATTCGTGCAAATAAATTAGAATGGATCATACGAATGAATTAGAATGGATCGTGCGAATGAATTAGAATGAATCGTACGAATGCATTAGAATGGATCGTACGAATGAATTAGAATGAATCGTACGATCCATTCTAATTTATTCGTCCGATCCATTCTAATTCATTCGCACGAATGTATCCATTCTAATTCATTCGTACAATCCATTCTAATTCATTCGCACGATTCATTCTAATTCATTCATATGATCTATTCTAATTCATTCCTACGATCTATTCTAATTCATTCGCTCGAATGTATGCATTCTAATTCATTCGTTCGATCCATTCTAATTCATTCGTATGATCCATTCAAATTCATTCGCATGATCCATTCTAATTCATTCGTACGATCCATTCTAATTCATTCACACGAATGTAACCTTTCTAATTCATTTGTATGATCCATTCTAATTCATTCGTACGATCCATTCTTATCGATTCGTACGATCCATTCGTTCAAATATATCCATTCTAATTCATTCGTACGAACCATTCTAATTCTTTCGCACGATCCATTCTAATTCATTCGTACGATCCATTCTAATTCATTCGTACAATCCATTCTAATTCAGTCATATGAATGTATCCATTTTAATTCATTCGTACGATCCATTCTGATTCATTCGTACGATCTAATTCATTCGTACGATCCATTCTAATTCATTCGTACGATCGATTCTAATTCATTCGCACGATCCATTCAAATTCATTCGTACGATCCATTCTAATTCATTCGTATGATCCATTCTAATTTATTCGTTCAAATATATCATTCTAATTCATTCGTACGATCCATTCTAATTCATTCGCATGATCCATTCTAATTCATTCGTACGATCCATTCTAATTCATTCGTATGATCAATTCTAATTCATTCGCACGATCCATTCTAATTCATTTGTACGATCTATTCTAATTCATTCGTACGATCCATTCTAATTCATTCGCACGAATGTATCCATTCCAATTCATTCGTACGATCCATTCTAATTCATTTGCACTATCCAATCTAATTCATTCGTACGATCCATTCTAATTCATTCGTATGATCCATTCTAATTCATTTGTACGATCCATTCTAATTAATTCGCACAAATGTATCCATTCTAATTCATTCGTACGATCCATTCAAATTCAATCGTATGATCCATTCTAATTCATTCGTACGAATGAATTAGAATGGATCGTACAAATGAATTAGAATGGATCGTACGAATGAATTAGAATGGATAAGAATGGATCGTACGAATGAATTAGAATAGATCGTACGAATGAATTAGAATGGATCATATGAATGGATTAGAATGGATCGTACGAATGGATTAGAATGGATCGTACGAATGAATTAGAATGGATCATACAAATGAATTAGAAAGGTTACATTTGTGAGAATGAATTAGAAAGGATCGTACGAATGAATTAGAATGGATCATGCGAATGAATTAGAATGGATCGTACGAATGGATTAGAATTGATCGTGCGAATGAATTAGAATGGATCATACGATTGAATTTGAATGGATCGTACGAATAAATTAGAATGGATACATTTGTGTGATGAATAAGAATGGAGCGTACGAATGAATTAGAATGGAGCGTACGAATGTACTAGAATGGATACATTCGTGCAAATGAATTAGAATGGATCATATGAAAGAATTAGAATGGATACAATCAAGCGAATGAATTAGAATGGATCGTACGAATGAATTAGAATGGATCATAGGAATGAATTAGAATGGAACGTGCAAATGAATTAGAATGGATTGTACGAATGAATTAGAATAGATACATTCATGCGAATGAATTAGAATGGATCGTACGAATGAATTAGAATAGATACATTCGTGCGAATGAACGAATTAGAATGGATCGTACGAATGAATTAGAATGGATCGTACGAATGAATTAGAATAGATCGTACGAATGAATTAGAATGGTTCATACGAATGAATTTGAATGGATCGTGCGAATGAATTAGAATGGATCATGTGAATGAATTAGAATGGATCGTACGAATGAATTAGAATGGATCGTATGAATGAGTTTGAATGGATCGTACAAATGAATTAGAATGGTTCGTGCGAATGAATTAGAATGGATACATTCGAGCGAATGAATTAGAATGGATCGTACGAATGGATTAGAATGGATCGTACGAATGAATTAGAATGGATACATACAAATGAATTAGAAAGGTTACATTCGTGCGAATGAATTAGAATGAATCGTACGAATGAATTAGATTGGATCGTGCGAATGAATTAGAATGAATCGTACGAATGCATTAGAATGAATTAGAATGGATCATACAAATGAATTAGAATGGATCATACAAATGAATTAGAATGAATCATACGAATGCATTAGAATGAATTAGAATGGATCATACAAATGAATTAGAATGGATCGTACAAATGAATTAGAATGGATCGTGTGAATGAATTAGAATGGATACATTCGAGCGAATGAATTAGAATGGATCGTACGAATGAATCAGAATGCATCGTATGAATGAATTTGAATGGATCGGATGAATGAATTAGAATGGATCGTACGAATGAATTAGAATGGTTACATTCATGCGAATGAATTAGAATGGATCGTATGAACGAATTATAATGGATCGTATAAATTAGAATGGATACATTTGTGCGAATGAATTAGAATGGATCGTACGAATGGATTAGAATAGATCGTACGAATGGATTAGAATGGATTGTACGAATGGATTAGAATGGATTGCACAAATGTATCCATTCTAATCCATTCGTACGAATGCATTAGAATGGATCGTACGAATGAATTAAAATGGATCATGCGAATGAATTAGAATGGATTGTATGAATAAATTAGAATGGATCGTACGAATGAATTAAAATGGATACATTTGTGCTAATGAATTAGAATGAATCATACGATTGAATTAGAATGGATCGTACGAATGAATTAGAATGGATCATGCGAATGAATTTGAATGGATCGTACGAATGAATTAGAATGGATCCATTCTAATTCAGTCGTATGAATATATCCACTCTAATTCATTCGTACGATCCATTCTAATTCATTCGTACGATCCATTGTAATTCATTCGCTCGAATGTATCCATTCTAATTCATTCATACGATCCATTCTAATTCGTTTGCACGAATGTAACCATTCTAATTCATTCGTACGATCCATTCTAATTCATTTGCAAGAATGTATCCATTCTAATTCATTTGCACGATCCATTCTGATTCATTCGTACGATCTATTCTAATTCATTCCTACGAATTAGAATGGATCATACGAATGAATTAGAATGGATCGTACGAATGGATGAGAATGGATCGTACGAATGAATTAGAATGGATACATTCGAGCGAATGAATTAGAATGGATCGTACAAATGAATTAGAATGGTTACATTCGTGCGAATGAATTAGAATGAATCGTACGAATGTATTAGAATGGATCGTACGAATGAATTAGAATGGATACATTCGAGCGAATGAATTAGAATAGATCGTAGGAATGAATTAGAATAGATCATACGAATGAATTAGATCGTGTGAATGAATAAGAATTGGATGTACGAATGAATTAGAATGGATACATTCGTGCGAATGAATTAGAATGGATCGTACGAATGAATTAGAATGGATCGTAGGAATGAATTAGAATGGATCATACGAATGAATTAGAAAGGATCGTGCGAATGAATTAGAATGGATCATACGAATAAATTGAAATGGATCGAGCAAATGAATTAGAATGGATACATACATGCGAATGAATTAGAATGGATCGTACGAAAGAATTAGAATGGATCGTACGAATGACTTAGAATGGATCGTGCGAATGAATTAGAATGGATTGTGCGAATGAATTAAAATGGATACATTCGTGCGAATGAATTAGAATAGGTCGTATGAATTAATTAGAATGGATTGTACGAATTAATTAGAATGGATCGTACAAATGAATTAGAATGGATCGTGCGAATGAATTAGAATGGATCTTACAAATGAATTAGAATGAATACATTTGTGCGAATGAATTAGAATGGATCGTACGAATGAATTAGAATGGATCTTATGAATAAATTAGAATGGATCGTGGGAATGAATTAGAATGGATACATTCGTGCGAATGAATTAGAATGGATCGTACGGATGAATTAGAATGGATACATTCGTGTGAATGAATTAGAATGGATCGTACAAATAAATTAGAATGAATCGTACGAATGAATTAGAATGGATCGTGCGAATGAATTAGAATGGATCGTACGAATAAATTAGAATGGATACATTCATGCGAATGAATTAGAATGGATCGTTCGAATGAATTAGAATAGATACATTCGTGCAAATGAATTAGAATGGATCGTACGTATGAATTAGAATGAATCGTACGAATGAATTAGAATGGATCGTGCGAATAAATTAGAATGGATTGTACGAATAAATTGGAATGGATAAATTCATGCGAATGAATTAGAATGGATCGAACGAATGAATTAGAATGGATCGTACGAATAAATTAGACTGGATCGTGCGAATGAATTAGAATGGATCGTATGAATGAATTAGAATAGATACATTCATGTGAATGAATTAGAATGGATCGTACGAATGAATTAGAATGGATCGTATGAATAAATTAGAATGGATCATGTGAATGAATTAGAATGGATCGTACGAATGAATTAGAATAGTTACATTCGTGCGAATGAATTAGAATAGATCGTGCGAATGAATTAGAATGGATCGTGCGAATGAATTAGAATGGATCATGCGAATGAATTAGAATAGATCGTACGAATGAATTAGAATGGATTGTATAAATAAATTAGAATGGACCGGTATGAATGAATTAAAATGGATCATGCGAATAAATTAAAATGGATCGTACGAATGAATTATAATGGATCATACGAATGAATTAGAATGGATACATTCGTGCGAATGAATTAGAATTGATCGTACGAATGAATTAGAATGGATCGTACGAATGAATTAGAATGGATCATAGGAATGAATTAGAATGGATCGTGCAAATGAATTAGAATGGATACATTCGTGTGAATGAATTAGAATGGATCGAAGGAATGAATTAGAATGGATCGTACGAATGAATTAGAATGCTTACATTCGTGCGAATGAATTAGAATGGATCGTACGAATGGATTAGAATGGATCGTACGAATGAATTAGAATGGATCGTACAAATGAATTAGAAAGGTTACATTTGTGAGAATGAATTAGAATGGATCGTACGAATGGATTAGAATGGATCGTACGAATGGATTAGAATGGATCATACGAATGGACTAGAATGGATCGTACGAATGGATTAGAATGGATCATACGAATGAATTAGAATGGATCATACAAATGAATTAGAAAGGTTACATTCATGAGAATGAATTAGAAAGGATCGTACGACTGAATTAGCATGGATCGTGCGAATGAATTAGAATGGATTGTACAAATGAATTAGAATGGATACATTCGTGCGAATGAATTAGAATGGATCGGACGAATGAATTAGAATGGATCATACGATTCATTCTAATTCATTCGTACGATCCATTCTAATGCATTCGTACGATTCATTCTAATTCATTTAGTACGATCCTTTCTTATTCATTCATACGATCCATTCTAATTCATTCGCACAATCCATTCTAATTCATTCGTACGATCCATTCTAATTCATTCGTATGATCCATTCTAACTCATTCGGTGGATCCATTCTAATTCATTCGTACGATCCATTCTAATTCATTCGCACGATCTATTCTAATTTATTCGTACAATCCATTCTAATTCATTCGTACGATCTATTCTAATTTATTCGCACGAATGTAACCATTCTAATTCATTCGTACGATTCATTCTAATTCATTCGTATGAGCTATTCTAATTCATTCGTACGATCCATTCTAATTCATTCAAACGATCCATTGTAATTCATTCATACAATCCATTCAGATTCATTCGCACAAATGTATCCATTCAAATTCATTCATACGATCCATTCTAATTAATTCGCACGATCTATTCTAATTCAGTCGTATGAATGTATCCATTTTAATTCATTCGTACGATCCATTCTAATTCATTCGTACGATCTAATTCATTTGTACGATCCATTCTAATTCATTCATACGATCGATTCTAATTCATTCGCACGATCCATTCTAATTCATTTGTACGATCCAATCTACTTCATTCGTATGATCCATTCTAATTTATTCGTTCAAATATATCCATTCTAATTCAATCATACGATCCATTCTAATTCATTCACACGATCCATTCTAATTCATTCGCACGAATGTATCCATTCTAATTCATTTGCACGATCCATTCTAATTCATTCCTATGATCCATTCTAATTCATTCGTACGATCCATTCTAATTCATTCGCTCGAATGTATCCATTCTAATTCATTCGTATGATCCATTCTAATTCGTTCATACGATCCATTCTAATTCGTTCGTACGATCCATTCTAATTCGTTTGTACGATCCATTCTAATTCATTCGTATGATCCATTCTAATTCATTCCTACGATCTATTCTATTTCATTCGCTCGAATGTATCCATTCTAATTCATTCGTTTGATCCATTCTAATTGATTCGTACGATCCATTCAAATTCATTCATATGATCCATTCTAATTTATTCGTACGATCTATTCTAATTCATTCTCACGAATGTAACCTTTCTAATTCATTTGTATGATCCATTCCAATTCATTCGTACGATCCATTCTAATCCATTCGTACGATCCATTCTAATCCATTCGTACGATCCATTCAAATTCATTCGTACGATCCATTCTAATTCATTCTCACAAATGTAACCTTTCTAATTCATTCTCACGAATGTAACCTTTCTAATTCATTTGTATGATCCATTCCAATTCATTCGTACGATCCATTCTAATCCATTCGTACGATCCATTCTAATCCATTCGTACGATCCATTCAAATTCATTCGTACGATCCATTCTAATTCATTCTCACAAATGTAACCTTTCTAATTCATTTGTATGATCCATTCTAATTCATTCGCACGAATGTATCCATTCTAATTCATTCCTACGACCCATTCTAATTCATTCGTACGATCCATTCTAATTCATTCGCTCGAATGTATCCATTCTAATTCATTCATACGATCCATTCTAATTCATTCGTACGATCCATTCTAATTCATTCGTATGATCATTTCTAATTTATTCACACGATCCGTTCTAATTCATTCCTATGATCCATTCTAATTCATTCGCACGAATGTAACCATTCTAATTCATTCATACGATCCATTCTAATTTATTCCTATGATCCATTCTAATTCATTCGCACGAATGTATCCATTCTAATTTATTTGCACGATCCATTCTAATTCATTCCTATGATCCATTCTAATTCATTCGTACGATCCATTCTAATTCATTCGTAGATTGTAGGAATGAATTAGAATGGATCGTACGAATGAATTAGAATGGTTACATTCGTGCGAATGAATTAGAATGGATCGTACGAATGGATTAGAATGGATCGTACGAATGTATTAGAATAGATCGTACAAATGAATTAGAAAGGTTACATTTGTGAGAATGAATTAGAATGGATCGTACGAATGAATTAGAATGGATCATACGAATGGATTAGAATGGATCGTATGAATGGATTAGAATGGATCGTACGAATGGATTAGAATGGATCGTATGAATGAATTAGAATGGATCATACAAATAAATTAGAAAGGGTACATTCGTGAGAATGAATTAGAATGGATCGTACGAATGAATTAGAATGGATCATGCGAATGAATTTGAATAGATCGTACGAATGAATTAGAATGGATCGAACGAATGAATTAGAATGGATACATTCGAGCGAATGAATTAGAATAGATCGTAGGAATGAATTAGAATGGATCGTACGAATGAATTAGAATGGTTACATTCGTGCGAATTAATTAGAATGGATCATAGGTATGAATTAGAATGGATCATGCGAATGAATTAGAATGGATCGTACGAATGAATTTAAATGGATCGTACGAATGAATTAGAATGGATCGTACGAATGAATTAGAATGGATACATTCGAGCGAATGAATTAGAATGGATCATACGAATGAATTAGAATGGATCATAGGAATGAATTAGAATGGATCGTGCAAATGAATTAGAATGGATACATTCATGCGAATGAATTAGAATGGATCGTAGGAATGGATTAGAATGGATCGTACGAATAAATTAGAATGGTTACATTCGTGCGAATGAATTAGAAATCGTGCGAATAGATTAGAATGGATCGTACGAATGGATTAGAATGGATCGTACAAATGAATAAGAATGGATCGTACAAATGAATTAGAAAGGTTACATTTGTGAGAATGAATTAGAATGGATCGTACGAATGAATTAGAATGGATCGTACGAACGATTTAGAATGGATCATACGAACGAATTAGAATGGATCGTAGCAATGAATTAGAATGGATCTTGCGATTGAATTAGAATAGATAGTACGAATGATTTAGAATGGATACATTCGTGCGAATGAACTAGAATGGATACATACATTCATGCGAATGAATTAGAATGGATCGTATGAATGAGTTAGAATGGATCGTATGAATGAATTAGAATGGATTGCATAAATGAATTAGAATGGATCATACGAATGAATTGGAATGGATCTTACGAATGAATTAGAATGGATACATTCATGCAAATGAATTAGAATGGATCGTACGAATGAATTAGAATGGATCATACGAATGAATTAGAATGGTTACATTCGTGCGAATGAATTAGAATAGATCATACGAATGAATTAGAATGGATCGTACGTATAAATTAGAATGGATCGTGCGAATGAATTAGAATGGATCGTACGAATGAATTAGAATGGATCCACCGAATGAGTTAGAATGGATCATACGAATGAATTAGAATGGATCGTACGAATGAATTAGAATGGATTGTGTGAATGAATTAGAATGGATCGTACGAATGGATTAGAATGGATCGTCCGAATGAATTAGAATGGATCGTACAAATGAATTAGAAAGGTTACATTTGTGAGAATGAATTAGAATGGATCGTACGAATGGATTAGAATGGATCGTACGAATGGATTAGAATGGATCGTACGAATGGATTAGAATGGATCATACAAATGAATTAGAAAGGTTACATTCGTGAGAATGAATTAGAATGGATCGTACGAATGAATTAGAATGGATCATGTGAATGAATTTGAATGGATCGTACGAATGAATTAGAATGGATCGAACGAATGAATTAGAATGGATACATTTGAGCGAATGAATTAGAATAGATCATAGGAATGAATTAGAATGGATCATACGAATGAATTAGAATGGATCGTGCGAATGAATTAGAATGGATTATACGAATGAATTAGAATGGATATATTCGTGCGAATGAATTAGAATGGATCGGACGAATGAATTAGAATGGATCGTACGAATGAATTAGAATGGATCGTGCGAATGAATTAGAATGAATCGTACGAATGCATTAGAATGGATACATTCGTACGAATGAATTAGAATGGATCGTACGAATGAATTAGAATGGATCGTGCGAATGAATTGGAATGGATCATACGAATGAATTAGAACGGATCGTGCGAATGAATTAGAATGGATCGTACGAATGAATTAGAATGGATCGTACGAATGAATTAGAATGGTTACATTCGTGCGAATGAATTAGAATGGATCGTATGAACGAATTATAATGGATCGTATGAATTAGAATGGATACATTTGTGCGAATGAATTAGAATGGATCGTACGAATGAATTAGAATGGATCGTACGAATGGATTAGAATGGATCGTACGAATGGATTAGAATGGATCGTGCAAATGAATTAGAATGGATTGCACAAATATATCCGTTCTAATCCATTTGTATGAATGGATTATAATGGATCGTACGAATGAATTAGAATGGATCATGCGAATGAATTAGAATGGATTGTATGAATAAATTAGAATGGATCGTACGAATGAATTAAAATGGATACATTTGTGCGAATGAATTAGAATGAATCATACGATTGAATTAGAATGGATCGTACGAATGAATTAGAATGGATCATACGAATGAATTTGAATGGATCGTACGAATGAATTAGAATGGATCGAACGAATGAATTAGAATGGATCGTACGAATGCATTAGAATGGATCGTACGAATGAATTATAATGGATACATTCGAGCGAATGAATTAGAATGGATCGTACGATGAATTAAATGGATCATACAAATGAATTAGAATGGATTCTAATCCATTCGTACGATCCATTCTAATCTATTCTAATTCATTCGCACAAATGTATCCATTCTAATTCATTCTCACGAATGTAACCTTTCTAATTCATTTGTATGATCCATTCAAATTCATTCGTACGAATGAATAGAATGGATCGTATGAATGAATTAGAATGGATCGTACGAATGAATTAGAATGGATACATTTGTGCGAATGAATTGGAATGGATCGTAGGAATGAATTAAAATGAATCGTACAAATGAATTAGAATGGTTACATTCCGGCGAATGAATTAGAATAGATCGTATGAATGAATTAGAATGGATCGTACGAATAAATTAGAATGGATCGTGCGAATGAATTAGAATGGATCGTACGAATGAATTAGAATGGATCCACCGAATGAGTTAGAATGGATCATACGAATGAATTAGAATGGATCGTACCAATGCATTAGAATGGATCGTACGAATGAATTAGAATGAATCATATGATCCATTCTAATTCATTCGCACAATCCATTCTAATTCATTCGCACGATCCATTCTAATTCATTCGTACGATCCATTCTAATTCATTTGTATGATCCATTCTAACTCATTTGGTGGATCCATTCTAATTCATTCGTACGATCCATTCTAATTCATTCGCACGATCCATTCTAATTTATTCGTACGATCCATTCTAATTCATTCGTACGATCTATTCTAATTCATTCGCACGAATGTAACCATTCTAATTCATTCGTATGATCCATTAGAATGGATCGTACGAATGAATTTGAATGGATCGTACGAATAAATTAGAATGGATCGAACGAATGAATTAGAATGGATACTTTCGAGCGAATGAATTAGAATAGATCGTAGGAATGAATTAGAATGGATCATACGAATGAATTAGAATGGATCCTGCGAATGAATTAGAATGGATTGTACGAATGAATTAGAATAGATACATTCGTGCGAATGAATTAGAATGGATCGTACGAATGAATTAGAATGAATCGTACGAATGAATTAGAATGGATCGTACGAATGAATTAGAATGGATACATTTGTACTAATAAATTAGAATGGATTGTACGAATGAATTAGAATGGATACATTCTTGCGAATAAATTAGAATAGATCGTATATTCGTGCAAATAAATTAGAATGGATCATACGAATGAATTAGAATGGATCGTGCGATTGAATTAGAATGAATCGTACGAATGCATTAGAATGGATCGTACGAATGAATTAGAATGAATCGTATGATCCATTCTAATTCATTCGTCCGATCCATTCTAATTCATTCGCACGAATGTATCCATTCTAATTCATTCATACAATCCATTCTAATTCATTCGCACGATTCATTCTAATTCATTCATATGATCTATTCTAATTCATTCCTACGATCTATTCTAATTCATTCGCTCGAATGTATGCATTCTAATTCATTCGTTCGATCCATTCTAATTCATTCGTATGATCCATTCAAATTCATTCGCATGATCCATTCTATTTCATTCGCACGATCCATTCAAATTTATTCGTACGATCCATTCTAATTCATTCGTATGATCCATTCTAATTTATTCGTTCAAATATATCCATTCTAATTCATTCGTACGATCCATTCTAATTCATTCGCACGATCCATTCTAATTCATTCGTACGATCCATTCTAATTCATTCGTATGATCAATTCTAATTCATTCGCACGATCCATTCTAATTCATTTGTACGATCTATTCTAATTCATTCGTACGATCCATTCTAATTCATTTGCACTATCCATTCTAATTCATTCGTACGATCCATTCTAATTCATTCGTACGATCCATTCTAATCCATTCGTACGATCCATTCTAATTCATTCGCACGATCCATTCTAATTCATTCTCACAAATGTAACCTTTCTAATTCATTTGTACGATCCATTCTAATTCATTCGTACAATCCATTCAAATTCATTTGTACGATGCAATCTAATTCATTCGCACAAATGTATCTATTCTAATTCATTCGTACAATGCGTTCTAATCCATTCGTACGATCCATTCTAATTCATTCGTCCGATCCATTCTAATTCATTCGCACGAATGTATCCATTCTAATTCATTCGTACAATCCATTCTAATTCATTCGCACGATCCATTATAATTTATTCGTATGATCCATTCTAATTCATTCCTACGATCCATTATAATTCATTCGTACGCTCCATTCTTATTCATCGCACAAATGTATCCATTCTAATTTATTTGTACTATCCATTCAAATTCAATCGTATGATCCATTCTAATTCATTCGCACGATCAATTCTAATTCATTCGTCCGATCCATTCTAATTCATTCGCACGAATGTATCCATTCTAATTCATTCATAGGATCCATTTTAATTCATTCGTATGATCCATTCTAACTCATTCGGTGGATCCATTCTAATTCATTCGTACGATCCATTCTAATTCATTCGCACGATCCATTCTAATTTATTCGTACGATCCATTCTAATTCATTCGTACGATCTATTCTAATTCATTCGCATGATCCATTCTAATTCATTCGTACGATCCATTCTAATTCATTCGTACGATCCATTCAAATTCATTCGTACGATGCAATCTAATTCATTCGCACAAATGTATCTATTCAAATTCATTCGTACGATCCATTCTAATTCGTTCATACGATCCATTCTAATTCGATTAGAATGGATCGTACGAATGAATTAGAATGGATCATACAAATGAATTAGAAAGGTTACATTCGTGAGAATGAATTAGAATGGATCGTACGAATGAATTAGAATGGATCATGCGAATGAATTTGAATGGATCGTACGAATGAATTAGAATGGATCGAACGAATGAATTAGAATAGATCGTAGGAATGAATTAGAATGGATCATACGAATGAATTAGAATGGATCGTGCGAATGAATTAGAATGGATTGTACGAATGAATTAGAATGGATACATTCGTGCGAATGAATTAGAATGGATCGTACGAATGAATTAGAATGGATCGTACGAATGAATTAGAATGGATCGTACGAATGAATTAGAATGGATTGTACGAATGAATTAGAATGGATACATTTGTACGAATAAATTAGAATGGATTGTACGAATGAATTAGAATGGATACATTCTTGCGAATAAATTAGAATGGATCGTATATTCATACGAATGAATTAGAATGGATCATACGAATGAATTAGAATGGATCGTGCGAATGAATTAGAATGAATCGTACGAATGCATTAGAATGGATCATACGAATGAATTATTCGTACGATCCATTTTAATTCATTCGCACGATCCATTCTAATTTATTCGTACGATCCATTCTAATCCATTCGTACGATCCATTCTAATTCATACGAATGAATTAGAATGGATACATTCGAGCGAATAAAATAGAATGGATCGTACGATGCAAACTAATTCATTCGCACGAACCATTCTAATTCATTCTCACGAATGTAACCTTTCTATTTCATTTGTATGATCCATTCTAATTCATTCGTACGATCCATTCTAATCGAATTAGAATGGATCGTATGAACGAATTAGAATAGATCGTACGAATGAATTAGAATAGATACATTTGTGCGAATGAATTAGATTGCATCGTACGAATGAATTTGAATGGATCGTACGAATGAATTAGAATGGATCGTACGAATGAATTAGAATGGATCATGCGAATGAATTAGAATAGATCGTACGAATGAATTAGAATGGATCGTACGAATAAATTAGAATGGATCGTGCGAATGAATTAGAATGGATCGAACGAATGAATTACAATGGATCCACCGAATGAGTTAGAATGGATCATACGAATGAATTAGAATGGATCCTACGAATGAATTAGAATGGATACATTCGTGCGAATGAATTAGAATGGATCGGACGAACAAATTAGAATTGATCGTGCGAATGAATTAGAATGGATCATACGATTGAATTTGAATGGATAGTACAAATAAATTAGAATGGATACATTTGTGCGATGAATAAGAATGGAGCGTACGAATGAATTAGAATGGATCGTAGGAATGAATTAGAATGGATCGTGCGAATGAATTAGAATGGATCGTGCGAATGAATTAGAATGGATCGTGCGAATGAATTAGAATGGATTGTACGAATGAATTAGAATGGATACATTCGTGCGAATGAATTAGAATGGATCGGACGAATGAATTAGAATGGATCGTACGAATGGATTAGAACGCATTGTACGAATGAATTAGAATAGATACATTTGTGCGAATGAATTAGATTGCATCGTACGAATGAATTTGAATGGATTGTACGAATGAATTAGAACGGATCGTACAAATGAATTAGAAAGGTTACATTTGTGAGAATGAATTAGAATGGATCGTGCGAATGAATTAGAATGGATCGTACGAATGGATTAGAATGGATCGTACGAATGAATTAGAATGGATCGTACGAACGAATTAGAATGGATCGTACGAACGAATTAGAATGGATCGTACGAATGAATTAGAATGGATACATTCGAGCGAATGAATTAGAATGGATCGTACGAATGAATTAGAAAGGATCATAGGAATGAATTAGAATGGATCGTGCGAATGAATTATAATGGATCATATGAATGAATTAGAATGGTTACATTCATGCGAATGAATTAGAATACATCATGTGAATGAATTAGAATAGATCGTACGTTTGAATTAGATTAGATTGTGCGAATGAATTAGAATGGATACATTCGTGCGAATGAATTAGAATGGATCGGACGAATGAATTAGAATGGATCGTACGAATGGATTAGAACGCATTGTACGAATGAATTAGAATAGATACATTTGTGCGAATGAATTAGATTGCATCGTACGAATGAATTTGAATGGATTGTACGAATGAATTAGAACGGATCGTACAAATGAATTAGAAAGGTTACATTTGTGAGAATGAATTAGAATGGATCGTGCGAATGAATTAGAATGGATCGTACGAATGGATTAGAATGGATCGTACGAATGGATTAGAATGGATCGTACGAATGAATTAGAATAGCTCATACGAATGAATTAGCATGAATCGTACGAATGAATTAGAATGGTTCGTACGAATGAATTAGAATGGATCATACAAATGAATTAGAATGGATCGTACAAATGAATTAGAATGGATCATGTGAATGAATTAGAATGGATCGTGCAAATGAATTAGAATGGATACATTCGTGTGAATGAATTAGAATGGATCGTAGGAATGAATTAGAATGGATCTTACGAATGAATTAGAATGGTTACATTCGAGCGAATGAATTAGAATGAATCGTACGAATGGATTAGAATAGATCATACGAATGAATTAGAATGGATCGTACGAATGAATTAGAATGGATCATACAAATGAATTAGAAAGGTTATATTCGTGAGAATGAATTAGACTGGATCGTACGAACGAATTAGAATGGATCGTACGAACGAATTAGAATGGATCGTATGAACAAATTAGAATGGATTGTACGAATGAATTAGAATGGACATATTCGTACGAATGAATTAGAATGGATCGTACAAATGGATTAGAACACATTGTACGAATGAATAAGAATGGATCGTACGAATGAATTAGAATGGATCGTGCGAATGAATTAGAATGGATTGTACGAATGAATTAGAATGGATACATTCGTATGAATGGATTAGAATGGATCATACGAATGAATTAGAATGAATCATACGTTTGAATTAGATTGGATTGTGCGAATGAATTAGAATGGATACATTCGTACGAATGAGTTAGAATAGATCATACGAATGAATTAGAATGGATCGTACGAATGAATTAGAATGGATCATACAAATGAATTAGAATGGATCGTGAGAATGAATTAGAATGGATTGTACGAATGAATTAGAATGCGAAAGAATTAGAATGGATCGTACGAATGAATTAGAATGGATCGTACGAATGAATTAGAATAGATCGTGCGAATGAATTAGAATAGATCATACGAATGAATTAGAATGGATCGTACGAATAAATTAGAATGGATCGAGCGAATGAATCATTCTAATTCATTCGTACGATCCATTCTAATTCATTCGCACAATCCATTCTAATTCATTCGCACGAATGAATCCATTCTAATTCATTCGTACGATCAATTCTAATTCATTCGTATGATCCATTCTAATTCATTTGCATCATCCATTCGTACGATCCATTCTAATCCATTCGTACGATCCATTCTAATTCATTCGCACGAATGTATCCATTCTAATTCATTCGTACAATCCATTCTAATTCATTCGCACGATCCATTCTAATTCATTCGTATGATCCATTCCAATTCATTCGTACGATCCATTCTAATTCGTTCATACGATCCATTCTAATTCGTTCATACGATCCATTCTAATTCATTCGCATAATCCAGTCAAATTCATTCATACGATCCATTCTAATTCATTCGTATGATCCATTCTAACTCATTCGGATCCATTCGTACGATCCATTCTAATTCATTCGTATGATCTATTCTAATTCATTCGCACGAATGTCTCCATTCTAATTCATTTGCACGACCCATTCTAATTCATTCCTATGATCCATTCTAATTCATTCGTACGATCCATTCTAATTCATTCGCTCGAATATATCCATTCTAATTCGTTCGTACGATCCATTCTAATTCGTTCGTACGATCCATTCTAATTCGTTCGTACGATCCATTCTAATTCGTTTGTACGATTCATTCTAATTCATTCGTACGATCCATTCTAATGCATTCATACGATCCATTCTAATTCATTCGTACGATCCATTCTAATTCATTCGTACGATCCATTCTAATTCATTCGCACGATCCATTCTAATTCATTTGTACGATCTAATTCTAATTAAAATAGATACATTTGTGCGAATGAATTAGATTGCATCGTACGAATGAATTTGAATGCATTCCAATTCATTCGTATGATCTAATTCTAATTCATTAGCACGATCTATTCTAATTAGAAAGGTTACATTCGAGCGAATGAAATAGAATAGATTGTAGGAATGAATAAGAATGGATCATATGAATGAATTAGAATGGATCGTGCGAATGAATTAGAATGAATCGTACAAATGCATTAGAATGGATCGTACGAACGAATTAGAATGGATCGTACGAACGAATTAGAATGGATTGTACGAACGAATTAGAATGGATCGTACGAATGAATTAGAATGGATACATTCGAGCGAATGAATTAGAATGGATCGTACGAATGAATTAGAATGGATCATAGGAATGAATTAGAATAGATCATGCAAATGAATTAGAATGGATACATTCGTGCGAATGAATTAGAATAGATCATACGAATGAATTAGAATGGATCGTACGAATGGATTAGAACGCATTGTACGAATGAATTAGAATGGATCGTACGAATGGATCATACGAATGAATTAGAATGGATCGTACGAATGGATCCGAATGAGATAGAATGGATCATACAAATGAATTAGAATGGATCGTACGAATGAATTAGAATGGATTGTGCGAATGAGTTAGAATGGATCGTATGAACGAACTAGAATGGATCGTACGAATGAATTAGAATTTATACATTTGTGCGAATGCATTAGAATGGATCATATGAAAGAATTAGAATGGATCGTACGAATGAATTAGAAAGGATCATATGAATGAATTAGAATGGATCGTACGAATGAATTAGAATGGATACATTCGTATGATCCATTCTAATTCATTCGTACGATCCATTCTAATTCATTCATACGATCCATTCTAATTCATTCGCACGTACGATTCATTCTAATTCATTCGTACGATCCATTCTAATTCATTCGTACGATCCATTCTAATTCATTCGTATGATCCATTCTAATTCATTCGCACAAATGTATCTATTCTAATTCATTCGTACAATCCATTCTAATCCATTCACCGAATGAATTAGAATGGATCGTAGGAATGAATTAGAATGGATCGTACGAATGAATTAGAATGGTTACATCCGTGCGAATGAATTAGAATGGATCGTACGAATGGATTAGAATGGATCGTACGAATGGATTAGAATGGATCGTACGAATGAATTAGAATGGATCGTACAAATGAATTAGAAAGGTTACATTTGTGAGAATGAATTAGAATGGATCGTACGAATGGATTAGAATGGATCGTATGAATGGATTAGAATTGATCGTACGAATGAATTAGAATGGATCATACAAATGAATTAGAAAGGTTACATTCGTGAGAATGAATTAGAATGGATCGTACGAATGAATTAGAATGGATCATGCGAATGAATTTGAATGGATCGTACGAATGAATTAGAATGGATCGAACGAATGAATTAGAATGGATCGTATGAACGAATTAGAATAGATCATACGAATGAATTAGAATGGATACATTCGAGCGAATGAATTAGAATGGATCGTACGAATGAATTAGAATGGGTCATAGGAATGAATTAGAATGGATCGTACGAATGGATTAGAATGCATTGTACGAATGAATTAGAATGGATCATACAAATGAATTAGAATGGATCATGCGATTGAATTAGAATAGATCGTGCGAATGAATTAGAATGGATCATAGGAATGAATTAGAATGGATCGTACGAATAAATTAGAATGGATCGTGCGAATGAATTAGAATGGATCGTACGAATGAATTAGAATGGATCGTACGAGTGAATTAGAATTGATACATTTGTGAGAATGAATTAGAATAGATCATACGAATGAATTAGAATGGATCGTATGAATGGATTAGGATGGATCGTACGAATAAATTAGAATGGATCGTACGAATGAATTAGAATGGATCATACAAATGAATTAGAAAGGTTACATTCGTGAGAATGAATTAGAATAGATACATTCGAGCGAATGAATTAGAATGGATATATTTGTGCGAATGAATTAGAATGGATCGTGCGAATGAATTAGAATGGATCGTACGAATGGATTAGAATGGATCGTACGAATGGATTAGAATGGATTTGTGCGAATGGATTAGAATGAATCGTACGAATGCATTCTAATTCATTCGTGCGATCCATTCTAATTCATTCTCACGAATTAGAATAGATACATTCGAGCGAATGAATTAGAATGGTTACATTCGTGCGAATGAATTAGAATGGATCGTACGAATGGATTAGAATGGATCGTACGAATGGATTAGAACACATTGTACAAATGAATTAGAATAGATATATTTGTGTGAATTAATTAGATTGCATCGTAGGAATGAATTTGAATGGATTGTACGAATAAATTAGAATGGATCGTACGAATGAATTTGAATGGATCGTACGAATGAATTTGAATGGATTCGTACAATGCATTCTAATTCATTCGTACGATTCATTCTAATTCATTCGTATGAGCTATTCTAATTCATTCGTACGATCCATTCTATTGAATTAGTACGATTCATTCTAATTCATTCGCATAAATATATCCATTCTAATTCATTCGTGCGATCCATTCTAATTCATTCGCACGATCCATTCTAATTCATTCGCACAAATGTATCCATTCTAATTCATTCGTACGATCCATTCTTATTCATTCATACGATCCATTCTAATTCATTTGCACGATCCATTCTAATTCATTCCTATGATCCATTCTAATTCATTCATACGATCCATTCTAATCCATTCGTACGATCCATTCTAATTCATTCGCACAAATGTATCCATTCAAATTCATTCGTACGATCCATTCTAATTAATTCGCATGATCCATTCTAATTCAGTCGTATGAATGTATCCATTTTAATTCATTCGTACGATCCATTCTAATTCATTCGTACGATCTAATTCATTCATACGATCCATTCTAATTCATTCGTACGATCGATTCTAATTCATTCGCACGATCCATTCTAATTCATTCGTACGATCCATTCTAATTCATTCGTATGATCCATTCTAATTTATTCGTTCAAATATATACATTCTAATTCATTCGTACGATCCATTCTAATTCATTCGCATGATCTATTCTAATTCATTCGTACGATCCATTCTAATTCATTCGTATGATCAATTCTAATTCATTCGCACGATCCATTCTAATTCATTCGTACGATCCATTCTAATTCATTCGCACGAATTAGAATGGATACATTCGTGCGAATGAATTAGAATGGATCGGACGAATGAATTAGAATGGATCGTACGAATGAATTAGAATGGATCATATGAATAAATTAGAATGGTTACATTCGTGCGAATGAATTAGAATGGATCGTAAGAATGGATTAGAATGGATCATACGAATAGATTAGAACGCATTGTACGAATGAATTAGAATAGATACATTTGTGCGAATGAATTAGATTGCATCTTTCAAATGAGTTTGAATGGATTGTACTAATGAATTAGAATAGATCGTATGAATAAATTAGAATGGATCATGCGAATGAATTAGAATAGATCGTACGAATGAATTAGAATGGATCGTACGAATAAATTAGAATGGATCGTGCGAATGAATTAGAATGGATCGTACGAATGAATTAGAATGGATCCACCGAATGAGTTAGAATGGATCATACGAATGAATTAGAATGGATCGTACGAATGAATTAGAATGGATTGTGCGAATGAATTAGAATGGATACATTCGAGCGAATGAATTAGAATGGATCGTACAAATGAATTAGAATGGATCATATGAATGAATTAGAATGGATCGTGCAAATGAATTAGAATGGATACATTCGTGCAAATGAATTAGAATGGATCGTAGGAATGAATTAGAATGGATCGTACGAATGAATTAGAATGGTTACATTCGTGCAAATGAATTAGAATGGATCGTACGAATGGATTAGAATGGATCGTACGAATGGATTAGAATGGATCGTACAAATGAATTAAAGGTTACATTTGTGAGAATGAATTAGAATGGATCGTACGAATGAATTAGAATGGATCGTACGAATGGATTAGAATGGATCGTACGAATGGATTAGAATGGATCGTACGAATGATTTAGAATAGATCATACAAATGAATTAGAAAGGTTACATTCGTGAGAATGAATTAGAATGGATCGTATGAATGAATTAGAATGGATCGTGCGAATGAATTAGAATTGATCATACGAATGAATTAGAATGGATCGTACGAATGAATTAGAATGGATCGTGCGAATGAATTAGAATGGATCGTACGAATGAATTAGAATGGATCCACCGAATGAGTTAGAATGGATAATGCGAATGAATTAGAATGGATCGTACGAATGAATTAGAATGGATACATTCGTGCGAATGAATTAGAATGGATCGTATGAATGAATTAGACTGGATCGTACGAATAAATTAGAATGGATACATTCATACGAATGAATTAGAATGGATCGTACGAATGTATTAGAATGGATCGTACGAATAGATTAGAATGGATCGTACGAATGGATTAGAATGGATCATACGAATGAATTAGAATGGATCATACAAATGAATTAGAAAGGTTACATTCGTGAGAATAAATTAGAATGGATCGTGCGAATGAATTAGAATGGATCGTGCGAATGAATTAGAATGGATCGTACGAATGAATTAGAATGGATCGTGCGAATGAATTAGAATGGATCGTACGAATGAATTAGAATGGATCCACCGAATGAGTTAGAATGGATCATATGAATGAATTAGAATGGATCGTACGAATGGATTAGAATGGATCGTACGAATGAATTAGAATGGATCGTACGAATGGATTAGAATGGATCGTACGAATGAATTAGAATGGATACATTCATACGATCCATTCTATTTCATTCTCACAAATGTATCTATTCTAATCCATTCGTACGATCCATTCTAATTCATTTGTACGATCCATTCTAATTCATTCGAACGAATGTATCCATTCTAATTCATTTGCACGATCCATTCTAATTCATTCCTATTATCCATTCTAATCCACTCTAATTCGTTCGTACGATCCATTCTAATTCATTCGTATGATCCATTCTAATTCATTCCTACGATCCATTCTAATCCATTCGTACGATCCATTCTAATTCATTCGTACGATCCTTTCTAATCCATTTTAATCCATTCGTACGATCCATTCTAATTCATTCGTGCGATCCTTTCTAATCCATTCGTACGATCCATTCTAATCCATTCGTACGATCCATTCTAATCCATTCGTATGATCCATTCGAATTCATTCTCACAAATGTAATATTTCTAATTCATTTGTACGATCCATTCTAATTCATTCGTACGATCCATTCTAATCCATTCGTACGATCCATTCTAATCCATTCGAAAGATCCATTCTAATTCATTCGCACGAATGTAACTATTCTAATTCATTCGTACGATCCATTCTAATTCATTCGCTCGAATGTATCCATTCTAATTAATTTGCACGATCCATTGTAATTCATTCATACAATCCATTCAGATTCATTCGCACAAATGTATCCATTCAAATTCATTCGTACGATCCATTCTAATTAATTCGCACGATCCATTCTAATTCAGTCGAATGAATGTATCCATTTTAATTCATTCGTACGATCCATTCTAATTCATTCGTACGATCTTATTCATTTGTACGATCTATTCTAATTCTTTCGTATGATCGATTCTAATTCATTCGCACGATCCATTCTAATTTATTCGTACGATCCATTCTAATTCATTCGTTTGATCCATTCTAATTTATTCTTTCAAATATATCCATTCTAATTCATTCGTATGATCCATTCTAATTCATTCGCACGATCCATTCTAATTCATTCGCACGATCCATTCTAATTCATTCGTTTGATCTATTCCAATTCATTCGCATGAATGTAACCATTCTAATTCATTCGTACGATCCATTCTAATCCATTCATACGATCCATTCTAATTCATTCGTACGATCCATTCTAATTCATTCTCACAAATGTAACCATTCTAATTCATTCGTACGATCCATTCTAATTCATCCGCACAATCCATTCTAATTCATTCGTACGATCCATTCTAATTCATTCGCATTCTAATTCATTCGTACAATCCATTCTAATTCATTCGCACGATCCATTCTAATTCATTCGTATGATCCATTCTAATTCATTCGTACGATCCATTCTAATTCATTCGTATGATCCATTCTAACTCATTCGCACGAATGTATCCATTCTAATTCATTCGTACAATCCAATCTAATTCAAACGTACGATTCATTTTAATTCATTCGTATGATCCATTCTTATTCATTCGTACGATCCATTCGAATTCATTCATACAAATGTATCCATTCTAATTCATTCATACGATCCATTCTAATTCATTCATACGATCTATTCTAATTTATTCGCACGAATGTATCCATTCTAATTCATTCGCACAATCTAATCTAATTCAAACGTACGATCTATTCTAATTCATTCACATGATGTATTCTAATTCATTCGCATGAATGTAACCATTCTAATTCATTCATATGATCCATTATAATTCATTCGCACGATCCATTCTAATTCATTCCTATGATCCTTTCTAATTCATTCGTACGATCCATTCTAATTCATTCGCTCGAATGTATCCATTCTAATTCATTCGTACGATCCATTCTAATTCGTTCGTACGATCCATTCTAATTCGTTCGTACGATCCATTCTAATTCATTCGTACGATCCATTCTAATCCATTCGTACGATCCATTCTAATCCATTCGTACGATCCATTCTAGTTCATTCTCGCAAATGTAACCTTTCTAATTCATTTGTACGATCCATTCTAATTCATTCCTACGATCCATTCTAATCCATTCGTACGATCCATTCTAATCCATTCGTACGATCCATTCTAATCCATTCGTACGATCTATTCTAATTCATTCTCACCAATGTAACCTTTCTAATTCATTTGTACGATCCATTCTAATTCATTCGTACGATCCATTCTAATCCATTCGTATGATCCATTCTAATTCATTCGCACGAATGTAACCATTCTAATTCATTCATACGATCCATTCTAATTCGTTCATACGATCCATTCTAATTCATTCGCATGAATGTAACCATTCTAATTCATTCGTACTATCCATTCTAATTCATTCCTACGATCCATTCTAATTCATTCGCACGAATGTATCCATTCTAATTCATTTGCACGATCCATTCTAATTCATTCCTATGATCCATTCTAATTCATTTGCACGATCCATTCTAATTCATTCCTATGATCCATTCTAATTCATTCGTACGATCCATTCTAATTCATTTGCTCGAATGTATCCATTCTAATTCATTCGTACGATCCATTCTAATTCATTCTAATTCATTCGTACGATCTATTCTAATCCATTCGGACAATCCATTCTAATTCATTCGTATGATCCATTCTAATTCATTCGTACGATCCATTCTAATTCAATCGTACGATCCATTCTAATTCATTCGTACGATCCATTTAATTCATTCGCACGATCCATTCTAATTCATTCGCACGATCCATTCTAATTCATTCGCACAAATGTATCTATTCTAATTCATTCGTACGATCCATTCTAATTTGTTCATACGATCCATACTAATTCGATTAGAATGGATCGTACGAATGAATTAGAATGGATCATACAAATGAATTAGAAAGGTTACATTCGTGAGAATAAATTAGAATGGATCGTGCGAATGAATTAGATTGCATCATACGATCCATTCTAATTCATTCGCTCGAATGTATCCATTCTAATTCATTCGTATGAATTAGAATGGATCGTACAAATAATTCATTCGTACGATCCATTCTAATGCATTCGTACGATTCATTCTAATTCATTCGCACGATCCATTCTAATTCATTCGTATGATCCATTCTAATTTATTTGCACGAATATACGATCCATTCTAATTTATTCGCAAGAATGTATCCATTCTAATTCATTCGTACAATCCATTCTAATTTATTCGTACAAATGTATCCATTCTAAGTCATTCGTACGATCCATTCTAATTCGTTCGTACGATCCATTCTAATTCATTCGCACGAATGTATCCATTCTAATTCATTCGTACAATCCATTCTAATTCATTCGCACAATCCATTCTAATTCATTCGTATGATCCATTCTAATTCATTCCTACGATCTATTCTAGTTCATTCGCTCGAATGTATCCATTCTAATTCATTCGTTCGATCCATTCTAATTCATTCGTACGATCCATTCAAATTCATTCGCATGATCCATTCTAATTCATTCGTACGATTCATTCTAATTCATTCTCACGAATGTAACCTTTCTAATTCATTTGTATGATCCATTCTAATTCATTCGTACGATCCATTCTAATTCATTCGTACGATCCATTCTAATCCATTCGTACGATCCATTGTAATTCATTCATACAATCCATTCAGATTCATCCGCACAAATGAATTAGAATAGATACATTTGTGCGAATGAATTAGAATGGATCGTACGAATGAATTAGAATGGATCGTACAAATGAATTAGAAAGGTTACATTTGTGAGAATGAATTAGAATGGATCATACGATTCATTCTAATTCATTCGTACGATCCATTCAAATTCATTCGCACGATCCATTCTAATTCATTCGTATGATTCATTCTAAGTCATTCGTACGATCCATTCTAATTCATTCGCACAAATGTATCCATTCTAATTCATTCGTGCGATCCATTCTAATTCATTCGTACGAATGAATTAGAATGGATCATGCGAATGAATTAGAAAGGTTAGAATGGATCGTACGAATGGATTAGAATGGATCGTACGAATGGATTAGAATGGATCGTACGAATGGATTAGAATAGATACATTTGTGCGAATGAATTAGATTGCATCGTACGAATAAATTTGAATGGATTGTACGAATGAATTAGAATGGATCGTACGAATGAATTAGAATAGATCGTACGAATGAATTAGAATGGATCGTACGAATAAATTAGAATGGATCGTGCGAATGAATTAGAATGGATCGTACGAATGAACTAGAATGGATCCACCGAATGAGTTAGAATGGATCATGCGAATGAATTAGAATGGATTGTACGAATGAATTAGAATGGATACATTCGTGCAAATGAGTTAGAATGGATCATACGAATGAATTAGAATGGATCGTACAAATGAATTAGAATGGATTGTGCGAATGAATTAGAATGGATCGTATGAATGAATAAGAATGGATCGTACGAATGAATTAGAATGGATTGTGCGAATGAATTAGAATGGATCGTATATTCGTGCAAATAAATTATAATGGATCATACGAACGAATTAGAATGGATCGTACAAACGAATTAGAATGGATCGTATGAACGAGTTAGAATGGATCGTACGAATGAATTAGAATCGATACATTCGTGCAAATGAATTAGAATAGATCGTACGAATGAATTAGAATGGATTGGACGAATGAGTTAGATCGTACGAATGAATTAGAATGGATCGTACGAATGAATTAGAATGGATTATGCGAATGAATTAGAACTGATCGTACGACTGGATCTAATTTAATTCATTCATTCTAATTCATTCGTACAATCCATTCAAATGGATTAGAATGGATCGTATGAATGAATTAGAATGGATCGTACGAATGAATATGAATTAGAATGGATCGTACTAATCCATTCTAATCCATTCGCACGATTCATTCTAATTAGAATGGATCATACGTACTAATCCATTCTAATCCATTCGTACGATTCATTCGTACGATCCATTCTAATCCATTCGCACGATCCATTCTAAAATGGATCGTACGAATGAATTAGAATGGATATATTTATGCGAATGAATTAGAATGGATCGAACGAAAGAATTATAATTGATACATTTGTGCGAATGAATTAGAATAGATCATACGAATGAATTAGAATGGATCGTACGAATGAATTAGAATGGATACATTTGTGCGAATGAATTAGAATGGATCGTATATTCGTGCAAATAAATTAGAATGGATCCTACGAATGAATTAGAATGGATCCACCGAATGAGTTAGAATGGATCATACGAAAGAATTAGAATGGATCGTGCGAATGAATTAGAATGGATCATATGAAAGAACTAGAATGGATCGTGCGAATGAATTAGAATGGATCGTGCGAATGAATTAGAATGGATCGTACGAACGAATTAGAATGGATCGTACGAACGAATTAGAATGGATCGTACGAATGAATTAGAATAGATCATATGAAAGGATTAGAATGGATCGTATGAATGAATTAGAATGGATCATGCGAATGAATTTGAATGGATCGTACGAATGAATAAGAATGGATCGTACGAATGAATTAGAATGGATCATATGAATGTATCCATTCTAATTCATTCGTACGGTCCATTCTAATTCGTTCGTACGATCCATTCTAATTCGTTCGTACGATCCATTCTAATTCGTTCGTACGATCCATTCTAATTCATTCGCACGATCCATTCTAATTCATTCGCACGATCCATTCTAATTCTTTCATATGATCCATTCTAATTCATTCGTACGATCCATTCAAATCCATTCGAATGATTCATTCTAATTCATTCGTACGATCCATTCTAATTCATTCGTACGATCCATTCTAATCCATTCGTACGATCCATTCTAATTCATTCGCACGAATGTAACCATTCTAATTCATTCGTAGGATCCATTCTAATTCATTCGTACGATCCATTCTAATTCATTCGTACGAATGAATTAGAATAAATCGTTCGAATGAATTAGAATGGATCTTACGAATTAATTAGAATAGATCGTAGGAATAAATTAGAATGGATCATACGAATGAATTAGAATGGATCGTACGAATGAATTAGAATGGATCGTACAAATGATTATACAAATGAATTAGAATGGATCGTAGGAATGAATTAGAATGGATCGTGTGAATGAATTAGAATGGATCGTACAAATGAATTAGAATGGATCGTACGAATGGATTAGAATGGATCGTACGAATGGATTAGAATGGATTGTACGAATTAGAATGGATCGTACGAATGAATTAAAATGGATACATTCATACGACAGAATTAGAAATTTATTCGTACGATCCATTCAAATTCAATCGTATGATCCATTCTAATTCATTCGCACGATCCATTCTAATTCATTCGTACGATCCATTCTAATTCATTCGTACGATTCATTCTAATTCATTCGTATGATCCATTCTAATTCATTCGTACGATTTATTCTAATTCATTCATACGATCCATTCTAATTCATTCGTACGATCCATTCTAATTCGTTCGCATGATCCATTCTAATTCTTTTGTACGAATGTATCCATTCTAATTCATTCGCTCGATCCATTCTAATGCATTCGTACAATTCATTCTTATTCATTCGCACAATCCATTCTAATTCATTCATACGATCCATTCTAATTCATTCGTACGATCCATTCTAATTCGTTCGCATGATCCATTCTAATTCTTTTGTACGAATGTATCCATTCTAATTCATTCGCACGATCCATTCTAATGCATTCGTACAATTCATTCTTATTCATTCGCACAATCCATTCTAATTCATTCATACGATCCATTCTAATTCATTCGTACGATCCATTCTAATTCATTCGTATGATCCATTCTAATTCATTCGCACGATCCATTCAAATTCATTCGCACGATCCTTTCTAATTCATTCGTACGATCCATTCTAAATCATTCATACGATCTATTCTAATTCATTCGCACGAATGTATCCATTCTAATTCATTTGTATGATCCATTCTAATTCATTCGCACGAATGTAACCATTCTAATTCATTCATACGATCCATTCTTATTCATTCATACGATCCATTCTAATTCATTCGCACAATCCATTCTAATTCATTCGTACGATCCATTCTAATTCATTCATCCGATCCAATGTAACCTTTCTAATTCATTTGTACGATCCATTCTAATTCATTCGCTCGAATGTATCCATTCTAATTCATTCGTACGATCCATTCTAATTCATTCGTACGATCCATTCCAATTCATTTGTACGATCCATTTTAATTCATTCGCATGATCCATTCTAATTCATTCGTATGATACATTCATATGACTGAATTAGAATGGATTGTGCGAATGAATTAGAATGGATCATACGAATGAATTAGAATGGATACATTCGAGTGAATAAATTAGAATGGATCGTACAAATGAATTTGAAAGGTTACATTCGTGAGAATGAATTAGAATGGATCGTACGAATGAATTAGAATGGATCATGCGAATGATTTTGAATGGATCGTACGAATGAATTAGAATGGATCGAACGAATGAATGAGAATGGATACATTCGAGCGAATGAATTAGAATAGATCGTAGGAATGAATTAGAATGAATCATACGAATGAATTAGAATGGATCGTGCGAATGATTTAGAATGGATCGTACGAATAAATTAGATCGTACGAATGAATTAGAATGGATCGTACGAATGAATTAAAATGGATCGTACGAATGCATTAGAATGGATACATTCGTGCGAATGAATTAGAATGGATCGTACGAATGAATTAGAATGGTTACATTCGTGCGAATGAATTAGAATGGATCGTACGAATGGATTAGAATGGATCGTACGAATGAATTAGAATGGATCGTACAAATTAATTAGAAAGGTTACATTTGTGTGAATGAATTAGAATGGATCGTACAAATGGATTAGAATGGATCATAGGAATGGATTAGAATGGATCGTATGAATGGATTAGAATGGATCGTACGAATGGATTAGAATGGATCGTACGAATGAATTAGAATGGATCATACAAATGAATTAGAAAGGTTACATTCGTGAGAATGAATTAGAATGGATCGTACGAATGAGTTAGAATGGATTGTTCGAATGAATTATAATGGATCGTATTAATGAATTAGAAAGGATACATTTCTCCGAATGAATTAGAATGGATAGTACGAATTAATTAAAATAGATCGTACGAATAAATTAGAATAGATCATACGAATGAATTAGAATGGATCATGCGAATGAATCAGAATGGATCGTAAGAATGAACTAGAATAGTTACATTCGTGCGAATGAATTAGAATAGATCATACGAATGAATTAGAATGGATCATACGAATGAATTAGAATGGATCGTATGAATGTATTAGAATGGATCGTATGAATGAATTAGAATGGATCGTACGAATAAATTAGAATGGATTGTGCGAATGAATTAAAATAGATCGTACGAATGAATTAGAATGGATACCATCGTCCGAATGAATTAGAATGGATCGTATGAGTGAATTAGAATGTTTCGTGCAAATGAATTAGAATGGATCGTGTGAATAAGTTAGAATGTATCGTACGAATGAATTAGAATGGATACATTTGTGTGAATGAATTAGAATGGATCGTACGAATGAATTACAATAGATCGTACGAATGAATTAGAATGGATACATTCGTGCGAATGAATTAAAATGGATCGTACGAATGAATTAGAATGGATCATACGAATGAATTAGAAAGGATCGTATGAATATATTAGAATGGATCATGCGACTGAATTAGAATGGATCGAACGATTGAATTAGAATGGTTACATTCGTGTGAATGAATTAGAATGGATCGTATGAATGAATTTGAATGGATACATTCGTGCGAATGAAATAGAATGGATCGTACAAATGAATTAGAATAGATCGTGCGAATGAATTAGAATGGATCATGCGAATTAATTAGAATGGATCATACGAATGAATTAGAAAGGATCGTATGAATGTATTAGCATGGATCGTGCGACTAAATTATAATGGATCGTATGAATCAATTAGAATGGATCATGTGAATGAATTAGAATGGATCGTATGAATGAATTAAAATGGAATGGATCGTATGAATGAATTAGAATGGATCGCACGAATGAATTAGAATGGATGGTACGAATGAATTAGAATGGATCGTACGAATGAATTAGAATGGATACATTCGTACGAATGAATCAGAATGGATCCTACGAATGAATTAGAATGGATACATTCGTACGAATGAATTAGAATGGATCATAGGAATGAATTAGAATGGATCGTGCAAATGAATTAGAATGGATACATTTGTGCGAATGAATTAGAATGGATCGTAGGAATGCATTAGAATGGATCGTACGAATGAATTAGAATCGTTACATTCGTGCGAATGGATTAGAATGGATCGTACAAATTGATTAGAATAGATCATACGAATGGATTAGAATGGATCGTACGAATGAATTAGAATGGATCGTACAAATGAATTAGAAAGGTTACATTTGTGAGAATGAATTAGAATGGATCGTACGAATGGATTAGAATGGATCGTACGAATGGATTAGAATGGATCGTATGAATGGATTAGAATGGATCGTACGAATGGATTAGAATTGATCGTACGAACGGATTAGAAATGATCGTACGAATGAATTAGAATGGATCGTACGAATGGATTAGAATAGATCGTACGAATGAATTAGAAAGGATCATACAAATGAATTAGAATGGTTACATTCGTGCGAATGAATTAGAATAGATCATAGGAATGAATTATAATGGATCGTATGAACGAATTAGAATGGATCGTACGAATGAATTAGAATGGATACATTCGAGCGAATGAATTAGAATGGATCGTACGAATGAATTAGAATGGATCATAGGAATGAATTAGAATGGATCGTGCAAATGAATTAGAATGGATACATTCGTGCGAATGAATTAGAATGGATCGTAGGAATAAATTAGAATGGATCGTACGAATAAATTAGAATGGTTACATTCGTGCGAATGAATTAGAATGGATCGTACGAATGGATTAGAATGGATCGTACGAATGGATTGGAATACATTGTACAAATGAATTAGAATAGATACATTGGTGCGAATGAATTAGATTGCATCGTACGAATGAATTTGAATAGATTGTACGAATGAATTAGAATGGATCGTGCGAATGAATTAGAATGAATCATACGAATGAATTAGAATAGATCGTACGAATGAATTAGAATGGATCGTACGAATAGATTTGAATGGATACATTTGTGCGATGAATAAGAATGGAGCGTACGAATGAATTAGAATGGAGAGTACGAATGAACTAGAATAGATACATTCGTGCGAATGAATTAGAATGGATCATATGAAAGAATTAGAATGGATCGTGCGAATGAATTAGAAAGGATCGTACGAATGAATTAGAATGTATATATTCGTGCGAATGAATTAGAATGTATCATACGAATGAATTAGAATGGATACATTCGAGCGAATGAATTAGAATGGATCATACGAATGAATTAGAATGGATCGTGCGAATGATTTAGAATGGATCGTGCGAATGAATTAGAATGGATTGTACGAATGAATTAGAATGGATACATTCGTGCGAATGAATTAGAATGGATCGTGCGAATGAATTAGAATTGATCATACTAATGAATTAGAATGGATACATTTGTGCGAATGAATTAGAATGGATCGTACGAATGAATTAGAATGGATCGTACGAATGAATTAGAATTGATCATACTAATGAATTAGAATGGTTTATATGAATGAATTAGAATGGATCGTGCGAATGAATTAGAATGGATCGTACGAATGAATTAGAATGGATCATACGAATGAATTAGAATGGATATATTCGTGCGAATGAATTAGAATGGATCGTGCGAATGAATTAGAATAGATTATATGAATGAATTAGAATGGATTGTACGAATGAATTAGAATGGATACATTCGTGCGAATGAATTAGAATGGATCGGATGAATGAATTAGAATGGATCGTACGAATGAATTAGAATTGATCATACTAATGAATTAGAATGGATCATACGAATGAATTAGAATGGATCGTGCGAATGAATTAGAATGGATCGTACGAATGAATTATAATGGATCATACGAATGAATTAGAATGGATATATTCGTGCGAATGAATTAGAATGAATCGTGCGAATGAATTAGAATAGATCATACAAGCGAATTAGAATGGATTGTACGAATGAATTAGAATGGATACATTCGTGCGAATGAATTAAATTGGATCGGATGAATGAATTAGAATGGATCGTACGATTCTTTCTAATTCATTCGTATGATCCATTCTGATTCATTCGTATAATTTATTCGCACGATCCATTCTAATTCATTCGTACAATCCATTCTAATGCATTCGTACGATTCATTCTAATTCATTCGCACGATCCATTCTAATTCATTCGTATGATCCATTCTAATTTATTCATACGATCCATTCAAATTCATTCGCATGATCCATTCTAATTCATTCGTACGATCCATTCTAATTCATTCGTTCGATCCATTCTAATTAATTCGTACGATCCATTCTAATTCATTCATACGATCCATTCTAATTCATTCGCACGATCCATTCTAATTTATTCGTACTATCCATTCTAATTCATTCAGACGATCTATTCTAATTCATTCGCACGATCCATTCTAATTCATTCGTACGATCCATTCTAATTCATTTGCACGATCCATTCTAATTCATTCGTATGATCCATTCTAATTCATTCGCACGAATGTAACCATTCTAATTCATTCGTACGATCCATTCTAATTCATTCCTACGATCCATTCTAATTCATTCGCACGAATGTATCCATTCTAATTCGTTTGCACGATCCATTCTAATTCATTTCTACGATCCATTCTAATTCATTCGCACGAATGTATCCATTCTAATTCATTTGCACGATCCATTCTAATTCATTCACATGAATGTATGTATCCATTCTAATTCATTCGTACGATCCATTCTAATTCATTCGCACGATCCATTCTAATTCATTCGCACGATCCATTCTAATTCATTCCTACGATCCATTCTAATTCATTCGCACAAATGTATCCATTCTAATTCATTTGCACGATCCATTCTAATTCATTCCTATGATCCATTCTAATTCATTCGTACGATCCATTCTAATTCATTCGCTCGAATGTATCCATTCTAATTTATTCGTACGATCCATTCTAATTCGTTCATACGATCCATTCTAATTCGTTCGTACGATCCATTCTAATTCGTTCGCACAATCCATTCTTATTCATTCTTATTCATTCTAATTCGTTCGTACGATCCATTCTAATTCATTCGTACGATCCATTCTAATTCATTCGCACGAATGTATCCATTCTAATGCATTCGTATGATCCATTCTAATTAGTTCGTACGATCCATTCTAATTCATTCGTACGATCCATTCTAATTCATTCGTTCGATCCATTCTAATTCATTTGTACGATCCGTTCTAAATCATTCGCACAAATGTATCCATTTTAATTCATTCGTACGATCCATTCTAATTTATTCATATGATCCATTCTAATTTATTCGCACGATCCATTCTAATTCATTCGCACACAAATGTAACCTTTCTAATTCATTTGTACGATCCATTCTAATCCATTCGTACGATCCATTCTAATCCATTCGTACGATCCATTCTAATTCATTCGTAGGAATGAATTAGAATGGATACATTCGTGCGAATGAATTACAATGGATACATACGAATGAATTAGAATGGATCGTACGAACGAATTAGAATGGATCGTATGAACGAATTAGAATGGATTGTACGAATGAATTATAATGGATATATTCGAGCGAATGAATTAGAATGGATCGTACGAATGAATTAGAATGGATCATAGGAATGAATTAGAATGGATCGTGCAAATGAATTAGAATGGATACATTCGTGCGAATGAATTAGAATGGATTAGAATGGATCGTACGAATGAATTAGAATGGATCGTACAAATGAATTAGAAATGTTACATTTGTGAGAATGAATTAGAATGGATCGTACGAATGAATTAGAATGGATCGTACGAATGGATTAGAATGGATTGTACGAATGAATTAGAATGGATACATTCGTGCAAATGATTTAGAATGGATTGTATGAATGAATTAGAATGGATCGTACGAATGAATTAGAATGGTTACATTCGTGCGAATGAATTAGAATGGATACATTCGAGCGAATGAATTAGAATAGATCGTACGAATGAATTAGAATGGATCGTACAAATGAATTAGAAAGGTTACATTTGTGAGAATGAGTTAGAATGGATCGTATGAATGAATTAGAATGGATCATACGAATGAATTAGAATGGTTACATTCGTGCGAATGAATTAGAATGGATCGTACGAATGGATTAGAATGGATCGTACGAATGGATTAGAATGGATCGTACAAATGAATTAGAAAGGTTATATTTGTGAGAATGAATTAGAATGGATCATACGAATGAATTAGAATGGATCGTACGAATGGATTAGAATAGATCGTATGAATGAATTTGAATGGATCGTTCGAATGAATTAGAATAGATACATTCGAGCGAATGAATTAGAATGGATCGTACGAATGAATTAGAATGGATCATAGGAATGAATTAGAATGGATACATTCGTGCGAATGAATTTGAATGGACCATACGAATGAATTAGAATAGATCGTACAAATGAATTAGAATGGATCGTGCGAATGAATTAGAATTGATCATACGAATGAATTAGAATGGATCATACGAATGAATTAGAATGGATCGTACGAATGAATTGGAATGGATCGTGCGAATGAATTAGAATGGGTACATTCGTGCGAATGAATTAGAATGGATCGTGCGAATGAATTAGAATGGATCGTGCGAATGAATTTGAATGGATCATACGAATGCATTAGAATGGATCATACGAATGAATTAGAATGGATCGTATGAATGAATTAGAATGGATACATTCGTGCGAATGAATTAGAATGGATCGTACGAATGAATGAGACTGGATCGTACGAATAAATTAGAATGGATACATTCATGCAAATGAATTAGAATGGATCGTACGAATGAATTAGAATGGATCATACGAATGAATTAGAATGGATCGTACGAATAAATTAGAATGGATCATATGAATGAATTAGAATGGTTACATTCGTGCGAATGATTTAGAATGGATCGTACGAATGGATTAGAATAGATCGTACGAATGTATTAGAACGCATTGTATGATTGAATTAGAATGGATCGTACGAATGAATTAGAATGGATACATTCGTGCGAATAAATTAGAATGGATTGTACGTATGAATTAGAATGGATCGTGCGAATGAATTAGAATGGATACATACATTCATGCGAATGAATGAATTAGAATGGATCGTATGAATGAGTTAGAATGGATCGTATGAATGAATTAGAATGGATACATTCGAGCGAATGAATTAGAATGGATCATATGAAAGAATTAGAATGGATCATACGAATGAATTAGAATGGATCATAGGAATGAATTAGAATGGATCGTACGAATGAATTAGAATGGATTAGAATGGATCGTACGAATAGATTAGAATGGATCGTACGAATGGATTAGAATGGATCGTATGAATGAATTACAATGGATCATACAAATGAATTAGAAAGGTTACATTCGTGAGAATGAATTAGAATGGATCGTGCGATCGAATTAGAATGGATCGTACGAACGAATTAGAATGGATCGTATGAACGAATTAGAATGGATCATATGAACGAATTAGAATGAATCGTACGAATGAATTAGAATGGATACATTTGAGCGAATGAATTAGAATGGATCGTACGAATGAATTAGAATGGATCATAGGAATGAATTAGAATGGATCGTGCAAATGAATTAAAATGGATACATTTGTGCGAATGAATTAGAATGGAACGTAGGAATAAATTAGAATGGATCGTACGAATGAATTAGAATGGATCATAGGAATGAATTAGAATGGATCGTGCAAATGAATTAAAATGGATACATTTGTGCGAATGAATTAGAATGGATCGTAGGAATGAATTAGAATGGATCGTACGAATGAATTAAAATGGTTACATTCGTGCGAATGAATTAGAATGGATCGTACGAATGGATTAGAATGGATCGTACGAATGGATTAGAATGGATCGTACAAATGAATTAGAAAGGTTACATTTGTGAGAATGAATTAGAATGGATCGTACGAATGAATTAGAATGGATCGTACGAATGGATTAGAATGCATCGTATGATTGAATTAGAATGGATCGTACGAATGAATTAGACATAGGAATGAATTAGAATGGATCATACGAATGAATTAGAATGGATCGTACGAATGAATTAGAATGGATCGTACGAATGAATTAGAATGGATCGTACGAATGGATTAGAACACATTGTACGAATGAATTAGAATTGATCGTACAAATGGATTAGAATGGATCGTACGATTGAATTAGAATGGATCGTACGAACGAATTATAATGGAGACATTCGAGCGAATGAATTAGATTGGATCGTACGAATAATTAGAATGGATCATAGGAATGAATTAGAATGGATCGTGCAAATGAATTAGAATGGATACATTCGTGCGAATGAATTAGAATGGATCATAGGAATGAATTAGAATGGATCGTACGAATGAATTAGAATGGTTACATTCGTGCGAATGAATTAGAATGGATCGTATGAATGAATTAGAATGGATCGTACGAATGGATTAGAATGGATCGTACAAATGAATTAGAATGGATCATACAAATGAATTAGAAAGGTTACATTTATGAGAATGAATTAGAATGGATCGTACGAATGGATTAGACTGGATCGTACGAATAAATTACAATGGATCGTACGAATGAATTAGAATGGATACATTTGTACGAATAAATTAGAATAGATTGTACGAATAAATTAGAATAGATTTTATGAATAAATTAGAACGGATCATACGAATGAATTAGAATTGATCGTGCGAATGAATTAGAATGGATCATAGGAATGAATTAGAATGGATCGTGCAAATGAATTAGAATGGATACATTCGTGCGAATGAATTAGAATGGATTGTAGGAATGAATTAGAATGGATCGTACGAATGAATTAGAATGGTTACATTCGTGCGAATGAATTAGAATGGATCGTATGAATGGATTAGAATGGATCGTACGAATGGATTAGAATGGATCGTACGAATGAATTAGAATGGATCGTACGAATGAATTAGAATGGATCGTGCGAATGAATTAGAATGGATCGTACAAATGAATTAGAATGGATAGTGCGAATGAATTAGAATGGATCGTACGAATGAATTAGAATGGATATATTCGTGCGAATGAATTAGAATGGATCATACGAATGAATTAGAATAGATCGTACGAATGAATTAGAATAGATCATATGAACGAATTAGAATGGATCGTACGAATGAATTAGAATCGATACTTTCGAGCAAATCAATTAGAATGGATCATACGAATGAATTAGAATGGATCATAGGAATGAATTAGAATGGATCATACAAATGAATTAGAAAGGTTACATTCGTGAGAATGAATTAGAATGGATCGTACGAATGAATTAGAATGGATCATGCGAATGAATTTGAATGGATCGTACGAATGAATTAGAATGGATCGAACGAATGAATTAGAATGGATACATTCGAGCGAATGAATTAGAATAGATCGTCGGAATGAATTAGAATGGATCATACGAATGAATTAGAATGGATCGTGCGAATGAATTAGAATGGATTGTACAAATGAATTAGAATGGATACATTCGTGCGAATGAATTAGAATGGATCGTACAAATGAATTTGAATGGATATATTTGTACGAATAAATTAGAATGGATCATATGAATTAGAACGGATCGTGCGAATGAATTAGAATGGATCGTACGAATGAATAAGAATGGATCATATGAATGAATTAGAATAGATATATTCATGCAAATGAATTAGAATGGATCGTACGAATGAATTATAATGGATCATACGAATGAATTAGAATGGTTAGAATGGATACATTCGAGCGAATGAATTAGAATAGATCATACGAATGAATTAGAATGGATCGTACGAATGAATTAGAATGGATACATTTGTGCGATTGAATTAGAATGGATCGTGCAAATGAATTAGAATGGATACATTCATGCGAATGAATTAGAATAGATCATAGGAATGAATTAGAATGGATCATACGAATGAATTAAAATAGATCGTGCGAATAAATTAGAATGGATCATACGAATGAATTAGAATAGATATATTCATGCGAATGAATTAGAATGGATCGTATGAATGAATTAGAATGGATCGTGCGAATGGATTAGAATGGATCGTACGAATGGATTAGAATAAATCGTACGAAAGGATTAGAATGGATCGTACGAATGGATCGTACGAAGGAATTAGAATGGATCAAACAAATGAATTAGAAAGGTTACATTCGTAAGATTGAATTAGAATGGATCGTACGAATGAATTAGAATGGATCGTACGAATGGATTAGAATAGATCGTACGAATGAATTAGAAAGGATCGTACAAATGAATTAGAATGGTTACATTCGTGCGAATGAATTAGAATAGATCATAGGAATGAATTATAATGGATCGTATGAACGAATTAGAATGGATCGTACGAATGAATTAGAATGGATACATTCGAGCGAATGAATTAGAATGGATCGTACGAATGAATTAGAATGGATCATAGGAATGAATTAGAATGGATCGTGCAAATGAATTAGAATGGATACATTCGTGCGAATGAATTAGAATAGATCGTAGGAATGTATTAGAATGGATCGTACGAATGAATTAGAATAGTTACATTCGTGCGAATGAATTAGAATGGATCGTAGGAATGAATTAGAATGGATCGTATGAATGAACTAGAATGGTTACATTCGTGCGAATGAATTAGAATGGATCGGACGAATGAATTAGAATTGATCGTGCGAATGAATTAGAATGGATCATACGATTGAATTTGAATGGATCGTACGAATAAATTAGAATGGATACATTTGTGCGATGATTAAGAATGGAACGTACGAATGAATTAGAATGGAGCGTACGAATGAATTAGAATGGATATATTCGAGCGAATGAATTAGAATAGATCGTAGGAATGAATTAGAATGGATCGTGCGAATGAATTAGAATGAATCGTACGAATGAATTAGAATGGATCGTACGAATGATTTAGAATGGATCGTGCGAATGAATTAGAATGGATCGTACGAATGAATTAGAATGGATCGTGCGAATGAATTAGAATGGATCATACAAATGAATTAGAAAGGTTACATTTGTGAGAATGAATTAGAATGGATCGTACGAATGAATTAGAATGGATCATGCGAATGAATTTGAATGGATCGTACGAATAAAAGAATGGATCGTACGAATGAATTAGAATAGATCGTACGAATGAATTAGAATGGATCGTACGAATAAATTAGAATGGATCGTGCGAATGAATTAGAATGGATCGTACGAATGAATTAGAATGGATCCACCGAATGAGTTAGAATGGATCATACGAATGAATTAGAATGGATCGTACGAATGAATTAGAATGGATTGTGCGAATGAATTAGAATGTATCATATGAATGAATAAGAATGGATCGTACGAATGAATTAGAATGGATCGTGCGAATGAATTAGAATGAATCATATGAATGCATTAGAATGGATCGTACGAGTGAATTAGAATGAATCGTACAATCCATTCTAATTCATTCGTCCGATCCATTCTAATTCATTCGCACGAATGTATCCATTCTAATTCATTTGTACGATCCATTCTTATTCATTCATACGATCCATTCTAATTCATTCGCATAATCCATTCTAATTCATTCGTACGATCCATTCTAATTCATTCGTATGATCCATTCTAACTCATTCGATGGATCCATTCTAATTCATTCGTACGATCCATTCTAATTCATTCGTATGATCCATTCTAATTCATTCGTACGATCCATTCTAATTAATTCCTACGATCCATTCTAATTCATTCGCATGATTCATTCGTCAGATCCATTCTAATCCATTCGTACGATCCGTTCTAATTCATTCGTATGATACATTCATACGACTGAATTAGAATGGATTGTACGAATGAATTAGAATTGATCATACGAATGAATTAGAATGGATCGTACGAATGAATTAGAATGGATCGTATGAATGAATTAGAATGGATCGTACGAATGGATTAGAATGGATCGTACGAATGGATCATGCGAATGAATTAGAATGGATCATAGGAATGAATTAGAATGGATCGTACGAATGAATTAGAATGGATCGTATGAATGAATTAGAATGGATCGTACGAATGGATTAGAATGGATCATACGAATGGATTAGAATGGATCGTATGAATGAATTAGAATGGATCATACAAATGAATTAGAAAGGTTACATTCGTGAGAATGAATTAGAATGGATCATACGAATGAATTAGAATGTATCCACCGAATGAGTTAAAATGGATCATACGAATGAATTAGAATGGATTGTGCGAATGAATTAGAATGGATCGTATGAATGAATTAGAATGGATCGTATGAATCAATAAGAATGGATCGTGCGAATGAATTAGAATGGATCGTACGAACGAATTAGAATGGATCGTGCAAATGAATTAGAAACATTCGTGCGAATGAATTAGAATAAATTAGATTGCATCGTATGATCTATTCTAATCCATTCGTACGATCCATTCTTATTCATTCATACGATCCATTCTAATTCATTCGCATAATCCATTCTAATTCATTAGAATGGATCGTACGAATGAATTAGAATGGATACATTCGAGCGAATGAATTAGAATGGATCGTACGAATGAATTAGAATGGATCATAGGAATGAATTAGAATGGATCGTGCGAATGAATTAGAATGGATCGTACAAATGAATTAGAATGGATACATTTGTGCGATGAATAAGAATGGAGCGTACGAATGAATTAGAATGTAACCATTCCAATTCATTCGTACAACACATTCTAATTCATTCCTATGATCCATTCTAATTCATTCGCACGAATGTATCCATTCTAATTCATTTGCACGATCCATTCTAATTCATTCCTATGATCCATTCTAATTCATTTGCACGATCCATTCTTATTCATCGCACGAATGAATAAGAATGGATCATGCGAATGAATTAGAATGGATACACTCGTGCGAATGAATTAGAATGGATTTTGTGAATGAATTAGAATAGATCGTACGAATGAATTAGAATGGATCATACGAATGAATTAGAATGGACCGTGCGAATGAATTAGAATGGATTGTACGAATGAATTAGAATGGATACATTCGTGCAAATGAATTAGAATGGATCGTATGAATGAATTAGAATGGATCGTACGAATGAATTAGAATGAATCGTAAGAATGAATTAGAATGTATCATACGAATGAATTAGAATGGATCGTACGAATGAATTAGAATGGATCATACGAATGAATTAGAATGGATCGTACGAATGAATTAGAATGGATCATAGGAATGAATTAGAATGGATCGTGCAAATAAATTAGAATGGATACATTCGTGCGAATGAATTAGAATGGATCGTGCGAATGAATTAGAATGGATATATTTGAACGAATAAATTAGAATGGATCATACGAATGAATTAGAATGGATCGTACGAATGAATTAGAATGGATCGTGCGAATGAATTAGAATCGATCGTACGAATGAATTAGATCGTACGAATGAATTAGAATGGATCGTACGAATGAATTAAAATGGATACATTCATACGACTGAATTAGAATGGATTGTGCGAATTAATTAGAATGGATCGTACGAATGAATTTGAATGGATACATTTGTGCTAATGAATCTAAATGGATTGTATGAATGAATTACAATGGATCGTACGGATGAATTAGAATGGATCGTACGAATGAATTAGAATAGCTTATACGAATGAATTAGAATGAATCGTACGAATGAATTAGAATGGTTACATTCGTGCGAATGAATTAGAATAGATCGTATGAATGAATTAGAATGGATCGTATGAATAAATTAGAATGGATCGTGCGAATGAATTAAAATGGATCGTACGAATGAATTAGAATGGATCCACCGAATGAGTTAGAATGGATCGTACGAATAAATTAGAATCGATCGTACGAATGTATTAGAATGGATCGTATGAATGAATTAGAATGAATCGTACGATCCATTCTAATTCATTCGTCTGATCCATTTTAATTCATTCGCACGAATGTATCCATTCTAATTCATTCGTACAATCCATTCTAATTCATTCGCACGATCCATTCTAATTCATTCGTATGATCCATTCTAATTCATTCCTACGATCTATTCTAATTCATTCGCTCAAATGTATCCATTCTAATTCATTCGTACAATCCATTCTAATTCATTCGCACGATCCATTCTAATTCATTCGTATGATCCATTCTAATTCATTCGTACGATCCATTCTAATTCATTCGTATGATCCATTCTAACTCATTCGCACAAATGTATCCATTCTAATTCATTCGTACGATCCATTCTAAATCATTTGCACGATCCATTCTAATTCATTCGTTCGATCCATTCTAATTCATTCGTACGATCTATTCTAATTCATTCGTACGATCCATTCTAATTCATTCGCACCAATGTATCCATTCTAATTCATTCGTACGATCCATTCTAATTCATTCGCATGATCCATTCTAATTCATTCGTACGATCCATTCTAATTCATTCGCACGATCCATTCTAATTCATTCGTACGATCCATTCTAATTCATTCGCACGAATGTATCCATTCTAATGCATTCGTACGATCCATTCTAATTCATTCGTACGATCCATTCTAATCCATTCATATGACCCATTCTAATCCATTCGTACGATCCATTCTAATTCATTCTCACAAATGTAACCTTTCTAATTCATTTGTACGATCCATTCTAATTCATTCGTACGATCCAATCTAATCCATTCGTACGATCCATTCTAATTCATTCGCACGAATGTAACCATTCTAATTCATTCGTACGATCCATTCTAATTCATTCCTACGATCCATTCTAATTCATTCGCACGAATGTATCCATTCTAATTTATTTGCACGATCCATTCTAATTCATTCCTATGATCCATTCTAATTCATTCGTACGATCCATTCTAATTCATTCGCTCGAATGTATCCATTCTAATTCGTTCGTACGATCCATTCTAATTCATTCGTATGATCCATTCTAATCCATTCGTACGATCCATTCTAATTCATTTGTACAATGCGTTCTAATCCATTCGTACGATCCATTCTAATCCATTCGTACGATCCATTCTAATTCATTAGTACGATCCATTCTAATTCATTCTCACAAATGTAACCTTTCTAATTCATTTGTATGATCCATTCTAATTCATTCGTACGATTCATTCTAATTCATTCGTACGATCCATTCTAATCCATTCGTACGATCCATTCTAATTCATTCCTATGATCCATTCTAATTCATTCGCACGAATGTATCCATTCTAATTCATTTGCACGATCCATTCTAATTCATTCCTATGATCCATTCTAATTCATTCGTACGATCCATTCTAATTCATTCGCTCGAATGTATTCATTCTAATTCATTCGTACGATCTATTCTAATTCGTTCATACGATCCATTCTAATTCGTTCGTACGATCCATTCTAATTCGTTCGTACGATACATTCTAATTCATTCGCACGATCCATTATAATTCATTTGTACGATCCATTTTAATTCATTCGCATGATCCATTCTAATTCATTCGTTTGATACATTCGTGCGAATGAATTAGAATGAATCGTACTAATGAATTAGAATGGATCGTACAACGAATTAGAATGGATCGTATGAACGAATTAGAATGGATCATACGAATGAATTAGAATGGATACATTTGAGCAACGAATTAGAATGGATCGTACGAATGGATTAGAATGGATCATACGAATGGATTAGAATGGATCGTACGAATGAATTAGAATAGATCATACAAATGAATTAGAAAGGTTACATTCGTGAGAATGAATTAGAATGGATCGTACAAATGAATTAGAATGGATCGTACGAATGAATTATAATGGATACATTCGAGCGAATGAATTAGAATGGATCGTACGAATGAATTAGAATGGATCATAGAAATAAATTAGAATGGATCGTGCAAATGAATTATAATGGATACATTCGTGCGAATGAATTAGAATGGATCGTAGGAATGAATTAGAATGGATCGTACGAATGAATTAGAACGGATCGTGGAATGAATTAGAATGGATCATACGAATGAATTAGAATGGATCGTACGAATGAATTAGAATGGATACATTCGGGCGAATGAATTAGAATGGATCGTACAAATGAATTAGAATGGATCGAACGAATGAATTAGAATGGATACATTCGAGCGAATGTATTAGAATAGATCGTAGGAATGAATAAGAATGGATCATACGAATGAATTAGAATAGATCGTAGGAATGAATTAGAATGGATCATACGAATGAATTAGAATGGATCGTACGAACGAATTAGAATGGATCGTATGAACGAATTAGAATGGATACATTCGAGCGAATGAATTAGAATGGATCGTTCGAATGAATTAGAATGGATCATAGGAATGAATTAGAATGGATCGTGCAAATGAATTAGAATGGATACCTTTGTGCATATGAATTAGAATGGATCATACGAATGAATTAGAATGGATCATATTAATGAATTAGAATGGATCGTACGAATGAATTAGAATGGATACATTCGTGCGAATGAATTAGAATGGATCGTGCGAATCAATTAGACTGGATCGTGCGAATGAATAAGAATGGATCATATGAATGAATTAGAATGGATCATACGAATTAATTAGAATGGATACATTCGTGCGAATGAATTAGAATGGATTGTATGAATGAATTAGAATGGATCGTACGAATGAAATAGAATGGTTACATTCGTCCGAATGAATTAGAATGGATCGTACGAATGGATTTGAATGGATCGTACGAATGGATTAGAATGGATAGTACGAATGAATTAGAATAGATCATACAAATGAATTAGAAAGGTTACATTTGTGAGAATGAATTAGAATGGATCGTACGAATGGATTAGAATGGATCATACGAATGGATTAGAATGCATCGTACGAATGAATTAGAATGGATCATAGGAATGAATTAGAATGGATCGTGCAAATGATTCGTGCGAATGAATTAGAATGGATCGTAGGAATGAATTAGAATGGATGGTACGAATGAATTAGAATGGTTACATTCGTGCGAATGAATTAGAATGGATCGTATGAATGGATTATAATGGATCGTACGAATGGATTAGAATGGATCGTACAAATGAATTAGAATGGATCGTACAAATGAATTAGAGAGGTTGCATTTGTGAGAATAAATTAGAATGGATAGTACGAATGGATTAGAATGGATCGTACGAATAGATTAGAATGGATCGTACGAATGAATTAGAATGGATCATACAAATGAATTAGAAAGGTTACATTCGTGAGAATGAATTAGAATGGATCATGCGAATTAATTAGAAAGGATCGTACGAATGAATTTGAATGGTTACATTTGTGCGAATGAATCTGAATGGATTGTATGAATGAATTACAATGGATCGTACGATTGAATTAGAATAGCTTATACGAATGAATTAGAATGAATCGTACGAATGAATTAGAATGGTTACATTCGTGCGAATGAATTAGAATAGATCGTATGAATGAATTAGAATGGATCGTACGAATGAATTAGAATGGATCGTGCGAATGAATTAGAATGGATCGTACGAATGAATTAGAATGGATCGTACGAATGAATTAGAATGGATATATTCATGTGAATGAATTAGAATGGATCATGCGAATGAATTAGAATGAATCATACGAATGAATTAGAATGGATACATTTGTGAGAATGAATTAGAATGGATCGTACGATCCATTCTAATTCATTCGTATGATCCATTCAAATTCATTCGCATGATCCATTCTAATTCATTCGTACGATCTATTCTAATTCATTCTCACGAATGTAACCTTTCTAATTCATTTGTATGATCCATTTTAGTTCATTCGTACGATCCATTCTAATCCATTCGTACGATCCATTCTAATTCATTCGAACGATCCATTCAAATTCTTTCGTATGATCCATTCTAATTCATTCGTATGATCCATTCTAACTCATTCGGTGGATCTATTCTAATTCATTCGTATGATCCATTCTAATTCATTCGCACGATCCATTCTAATTAATTCGCACAAATGAATCCATTCTAATTCATTCGTACGATCTATTCTAATTTATTCGTTCAAATATATCCATTCTAATTCATTCGTACGATCCATTCTAATTCATTCACACGATCCATTCTAATTCATTCACACGAATGTATCCATTCTAATCCATTCTAATTCATCGCACGAATCCGTTCTAATTTATTCGCATGAATGTATCCATTCTAATTCATTCGTGCGAATGAATTAGAACGGATTCGCGCGATGAATTAGAATGGATCGTACAAATGTATTAGAATGGATCGTACGAATAAATTAGAATGGATCGTACGAATGAATTCGAATGGATCGTACAAATGAATTAGAAAGGTTACATTTGTGAGAATGAATTAGAATGGATCGTACGAATGGATTATAATGGATTGTACGAATGGATTAGAATGGATCATACGAATGAATTAGAATGGATCATACAAATGAATTAGAAAGGTTACATTCGTGAGAATGAATTAGAATGGATCGTACGAATGAATTAGAATGGATTATACGAATGAATTTGAATGGATCGTACGAATGGATAAGAATGGATCGTACGAATGAATTAGAATGGATCGTACGAATGTATCCATTCTAATTCATTCGAACGATCCATTCTAATTCGTTCATATGATCCATTCTGATTCGTTCGTACGATCCATTCTAATTCGTTCGTACGATCCATTCTAATTCATTCGCACGATCAATTCTAATTCATTCGCACGATCCATTCTAATTCTTTTATATGATCCATTCTAATTCATTCACACGAATGTATCCATCCTAGTTCAATCGTACGCTCCATTCTAATTCATTCGTACGCTCCGTTCTTATTCATCGCACAAGTGTATCCATTCTAATTCATTCGTACGATCCATTCTAATTCATTTGCACGATCGATTCTAATTTATTCGTATGATCCATTCTAATTCATTCGTACGATCCATTCTAATTCTTTCGTACGATCCATTCTAATTCATTCGCACGATCTATTCTAATTCATTCGTACAATCCATACTAATTCATTCGTATGATCCATTCTAATTCATTCACACTATCCATTCTAATTCATTAGTACGATCCATTCTAATTCATTCATACGATCTATTCTAATTCATTCGTACAAATGTATCCATTCTAATTCATTCGTACGATCCATTCTAATTCATTCATACGATCTATTCTAATTCATTCGCACGAATGTATCCATTCTAATTCATTCGCACAATCCAATCTAATTCAAACGTACGACCCATTCTAATTCATTCACATGATGTATTCTAATTCATTCGTACGATCCATTCCAATTCATTTGTACGATCCATTTTAATTCATTCGCATGATCCATTTAATTCATTCGTATGATACATTCATACGACTGAATTAGAATGGATTGTACGAATGAATTAGAATTGATCGTACGAATGAATTAGAATGGATCGTGCGAATGAATTAGAATGGATCGTACAAATGAATTAGAACGGATCGTACGATTCATTCTAATTCATTCGTACGATCCATTCTAATGCATTCGTACGATTCATTCTAATTCATTTGCACGATCCATTCTAATTCATTCGTATATTCCATTCTAATTTATTTGCACGAATATATGATCCATTCTAATTTATTCGCAAGAATGTATCCATTCTAATTCATTCGTACAATCCATTCTATTTTATTCGTACAAATGTATCCATTCTAATTCATTTGTACGATCCATTCTAATTCATCCGTACGATTCATTCTAATTCATTCGCACGATCCATTCTAATTCATTCGTACGATCCATTCTAATTCATTCGCTCGAATGTATCCATTCTAATTCATTCGTACGATCCATTCTAATTTATTCGTACGATCCATTCTAATTTATTCGCATGATCCATTCGTACGATCCATTCTAATCCATTCGTACGATCCATTCTAATTCATTCATACGATCCATTCTAATTCGTTCGTACAATCCATTCAAATTTATTCGTACGATCCATTCTAATTCATTCGTACAATCCATTCTAATTCATTCGCATGATCCATTCTAATTCATTCATAAGATCCATTCTAATTCATTCGTACGATCCATTCTAATTCATTCGCACGGATGTATCCAGTCTAATTCATTCGTACGATCCATTCTAATTCATTCGTATGATCCATTCTAATTCATTCGTACGATCCATTCTAATTCATTCCTACGATCCATTCTAATTCACTCGCACGAATGTAACCATTCTAATTCATTCGTACGATCCATTCTAATTCATTCCTACGAATGTATCCAGTCTAATTCATTTGCACGATCCATTCTAATTCTTTCCTATGATCCATTCTAATTCATTCCTACGATCCATTCTAATTCATTCGCTCAAATATATCCATTCTAATTCATTCGTACGATCGATTCTAATTCATTCGTACGATCCATTCTAATTCATTCATATGATCTATTCTAATTCATTCGCACAAATGTATCCATTCTAATTCATTCGCACAATCCAATCTAATTCAAACATACGATCCATTCTAATTCATTCACATGATGTATTCTAATTCATTCGTATGATCCATTCTAATTCATTCGTACGATCCATTCTAATTCATTCGCTCGAATGTACCCATTCTAATTAATTCGTACGATCCATTCTAATTCGTTCATATGATCCATTCTAATTCGTTCGTACGATCCATTCTAGTTCATTCGTACGATCCATTCTAATTCATTCGTACGATCCATTCTAATTCATTCGTACGATCTATTCTAATTCATTTGTACGAATGAATTAGAATGGATCGTACGAATGGATTAGAATGGATCGTACGAATGAATTAGAATGGATCGTGGAAATGAATTAGAATGGATACATTCGTGCGAATGAATTAGAATGGATCATGCGAATGCATTAGAATGGATCGTACGAATGAATTAGAATGAATCGTACGATCCATTCTAATTCATTCGTATGATCCATTCTAATTCATTCGTATGAATGAATAAGAATGGATCGTACGAATGCATTAGAATGGATCGTACGAATGAATTAGAATGGATACATTCGAGCGAATGAATTAGAATGGATCGTGCGATGAATTAGAATGGATCATACAAATGAATTAGAATGGATCGTACGAATAAATTAGAATGAATCGTACGAATGAATTAGAATTGATACATTCGAGCGAATGAATTAGAATGGATCGTACGAATGGATTAGAATGGATCGTACGAATGAATTAAAATGGATATATACATACGACGGAATTAGAATGGATCGTGCGAATTAATTAGAATGGATCGTACGAATGAATTTGAAAGGATACATTTGTGCGAATGAATCTGAATGTATTGTATGAATGAATTACAATGGATCGTACGAATGAATTAGAATGGATCGTACGAATGAATTAGAATAGCTCATATGAATGAATTAGAATGAATCGTACGAATGAATTAGAATGGATACATTCGTGCGAATGAATTAAAATAGATCGTACGAATGAATTAGAATGGATCGTACGAATTAATTAGAATGGATCGTACGAATAAATTAGAATGGATACATTTGTACGAATGAATTTGAATGGATCGTAGGAATGAATTAGAATGGATCGTACGAATGAATTAGAATGGATCGTGCGAATGAATTAGAATGGATTGTATGAATAAATTAGAATGGATCGTACGAATTAATTAAAATGGATTGTGTGAATGAATTAGAATGGATCGTACGAATGAATTAAAATGGATACATTCATACGACTGAATTAGAATGGATCATAGGAATGAATTAGAATGGATCGTACGAATGAATTAGAATGGATTGAACGATTAGAATGGATACATTCGTACGAATGAATTAGAATGGATCGTACGAATGAATTAGAATGGATCGTACGAATGAATTAGAATGGATCATAGGTATGAATTAGAATGGATCGTGCAAATGAATTAGAATAGATACATTCGTGCGAATGAATTAGAATGGATCGTATGAATGAATTAGAATGGATCGTACGAATGAATTAGAATGGTTACATTCGTGCGGATCGTACGAAAGAATTAGAATGGATCGTAGGAATGAATTAGAATGGATCGTACGAATAAATTAGAATGGTTATATTTATGCGAATGAATTAGAATGGATCGTAGGAATGAATTAGAATGGATCGTACGAATAAATTAGAATGGATACATTCATGCAAATGAATTAGAATGGATCGTACGAATGAATTAGAATGGATCATACGAATGAATTAGAATGGATCGTACGAATGGATTTGAATGGATCGTACTAATGGATTAGAACGCATTGTACGAATGAATTAGAATAGATACATTTGTACGAATGAATTAGAATGGATCGTACGAATGGATTAGAATGGATCATACGAATGAATTAGAATGAATCGTACGAACGAATTAGAATGGATCGTATGAACGAATTAGAACGGATCGTGCGAATGAATTAGAATGGATCATATGAAAGAATTAGAATGGATCGTAAGAATAAATTAGAATGGATATATTTATGCGAATAAATTAGAATGGATCGTACGAATGAATTAGAATAGATCCACCGAATGAGTTAGAATGGATCATACGAATGATTTAGAATGGATCGTACGAATGAATTAGAATGGATTGTGCGAATGAATTAGAATGTATCGTATGAATGAATTAGAATGGATTGTACAAATGAATTAGAATGGATTGTACGATTGAATTAGAATGGATCCACCGAATGAGTTAGAATTGATCATACGAATGAATTAGAATGGATCGTACGAATGAATTAGAATACATTGTGCGAATTAATCTGATTGGATTGTATGAATGAATTACAATGGATCGTACGAATGAATTAGAATGGATCGTACGAGTGAATTAGAATGGATCATACAAATGAATTAGAAAGGTTACATTTGTGAGAATGAATTAGAATGGATCGTATGAATGAATTAGAATGGATCGTACGAATGGAATAGAATGGATCGTACGAATGAATTAGAATGGATCATACAAATGAATTAGAAAGGTTACATTCGTGAGAATGAATTAGAATGGATTGTACGAATGAATTAGAATGGATCGTACGAATGGATTAGAATGGATCGTACGAATGGATTAGAATGGATCGTACGAATGGATTAGAATGGATCATAGGAATGAGTTAGAATGGATCATACGAATGAATTAGAATGGATCGTACGAATGAATTAGAATGGATTGTGCGAATGAATTAGAATGGATCGTATGAATGAATAAGAATGGATTGTACGAATGAATTAGAATGGATCGTACGAATGGATTAGAATGGATCGTACGAATGGATTAGAATGGATCGTACGAATGGATTAGAATGGATCATACGAATAAATTAGAATGGATCGTACAAATGAATTAGAAAGGCATTCGTACGATCCATTCTAATTCATTCGTATGATCCATTCTAATTCATTCGTATGATCCATTCTAATTCATTTGCATGAATGTATCCATTCTAATTCATTCGTACGATCCATTCTAATTCATTCGTACTATCCATTCTAATTCATTCGCATGATCCATTCTAATTCATTCGCTCGAATGTATCTATTCTAATTCATTCGTACGATCCATTCTAATTCGTTCATACGATCCATTCTAATTCGTTCGTACGATCCATTCTAAAATGAGTTAGAATGGATCATACGAATGAATTAGAATGGATCGTACGAATGAATTAGAATGGATTGTGCGAATGAATTAGAATGGATCGTATGAATGAATAAGAATGGATACATTCGTGCGAATGAATTAGAATGGATCGGACGAATGAATTAGAATGGATAGTACGAATGAATTAGAATGGATCGTACGAATGAAATAGAATGGATAAATTCATGCAAAAGAATTAGAATGGATCGTCGTACGATCCATTCTAATTCATTCGTACGATCCATTGTAATTCATTCATACAATCCATTTAGATTCATTCGCACAATCCATTCTAACTCATTCGTATGATCCATTCTAATTCATTCGTATGATCCATTCTAACTCATTCGGTGGATCCATTCTAATTCATTCATACGATCCATTCTAATTCATTCGTACAAATGTATCCATTCTAATTCATTCGTCCGATCCATTCTAATTCATTCGTATGATCAATTCTAATTCATTCGGACGATCCATTCTAATTCATTCGTATGATCCATTCTAATTCATTCGTACAATCCATTCTAATTCATTTGTCCGATCCATTCTAATTCATTCGTATGATCAATTCTAATTCATTCGTACGATCCATTCTAATCCATTCGTACGATCCATTCTAATTCATTCGTACGATCCATTCTAATTCATTCGCACGAATGTAACCATTCTAATTCATTCGTACGATCCATTCTAATTCATTCCTACGATCCATTAATTCTAATTCATTCGCACGATCCATTCTAATTCATTCGTACGATCCATTCTAATTCATTCGCATGAATATATCATACGTTTGAATTAAATTGGATTGTGCGAATGAATTAGAATGGATCGTACGAATGAATTAGAATGGATACATTCGTACGAATGAATTAGAATAGATCGTACGAATGAATTAGAATGGATACATTCAAGCGAATGAATTAGAATGGATCGTACGAATGAATTAGAATGGATCATAGGAATGAATTAGAATGGATCGTGCAAATGAATTAGAATGGATCGTACGAATGAATTAGAATGGATCGTACGAATGAATTAGAATGGATACATTTGAGCGAATGAATTAGAATGGATCGTAGGAATGAATTAGAATGGATCATACGAATGAATTAGAATGGATCGTGCGAATGAATTTGAATGGATTGCACGAATTGAATTAGAATGGATCATACAAATGAATTAGAATGGATCGTGCTAATGAATTAGAATTGATCATACGAATGAATTAGAATGGATCGTACGAATGAATTAGAATGGATCGTGCGAATGAATTTGAATTGATCATACGAATGAATTAGAATGGATCGTATGAATGAATTAGAATGGATACATTCGTGCGAATGAATTAGAATGGATCGTACAAACGAATTAGAATGGATCGGACGAATGAATTAGAATGGATCGTACGAATGAATTAGAATGGTTACATTCGTGCGAATGAATTAGAATGGATCGTACGAATAATTTAGAATTAATCATACGAATGAATTAGAATGGATCGTGCGAATGAATTTGAATGGATCGTACGAATGAATTAGAATGGATACATTCGTGCGAATGAATTAGAATGGATCGGACGAATGAATTAGAATGGATCGTGCGAATGAATTAGAATAGATCGTGCGAATGAATTAGAATTGATCATACAAATAAATTAGAAAGGTTACATTCGTTAGAATGAATTAGAATGGATCGTACGAATGAATTAGAATGGATCATGCGAATGAATTTGAATGGATCGTACGAATGAATAAGAATGGATCGTACGAATAAATTAGAATGGATCGTACGAATGAATTAGAATGGATACATTCGTGCAAATGAATTAGAATGGATCGTACGAATGAATTAGAATGGATCATAGGAATGAATTAGAATGGATCGTCCAAATGAATTAGAATGGATACATTCGTGCGAATGAATTAGAATGGATCGTGCAAATGAATTAGAATGGATCGTACGAATGAATTAGAATGGTTACATTCGTGCGAATGATTTAGAATGGATCATAGGAATGAATTAGAATGGATCGTACGAATGAATTAGAATGGTTACATTTGTGCGAATGAATTAGAATGGATCGTACGAATGAATTAGAATGAATCATACGAATGAATTAGAATGTATCATGCGAATGTATTTGAATGGATCATACGAATGAATTAGAAAGGATCGTGTGAATGAATTTGAATGGATCGTACGAATGAATTAGAATGGATACATTCGTGCGAATGAATTAGAATGGACCGGACGAATGAATTAGAATGGATCGTGCGAATGAATTAGAATAGATCATGCGAATGAATTAGAATGGATCATACAAATAAATTAGAAAGGTTACATTCGTGAGAATGAATTAGAATGGATCGTACGAATGAATTATAATGTATCATGCGAATGAATTTGAATGGATCATACGAATGAATAAGAATGGATCGTACAAATGAATTAGAATGGATTATACGAATGAATTAGAATGGAACGTACAAATGAATTAGAAAGGTTACATTTGTGAGAAAGAATTTGAATGGATCGTACGAATGAATTAGAATGGATCGAACGAATGAATTAGAATGGATACATTCGAGCGAATGAATTAGAGTGGATCGAATGAATGAATTAGAAAGGATCGTACGAATGAATTAGAATGGATTGTGCGAATGAATTAGAATGGATCGTACGAACGAATTAGAATGGATCGTACGAATGAATTAGAATGGATTAAAATGGATCATACGAATGGATTACAATGGATCGTACGAATGCATTAGAATGGATATATTCGTGCGAATGAATTAGAATGGATTGTATGAATGAATTAGAATGGATCGTGCGAATGAATTAGAATGGATCGTATGAATGAATTAGAATGGATCGTGCGAATGAATTAGAATGGATCGTAGGAATGAATTAGAATGGATCGTGCAAATGAATTAGAATGGATACATTCGTGCGAATGAATTAGAATGGATCGTACGAATGAATTAGAATGGTTACATTCGTGCGAATGAATTAGAATGGATCGTACGAATGGATTAGAATGGATCGTACGAATGGATTAGAATGGATCGTACGAATGAATTAGAATGGATCGTACAAATGAATTAGAAAGGTTATATTTGTGAGAATGAATTAGAATGGATCATGCAAATGTATTAGAATGGATCGTATGAATGAATAAGAATGGATCGTACGAATGAATTAGAATGGATACATTTGTGCGAATGAATTAGAATGGATACATTCGTGCGAATGAATTAGAATGGATCATACGAATGAATTAGAATGGATCATGCGAATGAATTTGAATGGATTGTATGAATGAATTAGAATGGATCAAACAAATGAATTAGAATGGATCTTGCGAATGAATTAGAATGGATACATTCGTCCGAATGAATTAGAATGGATCGTACAAATGAATTAGAATGGATCGTACGAATGAATTAGAATGGATCGTGCGAATGAATTTGAATGGCTCATGCGAATTAATTAGAATGGATCATACGAATGGATTAGAATGGATCGTACGAATGGATTAGAATGGATCGTACGAATGAATTAGAATGGATCGCACGAATGAATTAGAATGGATCGTACGAATGAATTAGAATGGATCGTATGAATGTATCCATTTTAATCCATTCGTACGATCCATTCTAATCCATTCCTACGATCCATTCTAATTCATTCGCACGAATGTATCGAATGAATTAGAATGGATCGTACGAATGAATTAAAATGGATCGTACAAATGAATTAGAATGGATCATGCAAATGAATTAGAATGGATACATACAAATGAATTAGAAAGGTTACATTCGTGCGAATGAATTAGAATGAATCGTACAAATGAATTAGAATGGATCTTGCGAATGAATTAGAATGAATCGTACGAATGCATTAGAATGGATCATATGAATGAATTAGAATGGATCGTGCAAATGAATTAGAATGGATACATTCGTGCGAATGAATTTGAATGGATCGTACGAATAAATTAGAATGGATCGAACGAATGAATTAGAATGGATCGTACGAATGAATTAGAATGGATCATGCGAATGAATTTGAATGGATCGTATGAATAAATTAGAATGGATCAGACGAATGAATTAGAATGGATTGTACGAATGCATTAGAATGGATCGTGCGAATGAATTAGAGTGGATACATTCGTACAAATGAATTAGAATGGATCGTGCATATGAATTAGAATGGATCATACGAATGAATTAGAATGGATCATACGAATGAATTAGAATGGATTGTACGAATGCATTAGAATGGATCGTGCGAATGAATTAGAGTGGATACATTCGTACAAATGAATTAGAATGGATCGTGCGTATGAATTAGAATGGATCGTGCGAATGAATTAGAAAGGATCGTACGAATGGATTAGAATGGATCGTACGAATGGATTAGAACGCATTGTACGAATGAATTAGAATTGAAACATTTGTGCGAATGAATTAGATTGCATCGTGCGAATGAATTAGAATGGATCGTACGAATGAATTAGAATGGATCGTGCGAATGAATTAGAATGGATCCACCGAATGAGTTAGAATGGATCATACGAATGAATCAGAATGGATCATACGAATGAATTAGAATGGATTGTACGAATGAATTAGAATGGATCGTACGAATGGATTAGAACGCATTGTACGAATGAATTAGAATAGATACATTTGTGCGAATGAATTAGAATGGTTACATTCGTGCGAATGAATTAAAAAGGATCGTACGAATGAATTAGAATTGATATATTCGTGCGAATGAATTAGAATGGATCGTACGAATGAATTAGACTTGATCGTACGAATAAATTAGAATGGATACATTCGTGCGAATGAATTAGAATGGATCGTACAAATAAATTAGAATGGATCGAACAAATGAATTATAATGGATCGTGCAAATGAATTAGCATGGATACGTTTGTGCGAATGAATCTGAATGGATTGTATGAATGAATTATAATGGATCGTACGAATGAATTAGAATGGATCATACGAATGAATTAGAATAGCTCATACGAATGAATTAGAATGAATCGTACGAATGAATTAGAATGGTTGCATTCGTACGAATGAATTAGAATAGATCGTACAAATGAATTAGAATGGATCATACAAATAAATTAGAATGGATCGTGCGAATGAATTAGAATGGATCATACGAATGAATTAGAATGGATCCACCGAATGAGTTAGAATGGATCATACGAATGAATTAGAATGGATCGTACGAATGAATTAGAATGGATTGTGCGAATAAATTAGAATGGATCATATGAATGAATAAGAATGGATCGTACGAATGAATTAGAATGGATCGTGCGAATGAATTAGAATGAATCGTACGAATGAATTAGAATGGATCGTGCGAATGAATTAGAATGGATCGTGCGACTGAATTAGAATGGATACATTCGTACAAATGAAGTAGAATGGATCGTGAGAATGAATTAGAATGGATCGTATGAACGAATTAGAATGGATCGTACGAATGAATTAGAATGGATCATAGGAATGAATTAGAATGGATCGTGCAAATGAATTAGAATGGATACATTCGTGCGAATGAATTAGAATGGATCGTGCGAATGAATTAGAATGGATCGTACGAATGAATTAGAATGGATACATTCGAGCGAATGAATTAGAATAGATCGTAGGAATGAATTAGAATAGATCGGACGAATGAATTAGAATGGATCATACGATTCATTCTATTTCATTCGTACGATCCATTCTAATGCATTCGTATGATTCATTCTAATTCATTCGCACGATCCATTCTAATTCATTCGTACGATCCATTCTTATTCATTCATACGATCCATTCTAATTCATTCGCACAATCCATTCTAATTCATTCGTACGATCCATTCTAATTCATTTGTAAGGTCCATTCTAACTCATTCAGTGGATCCATTCTAATTCATTCGTACGATCCATTCTAATTCATTCGCACGATCCTTTCTAATTTATTCGTACGATCCATTCTAATTCATTCGTACGATCTTTTCTAATTCATTTGCACGAATGTAACCATTTTAATTCATTCGTACGATTCATTCTAATTCATTCGTATAAGCTATTCTAATTCATTCGTACGATCCATTCTAATTTATTCGTACGATCCATCGTAATTCATTCATACAATCCATTCAGATTCATTCGCACAAATGTATCCGTTCAAATTCATTCGTACGATCCATTCTAATTAATTCGCACGATCCATTCTAATTCAGTCGTATGAATGTATCCATTTTAATTCATTCGTACAATTCATTCTAATTCATTCGTATGAGCTATTCTAATTCATTCGTATGATCCATTCTAATTCATTCGTACGATCCATTGTAATTCATTCATACGATCCATTCTAATTTATTCGTACGATCCATTCTAATTCATTCGTACGATCCATTCTAATTGATTCGCTCGAATGTATCCATTCTAATTCATTCGTACGATCCATTCTAATTCGTTCATACGATTCATTCTAATTCGTTCGTACGATCCATTCTAATTCGTTCGTACGATCCATTCTAATTCGTTCGTACGATCCATTCTAATTCATTCGTACGATCCATTCTAATTCTTTCGCACAATCCATTGTAATTCATTCATATGATCCATTCTAATTCATTCCTACGATCTATTCTAATTCATTCACTCGAATGTATCCATTCTAATTCATTCGTTCGATCTATTCTAATTCATTCGTACAAATGAATTAGAAAGGTTACATTTGTGAGAATGAATTAGAATGGATACATTTGTGCGAATGAATTAGAATGGATCGTACGAATGTATTAGAATGGATCGTACGAATGAATTAGAATGGATCGTACGAATGAATTAGAATGGATCGAACGAATGAATTATAATGGATACATTCGAGCGATTAAATTAGAATAGATCATAGGAATGAATTAGAATGGATCATACGAATGAATTAGAAAGGATCGCACGAATTAATTAGAATGGATTGTACGAATGAATTAAAATGGATACATTTGTACGAATGAATTAGAATGGATCGTGCGAATGAATTAGAATGAATCGTACGAATGAATTAGAATAGATCGTGCGAATAAATTAGAATGGATCATACGAATGAATTAGAATAGATATATTCATGCAAATGAATTAAAATAGATCGTACAAATGCATTAGAATGGATCGTACGAATGAATTAGAATGGATACATTCGAGCGAATGAATTAGAATGGATCGTGCGATGAATTAGAATGGATCATGCAAATGAATTAGAATGGATCGTACGAATGAATTAGAATGGATCGTACGAATGAATTAGAATGGATCATACAAATGAATTAGAAAGGAATTGGAATGGATCGTACGAATGTATTAGAATGGATCGTGTGAATGAATTAGAATTGATCATACGAATGAATTAGAATGGATCGTACGAATGAATTAGAATGGATACATACATTCATGCGAATGAATTAGAATGGATCGTGCAAATGAATTAGAATTGATATATTTGAACGAATAAATTAGAATGGATCATACGAATGAATTAGAATGGATCGTACGAATGGATTAGAACGCATTGTACGAATGAATTAGAATAGATACATTTGTGTGAATGAATTAAAATGGATCATAGGAATGAATTAGAATGGATCATACCAATGGATTAGAATGGATCATACGAATGAATTAGAATAGATACATTTGTGCGAATGAATTAAAATGGATCATAGGAATGAATTAGAATTGATCATACGAATGCATTAGAATGGATACATTCGTGCGAATGAATTAGAATGGATCGTACGAATGAATTAGAATGGATCGTGCGAATGAATTAGAATGGATCGTACGAATGAATTAGAATGGATAGTGCGAATGAATTAGAATGGATCGTACGAATGAATTAGAATGGATACATTTGTGCGAATGAATTAGAATGGATCGTACGAATGAATTAGAATGGATCGTACAAATGAATTAGAATGGATCGTGCGAATGAATTAGAATGGATCGTACGAATGAATTAGAATGGATACATTTGTGCGAATGAGTTAGAATGGATCATACGAATGAATTAAAATGGATCGTACAAATGAATTAGAATGGATCATACGAATGAATTAGAATAGATCGTGCGAATGAATTAGAATGGATTGTACGAATGAATTAGAATGGATACATTCGAGCGAATGAATTAGAATAGATCGTAGGAATGAATTAGAATGGATCATACGAATAAATTAGAAAGGATCGTGCGAATGAATTAGAATGGATTGTATGAATGAATTAGAATGGATACATTCGTGCGAATGAATTAGAATGGATCGGACGAATGAATTAGGATGGATCGTACGATTCATTCTAATTCATTCGTACGATCCATTCTAATGCATTTGTACGATTCATTCTAATTCATTCGCACGATCCATTCTAATTCATTCATACGATCCATTCTTATTCATTCATACGATCCATTCTAATTCATTCGTACGATCTATTCTAATTCATTCGTACGATCCATTCTAATTCATTCGTATGATCCATTCTAACTCATTCGGTGGATCCATTCTAATTTATTCGTACGATCCATTCTTATTCATTCATACGATCCATTCTAATTCATTCGTACAATCCATTCTAATTCATTCCTACGATCCATTCTAATTCATTCGCACGAATGTATCTATTCTAATTCATTTGCACGATCCATTCTAATTCATTCCTATGATCCATTCTAATTCATTCGTACGATCCATTCTAATTCATTCGCACAAATGAATTAGATCCATTCGAATTAGAATGGATCGTGCGAATGAAATAGAATGGATTGTACGAATGAATTAGAATGAATCGTACGTACGAATGAATTAGAATGGATCGTATGAATGAATTAGAATGGATACATTTGTACGAATAAATTAGAATGGATTGTATGAATGAATTAGAATGGATTGTATGAATAAATTAGAATGGATCGTACGAACGAATTAGAATGGATCGTACGAACGAATTAGAATGGATCGTATGAATGAATTAGAATGGATCGTACGAATGAATTAGAATGGATACATTCGAGCGAATGAATTAGAATGGATCGTACGAATGAATTAGAATGGACCATAGGAATGAATTAGAATGGATCGTGCAAATGAATTAGAATGGATACATTCGTGCGAATGAATTAGAATGGATCGTAGGAATGAATTAGAATGGATCGTACGAATGAATTAGAATGGTTACATTCGTGCGAATGAATTAGAATGGATCGTACGAATGAATTAGAATGGATCATACAAATGAATTAGAAAGGTTACATTCGTGAGAATGAATTAGAATGGATCGTACGAATGAATTAGAATGGATCATGCGAATGAATTTGAATAGATCGTACGAATGAATTAGAATGGATCGAACGAATGAATTAGAATGGATACATTCGAGCGAATGAATTAGAATAGATCATAAGAATGAATTAGAATGGATCATACGAATGAATTAGAATGGATCGTACGAACGAAGTAGAATGGATCGTACGAACGAATTAGAATGGATCGTACGAACGAATTAGAATGGATCATACGAACGAATTAGAATGGATCGTATGAATGAATTAGAATGGAAACATGCATGCGAATGAATTAGAATGGATCGTACGAATGAATTAGAGTGGATCGTGCGAATAAATTAGAATGAATCGTACGAATGAATTAGAATGGATCGTGCGAATGAATTAGAATGGATACATTTGTACGAATAAATTAGAATGGATTGTATGAATGAATTAGAATGGATACATTCTTGCGAATAAATTAGAATGGATCGTATATTTGTACAAATAAATTAGAATGGATCATACGAATGAATTAGAATGGATCGTGCGAATGAATTAGAATGAATCGTACGAATGCATTAGATTGGATCGTACGAATGAATTAGAATGAATCGTACGATCCATTCTAATTTATTTGTACGATCCATTCTAATCTATTCTAATTCATTCGCACAAATGTATCCATTCTAATTCATTCTCATGAATGTAATCTTTCTAATTCATTTGTATGATCCATTCTAATGCATTCGTACGATCCATTCTAATCCATTTGTACGATCCATTCTAATCCATTCATTCGTACGAATGAATTAGAATGGTTACATTCGTGCGAATGAATTAGAATGGATCGTACGAATGAATTAGAATAGATACATTCGAGCGAATGAATTAGAATGGATCGTACGAATGAATTAGAATGGATCATAGGAATGAATTAGAATGGATCGTGTAAATGAATTAGAATGGATCGTATGAATGAATAAGAATGGATCGTACGAATGATTTAGAATGGATACATTTGTGCGAATGAATTAGAATGGATCGTGCGAATGAATTAGAATGGATCGTACGAATGAATTAGAATGGATAGTGCGAATGAATTAGAATGGATCCACCGAATGAGTTAGAATGGATCATACGAATGAATTAGAATGGATCGTACGAATGAATTAGAATGGATCGTACGAGTGAATTAGAATGGATCGTATGAATGAATAAGAATGGATCGTATGAATGAATTTGAATGGATCGTACGAATGGATTAGAATGGATCATACGAATGGATTAGAACGCATTGTACGAATGAATTAGAATAGATACATTTGTGCGAATGAATTAGATTGCATCGTACGAATGAATTTGAATGGATCGGACAAATGAATTAGAATGGATCGTATGAATGAATAAGAATGGATCGTACGAATGAATTAGAATGGATACATTTGTGCGAATTAATTAGAATGGATCGTACAAATGAATTTGAATGGATCGTACGAATGAATTAGAATGGTTACATTCGTGCGAATGAATTAGAATGGATCGTACGAATGGATTAGAATGGATCGTACGAATGGATTAGAATGGATCGTACGAATGAATTTGTAATTCGTTCGCACGATCCATTCTAATTCTTTCAATGGATCCATTATAATTCATTCGTACGATCCATTCTAATTCATTTGTACGAATGTATCCATTCTAATTCATTCGCACGATCCATTCTAATTCATTCCCACGATCCATTCTAATTCAGTCGTATGAATGTATCCATTTTAATTCATTCCTATGATCCATTCTAATTCATTTGTACGATCCATTCTAATTCATTCGTACAATCCATTCTAATTCATTCACATGATCCATTCTAATCCATTCGTACGATCCATTCTAATTCATTTGTACGATCTATTCTAATTCATTCGCATGATCCATTCTAATTCATTCATACGATCCATTCTAATTCATTCGTACAATCCATTCTAATTCATTCGTACGATCCATTCTAATTCATTCGCACAATCCAATCTAATTCATTCCTTTGATCCATTCTAATTCATTCGTACGATCCATTCTAATTCATTCGCTCGAATGTATCCATTCTAATTCATTTGTACGATCCATTCTAATTCGTTCATACGATCCATTCTAATTCGTTCGTACGATGCATTCTAATTCGTTCGTACGATCCATTAGAATTCATTCGTACAATCTATTCTAATTCATTCGCACGATCCATTCTAGTTCATTCGTATGATCCATTCTAATTCATTCCTACGATCTATTCTAATTTATTCGCTCGAATGTATCCATTCTAATTCATTCGTTCGATCCATTCTAATTCATTCGTACGATCCATTCAAATTCATTTGCTCGAATGTATCCATTCTAATTCATTCGTACGATCCATTCTAATTCGTTCGTACGATTCATTCTAATTCATTCATATGATCCATTCTAATGCATTCATACGATTCATTCTAATTCATTCGCACGGTCCATTCTAATTCATTCGTATGATCCATTCTAATTCATTCCTACGATCTATTCTAATTCATTCGCTCGAATATAACCTTTCTAATTAGAATGGATCGTATAAATAAATTAGAAAGGTTACATTCGTGAGAATGAATTAGAATGGATCGTACGAACGAATTAGAATGGATCGTACGAATGAATTAGAATCGATACATTCGAGCGAATGAATTTGAATGGATCGTACGAATGAATTAGAATGGATCGAACGAATGAATTAGAATGGATACATTCGAGCGAATGAATTAGAATAGATCGTAGGAATGAATTAGAATGGATCATACGAATGAATTAGAATGGATCGTGCGAATGAATTAGAATGGATTGTAAGAATGAATTAGAATGGATACATTCGTGCGAATGAATTAGAATGGATCGTACGAATGAATTAGAATGGATCGTACTAATGAATTAGAATGGATCATACGAATGAATTAGACTGGATTGTACGAATGAATTAGAATTGATCGTGCGAATGAATTAGAATGGATCGTACGAAAGAATTAGAATGGATCGTATGAATGAATTAGAATGGATCATACAAATGAATTAGAATCGATTGTGCGAATGAATTAGAATGGATCGTACGAATGAATTAGAATGGATACATTTGTGCGATGAATAAGAATGGAGCGTACGAATGAATTAGAATGGAGCGTACGAATGAACTAGAATGGATATATTCGTGCGAATGAATTAGAATGGATCATATGAAAGAATTACAATGGATCGTGCGACTGTATTTGAATGGATCGTGCGAATGAATTAGAATGGATCATACGAATGAATTAGAATGGATCATACGAACGAATTAGAAAGGATCATATGAACGAATTAGAATGGATCGTACGAATGAATAAGAATGGATACATTTGTGCGAATTAATAAGAATGGATCGTACAAATGAATTAGATTGGATCGTACGAATGAATTAGAATGGATCGTACGATCCTTTCTAATTCATTCTAATTCATTCGTACGATCCTTTCTAATTCATTCTAATTCATTCGTACGATCCTTTCTAATTCATTCGCACGATCCATTCTAATTCATTCGTATGATCCATTCTAATTCATTCCTACGATCTATTCTAATTCATTCGCTCGAATGTATCCTTTCTAATTCATTCATACAATCCATTCTAATTCATTCGTTCGATCCATTCTAATTCATTCGTTCGATCCATTCTAATTCATTAGTACGATCTATTCTAATTCATTCGTACGATCCATTATAATTCATTCGTACAAATGTATCCATTCTAATTCATTCATACGATCCATTCTAATTCATTCATACGATCTATTCTAACTCATTCGCACGAATGTATCCATTCTAATTCATTCGCACAATCCAATCTAATTCAAACATATGATCCATTCTAATTCATTCACATGATGTATTCTAATTCATTCGTACGATCCAATCCAATTCATTTCTAATTTATTCATACAAATGTATCTATTCTAATTCATTTGTACGATCCATTCTAATTAATTCGTACGATTCATTTTAATTCATTCGCACGATCCATTCTATTTCATTCATAGGATCCATTCTAATTCATTCGTATGATCTATTCTAATTCATTCGCACGATCCATTCTAATTCATTCGCACGAATATATTCATTCTAATTCATTCGTACGATCCATTCTAATTCATTCGTACGATCCATTCTAATTCATTCGCACGATCCATTCTAATTCATTCGTACGATCCTTCTAATTCATTCATACGATCCATTCTAATACATTCGTACGATCCATTCTAATCCATTCGTACGATCCATTCTAATCCATTCGTACGATCCATTCTAATTCATTTGTACGATCCATTCAAGTTCATTCGCATGATCCATTCTAATTCATTCGTACGATCCATTCTAATTCATTCGTCCGATCCATTCAAATTCATTCGTACGATGCATTCTAATTCATTCGCACGAATGTATCCATTCTAATTCATTCGTACGATCCATTCTAATCCATTCGTACAAATGAATTAAAATGGATCGTACGAATGAATTAGAATGGATCGTACAAATGAATTAGAAAGGTTACGTTTGTGAGAATGAATTAGAATGGATCGTACGAATAAATTAGAATGGATCGTATGAATTTTTGAATGGATCGTGCGATGAATTAGAATGGATCATACAAATGAATTAGAATGGATTCTAATTCATTCGTACGATCCATTCTAATTCATTCGCACGATCCATTCTAATTCATTCGTACGATCAATTCTTATTCATTCGCACTATCCATTCTAATTCATTCGTACGATCCATTCTAATTCATTCGTACGATCCATTCTAATTAATTCACACAAATGTATCTGTTCTAATTCATTCGTACGATCCATTCAAATTCAATCGTATGATCTATTCTAATTCATTCGTACGATCTAATTCATTCGTACGATCCATTCTAATTCATTCGTACGATAGATTCTAATTCATTCGCACGATCCATTCTAATTCATTCGTACTATTCCATTCTAATTCATTCGTACGATCCATTCTAATTCATTCGTATGATCCATTCTAACTCATTCGTACGATCCATTCTAATTCATTCTCACGAATGTAACCTTTCTAGTTCATTTGTATGATCCATTCTAATTCATTCGTACGATCCATTCTAATCCATTCGTACGATCCATTCTAATCCATTCGTACGATCCATTCTAATCCATTCGTACGATCCATTCTAATTCATTCGCTCGAATGTATCCATTCTAATTCATTCGTACGATCCATTCAAATTCAATCGTATGATCCATTCTAATTCATTCGTACGATCTAATTCATTCGTACGATCCATTCTAATTCATTCGTACGGTAGATTCTAATTCAATCGCACGATCCATTCTAATTCAGTCGTATGATCCATTCTAATTCATTCGCACAATCCATTCTAATTCATTCGTACGATCCATTCTAATTCATTCGTATGATCCATTCTAACTCATTCGTACGATCCATTCTAATTCATTCTCACGAATGTAACCTTTCTAATTCATTTGTATGATCCATTCTAATTCATTCGTCCGATCCATTCTAATCCATTCGTACGATCCATTCTAATTCACTCGTACGATCCATTCTAATTCATTCTCACAAATGTAACCTTTCTAATTCATTTGTACGATCCATTCTAATTCATTCGGACGATCCATTCTAATCCATTCGTACGATCCATTCTAATTCATTCGCACGAATGTAACCATTCTAATTCATTCGTATGATTCATTCTAATTCATTCCTACGATCTATTCTAATTCATTCGCTCGAATGTATCCATTCTAATTCATTCGTTCGATCCATTCTAATTCATTCGTACGATCCATTCAAATTCATTCGCATGATCCATTCTAATTCATTCGTACGATTCATTCTAATTCATTCTCACGAATGTAACCTTTCTAATTCATTTGTATAATCCATTCCAATTTATTCGCTCGAATGTATCCATTCTAATTCATTCGTATGATCCATTCTAATTCATTCGCACAATCCATTCTAATTCAGTCGTATGAATGTATCATACGAATGAATTAGAATGGATCATGCGAATGAATTAAAATGGATCGTACAAATGAATTGGAATGGATCGTACGAATGAATTAGAATGGATCATACGAATGAATTAGAATGGATACATTCGAGCGAATGAATTAGAATGGATCGTACAAATGAATTAGAAAGGTTACATTGGATCGGACGATTGAATTAGAATGGATCGTACGAATGAATTAGAATGGATTGTTCGAATGAATTAGAATGGATCGTATGAATGAATAAGAATGGATCGTACGAATGAATTAGAATTGTTACATTCGTGCGAATGAATTAGAATGGATCATACAAATGAATTAGAAAGGATACATTCGTGCGAATGAATTAGAGTAGATCGTATGAATGAATTAAAATGGATCGTACGAATTAATTAGAATGGATCGTGCGAATGAATTTGAATGGATCGTGCGAATGAATTAGAATGGATCATACGAATGAATTAGAATGGATCGTACGAATGAAGTAGTTTGGATCGTACGAATGAATTAGAATGGATCGTGCGAATGAATAAGAATGAATCGTACGAATGCATTAGAATGGATCGTGCGAATGAATTAGAATGGATACATTCGTACAAATGAATTAGAATAGATCGTGCGATTGAATTAGAATGGATCGTACGAATGAATTAGAATGGATCATAGGAATGAATTAGAATGGATCAAACGAATGAATTAGAATGGATCGTATGAATGAATTAGAATGAATCGTACGAATGAATTAGAATGGATCATACGAATGAATTAGAATGAATCGTACGAATGAATTAGAATGGATCGTACGAATGAATTAGAATGGATCGTGCGAATGAATTAGAATGGATCATACGATTGAATTTGAATGGATCGTACGAATAAATTTCTAATTCAGTCGTATGAATGTATCCATTTTAATTCATTCGTACGATCCATTCTAATTCGTACAATCCATTCTAATCCATTCGTACGATCCATTCTAATTCATTCATACGATCCATTCTAATTCATTCGCACGATCCATTCTAATTCATTCGTACGATCCATTTTAATTCATTCGTACAATTCATTCTAATTCATTCGTACGATCCATTCTAATGCATTCGTATGATCCATTCTAATTCATTCCTACAATCTATTCTAATTCATTCGTACGATCCATTCTAATTCATTCGCACGATCTATTCTAATTCATTCGTACGAATGAATTAGAATGGATCGTACGAATGAATTAGAATTGTTACATTCGTGCGAATGAATTAGAATGGATCATACGAATGGATTAGAATGGATCGTACGAATGAATTAGAATGGATCGTACGAATGGATTAGAATGGATCGTACGAATGAATTAGAATGGATCATATGAAAGAATTAGAATGGATCGTGCGAATGAATCAGAATGGATCGTGCGAATGAATTAGAATGGATCGTACGAACGAATTAGAATGGATCATATGAACGAATTAGAATGGATCATATGAACGAATTAGAATGGATCGTACAAATGAATTAGAATGGATACATTCGCACGATCCATTCTAATTCATTCGTACGATCCATTCTTATTCATTCGTACGATCCATTCAAATTCATTCGCATAATCCATTCTAATTCATTCGTACGATCCATTCTAATCCTTTCATATGATCCATTCTAATTCATTCGTACGATCCATTCTAATCCATTCGTACGATCCATTCTAATTAATTCCTATGATCCATTCTAATTCATTCGTACGATCCATTCTAAGTCATTCGTACGATCCATTCTAATCCATTCGTACGATCCATTCTAATTCATTCGCACGATCCATTCTAATTCTTTTATATGATCCATTCTAATTCGTTCGTACGATCCATTCTAATTCGTTCGTACGATCCATTCTAATTCATTCGCACGATCCATTCTAATTCATTCGCACGATCCATTCTAATTCTTTCTTTGATCCATTCTAATTCATTCCTACGATCCATTCTAATCCATTCGTGCGATCCATTCTAATTCATTCCTATGATCCATTCTAATTCATTCGTACGATCCATTCTAATTTATTCGTACCATCCATTCTAATTCATTCGTACGATTGAATTAGAATAGCTCGTGCGAATGAATTAGAAAGGATCGTATAAATGAATTAGAATAGATAGTAGGAATGAATTAGAATGGATCATACGAATGAATTAGAATGGATCGTACGAATGGATTAGAATGAATCGTACGAATGAATTAGAATGGATCGTACGAATGAATTAGAATGGATCGTGCGAATGGATTAGAATGGATCGTACGAATGGATTAGACTGGATCGTACGAATGGATTAGAATGGATCGTACAAATGGATTAGAATGGATCGTACGAATGGATTAGAATGGATCGTACGAATTAGAATGGATCGTACGAATGAATTAAAATGGATACATTCATACGACAAAATTAGAAATTTATTCGTACGATCCATTCAAATTCAATCGTATGATCCATTCTAATTCATTCGTACGATCCATTCTAATTCATTCGTACGATCCATTCTAATTCATTCGTACGATTCATTCTAATTCATTCGTAAGATCCATTCTAATTCATTCGTACGATCCATTCTAATTCATTCGTATGATCCATTCTAATTTATTCGTATGATCCATTCTATTTCATTCGTACAATCCATTCTAATTCATTCGCACGATCTATTCTAATTCATTTGTACGTATGCATCCATTCTAATTCATTCGCACGATCCATTCTAATGCATTCATACGATTCATTCTAATTGATTCGCACGATCCATTCTAATTCATTCGTACGATCCATTCTAATTCATTCATACGATATATTCTAATTCATTCGCACAAATGTATCCATTCTAATTCATTTGTATGATCCATTCTAATTCATTCGCACGAATGTAACCATTCTAATTCATTCGTACGATCCATTCTTATTCATTCATACGATCCATTCTAATTCATTCGCACAATCCATTCTAATTCATTCGTACGATCCTTTCTAATACATTCGTCCGATCCAATGTAACCTTTCTAATTCATTTGTACGATCCATTCAAATTCATTCGTAAATTAGTACGATCCATTCTAATTTATTCGCACGATCCATTCTAATTCATTCGTACGATCCATTCTAATCCATTCGTACGATCCATTCTAATTCATTCGTACGATCCATTCTAATTCATTCGCACTATCCATTCTAATTCATTCGTACGATCCATTCTAATTCATTCATACGATCCATTCTAATTCATTCGCACTATCCATTCTAATTCATTCGTACGATCCATTCTAATTCATTCATACGATCCATTCTAATTCATTCGCACGATCCATTCTAATTCATTCGCACGATCTATTCTAATTCATTCGCACGATCCATTCTAATTCATTCGCATGATCCATTCTAATTCATTCGTACGATCCATTCTAATTCATTCGTACGATCTAATTCATTCGTACGATCCATTCTAATTCATTCGTACGATCTAATTCATTCGTACGATCCATTCTAATTCATTCGTACGATCGATTCTAATTCATTCGCACGATCCATTCTAATTCATTCGTATGATCCATTCTAATTTATTCGTATGATCCATTCTAATTTATTCGTTCAAATGTATCCATTCTAATTCATTCGTACATTCGTACGATCCATTCTAATTCATTCGTTCGATCCATTCTAATTCATTCGTTCGATCCATTCTAATTCATTTGTACAATCCATTCTAATTCATTCGCACAAATGTATCCATTTTAATTCATTCGTACGATCCATCGTAATTTATTCATACGATCCATTCTAATTCATTCACACGATCCATTCTAATTCATTCGTACGATCGATTCTAATTCATTCACATGAATTAGAATGGATACATTTGTGCGAATGAATTAGAATGGATCGTACGAATGAATTAGAATGGATCGTGCGAATAAATTAGAATGGATCATAGGAATGAATTAGAATGTATCGTACGAATGAATTAGAATGGTTACATTCGTGCGAATGAATTAGAATGGATCGTACGAATGGATTAGAATGGATCGTACGAATGAATTAGAATGGATACATTCGAGCGAATGAATTAGATTGGATCATACGAATGGATTAGAATGGATCGTACGAATGAATTAGAATGGTTACATTCGTGCGAATGAATTAGAATGGATCGTACGAATGGATTAGAATGGATCGTACGAATGAATTAGAATGGATCATACAAATGAATTAGAAAGGTTACATTCATGAGAATGAATTAGAATGGATCGTACGAACGAATTAGAATGGATCGTACGAACGAATTAGAATGGATCGTATGAACGAATTAGAATGGATCGTGTAAATAAATTAGAATGGATACATTTGTGCGAATGAATTAGAATGGATCGTAGGAATGAATTATAATGGATCGTACGAATGAATTAGAATGGTTACATTCTTGCGAATGAATTAGAATGGATCGTACAAATGAATTAGAATGGATCGTACGAATGAATTAGAATGGTTATATTCGTGCGAATGAATTAGAATGGATCGTATGAATGGATTAGAATGGATCGTACGAATGATTAGAATGGATCGTATGAATGAATTTGAATGGATCATACAAATGAATTAGAAAGGTTACATTAGTGAGAATGAATCAGAACGGATCGTACGAATGAATTAGAATGGATCATAGGAATGAATTAGAATAGATCGTGCAAATGAATTAGAATGGATACATTCGTGTGAATGAATTAGAATGGATCATAGGAATGAATTAGAATGGATCGTACGTATGAATTAGAATGGTTACATTCGTTCGAATGAATTAGAATGGATCGTACGAATAAATTAGAATGGATCGTGCGAATGAGTTAGAATTGATCATACGAATGAATTAGAATGGATCGTAGGAATGAATTAGAATGGATCGTATGAATGAATTAGAATGGTTACATTCGTGCGAATGAATTAGAATGGATCGTACGAATGGTTTAGAATGGATCGTACAAATAGATTAGAATGGATCATACGAATGAATTAGAATGGATACATTCGAGCGAATGGATTATAATGGATCGTACGAATAAATTAGAATGGATCGTACGATTCATTCTAATTCATTCGTACGATCCATTCTAATGCATTCGTACGATTCATTCTAATTCATTCGCACGATCCATTCTAATTCATTCGTACGATCCATTCTTATTCATTCATACGATCCATTCTAATTCATTCGCACAATTCATTCTAATTCATTTGTACGATCCATTCTAATTCATTCGTATGATCCATTCTAACTCATTCGGTGGATCGATTCTAATTCATTCGTACGATCCATTCTAATTCATTCGCACGATCCATTCTAATTTATTCGTACGATCTATTCTAATTCATTCGTACGATCTATTCTAATTAATTCGCACGAATGTAACAATTCTAATTCATTCGTACGATACATTCTAATTAATTCGTATGAGCTATTCTAATTCATTCGTACGATCCATTCTAATGCATTCGTACGATTCATTCTAATTCATTCGCATAAATATATCCATTCTAATTCATTCGTACGATCCATTCTAATTCATTCGCACGATCCATTCTAATGCATTCGCACAAATGTATCAATTCTAATTCATTCGTACGATCCATTCATATTCATTCATACGATCCATTCTAATTCATTTGCACGATCCATTCTAATTCATCCCTATGATCCATTCTAATTCATTCGTACGATCCATTCTAATTCATTCGCTCGAATGTATCCATTCTAATTCATTCGTACGATCCATTCTAATTCATTCGTACGATCCATTCTAATTCATTCTCACAAATGTAACATTTCTAATTAATTCGTAGGATCCATTCTAATCCATTCGTACGATCTATTCTAATCCATTCGTACGATCCATTCTAATCCATTCGTACGATCCATTCTAATTTATTCGTACGATCCATTCTAATTCATTCGCTCAAATGTATCCATTAGTAATTCATTCGTTCGATCCATTCTAATCCATTCGTACGATCCATTCTAATCCATTCGTACGATCCATTCTAATCCATTTGTACGATCCATTCTATTTCATTCGTCCGATCCATTCTAATTCATTCGCACGAATGTATCCATTCTAATTCATTCGTACAATCCATTCTAATTCATTCGCATGATCCATTCTAATTCATTCGTATGATCCATTCTAATTCATTCATATGATATATTCTAATTCATTCGCTCGAATGTATCCATTCTAATTCATTCGTACAATCCATTCTAATTCATTCGCACGATCCATTCTAATTCATTTGTATGATCCATTCTAATTCATTCCTACGATCTATTCTAATTCATTCGCTCAAATGTATCCATTCTAATTCATTCGTACGATCCATTCTAATTCATTCGTATGATCCATTCTAACTCATTTGGTGGATCCATTCTAATTCATTCGTACGATCCATTCTAATTCATTCGCACGATCCATTCTAATTTATTCGTACAATCCATTCTAATTCATTCGCACGATCCATTCTAATTCATTCGCACGAATGTATCCATTCTAATTCATTTGCACGATCCATTCTAATTCATTCCTATAATCCATTCTAATTCGTTCATACGGTCCATTCAAATTCATTCGCAATGGATCGTACGAATTAATTAGAATGGATCGTACGAATGCATTAGAATGGATACATTCGTGTGAATGAATTAGAATGGATCGTATGAATGAATTAGAATGGATCGTGCGAATGAATTAGAATGGTCGTACGAATGAATTAGAATGGATCGTGCGAATGAATTAGAATGGATCGTACGAATGAATTAGAATGGATCGTACGAATTAATTAGAATGGATCGTACGAATGAATTAGAATGGATCGTGCGAATGAATTAGAATGGATCGTACGAATGAATTAGAATGGATCGTACGAATGAATTAGAATGCATACATTTGTGCGAATGAATTAGAATGGATCGTACCATTAGAATGGATACATTCGTGCGAATGAATTAGAATGGATCGTATGAATGAATTAGAATGGATCGTGCGAATGAATTAGAATGGTCGTACGAATGAATTAGAATGGATCGTTCGAATGAATTAGAATGGATCGTACGAATGAATTAGAATGGATCGTACGAATTAATTAGAATGGATCGTACGAATGAATTAGAATGGATCGTGCGAATGAATTAGAATGGATCGTACGAATGAATTAGAATGGATCGTGCGAATGAATTAGAATGGATCGTACGAATGAATTAGAATGCATACATTTGTGCGAATGAATTAGAATGGATCGTACGAATGAATTAGAATGGATCGTACGAATGAATTAGAGTAAATAGTACGAATGAATTAGAATGGATCATACAAATGAATTAGAATGGATACATTTATGCGATGAATAAGAATGGAGCGTACGAATGAATTAGAATGGATCGGACGAATGAATTAGAATGGATCATACGAATGAATTAGAATGGTTACATTCGTGCGAATGAATTAGAATGGATCGTACGAATGAATTAGAATGGATCGTGCGAATGAATTAGAATGGGTCGTACGAATGAATTAGAATGGATCGTACGAATGAATTAGAATGGATACCTTTGTGCATATGAATTAGAATGGATCGTATGAATGAATTAGAATGGATCATATTAATGAATTAGAATGGATCGTACGAATGATTTAGAATGGATACATTCGTGCGAATGAATTAGAATAGATCGTGCGAATCAATTAGACTAGATCATGCGAATGAATAAGAATGGATCATATGAATGAATTAGAATGGATCGTACGAATTAGAATGGATCGTACAAATGGATTAGAATGGTTCGTACGAATGTATTAGAATGGATCGTACGAATGAATTAGAATGGATCATACAAATGAATTAGAATTACATTCGTGAGAATGAATTAGAATGGATCGTACGAATGAATTAGAATGGATACATTCGAACGAATGAATTAGAATGGATCGTACGAATGAATTAGAATGGATCATAGGAATGAATTAGAATGGATCGTGCAAATGAATTAGAATGGATACATTCGTGCGAATGAATTAGAATGGATATAAGGAATGAATTAGAATGGATCGTACGAATGAAATAGAATGGTTACATTCGTGCGAATGAATTAGAATGGATCATAGGAATGAATTAGAACGGATCGTGCGAATGAATTAGAATGGATCATACGAATGAATTAGAATGCATCTACGAATGAATTACAATGGATCATACGATCCATTCCAATTCATTCGTACAATCCATTCTAATTCATTCGTTCGATCCATTCTAATTCATTCGTACGATCCATTCTAATTCATTCGTACGATCTATTCTAATTCATTCATAAAAAGGTATCCATTCTAATTCATTCGTACGATCCATTCTAATTCATTCATACGATCTATTCTAACTCATTCGCACGAATGTATCCATTCTAATTCATTCGCACAATCCAATCTAATTCAAACGTACGATCCATTCTAATTCATTAACATGATGTATTCTAATTCATTCGTACGATCCATTCCAATTCATTTCTAATTTATTCGTATAAATGTATCCATTCTAATTCATTCGTACGATCCATTCTAATTCATTCGTACGATTTATTCTAATTCATTCGCACGATCCATTCTAATTTATTCTTACGATCATTCTAATTCATTATCACAAATGTATCCATTCTAATTCATTCGTATGATCCATTGTAATTCATTCGCACGATCCATTCTAATTCATTCGCACGAATATATCCATTCTAATTCATTCGTACGATCCATTCTAATTCATTCGTATGATACATTCTAATTCATTCGCACGATCCATTCTAATTCATTCGTACGATCCATTCTAATTCATTTGTACGATCCATTCTAATCCATTCGTACGATCCATTCTAACTTATTTGTACGATCCATTCGAATTCATTCGCATGATCCATTCAAATTCATTCGTACGATCCATTCTAATTCATTCGTCCGATCCATTCAAATTCATTCGTACGATGCATTCTAATTCATTCGCACGAATGTATCCATTCTAATTTATTCGTACGATCCATTCTAATTCATTCGTACAAATGAATTAAAATGGATCGTGCGAATGAATTAGAATTGATCATACGAATGAATTAGAATGGATCGTACGAATGAATTAGAATGGATCGTACGAATGAATTAGAATGGATCCACCGAATGAGTTAGAATGGATCATACGAATGAATTAGAATGGATCGTACGAATGAATTAGAATGGATTGTGCGAATAAATTAGAATGGATCGTATGAATGAATAAGAATAGATCGTGTGAATGAATTAGAATAGATCGTACGAATGAATTAGAATGGATCATGCGAATGAATTAGAAACATTCGTGCGAATGAATTAGAATGAATTAGATTGCATTGTACGTGTGCGAATGAATTAGAATGGATTGTGCGAATGAATTAGAATGGATCGTACGAATGAATTAGAATGGATCGATACATTCATGCAAATGAATTAGAATGGATCGTACGAATGAATTAGAATGGATCATACGAATGAATTAGAATAGATCGTACGAATGAATTAGAATGGATCATATGAATGAATTAGAATGGTTACATTCGTGCGAATGAATTAGAATGGATCGTACGAATGGATTAGAATGGATCGTACGAATGAATTAGAATGGATCCACCGAATGAGTTAGAATGGATCATACGAATGAATTAGAATGGATCGTATGAATGAATTAGAATGTATACATTCGAGCGAATGAATTAGAATGGATCGTACAAATAAATTAGACTGGATACATTCGAGCGAATGAATTAGAATGGATCGTACAAATGAATTAGAATGGATCGTACGAATGAATTAGAATGGATCGTACGAATGGATTAGAACGTATTGTACGAATGAATTAGAATGGATCATACGAATGGATTAGAATGGATCGTACGAATGAATTAGAATGGATACATTCGAGCGAATGAATTAGAATGGATCGTACGAATGAATTAGAATGGATCATAGGAATGAATTAGAATGGATCGTGCGATTGAATTAGAATGGATTGTACGAATGAATTAGAATGTATACATTCGTGCGAATGAATTAGAATGGATCGGACGAATGAATTAGAATGGATCGTACGATTCATTCTAATTCATTCGTACGATCCATTCTAATGCATTCGTACGATTCATTCGAATTCATTTGCACGATCCACTCTAATTCATTCATACGATCCATTCTTGTTCATTCATACGATATATTCTAATTCATTCGTACGATCCATTCTAATTCATTCGTACGATCCATTCTAATTCATTCGTATGATCCATTCTAACTCATTCGGTGAATCCGTTCTAATTTATTCGTATGATCCATTCTTATTCATTCATACGATCCATTCTAATTCATTCGTACGATCCATTCTAATTCATTCCTACAATCCATTCTAATTCATTCGCACGAATGTATCCATTTTAATTCATTTGCACGATCCATTCTAATACATTCCCATGATCCATTCTAATTCATTCGTACGATCCATTCTAATTCATTCGCACGATCCATTCTATTCCATTCGTACGATCCATTCTAATTCATTCGTACGATCTATTCTAATCCATTCATACGATCCATTCTAATCCATTCGTACGATTCATTCTAATCCATTCGCACGATCCATTCTAATTCATTCGCTCGAATGTATCCATTCTAATTTATTCATACGAATGAATTAGAATGGATCGTACGAATGAATTAGAATGGATCGTGCGAATGAATTAGAATGGACCGTACAAATGAATTAGAATGGATCGTACGAATGGATTAGAATGGATCGTACGAATGGATTAGAATAGATCGTACGAATGAATTAGAATGGATCGTACGAATGGATTAGAATGGATCATGTAAATGAATTAGAATGGATCGTATATTCGTGCAAATAAATTAAAATGGATTAGAATGGATCGTACGAATAGACCGTACAAATGAATTAGAATAGACCGTACAAATGAATTAGAATGGATCGTACGAATGGATTAGAATGGATCGTACGAATGGATTAGAATAGATCGTACGAATGAATTAGAATGGATCGTACGAATGGATTAGAATGGATCATGTAAATGAATTAGAATGGATCGTATATTCGTGCAAATAAATTAAAATGGATCGTACAAATGAATTAGAATGGATCATACGAATGAGTTAGAATGGATCGTGCGAATGAATTAGAATGGATCGTACGAATGAATTAGAATGGATCCACTGAATGAGTTAGAATGAATCATACGAATGAATTAGAATGGATCGTACGAATGAATTAGAATGGATTGTACGAATGAATTGGAATGGATCGTATGACTGAATAAGAATGGATCGTACGAATGAATTAGAATGGATCGTGCGAATGAATTAGAATGAATCGTACGAATGCATTAGAATGGATACATTCGTGCGAATGAAATAGAATAGATCGTACGAATGAATTAGAATCGATCGTACGAATGAATTAGAATGGATCGTACGAATGAATTAGAATGGATCCACCGAATGAGTTAGAATGGATCATACGAATGAATTAGAATGGATCGTAGAATGAATTAGAATGGATTGTGCGAATGAATTAGAATGGATCGTATGAATGAATAAGAATGGATTGTACGAATGAATTAGAATGGATCGTGCGAATGAATTAGAATGAATCGTACGAATGCATTAGAATGGATCGTACGAATGAATTAGAATGGATCATAGGAATGAATTAGAATGGATCGTACGAATAAATTAGAATGGATCGTGCGAATGAATTAGAATAGATCATACGAATGAATTAGAATTGATCGTACGAATGAATTAGAATGGATCGTACGAATGAATTAGAAAGGATCGTATGAATGAACAAGAATGGATCGTACGAATGAATTAGAAAGGATCGTATGAATGAACAAGAATGGATCATACGAATGAATTAGAATGAATCATATGATCCATTCTAATTCATTCGTCCAATCCATTCTAATTCATTCGCACGAATGTATCCATTCTAATTCATACGATCCATTCTAATTCGTTCATACGATCCATTCTAATTCATTCGCACGAATGGAACCATTCTACTTCATTTGCACGATCCATTCTAATCCATTCGTACGATCCATTCTAATTCATTTGTACGATCTATTCTAATCCATTCGTACGATCCTTTCTAATCCATTCGTACGATCCATTCTAATTCATTCGTACGATCCATTCTAATCCATTATCACAAATGTAACCTTTCTAATTCATTCGCACGATCCATTCTAATTCATTCGGACAAATGTATCCATTCTAATCCATTCTAATTCATTCGCACGATCCATTCTAATTCATTCGTATGATCCATTCTAATTCATTCCTACGATCTATTCTAATTCATTAGCTCGAATGTATCCATTCTAATTCATTCGTTCGATCCATTCTAATTCATTTGTACAATCCATTCCAATTCATTCGTACGATCCATTCTAATCCATTTGTACGATCCATTCTAATTCATTCGCACGAATGTAACCATTCTAATTCATTCGTACGATCCATTTTAATTCATTCCTACGAATGAGTTAGAATGGATCATACGAATGAATTATAATGGATCGTACAAATGAATTAGAATGGATCGAACGAATGAATTAGAATGGATACATTCGAGCGAATGAATTAGTATAGATCGTAGGAATGAATTAGAATGGATCATACGAATGAATTAGAATGGATCGTGCGAATGAATTAGAATGGATTGTACGAATGAATTATAATGGATACATTCGTACGAATGAATTAGAATGGATCGGACGAATGAATTAGAATGGATCGTACGAATGAATTAGAATGGATCGTGTGAATGAATTAGAATGAATCGTACGAATGCATTAGAATGGATACATTCGTGCGAATGAATTAGAATGGGTCGTACGAATGAATTAGAATGGATCGTGCGAATGAATTAGAATGGATTGTACGAATGAATTAGAATGGATCGTGCGAATGAATTAGAATGGATCGTACGAATGAATTAGAATGGATCGTACGATTCATTCAAATTCATTCGTACGATCCATTCTAATGCATTCGTACGATTCATTCTAATTCATTCGCACGATCCATTCTAATTCATTCGTACGATCCATTCTAATTCATTCACAAGATCCATTCTAAATCATTCGTACGATCCATTCTAATTCATTCACACGATCCATTCTAATTTATTCATATGATCCATTATAATTCATTCGTACGATTCATTCTAATTCATTCGTACGATCCATTCTAATTCATTCGTACGATCCATTCAAATTCATTCGCACGATCCATTCTAATTCATTCGTACGATCTATTCTAATTCATTCGCACGATCCATTCTAATTCATTCCTACGATCTATTCTAATTCATTCGCTCGAATGTATCCATTCTAATTCATCCGTATGATCCATTCTAATTCATTCGTACGATCCATTCTAATTCATTCCTACGATCCATTCTAATTCATTCACACGAATGTATCCATTCTAATACATTTGCACGATCCATTCTAATTCATTCCTATGATCCGTTCTAATTCATTCGTACGATCCATTCTAATTCATTCGCTCGTACGAATGCATTAGAATGGATCGTACGAATGAATTAGAATGAATCGTACGATCCATTCTAATTCATTCGTCCGATCCATTCTAATTCATTTGTACGATCCATTCTAATTCATTCGCACGAATGTATCCATTCTAATTCATTCGTACGATCCATTCTAATTCATTCGTATGATCAATTCTAATTCATTCGCACGATCCATTCTAATTCATTCGTACGATCCATTCTAATTCATTCGCACGAATGTATCCATTCTAATTCATTCGTACGATCCATTCTAATTCATTCGTACGATCCATTATAATTCATTCGCACGAATGTATCCATTCTAATTCATTCGTGCGAATGAATTAGAATGGATCGTACAAATGAATTAGAATGGATTGCACGAATGTATCCATTCTAATCCATTCGTACGAATGGATTAGAATGGATCATACGAATGAATTAGAATGAATCGTGCGAATGAATTAGAATGGATCGTATGAATAAATTAGAATGGATCGTACTAATGAATTAAAATAGATACATTTGTGCGAATGAATTAGAATGGATCATACGATTGAATTAGAATGGATCGTAAGAATGAATTAGAATGGATCATGCGAATGAATTTGAATGGATCGTACGAATGAATTAGAATGGATCGAACGAATGAATTAGAATAGATCGTAGTAATGAATTAGAATGGATCATACGAATGAATTAGAATGGATCGTGCGAATGAATTAGAATGGATTGTACGAATGAATTAGAATGTATACATTCGTGCGAATGAATTAGAATGGATCGGACGAATGAATTAGAATGGATCGTACGAATGCATTAGAATGGATCGTACGAATGAATTAGAACGGATACATTCGAGCGAATGAATTAGAATGGATCGTGCGATGAATTAGAATGGATCATACAAATGAATTAGAATGGATTCTAATCCATTCGTACGATCCATTCTAATCTATTCTAATTCATTCGCACAAATGTATCCATTCTAATTCATTCGCACGAATGTAACCTTTCTAATTCATTTGTATGATCCATTCAAATTCATTCGTACGAATGAATTGAATGGATCGTACGAATGAATCGTACGAACGAATTAGAATGGATCGTATGAATGAATTAGAATGGATCATACAAATAAATTAGAAAGGTTACATTTGTGAGAATGAATTAGAATGGATTGTACGAATGAATTAGAATGGATCGTACGAATAGATTAGAATGGATCGTACGAATGGATTAGAATGGATCGTACGAATGAATTAGAATGGATCATACAAATGAATTAGAATGGATCGAACGAATGAATTAGAATGGATACATTCGAGCGAATGAATTAGAATAGATCGTAGGAATGAATTAGAATGGATCATACGAATGAATTAGAATGGATCGTGCGAATGAATTAGAATGGATTGTACGAATGAATTAGAATGGATACATTCGTGCGAATGAATTAGAATGGATCGTACGAATGAATTAGAATGGATCGTAATGAATTAGAATGAATCGTACGAATGAATTAGAATGGATCGTACGAATGAATTAGAATGGATCATACGAATGAATTAGAATGGATACATTTGTACGAATAAATTAGAATGGATTGTACGAATGAATTAGAATGGATACATTCTTGCGAATAAATTAGAATGGATTGTATATTCGTGCAAATAAATTAGAATGGATCGTACGAATGAATTAGAATGGATCGTGCGAATGAATTAGAATGGATCATACGAATGGATTAGAATGGATCGTACAAATGAATTAGAATGGATCATACAAATGAATTAGAAAGGTTACATTCGTGAGAATGAATTAGAATGGATCGTACGATCCATTCTAATTCATTCTCACGAATGTAACCTTTCTAATTCATTTGTATGATCCATTCGTACGATCCATTCTAATTCATTCGTACGATCCATTCTAATTCATTCTCACGAATGTAACCTTTCTAATTCATTTGTATGATCCATTCTAATTCATTCGCATGATCCATTCTAATTCATTCGTACGATCCATTCAAATTCATTCGCACGATCCATTAATTAGAATGGATAAATTCGTGCGAATGAATTAGAATGGATCATTGGAATGAATTAGAATGGATCATATGAATGAATTAGAAAGGTTACATTCGTGCGAATGAATTAGAATGAATCGTATGAACGAATTAGAATGGATCATACGAATGACTTAGAATGGATCGTACGAATGAATTAGAATGGATCATATGAATGAATTAGAATGGTTATATTCTTGCGAATGAATTAGAATGGATCGTACGAATGGATTAGAATGGATCGTACGAATGAATTAGAATGGATCGTACAAATGAATTAGAAAGGTTACATTTGTGAGAATGAATTAGAATGGATCGTACGAATGAATTAGAATGGATCGTACGAATGAATTAGAATGGATCGTACGAATGGATTAGAATGGATCGTACGAATGGATTAGAATAGATACATTTGTGCGAATGAATTAGATTGCATCGTACGAATGAATTTGAATGGATTGTAGGATTGAATTAGAACGGATCATGCGAATGAATTAGAATGGATCATGCGAATGATTTAGAATAGATCGTACGAATGGATTAGAATGGATCGTACGAATGGATTAGAATGGATCGTGCGAATGAATTAGAATGGATTGTACGAACGAATTAGAATGGATCGTACGAATGAATTAGAATGGATCATATGAATGAATTAGAATGGATCGTACGATTAATTCTAATTCATTCGTACGATCCATTCTAATTCATTCGTACGATTCATTCTAATTCATTCCTGTGATCCATTCTAATTCATTTGCACGAATGTATCCATTCTTATTCATTTGCACAATCCATTCTAATTTATTCGTACGATCCATTCTAATTCATTCGTACGATCCATTCTAATTCATTCGGACGAATGTATCCATTCTAATTCATTCATACGATCCATTCTAATTCATTCGTACGATCCATTCTAATTCATTCGCACGAATGTATCCATTCTAATTCATTCCTGCGATTCATTCTAATTCATTCGTACGATCCATTCTAATTCATTCGCACGATCCATTATAATTTATTCGCACAAATGTATCCATTCTAATTCATTCGTACAATCCATTCTAATTCATTCGCATGATCCATTCTAATTCATTCGTACGATCCATTCTAATCCATTCGTACGATCCATTCTAATTCATTCGTACGATCCATTCTAATTCATTCTCACAAATGTAACCTTTCTAATTCATTTGTATGATCCATTCTAATCCATTCGTACGATCCATTCTAATCCATTCGTACGATCCATTCTAATCCATTCGTACGATCCATTCTAATTCATTCGCACGAATGTAACCATTCTAATTCATTCGTACGATCCATTCTAATTCATTCCTACGATCCATTCTAATTCATTTGCACGATCCATTCTAATTCATTCCTATGATCCATTCTAATTCATTCGTACGATCCATTCTAATTCATTCGCTCGAATGTATCCATTCAAATATATTCGTACGATCCATTCTAATTCGTTCGTGCGATCCATTCTAATTTGTTCGTACGATCCATTCTAATTCATTCGTACGATCCTTTCTAATTCATTCGCACGATCCATTCTAGTTCATTCGTACGTTCCATTCTAATTCATTCGTACGCTCCATTCTTATTCATCGCACAAATGTATCCATTCTAATTTATTCGTACGTTCCATTCAAATTCAATCGTATGATCCATTCTAATTCATTCGCACAAATGTATCGTACGAATGAATTAGAATGGATCATACAAATGAATTAGAAAGGTTACATTCGTGAGAATGAATTAGAATGGATCGTACGAATGAATTAGAATGGATCATGCGAATGAATTTGAATGGATCGTAGGATGGATCGTACGAATGGATTGTGCGAATGAATCAGAACGGATCGTGCGAATGAATTAGAATGGATCATAGGAATGAATTAGAATGGATATATACATGCGAATGAATTAGAATGGATCGTACGAATGAATTAGAATGGATCATAGGAATGAATTAGAAAGGATCGTGCAAATGAATTAGAATGGATACATTTGAGCGATGAATAAGAATGGAGCGTACGAATGAACTAGAATGGATACATTCGTGCGAAAGAATTAGAATGGATCGTGCGAATGAATTAGAATGGATCGTGCGAATTAATTAGAATGGATCGTACGAACGAATTAGAATGGATCGTACAAACGAATTAGAATGGATCATGCGAATGAATTTGAATGGATCGTGCGAATGAATTAGAATGGATCGTACGAATGGATTAGAATGGATCGTACGAATGAATTAGAATGGATTCGTGCGAATGAATTAGAATGGATCGTACGAATGGATTAGAATGGATCGTACGAATGGATCGTACGAATGGATCATGCGAATGAATTAGAATGGATCGTACGAATGAATTTGAATGGATCGTACGAATGAATTAGAATGGATACATTTGTACGAATAAATTAGAATGGATTGTACGAATGAATTTGAATGGATACATTCTTGCGAATAAATTAAAATGGATCGTATATTCGTGCAAATAAATTAGAATGGATCATACGAATGAATTAGAATGAATCGTACGAATGCATTAGAATGGATCGTACGAATGAATTAGAATGAATCATACGATCCATTCTAATTCATTCGTCCGATCCATTCTAATTCATTCGCCCGAATGTATCCATTCTAATTCATTCGTACAATCCATTCTAATTCATTCGCACGATCCATTCTAATTCATTCGTATGATCCATTCTAATTCATTCCTACAATCTATTCTAATTCATTCACTCGAATGTATCCATTCTAATTCATTCGTTCGATCCATTCTAATTCATTCGTACGATCAATTCAAATTCATTCGCATGATCCATTCTAATTCATTCGTACGATCCATTCTAATTCATTCTCACGAATGTAACCTTTCTAATTCATTTGTATGATCCATTCTAATTCATTCGTACGATCCATTCTAATTCATTCGTACGAATGTATACATTGTAATTCATTTGGACGATCCATTCTAATTCATTCGTATGATCCATTCTAATTCATTTCTACGATCCATTCTAATTCATACGAATGAATTAGAATGGATCGTACGAATGAATTAGAATGGATATATTCATACGAATGAATTAGAATGGATCGTATGAATGAGTTAGAATGGATCGTATAAATGAATTAGAATGGATTGCATGAATGAATTAGAATGGATCATACAATGAATTGGAATAGATCGTACGAATGAATTAGAATGGATACATTCATGCAAATGAATTAGAATGGATCGTACGAATGAATTAGAATGTATCATACGAATGAATTAGAATGGATCGTGCAAATGAATTAGAATGGATACATTCGTGCGAATGAATTAGAATGGATCATAGGAATGAATTAGAATGGATCGTATGAATGAATTAGAATGGTTACATTCGTGCGATCGAATTAGAATGGATCGTACGAATGGATTAGAATGGATCGTACGAATGGATTAGAATGGATCGTACAAATGAATTAGAAAGGTTACATTTGTGAGAATAAATTAGAATGGATCGTACGAATGAATTAGAATGGATCGTACGAATAGATTAGAATGGATCGTATAAATGAATTAGAAAGGTTATATTCGTGAGAATGAATTAGAATTGATCGTACGAATGAATTAGAATGGATCGTGCAAATGAATTAGAATGGATCGTACGAATGAATTAGAATGGATACATTTGTGCGAATGAATTAGAATGGATCGTACGAATGAATTAGAATGGATTTTACGAATGAATTAGAATGGATACATTTGTACGAATGAATTAGAATGGATCGTGCGAATGAATTAGAATGGAACGTACGAATGAATTAGAATGGATCATACGAATGGATTAAAATGGATCGTACGAATGAATTAGAATGGATCGTACAAATGAATTAGAAAGGTTACATTCGTGAGAATGAATTAGAATGGATCGTAGGAATGAATTAGACTGGATCATGCGAATGAATTTGAATGGATCGTACGAATGAATAAGAATGGATCGTACGAATGAATTAAAATGGATCATGCAAATGAATTAGAATGGATACATTCTTGTGAATGAATTTGAATGGATCGTACGAATGGATCGTACGAATGAATTTGAATGGTTACATTCGTGCAAATGAATTAGAATGGATCGTACGAATAAATTAGAATGCATACATTCATGCGAATGAATTAGAATGTATCGTACAAATGAATTAGAATGGATCATACGAATGAATTAGAATGGATCATGCGAATGAATTAGAATAGATTGTACGAATGAATTAGAATGGATACATTTGTGCGAAAGAATTAGAATGGATCGTGCAAATGAATTAGAATGGATCGTGAGAATGAATTAGAATGGATCGTACGAATAAATTAGAATGGATATTACGAATGGATTAGAATGGATCGTACGAATGGATTAGAATGGATCGTATGAGTGAATTAGAATCGTTCGTACGAATGAATTAGAATGGATCGTACGAATGAATTAGAATGGATACATTCGAGCGAATGAATTAGAATGGATCGTACGAATGAATTAGAATGGATCGTACGAATGGATTAGAATGCATTGTACGAATGAATTAGAATAGATACATTTGTGCGAATAAATTAGATTGCATGATACGAATGAATTTGAATGGATCGGACAAATGAATTAGAATGGATCATACGAATGAATTAGAATGGATCATGCGAATGAATTAGAATAGATCGTACGAATGAATTAGAATAGATACATTCGAGCGATCCATTCTAATTCATTTGTACGATCCATTCTAATTCATTCATACGATCCATTCTAATTCATTCGTACAATCCATTCTAATTCATTAGCACGATCCATTCTAATTCATTCGTATGATCCATTCTAATTTATTTGCATGAATATACGATCCATTCTAATTTATTCGCAAGAATGTATCCATTCTAATTCATTCGTACAATCCATTCTAATTTATTCGCTCAAATGTATCCATTCTAATTCATTCATACGATCCATTCTAATTCATTCGTACGATCTATTTTAATTCATTCGTACGATCCATTCTAATTCATTCGCATGATCCATTCTAATTCATTCGTACGATCGATTCTAATTCATTTGCACGATCCATTCTAATTCATTCGTACGATCCATTCTAATTCATTCCTATGATCCATTCTAATTCATTCGTACGATCCATTCTAATTCATTCACTCATATGTATCCATTCTAATTCATTTGTACGATCCATTCTAATTCATTCGTACGATCCATTCTAATTCATTCTTACGAATGTAACCTTTCTAATTCATTTGTATGTACTATTCTAATTCATTTGTACGATCTATTCTAATTCGTTCATACAATCCATTCTAATTCATTCGTACGATCCATTCTAATTCATTCGTACGATCCATTCTAATCCATTCGTACGATCCATTCTAATCCATTCGTACGATCCATTCTAATTCATTCGTATGAATGTATCCATTCTAATTTATTCGTACGATCCAGTCTAATTTATTCATACGATCCATTCTAATTCATTTGCATGAATGTATCCATTCCAATTCATTCGTACAATCCATTCTAATTCATTCACATGATCCATTCTAATTCATTCCTACGATCCATTCTAATTCATTCGTATGAATAAATTCTAATTCATTCGCACGAATGTATCCATTCTAATTCATTTGCACGATCCATTCTAATTCATTCCTATGATCCATTCTAATTCATTCGTACGATCCATTCTAATTCATTCGCTCGAATGTATCCATTCTAATTCATTCGTACGATCCATTCTAATTCGTTCGTACGATCCATTCTAATGCATTCGTATGATCCATTCTAATTCATTCGCACGATCCATTCTAATTTATTCGCTCGAATGTAACCATTCTAATTCATTCGTACGATCCATTCTAATTCGTTCCTACGATCCATTCTAATTCATTCGCACGAATGTATCCATTCTAATTCATTTGTACGATCTATTCTAATTCATTCCTATGATCCATTCTAATTCATTCGTACAATCCATTCTAATTCATTCGCTCGAATGTATCCATTCTAATTCATTCGTATGATCCATTTTAATTCATTCGTACGAATAAATTAGAATGGATCATAGGAATGAAGTTGAATGGATCGTGCAAATGAATTAGAATAGATCATGCGAATGAATTAGAATCGATCGTGCGATTGAATTAAAATGGATCATACGTTTGAATTAGATTGGATTGTGCGAATGAATTAGAATGGATACATTCATGCGAATGAATTAGAATAGATCGTTTGAATGAATTAGAATGGATCGTACGAATGAATTAGAATGGATCGTGCGAATGAATTAGAATGGATCGTCCGAATGAATTAGAATGGATCGTACGAATATATTAGAATGGATACATTCGAGCGAATTAATTAGAATAGATCGTAGGAATGAATTAGAATGGATCGCACTAATGAATTAGAATGGATACATTCGTGCGAATGAATTAGAATGGATCGTACGAATGAATTAAAATGGATACAATTGTGCGAATGAATTAGAATGGATCGTACAAATGAATTAGAATGAATCGAACAAATGAAAAAGAATGGATCGTACGAATGAATTAGAATGGATCGTACGAATGAATTAGAATGGTTACATTCGTGTGAATGAATTAGAATGGATAGTATGAATGGATTAGAATCGATCGTACGATGTACGAATGAATTAGAATGGATCGTGCGAATGAATTAGAATGGATCGTACGAATGAATTATAATTGATACATTTGTGTGATGAATTAGAATGGATCGTACGAATGAATTAGAATGGATCGTACGAATAGCATTCATACGATCCATTCTAATTCATTCGCATAATCCATTCTAATTCATTCGTACGATCCATTCTAATTCATTCGTCCGATCCGTTCTAATTCATTCGTACGATCCATTTTATTTGATTTGCATGATCCATTCTAATTCATTCGTACGATCCATTCTAATTCATTCTCACAAATGTAACCTTTTTAATTCATTCGTATGATCCATTCAATTCATTCGTACGATCCATTCTAATTCATTCGTAAGATCCTGTCTAATTCATTCGTACGATCCATTCTAATTCATTCGTAAGATCTATTCTAATTCATTCATACGATCCATTCTAATTCATTCGCATGAATATATCTATCCTAATTCATTTGTACGATCCATTCTAATTCATTCATACGATCCATTCTAATCCATTCGTACGATCCATTCTAATTCATTCGCACGAATGTAACCATTCTAATTCATTCGTACGATCCATTCTAATTCATACCTACGATCCATTCTAATTTATTTGCACGAATGTATCCATTCTAATTCGTTTGCACGATCCATTCGAATTCATTCCTATGATCCATTCTAATTCAATCGTACGATCCATTCTAATTCATTCGCTCGAATGTATCCATTCTAATTCATTCGTACGATCCATTCTAATTCGTTCATACGATCCATTCTAATTCGTTCGTACAATCCATTCTAATCCATTCGTATGATCCATTCAAATTCATACACACGATCCATTCTAATTCATTTGCACAAATGTATCCATTCTAATTCATTCGTACGATCCATTCTAATTCATTCGTACGATCGATTTTAATTCATTCACACAAATGTATCCATTCTAATTTATTCGTTCGATCCATTCTAATTCATTCGCATAAATATATCCATTCTAATTCATTCGTACGATCCATTCTAATTCATTCGCACGATCCATTCTAATTCATTCGCACAAATGTATCCATTCTAATTCATTCGTACAATCCATTCTAATTCATTCGCATGATCCATTCTAATTCATTCGTATGATCCATTCTAATTCGTTTGTACGATCCATTCTAATTCATTCACATGAATGTATCCATTCTAATTTATTCGTACGATCCATTCTAATTCATTCTCATGAATGTATCATACGAATGGATTAGAATGGATCGTACGAATGAATTAGAATGGATCGTACGAATGCATTAGAATGGATACATTCGTGCGAATGAATTAGAATGGATCGTACGAATGAATTAGAATGGATCGTGCAAATGAATTAGAAGGGATCGTACGAATGAATTAGAATGGATCGTGCGAATGAATTAGAATGGATCGAACGAATGAATTAGAATGGATACATTTGTGCGAATGAATTAGAATGGATCGTACGAATGAATTAGAATGGATCGTACGAATGAATTAGAATGGATCGTGCGAATGAATTAGAATGGATCGTACGAATGAATTAGAATGGATACATTCGTGCGAATGAATTAGAATAGATCGTACGAATGAATTAGACTGGATCGTACGAATAAATTAGAATGGATACATTCATGCAAATGAATTAGAATGGATCGTACGAATGAATTAGAATGGATCATATGAATGAATTAGGATGGATCGTACGAATAAATTAGAATGGATCATATGAATGAATTAGAATGGTTACATTCGTGCGAATGAATTAGAATGGATCGTACGAATGGATTAAAATGGATCGTACGAATGGATTAGAACGCATTGTACGAATGAATTAGAATGGATCGTACGAATGAATTTGAATGGATCGTACGAATGAATTAGAATGGATTCGTACAATGCATTCTAATTCATTCGTACGATTGATTCTAATTCATTCGTATGAGCTATTCTAATTCATTCGTACGATCCATTCTAATTAATTAGTACGATTCATTCTAATTCATTCGCATAAATATATCCAGTCTAATTCATTCGTACGATCCATTCTAATTCATTCGCACGATCCATTCTAATTCATTCGCACAAATGTATCCATTCTAATTCATTCGTACGATCCATTCTTATTCATTCATACGATCCATTCTAATTCATTTGCACGATCCATTCTAATTCATTCCTATGATACATTCTACTTCATTCGTACGATCCATTCTAATTCATTCGCTCGAATGTATCCATTCTAATTCATTCGTAAGATCCATTCTAATTCATTCGTACGATCCATTCTAATTCATTCTCACAAATGTAACCTTTCTAATTCATTTGTATGTATCCATTCTAATTCATTCGTATGATCCATTCTAATTCATTCGTACGATCCATTCTAATTCATTCGTATGATCCATTCTAATTCCTTCGCACGATCTATTCTAATTCATTCGTATGTATCCATTCTAATTCATTTGTATGAATTAGAATGGATCGTACGAATGAATTAGAATGGATTGTGCGAATGAATTAGAATGGATCGTATGAATGAATAAGAATGGATCGTACATATGAATTAGAATGGATCGTACGAATGAATTAGAATGGATCGTACAAATGAATTAGAAAGGTTACATTTGTGAGAATGAATTAGAATGGATCGTACGAATGGATTAGAATGGATCGTACGAATGGATTAGAATGGATCGTACGAATGAATTAGATTGGATCGTACGAATGAATTAGAATGGATCGTGCGGATGAATTAGAATGGATCGTACGAACAAATTAGAATGGATCGTACAAACGAATTAGAATGGATCGTATGAACGAATTAGAATGGATCGTACGAATGAATTAGAATGGATACATTCGAGCGAATGAATTAGAATGGATCGTACGAATGAATTAGAATGGATCATAGGAATGAATTAGAATGGATCGTGCAAATGAATTAGAATGGATACATTCGTGCGAATGAATTAGAATGGATCGTAGGAATGAATTAGAATGGATCGTACGAATGAATTAGAATGGTTACATTCGTGCGAATGAATTAGAATGGATTGTGCGAATGGATTAGAATGGATCGTACGAATGGATTAGAATGGATCGTACGAATGAATTAGAATGGATCGTACGAATGAATTAGAAAGGTTACATTTGTGAGAATGAATTAGAATGGATCGTACGAATGAATTAGAATGGATCGTACGAATGGATTATAATGGATCGTACGAATGGATTAGAATGGATCGTACGAATGGATTAGAATGGATCGTACGAATAAATTAGAATGGATCATACAAATGAATTAGAAATGTTACATTCGTGAGAATGAATTAGAATGGATCGTACGAATGAATTAGAATGGATCATGCGAACGAATTTGAATGGATCGTACGAATGAATTAGAATGGATCGAACGAATAAATTAGAATGGATACATTCGAGCGAATGAATTAGAATGGATCGTAGGAATGAATTAGAATGAATCTAATTCATTCGTACGATCCATTCTAATTCATTCCTACGATCCATTCTAATTCATTCGCACGAATGTATCTATTCTAATTCATTTGCACGATCCATTCTAATTCATTCCTATGATCCATTCTAATTCATTCGTACGATCCATTCTAATTCATTCGCTCGAATGTATCCATTCTAATTCATTCGTACGATCCATTCTAATTCGTTTATACGATCCATTCTAATTCGTTCGTACGATCCATTCTAATTCGTTCGTACGATCCATTCTAATTCATTCGCACGATCCATTCTAATTCATTCGCACGATCCATTCTAATTCATTCTCATGAATATAACCTTTCTAATTCATTTGTATAATCCATTCTAATTCATTCGTACGATCATTCTAATCCATTCGTACGATCCATTCTAATTCAATTGCACGATCCATTCTAATTCATTCCTATGATCCATTCTAATTCATTCGTACGATCCATTCTAATTCATTCGCTCGAATGTATCCATTCTAATTCATTCGTACGATCCATTTTAATTCATTCGTACGATCCATTCTAATTCATTCTCATGAATGTAACCTTTCTAATTTATTTGTATGTATCTATTCTAATTCATTCGTATGATCCATTCTAATTCATTCGCACGATCCATTCTAATTCATTCGTACGATCCATTCTCATTCATTCGCACGATCTATTCTAATTCATTCGTACGATCCATTCTAATTCATTCGCACGAATGTATCCATTCTAATGCATTCGTATGATTCATTCTAATTTATTCGCACGATCCATTCTAATTCATTCGTACGATCCATTCTAATTCATTCGTCCGATCCATTCTAATTCATTCGCACGAATGTATCCATTCTAAATCATTCGTACAATCCATTCTAATTCATTCGCACGATCCATTCTAATTCATTCGTATGATCCATTCTAATTCATTCCTACGATCTATTCTAATTCATTCGCTCGAATGTATCCATTCTAATTCGTTCGTTCGATCCATTCTAATTCATTTGTACGATCCATTCTAATTCATTCGTATGATCCATTCTAATTCATTCCTACGATCTATTCTAATTCATTCGCTCGAATGTATCCATTCTAATTCATTCATTCGATCCATTCTAATTCATTCGTATGATCCATTCAAATTCATTCGCATGATCCATTCTAATTCATTCGTACGATCCATTCTAATTCATTCTCACGAATGTAACCTTTCTAATTCATTTGTATGATCCATTCTAATTTATTCGCACGATCTATTCTAATTCATTCGTACGATCCATTCTAATTCATTCTTACGATCCATTTTAATTTATTCGCACGATCTATTCTAATTCATTCGTACGATCCATTCTAATTCATTCTTACGATCCATTCTAATTCATTCGCACGAATGTAATTATTCTAATTCATTCGTACGATCCCTTCTAATTCATTTCTACGATCCGCTCTAATTCATTCGCACGAATGTATCCATTCTTATTCATTTGCACGATCCATTCTAATTCATTCCTATGATCCATTCTAATTCATTCGTACGATCCATTCTAATTCATTCGCACGAATGTATCCATTCTAATTCATTTGCACGATCCATTCTAATTCATTCCTATGATCCATTCTAATTCATTCGTACGATCCATTCTAATTCATTCGCTAGAATGTATCCATTCTAATTCATTCGTACAATCCATTCTAATTCATTTGTACGATCCATTCTAATTCATTCGCACAAATGTATCCATTCTAATTCTTTCGTACGATCCATTCTAATTCATTCGTACGATCCATTCTAATTCATTCGTATGATCAATTCTAATTCATTCGTACAATCCATTCTAATTCAGTCGTATGAATGTATCATACGAATGAATTAGAATGAATCATAGAAATGAATTAGAATGGATCGTGCAAATGAATTAGAATGGATACATTTGTGCGAATGAATTAGAATGGATCGTAGGAATGAATTAGAATGGATCGTACGAATGAATTAGAATGGTTACATTCGTGCGAATGAATTAGAATGGATCGTACGAATGGATTAGAATGGATCGTACGAATGGATTAGAATGGATCATACGAATGAATTAGAATGGATCGTACAAATGGATTAGAATGGATCGTACGAATGAATTAGAATGGATCATACAAATGAATTAAAAAGGTTACATTTGTGAGAATGAATTAGAATGGATCGTACGAATGAATTAGAATGGATCATACGAATGAATTAGAATGGATTGTACGAATGGATTAGAATGGATCGTACGAATGAATTAGAATGGATCGTACGAATGCATTAGAATGGATACATTCGTGCGAATGAATTAGAATGGATCGTACGAATGAATTAGAATGGATCGTGCAAATGAATTAGAATGGATCGTACGAATGAATTAGAATGGATCGTGCGAATGAATTAGAATGGATCGAACGAATGAATTAGAATGGATACATTTGTGCGAATGAATTAGAATGGATCGTACGAATGAATTAGAATGGATCGTACGAATGAATTAGAATGGATCGTGCGAATGAATTCGAATGGATCGTACGAATGAATTAGAATGGATACATTCGTGCTAATGAATTAGAATAGATCGTACGAATGAATTAGACTGGATCGTACGAATAAATTAGAATGGATACATTCATGCAAATGAATTAGAATGGATCGTACGAATGAATTAGAATGGATCATATGAATGAATTAGGATGGATCGTACGAATGAATTAGAATGGATCATATGAATGAATTAGAATGGTTACATTCGTGCGAATGAATTAGAATGGATCGTACGAAAGGATTAAAATGGATCGTACGAATGGATTAGAACGCATTGTACGAATGAATTAGAATGGATCGTACAAATGAATTTGAATGGATCGTACGAATGAATTAGAATGGATTCGTACAATGCATTCTAATTCATTCGTACGATTCATTCTAATTCATTCGTATGAGCTATTCTAATTCATTCGTACGATCCATTCTAATTAATTAGTACGATTCATTCTAATTCATTCGCATAAATATATCCATTCTAATTCATTCGTACGATCCATTCTAATTCATTCGCACGATCCATTCTAATTCATTCGCACAAATGTATCCATTCTAATTCATTCATACGATCCATTCTTATTCATTCATACGATCCATTCTAATTCATTTGCACGATCCATTCTAATTCATTCCTATGATACATTCTAATTCATTCGTACGATCCATTCTAATTCATTCGCTCGAATGTATCCATTCTAATTCATTCGTAAGATCCATTCTAATTCATTCGTACGATCCATTCTAATTCATTCTGACAAATATAACCTTTCGAATTCATTTGTATGTATCCATTCTAATTTATTCTTATGATCTATTCTAATTCATTCGTACGATCCATTCTAATTCATTCGTATGATCCATTCTAATTCATTCGCACGATCCATTCTAATTCATTCGTATGTATCCATTCTAATTCATTTGTATGAATTAGAATGGATCGTACGAATGAATTAGAATGGATTGTGCGAATGAATTAGAATGGATCGTATGAATGAATAAGAATGGATCGTACATATGAATTAGAATGGATCGTACGAATGAATTAGAATGGATCGTACAAATGAATTAGAAAGGTTACATTTGTGAGAATAAATTAGAATGGATCGTACGAATGGATTAGAATGGATCGTACGAATGGATTAGAATGGATCGTACGAATGAATTAGATTGGATCGTACGAATCAATTAGAATGGATCGTGCGAATGAATTAGAATGGATCGTACGAACGAATTAGAATGGATCGTACGAACCAATTAGAATGGATCGTATGAACGAATTAGAATGGATCGTACGAATGAATTAGAATGGATACAATGGAGCGAATGAATTAGAATGGATCGTACGAATGAATTAGAATGGATCATAGGAATGAATTAGAATGGATCGTGCAAATGAATTAGAATGGATACATTCGTGCGAATGAATTAGAATGGATCGTAGGAATGAATTAGAATGGATCGTACGAATGAATTAGAATGGTTACATTCGTGCGAATGAATTAGAATGGATTGTGCGAATGGATTAGAATGGATCGTACGAATGGATTAGAATGGATCGTATGAATGAATTAGAATGGATCGTACGAATGAATTGGAAAGGTTACATTTGTGAGAATGAATTAGAATGGATCGTACGAATGAATTAGAATGGATCGTACGAATGGATTATAATGGATCGTACGAATGGATTAGAATGGATCATACGAATGGATTAGAATGGATCGTACGAATAAATTAGAATGGATCATACAAATGAATTAGAAAGGTTACATTCATGAGAATGAATTAGAATGGATCGTACGAATAAATTAGAATGGATCATGCGACTGAATTTGAATGGTTCGTACGAATAAATTAGAATGGATCGAACGAATGAATTAGAATGCATACATTCGAGCGAATGAATTAGAATAGATCGTAGGAATGAATTAGAATGGATCATACGAATGAATTAGAATGGATTCGTACGATTCATTCTAATGCATTCGTACGATCCATTCTAATGCATTCGTACGATTCATTCTAATTCATTCGTACGATTCATTATAATTCATTCGTACGATCCATTCTAATTCATTCGCACGATCCATTCTAATTCATTCGTACGATCCATTCTAATTCATTCGCATGAATGTAACCATTCTAATTCATTCGTACGATCCATTCTAATTCATTCCTACGATCCATTCTAATTCATTCGCACGAATGTATCCATTCTAATTCATTTGCACGATCCATTCTAATTCATTCCTATGATCCATTCTAATTCATTCGTACGATCCATTCTAATTCATTCGCTCGAATGTATCCGTTCAAATTCATTCGTACGATCCATTCTAATTCGTTTATACGAACCATTCTAATTCGTTCGTACGATCCATTCTAATTCGTTCGTACGATCCATTCTAATTCATTCGCACGATCCATTCTAATTCATTCGCACGATCCATTCTAATTCATTCTCACGAATATAACCTTTCTAATTCATTTGTATAATCCATTCTAATTCATTCGTACAATCCATTCTAATCCATTCGTACGATCCATTCTAATTCAATTACACGATCCATTCTAATTCATTCCTATGATCCATTCTAATTCATTCTTACGATCCATTCTAATTCATTCGCTCGAATGTATCCATTCTAATTCATTCGTACGATCCATTTTAATTCATTCGTACGATCTATTCTAATTCATTCTCACGAATGTAACCTTTCTAATTTATTTGTATGTATCTATTCTAATTCATTCGTATGATCCATTCTAATTCATTCGCACGATCCATTCTAGTTCATTCGTACGATCCATTCTTATTCATTCGCACGATCCATTCTAATTCATTCGTACGATCCATTCTAATTCATTCGCACGAATGTATCCATTCTAATACATTCGTACGATTCATTCTAATTCATTCGCACGATCCATTCTAATTCATTCGTAAGATCCATTCTAATTCATTCGTCCGATCCATTCTAATTCATTCGCACGAATGTATCCATTCTAAATCATTCGTACAATCCATTCTAATTCATTCGCACGATCCATTCTAATTCATTCGTATGATCCATTCTAATTCATTCGTACGATCTATTCTAATTCATACGCTCGAATGTATCCATTCTAATTCGTTCGTTCGATCCATTCTAATTCATTTGTACGATCCATTCTAATTCATTCGTATGATCCATTCTCTAATTCATTCGTATGATCCATTCTAATTCATTCCTACGATTTATTCTAATTCATTCGCTCGAATATATCCATTCTAATTCATTCATTCGATCCATTCTAATTCATTCGTACGATCCATTCAAATTCATTCGCATGATCCATTCTAATTCATTCGTAAGATCCATTCTAATTTATTCTCACGAATTTAACCTTTCTAATTCATTTGTATGATCCATTCTAATTTATTCGCATGATCTATTCTAATTCATTCGTACGATCCATTCTAATTCATTCTTACGATCCATTCTAATTCATTCACACGAATGTAATCATTCTAATTCATTCGTACGATCCCTTCTAATTCATTTCTACGATCCACTCTAATTCATTCGCACGAATGTATCCATTCTAATTCATTTGCACGATCCATTCTAATTCATTCCTATGATCCATTCTAATTCATTCGTATGATCCATTCTAATTCATTCGCACGAATGTATCCATTCTAATTCATTTGCACGATCCATTCTAATTCATTCCTATGATCCATTCTAATTCATTCGTACGATCCATTCTAATTCATTCGCTCGAATGTATCGATTCTAATTCATTCGTACAATCCATTCTAATTCATTTGTACGATCCATTCTAATTCATTCGCACAAATGTATCCATTCTAATTCATTCGTACGATCCATTCTAATTCATTCGTACGATCCATTCTAATTTATTCGTATGATCAATTCTAATTCATTCGTACAATCCATTCTAATTCAGTCGTATGAATGTATCATACGAATGAATTAGAATGGATCATAGAAATGAATTAGAATGGATCGTGCAAATGAATTAGAATGGATACATTTGTGCGAATGAATTAGAATGGATCGTAGGAATGAATTAGAATGGATCGTACGAATGGATTAGAATGGATCGTACGAATGGATTAGAATGGATCGTACGAATGGATTAGAATGGATCGTACGAATGGATTAGAATGGATTAGAATGGATTAGAATGGATCGTACGAATGGATTAGAATGGATCGTACGAATGGATTAGAATGGATCGTACGAATGGATTAGAATGGATCGTACGAATGGATTAGAATGGATTGTACGAATGAATTAGAATGGATCATACAAATGAATTAGAAAGGTTACATTTGTGAGAATGAATTAGAATGGATCGTACGAATGAATTAGAATGGATCGTACGAATGAATTAGAATGGATACATTCGAGCGAATGAATTAGAATGGATCGTACGAATGAATTAGAATGGATCATAGGAATGAATTAGAATGGATCGTGCAAATGAATTATAATGGGTACATTCGTGCGAATGAATTAGAATGGATCGTAGGAATGAATTAGAATGGATCGTACGAATGAATTAGAATGGTTACATTCGAGGGAATGAATTAGAATGGATCGTACGAATGAATTAGAATGGATCGTGCGAATGAATTAGAATGGATCGTACGAATGAATTAGAATGGATACATTCGAGCGAATGAATTTGAATAGATCGTAGGAATGAATTAGAATGGATCATACGAATGAATTAGAATGGATCGTGCGAATGAATTAGAATGGATTGTACAAATGAATTAGAATGGATACATTCGTGCGAATGAATTAGAATGGATCGTACGAATGAATTAGAATGGATCGTACGAATGAATTAGAATGAATCGTACGAATGAATTAGAATGGATTGTACGAATGAATTAGAATGGATACATTTGTACGAATAAATTAGAATGGATTGTACGAATGAATTAGAATGGATACATTCTTGCGAATAAATTAGAATGGATCGTATATTCATACGAATGAATTAGAATGGATCATACGAATGAATTAGAATGGATCGTGCGAATGAATTAGAATGAATCGTACGAATGCATTAGAATGGATCATACGAATGAATTATTCGTACGATCCATTTTAATTCATTCGCACGATCCATTCTAATTCATTCGTACGATCCATTCTAATCCATTCGTACGATCCATTCTAATTCATACGAATGAATTAGAATGGATACATTCGAGCGAATGAAATAGAATGGATCGTACGATGCAATCTAATTCATTCGCACGATCCATTCTAATTCATTCTCACGAATGTAACCTTTCTAATTCATTTGTATGATCCATTCTAATTCATTCGTACGATCTATTCTAATCAAATTAGAATGGATCGTATGAACGAATTAGAATGGATCGTACGAATGTATTAGAATAGATACATTTGTGCGAATGAATTAGATTGCATCGTACGAACGAATTTGAATGGATCGTACGAATGAATTAGAATGGATCGTCCGAATGAATTAGAATGGATCATGCGAATGAATTAGAATAGATCGTACGAATGAATTAGAATGGATCGTACGAATAAATTAGAATGGATCGTGCGAATGAATTAGAATGGATCGTACGAATGAATTAGAATGGATCCACCGAATGAGTTAGAATGGATCATACGAATGAATTAGAATGGATCCTACGAATGAATTAGAATGGATACATTCGTGCGAATGAATTAGAATGGATCGGACAAATGAAGTAGAATTGATCGTGCGAATGAATTAGAATGGATCATACGATTGAATTTGAATGGATAGTACAAATAAATTAGAATGGATACATTTGTGCGATGAATAAGAATGGAGCGTACGAATGAATTAGAATGGATCGTAGGAATGAATTAGAATGGATCATACGAATGAATTAGAATGGATCGTGCGAATGAATTAGAATGGATTGTACGAATGAATTAGAATGGATACATTCGTGCGAATGAATTAGAATGGATCAGACGAATGAATTAGAATGGATTATACGAATGGATTAGAACGCATTGTACGAATGAATTAGAATAGATACATTTGTGCGAATGAATTAGATTGCATCGTACGAATGAATTTGAATGGATTGTGCGAATGAATTAGAATGGATCGTACAAATGAATTAGAAAGGTTACATTTGTGAGAATGAATTAGAATGGATCGTGCGAATGAATTAGAATGGATCGTACGAATGGATTAGAATAGATCGTACGAATGGATTAGAATGGATTGTACGAATGAATTAGAATGGATCATACAAATGAATTAGAAAGGTTACATTTGTGAGAATGAATTAGAATGGATCGTACGAATGAATTAGAATGGATTGTGCGAATGAATTAGAATGGATACATTCGAGCGAATGAATTAGAATGGATCGTACAAATGAATTAGAATGGATCATAGGAATGAATTAGAATGGATCGTGCAAATGAATTAGAATGGATACATTCGTGCGAATGAATTAGAATGGATCGTAGGAATGAATTAGAATGGATCGTACGAATGAATTAGAATGGTTACATTCGTGCGAATGAATTAGAATGGATCGTACGAATGGATTAGAATGGATCGTACGAATGGATTAGAATGGATCGTACAAATGAATTAGAATGGATCATACAAATGAATTAGAAAGGTTACATTTGTGAGAATGAATTAGAATGGATCGTACGAATGAATTAGAATGGATCGTACGAATGGATTAGAATGGATCGTACGAATGAATTAGAATAGATCATACAAATGAATTAGAAAGGTTACATTCGTGAGAATGAATTAGAATGGATCGTACGAATGAATTAGAATGGATCGTGCGAATGAATTAGAATTGATCATACGAATGAATTAGAATGGATCGTACGAATGAATTAGAATAGATCGTACGAATAAATTAGAATGGATCGTGCGAATGAATTAGAATGGATCGTACGAATGAATTAGAATGGATAATGCGAATGAATTAGAATGGATCGTACGAATAAATTAGAATGGATACATTCGTGCGAATGAATTAGAATGGATCGTACGAATGAATTAGACTGGATCGTACGAATAAATTAGAATGGATACATTCATACGAATGAATTAGAATGGATCGTACGAATGTATTAGAATGGATCGTACGAATGGATTAGAATGGATCGTACGAATGGATTAGAATGGATCATACGAATGAATTAGAATGGATCATACAAATGAATTAGAAAGGTTACATTCGTGAGAATGAATTAGAATGGATCGTGCGAATGAATTAGAATGGATCGTGCGAATGAATTAGAATGGATCGTGCGAATGAATTAGAATGGATCGTACGAATGAATTAGAATGGATCCACCGAATGAGTTAGAATGGATCATATGAATGAATTAGAATGGATCGTACGAATGGATTAGAATGGATCGTACGAATGAATTAGAATGGATCGTATGAATGGATTAGAATGGATCGTACGAATGAATTAGAATGGATACATTCATACGATCCATTCTAATTCATTCTCACAAATGTATCTATTCTAATCCATTCGTACGATCCATTCTAATTCATTCGTACGATCCATTCTAATTCATTCGAACGAATGTATCCATTCTAATTCATTTGCACGATCCATTCTAATTCATTCCTATGATCCATTCTAATCCATTCTAATTCGTTCGTACGATCCATTCTAATTCATTCGTATGATCCATTCTAATTCATTCCTACGATCCATTCTAATCCATTCGTACGATCCATTCTAATTCATTCGTACGATCCTTTCTAATCCATTTTAATCCATTCGTACGATCCATTCTAATTCATTCGTGTGATCCTTTCTAATCCATTTGTACGATCCATTCTAATCCATTCGTACGATCCATTCTAATCCATTCGTACGATCCATTCGAATTCATTCTCACAAATATAACATTTCTAATTCATTTGTACGATCCATTCTAATTCATTCGTACGATCCATTCTAATCCATTCGTACGATCCATTCTAATCCATTCGAACGATCCATTCTAATTCATTCGCGCGAATGTAACTATTCTAATTCATTCGTACGATCCATTCTAATTCATTCGCTCGAATGTATCCATTCTAATTAATTTGCACGATCCATTGTAATTCATTCATACAATCCATTCAGATTCATTCGCACAAATATATCCATTCAAATTCATTCGTACGATCCATTCTAATTAATTCGCACGATCCATTCTAATTCAGTCATATGAATGTATCCATTTTAATTCATTCATACGATCCATTCTAATTCATTCATACGATCTTATTCATTTGTACGATCTATTCTAATTCTTTCGTACGATCGATTCTAATTCATTCGCACGATCCATTCTAATTCATTCGTACGATCCATTCTAATTCATTCGTTTGATCCATTCTAATTTATTCGTTCAAATATATCCATTCTAATTCATTCGTAGGATCCATTCTAATTCATTCGCACGATCCATTCTAATTCATTCGCACGATCTATTCTAATTCATTCGTTTGATCTATTCCAATTCATTCGCACGAATGTAACCATTCTAATTCATTCGTACGATCCATTCTAATCCATTCGTACGATCCATTCTAATCCATTCATACGATTCATTCTAATTCATTCGTACGATCCATTCTAATTCATTCTCACAAATGTAACCATTCTAATTCATTCGTACGATCCATTCTAATTCATTCGCACAATCCATTCTAATTCATTCGTACGATCCACTCTAATTCATTCGCATTCTAATTCATTCGTACAATCCATTCTAATTCATTTGCACGATCCATTCTAATTCATTCGTATGATCCATTCTAATTCATTCGTATGATCCATTCTAATTCATTCGTATGATCCATTCTAACTTATTCGCACGAATGTATCCATTCTAATTCATTCGCACAATCCAATCTAATTCAAACGTACGATTCATTCTAATTCAGTCGTATGATCCATTCTAATTCATTCGTACGATCCATTCGAATTCATTCATACAAATGTATCCATTCTAATTCATTCATACGATCCATTCTAATTCATTCATACGATCTATTCTAATTTATTCACACGAATGTATCCATTCTAATTCATTCGCACAATCCAATCTAATTCAAACGTACGATCTATTCTAATTCATTCACATGATGTATTCTAATTCATTCGCACGAATGTAACCATTCTAATTCATTCATATGATCCATTATAATTCATTCGCACGATCCATTCTAATTCATTCCTATGATCCTTTCTAATTCATTCGTACGATCCATTCTAATTCATTCGCTCGAATGTATCCATTCTAATTCATTCGTACGATCCATTCTAATTCGTTCGTACGATCCATTCTAATTCGTTCGTACGATCCATTCTAATTCATTCGTACGATCCATTCTAATCCATTCGTACGATCCATTCTAATCCATTCGTACGATCCATTCTAATTCATTCTCGCAAATGTAACCTTTCTAATTCATTTGTACGAACCATTCTAATTCATTCCTACGATCCATTCTAATCCATTCCTACAATCCATTCTAATCCATTCGTACGATCCATTCTAATCCATTCGTACGATCCATTCTAATCCATTCGTACGATCCATTCTAATTCATTCTCACAAATGTAACCTTTCTAATTCATTTGTACGATCCATTCTAATTCATTCGTACGATCCATTCTAATCCATTCGTACGATCCATTCTAATTCATTCGCACGAATGTAACCATTCTAATTCATTCATACGATCCATTCTAATTCGTTCATACGATTCATTCTAATTCATTCGCATGAATGTAACCATTCTAATTCATTCGTACGATCCATTCTAATTCATTCCTATGATCCATTCTAATTCATTCGCACGAATGTATCCATTCTAATTCATTTGCACGATCCATTCTAATTCATTCCTATGATCCATTCTAATTCATTTGCACGATCCATTCTAAATCATTCCTATGATCCATTCTAATTCATTCGTACGATCCATTCTAATTCATTCGCTCGAATGTATCCATTCTAATTCATTCCTACGTTCCATTCTAATTCATTCTAATTCATTCGTACGATCTATTCTAATACATTCGGACAATCCATTCTAATTCATTCGTACGATCCATTCTAATTCATTCGTACGATCCATTCTAATTCAATCGTACGATCCATTCTAATTCATTCGTACGATCCATTTAATTCATTCGCACGATCCATTCTAATTCATTCGCACGATCCATTCTAATTCATTCGCACAAATGTAACTATTCTAATTCATTCGTACGATCCATTCTAATTCGTTCATACGATCCATACTAATTCGATTAGAATGGATCGTACGAATGAATTAGAATGGATCATACAAATGAATTAGAAAGGTTACATTCATGAGAATAAATTAGAATGGATCGTGCGAATGAATTAGATTGCATCGTACGATCGATTCTAATTCATTCGCTCGAATGTATCCATTCTAACTCATTCGTATGAATTAGAATGGTTCGTACAAATAATTCATTCTTACGAACCATTCTAATGCATTCGTACGATTCATTCTAATTCATTCGCACGATCCATTCTAATTCATTCGTATGATCCATTCTAATTTATTTGCACGAATATACGATCCATTCTAATTTATTCGCAAGAATGTATCCATTCTAATTCATTCGTACAATCTATTCTAATTTATTCGTACAAATGTATCCATTCTAAGTCATTCGTACGATCCATTCTAATTCATTCGTACGATCCATTCTAATTCATTCGTACGATCCATTCTAATTCATTCGTACGATCCATTCTAATTCATTCGCATGAATGTATCCATTCTAATTCATTCGTACAATCCATTCTAATTCATTCGCACGATCCATTCTAATTCATTCGTATGATCCATTCTAATTCATTTCTACGATCTATTCTAGTTCATTCGCTCGAATGTATCCATTCTAATTCATTCGTTCGATCCATTCTAATTCATTCGTACGATCCATTCAAATTCATTCGCATGATCCATTCTAATTCATTCGTACGATTCATTCTAATTCATTCTCACGAATGTAACCTTTCTAATTCATTTGTATGATCCATTCTAATTCATTCGTACGATCCATTCTAATCCATTCGTACGATCCATTGTAATTCATTCATACAATCCATTCAGATTCATCCGCACAAATGAATTAGAATAGATACATTTGTGCGAATGAATTAGAATGGATCGTATGAATGAATTAGAATGGATCGTACAAATGAATTAGAAAGGTTACATTTGTGAGAATGAATTAGAATGGATCATACGATTCATTCTAATTCATTCGTACGATCCATTCAAATTCATTCGCACGATCCATTCTAATTCATTCGTATGATTCATTCTAAGTCATTCGTACGATCCATTCTAATTCATTCGCACAAATGTATCTATTCTAATTCATTCGTGCGATCCATTCTAATTCATTCGTACGAATGAATTAGAATGGATCATGCGAATGAATTAGAAAGGTTAGAATGGATCGTACGAATGGATTAGAATGGATCGTACGAATGGATTAGAATGGATCGTACGAATGGATTAGAATAGATCGTACGAATGGATTAGAATAGATACATTTGTGCGAATGAATTAGATTGCATCGTACGAATGAATTTGAATGGATTGTACGAATGAATTAGAATGGATCGTACGAATGAATTAGAATAGATCGTACGAATGAATTAGAATAGATCGTACGAATGAATTAGAATGGATCGTACGAATAAATTAGAATGGATCGTGCGAATGAATTAGAATGGATCGTACGAATGAACTAGAATGGATCCACCGAATGAGTTAGAATGGATCATGTGAATGAATTAGAATGGATTGTACGAATGAATTAGAATGGATACATTCGTGCAAATGAGTTAGAATGGATCATACGAATGAATTAGAATGGATCGTACGAATGAATTAGAATGGATTGTGCGAATGAATTAGAATGGATCGTATGAATGAATAAGAATGGATCGTACGAATGAATTAGAATGGATCGTGCGAATGAATTAGAATGGATCGTATATTCGTGCAAATAAATTATAATGGATCATACGAACGAATTAGAATGGATCGTACGAACGAATTAGAATGGATCGTATGAACGAGTTAGAATGGATCGTACGAATGAATTAGAATGGATACATTCGTGCAAATGAATTAGAATAGATCGTACGAATGAATTAGAATGGATTGGACAAATGAATTAGAATGGATCGTACGAATGAATTAGAATAGATTATGCGAATGAATTAGAATGGATCGTACGAATGGATCTAATTTAATTCATTCATTCTAATTCATTCGTACAATCCATTTAAATGGATTAGAATGGATCGTATGAATGAATTAGAATGGATCGTACGAATGAATTAGAATTAGAATGGATCGTACTAATCCATTCTAATCCATTCGCACGATTCATTCTAATTAGAATGGATCATACGTACTAATCCATTCTAATCCATTCGTACGATTCATTCGTACGATCCATTCTAATCCATTCGCACGATCCATTCTAAAATGGATCGTACGAATGAATTAGAATGGATATATTTATGCGAATGAATTAGAATGGATCGAACGAAAGAATTATAATTGATACATTTGTGCGAATGAATTAGAATAGATCATACGAATGAATTAGAATGGATCGTACGAATGAATTAGAATGGATACATTTGTGCGAATGAATTAGAATGGATCGTATATTCGTGCAAATAAATTAGAATGGATCCTACGAATGAATTAGAATGGATCCACCAAATGAGTTAAAATGGATCATACGAAAGAATTAGAATGGATCGTGCGAATGAATTAGAATGGATCATATGAAAGAATTAGAATGGATCGTGCGAATGAATTAGAATGGATCGTGCGAATGAATTAGAATGGATCGTACGAACGAATTAGAATGGATCGTACGAACGAATTAGAATGGATCATACGAATGAATTAGAATGGATCATATGAAAGGATTAGAATAGATCGTACCAATGAATTAGAATGGATCATGCGAATGAATTTGAATAGATCGTACGAATGAATAAGAATGGATCGTACGAATGAATTAGAATGGATCGTACGAATGTATCCATTCTAATTCATTCGTACGATCCATTCTAATTCGTTCGTACGATCCATTCTAATTCGTTCGTACGATCCATTCTAATTCGTTCGTACGATCCATTCTAATTCATTCGCACGATCCATTCTAATTCATTCGCACGATCCATTCTAATTCTTTCATATGATCCATTCTAATTCATTCGTACGATCCATTCTAATCCATTCGAATGATTCATTCTAATTCATTCGTACGATCCATTCTAATTCATTCGTACGATCCATTCTAATCAATTCGTACGATCCATTCTAATTCATTCGCACGAATGTAACCATTCTAATTCATTCGTAGGATCCATTCTAATTCATTCGTACGATCCATTCTAATTCATTCGTACGAATGAATTAGAATAGATCGTTCGAATGAATTAGAATGGATCTTACGAATGAATTAGAATAGATCGTAGGAATAAATTAGAATGGATCATACGAATGAATTAGAATGGATCGTACGAATGAATTAGAATGGATCGTACGAATGATCATACAAATGAATTAGAATTGATCGTACGAATGAATTAGAATGGATCGTGCGAATGAATTAGAATGGATCGTACGAATAAATTAGAATGGACCGTACGAATGAATTAGAATGGATCGTACGAATGGATTAGAATGGATCGTACGAATGGATTAGAATGGATTGTACGAATTAGAATGGATCATACAAATGAATTAAAATGGATACATTCATACGACAGAATTAGAAATTTATTCGTACGATCCATTCAAATTCAATCGTATGATCCATTCTAATTCATTCGCACGATCCATTCTAATTCATTCGTACGATTCATTCTAATTCTTTCGTATGATCCATTCTAATTCATTCGTACGATTTATTCTAATTCATTCATACGATCCATTCTAATTCATTTGTTTGATCCATTCTAATTCATTCCTACGATCCATTCTAATTCATTCGTACGATCCATTCTAATTCATTCGCATGATCCATTCTAATTCTTTTGTACGAATGTATCCATTCTAATTCATTCGCACGATCCATTCTAATGCATTCGTACGATTCATTCTTATTCATTCGCACGATCCATTCTAATTCATTCGTACGATCCATTCTAATTCATTCGTACGATCCATTCTAATTCATTCGCACGATCCATTCAAATTCATTCGCACGATCCTTTCTAATTCATTCGTACGATCCATTCTAAATCATTCATACGATCTATTCTAATTCATTCGCACGAATGTATCCATTCTAATTCATTTGTATGATCCATTCTAATTCATTCGCACGAATGTAACCATTCTAATTCATTCATACGATCCATTCTTATTCATTCATACGATCCATTCTAATTCATTCGCACAATCCATTCTAATTCATTCGTACGATCCATTCTAATTCGTTCATCCGATCCAATGTAACCTTTCTAATTCATTTGTACGATCCATTCTAATTCATTCGCTCGAATGTATCCATTCTAATTCATTCGTATGATCCATTCTAATTCGTTCGTACGATCCATTCCAATTCATTTGTACGATCCATTTTAATTCATTCGCATGATCCATTCTAATTCATTCATATGATACATTCATACGACTGAATTAGAATGGATTGTGCGAATGAATTAGAATGGATCATACGAATGAATTAGAATGGATACATTCGAGTGAATAAATTAGAATGGATCGTACAAATGAATTAGAAAGGTTACATTCGTGAGAATGAATTAGAATGGATCGTACGAATGAATTAGAATGGATCATGCGAATGAATTTGAATGGATCGTACGAATGAATTAGAATGGATCGAACGAATGAATGAGAATGGATACATTCGAGCGAATGAATTAGAATAGATCGTAGGAATGAATTAGAATGAATCATACGAATGAATTAGAATGGATCGTGCGAATGATTTAGAATGGATCGTACGAATGAATTAGATCGTACGAATGAATTAGAATGGATCGTACGAATGAATTAAAATGGATCGTACGAATGCATTAGAATGGATACTTTCGTGCGAATGAATTAGAATGGATCGTACGAATGAATTAGAATGGATCGTACGAATAGATTAGAATGGATAGTGCGAATGAATTAGAATGGATCATACGAATGAATTAGAATGGTTACATTCGTGCGAATGAATTAGAATGGATCGTACGAATGGATTAGAATGGATCGTACGAATGAATTAGAATGGATCGTACAAATTAATTAGAAAGGTTACATTTGTGTGAATGAATTAGAATGGATCGTACAAATGGATTAGAATAGATCATAGGAATGGATTGTATGAATGGATTAGAATGGATCCTACGAATGGATTAGAATGGATCGTACGAATGAATTAGAATGGATCATACAAATGAATTAGAAAGGTTACATTCGTGAGAATGAATTAGAATGGATTGTACAAATGATTTAGAATGGATTGTTCGAATGAATTATAATGGATCGTATGAATGAATTAGAAAGGATACATTTCTCCGAATGAATTAGAATGGATAGTACGAATTAATTAAAATAGATCGTACGAATAAATTAGAATGGATCATACGAATGAATTAGAATGGATCGTGCGAATGAATCAGAATGGATCGTAAGAATGAACTAGAATAGTTACATTCGTGCGAATGAATTAGAATGGATCATACGAATGAATTAGAATGGATCATACAAATGAATTAGAATGGATCGTATGAATGTATTTGAATGGATCGTATGAATGAATTAGAATGGATCGTACAAATAAATTAGAATGGATTGTGCGAATGAATTAAAATAGATCGTACGAATGAATTAGAATGGATACCTTCGTCCGAATGAATTAGAATGGATCGTATAAGTGAATTAGAATATTTCGTGCGAATGAATTAGAATGGATCGTGCGAATAAGTTAGAATGTATCGTACGAATGAATTAGAATGGATACATTTGTGTGAATGAATTAGAATGGATCGTACGAATGAATTACAATGGATCGTACGAATGAATTAGAATGGATACATTCGTGCGAATGAATTAAAATGGATCGTACGAATGAATTAGAATGGATCATACGAATGAATTAGAAAGGATCGTATGAATGTATTAGAATGGATCGTGCGACTGAATTAGAATGGATCGTACGATTGAATTAGAATGGTTACATTCGTGTGAATGAATTAGAATGGATCGTACGAATGAATTTGAATGGATACATTCGTGCGAATGAAATAGAATGGATCGTACAAATGAATTAGAATAGATCGTGCGAATGAATTAGAATGGATCATGCGAATTAATTCGAATGGATCATACGAATGAATTAGAAAGGATCGTATGAATGTATTAGCATGGATCGTGCGACTAAATTATAATGTATCGTATGAATCAATTAGAATGGATCATGTGAATGAATTAGAATGGATCATATGAATTAATTAAAATGGAATGGATCGTATGAATGAATTAGAATGGATCGCATGAATGAATTAGAATGGATGGTACGAATGAATTAGAATGGATCGTACGAATGAATTAGAATGGATACATTCGTACGAATGATTCAGAATGGATCCTACGAATGAATTAGAATGGATACATTCGTACGAATGAATTATAATGGATCATAGGAATGAATTAGAATGGATCGTGCAAATGAATTAGAATGGATACATTTGTGCGAATGAATTAGAATGGATCGTAGGAATGCATTAGAATGGATCGTACGAATGAATTAGAATGGTTACATTCGTGCGAATGGATTAGAATGGATCGTACGAATTGATTAGAATAGATCGTACGAATGGATTAGAATGGATCGTACGAATGAATTAGAATGGATCATACAAATGAATTAGAAAGGTTACATTTGTGAGAATGAATTAGAATGGATCGTACGAATGGATTAGAATGGATCGTACGAATAGATTAGAATGGATCGTATGAATGGATTAGAATGGATCGTACGAATGGATTAGAATTGATCGTATGAACGAATTAGAAATGATCATACGAACGAATTAGAATGGATCGTACGAATGAATTAGAATGGATACATTCGAGCAAATGAATTAGAATGGATCGTACAAATGAATTAGAATGGATTATAGGAATGAATTAGAATGGATCGTGCAAATGAATTAGAATGGATACATTCGTGCGAATGAATTAGAATGGATCGTAGGAATAAATTAGAATGGATCGTACGAATGAATTAGAATGGTTACATTCGTGCGAATGAATTAGAATGGATCGTACGAATGGATTAGAATGGATCGTACGAATGGATTGGAACACATTGTACAAATGAATTAGAATAGATACATTGGTGCGAATGAATTAGATTGCATCGTATGAATGAATTTGAATGGATTGTATGAATGAATTAGAATGGATCGTGCGAATTAATTAGAATGAATCATACGAATGAATTAGAATAGATCGTATGAATGAATTAGAATGGATCGTACGAATAGATTTGAATGGATACATTTGTGCGACGAATAAGAATGGAGCGTACGAATGAATTAGAATGGAGAGTACGAATGAACTAGAATGGATACATTCGTGCGAATGAATTAGAATGGATCATATGAAAGAATTAGAATGGATCGTGTGAATAAATTAGAAAGGATCGTACGAATGAATTAGAACGTATATATTCGTGCGAATGAATTAGAATGTATCATACGAATGAATTAGAATGGATACATTCGAGCGAATGAATTGGAATGGATCGTACGAATGAATTAGAATGGATCGTGCGAATGAATTAGAATGGATTGTACGAATGAATTAGAATGGATACATTCGTGCAAATGAATTAGAATGGATCGTGCGAATGAATTAGAATTGATCATACTAATGAATTAGAATGGATACATTTGTGCGAATGAATTAGAATGGATCGTACTAATGAATTAGAATGGATCGTACGAATGAATTAGAATTGATCATACTAATGAATTAGAATGGTTTATATGAATGAATTACAATGGATCGTGCGAATGAATTAGAATGGATCGTACAAATGAATTAGAATGGATCGTACGAATGAATTAGAATGGATATATTCGTGCGAATGAATTAGAATGGATCGTGCGAATGAATTAAAATAGATTATACGAATGAATTAGAATGGATTGTACGAATGAATTAAAATGGATACATTCGTGCGAATGAATTATAATGGATCGGATGAATGAATTAAAATGGATTGTATGAATGAATTAGAATTGATCATACTAATGAATTAGAATGGATCATACGAATGAATTAGAATGGATCGTGCGAATGAATTAGAATGGATCGTACGAATGAATTAGAATGGATCATACGAATGAATTAGAATGGATATATTCGTGCGAATGAATTAGAATGAATCGTGCGAATGAATTAGAATAGATCATACGAATGAATTAGAATGGATTGTACGAATGAATTAGAATGGATACATTCGTGCGAATGAATTAGAATGGATCGGATGAATGAATTAGAATGGATCGTACGATTCATTCTAATTGATTCGTATGATCCATTCTAATTCATTCGTATAATTTATTCGCACGATCCATTCTAATTCATTCGTACGATCCATTCTAATGCATTCGTATGATTCATTCTAATTCATTCGCACGATCCATTCTAATTCATTCGTATTATCCATTCTAATTTATTCATACAATCCATTCAAATTCATTCGCATGATCCATTCTAATTCATTCGTACGATCCATTCTAGTTCATTCGTTCGATCCATTCTAATTCATTCGTACGATCCATTCTAATTCATTCATACGATCCATTCTAATTCATTCGCACGATCCATTCTAATTTATTTGTACGATCCATTCTAATTCATTCAGACGATATATTCTAATTCATTCGCACGATCCATTCTAATTCATTCGTATGATCCATTCTAATTCATTCGCACGATCCATTCTAATTCATTCGTACGATCCATTCTAATTCATTCGCATGAATGTAACCATTCTAATTCATTTGTACGATCTATTCTAATTCATTCCTACGATCCATTCTAATTCATTCACACGAATGTATCTATTCTAATTCATTTGCACGATCCATTCTAGTTCATTCCTACGATCCATTCTAATTCATTCGCACGAATGTATCCATTCTAATTCATTTGCACGATCCATTCTAATTCATTCTCATGAATGTATGTATCCATTCTAATTCATTCGTACGATCCATTCTAATTCATTCGCACGATCCATTCTAATTCATTCACACGATCCATTCTAATTCATTCCCACGATCCATTCTAATTCATTCACACGAATGTAACCATTCTAATTCATTTGCACGATCCGTTCTAATTCATTCCTATGATCCATTCTAATTCATTCGTACGATCCATTCTAATTCATTCGCTCGAATGTATCCATTCTAATTCATTCGTACGATCCATTCTAATTCGTTCATACGATCCATTCTAATTCGTTCGTACGATCCATTCTAATTTGTTCGCACGATCCATTCTTATTCATTCTTATTCATTCTAATTCGTTCGTACGATCCATTCTAATTCATTCGTACGATCCATTCTAATTCATTCGCACGAATGTATCCATTCTAATGCATTCGTATGATCCATTCTAATTAGTTCGTACGATCCATTCTAATTCATTCGTACGATCCATTCTAATTCATTCGTTCGATCCATTCTAATTCATTTGTACGATCCGTTCTAATTCATTCGCACAAATGTATCCATTTTAATTCATTCGTACGATCCATTCTAATTTATTCATATGATCCATTCTAATTCATTCGCACGATCCATTCTAATTCATTCGTACGATCCATTCTAATCCATTCGTACGATCCATTCTAATTCATTCGTAGGAATGAATTAGAATGGATACATTCGTGTGAATGAATTAGAATGGATACATACGAATGAATTAGAATGGATCGTACGAACGAATTAGAATGGATCATATGAACGAATTAGAATGGATCGTACGAATGAATTAGAATGGATATATTCGAGCGAATGAATTTGAATGGATCGTACGAATGAATTAGAATGGATCATAGGAATGAATTAGAATGGATCGTGCAAATGAATTAGAATGGATACATTCGTGCGAATGAATTAGAATGGATTAGAATAGATCGTACGAATGAATTAGAATGGATCATACAAATGAATTAGAAAGGTTACATTTGTGAGAATGAATTAGAATGGATCGTACGAATGAATTAGAATGGATCGTACGAATGGATTAGAATGGATTGTACGAATGAATTAGAATCGATACATTCGTGCGAATGATTTAGAATGGATTGTATGAATGAATTAGAATGGATCGTACGAATGAATTAGAATGGTTACATTCGTGCGAATGAACTAGAATGGATCATACGAATGAATTAGAATGGATACATTCGAGCGAATGAATTATAATAGATCGTACGAATGAATTAGAATGGATCGTACAAATGAATTAGAAAGGTTACATTTGTGAGAATGAGTTAGAATGGATCGTATGAATGAATTAGAATGGATCGTACGAATGAATTAGAATGGTTACATTCGTGCGAATGAATTAGAATGGATCGTACGAATGGATTAGAATGGATCGTACGAATGGATTAGAATGGATCGTACGAATGGATTAGAATGGATCGTACGAATGAATTAGAATGGATCGTACAAATGAATTAGAAAGGTTATATTTGTGAGAATGAATTAGAATGGATCGTACGAATGAATTAGAATGGATCGTACGAATGGATTAGAATGGATCGTATGAATGAATTAGAATGGATCGTTCGAATGAATTAGAATGGATACATTCGAGCGAATGAATTAGAATGGATCGTACGAATGAATTAGAATGGATCGTAGGAATGAATTAGAATGGATACATTCGTGCGAATGAATTTGAATGGATCGTACGAATGAATTAGAATAGATCGTCCAAATGAATTAGAATGGATCATATGAATGAATTAGAATTGATCATACGAATGAATTAGAATGGATCATACGAATGAATTAGAATGGATCGTACGAATGAATTGGAATGGATCGTGCGAATGAATTAGAATGGATACATTCGTGCGAATGAATTAGAATGGATTGTGCGAATGAATTAGAATGGATCGTGCGAATGAATTTGAATGGATCGTACGAATGCATTAGAATGGATCATACGAATGAATTAGAATGGATCGTACGAATGAATTAGAATGGATACATTCGTGCGAATGAATTAGAATGGATCGTACGAATGAATGAGACTGGATCGTACGAATAAATTAGAATGGATACATTCATGCAAATGAATTAGAATAGATCGTACGAATGAATTAGAATGGATCATACGAATGAATTAGAATGGATCGTACGAATAAATTAGAATGGATCATATGAATGAATTAGAATGGTTACATTCGTGCGAATGAATTAGAATGGATCGTACGAATGGATTAGAATAGATCGTACGAATGTATTAGAATGCATTGTATGATTGAATTAGAATGGATCGTACGAATGAATTAGAATGGATACATTCGTGCGAATGAATTAGAATGGATTGTACGTATGAATTAGAATGGATCGTGCGAATGAATTAGAACGGATACATACATTCATGCGAATGAATTAGAATGGATCGTATGAATGAGTTAGAATGGATCGTATGAATGAATTAGAATGGATATATTCGAGCGAATGAATTGGAATGGATCAAATGAAAGAATTAGAATGGATCATACGAACGAATTAGAATGGATCATAGGAATGTATTAGAATGGATCGTACGAATGAATTAGAATGGATTAGAATGGATCGTATGAATGGATTAGAATGGATCGTACGAATGGATTAGAATGGATCGTACGAATGAATTACAATGGATCATACATATGAATTAGAAAGGTTACATTCGTGAGAATGAATTAGAATGGATCGTGCGAATGAATTAGAATGGATCGTACGAACGAATTAGAATGGATCGTACGAACGAATTAGAATGGATCGTATGAACGAATTAGAATGGATCGTACGAATGAATTAGAATGGATACATTCGAGCGAATGAATTAGAATGGATCGTACGAATGAATTAGAATGGATCATAGGAATGAATTAGAATGGATCGTGCAAATGAATTAAAATGGATACATTTGTGCGAATGAATTAGAATGGATCGTAGGAATGAATTAGAATGGATCGTACGAATGAATTAAAATGGTTACATTCGTGCGAATGAATTAGAATGGATCGTACGAATGGATTAGAATGGATCGTACGAATGGATTAGAATGGATCGTACGAATGAATTAGAATGGATCGTACAAATGAATTAGAAAGGTTACATTTGTGAGAATGAATTTGAATGGATCGTACGAATGAATTAGAATGGATCGTACAAATGGATTAGAATGCATCGTACGATTGAATTAGAATGGATCGTACGAATGAATTAGACATAGGAATGAATTAGAATGGATCATACGAATGAATTAGAATGGATCGTACGAATGAATTAGAATGGATCGTACGAATGAATTAGAATGGATCGTACGAATGGATTAGAACACATTGTACGAATGAATTAGAATGGATCGTACAAATGGATTAGAATGGATCGTACGAATGAATTAGAATGGATCGTACGAACGAATTATAATGGAGACATTCGAGCGAATGAATTAGATTGGATCGTACGAATGAATTAGAATAGATCATAGGAATGAATTAGAATGGATCGTGCAAATGAATTAGAATGGATACATTCATGCGAATGAATTAGAATGGATCATAGGAATGAATTAGAATGGATCATACGAATGAATTAGAATGGTTACATTCGTGCGAATGAATTAGAATGGATCGTACGAATGGATTAGAATGGATCGTACGAATGGATTAGAATGGATCGTACGAATAAATTAGAATGGATCATACAAATGAATTAGAAAGGTTACATTTGTGAGAATTAATTAGAATGGATCATACGAATGGATTAGACTGGATCGTACGAATAAATTAGAATGGATCGTACGAATAAATTAGAATGGATATATTTGTACGAATAAATTAGAATGGATTGTACGAATGAATTAGAATGGATTGTATGAATAAATTAGAACGGATCGTACGAATGAATTAGAATTGATCGTGCGAATGAATTAGAATGGATCATAGGAATGAATTAGAATGGATCGTGCAAATGAATTAGAATGGATACATTCGTGCGAATGAATTAGAATGGATTGTAGGAATGAATTAGAATGGATCATACGAATGAATTAGAATGGTTACATTCGTGCGAATGAATTAGAATGGATCGTATGAATGGATTAGAATGGATCGTACGAATGGATTAGAATGGATCGTACGAATGGATTAGAATGGATCGTACGAATGAATTAGAATGAATCGTGCGAATGAATTAGAATGGATCGTGCGAATGAATTAGAATGGATCATACAAATGAATTAGAATGGATAGTGCGAATGAATTAGAATGGATCGTACGAATGAATTAGAATGGATATATTCGTGCGAATGAATTAGAATGGATCATACGAATGAATTAGAATAGATCGTACGAATAAATTAGAATGGATCGTATGAACGAATTAGAATGGATCGTACGAATGAATTACAATGGATACTTTCGAGCGAATCAATTAGAATTGATCGTACGAATGAATTAGAATGGATCATAGGAATGAATTAGAATGGATCATACAAATGAATTAGAAAGGTTACATTCGTGAGAATGAATTAGAATGGATCGTACGAATGAATTAGAATGGTTCATGCGAATGAATTTGAATGGATCGTACGAATGAATTAGAATGGATCGAACGAATGAATTAGAATGGATACATTCGAGCGAATGAAATAGAATAGATCGTAGGAATGAATTAGAATGGATCATACGAATGAATTAGAAAGGATCGTGCAAATGAATTAGAATGGATTGTACGAATGAATTAGAATGGATACATTCGTGCGAATGAATTAGAATGGATCGTACGAATGAATTTGAAGGGATACATTTGTACGAATAAATTAGAATAGATTGTACGAATGAATTAGAATGAATACATTCTTGCGAATAAATTAGAATGGATCATATATTCGTGCAAATAAATTAGAATGGATCATACGAATGAATTAGAATGGATCGTGCGAATGAATTAGAATGAATCGTACGAATGCATTAGAATGGATCGTACGAATGAATTAGAAGGAATCGTACGATCCATTCTAATTCATTCGTCTGATCCATTCTAATTCATTCGCACGAATGTATCCATTCTAATTCATTCGTACAATCCATTCTAATTCATTCGTACGATCCTTTCTAATTCATTCGCACGATCCATTCTAATTCATTCCTACGATCTATTCTAATTCATTCGCTCGAATGTATCCATTCTAATTCATTCGTTCGATCCATTCTAATTCATTCGTCTGATCCATTCTAATCCATTCGTACGATCCATTCTAATTCATTCATACGATCCATTCTAATTCATTCACTCGAATGTATCCATTCTAATTCATTCATACGATCCATTCTAATTCGTTCATACGATCCATTCTAATTCGTTCGTACGATCCATTCTAAAATGAGTTAGAATGTATCATACGAATGAATTAGAATGGATCGTACGAATGAATTAGAATGGATTGTGTGAATGAATTAGAATGGATCATATGAATTAGAACGGATCGTGCGAATGAATTAGAATGGATCGTACGAATGAATAAGAATGGATCATATGAATGAATTAGAATAAATATATTCATGCAAATGAATTAGAATAGATCGTACGAATGAATTAGAATGGATCATACGAATGAATTAGAATGGTTATAATGGATACATTCGAGCGAATGAATTAGAATAGATTATACGAATGAATTAGAATGGATCGTACGAATGAATTAGAATGGATACATTTGTGCGAATGAATTAGAATGGATCATGCAAATGAATTAGAATGGATACATTCGTGCGAATGAATTAGAATAGATCATAGGAATGAATTAGAATGGATTATACGAATGAATTAGAATAGATCGTGCGAATAAATTAGAATGGATCATACGAATGAATTAGAATAGATATATTCATGCGAATGAATTAGAATGGATCGTACGAATGAATTAGAATGGATCGTGCGAATGGATTAGAATGGATCGTACGAATGGATTAGAATGGATCGTACGAATAAATTAGAATGGATCAAACAAATGAATTAGAAAGGTTATATTCGTAAGATTGAATTAGAATGGATCGTACGAATGAATTAGAATGGATCGTACGAATGGATTAGAATAGATCGTACGAATGAATTAGAAAGGATCGTACAAATGAATTAGAATGGTTACATTCGTGCGAATGAATTAGAATAGATCATAGGAATGAATTAGAATGGATCGTATGAACGAATTAGAATGGATCGTACGAATGAATTAGAATGGATACATTCGAGCGAATGAATTAGAATGGATCGTACGAATGAATTAGAATGGATCATAGGAATGAATTAGAATGGATCGTGCAAATGAATTAAAATGGATACGTTCGTGCGAATGAATTAGAATGGATCGTAGGAATGTATTAGAATGGATCGTACGAATGAATTAGAATGGTTACATTCGTGCGAATGAATTTGAATGGATCGTAGGAATGAATTAGAATGGATCGTACGAATGAACTAGAATGGTTACATTCGTGCGAATGAATTAGAATGGATCGGACGAATGAATTAGAATTGATCGTGCGAATGAATTAGAATGGATCATACGATTGAATTTGAATGGATCGTACGAATAAATTAGAATGGATACATTTGTGCGATGATTAAGAATGGAACGTACGAATGAATTAGAATGGAGCATACTAATGAATTAGAATGGATATATTCGAGCGAATGAATTAGAATAGATCATAGGAATGAATTAGAATGGATCGTGCGAATGAATTAGAATGAATCATACGTATGAATTAGAATGGATCGTACGAATGATTTAGAATGGATCGTGCGAAAGAATTAGAATGGATCGTACGAATGAATTAGAATGGATCGTGCGAATGAATTAGAATGGATCATACAAATGAATTAGAAAGGTTACATTCATGAGAATGAATTAGAATGGATCGTACGAATGAATTAGAATGGATCATGCGAATGAATTTGAATGGATCGTACGAATGAAAGAATGGATCATACGAATGAATTAGAATAGATCGTACGAATGAATTAGAATGGATCGTACGAATAAATTAGAATGGATCGTGCGAATGAATTAGAATGGATCGTACGAATGAATTAGAATGGATCCACCGAATGAGTTAGAATGGATCATACGAATGAATTAGAATGGATCGTACGAATGAATTAGAATGGATTGTGCGAATGAATTAGAATGTATCATATGAATGAATAAGAATGGATCGTACGAATGAATTAGAATGGATCGTGCGAATGAATTACAATGAATCATATGAATGCATTAGAATGGATCGTACGAATGAATTAGAATGAATCGTACGATCCATTCTAATTCATTCGTCCGATCCATTCTAATTCATTCGCACGAATGTAACCATTCTAATTCATTCGTACGATCCATTCTAATTCATTCGTACGATCCATTCTTATTCATTCATACGATCCATTCTACTTCATTCGCATAATCCATTCTAATTCATTCGTACGATTCATTCTAATTCATTCGTATGATCCATTCTAACTCATTCGGTGGATCCATTCTAATTCATTCGTACGATCCATTCTAATTCATTCGTACGATCCATTCTAATTCATTCTAATTCATTCGTACGATCCATTCTAATTAATTCCTACGATCCATTCTAATTCATTCGCATGATTCATTCGTCAGAACCATTCTAATCCATTCGTATGATCCATTCTAATTCATTCGTATGGTACATTCATACGACTGAATTAGAATGGATTGTACGAATGAATTAGAATTGATCATATGAATGAATTAGAATGGATCGTACGAATGAATTAGAATGGATCGTATGAATGAATTAGAATGGATCGTACGAATGGATTAGAATGGATCGTACGAATGGATCATGCGAATGAATTAGAATGGATCGTAGGAATGAATTAGAATGGATCGTACGAATGAATTAGAATGGATCGTATGAATGAATTAGAATGGATCGTACGAATGGATTAGAATGGATCGTACGAATGGATTAGAATGGATCATATGAATGAATTAGAATGGATCATACAAATGAATTAGAAAGGTTACATTCGTGAGAATGAATTAGAATGGATCATACGAATAAATTAGAATGTATCCACCGAATGAGTTAGAATGGATCATACGAATGAATTAGAATGGATTGTGCGAATGAATTAGAATGGATCGTATGAATGAATTAGAATGGATCGTATGAATGAATAAGAATGGATCGTGCGAATGAATTAGAATGGATCGTACGAACGAATTAGAATGGATCGTGCAAAGGAATTAAAAACATTCGTGCGAATGAATTAGAATGAATTAGATTGCATCGTATGATCCATTCTAATCCATTCGTACGATCCATTCTTATTCATTCATACGATCCATTCTAATTCATTCGCATAATCCATTCTAATTCATTAGAATGGATCGTACGAATGAATTAGAATGGATACATTCGAGCGAATGAATTAGAATGGATTGTACGAATGAATTAGAATGGATCATAGGAGTGAATTAGAATGGATCGTGCGAATGAATTAGAATGGATCGTACAAATGAATTAGAATGGATACATTTGTGCGATGAATAAGAATGGAGCGTACGAATGAATTAGAATGTAACCATTCCAATTCATTCATACAACACATTCTAATTCATTCCTACGATCCATTCTAATTCATTCGCACGAATGTATCCATTCTAATTCATTTGCACGATCCATTCTAATTCATTCCTATGATCCATTCTAATTCATTTGCACGATCCATTCTTATTCATCGCACGAATGAATAAGAATGGATCATGCGAATGAATTAGAATGGATACATTCGTGCGAATGAATTAGAATGGATTGTGTGAATGAATTAGAATAGATCGTACGAATGAATTAGAATGGATCATACGAATGAATTAGAATGGACCGTGCGAATGAATTAGAATGGATTGTACGAATGAATTAGAACGGATACATTCGTGCAAATGAATTAGAATGGATCGTATGAATGAATTAGAATGGATCGTACGAATGAATTAGAATGAATCGTAAGAATGAATTAGAATGGATCGTACGAATGAATTAGAATGGATCGTACGAATGAATTAGAAAGGATCGTACGAATGAATTAGAATGGATCGTACGAATGAATTAGAATGGATCATAGGAATGAATTAGAATGGATCGTGCAAATAAATTAGAATGGATACATTCGTGCGAATGAATTAGAATGGATCGTGCGAATAAATTAGAATGGATATATTTGAACGAATAAATTAGAATGGATCATACGAATGAATTAGAATGGATCGTACGAATGAATTAGAATGGATCGTGCGAATGAATTAGAATCGATCGTACGAATAAATTAGAATGGATCGTACGAATGAATTAGATCGTACGAATGAATTAGAATGGATCGTACGAATGAATTAAAATGGATACATTCATACGACTGAATTTGAATGGATCGTGCGAATTAATTAGAATGGATCGTACGAATGAATTTGAATGGATACATTTGTGCTAATGAATCTGAATGGATTGTATGAATGAATTACAATGGATCGTACGGATGAATTAGAATGGATCGTACGAATGAATTAGAATAGCTTATACGAATGAATTAGAATGAATTGTACGAATGAATTAGAATGGTTACATTCATGCGAATGAATTAGAATAGATCGTATGAATGAATTAGAATGGATCGTATGAATAAATTAGAATAGATCGTATCCATTCTAATTCATTCGTACGATCCATTCTAAATCATTCGCACGATCCATTCTAATTCATTCGTACGATCCATTCTAATTCATTCGTACGATCTATTCTAATTCATTCGTACGATCCATTCTAATTCATTCGCACCAATGTATCCATTCTAATTCATTCGTACGATCCATTCTAATTCATTCGCACGATCCATTCTAATTCATTCGTACGATCCATTCTAATTCATTCGCACGATCCATTCTAATTCATTTGTACGATCCATTCTAATTCATTCGCACGAATGTATCCATTCTAATGCATTCGTACGATCCATTCTAATTCATTCGTACGATCCATTCTAATCCATTCGTACGACCCATTCTAATCCATTCGTACGATCCATTCTAATTCATTCTCACAAATGTAACCTTTCTAATTCATTTGTACGATCCATTCTAATTCATTCGTACGATCCATTCTAATCCATTCTTACGATCCATTCTAATTCATTCGCACGAATATAACCATTCTAATTCATTCGTACGATCCATTCTAATTCATTCCTACGATCCATTCTAATTCATTCGCACGAATGTATCCATTCTAATTTATTTGCACGATCCATTCTAATTCATTCCTATGATCCATTCTAATTCATTCGTACGATCCATTCTAATTCATTCGCTTGAATGTATCCATTCTAATTCATTCGTACGATCCATTCTAATTCATTCGTATGATCCATTCTAATCTATTCGTACGATCCATTCTAATTCATTCGTACAATGCGTTCTAATCCATTCGTACGATCCATTCTAATCCATTCGTACGATCCATTCTAATTCATTAGTACGATCCATTCTAATTCATTCTCACAAATGTAACCTTTCTAATTCATTTGTACGATCCATTCTAATTCATTCGTACGATCCATTCTAATTCATTCGTACGATCCATTCTAATCCATTCGTATGATCCATTCTAATTCATTCCTATGATCCATTCTAATTCATTCGCACGAATGTATCCATTCTAATTTTTTTGCACGATCCATTCTAATTCATTCCTATGATCCATTCTAATTCATTCGTACGATCCATTCTAATTCATTCGCTCGAATGTATTCATTCTAATTCATTCGTACGATCTATTCTAATTCGTTCATATGATCCATTCTAATTCGTTCGTACGATCCATTCTAATTCGTTTGTACGATACATTCTAATTCATTCGCACGATCCATTCTAATTCATTTGTACGATCCATTTTAATTCATTCGCATGATCAATTCTAATTCATTCGTATGATACATTCGTGCAAATGAATTAGAATGAATCGTACGAATGAATTAGAATGGATCGTACAACGAATTAGAATGGATCGTATGAACGAATTAGAATGGATCGTACGAATGAATTAGAATGGATACATTCGAGCGAATGAATTAGAATGGATCGTACGAATGGATTAGAATGGATCGTACGAATGAATTAGAATGGATCATACAAATGAATTAAAAAGGTTACATTCGTGAGAATGAATTAGAATGGATCGTACAAATGAATTAGAATGGATCGTACGAATGAATTAGAATGGATACATTCAATCGAATGAATTAGAATGGATCGTACGAATGAATTAGAATGGATCATAGGAATGAATTAGAATGGATCGTGCAAATGAATTAGAATGGATACATTCGTGCGAATGAATTAGAATGGGTCGTAGGAATGAATTAGAATGGATCGTACGAATGAATTAGAACGGATCGTGGAATGAATTTGAATGGATCGTACGAATGAATTAGAAAGGATCGTACGAATGAATTAGAATGGATACATTCGGGCGAATGAATTAGAATGGATCGTACGAATGAATTAGAATGGATCGAACGAATGAATTAGAATGGATACATTCAAGCGAATGTATTAGAATAGATCGTAGGAATGAATAAGAATGGATCATACGAATGAATTAGAATAGATCGTAGGAATGAATTAGAATGGATCATACGAATGAATTAGAATGGATCGTACGAACGAATTAGAATGGATCGTATGAACGAATTAGAATGGATCGTATGAACGAATTAGAATGGATACATTCGAGCGAATGAATTAGAATGGATCGTACTAATGAATTAGAATGGATCATAGGAATGAATTAGAATGGATCATGCAAATGAATTAGAATGGATACCTTTGTGCATATGAATTAGAATGGATCATACGAATGAATTAGAATGGATCGTATTAATAAATTAGAATGGATCGTACGAATGAATTAGAATGGATACATTCGTGCGAATGAATTAGAATGGATCGTGCGAATCAATTAGACTGGATCGTGCGAATGAATAAGAATGGTGTGGGTGCAAATTTTGGCATAAATCTACCACGGGACCCACCAGCCCTGCCTGGTGGGCCCACTAGGACTACCACGGGACCCACCAGCCCTGCTTGGTGGGCCCACGAGGACTACCACGGGACCCACCAGCCCTGCCTGGTGGGCCCACGAGGACTACCACGGGACCCACCAGCCCTGCCACGAGGACTACCACGGGACCCACCAGCCCTGCCTGGTGGGCCCACGAGGACTACAGCGGGACCCACCGGCCCTGCCTGGTGGGCCCACGAGGACTACAGCGGGACCCACCGGCCCTGCCTGGTGGACCCACGAGGACTACAACGGGACCCATCGGCCTTGCCTGGTGGGCCCCCGAAGACAACCGCAGGGCTCGCAACTTTACCTGGAGGATCCCCAGATACTGCAGTAGAAACCGCCATTCGCCACCCGGAATGCCTATAAATAGCAGTGCCTTCGAATGTAAAAGGATCGAAATCCAGATCCACAAATCTGATTTCCACTCTGAGATCTGACTTTCAGAACCAGAGCTCTGGGATTTCACACTTCCGATCTACCATCTCCCTTTGATCTTCTTTTAGAAAGATCAGTCTTTACAGTGATACTCGGCCTGTCGAGATCACTTCAATATAAGTGTTAGTGAATTCGGGTTGCACCCTATAGCACGGAGACGTAGGCTTCGGCTGAACTCCGAGATCACTTCTCGTGTCAAACTCTCTCTGATTGCATCTCTCTGTTTACAAATCAAAAGCTTCAACTTCGATCAACAGTCGATCAACAGATCGACCAACGATCTTCGACGTCAACACGAACATTCAACTGACTGGTGCTGCGAGAGTCTTCGGGTCGGCACGAAGATTTTCCCCCACAAATGGATCATACGAATGAATTAGAATGGGTCGTACGAATTAATTAGAATGGATACATTCGTGCGAATGAATTAGAATGGATTGTATGAATGAATTAGAATGGATCGTACGAATGAAATAGAATGGTTACATTCGTCCGAATGAATTAGAATGGATCGTACGAATGGATTAGAATGGATCGTACGAATGGATTAGAATGGATAGTACGAATGAATTAGAATGGATCGTACAAACGAATTAGAAATGTTACATTTGTGAGAATAAATTAGAATGGATCGTACGAATGGATTAGAATGGATCGTACGAATCGATTAGAATGGATCGTACGAATGGATTAGAATGCATCGTACGAATGAATTAGAATGGATCATAGGAATGAATTAGAATGGATCGTGCAAATGAATTAGAATGGATACATTCGTGCAAATGAATTAGAATGGATCGTAGAAATGAATTAGAATGGATGGTACGAATGAATTAGAATGGTTACATTCGTGCGAATGAATTAGAATGGATCGTACGAATGGATTATAATGGATCGTACGAATGGATTAGAATGGATCGTACAAACGAATTAGAATGGATCGTACAAATGAATTTGAAAGGTTGCATTTGTGAGAATGAATTAGAATGGATAGTACGAATGAATTAGAATGGATCGTACGAATGAATTAGAATAGCTCATACGAATGAATTAGAATGAATCGTACGAATGAATTAGAATGGTTACATTCGTGCGAATGAATTAGAATGGATCGTACGAATGAATTAGAATGGATCGTGCGAATGAATTAGAATGGATCGTACGAATAAATTAGAATGGATCGTACGAATGAATTAGAATGGATATATTCGTGTGAAAGAATTAGAATGGATCGTGCGAATGAATTAGAATGAATCATACGAATGAACTAGAATGGATATATTTGTGAGAATGAATTAGAATGGATCATACGATCCATTCTAATTCATTCGTATGATCCATTCAAATTCATTCGCATGATCCATTCTAATTCATTCGTACGATCTATTCTAATTCATTCTCACGAATGTAACCTTTCTAATTCATTTGTATGATCCATTCTAATCCATTCGTACGATCCATTCTAATCCATTCGTACGATCCATTCTAATTCATTCGAACGATCCATTGAAATTCTTTCGTATGATCCATTCTAATTCATTCGTATGATCCATTCTATCTCATTCGGTGGATCCATTCTAATTCATTCGTATAATCCATTCTAATTCATTCGCACGATCCATTCTAATTAATTCGCACAAATGAATCCATTCTAATTCATTCGTACGATCTATTCTAATTTATTCGTTCAAATATATCCATTCTAATTCATTCGTACGATCCATTCTAATTCATTCACACGATCCATTCTAATTCATTCACACGAATGTATCCATTCTAATCCATTCTAATTCATCGCACGAATCCGTTCTAATTCATTCGCACGAATGTATCCATTCTAATTCATTCGTGCGAATGAATTAGAACGGATTCGCGCGATGAATTAGAATGGACCGTACGAATGAATTAGAATGGATCGTACGAATAAATTAGAATGGATCGTACGAATGAATTCGAATGGATCGTACAAATGAATTAGAAAGGTTACATTTGTGAGAATGAATTAGAATGGATCGTACGAATGAATTATAATGGATCGTACGAATGGATTAGAATGGATCATACGAATGAATTAGAATGGATCATACAAATGAATTAGAAAGGTTACATTCGTGAGAATGAATTAGAATGGATCGTACGAATGAATAAGAATGGATCATGCGAATGAATTTGAATGGATCGTACGAATGAATAAGAATGGATCGTACGAATGAATTAGAATGGATCGTACGAATGTATCCATTCTAATTCATTCGTACGATCCATTCTAATTCGTTCATATGATCCATTCTGATTCGTTCGTACGATCCATTCTAATTCGTTCGTACAATCTATTCTAATTCATTCGCACGATCAATTCTAATTCATTCGCACGATCCATTCTAATTCTTTCATATGATCCATTCTAATTCATTCACATGAATGTATCTATTCTAGTTCAATCGTATGCTCCATTCTAATTCATTCGTATGCTCCGTTCTTATTCATCGCACAAATGTATCCATTCTAATTCATTCGTACGATCCATTCTAATTCATTTGCACGATTGATTCTAATTTATTCATATGATCCATTCTAATTCATTCGTACGATCCATTCTAATTCTTTCGTACGATCCATTCTAATTCATTCGCACGATCTATTCTAATTCATTCGTACAATCCATTCTAATTCATTCGTATGATCCATTCTAATTCATTCACACTATCCATTCTAATTCATTAGTACGATCCATTCTAATTCATTCGTACGATCCATTCTAATTCATTCGTACAAATGTATCCATTCTAATTCATTCGTACGATCCATTCTAATTCATTCATACGATCTATTCTAATTCATTCGCACGAATGTATCCATTCTAATTCATTCGCACAATCCAATCTAATTCAAACGTACGATCCATTCTAATTCATTCACATGATGTATTCTAATTCATTCATACGATCCATTCCAATTCATTTGTACGATCCATTTTAATTCATTCGCATGATCCATTTAATTCATTCGTATGATACATTCATACGACTGAATTAGAATAGATTGTACGAATGAATTAGAATTGATCGTACGAATGAATTAGAATGGATCGTGCGAATGAATTAGAATGGATCGTACAAATGAATTAGAACGGATCGTATGATTCATTCTAATTCATTCGTACGATCCATTCTAATGCATTCGTACGATTCGTTCTAATTCATTCGCACGATCCATTCTAATTCATTCGTATGGTCCATTCTAATTTATTTGCACGAATATATGATCCATTCTAATTTATTCGCAAGAATGTATCCATTCTAATTCATTCGTACAATCCATTCTATTTTATTCGTACAAATGTATCCATTCTAATTCATTTGTATGATCCATTCTAATTCATCCGTACGATTCATTCTAATTCATTCGCACGATCCATTCTAATTCATTCGCACGATCCATTCTAATTCATTCGTACGATCCATTCTAATTTATTCGTACGATCCATTCTAATTCATTCGCATGATCCATTCGTACGATCCATTCTAATCCATTCGTACGATCCATTCTAATTCATTCATACGATCCATTCTAATTCATTTGTACAATCCATTCAAATTTATTCATACGATCCATTCTAATTCATTCGTACAATCCATTCTAATTCATTCGCATGATCCATTCTAATTCATTCATATGATCCATTCTAATTCATTCATACGATCCATTCTAATTCATTCGCACGGATGTATCCATTCTAATTCATTCGTACGATCCATTCTAATTCATTCGTATGATCCATTCTAATTCATTCGTACGATCCATTCTAATTCATTTGTACGAATGAATTAGAATGGATCGTACGAATGGATTAGAATGGATCGTACGAATGAATTAGAATGGATCGTGCAAATGAATTAGAATGGATACATTCGTGCGAATGAATTAGAATGGATCGTGCAAATGCATTAGAATGGATCGTACGAATGAATTAGAATGAATCATATGAATGAATTAGAATGGATCATGCGAATGAATTAGAATGGATTGTACGAATGAATCCCGTCTAATTCATTTGCACGATCCATTCTAATTCTTTCCTATGATCCATTCTAATTCATTCCTACGATCCATTCTAATTCATTCGCTCAAATATATCCATTCTAATTCATTCGTACGATCGATTCTAATTCATTCGTACGATCCATTCTAATTCATTCGTACGATCCATTCTAATTCATTCGTACGATCCATTCTAATTCATTTGTACGAATGAATTAGAATGGATCGTACGAATGGATTAGAATGGATCGTACGAATGAATTAGAATGGATCGTGCAAATGAATTAGAATGGATACATTCGTGCGAATGAATTAGAATGGATCGTGCAAATGCATTAGAATGGATCGTACGAATGAATTAGAATGAATCGTACAATCCATTCTAATTCATTCGTACGATCCATTCTAATTCATTCGTATGAATGAATAAGAATGGATCGTACGAATGCATTAGAATGGATCGTACGACTGAATTAGAATGGATACATTCGAGCGAATGAATTAGAATGGATCGTGCGATGAATTAGAATGGATCATACAAATGAATTAGAATGGATCGTACGAATGAATTAGAATGAATCGTACGAATGAATTAGAATGGATACATTCGAGCGAATGAATTAGAATGGATCGCACGAATGAATTATAATGGATCATAGGAATGAATTAGAATGGATCATATGAATGAATTAGAATGGTTACATTCGTGCGAATGAATTAGAATGGATCGTACGAATGTATTAGAATGGATCGTACGAATGAATTAAAATGGATATATACATACGACGGAATTAGAATGGATCGTGCGAATTAATTAGAATGGATCGTACGAATGAATTTGAAAGGATACATTTGTGCGAATGAATCTGAATGTATTGTATGAATGAATTACAATGGATCGTACGAATGAATTAGAATTGATCGTACGAATGAATTAGAATAGCTCTTATGAATAAATTAGAATGAATCGTACGAATGAATTAGAATGGATACATTCGTGCGAATGAATTAAAATAGATCGTATGAATGAATTAGAATGGATCGTACGAATTAATTAGAATGGATCGTACGAATAAATTAGAATGGATACATTTGTACGAATGAATTTGAATGGATCGTAGGAATGAATTAGAATGGATCGTACGAATGAATTAGAATGGATCGTGCAAATGAATTAGAATGGATCGTATGAATAAATTAGAATGGATCGTACGAATTAATTAAAATGGATTGTGTGAATGAATTAGAATGGATCGTACGAATGAATTAAAATGGATACATTCATACGACTGAAATGGAATGGATCATAGGAATGAATTAGAATGGATCGTACGAATAAATTAGAATGAATTGAACGATTAGAATGGATACATTCGTACGAATGAATTAGAATGGATCGTACGAATGAATTAGAATAGATCGTACGAATGAATTAGAATGGATCATAGGAATGAATTAGAATGGATCTTGCAAATGAATTAGAATAGATACATTCGTACGAATGAATTAGAATGGATCGTAGGAATGAATTAGAATGGATCGTACGAATGAATTAGAATGGTTACATTCGTGCGGATCGTACGAAAGAATTAGAATGGATCGTAGGAATGAATTAGAATGGATCGTACGAATGAATTAGAATGGTTATATTTATGAGAATGAATTAGAATGGATCGTAGGAATGAATTAGAATGGATTGTACGAATAAATTAGAATGGATACATTCATGCAAATGAATTAGAATGGATCGTACGAATGAATTAGAATGGATCATACGAATGAATTAGAATGGATCGTACGAATGGATTTGAATGGATCGTACTAATGGATTAGAACGCATTGTACGAATGAATTAGAATAGATACATTTGTACGAATGAATTAGAATGGATCGTACGAATGGATTAGAATGGATCATACGAATGAATTAGAATGGATCGTACGAACGAATTAGAATGGATCGTATGAACGAATTAGAACGGATCGTGCGAATGAATTAGAATGGATCACATGAAAGAATTAGAATGGATCGTACGAATAAATTAGAATGGATATATTTATGCGAATAAATTAGAATGGATCGTACGAATGAATTAGAATGGATCCACCGAATGAGTTAGAATGGATCATACGAATGAATTAGAATGGATCGTACGAATGAATTAGAATGGATTGTGCGAATGAATTAGAATGTATCGTATGAATGAATTAGAATGGATTGTACAAATGAATTAGAATGGATCGTACGATTGAATTAGAATGGATCCACCGAATGAGTTAGAATGGATCATACGAATGAATTAGAATGGATCGTACGAATGAATTAGAATGCATTGTGAGAATGAATCTGATTGGATTGTATGAATGAATTACAATGGATCGTACGAATGAATTAGAATGGATCGTACGAATGAATTAGAATGGATCGTACAAATGAATTAGAAAGGTTACATTTGTGAGAATGAATTAGAATGGATCGTATGAATGAATTAGAATGGATCGTACGAATGGATTAGAATGGATCGTACGAATGGATTAGAATGGATCGTACGAATGAATTAGAATGGATCATACAAATGAATTAGAAAGGTTACATTCGTGAGAATGAATTAGAATGGATTGTACGAATGGATTAGAATGGATCGTACGAATGGATTAGAATGGATCGTACGAATGGATTAGAATGGATCATAGGAATGAGTTAGAATGGATCATACGAATGAATTAGAATGGATCGTACGAATGAATTAGAATGGATTGTGCAAATGAATTAGAATGGATCGTATGAATGAATAAGAATAGATTGTACGAATGAATTAGAATGGATCGTACGAATGGATTAGAATGGATCGTACGAATGGATTAGAATGGATCGTACAAATAAATTAGAATGGATCGTACAAATGAATTAGAAAGGCATTCCTACGATCCATTCTAATTCATTCGTATGATCCATTCTAATTCATTCGTACGATCCATGCTAATTCATTTGCATGAATGTATCCATTCTAATTCATTCGTACGATCCATTCTAATTCATTCGTACTATCCATTCTAATTCATTCGCATGATCCATTCTAATTCATTCGCTCGAATGTATCTATTCTAATTCATTCGTACAATCCATTCTAATTCGTTCATACGATCCATTCTAATTCGTTCGTACGATCCATTCTAAAATGAGTTAGAATGGATCGTACGAATGAATTAGAATGGATCGTATGAATAAATTAGAATGGATTGTGCGAATGAATTAGAATGGATCGTATGAATGAATAAGAATGGATACATTCGTGCGAATGAATTAGAATGGATCGGACGAATGAATTAGAATGGATAGTACGAATGAATTAGAATGGATCGTACGAATGAAATAGAATGGATAAATTCATGCAAATGAATTAGAATGGATCGTCGTACGATCCATTCTAATTCATTCGTACGATCCATTCTAATTCATTCATACGATCCATTGTAATTCATTCATACAATCCATTTAGATTCATTCGCACAATCCATTCTAACTCATTCGTATGATCCATTCTAATTCATTCGTATGATCCATTCTAACTCATTCGGTGGATCCATTCTAATTCATTCATACGATCCATTCTAATTCATTCGTACAAATGTATCCATTCTAATTCATTCGTCCGATCCATTCTAATTCATTCGTATGATCAATTCTAATTCATTCGGACGATCCATTCTAATTCATTCGTATGATCCATTCTAATTCATTCGTACAATCCATTCTAATTCATTTGTCCGATCTATTCTGATTCATTCGTATGATCAATTCTAATTCATTCGTACGATCCATTCTAATCCATTCGTACGATCCATTCTAATTCATTCGTACGATCCATTCTAATTCATTCGCACGAATGTAACCATTCTAATTCATTCGTACGATCCATTCTAATTCATTCCTACGATCCATTAATTCTAATTCATTCGCACGATCCATTCTAATTCATTCGTACGATCCATTCTAATTCATTCGCATGAAAATATCGTACGTTTGAATTAAATTGGATTGTGCGAATGAATTAGAATGGATCGTACGAATGAATTAGAATGGATACATTCGAGCGTAATGATTGGATACATTCAAGCGAATGAATTAGAATGGATCGTACGAATGAATTAGAATGGATCATAGGAATGAATTAGAATGGATCGTGCAAATGAATTAGAATGGATCGTACGAATGAATTAGAATGGATCGTACGAATGAATTAGAATGGATACATTCGAGCGAATGAATTAGAATGGATCGTAAGTATGAATTAGAATGGATCATACGAATGAATTAGAATGGATCGTGCGAATGAATTTGAATGGATTGCACGATTTGAATTAGAATGGATCATACAAATGAATTAGAATGGATCGTGCTAATGAATTAGAATTGATCATACGAATGAATTAGAATGGATCGTACGAATGAATTAGAATGGATCGTGCGAATGAATTAGAATTGATCATACGAATGAATTAGAATGGATCGTATGAATGAATTAGAATGGATACATTCGTGCGAATGAATTACAATGGATCGTACAAACGAATTAGAATGGATCGGACGAATGAATTAGAATGGATCGTACGAATGAATTAGAATGGTTACATTCGTGCGAATGAATTAGAATGGATCGTACGAATGAATTAGAATTAATCATATGAATGAATTAGAATGGATCGTGCGAATGAATTTGAATGGATCGTACGAATGAATTAGAATGGATACATTCGTGCGAATGAATTAGAATGGATCGGACGAATGAATTAGAATGGATCGTGCGAATGAATTAGAATAGATCGTGCGAATGAATTAGAATGGATCATACAAATAAATTAGAAAGGTTACATTCGTTAGAATGAATTAGAATGGATCGTATGAATGAATTAGAATGGATCATGCGAATGAATTTGAATGGATCGTACGAATGAATAAGAATGGATCGTACGAATGAATTAGAATGGATCGTACGAATGAATTAGAATGGATACATTCGTGCGAATGAATTAGAATGGATCGTACGAATGAATTAGAATGGATCATAGGAATGAATTAGAATGGATCGTCCAAATGAATTAGAATGGATACATTCGTGCGAATGAATTAGAATGGATCGTGCAAATGAATTAGAATGGATCGTACAAATGAATTAGAATGGTTACATTCGTGCGAATGAATTAGAATGGATCATAGGGATGAACTAGAATGGATCGTACGAATGAATTAGAATGGTTACATTCGTGCGAATGAATTAGAATGGATCGTACGAATGAATTAGAATGAATCATACGAATGAATTAGAATGGATCATGCGAATGTATTTGAATGGACCATACGAATGAATTAGAATGGATCGTGCGAATGAATTTGAATGGATCGTACGAATGAATTAGAATGGATACATTCGTGCGAATGAATTAGAATGGACCGGACGAATGAATTAGAATGGATCGTGCGAATGAATTAGAATAGATCATGCGAATGAATTAGAATGGATCATACAAATAAATTAGAAAGGTTACATTCGTGAGAATGAATTAGAATGGATCGTACGAATGAATTATAATGTATCATGCGAATGAATTTGAATGGATCGTACGAATGAATAAGAATGGATCGTACAAATGAATTAGAATGGATTGTACGAATGAATTAGAATGGATCGTACAAATGAATTAGAAAGGTTACATTTGTGAGAAAGAATTTGAATGGATCGTACGAATGAATTAGAATGGATCGAACGAATGAATTAGAATGGATACATTCGAGCGAATGAATTAGAATGGATCGAATGAATGAATTAGAAAGGATCATACGAATGAATTAGAATGGATCATGCGAATGAGTTAGAATGGATCGTACGAACGAATTAGAATGGATCGTACGAACGAATTAGAATGGATCGTACCAATGAATTAGAATGGATTAGAATGGATCATACGAATGGATTACAATGGATCGTACGAATGCATTAGAATGGATATATTCGTGCGAATGAATTAGAATGGATTGTATGAATGAATTAGAATGGATCGTGCGATGAATTAGAATGGATCGTACGAATGAATTAGAATGGATCGTGCGAATGAATTAGAATGGATCGTAGGAATGAATTAGAATGGATCGTGCAAATGAATTAGAATGGATACATTTGTGCGAATGAATTAGAATGGATCGTACGAATGAATTAGAATGGTTACATTCGTGTGAATGAATTAGAATGGATCGTACGAATGGATTAGAATGGATCGTACGAATGGATTAGAATGGATCGTACGAATGAATTAGAATGGATCATACAAATGAATTAGAAAGGTTATATTTGTGAGAATGAATTAGAATGGATCGTGCAAATGAATTAGAATGGATCGTATGAATGAATAAGAATGTATCGTACGAATGAATTAGAATGGATACATTTGTGCGAATGAATTAGAATGGATACATTCGTGCAAATGAATTAGAATGGATCATACGAATGAATTAGAATGGATCATGCGAATGAATTTGAATGGATTGTACGAATGAATTAGAATGGATCGAACAAATGAATTAGAATGGATCGTGCGAATGAATTAGAATGGATACATTCGTCCGAATGAATTAGAATGGATCGTACAAATGAATTAGAATGGATCGTACGAATCAATTACAATGGATCGTGCGAATGAATTTGAATGGATCATGCGAATTAATTAGAATGGATCATACGAATAGATTAGAATGGATCGTACGAATGGATTAGAATGGATCGTACGAATGAATTAGAATGGATCGCACGAATGAATTAGAATGGATCGTACGAATGAATTAGAATGGATCGTATGAATATATCCATTTTAATCCATTCGTACGATCCATTCTAATCCATTCCTACGATCCATTCTAATTCATTTGCACGAATGTATCGAATGAATTAGAATAGATCGTACGAATGAATTAAAATGGATCGTACGAATGAATTAGAATGGATCATGCGAATGAATTAGAATGGATACATAGAAATGAATTAGAAAGGTTACATTCGTGCGAATGAATTAGAATGAATCGTACGAATGAATTAGAATGGATCGTGCGAATGAATTAGAATGAATCGTACGAATGCATTAGAATGGATCATAGGAATGAATTAGAATGGATCGTGCAAATGAATTAGAATGGATACATTCGTGCGAATGAATTTGAATGGATCGTACGAATAAATTAGAATGGATCGAACGAATGAATTAGAATGGATCGTACGAATGAATTAGAATGGATCATGCGAATGAATTTGAATGGATCGTATGAATTAATTAGAATGGATCATACGAATGAATTAGAATGGATCGTACGAATGCATTAGAATGGATCGTGCAAATGAATTAGAGTGGATACATTCGTACAAATGAATTAGAATGGATCGTGCATATGAATTAGAATGGATCATACGAATGAATTAGAATGGATCATACGAATGAATTAGAATGGATTGTACGAATGCATTAGAATGGATCGTACGAATGAATTAGAGTGGATACATTCGTACAAATGAATTAGAATGGATCGTGCGTATGAATTAGAATGGATCGTACGAATGGATTAGAATGGATCGTACGAATGGATTAGAACGCATTGTACGAATGAATTAGAATTGATACATTTGTGCGAATGAATTAGATTGCATCGTGCGAATGAATTAGAATGGATCGTACGAATGAATTAGAATGGATCGTGCGAATGAATTAAAATGGATCGTACGAATGAATTAGAATGGATCGTGCGAATGAATTAGAATGGATTGTACGAATGAATTAGAATTGATCCACCGAATGAGTTAGAATGGATCATACGAATGAATTAGAATGGATCATACAAATGAATTAGAATGGATTGTACGAATGAATTAGAATGGATCGTACGAATGGATTAGAACGTATTGTACGAATGAATTAGAATGGATCATATGAATGAATAAGAATGGATCGTACGAATGAATTAGAATGGTTACATTCGTGCGAATAAATTAGAAAGGATCGTACGAATGAATTAGAATTGATATATTCGTGCGAATGAATTAGAATGGATCGTACGAATGAATTAGACTTGATCGTACGAATAAATTAGAATGGATACATTCGTGCGAATGAATTAGAATGGATCGTACAAATAAATTAGAATGGATCGAACGAATGAATTATAATGGATCGTGCAAATGAATTAGCATGGATACGTTTGTACGAGTGAATCTGAATGGATTGTATGAATGAATTACAATAGATCGTACGAATGAATTAGAATGGATCATACGAATGAATTAGAATAGCTCATACGAATGAATTAGAATGAATCGTACGAATGAATTAGAATGGTTGCATTCGTAGGAATGAATTATAATAGATCGTACGAATGAATTAGAATGGATCATACGAATAAATTAGAATGGATCGTACGAATGAATTAGAATGGATCGTACGAATGAATTAGAATGGATCCACCGAATGAGTTAGAATGGATCATACGAATGAATTAGAATGGATCGTACGAATGAATTAGAATGGATTGTGCGAATGAATTAGAATGGATCGTATGAATGAATAAGAATGGATCGTACGAATGAATTAGAATGGATCGTGCGAATGAATTAGAATGAATCGTATGAATGAATTAGAATGGATCGTGCGAATGAATTAGAATGGATCGTGCGAATGAATTAGAATGGATACATTCGTACAAATGAATTAGAATGGATCGTGCGAATGAATTAGAATGGATCGTATGAACGAATTAGAATGCATCGTACGAATGAATTAGAATGGATCATAGGAATGAATTAGAATGGATCGTGCAAATGAATTAGAATGGATATATTCGTGCAAATGAATTAGAATGGATCTTGCGAATGAATTAGAATGGATCGTACGAATGAATTAGAATGGATACATTCGAGCGAATGAGTTAGAATGGATCGGACGAATGAATTAGAATGGATCGTACGATTCATTCTATTTCATTCGTACGATCCATTCTAATGCATTCGTATGATTCATTCTAATTCATTCGCACGATCCATTCTAATTCATTCGTACGATCCATTCTTATTCATTCATACGATCCATTCTAATTCATTCGCACAATCCATTCTAATTCATTCGTACGATCCATTCTAATTCATTCGTAAGATCCATTCTAACTCATTCGGTGGATCCATTCTAATTCATTCGTATGATCCATTCTAATTCATTCGCACGATCCATTCTAATTTATTCGTACGATCCATTCTAATTCATTCGTACGATCTATTCTAATTCATTCGCACGAATGTAACCATTCTAATTCATTCGTACGATTCATTCTAATTCATTCGTATGAGCTATTCTAATTCATTCGTACGATCCATTCTAATTTATTCGTACGATCCATTGTAATTCATTCATACAATCCATTCAGATTCATTCGCACAAATGTATCCGTTCAAATTCATTCGTACGATCCATTCTAATTAATTCGCACGATCTATTCTAATTCAGTCGTATGAATGTATCCATTTTAATTCATTCGTACAATTCATTCTAATTCATTCGTATGAGCTATTCTAATTCATTCGTATGATCCATTCTAATTCATTCGTACGATCCATTGTAATTCATTCATACGATCCATTCTAATTTATTCATACGATCCATTCTAATTCATTCGTACGATCCATTCTAATTGATTCGCTCGAATGTATCCATTCTAATTCATTCGTACGATCCATTCTAATTCGTTCATACGATTCATTCTAATTCGTTCGTACGATCCATTCTAATTCGTTCGTACGATCCATTCTAATTCATTTGTACGATCCATTCTAATTCATTCGCACAATCCATTGTAATTCATTCATATGATCCATTCTAATTCATTCCTACGATCTATTCTAATTCATTCGCTCGAATGTATCCATTCTAATTCATTCGTTCTATCTATTCTAATTCATTCGTACAAATGAATTAGAATGGTTACATTTGTGAGAATGAATTAGAATGGATACATTTGGGCGAATGAATTAGAATGGATCGTACGAATGAATTAGAATGGATCGTACGAATGTATTAGAATGGATCGTACGAATGAATTAGAATGGATCGTACGAATGAATTAGAATGGATCGAACGAATGAATTAGAATGGATACATTCGAGCGAATAAATTAGAATAGATCGTAGGAATGAATTAGAATGGATCATACGAATGAATTAGAATGGATCGCGCGAATGAATTAGAATGGATTGTACGAATGAATTAAAATGGATACATTTGTACGAATGAATTAGAATGGATCGTGCGAATGAATTAGAATGAATCGTACGAATGAATTAGAATAGATCGTGCGAATAAATTAGAATGGATCATACGAATGAATTAGAATAGATATATTCATGCAAATGAATTAGAATGGATTTTACGAATGCATTAGAATGGATCGTACGAATGAATTAGAATGGATACATTCGAGCGAATGAATTAGAATGGATCGTGCGATGAATTAGAATGGATCGTGCAAATGAATTAGAATGGATCGTACAAATGGATTAGAATGGATCGTACGAATGAATTAGAATGGATCATACAAATGAATTAGAAAGGAATTAGAATGGATCGTACGAATGCATTAGAATGGATCGTGTGAATGAATTAGAATTGATCATACGAATGAATTAGAATGGATCGTACGAATGAATTATAATGGATACATACATTCATGCGAATGAATTAGAATGGATCGTGCAAATGAATTAGAATGAATATATTTGAACGAATAAATTAGAATGGATCATACGAATGAATTAAAATGGATCGTACGAATGGATTAGAACGCATTGTACGAATGAATTAGAATAGATACTGTTCGGGGGATTTTTCGCTGGTCCGTGCGGGCTGCCTGCAAGACAAAGAAAAGAGAACGTGAGAACGGCTGGCTCCCTCCGGAGCGCAGACCCTCCGACGCTCAAGTCAGTCACAGTGGCACAACGGCGAGCTGTAATGGACCAAAGAGGAAGGAAAAGGGATTTCGAACCTGTACTATGGAGCCTGGGGGTGAGCATTTATAGCAATCGGCGGCCTACCGTGGCCCGACACGTGGAGATTCTTCCGGCGCCTTCTAGACCCCCCACGTTCTGGCTCGCGTGGGTCTGACAGTCCTTGGTACTCGCGCCCTGACATTCTGTCGTCAGGCCTGCCAGGCGGTTTGAGTGGGGGAGGGAATCTTTCTTGTCGTGGCCAGGTGGCCATTCTGGAATGTTCAAGTCTGGGAGGTCTCGAACTGATTCGAGCGAGCTTCCGTGGACCACGTTTGTCCACGTAGCTTCCGTGGGGTTTTGCCACCTAGCATCTCCTCATACATTGTGGGCGACCTCCGACGGGGAGCTAAGGTGAGCTCGCCCTCTATTGCTCCGCCTTCTCTTCCACATCTATCAAGAGTCGGACCTCGCGGGAGCAACCTCCTCGATAAACTGGGGAATTCTGGCGAGCTTGGGCGAGCTCCTGAGCGAGCTAGGGGCGAGCTCCTGCGCGAGCTAGGGGCGTTCGCGATGCCGGTGTCTTCGTTATGCATGACGGTCTAACTCCCGCTATCACTGCCAGCGAGTTCTCGCGCGGGCTTGGCGAACTCCGGGGCGAGCTCCTGAGCGAGCTTAGGCGAGCTCCTGGGTGAGCTTGGCGAGCTACAGGGCGAGCTCCTGAGCGAGCTTCTGGGCGATCTCGGGCGAGCTCCGTCGAGCTCAGGCGAGCTCCTGAGCGAGCTTCTGGGCGATCTCAGGCGAGCTCCATCGAGCTCAGGCGAGCTCTTAAGAGTGCTCTTGGCCTGGGCCCTTTCAGCCTAATGTGGATCTCGCTCCCTGTCAAGGTGATTTGGTGAGCACGGGGGAGCGAACTCCTGCGAGCTGCACTCAGATACAAGGTGTCCATCCAGCTCCCTGTGGGGCGAGCTCCTGAGGGGTTGGGAGAGGCGAGCTGCACTCAGATACAAGGTGTCCATCCAGCTCCCTGTGGGGCGAGCTCCTGAGGGGTTGGGAGAGGCGAGCTGCACTCAGATACAAAGTGTCCATCCAGCTCCCTGTGGGGGGGGCTCCTGAGGGGTTGGGAGAGGCGAGCTGCACTCAGATACAAGGTGTCCATCCAGCTCCCTGTGGGGCGAGCTCCTGAGGGGTTGGGAGAGGCGAGCTGCACTCAGATACAAAGTGTCCATCCAGCTCCCTGTGGGGGGGGCGGGCTCCTGATGGGCTGGGAGGGCGAGCTTTTTGGACGGACTCCCTCGAGAACTCTTATCTCAGATGTGTTTGCAATGCTACCCAAGATATGTGGTTTCTGTCTACCCCCAATATTACCCCCTCCTGAGGGAGTGATCGAGGAAACTCGACGCTTGCTCAGGAGTCTTAGCGAACTCCTATCCCCGGCAATGTGCCTGATATCAATGTCTGCCGTAACAGTTTTCTTGCAGGGCGGAGATAGTAGCGATGGCGGCCTGCGCCGAGAACTTTGACTGCCAGTATTTCACAAACGCTGGGCGGGCCACGAGCATCAGCCATGAGCGATCTCCTGCGATGCGAGCTCCTCACGTGCGGTCAGGGTCAGCTTCGGGCAAGCTTGGGCGCCTGCCATGGGCGGTCTGCATCGAGAGTTTTGACTCTCAGTACTTTTCAAAAACGCCGGGCGGGCCACGAGCGTCAGCCACGAGCGATCTCCTTCCGGTGCGAGCTTGTCACACGCGGCCAGGGTCTACCTCAGGCGAGCTGCGGGCACCTGCCGCGAGCGGTCTACATCGAGAGTTTTGACTCTCAGTACTTTTCAAAAACGCCGGGCGGGCCACGAGCGTCAGCCACGAGCGATCTCCTTCCGGTGCGAGCTTGTCACACGCGGTCAGGGTCTGCTTCGGGCGAGCTTGGGGCGCCTGCCGCGGGCGATCTTGTGACTTGGGTATCGCACCGAATCTCCAACGGTCGCTTCACCTTAACTGCGGCGCGAGGCTCAACGCTGATACAGCGAATCTCATCATGAGACCCCGATCGACGCGAGACGCGTGTCTCCTCCTCATTTGTCCCTTTCTCTGTCAATAAAGGACAGTGCTGGCGCCGGCGCAGCTTTTTCCACGCGTGGTCCACGTGGCGCTCGACGATTTGAGAGAAGCGAGCTGTCGCTTTGATCGCCGTCACGTCGCCTCACCGAGCGCGCTTGGGCATTAAATGCGGATCGATTCACCTGTCTCTCGCTCGCCTTTAAATAGGGGATGGGGGGCAATTTTTACTGCTGCGTGAAAACAGCTCTCCCTTCTCCCTTTGCTTCTAGTGCTTTCAGCTCGCTTTAGCCCTACTGCTCTCATGGCTTCCGCTGCTGACGTTGCTGCTGCTGTTGCTGCCGCTGCTGCTGCCGCCCAGGCCGCTGAGCCCGCCACCGAAAGGGCGGTGGTCTGGCTGCAAAACCCCGTCGGGGTGCCTGTCGGGGACAGTATCCGGGCGGCGATCGATCTCCCTCGGGAGATCCTCGTCACCGAGATGCCACTCTCGGGGAGGCCGCCCCAGGGCACAGTAGCTTCTGTCGGGCTGCTGTGGTCCGGGCTGCGGTTCCCCCTGAGTCATCTCGCCGGGGAGCTCCTGGAGTTGACGGGGCTTTGCCCCGCCCAACTCTCAGGAAACTCCTGGGGGATACTCTACGGGCTGTCCCAGCTGGAGACCGCTCTGAAGGCGAGGATCCCACTGAGCTACTTGCTCAAAAAGTGGCTCCTCAAACCCTCACCGGTCTTCAGCACCGCGGGCTGCGGCTACTTCTACCTCGCCGGGCGGCCTGGCGAGGTGCTCCCCTTCTCCACCATCGAGAGCAAGGACCGCCACTGGAAGGACTATCCTTTCGTGGCGGTCGGCGACTGGCGCGGGCGGCACAGCGGAGTCTCGGCTCACCCCGGGGTTCCCCCGACGGCGGTCTTCCGGGAGATCTCCTTCTACAAGGCGGGGAAGAAGAAGTGCATCGCTCCCGACCGGGAGCGATCTCTGGACGATGCGATCCTCCACTACCTCGGCGGGCGGACTCCGGAGAAGATCACCGCTCCCGACTTCGCCTTCCAGCTGAAGGACGGGAAGACCGGCGCTATTCTGCTGAAGCAGAAAGTGGTCCGGAAGAAGAAAGAGGAGGAGGTCGGCGCTATTCCGCCGATGCAGAACGCCCCTCCTCCCTCTAAAGGGGCCAGCAAGGGGGCAGGGAGCTCCGGAGGCAACCCCCGCAAGAAGGTGGTACGGAGGCGGGCCTCGCCCATCCGCTTCGACGACCCCGACACCCTAGAGATGCTCCGCCAGGGTGAAGCCTCCGCTCCCCCGCCACCTCCTCGCCCGGACGCCGGCCCAGGTCAGCCCACTGCCCCAACTCCCATAGTCCGCCGAAAGATCCAAATGGTCGAGCCCGACGACCCGAACATCGACCTCCCGCTAACCATGGCGGAAGTCGAATCCGGGATGGCTCAAATTTTAATGGGCTACTTTCCGGGCGATCTGACCGTGCCGCTTCGTGTAGCAGTGATGACGCCGGAGATGGAGGCGCGCGGGAAGAAGAAGGCCAAGCGTGCGGGGCCCGCGCCTTCTAACGTCCAGGCGGCGCAACGGCAGAAAGCGCTGGAGGAGGCGGGCTTGGACTCGGAGCCCAGCTGGACGGACTCTGCGGAAGAGGCCTCAGGCCCCGAGGAGGAAGAGCCCGCTCCTCAGCCTTCCCAGGCGGAGCCTTCTACTTCCGCCCAAGTGGAGAAGCCCGCGACTCCATCAGCTCTCGTACCAGGGGCGGGGTCAAGCGGGCAGGAGCCGCCATCTCCCGCCGACGGGGCAGGGATCCAGCAGGGCGAATCAGACGCCGTCGCTGCGACCTCCTTGCCGGTGTCGGCTCCTCCTCCCGCGGCCTTTACACCGGAGGCCGCTCCTGCCCCCGCCCCTCCGACCTTGCCACCTGCAGAGGGCCAGGAGGGAGCGGGCTCCCAGCAGGGCTTAGGGGACCTGGTCTACAGGTCCCCGAGTTTCGTAGACATTGGCTCCGATTCCGAGTCCTTCAGCTCGGAGTCGGAGGCCAAGGGGGCCACGGCGGACCCTCCGAGCCCGCCAGGAGCCGGAGCTCGCCCGGGGGAGGTGATAGCCCCCACTCCTCCTGGCGTGCCCCTTCTTTCCGGAGCTCCCGGCGGTCCCAGCACGGGTTCCTCTGTGGAGGAAGGGAGGGCGCCCCACTACGTGCGGCAGCTGCTGGGCCGCAACGTTTTCGCGCGAGCTCCCTTCGCTTCTATAAGCGAGCGCCTGGCCGAGGTACGCTCCGCACCTGTCTGGGTAAATTTTAGTCTCAATTCTTGCTAACCTCTTCACCTTTCTTATGCAGGCGGAGAAGCAGAGCCAGGCGCTGGCCGCGGAGGTCGCTGGGGCCGGGAAGGCGCTGGCCGCTTTGTTCGATGATTCCCTTCGGGGGTCTGAGCGCAAGGTGGACGAGCACATCCACGAGCTCCAGCTAGCCAAGGGCTCCGAGGAGCTGAAGGCGGAGTCAGAGGCACTGCACCGCAGGGTCAAAACCCTGGCGTCAGGCCTCGCCATGGCCGAGGTAGCCAAAGGCCTGTCCGCTACCGCCCTCTTCAAGGCCAAGGCGGAGCGAGACGAAGCTGTGTCCGCCCGGGAGGTCGCGCAGCGGGAGGCGGCTCAACTTCAAGGCGAGGTTGCTGCTCTGAAGACGGAGATCGCTGCCTTGAAGGAGACGCACGCCAACGGCCTTCGGGCTCAGCAAGACCGCCTCCAAACTCAACTGGACGATCTCCTCAAGAAAGGCGCCCTGGCCGCTGTGGAGAAATACAAGACCGAAAGGTCGAAGAAGCGGCGCCGAGGAGACGACAGTGGGGCGGAGACAAGCAAGCCTTGAGCTCGCAGCTTTGCAACTGTTTTTGTAATTCTCGTCTATCAATAAAATTTTCATCTTTTTAAGCTCGACTTTGTGTTTCTTTCTTTCTATGTGCCTTTTATGAGTCCGCTTTGGGAGTTCGCAGCGACCTCGAGAGCGATACCCCGGGCGAGGCAGCTAATTCGATTCAATCTTTTTATTTTTAAAACATATGCAATACGAAAAACTCGGCATGCTCGCAAAAACTCGACAGTCTCTGAGCCCGGAAAACGTTTAAGCAAACCAAAAGACTTCAAAAACTTCCCTACACTCAGAGACTTAAACCAATTTTATTTTAAAAGAAAACTAATAAGTGCTAGCTGCCCCCTGCCCGGTTAATTTCTCTCGATGGTCCTGTTCGGCGGGCTCGCCCTTCGAGGGGTACGCCAACGCCAGGATGCTTCCGTTCATGGCAGGTGAACGCGAAGGATCCTAGTTAGGCTTAGAGTCCTCTTGGGCAGCGGACTTCCCCGGGAAGCTCAAGGTCGCCCACTGGCTGCCTCTGAGGATCCCGGTCTAGCTTTAAGTCCGCACAACGGCGGACTGCCCCGGGAAGCTCAAGGTCGCCCACTGGCTGCCTCTGAGGATCCCGGTCTTGCTTTAAGTCCGCACAACGGCGGACTGCCCCGAGAAGCTCAAGGTCGCCCACTGGCTGCCTCTGAGGATCCCGGTCTTGCTTTAAGTCCGCACAACGGCGGACTGCCCCGGGAAGCTCAAGGTCGCCCACTGGCTGCCTCTGAGGATCCCGGTCTTGCTTTAAGTCCGCACAACGGCGGACTGCCCCGAGAAGCTCAAGGTCGCCCACTGGCTGCCTCTGAGGATCCCGGTCTTGCTTTAAGTCCGCACAACGGCGGACTGCCCCGGGAAGCTCAAGGTCGCCCACTGGCTGCCTCTGAGGATCCCGGTCTTGCTTTAAGTCCGCACAACGGCGGACTGCTTTGTAGATCAAGCGAGCTCTTGGTGCAGCGAGCTTCCGGGTGGAATTCTTTGTGGAAAATCCCGTCATTCATTCATAACCTCTAACGATAATTTACAAAAATTCACTTAGGCATAGAACTTGCGAAGGTGCAAAGCATTCCAAGGCCGCTCTAACAAATCGCCTTCAGCGGTCATCAACTGGTAAGCCCCCGAGCCACGCGCTTCGTGTATTATGTAGGGACCCTCCCAGTTCGCCGCGAGCTTCCCTGCATTAGGCTCCTGCGTGTTTGCGAACACCTTTCTCATCACCATGTCCCCGGCTTTGAATGCCCGATGGCGGACTCTTTTGTCATAGGCGCGCTTCATTTCTTGTCGGTACCCAGCGAGATGTAGATTGGCGCGCTCTCGTCTTTCTTCGAGCTGGTCTAGGGAGTCGGCGAGCAGAACGTCGTTATCGACCTCACCTGCAGCAAGCTTTCTTTCTGTTGGCAGCTCGGCTTCGATGGGCAGCACGGCTTCACACCCGTAAGTCAGGCTGAAAGGCGATTCGCCGGTCGAGCGACGTGGAGTGGTACGATAGGCCCACAGCACGCCGTCGAGCTCCTGCTCCCATAGTCCTTTCTTTCCTTCCAACCTTTTCTTGAGGTTATCTAGGATTACTCGGTTCGTTGCTTCGGCCTGCCCGTTGCTTTGAGGGTACCTCGGAGACGAGAACCTTAGGTCGACCCTGTATTCGATGCAAAAGCTTCTGATCAAGCGATTGTCGAACTGGCGACCATTGTCGGTGATGAGCACTCGGGGTAGCCCAAAGCGACAGAAAATATTCTTCCAAAGGAAGTCTTTGACTTGCTTCTCACCAATCTTAGCTAGCGGGACCGCTTCCACCCATTTGGTGAAGTAGTCCGTAGCTACTAAGATGAATTTCTTCTGTCGGGTAGACACAGGGAAAGGTCCCACAATGTCCAACCCCCATTGCTGGAAAGGCCAGGGGCTCGCCAGAGGATGCAGTTCTTCTGCGGGCATATGGTTCGTGGTGGCGTGCTTCTGGCACTGGATGCACCTCTGGGCGACCTTCAAAGCGTCTTGCTCTAGAGTGGGCCACCAGTATCCTTGCCTTCGTACTTTCGCAGCAAGAGACCGCCCACCAGCGTGGTTTCCTAGCTCGCCAGAGTGAATGCACTTTAGAACTTCTTCGGTTTCCGGGCTCTCGACGCAACGGAGACTTGGCCCGCCAAAGGATCTTCGAAAAAGGCGATCCCAGCGAATGAGATAGCGCCCAGCGCATTTCTCCACTCGCCGGGCTTCCTCTCTATCCTCTGGTAGCTCGCCCTTCTGGAGAAAGCGAAAAATGGGGGCGGTCCACCCGCTGAGTGGTACGTTGGCGGAGACTTGGTTAACAGCGGGCTCCATCAGTTGGAGCCGAGACTGACTTTGGACTTCGATGAGAATCTGGCGAGCCTCTGATGTTCCCAGCAAAGAGGCGGCGTTTGCCAAAGCATCAGCTCGCCTATTATCGGCTCGCGGAATTTGCTCGAAGGAAATCTTTTCGAACTCCGCGGCCTTGTGCTTCACCAGATCCACGTAGCCCGCCATTCGTGCGTCCCGAGAGGCGTACTCCCCATTGACTTGGCAAACAATTAGCTGGGAATCGCTAAAGACCTTCAGGCGTTTGGCGCCTACCTCTTTGGCGAGCTCCAGGCCGGCCAGCAGCGCCTCATATTCCGCCTCATTGTTGGTAGCGGTGAAATCCAGTCGGACTGACTTTTCCAGAAGTACCGACTGGGCGATCAGTGCGACCCCGATCCCAGCCCCCAAAGCGTTGGAGGATCCATTGACGAATAATTCCCAGCCTGCCTCCTCTGAACGCTTAGTTGGAGGATGCCCGCCTTGATTGTCCAAGAACCTCGCCTTCCCAGGGTGTGCCTCAGTTGGCTCATCCTCCCGGTACTGGACCGGTTCTTCTATGGGGAAGTCCGCCAAGAAATCGGCGAGCGCCTGTCCTTTGACCGCAACTCGAGGGACATACTCCAAGCCGTAGGCGGCGAGCTCGGCGGACCAACGGTAGAGCCTGCCGGCTACTGAGGGCCTGGAGAGCGCGCTCTTTAGAGGGTGATCTGTGATGACCCTGACAGGGTGCGCCGAGAAGTAGGGGTGGAGCTTTCTCGCGGTAAGGACCAAGGCCAATGCGACCTTCTCGATTGGTCGATACCGGAGCTCGGCGGGAAGCATCGTGTGGCTTACAAAGTAGACAGGCCGCTCCACCTTTGCTTCTTCCACAACCAGGACCCCGCTCACCGCATTCTCAGTGACCGCAAGGTACACGCCGAGTTCGGCGCCCTCTTTGGGTGCCGCTAAGATCGGTGGGCTTGCCAGGTAGTCCTTGATCTTTTGGAAGGCGTGCTCGCACTTCTCATCCCAACAAATGCTTGCTCCTTTTCGTAGCAGCTCGAAAAGAGGTCGGCAGTTGTCTGAGGATTTGGAGATGAACCGATTGAGCGCGGCGATTCGCCCGCTCAGCCTCTGGACTTCCTGCCGGGTCCTCGGCGCGGGCATCTCGACAAGTGCTCGGATCTGCCCAGGGTCGGCCTCGATCCCCCTGTGGGTGACCAGGTACCCGAGGAATTTCCCCGACGTCACCCCGAATGCGCACTTCGCCGGGTTTAGCCTCATTTGGTACTTTCTCAGTACCTCGAAGGTTTCGCGGAGATCGGCAACATGCCCCTCCCTCTCCCGACTCTTCACCAGGAGGTCGTCTACATAAACTTCGACGTTTCTGCCGATCTGATCTTTGAACATCTGAGTGACTAGCCTTTGGTAGGTCGCTCCAGCGTTCTTAAGTCCGAACGGCATCACTCGATAGCAGTACAACTTCTGGTAGCCCGCTCCGGAGTAGAAGGCGGTCTTCTCCTGATCGTCGGCGTGGAGAGGTATCTGGTTATACCCAGAATATCCATCCATGAAGGACAGGGCCTGGAACCCGACAGCTGCGTCGACCAGTGCGCCTATTCTCGGAAGAGGAAATCCATCCTTCGGGCATGCCTTGTTGAGGTCGGAGAAGTCGATGCACACCCTGACCGCTCCGCTCTTCTTTGGCACCGCCACGATATTGGAGATCCACTCGGGGAAGTGCGCCTCGCGGATGAAGCCGGCTCGCTCCAGCTTGTCTATCTCTGCCGCCACTGCAATGGACTTTGCAGCAGGTATGTGCCGAGCTTTCTGCTTGACCGGCAGGAACTCCTTCATGGTGTGCAGACGATGACAGGCGACCTCCGGGTCAATCCCTGGCATGTCCGCGAAGCTCCAGGCGAATACGTCACGGTATTCCCTGAGCAAGTTGGTTATGGCCAGGACCTCGCCCTTGGCTAGCGAGGTCCCGAGGCTAACAACTCCTGGCCCTTCCTTGCCGCCAATGTCGACCTCTTGAAGTGGTTCGGCAATTGGAAAACTTCCTCTCTTGGGGGTTGTCGGGCGACCTCCCTCCTCCAACTTAAGGTCCACACTGCTCCCACCCGGGGGTGGAGTAGGGGACTTAAGCGAGGAGGCCTCCAGCGGGCTCCCCAATAGCTCGCTCGTAGCGGGCGGTAATTGCTAGGAGGGTGCGGGCCTCTTGGCCTCGGCGACCTCCATGTCCCTGAGGTGAAGGACATCCTGCTCGCATCGGGTAGCGGCTACCTGATCACCCCGAATTACTACGACCCCGCTCGCGGTCGGGAATTTGAGGGCCTGATGGTTGGGTGAAGCTACCGCATTCATTTGCCTTAGCCAAGGCCGCCCAAGGATGGCGTTAAATGCGGAACTTCCATCCACTACCGCGAAGCGGACTTGGCGAGCCTCTGGGCCAGCGGTCACCGTAAGGGTTATCTCCCCTGCCACTCTGGCGACCTCTCCGGTGAACCCACTGAGGGAGCTCGTCGAGGGAGACAGGTCGGCGAGTCTCAACCCCATTCGCAGGTAGGCCGACAGAAAAAGGATGTCCACGGTGCTCCCCGGATCAACCAGAGCTCGCCTCACCTCGATGTTAGCCATCATCAGGCGTATGACGAGGGGGTCATTGTGGGGCGTAACGACCCCAGTCATGTCATCTTCCGAAAACCAGAGAAAATCGCGGGCTTCCACCCTTGGTGCTTGAAGTAAAGTTGGAGTTAGCGAGACGGAAAATACCTTTTGTGCTCGCTCCATCTCCCTGACTCGTCGGTGGGCTTCATTACTGGATCTCGGGCCGCACAGCCGCCCGCTAATGGTATGGCAGATCGCCGGTCCTTCCGCGGGAGGCAGAGGCAGGGCGGGCTCAGCGGGCCCCGGGCGATCTCCCTCCCGAGGGGCCCGTGTCGGTACTACCTCGAACCTCCTTGGAGGCGAAATAAACTGATTCAAGTGGCCCTGGGTGACCAAGTCCTCGAGGTGGTTCTTGAGAGCCCGACATCTGTTAGTGTGATGCCCAGGGCTTCGATGAAAGGCGCACCGCCGCGAGTTGTCGGTAGAGCCAGGCTCTCCGACCTGTAGGGGTGGCGGGTACTGGAAGAAAGGTTCATTCCGAATCTGATGGAAGATTTGTCCTGGCGAGTGGGTCAGCACGGTGAAATCCCGCTCCCCGGGTCCTGGAGGCAGGCGCCAGTTCGCCGGCCTTCCAGCGACAGCCGTGGGGGCTTCAGCGGGCTGTTCAGCAGGAACAGCGGGCGGTCCAGGCAAAGCCACCGCCAGGGGCACCTCCCTTCTCTCCACGGCCTTGACGACGAGCAGTCGCGGGGCCGGAGGAGGTCGCTGCTCGACTGCCTTTCCCTTTCGGTCTAGCACAGCGTCTTCGAGCTTGATGTGTTGCTGGACCAGGGCAAATAGTTCGACCATCGTGCGAGGGTCCTTGATCACTAGAGCGTCATGAAGCTTGCAACCCTCGGGGAGGGCGCTTCTGAAAGCGCTCACCACGGTACGATCTTGGCCCGCCGCGTCTTCCAGAGCGAGGTAGGCGCTCCAGAATCGCGTTGCGAAGCACCGGAGCGTCTCGCGAGCTCCCATGGTTAAAGTAAACAGAGACTCGATTCTCTTCGGGGGCTGCCTATTGCAGCGATACTGCTCCAGGAATAGCCTAGAGAGAGTTGGAAAGTCGGGGATCGTGCCGGGCGGCAACTTGTGGAACCAGTTCAATGCCGAGCCGGTCAAACTGCTCGGGAATGCTCGGCACAAGACGTGGTCTTGGTCCCGGAAAAACAGAAGCTTTCTGTAAGCCAAGAGATGGTCAACGGGATCCTGCGACCCGTCGAACAATACAAACTTCGGGGGGGTCCAGTGGTGCGGAAAACCCCCTTGGTGGACCTCGCTGGTGAAAGGCGAGCTACCTCCGTGGGCGGCAAGGTCTTCAAGTAAATCTACTGTCGCACTAGGTCACCGCCAGCGCCCGGGGAGAACTCCCAGAGGCGGCTGCGCAGGTCCTAGGCGGTCTCGTACGCTCCCTTGTGGCGAGGTCGGCCCCACCCCGCGGCGACCCTCGGGGGCAACCACTCGGCGGGCTCCTTGCTGTCCACCCACGGATTCCTTCGGCGCGTCAGTTGGTCTGTGGGAGGCCGTTGCCTCTCGAGCTCCTGAAGATATTTCCACCGCGGGCTCTTTCCCTCGTCGCCGATGGCGTGGGTCGCGATCCCGCTCTAGAGATCTTGCCTCCGACCCCTCAGAATCGGCGCTCCGGCTACGGCGGCAGGGAATGGTCGCGCGCGAGGTCGCCTGGTTGCTAGATCGCTGGGTGACTAGCTTCTGCAACCTTGTGAGCGGGGTTTCCGGCACCCCGCGTACAGCCGCTCTCCCGACTGGGGGTTCCGGTTGGGAAACCTGCCGCACCGGAGCGACCGTGGGCGGTCGCGATGTTGACGCCGGTGGTCGCACCGGAGACACCGTCTTCGCCGGCCCAGATCGTCGGCTGGCCGCCGGAGCCTGACGCAATCGTGTCAGCTCCTCCATCATCGCCCGCTGGGTGGCCAACATCTCCAACAAGAGTTGGTCGCTGAGCGGGACCTGGGGCTGAGGGGTCTCGACCGGAGGCTCGCTGCGCGCAGATCTGGCACGAGTCCTCGGTCGCCTGCGTCCCCTTGTCGCCGGAGCCATCCTTGAGGTTACGAGAGCGAACTGCGCTCAACCGCGCGGTCGTGGGCGTTCTCGCAGGAACCAGTCGAAGATCCCACAGACGGCGCCAAATGTTCGGGGGATTTTTCGCTGGTCCGTGCGGGCTGCCTGCAAGACAAAGAAAAGAGAACGTGAGAACGGCTGGCTCCCTCCGGAGCGCAGACCCTCCGACGCTCAAGTCAGTCACAGTGGCATAACGGCAAGCTGTAATGGACCAAAGAGGAAGGAAAAGGGATTTCGAACCTGTACTATGGAGCCTGGGGGTGAGCATTTATAGCAATCGGCGGCCTACCGTGGCCCGACACGTGGAGATTCTTCCGGCGCCTTCTAGACCCCCCACGTTCTGGCTCGCGTGGGTCTGACAGTCCTTGGTACTCGCGCCCTGACATTCTGTCGTCAGGCCTGCCAGGCGGTTTGAGTGGGGGAGGGAATCTTTCTTGTCGTGGCCAGGTGGCCATTCTGGAATGTTCAAGTCTGGGAGGTCTCGAACTGATTCGAGCGAGCTTCCGTGGACCACGTTTGTCCACGTAGCTTCCGTGGGGTTTTGCCACCTAGCATCTCCTCATACATTGTGGGCGACCTCCGACGGGGAGCTAAGGTGAGCTCGCCCTCTATTGCTCCGCCTTCTCTTCCATATCTATCAAGAGTCGGACCTCGCGGGAGCAACCTCCTCGATAAACTGGGGAATTCTGGCGAGCTTGGGCGAGCTCCTGAGCGAGCTAGGGGCGAGCTCCTGCGCGAGCTAGGGGCGTTCGCGATGCCGGTGTCTTCGTTATGCATGACGGTCTAACTCCCGCTATCACTGCCAGCGAGTTCTCGCGCGGGCTTGGCGAACTCCGGGGCGAGCTCCTGAGCGAGCTTAGGCGAGCTCCTGGGTGAGCTTGGCGAGCTACGGGGCAAGCTCCTGAGCGAGCTTCTGGGCGATCTCGGGCGAGCTCCGTCGAGCTCAGGCGAGCTCCTGAGCGAGCTTCTGGGCGATCTCAGGCGAGCTCCATCGAGCTCAGGCGAGCTCTTAAGAGTGCTCTTGGCCTGGGCCCTTTCAGCCTAATGTGGATCTCGCTCCCTGTCAAGGTGATTTGGTGAGCACGGGGGAGCGAACTCCTGCGAGCTGCACTCAGATACAAGGTGTCCATCCAGCTCCCTGTGGGGCGAGCTCCTGAGGGGTTGGGAGAGGCGAGCTGCACTCAGATACAAGGTGTCCATCCAGCTCCCTGTGGGGCGAGCTCCTGAGGGGTTGGGAGAGGCGAGCTGCACTCAGATACAAAGTGTCCATCCAGCTCCCTGTGGGGGGGGCTCCTGAGGGGTTGGGAGAGGCGAGCTGCACTCAGATACAAGGTGTCCATCCAGCTCCCTGTGGGGCGAGCTCCTGAGGGGTTGGGAGAGGCGAGCTGCACTCAGATACAAAGTGTCCATCCAGCTCCCTGTGGGGGGGGCGGGCTCCTGATGGGCTGGGAGGGCGAGCTTTTTGGACGGACTCCCTCGAGAACTCTTATCTCAGATGCGTTTGCAATGCTACCCAAGATATGTGGTTTCTGTCTACCCCCAACAGATACATTTGTGTGAATGAATTAAAATGGATCATAGGAATGAATTAGAATGGATCATACGAATGGATTAGAATGGATCGTACGAATGAATTAGAATAGATACATTTGTGCGAATGAATTAAAATGGATCATAGGAATGAATTAGAATTGATCATACGAATGCATTAGAATGGATACATTCGTGCGAATGAATTAGAATGGATCGTACGAATGAATTAGAATGGATCGTGCGAATGAATTAGAATGGATCGTACGAATGAATTAGAATGGATAGTGCGAATGAATTAGAATGGATCGTACGAATCCATTAGAATGGATACATTTGTGCGTATGAATTAGAATGGATCGTACGATTGAATTAGAATGGATCGTACAAATGAATTAGAATGGATCGTGCGAATGAATTAGAATGGATCGTACGAATGAATTAGAATGGACACATTTGTGCGAATGAGTTAGAATGGATCATACGAATGAATTAAAATGGATCGTACAAATGAATTAGATTGGATCATACGAATGAATTAGAATGGATCGTGCGAATGAATTAGAATGGATTGTATGAATGAATTAGAATGGATACATTCGAGCGAATGAATTAGAATAGATTGTAGGAATGAATTAGAATGGATCATACGAATGAATTAGAAAGGATCGTGCAAATGAATTAGAATGGATTGTATGAATGAATTAGAATGGATACATTCGTGCGAATGAATTAGAATGGATCGGATGAATGAATTAGGATGGATCGTACGATTCATTCTAATTCATTCGTACGATCCATTCTAATGCATTCGTACGATTCATTCTAATTCATTCGCACGATCCATTCTAATTCATTCATACGATCCATTCTTATTCATTCATACGATCCATTCTAATTCATTCGTACGATCCATTCTAATTCATTCGTATGATCCATTCTAATTCATTCGTATGATCCATTCTAACTCATTCGGTGGATCCATTCTAATTTATTCGTACGATCCATTCTTATTCATTCATACGATCCATTCTAATTCATTCGTACGATCCATTCTAATTCATTCCTACGATCCATTCTAATTCATTCGCACGAATGTATCCATTCTAATTCATTTGCACGATCCATTCTAATTCATTCCTATGATCCATTCTAATTCATTCGTACGATCCATTCTAATTCATTCGCATAAATGAATTAGATCCATTCGAATTAGAATGGATCGTGCGAATGAAATAGAATGGATTGTACAAATGAATTAGAATGAATCGTACGTACGAATGAATTAGAATGGATCGTATGAATGAATTAGAATGGATACATTTGTACGAATAAATTAGAATGGATTATACGAATGAATTAGAATGGATTGTATGAATAAATTAGAATGGATCGTACGAACGAATTAGAATGGATCGTACGAACGAATTAGAATGGATCGTATGAATGAATTAGAATGGATCGTACGAATGAATTAGAATGGATACATTCGAGCGAATGAATTAGAATGGATTGTACGAATGAATTAGAATGGATCATAGAAATGAATTAGAATGGATCGTGCAAATGAATTAGAATGGATACATTCGTGCGAATGAATTAGAATGGATCGTAGGAATGAATTAGAATGGATCGTACGAATGAATTAGAATGGTTACATTCGTGCGAATGAATTAGAATGGATCGTACGAATGAATTAGAATGGATCATACAAATGAATTAGAAAGGTTACATTCGTGAGAATGAATTAGAATGGATCATACGAATGAATTAGAATGGATCATGTGAATGAATTTGAATGGATCGTATGAATGAATTAGAATGGATCGAACGAATGAATTAGAATGGATACATTCGAGCGAATGAATTAGAATAGATCATAAGAATGAATTAGAATGGATCATACGAATGAATTAGAATGGATCGTACGAACGAAGTAGAATGGATCTTACGAACGAATTAGAATGGATCGTACGAACGAATTAGAATGGATCATACGAACGAATTAGAATGGATACATTCATGCGAATGAATTAGAATGGATCGTACGAATGAATTTGAGTGGATCGTGCGAATAAATTAGAATGAATCGTACGAATGAATTAGAATGGATCGTGCGAATGAATTAGAATGGATACATTTGTACGAATAAATTAGAATGGATTGTACGAATGAATTAGAATGGATATATTCTTGCGAATAAATTAGAATGGATCGTATATTCATGCAAATAAATTAGAATGGATCATACGAATGAATTAGAATGGATCGTGCGAATGAATTAGAATGAATCGTATGAATGCATTAGATTGGATCGTACGAATGAATTAGAATGAATCGTACGATCCATTCTAATTCATTTGTACGATCCATTCTAATCTATTCTAATTCATTCGCACAAATGTATCCATTCTAATTCATTCTCACGAATGTAATCTTTCTAATTCATTTGTATGATCCATTCTAATGCATTCGTACGATCCATTCTAATCCATTTGTACGATCCATTCTAATCCATTCATTCGTACGAATGAATTAGAATGGTTACATTCGTGCGAATGAATTAGAATGGATCGTACGAATGAATTAGAATAGATACATTCGAGCGAATGAATTAGAATGGATCGTACGAATGAATTAGAATGGATCATAGGAATGAATTAGAATGGATCGTGTAAATGAATTAGAATGGATCGTATGAATGAATAAGAATAGATCGTACGAATGAATTAGAATGGATACATTTGTGCGAATGAATTAGAATGGATCGTGCGAATGAATTAGAATGGATCGTACGAATGAATTAGAATGGATAGTGCGAATGAATTAGAATGGATCGTACGAATGAATTAGAATGGATTGTAAGTACGAATGAATTAGAATTGATCGAACGAATGGATTAGAATGGATCGTACGAATGGATTAGAATGGATCGTACGAATGGATTAGAACGCATTGTACGAATGAATTAGAATAGATACATTTGTGCGAATGAATTAGATTGCATCGTACGAATGAATTTGAATGGATCGGACAAATGAATTAGAATGGATCGTATGAATGAATAAGAATGGATCGTACGAATGAATTAGAATGGATACATTTGTGCGAATTAATTAGAATGGATCGTACGAATGAATTTGAATGGATCGTACGAATGAATTAGAATGGTTACATTCGTGCGAATGAATTAGAATGGATCGTACGAATGGATTATAATGGATCATACGAATGGATTAGAATGGATCGTACGAATGAATTTCTAATTCGTTCGTACGATCCATTCTAATTCTTTCATATGATCCATTCTAATTCATTCGTACGATCCATTCTAATTTATTTGTACGAATGTATCCATTCTAATTCATTCGCACGATCCATTCTAATTCATTCCCACGATCCATTCTAATTCAGTCATATGAATGTATCCATTTTAATTCATTCCTATGATCCATTCTAATTCATTTGTACGATCCATTCTAATTCATTCGTACAATCCATTCTAATTCATTCACATGATCCATTCTAATCCATTCGTACGATCCATTCTAATTTATTCGTACGATCTATTCTAATTCATTCGCATGATCCATTCTAATTCATTCGTACGATCCATTCTAATTCATTCGTACAATCCATTCTAATTCATTCGTACGATCCATTCTAATTCATTCGCAAAATCCAATCTAATTCATTCCTTTGATCCATTCTAATTCATTCGTACGATCCATTCTTATTCATTCGCTCGAATGTATCCATTCTAATTCATTCGTACGATCCATTCTAATTCGTTCAAACGATCCATTCTAATTCGTTCGTACGATCCATTCTAATTCGTTTGTACGATCCATTAGAATTCATTCGTACAATCCATTCTAATTCATTCGCACGATCCATTCTAATTCATTCGTATGATCCATTCTAATTCATTCCTATGATCTATTCTAATTCATTCGCTCGAATGTATCCATTCTAATTCATTCGTTCGATCCATTCTAATTCATTCGTACGATCCATTCAAATTCATTTGCTCGAATGTATCCATTCTAATTCATTCGTAAGATCCATTCTAATTCGTTCGTACAATTCATTCTAATTCATTCGTACGATCCATTCTAATGCATTCATACGATTTATTCTAATTCATTCGCACGGTCCATTCTAATTCATTCGTATGATCCATTCTAATTCATTCCTACGATCTATTCTAATTCATTCGCTCGAATGTAACCTTTCTAATTAGAATGGATCGTACAAATGAATTAGAAAGGTTACATTTGTGAGAATGAATTAGAATGGATCGTACGAATGAATTACAATGGATCGTACGAATGAATTAGAATCGATACATTCAAGCGAATGAATTTGAATGGATCGTACGAATGAATTAGAATAGATCGTACGAATGAATTAGAATGGATACATTCGTGCGAATGAATTAGAATGGATCGTACGAATGAATTAGAATGGATCGTACTAATGAATTAGAATGGATCATACGAATGAATTAGACTGGATTGTACGAATGAATTAGAATTGATCGTGCGAATGAATTAGAATGGATCGTACGAAAGAATTAGAATGGATCGTATGAATGAATTAGAATGGATCATACGAATGAATTAGAATCGATCGTGCGAATGAATTAGAATGGATCGTACGAATGAATTAGAATGGATACATTTGTGCGATGAATAAGAATGGAGCGTACGAATGAATTAGAATGGAGCGTACGAATAAACTAGAATGGATATATTCGTGCGAATGAATTAGAATGGATCATATGAAAGAATTAGAATGGATCGTGCGACTGTATTTGAATGGATCGTGCGAATGAATTAGAATGGATCGTACGAATGAATTAGAATGGATCGTACGAACGAATTAGAATGGATCATTTGAACGAATTAGAATGGATCTTACGAATGAATAAGAATGGATACATTTGTGCGAATTAATAAGAATGGATCGTACAAATGAATTAGATTAGATCGTACGAATGAGTTAGAATGGATCGTACGATCCTTTCTAATTCATTCGTACGATCCTTTCTAATTCATTCTAATTCATTCGTACGACCCTTTCTAATTCATTCGCACGATCCATTCTAATTCATTCGTATGATCCATTCTAATTCATTCCTACGATCTATTCTAATTCATTCGCTCGAATGTATCCTTTCTAATTCATTCGTTCAATCCATTCTAATTCATTCGTTCGATCCATTCTAATTAGTTCGTTCGATCCATTCTAATTCATTAGTACGATCCATTCTAATTCATTCGTACGATCCATTATAATTCATTCGTACAAATGTATCCATTCTAATTCATTCATACGATCCATTCTAATTCATTCATACGATCTATTCTAACTCATTCGCACGAATGTATCCATTCTAATTCATTCACACAATCCAATTTAATTCAAACATACGATCCATTCTAATTCATTCACATGATATATTCTAATTCATTCATACGATTCATTCCAATTCATTTCTAATTTATTCATACAAATGTATCCATTCTAATTCATTTGTACGATCCATTCTAATTAATTCGTACGATTCATTTTAATTCATTCGCACGATCCATTCTAATTCATTCATACGATCCATTCTAATTCATTCGTATGATCCATTCTAATTCATTCGCACGATCCATTCTAATTCATTCGTATGAATATATCCATTCTAATTCATTCGTACGATCCATTCTAATTCATTCGTACGATCCATTCTAATTCATTCGCACGATCCATTCTAATTCATTCGTATGATCCATTCTAATTCATTCATACGATCCATTCTAATACATTCGTACGATCCATTCTAATCCATTCGTACGATCCATTCTAATTCATTTGTACGATCCATTCAAATTCATTCGCATGATCCATTCTAAATCATTCGTACGATCCATTCTAATTCATTCGTCCGATCCATTCAAATTCATTCGTACGATGCATTCTAATTCATTCGCACGAATGTATCCATTCTAATTCATTCGTACGATCCATTCTAATCCATTTGTACAAATGAATTAAAATGGATCGTACGAATGAATTAGAATGGATCGTACAAATGAATTAGAAAGGTTACATTTGTGAGAATGAATTAGAATGGATCGTATGAATAAATTAGAATGGATCGTACGAATTAATTTGAATGGATCGTGCGATGAATTAGAATGGATCATACAAATGAATTAGAATGGATTCTAATTCATTCGTACGATCCATTCTAATTCATTCGCACGATCCATTCTAATTCATTCGTACGATCAATTCTAATTCATTCGCACTATCCATTCTAATTCATTCGTACGATCCATTCTAATTCATTCGTATGATCCATTCTAATTAATTCGCACAAATGTATCTATTCTAATTCATTCGTACGATCCATTCAAATTCAATCGTATGATCCATTCTAATTCATTCGTATGATCTAATTCATTCGTACGATCCATTCTAATTCATTCGTACGGTAGATTCTAATTCATTCGCACGATCCATTCGAATTCATTCGTATGATCCATTCTAATTCATTCGCACAATCCATTCTAATTCATTCGTACGATCCATTCTAATTCATTCGTATGATCCATTCTAACTCATTCGTACGATCCATTCTAATTCATTCTCACGAATGTAACCTTTCTAGTTCATTTGTATGATCCATTCTAATTCATTCGTACGATCCATTCTAATCCATTCGTACGATCCATTCTAATCCATTCGTACGATCCATTCTAATTCATTCGCTCGAATGTATCCATTCTAATTTATTCGTACGATCCATTCAAATTCAATCGTATGATCCATTCTAATTCATTCGTACGATCTAATTCATTCGTACGATCCATTCTAATTCATTCGTACGGTAGATTCTAATTCATTCGCACGATCCATTCTAATTCATTCGTATGATCCATTCTAATTCATTCGCACAATCCATTCTAATTCATTCGTACGATCCATTCTAGTTCATTCGTATGATCCATTCTAACTCATTCGTACGATCCAATGTAATTCATTCTCACGAATGTAACCTTTCAAATTCATTTGTATGATCCATTCTAATTCATTCGTACGATCCATTCTAATCCATTCGTACGATCCATTCTAATCCATTCGTACGATCCATTCTAATTCACTCGTACGATCCATTCTAATTCATTCTCACAAATGTAACCTTTCTAATTCATTTGTACGATCCATTCTAATTCATTCGGACGATCCATTCTAATCCATTCGTACGATCCATTCTAATTCATTCGCACGAATGTAACCATTCTAATTCATTCGTATGATTCATTCTAATTCATTCCTACGATCTATTCTAATTCATTCGGTCGAATGTATCCATTCTAATTCATTCGTTCGATCCATTCTAATTCATTCGTACGATCCATTCAAATTCATTCGCATGATCCATTCTAATTCATTCGTACGATCCATTCTAATTCATTCTCACGAATGTAACCTTTCTAATTCATTTGTATGATCCATTCCAATTCATTCGCTCGAATGTATCCATTCTAATTCATTCGTATGATCCATTCTAATTCATTCGCACAATCCATTCTAATTCAGTCGTATGAATGTATCATACGAATGAATTAGAATGGATCATGCGAATGAATTAAAATGGATCGTACAAATGAATTGGAATGGATCGTACGAATGAATTAGAAAGGATCATACAAATGAATTAGAATGGATACATTCGAGCGAATGAATTAGAATGGATCGTACAAATGAATTAGAAAGGTTACATTGGATCGGACGAATGAATTAGAATGGATCGTACGAATGAATTAGAATGGATTGTGCGAATGAATTAGAATGGATCGTATGAATGAATAAGAATGGATCGTACGAATGAATTAGAATGGTTACATTCGTGCGAATGAATTAGAATGGATCATACAAATGAATTAGAAAGGATACATTCGTGCGAATGAATTAGAGTAGATCGTATGAATGAATTAGAATGGATCGTACGAATTAATTAGAATGGATCGTGCGAATGAATTTGAATGGATCGTGCGAATGAATTAGAATGGATCATACGAATGAATTAGAATGGATCGTACGAATGAATTAGTTTGGATCGTACGAATGAATTAGAATGGATCGTGCGAATGAATAAGAATGAATCGTACGAATGCATTAGAATGGATCGTGCGAATGAATTAGAATGGATACATTCGTACAAATGAATTAGAATGGATCGTGCGATTGAATTAGAATGGATCGTACGAATGAATTAGAATGGATCATAGGAATGAATTAGAATGGATCAAACAAATGAATTAGAATGGATCGTATGAATGAATTAGAATGAATCGTACGAATGAATTAGAATGGATCATACGAATGAATTAGAATGGATCGTACGAATGAATTAGAATGGATCGTGCGAATGAATTAGAATGGATCATACGATTGAATTTGAATGGATCGTACGAATAAATTTCTAATTCAGTCGTATGAATGTATCCATTTTAATTCATTCGTACGATCCATTCTAATTTGTACAATCCATTATAATCCATTCGTACGATCCATTCTAATCCATTCGTACGATCCATTCTAATTCATTCGCACGATCCATTCTAATTCATTCGCACGATCCATTCTAATTCATTCGTACGATCCATTTTAATTCATTCGAACAATTCATTCTAATTCATTCGTACGATCCATTCTAATGCATTCGTATGATCCATTCTAATTCATTCCTAAGATCAATTCTAATTCATTCGTACGATCCATTCTAATTCATTCGCACGATCTATTCTAATTTATTCGTACGAATGAATTAGAAGGGATCGTACGAATGAATTAGAATTGTTACATTCGTGCGAATGAATTAGAATGGATTGTACGAATGGATTAGAATGGATCGTACGAATGAATTAGAATTGATCGTACGAATGGATTAGAATGGATCGTACGAATGAATTAGAATGGATCATATGAAAGAATTAGAATGGATCGTGCGAATGAATTAGAATGGATCGTGCGAATGAATTAGAATGGATCGTACGAACGAATTAGAATGGTTCATACGAACGAATTAGAATGGATCATATGAACGAATTAGAATGGATCGTACGAATGAATTAGAATGGATACATTCGCACGATCCATTCTAATTCATTCGTACGATCCATTCTTATTCATTCGTACGATCCATTCAAATTCATTCGCATAATCCATTCTAATTCATTCGTACGATCTATTCTAATCCTTTCATATGATCCATTCTAATTCATTCGTACGATCCATTCTAATCCATTCGTACGATCCATTCTAATTAATTCCTATGATCCATTCTAATTCATTCGTACGATCCATTCTAATTCAATCGTACGATCCATTCTAATCCATTCGTACGATCCATTCTAATTCATTCGCACGATCCATTCTAATTCTTTTATATGATCCATTCTAATTCGTTCGTACGATCCATTCTAATTCGTTCGTACGATGCATTCTAATTCATTCGCACGATCCATTCTAATTCTTTCTTTTATCCATTCTAATTCATTCCTACGATCCATTCTAATCCATTCGTGCGATCCATTCTAATTCATTCGTACGATCCATTCTAATTCATTCGTACCATCCATTCTAATTCATTCGTACGATTGAATTAGAATAGATCGTGCGAATGAATTAGAATGGATCGTACAAATGAATTAGAATAGATGGTAGGAATGAATTAGAATGGATCATACGAATGAATTAGAATGGATCGTACGAATGCCTTCGAATGAATCGTACGAATGAATTAGAATGGATCGTACGAATGAATTAGAATGGATCGTGCGAATGGATTAGAATGGATCGTACGAATGGATTAGACTGGATCGTACGAATGGATTAGAATGGATCGTACAAATGGATTAGAATGGATCGTACGAATGGATTAGAATGGATCGTACGAATTAGAATGGATCGTATGAATGAATTAAAATGGATACATTCATACGACAGAATTAGAAATTTATTCGTATGATCCATTCAAATTCAATCGTATGATCCATTCTAATTCATTCGTACGATTTATTCTAATTCATTCGTACGATCCATTCTAATTCATTCGTACGATTCATTCTAATTCATTCGTAAGATCCATTCTAATTCATTCGTACGATCCATTCTAATTCATTCATATGATCCATTCTAATTCATTCGTATGATCCATTCTATTTCATTCGTACAATCCATTCTAATTCATTCGCACGATCTATTCTAATTCATTTGTACGAATGCATCCATTCTAATTCATTCGCACGATCCATTCTAATGCATTCATACGATTCATTCTAATTGATTCGCACGATCCATTCTAATTCATTCGTACGATCCATTCTAATTCATTCATACGATATATTCTAATTCATTCGCACAAATGTATCCATTCTAATTCATTTGTATGATCCATTCTAATTCATTCGCACGAATGTAACCATTCTAATTCATTCGTACGATCCATTCTTATTCATTCATACGATCCATTCTAATTCATTCGCACAATCCATTCTAATTCATTCGTACGATCCATTCTAATACATTCGTCCGATCCAATGTAACCTTTCTAATTCATTTGTACGATCCATTCAAATTCATTCGTAAATTAGTACGATCCATTCTAATTCATTCGCACGATCCATTCTAATTCATTCGTACGATCCATTCTAATCCATTCGTACGATCCATTCTAATCCATTCGTACGATCCATTCTAATTCATTCGCACTATCCATTCTAATTCATTCGTACGATCCATTCTAATTCATTCGTACGATCCATTCTAATTCATTCGCACGATCCATTCTAATTCATTCGCACGATCTATTCTAATTCATTCGCACGATCCATTCTAATTCATTCGCATGATCCATTCTAATTCATTCATACGATCCATCCTAATTCATTCGCACAAATGTATCCATTTTAATTCATTCGTACGATCCATTCGAATTCATTCGTACGATCTAATTCATTCGTACGATCCATTCTAATTCATTCGTACGATCAATTCTAATTCATTCGCACGATCCATTCTAATTCATTCGTATGATCCATTCTAATTCATTCGTATGATCCACTCTAATTTATTCGTTCAAATGTATCCATTTTAATTCATTCGTACGATCCATTCTAATTCATTCGTACGATCCATTCTAATTCATCCGTTCGATCCATTCTAATTCATTTGTACAATCCATTCTAATTCATTCGCACAAATATATCCATTTTAATTCATTCGTACGATCCATTGTAATTTATTCATACGATCCATTCTAATTCATTCACACGATCCATTCTAATTCATTCGTACGATCCATTCTAATTCATTCGCATTAATTAGAATGGATACATTTGTGCGAATGAATTAGAATGGATCGTACGAATGAATTAGAATGGATCGTGCGAATAAATTAGAATGGATCATAGGAATGAATTAGAATGTATCGTACGAATGAATTAGAATGGTTACATTCGTGCGAATGAATTAGAATGGATCGTACGAATGGATTAGAATGGACCGTACGAATGAATTAGAATGGATACATTCGAGCGAATGAATTAGATTGGATCGTACGAATGGATTAGAATGGATCGTACGAATGAATTGGAATGGTTACATTCGTGCGAATGAATTAGAATGGATCGTACGAATGGATTAGAATGGATCGTACGAATGGATTAGAATGGATCGTACGAATGGATTAGAATGGATCATACGAACGAATTAGAATGGATCGTACGAACAAATTAGAATGGATCGTACGAACGAATTAGAATGGATCGTATGAACGAATTAGAATGGATCGTGCAAATGAATTAGAATGGATACATTCGTGCTAATGAATTAGAATGGATCATAGGAATGAATTATAATGGATCGTACGAATGAATTAGACTGGTTACATTCTTGCGAATGAATTAGAATGGATCGTACAAATAAATTAGAATGGATCGTACGAATGAATTAGAATGGTTATATTCGTGCGAATGAATTAGAATGGATCGTACGAATGGATTAGAATGGATCGTACGAATGATTAAAATGGATCGTACGAATGAATTTGAATGGATCGTACAAATGAATTAGAAAGGTTACATTTGTGAGAATGAATTAGAATGGATCGTACGAATGAATTAGAATGGATCATAGGAATGAATTAGAATGGATCGTGCAAATGAATTAGAATGGATACATTCGTGCGAATGAATTATAATGGATCGTAGGAATGAATTAGAATGGATAGTACGTATGAATTAGAATGGTTACATTCGTTCGAATGAATTAGAATGGATCGTACGAATGAATTAGAATGGATCGTGCGAATGAATTAGAATTGATCATACGAATGAATTAGAATGGATCGTAGGAATGAATTAGAATGGATCGTATAAATAAATTAGAATGGTTATATTCGTGCGAATGAATTAGAATGGATCGTACGAATGATTTAGAATGGATCGTACAAATAGATTAGAATAGATCGTACGAATGAATTAGAATGGATACATTCGAGCGAATGAATTAGAATGGATCGTACGAATGAATTAGAATGGATCGTACGAATGGATTAGAATGGATCGTACGAATAAATTAGAATGGATCGTACGATTCATTCTAATTCATTCGTACGATCCATTCTAATGCATTCGTACGTTTCATTGTAATTCATTCGCACGATCCATTCTAATTCATTCGTACGATCCATTCTTATTCATTCATACGATCCATTCTAATTCATTCGCACAATCCATTCTAATTCATTTGTACGATCCATTCTAATTCATTCGTATAATCCATTCTAACTCATTCGGTGGATCGATTCTAATTCATTCGTACGATCCATTCTAATTCATTCGCACGATCCATTCTAATTTATTCGTACGATCCATTCTAATTCATTCGTACGATCTATTCAAATTAATTCGCACGAATGTAACAATTCTAATTCAATCGTATGATACATTCTAATTCATTCGTATGAGCTATTCTAATTCATTCGTACGATCCATTCTAATGCATTCGTACGATTCATTCTAATTCATTCGCATAAATATATCCATTCTAATTCATTCGTACGATCCATTCTAATTCATTCGCACGATCCATTCTAATGCATTCGCACAAATGTATCAATTCTAATTCATTCGTACGATCCATTCTTATTCATTCATACGATCCATTCTAATTCATTTGCACGATCCATTCTAATTCATCCCTATGATCCATTCTAATTCATTCGTACGATCCATTCTAATTCATTCGCTCGAATGTATCCATTCTAATTCATTCGTACGATCCATTCTAATTCATTCGTATGATCCATTCTAATTCATTCTCACAAATGTAACCTTTCTAATTAATTTGTAGGATCCATTCTAATTCATTCGTACGATCCATTCTAATCCATTCGTACGATCCATTCTAATCCATTCGTATGATCCATTCTAATTTATTCGTACGATCCATTCTAATTCATTCGCACGAATGTATCCCTTAGTAATTCATTCGTTCGATCCATTCTAATCCATTCGTACGATCCATTCTAATCCATTCGTACGATCCATTCTAATCCATTTGTACGATCCATTCTATTTCATTCGTCCGATCCATTCTAATTCATTCGCACGAATGTATCCATTCTAATTCATTCGTACAATCCATTCTAATTCATTCGCACGATCCATTCTAATTCATTCGTATGATCCATTCTAATTCATTCATATGATATATTCTAATTCATTCGCTCGAATGTATCCATTCTAATTCATTCGTACAATCCATTCTAATTCATTCGCACGATCCATTCTAATTCATTCGTATGATCCATTCTAATTCATTCCTACGATCTATTCTAATTCATTCGCTCGAATGTATCCATTCTAATTCATTCGTACGATCCATTCTAATTCATTCGTATGATCCATTCGAACTAATTTGGTGGATCCATTCTAATTCATTCGTACGATCCATTCTAATTCATTCGCACGATCCATTCTAATTTATTCGTACGATCCATTCTAATTCATTCGCACGATCCATTCTAATTCATTCGCACGAATGTATCCATTCTAATTCATTTGCACGATCCATTCTAATTTCTATAATCCATTCTAATTCGTTCATACGATCCATTCAAATTCATTCGCAATGGATCGTACGAATGAATTAGAATGGATCGTACGAATGCATTAGAATGGATACATTCGTGCGACTGAATTAGAATGGATCGTATGAATGAATTAGAATGGATCGTGCGAATGAATTAGAATGGATCGTACGAATGAATTAGAATGGATCGTGCGAATGAATTAGAATGGATCGTACGAATGAATTAGAATGCATACATTTGTGCGAATGAATTAGAATGGATCGTATGAATGAATTAGAATGGATCGTACGAATGAATTAGAATGGATCGTGCGAATGAATTAAAATGGATCGTACGAATGAATTAGAATGGATCGTGCGAATGAATTAGAATGGATTGTACGAATGAATTAGAATGCATACATTTGTGCGAATGAATTAGAATGAATCGTACGAATGAATTAGAATGGATCGTACGAATGAATTAGAGTAAATCGTACGAATGAATTAGAATGGATTATACAAATGAATTAGAATGGATACATTTGTGCGATGAATAAGAATGGAGCGTACGAATGAATTAGAATGGATCGGACGAATGAATTAGAATGGATCATACGAATGAATTAGAATGGTTAGATTCATGCGAATGAATTAGAATGGATCGTACGAATGAATTAGAATGGATCGTGCGAATGAATTAGAATGGATCGTACGAATGAATTAGAATGGATACCTTTGTGCATATGAATTAGAATGGATCGTACGAATGAATTAGAATGGATCATATTAATGAATTAGAATGGATCGTACGAATGAATTAGAATGGATACATTCGTGCGAATGAATTAGAATAGATCGTGCGAATCAATTAGACTAGATCGTGCGAATGAATAAGAATGGATCATACGAATGAATTAGAATGGATCGTACGAATTAGAATGGATCGTACAAATGGATTAGAATGGATCGTGCGAATGGATTAGAATGGATCGTACGAATGAATTAGAATGGATCATACAAATGAATTAGAATTACATTCGTGAGAATGAATTAGAATGGATCGTACGAATGAATTAGAATGGATCGTACGAATGAATTAGAATGGATACATTCGAGCGAATGAATTAGAATGGATCGTACGAATGAATTAGAATGGATCATAGGAATGAATTAGAATGGATCGTGCAAATGAATTAGAATGGATACATTCGTGCGAATGAATTAGAATGGATCATAGGAATGAATTAGAATGGATCGTACGAATGAAATAGAATGGTTACATTCGTGCGAATGAATTAGAATGGATCATAGGAATGAATTAGAACGGATCGTGCGAATGAATTAGAATGGATCGTACGAATGAATTAGAATGCATCGTACGAATGAATTAGAATGGATCATATGATCCATTCCAATTCATTCGTATAATCCATTCTAATTCATTCGTTCGATCCATTCTAATTCATTCGTACGATCCATTCTAATTCATTCGTACGATCCATTCTAATTCATTCGTACAAAGGTATCCATTCTAATTCATTCGTACGATCTATTCTAATTCATTCATACGATCTATTCTAATTCATTCGCACGAATGTATCCATTCTAATTCATTCGCACAATCCAATCTAATTCAAACGTACGATCCATTCTAATTCATTAACATGATGTATTCTAATTCATTCGTACGATCCATTCTAATTCATTTCTAATTTATTCGTACAAATGTATCCATTCTAATTCATTCGTACGATCCATTCTAATTCATTTGTACGATTTATTCTAATTCATTCGCACGATCCATTCTAATTTATTCATACGATCATTCTAATTCATTATCACAAATGTATCCATTCTAATTCATTCGTATGATCCATTGTAATTCATTCGCACGATCCATTCTAATTCATTCGCACGAATATATCCATTCTAATTCATTCGTACGATCCATTCTAATTCATTCGTATGATCCATTCTAATTCATTCACACGATCCATTCTAATTCATTCGTACGATCCATTCTAATTCATTTGTACGATCCATTCTAATCCATTCGTACGATCCATTCTAACTTATTTGTACGATCCATTCAAATTCATTCGCATGATCCATTCTAATTCATTCGTACGATCCATTCTAATTCATTCGTTCGATCCATTCAAATTCATTCGTACGATGCATTCTAATTCATTCGCACGAATGTATCCATTCTAATTTATTCGTACGATCCATTCTAATTCATTCGTACAAATGAATTAAAATGGATCGTGCGAATGAATTAGAATTGATCATACGAATGAATTAGAATGGATCGTACGAATGAATTAGAATGGATTGTACGAATGAATTAGAATGGATCCACTGAATGAGTTAGAATGGATCATACGAATGAATTAGAATGGATCGTACGAATGAATTAGAATGGATTGTGCGAATAAATTAGAATGGATCGTATGAATGAATAAGAATAGATCGTGTGAATGAATTAGAATAGATCGTACGAATGAATTAGAATGGATCATGCGAATGAATTAGAAACATTCGTGCGAATGAATTAGAATGAATTAGATTGCATTGTACGTGTGCGAATGAATTAGAATGGATCGTGCGAATGAATTAGAATGGATCGTACGAATGAATTAGAATGGATCGATACATTCATGCAAATGAATTAGAATGGATCGTACGAATGAATTAGAATGGATCATACGAATGAATTAGAATAGATCGTACGAATGAATTAGAATAGATCATATGAATGAATTAGAATGGTTATATTCGTGCGAATGAATTAGAATGGATCGTACGAATGGATTAGAATGGATCGTACGAATGAATTAGAATGGATCCACCGAATGTGTTAGAATGGATCATACGAATGAATTAGAATGGATCGTACGAATGAATTAGAATATATACATTCAAGCGAATGAATTAAAATGGATCGTACAAATAAATTAGAATGGATACATTCGAGCGAATGAATTAGAATGGATCATACAAATGAATTAGAATGGATCGTACGAATGAATTAGAATGGATCGTACGAATGGATTAGAACGTATTGTACGAATAAATTAGAATTGATCATACGAATGGATTAGAATGGATCATACGAATGAATTAGAATGGATACATTCGAGCGAATAAATTAGAACGGATCGTACGAATGAATTAGAATGGATCATAGGAATGAATTAGAATGGATCGTGCGATTGAATTAGAATGGATTGTACGAATGAATTAGAATGTATACATTCGTGCGAATGAATTAGAATGGATCGGACGAATGAATTAGAATGGATCGTACGATTCATTCTAATTCATTCGTACGATCCATTCTAATGCATTCGTACGATTTATTCGAATTCATTCGCACGATCCATTCTAATTCATTCATACGATCCATTCTTATTCATTCATACGATATATTCTAATTCATTCGTACGATCCATTCTAATTCATTCGTACGATCCATTCTAATTCATTCGTATGATCCATTCTAACTCATTCGGTGGATCCATTCAAATTTATTCGTATGATCCATTCTTATTCATTCATACGATCCATTCTAATTCATTCGTACGATCCATTCTAATTCATTCCTACAATCCATTCTAATTCATTCGCACGAATGTATCCATTCTAATTCATTTGCACGATCCATTCTAATTCATTCCTATGATCCATTCTAATTCATTCGTACGATCCATTCTAATTCATTCGCACGATCCATTCTAATCCATTCGTACGATCCATTCTAATTCATTCGTACGATCTATTCTAATCCATTCATACGATTCATTCTAATCCATTCGTACGATCCATTCTAATCCATTCGCACGATCGATTCTAATTCATTCGCTCGAATGTATCCATTCTAATTTATTCATACGAATGAATTAGAATGGATCGTACGAATGAATTAGAATGGATCGTGCGAATGAATTAGAATGGACCGTACAAATGAATTAGAATGGATCGTACGAACGGATTAGAATGGATCGTACGAATGGATTAGAATAGATCGTACGAATGAATTAGAATGGATCGTACGAATGGATTAGAATGGATCATGCAAATGAATTAGAATGGATCGTATATTCGTGCAAATAAATTAGAATGGATCGTACAAATGAATTAGAATGGATCGTACGAATGAGTTAGAATGGATCGTGCGAATGAATTAGAATGGATCGTACGAATGAATTAGAATGGATCCACTGAATGAGTTAGAATGAATCATACGAATGAATTAGAATGGATCGTACGAATGAATTAGAATGGATTGTACGAATGAATTAGAATGGATCGTATGAATGAATAAGAATGGATCGTACGAATGAATTAGAATGGATCGTGTGAATGAATTAGAATGAATCTTACGAATGCATTAGAATGGATACATTCGTGCGAATGAATTAGAATAGATCGTACGAATGAATTAGAATCGATCGTACGAATGAATTAGAATAGATCGTACGAATGAATTAGAATGGATCCACCGAATGAGTTAGAATGGATCATACGAATTAATTAGAATGGATCGTACGAATGAATTAGAATGGATTGTGCGAATGAATTAGAATGGATCGTATGAATGAATAAGAATGGATTGTACGAATGAATTAGAATGGATCGTGCGAATGAATTAGAATGAATCGTACGAATGCATTAGAATGGATCGTACGAATGAATTAGAATGGATCATAGGAATGAATTAGAATGGATCGTACGAATAAATTAGAATGGATCGTGCGAAAGAATTAGAATGGATCATACGAATGAATTAGAATTGATCGTATGAATGAATTAGAATGGATCGTACGAATGAATTAGAAAGGATCGTATGAATGAACAAGAATGGATCGTACGAATGAATTAGAAAGGATCGTATGAATGAACAAGAATGGATCATACGAATGAATTAGAATGAATCATATGATCCATTCTAATACATTCGTCCGATCCATTCTAATTCATTCGCACGAATGTGTCCATTCTAATTCATACGATCCATTCTAATTCGTTCATACGATCCATTCTAATTCATTCGCACGAATGGAACCATTCTAATTCATTTGCACGATCCATTCTAATCCATTCGTACGATCCATTCTAATTCATTTGTACGATCTATTCTAATCCATTCGTACGATCCATTCTAATCCATTCTAATTCATTCGTACGATTCATTCTAATCCATTCTCACAAATGTAACCTTTCTAATTCATTCGCACGATCCATTCTAATTCATTCGCACAAATATATCCATTCTAATCCATTCTAATTCATTCGCACGATCCATTCTAATTCATTCGTATGATCCATTCTAATTCATTCCTACGATCTATTCTAAATCATTCGCTCGAATGTATCCATTCTAATTCATTCGTACGATCCATTCTAATCCATTCGTACGATCCATTCTAATTCATTCACACGAATGTAACCATTCTAATTCATTCGTACGATCCATTCTAATTCATTCCTACGAATGAGTTAGAATGGATCATACGAATGAATTAGAATGGATCGTACAAATGAATTAGAATGGATCGAACGAATGAATTAGAATGGATACATTCGAGCGAATGAATTAGAATAGATCGTAGGAATGAATTAGAATGGATCATACGAATGAATTAGAATGGATCGTGCGAATGAATTAGAATGGATTGTACGAATGAATTATAATGGATACATTCGTGCGAATGAATTAGAATGGATCGGACGAATGAACTAGAATGGATCGTACGAATGAATTAGAATGGATCGTGCGAATGAATTAGAATGAATCGTACGAATGCATTAGAATGGATACATTCGTGCGAATGAATTAGAATGGATCGTACGAATGAATTAGAATAGATCGTGCGAATGAATTAGAATGAATTGTACGAATGAATTAGAATGGATCGTGCGAATGAATTAGAATGGATCGTACGAATGAATTAGAATGGATACATACAAATGAATTAGAAAGGTTACATTCGTGAGAATGAATTAGAATGGATCGGACGAATGAATTAGAATGGATCGTATGATTCATTCAAATTCATTCGTACGATCCATTCTAATGCATTCGTACGATTCATTCTAATTCATTCGCACGATCCATTCTAATTCATTCGTACGATCCATTCTAATTCATTCGCAAGATCCATTCTAATTCATTCGTACGATCCATTCTAATTCATTCACACGATCCATTCTAATTCATTCATATGATCCATTCTAATTCATTCGTACGATTCATTCTAATTCATTCGTACGATCCAGTCTAATTCATTCGTACGATCCATTCAAATTCATTCGCACGATCCATTCTAATTCATTCGTACGATCCATTCTAATTCATTCGCACGATCCATTCTAATTCATTCCTACGATCTATTCTAATTCATTCGCTCGAATGTATCCATTCTAATTCATTCGTACGATCCATTCTAATTCATTCCTACGATCCATTCTAATTCATTCACACGAATGTATCCATTCTAATTCATTTGCACGATCCATTCTAATTCATTCCTATGATCCGTTCTAATTCATTCGTATCATCCATTCTAATTCATTCGCTCATACGAATGCATTAGAATGGATCGTACGAATGAATTAGAATGAATCGTACGATCCATTCTAATTCATTCGTCCGATCCATTCTAATTCATTTGTACGATCCATTCTAATTCATTCGCACGAATGTATCCATTCTAATTCATTCGTACGATCCATTCTAATTCATTCGTATGATCAATTCTAATTCATTCGCACGATCCATTCTAATTCATTCGTATGATCCATTCTAATTCATTCGCACGAATGTATCCATTCTAATTCATTCGTACGATCCATTCTAATTTATTCATACGATCCATTATAATTCATTCGCACGAATGTATCCATTCTAATTCATTCGTGCGAATGAATTAGAATGGATCGTACAAATGAATTAGAATGGATTGCACGAATGTATCCATTCTAATCCATTCGTACGAATGGATTAGAATGGATCATACGAATGAATTAGAATGAATCGTGCGAATGAATTAGAATGGATCGTATGAATAAATTAGAATGGATCGTACTAATGAATTAAAATGGATACATTTGTGCGAATGAATTAGAATGGATCATACGATTGAATTAGAATGGATCGTAAGAATGAATTAGAATGGATCATGCGAATGAATTTGAATGGATCGTACGAATGAATTAGAATGGATCGAATGAATGAATTAGAATGGATACATTCGAGCGAATGAATTAGAATAGATCGTAGTAATGAATTAGAATGGATCGTACGAATGAATTAGAATGGATCGTACAAATAAATTAGAAAGGTTACATTTGTGAGAATGAATTAGAATGGATTGTACGAATGAATTAGAATGGATCGTACGAATGGATTAGAATGGATCATACGAATGGATTAGAATGGATCGTACGAATGAATTAGAATGGATCATACAAATGAATTAGAATGGATCGAACAAATGAATTAGAATGGATACATTCGAGCGAATGAATTAGAATAGATCGTAGGAATGAATTAGAATGGATCATACGAATGAATTAGAATGGATCGTGCGAATGAATTAGAAAGGATTGTACGAATGAATTAGAATGGATACATTCGTGCGAATGAATTAGAATGGATCGTACGAATGAATTAGAATGGATCGTACGAATGAATTAGAATGAATCGTACGAATGAATTAGAATGGATCGTACGAATGAATTAGAATGGATCATACGAATGAATTAGAATGGATACATTTGTACGAATAAATTAGAATGGATTGTACGAATGAATTAGAATGGATACATTCTTGCGAATAAATTAGAATGGATCGTATATTCGTGCAAATAAATTAGAATGGATCGTACGAATGAATTAGAATGGATCGTGCGAATGAATTAGAATGGATCGTACGAATGGATTAGAATGGATCGTACGAATGAATTAGAATGGATCATACAAATGAATTAGAAAGGTTACATTCGTGAGAATGAATTAGAATGGATCGTACGATCCATTCTAATTCATTCTCACGAATGTAACCTTTCTAATTCATTTGTATGATCCATTCGTACGATCCATTCTAATTCATTCGTACGATCCATTCTAATTCATTCTCACGAATGTAACCTTTCTAATTCATTTGTATGATCCATTCTAATTCATTCTCACGATCCATTCCAATTCATTCGTACGATCCATTCAAATTCATTCGCACGATCCATTAATTAGAATGGATAAATTCGTGCGAATGAATTAGAATGGATCATAGGAATGAATTAGAATGGATCGTATGAATGAATTAGAATTGTTACATTCGTGCGAATGAATTAGAATGGATCGTATGAACGAATTAGAATGGATCATACGAATGAATTAGAATGGATCGTACGAATGAATTAGAATGGATCATATGAATGAATTAGAATGGTTACATTCTTGCGAATGAATTAGAATGGATCGTACGAATGGATTAGAATGGATCGTACGAATGAATTAGAATGGATCGTACAAATGAATTAGAAAGGTTACATTTGTGAGAATGAATTAGAATGAATCGTACGAATGAATTAGAATGGATCATACGAATGGATTAGAATGGACCGTACGAATGGATTAGAATGGATCGTACGAATGGATTAGAATAGACACATTTGTGCGAATGAATTAGATTGCATCGTACGAATGAATTTGAATGGATTGTAGGAATGAATTAGAATGGATCGTGCGAATGAATTAGAATGGATCATGCGAATGAATTAGAATAGATCGTACGAATGGATTAAAATGGATCGTACGAATGGATTAGAATGGATCGTGCGAATGAATTAGAATGGATTGTACGAATGAATTAGAATGGATCATACGAATGAATTAGAATGGATCATATGAATGAATTAGAATGGATCGTACGATTAATTCTAATTCATTCGTACGATCCATTCTAATTCATTCGTACGATTCATTCTAATTCATTCCTGCGATTCATTCTAATTCATTCGCATGAATGTATCCATTTTTATTCATTTGCACAATCCATTCTAATTCATTCGTACGATCCATTCTAATTCATTCGTACGATCCATTCTAATTCATTCGCACGAATATATCCATTCTAATTCATTCGTACGATCCATTCTAATTCATTCGTACAATCCATTCTAATTCATTCGCACGAATGTATCCATTCTAATTCATTCCTGCGATTCATTCTAATTCATTCGTACGATCCATTCTAATTCATTCGCACGATCCATTATAATTCATTCGCACAAATGTATCCATTCTAATTCATTCGTACAATCCATTCTAATTTATTCGCATGATCTATTCTAATTCATTCGTACGATCCATTCTAATCCATTCGTACGATCCATTCTAATTCATTCGTACGATCCATTCTAATTCATTCTCACAAATGTAACCTTTCTAATTCATTTATATGATCCATCCTAATTCATTCGTACGATCCATTCTAATCCATTCGTACGATCCATTCTAATCCATTCGTACGATCCATTCTAATTCATTCGCACGAATGTAACCATTCTAATTCATTCGTACGATCCATTCTAATTCATTCCTACGATCCATTCTAATTCATTCGCACGAATGTATCCATTCTAATTCATTTGCACGATCCATTCTAATTCATTCCAATGATCCATTCTAATTCATTCGTACGATCCATTCTAATTCATTCGCTCGAATGTATCCATTCTAATATATTCGTACGATCCATTCTAATTCGTTCATACGATCCATTCTAATTCGTTCGTGCGATCCATTCTAGTTTGTTCGTACGATCCATTCTAATTCATTCGTACGATCCTTTCTAATTCATTCGCACGATCGTACGAACGAATTAGAATGGATCATGCGAATGAATTTGAATGGATCGTGCGAATGAATTAGAATGGATCGTACGAATGGATTAGAATGGATCGTACGAATGAATTAGAATGGATACATTCGAGCGAATGAATTAGAATGGATCGTAGGAATGAATTAGAATGGATCGTATAAATGAATTAGAATGGATCGTACGAACGAATTAGAAAGGTTACATTCGTACGAATGAATTAGAATGGATCGTACGAATGAATTAGAATGGTTACATTCGTGCGAATGAATTAGAATGGATCGTACAAATGAATTAGAATGGATCGTGCGAATGAATTAGAATTGATCATACGAATGAATTAGAATGGATCGTGCGAATGAATAAGAATGGATCGTACGATGCAATCTAATTCATTCGTACGATCTATTCTAATTCATTTGTATGATCAATCATAATTCATTCGCACGATCCATTCTAATTCATTCTCACGAATGTAACCTTTTTAATTCATTTGTATGATCCATTCTAATTCATTCGTACGAATGGATCGTACGAATGAATTAGAATGGATCGTGCGAATGAATTAGAATAGATCGTACGAATGAATTAGAATGTATCGTACGAATAAATTAGAATGGATCGTGCGAATGAATTAGAATGGATAGTACGAATGAATTAGAATAGATCGTGCGAATAAATTAGAATGGATCATACGAATGAATTAGAATAGATATATTCATGCGAATGAATTAGAATGGATCGTACGAATGAATTAGAATGGATCGTGCGAATGAATTAGAATGGATTGTATGAATAAATTAGAATGGATCGTACGAATGAATTAAAATAGATACATTTGTGCGAATGAATTAGAATGGATCATACGAATGGATCGTACGAATGAATTAGAATGAATTAGAATAGTTCGTACGAATGGATTAGAATGGATCGTACGAATGAATTAGAATGGATCGTACAAATGAATTAGAAACGTTACATTTGTGAGAATGAATTAGAATGGATCGTACGAATGAATTAGAATGGATCGTACGAATGGATTAGAATGGATCGTACGAATGAATTAGAATGGATCATACGAATGAATTAGAATAGCTCATACAAATGAATGAATCGTACGAATGAATTAGAATGGTTACATTCGTGCGAATGAATTAGAATAGATCGTACGAATGCATTACAATGGATCGTACGAATGAATTAGAATGAATCGTACGATCCATTCTAATTCATTCGTCCGATCCATTCTAATCAAAAACCACATATCTTGGATAGCCCGCCCAGGAGTTGGAACCCTCGTCAGGGGCTCGCCTTCACATGGAGCGGGATGGACACCTTGTATCTGAGTACAGCTCACACCTCCAGTCCCCCACAGAAGCACGCCCATATTCGATAAATGGCTTAGACAAAGAGCGCGAAGGAGCTCGCCCAAGCTCATCCAGGAGCTCGCCATACTCGCCCATATTCGATAAATGGCTTAGACAAAGAGCGCGAAGGAGCTCGCCCAAGCTCATCCAGGAGCTCGCCATACTCGCCCATATTCGATAAATGGCTTAGACAAAGAGCGCGAAGGAGCTCGCCCAAGCTCATCCAGGAGCTCGCCATACTCGCCCATATTCGATAAATGGCTTAGACAAAGAGCGCGAAGGAGCTCGCCCAAGCTCATCCAGGAGCTCGCCATACTCGCCCATATTCGATAAATGGCTTAGACAAAGAGCGCGAAGGAGCTCGCCCAAGCTCATCCAGGAGCTCGCCATACTCGCCCATATTCGATAAATGGCTTAGACAAAGAGCGCGAAGGAGATCGCCCAAGCTCGTCCAGGAGCTCGTCATGCTCGCTCAGGAGCTCGCTTAGCTCGTCCAGGAGCTCGAAACGCTCGCTCAGGAGCTCGCCTAGCTCGTCCAGGAGCTCGCCATGCTCGCTCAGGAGCTCGCCTAGCTCGTCCAGGAGCTCGCCATGTTCACTCATGAGCCCGCCTAGCTTGCTCAGGAGCTCGCCCAAGCTCGCCCAGGAGTTCGCCCAAGCTCGCCCAGGAGTTCGCCCAAGCTCGCTCAGAAGCTCGCCCAGAAGCTCGCCTAGACCCCTGTTTATCGAAGAGGTTGCTCCCGCGAGGTCCAACTCTTGGTAAATATGGGCGAAAGGACGGAGCAGTATTGGGCGAGCTGGCCTTTGCTTTTTCCCTGAGATTGCCAGGTGTCGAGAACCCACTGAAGCTACGTGGACGATTGCAGTCCATGGAAGCCAGTCAGAGTCGGTTTGAGACCTCCTAGACTTGAACATTCTGGAAGATCCCTATGGCGGCAACAGAATAGCAGCTGTTGTCCCCCACTACTGCGTCAGAAGAGCTAGACGACAAAGAATGTCAGGGGTCCAAGTTCCAAGAACTGTCAGAAACTATTGAAGGCTAGAACGTGGGGGCCTAGAAGGTGCCGGAAAGAGCCTCCACGCGTCATAGCACGATAGGTCGCCCATGTCTATAAATGCACACCCCCAGGCTCCAAAGTACAGGTTCGAAATCCCTTTCACTACCTCTTTGGTATACAACAGCTCTCCGTTGTGTTACCATAACTGACTTGAGCGTCGGAGGGTCTGCGCTCCTAAGGGAGCCAGCCGTTCTCACGTTTCTCTTTTCTTGGTCTTACAGGTGGCCCGCAAGGACCAGGAAAAATCCCCCAAACATTTGGCGCCGTCTGTGGGATTTCGACTGGTTCCTGTGAGAACGCTCACGACCATACGGCTGTGCATCAACGGCCTTAGAAACCCCAAAGATGGCTCCGGCGATAAGGGGGCGTAGGCGGGCGAGGGCCCGTATGGGGTCTGTGCACAGCGAACCCCCCGCTGAGACTCCCCAGCCCTTTGTCCCGCTCAGTGACCAGCTCCTGTTAGAGATGTTGGCCACCCAGCGGGCGATGATGGAGGAGTTGACGCGCTTGCGTCAGGCTCCGGCGGCTAGCCGGCGGTCAGGACCTTCGAGGCCTGCGTCCCCCGCGCGACCTCCCGTCTCGTCGCGTCTGCCCACGACCGTCCCAGCACGGCGAACTTCCCGACCGGAACCCCCGGTTGAGAGGACGGCCGTGCGTGGAGCGAAGGAGACCCCGCTCACAAGGTTACAGAAGCTGGTAACCCAGCGGTCCAGCAACCAGGCGACCTCGCGCGCGACCATCCCTCGCCGACGTAGCCGGAGCGTCGACTCTGACGGATCGAAGGCGAGGTCTCAAGAGAGGGATCGCGACCCGCGCCATCGGCGACGAGGGAAAGAGCCCGCGGTGACTCTACCTTCCGAACCTCGAGAGGTGACGGCCTCCCACAGACCAACCGCCTCGCTGAAGGGATCCGCGCGCGAGCAGCCAGGAGGTCGCCGATTGGTGGCTCCCGAGGGTCGCCGTGGGGTGGATCCGACCCTTCCTAGAGGGAGTGCGCACGAGCGCCTAGGACCTGCGCAGCCGCCTTTGGGATTTCTCCCCGGGCACTGGCAGCGACCTAGTGCGCCAGTGGATTTACTGGAGGACCTCGCCGCCCACGGAGGAAGCTCGCCTTTCACCAGCGAGGTCCATCAAGGGGGTTTTCCGCACCACTGGACCCCCCCGAAGTTTGTATTGTTTGACGGATCGCAAGATCCCGTCGACCATCTCTTGGCCTACAGGAAACTTCTATTTTTCCGGGACCAGGACCATGTCTTGTGTCGCGCGTTTCCAAGCAGTCTGACCGGATCGGCATTGAATTGGTTCCACAAGCTGCCGTCCGGCGTGATCCCCAACTTTCCAACTCTCTCTAGGCTATTCCTGGAGCAGTATCGCTGCAACAGGCAGCCCCCGAAGAGGATCGAATCTCTGTTTACTCTGGCCATGGGAGCTCGCGAAATGCTCCGATGCTTCGCAACGCGATTCCGAAGCGCTTACCTCGCTCTGGAAGACGCGGCGGGCCAGGATCGTACCGCGGTGAGCACCTTCAGAAGCGCCCTCCCCGAGGGGGGCAAGCTTCATGACGCCTTAGTAATCAAGGACCCTCGCACAATGGTCGAACTATTCGCCCTGGTCCAGCAGCACATCAAGCTCGAGGATGCAGTGCTAGATCGGAAGGGAAAGGCAGTAGAACAGCGACCTCCTCCGGCTTTGCGACCTCTTGTCGTTAAGGCCGTGGAGAAGAGGGAGGTGCCACTTTCGGTACCATTGCCCGGACCGTCCGCAGCTCCTGCAATACCGTCCGCTGAAGCCCCCGCGGTGGTCGCTGGAAGGCCAGCAAACTGGCGCCTGCCTCCGGGACCCGGGGAGCGGGACTTCACCGTGCTGACCCACTCGCCGGGGCAAATTTTCCATCAGATTCGGAATGAGCCTTTCTTCCAGTACCCGCCACCCCTATAGGTCGGAGAACCTGGCTCGACCGACAACTCGCGGCGGTGCGCTTTTCATCGAAGCCCGGGGCATCACACTAATAGATGCCGGGCTCTGAAAAACCACCTGGAGGATTTGGTCACCTTGGGACACTTGAGCCAGTTCATCTCGCTCCCGAGGAGGTTCGAGGTGATTCCAGAGCGAGCACCTCGGGAGGGAGATCGCCCAGGACTCGCGGAGCCCGCCTTACCTCCTCCTCCCCCGGGAGGACCGGCGATCTGCCACACCATTAGTGGGCGGCTGAGCGGCCCCAGATCAAGTAATGAAGCCCGCCGGCAAGTAAGGGAGATGGAGCGGGCGCAGAAGGTATTTTCTGTCTCGCTAACTCCTACTTTACTTCAAGCGCCGAGGGCAGAAGCTCGCGATTTCCTATGGTTTTCGGAGGATGACATGGCTGGGGTTGTCGCGCCCCACAATGACCCCCTCGTCATACGCCTGATGATGGCAAACATCGAGGTAAGGCGAGCTCTGGTGGATTCAGGGAGCGCCGTTGACATCCTCTTTCTGTCGGCCTACCTACGAATGGGTTTGAGACTTGCCGACTTGTCTCCCTCGACGAGCTCCCTCAGCGGATTCACCGGTGAGGTCGCTAAAGTAGCGGGAGAGATAACCCTCACCGTGACAGCGGGCCCGGAAGCTCGCCAAGTCCGCTTCGCGGTAGTCGACGGGAGTTCGGCCTTTAACGCCATTCTTGGGCGGCCTTGGCTAAGGCAGATGAAGGCAGTATCTTCACCCAACCATCAGGCCCTCAAATTCCCAACCACGGGTGGGGTCGTGGTCATTCGGGGAGATCAGGTAGCCGCAACCAGATGCGAGCAGGATGCTCCTCACCTCATGGACGTGGAGGTCGCCGAGGCCAAGAGGCCCGCACCCTCCTAGCAATTACCGCCCGGTACAAGCGAGCTCCTGGGGAGCCCGTTGGGGGCCTCTTCGTTTAAGTCCCCTACTCCATCTTCGGGTGGGAGCGGTGTGGATCTTAAGTTGGAGGAAGGCCGCCTAACAACCCCCAAGAGAGGTAGTTTTCCGGTTGCCGAAGCACTTCAAGAGATCGATATTGGCGGCAAAGAAGGGCCAAGAATTGTTAGTCTTGGGACCTCGTTAACCGAGGGCGAGGTCCAAGCCATAACCAGCTTGCTCAGGGAATACCGCGATGTATTTGCCTGGAGCTTCGCGGACATGCCAGGGATTGACCCGGAGGTCGCCTGTCATCGTCTGCACACCATGAAGGAGTTCCCGCCGGTCAAACAGAAAGCTCGGCACATACCTGCTGCAAAGTCCGTAGCAGTGGCAGCGGAGATAGATAAGCTGGAGCGAGCCGGCTTCATCCGCGAGGCGCACTTCCCCGAGTGGATCTCCAATATCATGGCGGTGCCTAAGAAGAGCGGAGCGGTCAGGGTGTGCATTGACTTCTCCGACCTCAACAAGGCATGCCCGAAGGACGGATTTCCTCTTCCGAGAATCGGCGCACTGGTCGACGCAGCTGTCGGGTTCCGAGCTCTGTCATTCATGGATGGATACTCAGGGTACAACCAAATACCCCTCCATCCCGAGGATCAAGAGAAAACCGCTTTCTACTCCGGAGCGGGCTATCGGAAGCTGTACTGCTATCAAGTGATGCCCTTCGGACTCAAGAACGCTGGAGCGACCTACCAAAGGTTAGTCACTCAAATGTTTAAAAATCAGATCAGCAGAAATGTCGAGGTTTATGTTGACGACCTTCTGGTCAAAAGTCGAGAGCGAGGAGGGCATGTAGCCGACCTCCGCGAAACCTTCGAGATACTGAAAAAGTACCGAATGAGGCTGAACCCGGCGAAGTGCGCATTCGGAGTGACGTCAGGGAAATTCCTCGGGTACCTGGTCACCCACAGGGGGATCGAGGCCGACCCTGGGCAAATCCGAGCACTTATCGAAATGCCCGCACCAAGAACCCGGCAAGAAGTCCAGAGATTGAGTGGATGAATCGCCGCGCTCAACCGGTTTATATCCAAATCCTCAGACAATTGCCGACCTCTTTTCGAGCTGCTGCGAAAAGGAGCAAGCATTTGCTGGGATGAAAATTGCGAGCGCGCCTTTCAGAAGATCAAAGACTATCTTGCGAGCCCGCCGATCCTAGCGGCACCAAAAGATGGCGCCGAGCTTGGCGTGTATCTCGCAGTCACGGAGAACGCCGTAAGCGGGGTCCTGGTAGTGGAAGAAGCAAAGGTAGAGCGACCTGTCTATTTTGTGAGCCATACGATGCTTCCCGCCGAGCTCCGGTATCGACCAATCGAGAAGGTCGCATTGGCCTTGGTCCTTACCGCGAGAAAGCTTCATCCCTACTTCTCAGCGCATATCGTCAAAGTCATCACGGAGCATCCCCTGAAGAGCGCTCTCTCCAGGCCTTCGGTAGCCGGCAGGTTGTATCGATGGTCTGCCGAGCTCGCCGCCTATGGATTGGAATATGTCCCTCGAGTTGCTGTCAAAGGACAGGCTCTCGCTGATTTCTTGGCGGACTTCCCCATAGAAGAACCAGTCCAGTACCAGGAGGATGAGCCAACTGAGGCGCACCCTGGGAAGGCGAGGTTCTTGGACAACCAAGGCGAGCGTCCTCCCAATGAGCATCCAGAGGCGATGGGATGGGAATTGTTCGTAGATGGTTCCTCCAACGCTTTGGGGGCTGGGATCGGGGTCGCTCTGATCGCCCAAGAGATGCTGCTCGAGAAATCAGTCCGACTGGATTTCGCCGCTACTAACAATGAAGCAGAGTACGAGGCATTACTGGCCGGTCTGGAGCTCGCTCAAGAGGTAGGCGCCAAACGCTTAAAAGTCTTTAGTGATTCCCAGCTAATTATTTGCCAAATCAATGGGGAGTACGCCTCCCGGGATGCACGAATGGCGATCTACGTTGATCTGGTGAAAAGTAAGGCCGCGGAGTTCGAAAAGATCTCTTTCGAGCAAATTCCGCGAGCCGATAATAGGCGAGCTGATGCCTTGGCAAACGCCGCCTCCTTGCTGGGAACATCGGAAGCTCGCCATATTCTCATTGAAGTCCAGAATCAGTCTCGGCTCCAGCTGGCGGAGCTCGCAGTTAACCAAGTTTCTGCCGACGTATCTCCTGGCGGGTGGATCGCTCCCATCCTTCGTTTTCTTCAGGAGGGCGAGCTTCCGGGGGATAGAGAGGAAGCCCGGCGAATGGAGAAATGTGATGGTCGCTATCTCATTCGCTGGGATCGCCTTTTTCGAAGATCTTTCGGCGGGCCGAATCTTCGTTGCATCGAGAGCCCGGAGATCGAAGAAGTACTAAATTGCATCCACTCTGGCGAGCTGGGAAACCACGCTGGTGGGCGATCTCTAGCTAAGAAAGTTCAAAGGCAAGGGTACTGGTGGCCCACTCTGGAGCAGGACGCTTTGAAGACCGCCCTGAGGTGCATCCAATGCCAGAAGCACGCCACGACGAACCATATGCCCGCAGAAGAACTTCACCCATTGGCGAGCCCCTGGCCTTTCCAGCAATGGGGAATGGATATTGTGGGACCTTTCCCTGTGTCTACCCGGCAGAAGAAATTCATCTTGGTAGCTACGGACTACTTCACCAAATGGGTGGAAGCGGTCCCACTAGCTAAGATTGGTGAGAAACAAGTCAAGGACTTCCTCTGGAAGAATATCTTCTGCCGCTTTGGGCTGCCCCGAGTGCTCATCACCGACAATGGTCGCCAGTTCGACAATCGCTTGATCAGAAGCTTTTGTGTTGAATATGGAGTCGACTTAAGATTCTCGTCCCCGAGGTACCCTCAAAGCAACGGGCAGGCCGAAGCTACGAATCGAGTAATCTTAGACAACCTCAAGAAAAGGTTGGAAGGAAAGAAAGGACTGTGGGAGCAGGAGCTCGACGGCGTGCTGTGGGCTTATCGTACCACTCCACGTCGCTCAACCGATGAATCGCCTTTCAGCCTAACTTACGGGTGTGAAGCCGTGCTGCCCATCGAAGCCGAGCTGCCAACAGAAAGAAAGCTTGCTGCAGGTGAGGTCGATAACGACGCTCTGCTCGCCGACTCTCTCGACCAGCTCGAAGAAAAACGAGAGCGCGCCAATCTACATCTCGCTGGGTACCGACAAGAAATGAAGCGCGCCTACAACAAAAGAGTCCGCCATCGGGCATTCAAAGCCGGGGACATGGTGATGAGAAAGGTGTTCGCAAACACGCAGGAACCTAATGCAGGGAAGCTCGCGGCGAACTGGGAGGGCCCCTACATAATACGCGAAGCGCGTGGCTCGGGGGCTTACCAGTTGATGACCGCTGAAGGCGACCTGTTAGAGCGGCCTTGGAATGCTTTGCACCTTCGCAAGTTCTATGCCTAAGGAAATTTTTGTAAAATTTTCTTTTTGAAGAGGTTATGAATGAATGATGGGATTTTCCACAAAGAATTCTACCCGGAAGCTCGCCGCACCAAGAGCTCGCTTAATCTACAAAACAGTCCGCCGTTGTGCGGACTTAAAGCAAGACCGGAATCCTCAGAGGCAGCCAGTGGGCGACCTTGAGCTTCCCGGGGCAGTCCGCCGTTGTGCGGACGTAAAACAAGACCGGAATCCTCAGAGGCAGCCAGTGGGCGACCTTGAGCTTCCCGGGGCAGTCCGCCGTTGTGCGGACTTAAAGCAAGACCGGGATCCTCAGAGGCAGCCAGTGGGCGACCTTGAGCTTCCCGGGGCAGTCCGCCGTTGTGCGGACTTAAAGCAAGACCGGGATCCTCAGAGGCAGCCAGTGGGCAACCTTGAGCATCCTGGCGTTGGCGTACCCCTCGAAGGGCGAGCCCGCTGAACAGGACCATCGAGAGAAATTAACCGGGCAGGGGGCAGCTAGCACTTATTTAGTTTCATTTAAAAATAAACATGGTTTTTAGTCTCTGAGTGTAGGGAAGTTTTTGAAATCCTTTTGTTTTGCTTAAACGTTTTCCGGGCTCAGAGACTTGAATTTTTACGAGCATGCCGAAGTTTTTCGTTTGCATATACTTTAAAAAATAAAAAGGGTTGAATCGAATTAGCTGCCTCGCCCGGGGTATCACTCTCGAGATCGCTGCGAATTTCTAGAACGAGCTCGAAGGCAAGACAGAGAAAGAAATGGAAACAAGCGGACTCAAAAAAGTCTCATTTCATTCATTTAAGTCAAAAAATTACAGAGATACAGCTTAAGCTGGGCCCGCACCAGCGCCCTCATCGTCGCCGCCGCGCTTCCTCTTTTTCGACCTTTCGGCCTTGTACTTCTCGATGGCGTCGATCGCGCCTTTCTGCAGAAGCTCGTTGAGTTGCGCCTGGAGGCGGCGTTGCTGGGAGTGGAGGTCTTGGAGATGCGTTTCCTTCAGAGACGCGATCTCATCCCTGGAGGCCGCCAACTGACGTTGAAGCTCGGAGACTTCCTTCAGAGCGGCCTCCGCATCGGATAGGGCGCGGCCGCGAGCATCCTCAACCAAGGCTAGCGTGGTGGTGAAGGTGGCAGCCCGCTGGCGCAGTTCGTTGACCTCCGTGTTAGAGGAGGCGACCTGCTGGCGCAGTCGGTCCACTTCAGCCCGCAGCTCGCCTGACTGGTCCATTTGGCGGATTCGAAGAATGTACTCGTCTACTCTCCTCTCCGAGTCATGGAGAGTGTCATCGTAGAGAGCAACGGTGTTCCCCGCGACTTCTGCGACCTCGTCAACAAGAGCCCGGCCGACCCGCTCTACCTACGGAGAAAGCGAACAGATTAAGTTAGAAGTTGAAGCGGGGGTTTGGAGACAAAGGAGTATGGAGGTGGCCTTACCTCGAGCAGTCGGTTAATGATATCGACGTAGGGAGCTTGGGCAAAGATATTGCGCCCCAGGATCTCCCGCATGAAGAAAGGGGCGCGCTCAGGACCGCCAGTGGAGGAGCCCGCTTGGCTCGCCTCGGTGGGAGCAGCTGGAGGGGGCGCACTGATGGAGGCAGCAGCAGGCTCGGCCTCTTGAGCGCCGGCAATTCCTTCGTTGGTAGGGGAAGGCGCGGCGGCTCCCCTTCGCCCCGGCAGGTCCGGGTCCGAGGCTTCCGAGCTGGAGCTCGGAAAGTCGTCCAGGATGGCCCCTAGATCCAGAGACCAATAGGCCAACCTACCCAGCTCAGGGAGAGGGGGAACCTCAAGAGTGGCGGGCGCGGACTCAGGCGCGAGTGCGGGCTCGGGCGCAGGCGCGGGCTCGGAAGCAGGCGCAGGCTCGGGCGCAGGCGCGGGCTCGGGAGCAGGCGCGGGCTCGGGCGCAGGCGCAGACTCAGGTGCAAGCGCAGTCTCGAGAGCGAGCGCGGGCTCGGGAGCAGGCGTGGGCTTGGGCGCAGGCGCGGGCTCAGACGCGGGCGCGGGCTCGGGCGCACGCGCGGGCTCGGGAGCAGGCGCGGGCTCGTGCGCAGGCGCGGGCTCAGGCGCAAGCACGGGCTCGGGCGCGGGCGCAGGCGCGAGCCTGGACGCAGGAGCAGGTTCCTGCGCGGGCGCAGGCTCGGACACGGGTCCGAGCTCGGGCGCAAGCGCAGGCACAGGCGAGGGCTCGGGAGCAGGTTCCTGCGCGGGCATGCTAGGGGCAGGAGCGGCCGGTGCCGAGGTTTTGGCCGGAGCAGGTGCAGAAGGTAGCGGGCTCATTGGCGCCGGTCCCTCGAAGGGCAGGGGAGGCCTCGCTGTCGTAGAAGCGGGCTCGTCCTCGAGAGACCGCGGCTCCTCTTCTTCCGAGCTGGACTCATCGCTGGAATCCTCGCCCGATGGCAAGCCCGCTTCCTCGAGGGCGGCTTTCTTCCTGTCCTCAATGGCTCGCGCATAGGCTTCACGAGCCTTGCGAACGGCGTCGTCCTCCGCCATTGGGCGGGCTGCTGGAGCCTTCTTCTTCTTCTTCTTTATATGGGCGCCCTCCATCTCTGGGGTCATTACCGCGACATAAAGAGGTTTAGAAAGGTCGCCCGGGAACTCGCGCATCAGTATCTCGGCCATTGGGGTTTCCACCTCCGCCATGCCAAGAAGGAGCTCGACGCGCGGGTCCTCGGGGTCGACCATCACAACTTGACGTCGTGGAGGTTCCGAAACTGAGGAGTGCATGAGGGGATTGGAAATGAAGGGGGAGTTCGCCTGACCTGGGGCAACCTCACGGGATGGAGGCGGCGGCGAGGGAATATCCTCCTCGCGGAGCATGTCGATGGTGTCTTCATCGGCGAGCCTGATCGGAGAAGCTCGTTTCTTCTTCCCCTTCCTCGCCGAAGAAGTGCCGACACCGGCGGGCGCGGCAGCAGCCTGGGAGGTCGCCCCGGTGCGGCGAGAGACCGCCACCTTCTTGCGCATGATCTTCTGGCGGGTCATGATGGTGCCCGTCCGGAGATCCTTCCAGAGGAAGGAGAAGTCCGGGGCCAGGACCTTGTCCGGAGTCCGCCCGCCGAGGAACTCCAGGATCGCCTCATCGAGAGATTTCTCTCGGGCTGCCGAGATACACTTCTTCCCCTTAGAGCGATACTCCGCGATCTCCTTGAAGACCGGCAGAGGCGGTCTGCCGGGAAAGGAGCGGACTCCGGCGCAGGGACCTCGCCAGTTGCCCTCGATCACGAATGGATACTCCTTCCAATATCGGTCTTTGTTCTCGACCGCGGAGAAGGGCAGCACCTCGCCAGGGCGGCCTGCGAGGTAGTAGTGGCCGCAGTCGACCTCGCTGAAGATTGTCCCTGGCTTGAGGGACCACTTCTTCAGGAGATAGGCCAGGGGGATCCTCACGTTAAGGGCTTCCTCGATTTGAGAAAGCCCGTAGAGAATCCCCCACGAGTTGCCTGGGAGCTGAGCGGGGCATAAGCCCGCCAGCTCCAGGAGCTCGCTGGCTAGATGGTTCAGGGGCAGTCGGAGCCCTGACCATATTTGCCCCACGGAGACCGCAGTTCCGGAGAGCAGTCTCCCCGATCTCGGGAAAGGAAGGATGTCGAGCTCTTGGGGGATGCCCGCCGCTGTCCGTAGACTCTCGGGGACCGGCACGCCCCCGATGTCGTTGAACCAGAGGACGGCGGGCACCTTGGGAGGAGCCTCTTTCTCGGTGCCCGGAGCACGCACCGAGATGGGGGCGACATTGAGAGGCTCCTCCCGGGAGATCGCAGCAGCAGCAGCAGTGGCTGAAGAAGAAGCAGCAGCAGAGGAAGCCATGAGAGCAAGAGGGCGCAAGCGAGCTGCGAGTTGAGAAGGTTAGGGGAGAAGGGAGAGCTGTTTTCACGCAGCGGTAAAAAATCGTCCCCCTTCCCCTATTTATAGGCAAATGAAAGAAAGGTGAATCGGGCCGCAGTTAATGCCCGAGCGCGCTCAGCGAGGCGACGTGACGATAGGTGAAGCGATAGCTCGTTCCCTTCCAATCGTCAAGCGCCACGTGGGCCACGCGTGGAAAAAGCTGCGCCGGCGCCGACACTGTCATTTCTGACAGAAGAAGAACAAATGAGGAGGAGACACGTGTCTCGCGCCGATCGGGATCTCATGATGAGATTCGCTGTATCAGCATTGAGTCTCGCGTCGCATTTAAGACAAAGCGACCGTTGGAGATTTGGTGCGATACCCAAGTCACAAGATCGCTCGCGGCAGGTGCCCGTAGCTCGCCCGACGCAGACCCTGGCCGCATGTGACAAGCTCGCATCGGAAGGAGATCGCTCGTGGCTGACGCACGTGGCCCACCAGCGTTTGTGAAGTACTGGCAGTCAAAGCTCTCGGTGCAGATCGCTTGCGGTAGGTGCCCGCAGCTCGCCCGACGCAGACCCTGGCCGCATATGACAAGCTCGCATCGGAAGGAGATCGTTCGTGGCTGATGCTCGTGGACCGCCCAGCGTTTGTGAAGTATTGGCAGTCAAAGCTCTCGGCGCAGATTGCTCGCGGCAGGTGCCCGCAGCTCGCCCGATGCAGACCCTGGCCGCATGTGACAAGCTTGCACCGGAAGGAGATCGCTCGTGGCTGACGCTCGTGGCCCGCCCAGCGTTTGTGAAGTACAGGCAGTCAAAGCTCTCGGCGTAGATCGCTCGCGGCAGGTGCCCGCAGCTCGCCCGACGCAGACCCTGACCGCGTGTGACATGCTTGCATCGGAAGGAGATCGCTCGCGGCTGATGCTCCAGGCCCGCCCAGCGATTGTTGTAACAACATCGTTCTCGAGGTTTCACTAAGGAGAGATAGCTCATAGCAGATGCTCGCAGCCTCGCATCGCATTCAAGATAAAGCGACCACCAGAAGGAGATTGCTCGTGGCTGATGCTTCCGGCCCGACCAGCGTTCGTTGAAAAACTGGCAGTCAAAGCTCTCGGTGCAGCTCGCCCGTAGCTACTATCTCCGCCCCGTCAGAAAACTGTTGCAGCAGACATTGATATCAGGCACATTACGAGGGATAGGAACTCGCTAAGACTCCTGAGCAAGCATCGAGTTTCCTCGATCACTCCCTCAGGAGGGGGTAATGTTGGGGGTAATCAAAAACCACATATCTTGGATAGCCCGCCCAGGAGTTGGAACCCTCGTCAGGGGCTCGCCTTCACATGGAGCGGGATGGACACCTTGTATCTGAGTACAGCTCACACCTCCAGTCCCCCACAGAAGCACGCCCATATTCGATAAATGGCTTAGACAAAGAGCGCGAAGGAGCTCGCCCAAGCTCATCCAGGAGCTCGCCATACTCGCCCATATTCGATAAATGGCTTAGACAAAGAGCGCGAAGGAGCTCGCCCAAGCTCATCCAGGAGCTCGCCATACTCGCCCATATTCGATAAATGGCTTAGACAAAGAGCGCGAAGGAGCTCGCCCAAGCTCATCCAGGAGCTCGCCATACTCGCCCATATTCGATAAATGGCTTAGACAAAGAGCACGAAGGAGCTCGCCCAAGCTCATCCAGGAGCTCGCCATACTCGCCCATATTCGATAAATGGCTTAGACAAAGAGCGCGAAGGAGCTCGCCCAAGCTCATCCAGGAGCTCGCCATACTCGCACATATTCGATAAATGGCTTAGACAAAGAGCGCGAAGGAGATCGCCCAAGCTCGTCCAGGAGCTCGTCATGCTCGCTCAGGAGCTCGCTTAGCTCGTCCAGGAGCTCGAAACGCTCGCTCAGGAGCTCGCCTAGCTCGTCCAGGAGCTCGCCATGCTCGCTCAGGAGCTCGCCTAGCTCGTCCAGGAGCTCGCCATGTTCACTCATGAGCCCGCCTAGCTTGCTCAGGAGCTCGCCCAAGCTCGCCCAGGAGTTCGCCCAAGCTCGCTCAGAAGCTCGCCCAGAAGCTCGCCTAGACCCCTGTTTATCGAAGAGGTTGCTCCCGCGAGGTCCAACTCTTGATAAATATGGGCGAAAGGACGGAGCAGTATTGGGCGAGCTGGCCTTTGCTTTTTCCCTGAGATTGCCAGGTGTCGAGAACCCACTGAAGCTACGTGGACGATTGCAGTCCATGGAAGCCAGTCAGAGTCGGTTTGAGACCTCCTAGACTTGAACATTCTGGAAGATCCCTATGGCGGCAACAGAATAGCAGCTGCTGTCCCCCACTACTGCGTCAGAAGAGCTAGACGACAAAGAATGTCAGGGGTCCAAGTTCCAAGAACTGTCAGAAACTATTGAAGGCTAGAACGTGGGGGCCTAGAAGGTGCCGGAAAGAGCCTCCACGCGTCATAGCACGATAGGTCGCCCATGTCTATAAATGCACACCCCCAGGCTCCAAAGTACAGGTTCGAAATCCCTTTCACTACCTCTTTGGTATACAACAGCTCTCCGTTGTGTTACCATAACTGACTTGAGCGTCGGAGGGTCTGCGCTCCTAAGGGAGCCAGCCGTTCTCACGTTTCTCTTTTCTTGGTCTTACAGGTGGCCCGCAAGGACCAGGAAAAATCCCCCAAACAGATCGTACGAATGAATTAGAATGCATCGTACGAATGAATTAGAATGGATCATATGATCCATTCCAATTCATTCGTATAATCCATTCTAATTCATTCGTTCGATCCATTCTAATTCATTCGTACGATCCATTCTAATTCATTCGTACGATCCATTCTAATTCATTCGTACAAAGGTATCCATTCTAATTCATTCGTACGATCTATTCTAATTCATTCATACGATCTATTCTAATTCATTCGCACGAATGTATCCATTCTAATTCATTCGCACAATCCAATCTAATTCAAACGTACGATCCATTCTAATTCATTAACATGATGTATTCTAATTCATTCGTACGATCCATTCTAATTCATTTCTAATTTATTCGTACAAATGTATCCATTCTAATTCATTCGTACGATCCATTCTAATTCATTTGTACGATTTATTCTAATTCATTCGCACGATCCATTCTAATTTATTCATACGATCATTCTAATTCATTATCACAAATGTATCCATTCTAATTCATTCGTATGATCCATTGTAATTCATTCGCACGATCCATTCTAATTCATTCGCACGAATATATCCATTCTAATTCATTCGTACGATCTCCTTCCGGTGCGAGCTTGTCACACGCGGTCAGGGTCTGCTTCGGGCGAGCTTGGGGCGCCTGCCGCGGGCGATCTTGTGACTTGGGTATCGCACCGAATCTCCAACGGTCGCTTCACCTTAACTGCGGCGCGAGGCTCAACGCTGATACAGCGAATCTCATCATGAGACCCCGATCGGCGCGAGACGCGTGTCTCCTCCTCATTTGTCCCTTTCTCTGTCAATAAAGGACAGTGCTGGCGCCGGCGCAGCTTTTTCCACGCGTGGTCCACGTGGCGCTCGACGATTTGAGAGAAGCGAGCTGTCGCTTTGATCGCCGTCACGTCGCCTCGCCGAGCGCGCTTGGGCATTAAATGCGGATCGATTCACCTGTCTCTCGCTCGCCTTTAAATAGGGGATGGGGGGCAATTTTTACTGCTGTGTGAAAACAGCTCTCCCTTCTCCCTTTGCTTCTAGTGCTTTCAGCTCGCTTTAGCCCTTCTGCTCTCATGGCTTCCGCTGCTGACGTTGCTGCTGCTGTTGCTGCCGCTGCTGCTGCCGCCCAGGCCGCTGAGCCCGCCACCGAAAGGGCGGTGGTCTGGCTGCAAAACCCCGTCGGGGTGCCTGTCGGGGACAGTATCCGGGCGGCGATCGATCTCCCTCGGGAGATCCTCGTCACCGAGATGCCACTCTCGGGGAGGCCGCCCCAGGGCACAGTAGCTTCTGTCGGGCTGCTGTGGTCCGGGCTGCGGTTCCCCCTGAGTCATCTCGCCGGGGAGCTCCTGGAGTTGACGGGGCTTTGCCCCGCCCAACTCTCAGGAAACTCCTGGGGGATACTCTACGGGCTGTCCCAGCTGGAGACCGCTCTGAAGGCGAGGATCCCACTGAGCTACTTGCTCAAAAAGTGGCTCCTCAAACCCTCACCGGTCTTCAGCACCGCGGGCTGCGGCTACTTCTACCTCGCCGGGCGGCCTGGCGAGGTGCTCCCCTTCTCCACCATCGAGAGCAAGGACCGCCACTGGAAGGACTATCCTTTCGTGGCGGTCGGCGACTGGCGCGGGCGGCACAGCGGAGTCCCGGCTCACCCCGGGGTTCCCCCGACGGCGGTCTTCCGGGAGATCTCCTTCTACAAGGCGGGGAAGAAGAAGTGCATCGCTCCCGACCGGGAGCGATCTCTGGACGATGCGATCCTCCACTACCTCGGCGGGCGGACTCCGGAGAAGATCACCGCTCCCGACTTCGCCTTCCAGCTGAAGGACGGGAAGACCGGCGCTATTCTGCTGAAGCAGAAAGTGGTCCGGAAGAAGAAAGAGGAGGAGGTCGGCGCTATTCCGCCGATGCAGAATGCCCCTCCTCCCTCTAAAGGGGCCAGCAAGGGGGCAGGGAGCTCCGGAGGCAACCCCCGCAAGAAGGTGGTACGGAGGCGGGCCTCGCCCATCCGCTTCGACGACCCCGACACCCTAGAGATGCTCCGCCAGGGTGAAGCCTCCGCTCCCCCGCCACCTCCTCGCCCGGACGCCGGCCCAGGTCAGCCCACTGCCACAACTCCCATAGTCCGCCGAAAGATCCAAATGGTCGAGCCCGACGACCCGAACATCGACCTCCCGCTAACCATGGCGGAAGTCGAATCCGGGATGGCTCAAATTTTAATGGGCTACTTTCCGGGCGATCTGACCGTGCCGCTTCGTGTAGCAGTGATGACGCCGGAGATGGAGGCGCGCGGGAAGAAGAAGGCCAAGCGTGCAGGGCCCGCGCCTTCTAACGTCCAGGCGGCGCAACGGCAGAAAGCGCTAGAGGAGGCGGGCTTGGACTCGGAGCCCAGCTGGACGGACTCTGCGGAAGAGGCCTCAGGCCCCGAGGAGGAAGAGCCCGCTCCTCAGCCTTCCCAGGCGGAGCCTTCTGCTTCCGCCCAAGTGGAGAAGCCCGCGACTCCATCAGCTCTCGTACCAGGGGCGGGGTCAAGCGGGCAGGAGCCGCCATCTCCCGCCGACGGGGCAGGGATCCAGCAGGGCGAATCAGACGCCGTCGCTGCGACCTCCTTGCCGGTGTCGGCTCCTCCTCCCGCGGCCTTTACACCGGAGGCCGCTCCTGCCCCCGCCCCTCCGACCTTGCCTCCTGCAGAGGGCCAGGAGGGAGCGGGCTCCCAGCAGGGCTTAGGGGACCTGGTCTACAGGTCCCCGAGTTTCGTAGACATTGGCTCCGATTCCGAGTCCTTCAGCTCGGAGTCGGAGGCCAAGGGGGCCACGGCGGACCCTCCGAGCCCGCCAGGAGCCGGAGCTCGCCCGGGGGAGGTGATAGCCCCCACTCCTCCCGGCGTGCCCCTTCTTTCCGGAGCTCCCGGCGGTCCCAGCGTGGGTTCCTCTGTGGAGGAAGGGAGGGCGCCCCACTACGTGCGGCAGCTGCTGGGCCGCAACGTTTTCGCGCGAGCTCCCTTCGCATCTATAAGCGAGCACCTGGCCGAGGTACGCTCCGCACCTGTCTGGGTAAATTTTAGTCTCAATTCTTGCTAACCTCTTCACCTTTCTTATGCAGGCGGAGAAGCAGAGCCAGGCGCTGGCCGCGGAGGTCGCTGGGGCCGGGAAGGCGCTGGCCGCTTTGTTCGATGATTCCCTTCGGGGGTCTGAGCGCAAGGTGGACGAGCACATCCACGAGCTCCAGCTAGCCAAGGGCTCCGAGGAGCTGAAGGCGGAGTCAGAGGCACTGCACCGCAGGGTCAAAACCCTAGCGTCAGGCCTCGCCATGGCCGAGGTAGCCAAAGGCCTGTCCGCTACCGCCCTCTTCAAGGCCAAGGCGGAGCGAGACGAAGCTGTGTCCGCCCGGGAGGTCGCGCAGCGGGAGGCGGCTCAACTTCAAGGCGAGGTTGCTGCTCTGAAGACGGAGATCGCTGCCTTGAAGGAGACGCACGCCAACGGCCTTCGGGCTCAGCAAGACCGCCTCCAAACTCAACTGGACGATCTCCTCAAGAAAGGCGCCCTGGCCGCTGTGGAGAAATACAAGACCGAAAGGTCGAAGAAGCGGCGCCGAGGAGACGACAGAGGGGCGGAGACAAGCAAGCCTTGAGCTCGCAGCTTTGCAACTGTTTTTGTAATTCTCGTCTATCAATAAAATTTTCATCTTTTTAAGCTCGACTTTGTGTTTCTTTCTTTCTATGTGCCTTTTATGAGTCCGCTTTGGGAGTTCGCAGCGACCTCGAGAGCGATACCCCGGGCGAGGCAGCTAATTCGATTTAATCTTTTTATTTTTAAAACATATGCAATATGAAAAACTCGGCATGCTCGCAAAAACTCGACAGTCTCTGAGCCCGGAAAACGTTTAAGCAAACCAAAAGACTTCAAAAACTTCCCTACACTCAGAGACTTAAACCAATTTTATTTTAAAAGAAAACTAATAAGTGCTAGCTGCCCCCTGCCCGGTTAATTTCTCTCGATGGTCCTGTTCGGCGGGCTCGCCCTTCGAGGGGTACGCCAACGCCAGGATGCTTCCGTTCATGGCAGGTGAACGCGAAGGATCCTAGTTAGGCTTAGAGTCCTCTTGGGCAGCGGACTTCCCCGGGAAGCTCAAGGTCGCCCACTGGCTGCCTCTGAGGATCCCGGTCTAGCTTTAAGTCCGCATAACGGCGGACTGCCCCGGGAAGCTCAAGCTCGCCCACTGGCTGCCTCTGAGGATCCCGGTCTTGCTTTAAGTCCGCACAACGGCGGACTGCCCCGAGAAGCTCAAGGTCGCCCACTGGCTGCCTCTGAGGATCCCGGTCTTGCTTTAAGTCCGCACAACGGCGGACTGCCCCGGGAAGCTCAAGGTCGCCCACTGGCTGCCTCTGAGGATCCCGGTCTTGCTTTAAGTCCGCACAACGGCGGACTGCCCCGAGAAGCTCAAGGTCGCCCACTGGCTGCCTCTGAGGATCCCGGTCTTGCTTTAAGTCCGCACAACGGCGGACTGCCCCGGGAAGCTCAAGGTCGCCCACTGGCTGCCTCTGAGGATCCCGGTCTTGCTTTAAGTCCGCACAACGGCGGACTGCTTTGTAGATCAAGCGAGCTCTTGGTGCAGCGAGCTTCCGGGTGGAATTCTTTGTGGAAAATCCCGTCATTCATTCATAACCTCTAACGATAATTTACAAAAATTCACTTAGGCATAGAACTTGCGAAGGTGCAAAGCATTCCAAGGCCGCTCTAACAAATCGCCTTCAGCGGTCATCAACTGGTAAGCCCCCGAGCCACGCGCTTCGTGTATTATGTAGGGACCCTCCCAGTTCGCCGTGAGCTTCCCTGCATTAGGCTCCTGCGTGTTTGCGAACACCTTTCTCATCACCATGTCCCCGGCTTTGAATGCCCGATGGCGGACTCTTTTGTCATAGGCGCGCTTCATTTCTTGTCGGTACCCAGCGAGATGTAGATTGGCGCGCTCTCGTCTTTCTTCGAGCTGGTCTAGGGAGTCGGCGAGCAGAACGTCGTTATCGACCTCACCTGCAGCAAGCTTTCTTTCTGTTGGCAGCTCGGCTTCGATGGGCAGCACGGCTTCACACCCGTAAGTCAGGCTGAAAGGCGATTCGCCGGTCGAGCGACGTGGAGTGGTACGATAGGCCCACAGCACGCCGTCGAGCTCCTGCTCCCATAGTCCTTTCTTTCCTTCCAACCTTTTCTTGAGGTTATCTAGGATTACTCGGTTCGTTGCTTCGGCCTGCCCGTTGCTTTGAGGGTACCTCGGAGACGAGAACCTTAGGTCGACCCTGTATTCGATGCAAAAGCTTCTGATCAAGCGATTGTTGAACTGGCGACCATTGTCGGTGATGAGCACTCGGGGTAGCCCAAAGCGACAGAAAATATTCTTCCAAAGGAAGTCTTTGACTTGCTTCTCACCAATCTTAGCTAGCGGGACCGCTTCCACCCATTTGGTGAAGTAGTCCGTAGCTACTAAGATGAATTTCTTCTGTCGGGTAGACACAGGGAAAGGTCCCACAATGTCCAACCCCCATTGCTGGAAAGGCCAGGGGCTCGCCAGAGGATGCAGTTCTTCTGCGGGCATATGGTTCGTGGTGGCGTGCTTCTGGCACTGGATGCACCTCTGGGCGACCTTCAAAGCGTCTTGCTCCAGAGTGGGCCACCAGTATCCTTGCCTTCGTACTTTCGCAGCAAGAGACCGCCCACCAGCGTGGTTTCCCAGCTCGCCAGAGTGAATGCACTTTAGAACTTCTTCGGTTTCCGGGCTCTCGACGCAACGGAGACTTGGCCCGCCAAAGGATCTTCGAAAAAGGCGATCCCAGCGAATGAGATAGCGCCCAGCGCATTTCTCCACTCGCCGGGCTTCCTCTCTATCCTCTGGTAGCTCGCCCTTCTGGAGAAAGCGAAAAATGGGGGCGGTCCACCCGCTGAGTGGTACGTTGGCGGAGACTTGGTTAACAGCGGGCTCCATCAGTTGGAGCCGAGACTGACTTTGGACTTCGATGAGAATCTGGCGAGCCTCTGATGTTCCCAGCAAAGAGGCGGCGTTTGCCAAAGCATCAGCTCGCCTATTATCGGCTCGCGGAATTTGCTCAAAGGAAATCTTTTCGAACTCCGCGGCCTTGTGCTTCACCAGATCCACGTAGCCCGCCATTCGTGCGTCCCGAGAGGCGTACTCCCCATTGACTTGGCAAACAATTAGCTGGGAATCGCTAAAGACCTTCAGGCGTTTGGCGCCTACCTCTTTGGCGAGCTCCAGGCCGGCCAGCAGCGCCTCATATTCCGCCTCATTGTTGGTAGCGGCGAAATCCAGTCGGACTGACTTTTCCAGAAGTACCGACTGGGCGATCAGTGCGACCCCGATCCCAGCCCCCAAAGCGTTGGAGGATCCATCGACGAATAATTCCCAGCCTGCCTCCTCTGAACGCTTAGTTGGAGGATGCCCGCCTTGATTGTCCAAGAACCTCGCCTTCCCAGGGTGTGCCTCAGTTGGCTCATCCTCCCGGTACTGGACCGGTTCTTCTATGGGGAAGTCCGCCAAGAAATCGGCGAGCGCCTGTCCTTTGACCGCAACTCGAGGGACATACTCCAAGCCGTAGGCGGCGAGCTCGGCGGACCAACGGTAGAGCCTGCCGGCTACTGAGGGCCTGGAGAGCGCGCTCTTTAGAGGGTGCTCTGTGATGACCCTGACAGGGTGCGCCGAGAAGTAGGGGTGGAGCTTTCTCGCGGTAAGGACCAAGGCCAATGCGACCTTCTCGATTGGTCGATACCGGAGCTCGGCGGGAAGCATCGTGTGGCTTACAAAGTAGACAGGCCGCTCCACCTTTGCTTCTTCCACAACCAGGACCCCGCTCACCGCATTCTCAGTGACCGCAAGGTACACGCCGAGTTCGGCGCCCTCTTTGGGTGCCGCTAAGATCGGTGGGCTCGCCAGGTAGTCCTTGATCTTTTGGAAGGCGTGCTCGCACTTCTCATCCCAACAAATGCTTGCTCCTTTTCGTAGCAGCTCGAAAAGAGGTCGGCAGTTGTCTGAGGATTTGGAGATGAACCGATTGAGCGCGGCGATTCGCCCGCTCAGCCTCTGGACTTCCTGCCGGGTCCTCGGCGCGGGCATCTCGACAAGTGCTCGGATCTGCCCAGGGTCGGCCTCGATCCCCCTGTGGGTGACCAGGTACCCGAGGAATTTCCCCGACGTCACCCCGAATGCGCACTTCGCCGGGTTTAGCCTCATTTGGTACTTTCTCAGTACCTCGAAGGTTTCGCGGAGATCGGCAACATGCCCCTCCCTCTCCCGACCCTTCACCAGGAGGTCGTCTACATAAACTTCGACGTTTCTGCCGATCTGATCTTTGAACATCTGAGTGACTAGCCTTTGGTAGGTCGCTCCAGCGTTCTTAAGTCCGAACGGCATCACTCGATAGCAGTACAACTTCTGGTAGCCCGCTCCGGAGTAGAAGGCGGTCTTCTCCTGATCGTTGGCGTGGAGAGGTATCTGGTTATACCCAGAATATCCATCCATGAAGGACAGGGCCTGGAACCCGACAGCTGCGTCGACCAGTGCGCCTATTCTCGGAAGAGGAAATCCATCCTTCGGGCATGCCTATTCTCGGAAGAGGAAATCCATCCTTCGGGCAGTCCTTGATCACTAGAGCGTCATGAAGCTTGCAACCCTCGGGGAGGGCGCTTCTGAAAGCGCTCACCACGGTACGATCTTGGCCCGCCGCGTCTTCCAGAGCGAGGTAGGCGCTCCGGAATCGCGTTGCGAAGCACCGGAGCGTCTCGCGAGCTCCCATGGTTAAAGTAAACAGAGACTCGATTCTCTTCGGGGGCTGCCTATTGCAGCGATACTGCTCCAGGAATAGCCTAGAGAGAGTTGGAAAGTCGGGGATCGTGCCGGGCGGCAACTTGTGGAACCAGTTCAATGCCGAGCCGGTCAAACTGCTCGGGAATGCTCGGCACAAGACGTGGTCTTGGTCCCGGAAAAACAGAAGCTTTCTGTAAGCCAAGAGATGGTCAACGGGATCCTGCGACCCGTCGAACAATACAAACTTCGGGGGGGTCCAGTGGTGCGGAAAACCCCCTTGGTGGACCTCGCTGGTGAAAGGCGAGCTACCTCCGTGGGCGGCAAGGTCTTCAAGTAAATCTACTGTCGCACTAGGTCGCCGCCAGCGCCCGGGGAGAACTCCCAGAGGCGGCTGCGCAGGTCCTAGGCGGTCTCGTACGCTCCCTTGTGGCGAGGTCGGCCCCACCCCACGGCGACCCTCGGGGGCAACCGCTCGGCGGGCTCCTTGCTGTCCACCCACGGATTCCTTCGGCGCGTCAGTTGGTCTGTGGGAGGCCGTTGCCTCTCGAGCTCCTGAAGATATTTCCACCGCGGGCTCTTTCCCTCGTCGCCGATGGCGTGGGTCGCGATCCCGCTCTAGAGATCTTGCCTCCGACCCCTCAGAATCGGCGCTCCGGCTACGGCGGCAGGGAATGGTCGCGTGCGAGGTCGCCTGGTTGCTAGATCGCTGGGTGACTAGCTTCTGCAACCTTGTGAGCGGGGTTTCCGGCACCCCGCGTACAGCCGCTCTCCCGACTGGGGGTTCCGGTTGGGAAACCTGCCGCACCGGAGCGACCGTGGGCGGTCGCGATGTTGACGCCGGTGGTCGCACCGGAGACACCGTCTTCGCCGGCCCAGATCGTCGGCTGGCCGCCGGAGCCTGACGCAATCGTGTCAGCTCCTCCATCATCGCCCGCTGGGTGGCCAACATCTCCAACAAGAGTTGGTCGCTGAGCGGGACCTGGGGCTGAGGGGTCTCGACCGGAGGCTCGCTGCGCGCAGATCTGGCACGAGTCCTCGGTCGCCTGCGTCCCCTTGTCGCCGGAGCCATCCTTGAGGTTACGAGAGCGAACTGCGCTCAACCGCGCGGTCGTGGGCGTTCTCGCAGGAACCAGTCGAAGATCCCACAGACGGCGCCAAATGTTCGGGGGATTTTTCGCTGGTCCGTGCGGGCTGCCTGCAAGACAAAGAAAAGAGAACGTGAGAACGGCTGGCTCCCTCCGGAGCGCAGACCCTCCGACGCTCAAGTCAGTCACAGTGGCACAACGGCGAGCTGTAATGGACCAAAGAGGAAGGAAAAGGGATTTCGAACCTGTACTATGGAGCCTGGGGGTGAGCATTTATAGCAATCGGCGGCCTACCGTGGCCCGACACGTGGAGATTCTTCCGGCGCCTTCTAGACCCCCCACGTTCTGGCTCGCATGGGTCTGACAGTCCTTGGTACTCGCGCCCTGACATTCTGTCGTCAGGCCTGCCAGGCGGTTTGAGTGGGGGAGGGAATCTTTCTTGTCGTGGCCAGGTGGCCATTCTGGAATGTTCAAGTCTGGGAGGTCTCGAACTGATTCGAGCGAGCTTCCGTGGACCACGTTTGTCCACGTAGCTTCCGTGGGGTTTTGCCACCTGGCATCTCCTCATACATTGTGGGCGACCTCCGACGGGGAGCTAAGGTGAGCTCGCCCTCTATTGCTCCGCCTTCTCTTCCACATCTATCAAGAGTCGGACCTCGCGGGAGCAACCTCCTCGATAAACTGGGGAATTCTGGCGAGCTTGGGCGAGCTCCTGAGCGAGCTAGGGGCGAGCTCCTGCGCGAGCTAGGGGCGTTCGCGATGCCGGTGTCTTCGTTATGCATGACGGTCTAACTCCCGCTATCACTGCCAGCGAGTTCTCGCGCGGGCTTGGCGAACTCCGGGGCGAGCTCCTGAGCGAGCTTAGGCGAGCTCCTGGGTGAGCTTGGCGAGCTACGGGGCGAGCTCCTGAGCGAGCTTCTGGGCGATCTCGGGTGAGCTCCGTCGAGCTCAGGCGAGCTCCTGAGCGAGCTTCTGGGCGATCTCAGGCGAGCTCCATCGAGCTCAGGCGAGCTCTTAAGAGTGCTCTTGGCCTGGGCCCTTTCAGCCTAATGTGGATCTCGCTCCCTGTCAAGGTGATTTGGTGAGCACGGGGGAGCGAACTCCTGCGAGCTGCACTCAGATACAAGGTGTCCATCCAGCTCCCTGTGGGGCGAGCTCCTGAGGGGTTGGGAGAGGCGAGCTGCACTCAGATACAAGGTGTCCATCCAGCTCCCTGTGGGGCGAGCTCCTGAGGGGTTGGGAGAGGCGAGCTGCACTCAGATACAAAGTGTCCATCCAGCTCCCTGTGGGGGGGGCTCCTGAGGGGTTGGGAGAGGCGAGCTGCACTCAGATACAAGGTGTCCATCCAGCTCCCTGTGGGGCGAGCTCCTGTGGGGTTGGGAGAGGCGAGCTGCACTCAGATACAAAGTGTCCATCCAGCTCCCTGTGGGGGGGGCGGGCTCCTGATGGGCTGGGAGGGCGAGCTTTTTGGACGGACTCCCTCGAGAACTCTTATCTCAGATGCGTTTGCAATGCTACCCAAGATATGTGGTTTCTGTCTACCCCCAACAGATACATTTGTGTGAATGAATTAAAATGGATCATAGGAATGAATTAGAATGGATCATACGAATGGATTAGAATGGATCGTACGAATGAATTAGAATAGATACATTTGTGCGAATGAATTAAAATGGATCATAGGAATGAATTAGAATTGATCATACGAATGCATTAGAATGGATACATTCGTGCGAATGAATTAGAATGGATCGTACGAATGAATTAGAATGGATCGTGCGAATGAATTAGAATGGATCGTACGAATGAATTAGAATGGATAGTGCGAATGAATTAGAATGGATCGTACGAATCAATTAGAATGGATACATTTGTGCGTATGAATTAGAATGGATCGTACAAATGAATTAGAATGGATCGTGCGAATGAATTAGAATGGATCGTACGAATGAATTAGAATGGATACATTTGTGCGAATGAGTTAGAATGGATCATACGAATGAATTAAAATGGATCGTACAAATGAATTAGATTGGATCATACGAATGAATTAGAATGGATCGTGCGAATGAATTAGAATGGATTGTATGAATGAATTAGAATGGATACATTCGAGCGAATGAATTAGAATAGATTGTAGGAATGAATTAGAATGGATCATACGAATGAATTAGAAAGGATCGTGCAAATGAATTAGAATGGATTGTATGAATGAATTAGAATGGATACATTCGTGCGAATGAATTAGAATGGATCGGATGAATGAATTAGGATGGATCGTACGATTCATTCTAATTCATTCGTACGATCCATTCTAATGCATTCGTACGATTCATTCTAATTCATTCGCACGATCCATTCTAATTCATTCATACGATCCATTCTTATTCATTCATACGATCCATTCTAATTCATTCGTACGATCCATTCTAATTCATTCGTATGATCCATTCTAATTCATTCGTATGATCCATTCTAACTCATTCGGTGGATCCATTCTAATTTATTCGTACGATCCATTCTTATTCATTCATACGATCCATTCTAATTCATTCGTACGATCCATTCTAATTCATTCCTACGATCCATTCTAATTCATTCGCACGAATGTATCCATTCTAATTCATTTGCACGATCCATTCTAATTCATTCCTATGATCCATTCTAATTCATTCGTACGATCCATTCTAATTCATTCGCATAAATGAATTAGATCCATTCGAATTAGAATGGATCGTGCGAATGAAATAGAATGGATTGTACAAATGAATTAGAATGAATCGTACGTACGAATGAATTAGAATGGATCGTATGAATGAATTAGAATGGATACATTTGTACGAATAAATTAGAATGGATTATACGAATGAATTAGAATGGATTGTATGAATAAATTAGAATGGATCGTACGAACGAATTAGAATGGATCGTACGAACGAATTAGAATGGATCGTATGAATGAATTAGAATGGATCGTACGAATGAATTAGAATGGATACATTCGAGCGAATGAATTAGAATGGATTGTACGAATGAATTAGAATGGATCATAGAAATGAGTTAGAATGGATCGTGCAAATGAATTAGAATGGATACATTCGTGCGAATGAATTAGAATGGATCGTAGGAATGAATTAGAATGGATCGTACGAATGAATTAGAATGGTTACATTCGTGCGAATGAATTAGAATGGATCGTACGAATGAATTAGAATGGATCATACAAATGAATTAGAAAGGTTACATTCGTGAGAATGAATTAGAATGGATCATACGAATGAATTAGAATGGATCATGTGAATGAATTTGAATGGATCGTATGAATGAATTAGAATGGATCGAACGAATGAATTAGAATGGATACATTCGAGCGAATGAATTAGAATAGATCATAAGAATGAATTAGAATGGATCATACGAATGAATTAGAATGGATCGTACGAACGAAGTAGAATGGATCTTACGAACGAATTAGAATGGATCGTACGAACGAATTAGAATGGATCATACGAACGAATTAGAATGGATACATTCATGCGAATGAATTAGAATGGATCGTACGAATGAATTTGAGTGGATCGTGCGAATAAATTAGAATGAATCGTACGAATGAATTAGAATGGATCGTGCGAATGAATTAGAATGGATACATTTGTACGAATAAATTAGAATGGATTGTACGAATGAATTAGAATGGATACATTCTTGCGAATAAATTAGAATGGATCGTATATTCGTGCAAATAAATTAGAATGGATCATACGAATGAATTAGAATGGATCGTGCGAATGAATTAGAATGAATCGTATGAATGCATTAGATTGGATCGTACGAATGAATTAGAATGAATCGTACGATCCATTCTAATTCATTTGTACGATCCATTCTAATCTATTCTAATTCATTAGCACAAATATATCCATTCTAATTCATTCTCACGAATGTAATCTTTCTAATTCATTTGTATGATCCATTCTAATGCATTCGTACGATCCATTCTAATCCATTTGTACGATCCATTCTAATCCATTCATTCGTACGAATGAATTAGAATGGTTACATTCGTGCGAATGAATTAGAATGGATCGTACGAATGAATTAGAATAGATACATTCGAGCGAATGAATTAGAATGGATCGTACGAATGAATTAGAATGGATCATAGGAATGAATTAGAATGGATCGTGTAAATGAATTAGAATGGATCGTATGAATGAATAAGAATAGATCGTACGAATGAATTAGAATGGATACATTTGTGCGAATGAATTAGAATGGATCGTGCGAATGAATTAGAATGGATCGTACGAATGAATTAGAATGGATAGTGCGAATGAATTAGAATGGATCGTACGAATGAATTAGAATGGATTGTAAGTACGAATGAATTAGAATTGATCGAACGAATGGATTAGAATGGATCGTACGAATGGATTAGAATGGATCGTACGAATGGATTAGAACGCATTGTACGAATGAATTAGAATAGATACATTTGTGCGAATGAATTAGATTGCATCGTACGAATGAATTTGAATGGATCGGACAAATGAATTAGAATGGATCGTATGAATGAATAAGAATGGATCGTACGAATGAATTAGAATGGATACATTTGTGCGAATTAATTAGAATGGATCGTACGAATGAATTTGAATGGATCGTACGAATGAATTAGAATGGTTACATTCGTGCGAATGAATTAGAATGGATCGTACGAATGGATTATAATGGATCATACGAATGGATTAGAATGGATCGTACGAATGAATTTCTAATTCGTTCGTACGATCCATTCTAATTCTTTCATATGATCCATTCTAATTCATTCGTACGATCCATTCTAATTTATTTGTACGAATGTATCCATTCTAATTCATTCGCACGATCCATTCTAATTCATTCCCACGATCCATTCTAATTCAGTCATATGAATGTATCCATTTTAATTCATTCCTATGATCCATTCTAATTCATTTGTACGATCCATTCTAATTCATTCGTACAATCCATTCTAATTCATTCACATGATCCATTCTAATCCATTCGTACGATCCATTCTAATTCATTCGTACGATCTATTCTAATTCATTCGCATGATCCATTCTAATTCATTCGTACGATCCATTCTAATTCATTCGTACAATCCATTCTAATTCATTCGTACGATCCATTCTAATTCATTCGCACAATCCAATCTAATTCATTCCTTTGATCCATTCTAATTCATTCGTACGATCCATTCTTATTCATTCGCTCGAATGTATCCATTCTAATTCATTCGTACGATCCATTCTAATTCGTTCAAACTATCCATTCTAATTCGTTCGTACGATCCATTCTAATTCGTTTGTACGATCCATTAGAATTCATTCGTACAATCCATTCTAATTCATTCGCACGATCCATTCTAATTCATTCGTATGATCCATTCTAATTCATTCCTACGATCTATTCTAATTCATTCGCTCGAATGTATCCATTCTAATTCATTCGTTCGATCCATTCTAATTCATTCGTACGATCCATTCAAATTCATTTGCTCGAATGTATCCATTCTAATTCATTCGTAAGATCCATTCTAATTCGTTCGTACAATTCATTCTAATTCATTCGTACGATCCATTCTAATGCATTCATACGATTCATTCTAATTCATTCGCACGGTCCATTCTAATTCATTCGTATGATCCATTCTAATTCATTCCTACGATCTATTCTAATTCATTCGCTCGAATGTAACCTTTCTAATTAGAATGGATCGTACAAATGAATTAGAAAGGTTACATTTGTGAGAATGAATTAGAATGGATCGTACGAATGAATTACAATGGATCGTACGAATGAATTAGAATCGATACATTCGAGCGAATGAATTTGAATGGATCGTACGAATGAATTAGAATAGATCGTACGAATGAATTAGAATGGATACATTCGTGCGAATGAATTAGAATGGATCGTACGAATGAATTAGAATGGATCGTACTAATGAATTAGAATGGATCATACGAATGAATTAGACTGGATTGTACGAATGAATTAGAATTGATCGTGCGAATGAATTAGAATGGATCGTACGAAAGAATTAGAATGGATCGTATGAATGAATTAGAATGGATCATACGAATGAATTAGAATCGATCGTGCGAATGAATTAGAATGGATCGTACGAATGAATTAGAATGGATACATTTGTGCGATGAATAAGAATGGAGCGTACGAATGAATTAGAATGGAGCGTACGAATAAACTAGAATGGATATATTCGTGCGAATGAATTAGAATGGATCATATGAAAGAATTAGAATGGATCGTGCGACTGTATTTGAATGGATCGTGCGAATGAATTAGAATGGATCGTACGAATGAATTAGAATGGATCGTACGAACGAATTAGAATGGATCATTTGAACGAATTAGAATGGATCTTACGAATGAATAAGAATGGATACATTTGTACGAATTAATAAGAATGGATCGTACAAATGAATTAGATTAGATCGTACGAATGAATTAGAATGGATCGTACGATCCTTTCTAATTCATTCGTACGATCCTTTCTAATTCATTCTAATTCATTCGTACGACCCTTTCTAATTCATTCGCACGATCCATTCTAATTCATTCGTATGATCCATTCTAATTCATTCCTACGATCTATTCTAATTCATTCGCTCGAATGTATCCTTTCTAATTCATTCGTTCAATCCATTCTAATTCATTCGTTCGATCCATTCTAATTAGTTCGTTCGATCCATTCTAATTCATTAGTACGATCCATTCTAATTCATTCGTACGATCCATTATAATTCATTCGTACAAATGTATCCATTCTAATTCATTCATACGATCCATTCTAATTCATTCATACGATCTATTCTAACTCATTCGCACGAATGTATCCATTCTAATTCATTCACACAATCCAATTTAATTCAAACATACGATCCATTCTAATTCATTCACATGATATATTCTAATTCATTCATACGATTCATTCCAATTCATTTCTAATTTATTCATACAAATGTATCCATTCTAATTCATTTGTACGATCCATTCTAATTAATTCGTACGATTCATTTTAATTCATTCGCACGATCCATTCTAATTCATTCATACGATCCATTCTAATTCATTCGTATGATCCATTCTAATTCATTCGCACGATCCATTCTAATTCATTCGTATGAATATATCCATTCTAATTCATTCGTACGATCCATTCTAATTCATTCGTACGATCCATTCTAATTCATTCGCACGATCCATTCTAATTCATTCGTATGATCCATTCTAATTCATTCATACGATCCATTCTAATACATTCGTACGATCCATTCTAATCCATTCGTACGATCCATTCTAATTCATTTGTACGATCCATTCAAATTCATTCGCATGATCCATTCTAAATCATTCGTACGATCCATTCTAATTCATTCGTCCGATCCATTCAAATTCATTCGTACGATGCATTCTAATTCATTCGCACGAATGTATCCATTCTAATTCATTCGTACGATCCATTCTAATCCATTTGTACAAATGAATTAAAATGGATCGTACGAATGAATTAGAATGGATCGTACAAATGAATTAGAAAGGTTACATTTGTGAGAATGAATTAGAATGGATCGTATGAATAAATTAGAATGGATCGTACGAATTAATTTGAATGGATCGTGCGATGAATTAGAATGGATCATACAAATGAATTAGAATGGATTCTAATTCATTCGTACGATCCATTCTAATTCATTCGCACGATCCATTCTAATTCATTCGTACGATCAATTCTAATTCATTCGCACTATCCATTCTAATTCATTCGTACGATCCATTCTAATTCATTCGTATGATCCATTCTAATTAATTCGCACAAATGTATCTATTCTAATTCATTCGTACGATCCATTCAAATTCAATCGTATGATCCATTCTAATTCATTCGTATGATCTAATTCATTCGTACGATCCATTCTAATTCATTCGTACGGTAGATTCTAATTCATTCGCACGATCCATTCGAATTCATTCGTATGATCCATTCTAATTCATTCGCACAATCCATTCTAATTCATTCGTACGATCCATTCTAATTCATTCGTATGATCCATTCTAACTCATTCGTACGATCCATTCTAATTCATTCTCACGAATGTAACCTTTCTAGTTCATTTGTATGATCCATTCTAATTCATTCGTACGATCCATTCTAATCCATTCGTACGATCCATTCTAATCCATTCGTACGATCCATTCTAATTCATTCGCTCGAATGTATCCATTCTAATTCATTCGTACGATCCATTCAAATTCAATCGTATGATCCATTCTAATTCATTCGTACGATCTAATTCATTCGTACGATCCATTCTAATTAATTCGTACGGTAGATTCTAATTCATTCGCACGATCCATTCTAATTCATTCGTATGATCCATTCTAATTCATTCGCACAATCCATTCTAATTCATTCGTACGATCCATTCTAGTTCATTCGTATGATCCATTCTAACTCATTCGTACGATCCAATGTAATTCATTCTCACGAATGTAACCTTTCAAATTCATTTGTATGATCCATTCTAATTCATTCGTACGATCCATTCTAATCCATTCGTACGATCCATTCTAATCCATTCGTACGATCCATTCTAATTCACTCGTACGATCCATTCTAATTCATTCTCACAAATGTAACCTTTCTAATTCATTTGTACGATCCATTCTAATTCATTCGGACGATCCATTCTAATCCATTCGTACGATCCATTCTAATTCATTCGCACGAATGTAACCATTCTAATTCATTCGTATGATTCATTCTAATTCATTCCTACGATCTATTCTAATTCATTCGGTCGAATGTATCCATTCTAATTCATTCGTTCGATCCATTCTAATTCATTCGTACGATCCATTCAAATTCATTCGCATGATCCATTCTAATTCATTCGTACGATCCATTCTAATTCATTCTCACGAATGTAACCTTTCTAATTCATTTGTATGATCCATTCCAATTCATTCGCTCGAATGTATCCATTCTAATTCATTCGTATGATCCATTCTAATTCATTCGCACAATCCATTCTAATTCAGTCGTATGAATGTATCATACGAATGAATTAGAATGGATCATGCGAATGAATTAAAATGGATCGTACAAATGAATTGGAATGGATCGTACGAATGAATTAGAAAGGATCATACAAATGAATTAGAATGGATACATTCGAGCGAATGAATTAGAATGGATCGTACAAATGAATTAGAAAGGTTACATTGGATCGGACGAATGAATTAGAATGGATCGTACGAATGAATTAGAATGGATTGTGCGAATGAATTAGAATGGATCGTATGAATGAATAAGAATGGATCGTACGAATGAATTAGAATGGTTACATTCGTGCGAATGAATTAGAATGGATCATACAAATGAATTAGAAAGGATACATTCGTGCGAATGAATTAGAGTAGATCGTATGAATGAATTAGAATGGATCGTACGAATTAATTAGAATGGATCGTGCGAATGAATTTGAATGGATCGTGCGAATGAATTAGAATGGATCATACGAATGAATTAGAATGGATCGTACGAATTAATTAGTTTGGATCGTACGAATGAATTAGAATGGATCGTGCGAATGAATAAGAATGAATCGTACGAATGCATTAGAATGGATCGTGCGAATGAATTAGAATGGATACATTCGTACAAATGAATTAGAATGGATCGTGCGATTGAATTAGAATGGATCGTACGAATGAATTAGAATGGATCATAGGAATGAATTAGAATGGATCAAACAAATGAATTAGAATGGATCGTATGAATGAATTAGAATGAATCGTACGAATGAATTAGAATGGATCATACGAATGAATTAGAATGGATCGTACGAATGAATTAGAATGGATCGTGCGAATGAATTAGAATGGATCATACGATTGAATTTGAATGGATCGTACGAATAAATTTCTAATTCAGTCGTATGAATGTATCCATTTTAATTCATTCGTACGATCCATTCTAATTTGTACAATCCATTATAATCCATTCGTACGATCCATTCTAATCCATTCGTACGATCCATTCTAATTCATTCGCACGATCCATTCTAATTCATTCGCACGATCCATTCTAATTCATTCGTACGATCCATTTTAATTCATTCGAACAATTCATTCTAATTCATTCGTACGATCCATTCTAATGCATTCGTATGATCCATTCTAATTCATTCCTACGATCAATTCTAATTCATTCGTACGATCCATTCTAATTCATTCGCACGATCTATTCTAATTTATTCGTACGAATGAATTAGAATGGATCGTACGAATGAATTAGAATTGTTACATTCGTGCGAATGAATTAGAATGGATTGTACGAATGGATTAGAATGGATCGTACGAATGAATTAGAATTGATCGTACGAATGGATTAGAATGGATCGTACGAATGAATTAGAATGGATCATATGAAAGAATTAGAATGGATCGTGCGAATGAATTAGAATGGATCGTGCGAATGAATTAGAATGGATCGTACGAACGAATTAGAATGGTTCATACGAACGAATTAGAATGGATCATATGAACGAATTAGAATGGATCGTACGAATGAATTAGAATGGATACATTCGCACGATCCATTCTAATTCATTCGTACGATCCATTCTTATTCATTCGTACGATCCATTCAAATTCATTCGCATAATCCATTCTAATTCATTCGTACGATCTATTCTAATCCTTTCATATGATCCATTCTAATTCATTCGTACGATCCATTCTAATCCATTCGTACGATCCATTCTAATTAATTCCTATGATCCATTCTAATTCATTCGTACGATCCATTCTAATTCAATCGTACGATCCATTCTAATCCATTCGTACGATCCATTCTAATTCATTCGCACGATCCATTCTAATTCTTTTATATGATCCATTCTAATTCGTTCGTACGATCCATTCTAATTCGTTCGTACGATGCATTCTAATTCATTCGCACGATCCATTCTAATTCTTTCTTTTATCCATTCTAATTCATTCCTACGATCCATTCTAATCCATTCGTGCGATCCATTCTAATTCATTCGTACGATCCATTCTAATTCATTCGTACCATCCATTCTAATTCATTCGTACGATTGAATTAGAATAGATCGTGCGAATGAATTAGAATGGATCGTACAAATGAATTAGAATAGATGGTAGGAATGAATTAGAATGGATCATACGAATGAATTAGAATGGATCGTACGAATGCATTCGAATGAATCGTACGAATGAATTAGAATGGATCGTACGAATGAATTAGAATGGATCGTGCGAATGGATTAGAATGGATCGTACGAATGGATTAGACTGGATCGTACGAATGGATTAGAATGGATCGTACAAATGGATTAGAATGGATCGTACGAATGGATTAGAATGGATCGTACGAATTAGAATGGATCGTATGAATGAATTAAAATGGATACATTCATACGACAGAATTAGAAATTTATTCGTATGATCCATTCAAATTCAATCGTATGATCCATTCTAATTCATTCGTACGATTTATTCTAATTCATTCGTACGATCCATTCTAATTCATTCGTACGATTCATTCTAATTCATTCGTAAGATCCATTCTAATTCATTCGTACGATCCATTCTAATTCATTCATATGATCCATTCTAATTCATTCGTATGATCCATTCTATTTCATTCGTACAATCCATTCTAATTCATTCGCACGATCTATTCTAATTCATTTGTACGAATGCATCCATTCTAATTCATTCGCACGATCCATTCTAATGCATTCATACGATTCATTCTAATTGATTCGCACGATCCATTCTAATTCATTCGTACGATCCATTCTAATTCATTCATACGATATATTCTAATTCATTCGCACAAATGTATCCATTCTAATTCATTTGTATGATCCATTCTAATTCATTCGCACGAATGTAACCATTCTAATTCATTCGTACGATCCATTCTTATTCATTCATACGATCCATTCTAATTCATTCGCACAATCCATTCTAATTCATTCGTACGATCCATTCTAATACATTCGTCCGATCCAATGTAACCTTTCTAATTCATTTGTACGATCCATTCAAATTCATTCGTAAATTAGTACGATCCATTCTAATTCATTCGCACGATCCATTCTAATTCATTCGTACGATCCATTCTAATCCATTCGTACGATCCATTCTAATCCATTCGTACGATCCATTCTAATTCATTCGTACGATCCATTCTAATTCATTCGTACGATCCATTCTAATTCATTCGCACGATCCATTCTAATTCATTCGCACGATCTATTCTAATTCATTCGCACGATCCATTCTAATTCATTCGCATGATCCATTCTAATTCATTCATACGATCCATCCTAATTCATTCGCACAAATGTATCCATTTTAATTCATTCGTACGATCCATTCGAATTCATTCGTACGATCTAATTCATTCGTACGATCCATTCTAATTCATTCGTACGATCAATTCTAATTCATTCGCACGATCCATTCTAATTCATTCGTATGATCCATTCTAATTCATTCGTATGATCCACTCTAATTTATTCGTTCAAATGTATCCATTTTAATTCATTCGTACGATCCATTCTAATTCATTCGTACGATCCATTCTAATTCATCCGTTCGATCCATTCTAATTCATTTGTACAATCCATTCTAATTCATTCGCACAAATATATCCATTTTAATTCATTCGTACGATCCATTGTAATTTATTCATACGATCCATTCTAATTCATTCACATGATCCATTCTAATTCATTCGTACGATCCATTCTAATTCATTCGCATGAATTAGAATGGATACATTTGTGCGAATGAATTAGAATGGATCGTACGAATGAATTAGAATGGATCGTGCGAATAAATTAGAATGGATCATAGGAATGAATTAGAATGTATCGTACGAATGAATTAGAATGGTTACATTCGTGCGAATGAATTAGAATGGATCGTACGAATGGATTAGAATGGACCGTACGAATGAATTAGAATGGATACATTCGAGCGAATGAATTAGATTGGATCGTACGAATGGATTAGAATGGATCGTACGAATGAATTGGAATGGTTACATTCGTGCGAATGAATTAGAATGGATCGTACGAATGGATTAGAATGGATCGTACGAATGGATTAGAATGGATCGTACGAATGGATTAGAATGGATCGTACGAATGAATTAGAATGGATCATACGAACGAATTAGAATGGATCGTACGAACAAATTATAATGGATCGTACGAACGAATTAGAATGGATCGTATGAACGAATTAGAATGGATCGTGCAAATGAATTAGAATGGATACATTCGTGCTAATGAATTAGAATGGATCATAGGAATGAATTATAATGGATCGTACGAATGAATTAGACTGGTTACATTCTTGCGAATGAATTAGAATGGATCGTACAAATAAATTAGAATGGATCGTACGAATGAATTAGAATGGTTATATTCGTGCGAATGAATTAGAATGGATCGTACGAATGGATTAGAATGGATCGTACGAATGATTAAAATGGATCGTACGAATGAATTTGAATGGATCGTACAAATGAATTAGAAAGGTTACATTTGTGAGAATGAATTAGAATGGATCGTACGAATGAATTAGAATGGATCATAGGAATGAATTAGAATGGATCGTGCAAATGAATTAGAATGGATACATTCGTGCGAATGAATTATAATGGATTGTAGGAATGAATTAGAATGGATCGTACGTATGAATTAGAATGGTTACATTCGTTCGAATGAATTAGAATGGATCGTACGAATGAATTAGAATGGATCGTGCGAATGAATTAGAATTGATCATACGAATGAATTAGAATGGATCGTAGGAATGAATTAGAATGGATCGTATAAATAAATTAGAATGGTTATATTCGTGCGAATGAATTAGAATGGATCGTACGAATGGTTTAGAATGGATCGTACAAATAGATTAGAATAGATCGTACGAATGAATTAGAATGGATACATTCGAGCGAATGAATTAGAATGGATCGTACGAATGAATTAGAATGGATCGTACGAATGGATTAGAATGGATCGTACGAATAAATTAGAATGGATCGTACGATTCATTCTAATTCATTCGTACGATCCATTCTAATGCATTCGTACGTTTCATTGTAATTCATTCGCACGATCCATTCTAATTCATTCGTACGATCCATTCTTATTCATTCATACGATCCATTCTAATTCATTCGCACAATCCATTCTAATTCATTTGTACGATCCATTCTAATTCATTCGTATGATCCATTCTAACTCATTCGGTGGATCGATTCTAATTCATTCGTACGATCCATTCTAATTCATTCGCACGATCCATTCTAATTTATTCGTACGATCCATTCTAATTCATTCGTACGATCTATTCTAATTAATTCGCACGAATGTAACAATTCTAATTCAATCGTATGATACATTCTAATTCATTCGTATGAGCTATTCTAATTCATTCGTACGATCCATTCTAATGCATTCGTACGATTCATTCTAATTCATTCGCATAAATATATCCATTCTAATTCATTCGTACGATCCATTCTAATTCATTCGCACGATCCATTCTAATGCATTCGCACAAATGTATCAATTCTAATTCATTCGTACGATCCATTCTTATTCATTCATACGATCCATTCTAATTCATTTGCACGATCCATTCTAATTCATCCCTATGATCCATTCTAATTCATTCGTACGATCCATTCTAATTCATTCGCTCGAATGTATCCATTCTAATTCATTCGTACGATCCATTCTAATTCATTCGTATGATCCATTCTAATTCATTCTCACAAATGTAACCTTTCTAATTAATTTGTAGGATCCATTCTAATTCATTCGTACGATCCATTCTAATCCATTCGTACGATCCATTCTAATCCATTCGTATGATCCATTCTAATTTATTCGTACGATCCATTCTAATTCATTCGCACGAATGTATCCCTTAGTAATTCATTCGTTCGATCCATTCTAATCCATTCGTACGATCCATTCTAATCCATTCGTACGATCCATTCTAATCCATTTGTACGATCCATTCTATTTCATTCGTCCGATCCATTCTAATTCATTCGCACGAATGTATCCATTCTAATTCATTCGTACAATCCATTCTAATTCATTCGCACGATCCATTCTAATTCATTCGTATGATCCATTCTAATTCATTCATATGATATATTCTAATTCATTCGCTCGAATGTATCCATTCTAATTCATTCGTACAATCCATTCTAATTCATTCGCACGATCCATTCTAATTCATTCGTATGATCCATTCTAATTCATTCCTACGATCTATTCTAATTCATTCGCTCGAATGTATCCATTCTAATTCATTCGTACGATCCATTCTAATTCATTCGTATGATCCATTCGAACTAATTTGGTGGATCCATTCTAATTCATTCGTACGATCCATTCTAATTCATTCGCACGATCCATTCTAATTTATTCGTACGATCCATTCTAATTCATTCGCACGATCCATTCTAATTCATTCGCACGAATGTATCCATTCTAATTCATTTGCACGATCCATTCTAATTCCTATAATCCATTCTAATTCGTTCATACGATCCATTCAAATTCATTCGCAATGGATCGTACGAATGAATTAGAATGGATCGTACGAATGCATTAGAATGGATACATTCGTGCGACTGAATTAGAATGGATCGTATGAATGAATTAGAATGGATCGTGCGAATGAATTAGAATGGATCGTACGAATGAATTAGAATGGATCGTGCGAATGAATTAGAATGGATCGTACGAATGAATTAGAATGCATACATTTGTGCGAATGAATTAGAATGGATCGTATGAATGAATTAGAATGGATCGTACGAATGAATTAGAATGGATCGTGCGAATGAATTAAAATGGATCGTACGAATGAATTAGAATGGATCGTGCGAATGAATTAGAATGGATTGTACGAATGAATTAGAATGCATACATTTGTGCGAATGAATTAGAATGAATCGTACGAATGAATTAGAATGGATCGTACGAATGAATTAGAGTAAATCGTACGAATGAATTAGAATGGATTATACAAATGAATTAGAATGGATACATTTGTGCGATGAATAAGAATGGAGCGTACGAATGAATTAGAATGGATCGGACGAATGAATTAGAATGGATCATACGAATGAATTAGAATGGTTAGATTCATGCGAATGAATTAGAATGGATCGTACGAATGAATTAGAATGGATAGTGCGAATGAATTAGAATGGATCGTACGAATGAATTAGAATGGATACCTTTGTGCATATGAATTAGAATGGATCGTACGAATGAATTAGAATGGATCATATTAATGAATTAGAATGGATCGTACGAATGAATTAGAATGGATACATTCGTGCGAATGAATTAGAATAGATCGTGCGAATCAATTAGACTAGATCGTGCGAATGAATAAGAATGGATCATACGAATGAATTAGAATGGATCGTACGAATTAGAATGGATCGTACAAATGGATTAGAATGGATCGTACGAATGGATTAGAATGGATCGTACGAATGAATTAGAATGGATCATACAAATGAATTAGAATTACATTCGTGAGAATGAATTAGAATGGATCGTACGAATGAATTAGAATGGATCGTACGAATGAATTAGAATGGATACATTCGAGCGAATGAATTAGAATGGATCGTACGAATGAATTAGAATGGATCATAGGAATAAATTAGAATGGATCGTGCAAATGAATTAGAATGGATACATTCGTGCGAATGAATTAGAATGGATCATAGGAATGAATTAGAATGGATCGTACGAATGAAATAGAATGGTTACATTCGTGCGAATGAATTAGAATGGATCATAGGAATGAATTAGAACGGATCGTGCGAATGAATTAGAATGGATCGTACGAATGAATTAGAATGCATCGTACGAATGAATTAGAATGGATCATATGATCCATTCCAATTCATTCGTATAATCCATTCTAATTCATTCGTTCGATCCATTCTAATTCATTCGTACGATCCATTCTAATTCATTCGTACGATCCATTCTAATTCATTCGTACAAAGGTATCCATTCTAATTCATTCGTACGATCTATTCTAATTCATTCATACGATCTATTCTAATTCATTCGCACGAATGTATCCATTCTAATTCATTCGCACAATCCAATCTAATTCAAACGTACGATCCATTCTAATTCATTAACATGATGTATTCTAATTCATTCGTACGATCCATTCTAATTCATTTCTAATTTATTCGTACAAATGTATCCATTCTAATTCATTCGTACGATCCATTCTAATTCATTTGTACGATTTATTCTAATTCATTCGCACGATCCATTCTAATTTATTCATACGATCATTCTAATTCATTATCACAAATGTATCCATTCTAATTCATTCGTATGATCCATTGTAATTCATTAGCACGATCCATTCTAATTCATTCGCACGAATATATCCATTCTAATTCATTCGTACGATCCATTCTAATTCATTCGTATGATCCATTCTAATTCATTCACACGATCCATTCTAATTCATTCGTACGATCCATTCTAATTCATTTGTACGATCCATTCTAATCCATTCGTACGATCCATTCTAACTTATTTGTACGATCCATTCAAATTCATTCGCATGATCCATTCTAATTCATTCGTACGATCCATTCTAATTCATTCGTTCGATCCATTCAAATTCATTCGTACGATGCATTCTAATTCATTCGCACGAATGTATCCATTCTAATTTATTCGTACGATCCATTCTAATTCATTCGTACAAATGAATTAAAATGGATCGTGCGAATGAATTAGAATTGATCATACGAATAAATTAGAATGGATCGTACGAATGAATTCGAATGGATTGTACGAATGAATTAGAATGGATCCACTGAATGAGTTAGAATGGATCATACGAATGAATTAGAATGGATCGTACGAATGAATTAGAATGGATTGTGCGAATAAATTAGAATGGATCGTATGAATGAATAAGAATAGATCGTGTGAATGAATTAGAATAGATCGTACGAATGAATTAGAATGGATCATGCGAATGAATTAGAAACATTCGTGCGAATGAATTAGAATGAATTAGATTGCATTGTACGTGTGCGAATGAATTAGAATGGATCGTGCGAATGAATTAGAATGGATCGTACGAATGAATTAGAATGGATCGATACATTCATGCAAATGAATTAGAATGGATCGTACGAATGAATTAGAATGGATCATACGAATGAATTAGAATAGATCGTACGAATGAATTAGAATAGATCATATGAATGAATTAGAATGGTTATATTCGTGCGAATGAATTAGAATGGATCGTACGAATGGATTAGAATGGATCGTACGAATGAATTAGAATGGATCCACCGAATGTGTTAGAATGGATCATACGAATGAATTAGAATGGATCGTACGAATGAATTAGAATATATACATTCAAGCGAATGAATTAAAATGGATCGTACAAATAAATTAGAATGGATACATTCGAGCGAATGAATTAGAATGGATCATACAAATGAATTAGAATGGATCGTACGAATGAATTAGAATGGATCGTACGAATGGATTAGAACGTATTGTACGAATAAATTAGAATTGATCATACGAATGGATTAGAATGGATCATACGAATGAATTAGAATGGATACATTCGAGCGAATAAATTAGAACGGATCGTACGAATGAATTAGAATGGATCATAGGAATGAATTAGAATGGATCGTGCGATTGAATTAGAATGGATTGTACGAATGAATTAGAATGTATACATTCGTGCGAATGAATTAGAATGGATCGGACGAATGAATTAGAATGGATCGTACGATTCATTCTAATTCATTCGTACGATCCATTCTAATGCATTCGTACGATTTATTCGAATTCATTCGCACGATCCATTCTAATTCATTCATACGATCCATTCTTATTCATTCATACGATATATTCTAATTCATTCGTACGATCCATTCTAATTCATTCGTACGATCCATTCTAATTCATTCGTATGATCCATTCTAACTCATTCGGTGGATCCATTCAAATTTATTCGTATGATCCATTCTTATTCATTCATACGATCCATTCTAATTCATTCGTACGATCCATTCTAATTCATTCCTACAATCCATTCTAATTCATTCGCACGAATGTATCCATTCTAATTCATTTGCACGATCCATTCTAATTCATTCCTATGATCCATTCTAATTCATTCGTACGATCCATTCTAATTCATTCGCACGATCCATTCTAATCCATTCGTACGATCCATTCTAATTCATTCGTACGATCTATTCTAATCCATTCATACGATTCATTCTAATCCATTCGTACGATCCATTCTAATCCATTCGCACGATCGATTCTAATTCATTCGCTCGAATGTATCCATTCTAATTTATTCATACGAATGAATTAGAATGGATCGTACGAATGAATTAGAATGGATCGTGCGAATGAATTAGAATGGACCGTACAAATGAATTAGAATGGATCGTACGAACGGATTAGAATGGATCGTACGAATGGATTAGAATAGATCGTACGAATGAATTAGAATGGATCGTACGAATGGATTAGAATGGATCATGCAAATGAATTAGAATGGATCGTATATTCGTGCAAATAAATTAGAATGGATCGTACAAATGAATTAGAATGGATCGTACGAATGAGTTAGAATGGATCGTGCGAATGAATTAGAATGGATCGTACGAATGAATTAGAATGGATCCACTGAATGAGTTAGAATGAATCATACGAATGAATTAGAATGGATCGTACGAATGAATTAGAATGGATTGTACGAATGAATTAGAATGGATCGTATGAATGAATAAGAATGGATCGTACGAATGAATTAGAATGGATCGTGTGAATGAATTAGAATGAATCTTACGAATGCATTAGAATGGATACATTCGTGCGAATGAATTAGAATAGATCGTACGAATGAATTAGAATCGATCGTACGAATGAATTAGAATAGATCGTACGAATGAATTAGAATGGATCCACCGAATGAGTTAGAATGGATCATACGAATTAATTAGAATGGATCGTACGAATGAATTAGAATGGATTGTGCGAATGAATTAGAATGGATCGTATGAATGAATAAGAATGGATTGTACGAATGAATTAGAATGGATCGTGCGAATGAATTAGAATGAATCGTACGAATGCATTAGAATGGATCGTACGAATGAATTAGAATGGATCATAGGAATGAATTAGAATGGATCGTACGAATAAATTAGAATGGATCGTGCGAATGAATTAGAATGGATCATACGAATGAATTAGAATTGATCGTATGAATGAATTAGAATGGATCGTACGAATGAATTAGAAAGGATCGTATGAATGAACAAGAATGGATCGTACGAATGAATTAGAAAGGATCGTATGAATGAACAAGAATGGATCATACGAATGAATTAGAATGAATCATATGATCCATTCTAATACATTCGTCCGATCCATTCTAATTCATTCGCACGAATGTATCCATTCTAATTCATACGATCCATTCTAATTCGTTCATACGATCCATTCTAATTCATTCGCACGAATGGAACCATTCTAATTCATTTGCACGATCCATTCTAATCCATTCGTACGATCCATTCTAATTCATTTGTACGATCTATTCTAATCCATTCGTACGATCCATTCTAATCCATTCTAATTCATTCGTACGATCCATTCTAATCCATTCTCACAAATGTAACCTTTCTAATTCATTCGCACGATCCATTCTAATTCATTCGCACAAATATATCCATTCTAATCCATTCTAATTCATTCGCACGATCCATTCTAATTCATTCGTATGATCCATTCTAATTCATTCCTACGATCTATTCTAAATCATTCGCTCGAATGTATCCATTCTAATTCATTCGTACGATCCATTCTAATCCATTCGTACGATCCATTCTAATTCATTCACACGAATGTAACCATTCTAATTCATTCGTACGATCCATTCTAATTCATTCCTACGAATGAGTTAGAATGGATCATACGAATGAATTAGAATGGATCGTACAAATGAATTAGAATGGATCGAACGAATGAATTAGAATGGATACATTCGAGTGAATGAATTAGAATAGATCGTAGGAATGAATTAGAATGGATCATACGAATGAATTAGAATGGATCGTGCGAATGAATTAGAATGGATTGTACGAATGAATTATAATGGATACATTCGTGCGAATGAATTAGAATGGATCGGACGAATGAACTAGAATGGATCGTACGAATGAATTAGAATGGATCGTGCGAATGAATTAGAATGAATCGTACGAATGCATTAGAATGGATACATTCGTGCGAATGAATTAGAATGGATCGTACGAATGAATTAGAATAGATCGTGCGAATGAATTAGAATGAATTGTACGAATGAATTAGAATGGATCGTGCGAATGAATTAGAATGGATCGTACGAATGAATTAGAATGGATACATACAAATGAATTAGAAAGGTTACATTCGTGAGAATGAATTAGAATGGATCGGACGAATGAATTAGAATGGATCGTATGATTCATTCAAATTCATTCGTACGATCCATTCTAATGCATTCGTACGATTCATTCTAATTCATTCGCACGATCCATTCTAATTCATTCGTACGATCCATTCTAATTCATTCGCAAGATCCATTCTAATTCATTCGTACGATCCATTCTAATTCATTCACACGATCCATTCTAATTCATTCATATGATCCATTCTAATTCATTCGTACGATTCATTCTAATTCATTCGTACGATCCAGTCTAATTCATTCGTACGATCCATTCAAATTCATTCGCACGATCCATTCTAATTCATTCGTACGATCCATTCTAATTCATTCGCACGATCCATTCTAATTCATTCCTACGATCTATTCTAATTCATTCGCTCGAATGTATCCATTCTAATTCATTCGTACGATCCATTCTAATTCATTCCTACGATCCATTCTAATTCATTCACACAAATGTATCCATTCTAATTCATTTGCACGATCCATTCTAATTCATTCCTATGATCCGTTCTAATTCATTCGTATCATCCATTCTAATTCATTCGCTCATACGAATGCATTAGAATGGATCGTACGAATGAATTAGAATGAATCGTACGATCCATTCTAATTCATTCGTCCGATCCATTCTAATTCATTTGTACGATCCATTCTAATTCATTCGCACGAATGTATCCATTCTAATTCATTCGTACGATCCATTCTAATTCATTCGTATGATCAATTCTAATTCATTCGCACGATCCATTCTAATTCATTCGTATGATCCATTCTAATTCATTCGCACGAATGTATCCATTCTAATTCATTCGTACGATCCATTCTAATTTATTCGTACGATCCATTATAATTCATTCGCACGAATGTATCCATTCTAATTCTTTCGTGCGAATGAATTAGAATGGATCGTACAAATGAATTAGAATGGATTGCACGAATGTATCCATTCTAATCCATTCGTACGAATGGATTAGAATGGATCATACGAATGAATTAGAATGAATCGTGCGAATGAATTAGAATGGATCGTATGAATAAATTAGAATGGATCGTACTAATGAATTAAAATGGATACATTTGTGCGAATGAATTAGAATGGATCATACGATTGAATTAGAATGGATCGTAAGAATGAATTAGAATGGATCATGCGAATGAATTTGAATGGATCGTACGAATGAATTAGAATGGATCGAATGAATGAATTAGAATGGATACATTCGAGCGAATGAATTAGAATAGATCGTAGTAATGAATTAGAATGGATCGTACGAATGAATTAGAATGGATCGTACAAATAAATTAGAAAGGTTACATTTGTGAGAATGAATTAGAATGGATTGTACGAATGAATTAGAATGGATCGTACGAATGGATTAGAATGGATCATACGAATGGATTAGAATGGATCGTACGAATGAATTAGAATGGATCATACAAATGAATTAGAATGGATCGAACAAATGAATTAGAATGGATACATTCGAGCGAATGAATTAGAATAGATCGTAGGAATGAATTAGAATGGATCATACGAATGAATTAGAATGGATCGTGCGAATGAATTAGAAAGGATTGTACGAATGAATTAGAATGGATACATTCGTGCGAATGAATTAGAATGGATCGTACGAATGAATTAGAATGGATCGTACGAATGAATTAGAATGAATCGTACGAATGAATTAGAATGGATCGTACGAATGAATTAGAATGGATCATACGAATGAATTAGAATGGATACATTTGTACGAATAAATTAGAATGGATTGTACGAATGAATTAGAATGGATACATTCTTGCGAATAAATTAGAATGGATCGTATATTCGTGCAAATAAATTAGAATGGATCGTGCGAATGAATTAGAATGGATCGTACGAATGGATTAGAATGGATCGTACGAATGAATTAGAATGGATCATACAAATGAATTAGAAAGGTTACATTCGTGAGAATGAATTAGAATGGATCGTACGATCCATTCTAATTCATTCTCACGAATGTAACCTTTCTAATTCATTTGTATGATCCATTCGTACGATCCATTCTAATTCATTCGTACGATCCATTCTAATTCATTCTCACGAATGTAACCTTTCTAATTCATTTGTATGATCCATTCTAATTCATTCTCACGATCCATTCCAATTCATTCGTACGATCCATTCAAATTCATTCGCACGATCCATTAATTAGAATGGATAAATTCGTGCGAATGAATTAGAATGGATCATAGGAATGAATTAGAATGGATCGTATGAATGAATTAGAATGGTTACATTCGTGCGAATGAATTAGAATGGATCGTATGAACGAATTAGAATGGATCATACGAATGAATTAGAATGGATCGTACGAATGAATTAGAATGGATCATATGAATGAATTAGAATGGTTACATTCTTGCGAATGAATTAGAATGGATCGTACGAATGGATTAGAATGGATCGTACGAATGAATTAGAATGGATCGTACAAATGAATTAGAAAGGTTACATTTGTGAGAATGAATTAGAATGAATCGTACGAATGAATTAGAATGGATCATACGAATGGATTAGAATGGACCGTACGAATGGATTAGAATGGATCGTACGAATGGATTAGAATAGACACATTTGTGCGAATGAATTAGATTGCATCGTACGAATGAATTTGAATGGATTGTAGGAATGAATTAGAATGGATCGTGCGAATGAATTAGAATGGATCATGCGAATGAATTAGAATAGATCGTACGAATGGATTAAAATGGATCGTACGAATGGATTAGAATGGATCGTGCGAATGAATTAGAATGGATTGTACGAATGAATTAGAATGGATCATACGAATGAATTAGAATGGATCATATGAATGAATTAGAATGGATCGTACGATTAATTCTAATTCATTCGTACGATCCATTCTAATTCATTCGTACGATTCATTCTAATTCATTCCTGCGATTCATTCTAATTCATTCGCATGAATGTATCCATTCTTATTCATTTGCACAATCCATTCTAATTCATTCGTACGATCCATTCTAATTCATTCGTACGATCCATTCTAATTCATTCGCACGAATATATCCATTCTAATTCATTTGTACGATCCATTCTAATTCATTCGTACAATCCATTCTAATTCATTCGCACGAATGTATCCATTCTAATTCATTCCTGCGATTCATTCTAATTCATTCGTACGATCCATTCTAATTCATTCGCACGATCCATTATAATTCATTCGCACAAATGTATCCATTCTAATTCATTCGTACAATCCATTCTAATTTATTCGCATGATCTATTCTAATTCATTCGTACGATCCATTCTAATCCATTCGTACGATCCATTCTAATTCATTCGTACGATCCATTCTAATTCATTCTCACAAATGTAACCTTTCTAATTCATTTATATGATCCATCCTAATTCATTCGTACGATCCATTCTAATCCATTCGTACGATCCATTCTAATCCATTCGTACGATCCATTCTAATTCATTCGCACGAATGTAACCATTCTAATTCATTCGTACGATCCATTCTAATTCATTCCTACGATCCATTCTAATTCATTCGCACGAATGTATCCATTCTAATTCATTTGCACGATCCATTCTAATTCATTCCAATGATCCATTCTAATTCATTCGTACGATCCATTCTAATTCATTCGCTCGAATGTATCCATTCTAATATATTCGTACGATCCATTCTAATTCGTTCATACGATCCATTCTAATTCGTTCGTGCGATCCATTCTAGTTTGTTCGTACGATCCATTCTAATTCATTCGTACGATCCTTTCTAATTCATTCGCACGATCGTACGAACGAATTAGAATGGATCATGCGAATGAATTTGAATGGATCGTGCGAATGAATTAGAATGGATCGTACGAATGGATTAGAATGGATCGTACGAATGAATTAGAATGGATACATTCGAGCGAATGAATTAGAATGGATCGTAGGAATGAATTAGAATGGATCGTATAAATGAATTAGAATGGATCGTACGAACGAATTAGAAAGGTTACATTCGTACGAATGAATTAGAATGGATCGTACGAATGAATTAGAATGGTTACATTCGTGCGAATGAATTAGAATGGATCGTACAAATGAATTAGAATGGATCGTGCGAATGAATTAGAATTGATCATACGAATGAATTAGAATGGATCGTGCGAATGAATAAGAATGGATCGTACGATGCAATCTAATTCATTCGTACGATCTATTCTAATTCATTTGTATGATCAATCATAATTCATTCGCACGATCCATTCTAATTCATTCTCACGAATGTAACCTTTTTAATTCATTTGTATGATCCATTCTAATTCATTCGTACGAATGGATCGTACGAATGAATTAGAATGGATCGTGCGAATGAATTAGAATAGATCGTACGAATGAATTAGAATGTATCGTACGAATAAATTAGAATGGATCGTGCGAATGAATTAGAATGGATAGTACGAATGAATTAGAATAGATCGTGCGAATAAATTAGAATGGATCATACGAATGAATTAGAATAGATATATTCATGCGAATGAATTAGAATGGATCGTACGAATGAATTAGAATGGATCGTGCGAATGAATTAGAATGGATTGTATGAATAAATTAGAATGGATCGTACGAATGAATTAAAATAGATACATTTGTGCGAATGAATTAGAATGGATCATACGAATGGATCGTACGAATGAATTAGAATGAATTAGAATAGTTCGTACGAATGGATTAGAATGGATCGTACGAATGAATTAGAATGGATCGTACAAATGAATTAGAAACGTTACATTTGTGAGAATGAATTAGAATGGATCGTACGAATGAATTAGAATGGATCGTACGAATGGATTAGAATGGATCGTACGAATGAATTAGAATGGATCATACGAATGAATTAGAATAGCTCATACAAATGAATGAATCGTACGAATGAATTAGAATGGTTACATTCGTGCGAATGAATTAGAATAGATCGTACGAATGCATTACAATGGATCGTACGAATGAATTAGAATGAATCGTACGATCCATTCTAATTCATTCGTCCGATCCATTCTAATCAAAAACCACATATCTTGGATAGCCCGCCCAGGAGTTGGAACCCTCGTCAGGGGCTCGCCTTCACATGGAGCGGGATGGACACCTTGTATCTGAGTACAGCTCACACCTCCAGTCCCCCACAGAAGCACGCCCATATTCGATAAATGGCTTAGACAAAGAGCGCGAAGGAGCTCGCCCAAGCTCATCCAGGAGCTCGCCATACTCGCCCATATTCGATAAATGGCTTAGACAAAGAGCGCGAAGGAGCTCGCCCAAGCTCATCCAGGAGCTCGCCATACTCGCCCATATTCGATAAATGGCTTAGACAAAGAGCGCGAAGGAGCTCGCCCAAGCTCATCCAGGAGCTCGCCATACTCGCCCATATTCGATAAATGGCTTAGACAAAGAGCGCGAAGGAGCTCGCCCAAGCTCATCCAGGAGCTCGCCATACTCGCCCATATTCGATAAATGGCTTAGACAAAGAGCGCGAAGGAGCTCGCCCAAGCTCATCCAGGAGCTCGCCATACTCGCCCATATTCGATAAATGGCTTAGACAAAGAGCGCGAAGGAGATCGCCCAAGCTCGTCCAGGAGCTCGTCATGCTCGCTCAGGAGCTCGCTTAGCTCGTCCAGGAGCTCGAAACGCTCGCTCAGGAGCTCGCCTAGCTCGTCCAGGAGCTCGCCATGCTCGCTCAGGAGCTCGCCTAGCTCGTCCAGGAGCTCGCCATGTTCACTCATGAGCCCGCCTAGCTTGCTCAGGAGCTCGCCCAAGCTCGCCCAGGAGTTCGCCCAAGCTCGCCCAGGAGTTCGCCCAAGCTCGCTCAGAAGCTCACCCAGAAGCTCGCCTAGACCCCTGTTTATCGAAGAGGTTGCTCCCGCGAGGTCCAACTCTTGATAAATATGGGCGAAAGGACGGAGCAGTATTGGGCGAGCTGGCCTTTGCTTTTTCCCTGAGATTGCCAGGTGTCGAGAACCCACTGAAGCTACGTGGACGATTGCAGTCCATGGAAGCCAGTCAGAGTCGGTTTGAGACCTCCTAGACTTGAACATTCTGGAAGATCCCTATGGCGGCAACAGAATAGCAGCTGTTGTCCCCCACTACTGCGTCAGAAGAGCTAGACGACAAAGAATGTCAGGGGTCCAAGTTCCAAGAACTGTCAGAAACTATTGAAGGCTAGAACGTGGGGGCCTAGAAGGTGCCGGAAAGAGCCTCCACGCGTCATAGCACGATAGGTCGCCCATGTCTATAAATGCACACCCCCAGGCTCCAAAGTACAGGTTCGAAATCCCTTTCACTACCTCTTTGGTATACAACAGCTCTCCGTTGTGTTACCATAACTGACTTGAGCGTCGGAGGGTCTGCGCTCCTAAGGGAGCCAGCTGTTCTCACGTTTCTCTTTTCTTGGTCTTACAGGTGGCCCGCAAGGACCAGGAAAAATCCCCCAAACATTTGGCGCCGTCTGTGGGATTTCGACTGGTTCCTGTGAGAACGCTCACGACCATACGGCTGTGCATCAACGGCCTTAGAAACCCCAAAGATGGCTCCGGCGACAAGGGGGCGTAGGCGGGCGAGGGCCCGTATGGGGTCTGTGCACAGCGAACCCCCCGCTGAGACTCCCCAGCCCTTTGTCCCGCTCAGTGACCAGCTCCTGTTGGAGATGTTGGCCACCCAGCGGGCGATGATGGAGGAGTTGACGCGCTTGCGTCAGGCTCCGGCGGCTAGCCGGCGGTCAGGACCTTCGAGGCCTGCGTCCCCCGCGCGACCTCCCGTCTCGTCGCGTCTGCCCACGACCGTCCCAGCACGGCGAACTTCCCGACCGGAACCCCCGGTTGAGAGGACGGCCGTGCGTGGAGCGAAGGAGACCCCGCTCACAAGGTTACAGAAGCTGGTAACCCAGCGGTCCAGCAACCAGGCGACCTCGCGCGCGACCATCCCTCGCCGACGTAGCCGGAGCGTCGACTCTGACGGATCGGAGGCGAGGTCTCAAGAGAGGGATCGCGACCCGCGCCATCGGCGACGAGGGAAAGAGCCCGCGGTGACTCTACCTTCCGAACCTCGAGAGGTGACGGCCTCCCACAGACCAACCGCCTCGCTGAAGGGATCCGCGCGCGAGCAGCCAGGAGGCCACCGATTGGTGGCTCCCGAGGGTCGCCGTGGGGTGGATCCGACCCTTCCTAGAGGGAGTGCGCACGAGCGCCTAGGACCTGCGCAGCCGCCTTTGGGATTTCTCCCCGGGCACTGGCAGCGACCTAGTGCGCCAGTGGATTTACTGGAGGACCTCGCCGCCCACGGAGGAAGCTCGCCTTTCACCAGCGAGGTCCATCAAGGGGGTTTTCCGCACCACTGGACCCCCCCGAAGTTTGTATTGTTTGACGGATCGCAAGATCCCGTCGACCATCTCTTGGCCTACAGGAAACTTCTATTTTTCCGGGACCAGGACCATGTCTTGTGTCGCGCGTTTCCAAGCAGTCTGACCGGATCGGCATTGAATTGGTTCCACAAGCTGCCGTCCGGCGTGATCCCCAACTTTCCAACTCTCTCTAGGCTATTCCTGGAGCAGTATCGCTGCAACAGGCAGCCCCCGAAGAGGATCGAATCTCTGTTTACTCTGGCCATGGGAGCTCGCGAAACGCTCCGATGCTTCGCAACGCGATTCCGAAGCGCTTACCTCACTCTGGAAGACGCGGCGGGCCAGGATCGTACCGCGGTGAGCGCCTTCAGAAGCGCCCTCCCCGAGGGGGGCAAGCTTCATGACGCCTTAGTAATCAAGGACCCTCGCACAATGGTCGAACTATTCGCCCTGGTCCAGCAGCACATCAAGCTCGAGGATGCAGTGCTAGATCGGAAGGGAAAGGCAGTAGAACAGCGACCTCCTCTGGCTTTGCGACCTCTTGTCGTTAAGGCCGTGGAGAAGAGGGAGGTGCCACTTTCGGTACCATTGCCCGGACCGTCCGCAGCTCCTGCAATACCGTCCGCTGAAGCCCCCGCGGTGGTCGCTGGAAGGCCAGCAAACTGGCGCCTGCCTCCGGGACCCGGGGAGCGGGACTTCACCGTGCTGACCCACTCGCCGGGGCAAATTTTCCATCAGATTCGGAATGAGCCTTTCTTCCAGTACCCGCCACCCCTATAGGTCGGAGAACCTGGCTCGACCGACAACTCGCGGCGGTGCGCTTTTCATCGAAGCCCGGGGCATCACACTAATAGATGCCGGGCTCTGAAAAACCACCTGGAGGATTTGGTCACCTTGGGACACTTGAGCCAGTTCATCTCGCTCCCGAGGAGGTTCGAGGTGATTCCAGAGCGAGCACCTCGGGAGGGAGATCGCCCAGGACTCGCGGAGCCCGCCTTACCTCCTCCTCCCCCGGGAGGACCGGCGATCTGCCACACCATTAGTGGGCGGCTGAGCGGCCCCAGATCAAGTAATGAAGCCCGCCGGCAAGTAAGGGAGATGGAGCGGGCGCAGAAGGTATTTTCTGTCTCGCTAACTCCTACTTTACTTCAAGCGCCGAGGGCAGAAGCTCGCGATTTCCTATGGTTTTCGGAGGATGACATGGCTGGGGTTGTCGCGCCCCACAATGACCCCCTCGTCATACGCCTGATGATGGCAAACATCGAGGTAAGGCGAGCTCTGGTGGATTCAGGGAGCGCCGTTGACATCCTCTTTCTGTCGGCCTACCTACGAATGGGTTTGAGACTTGCCGACTTGTCTCCCTCGACGAGCTCCCTTAGCGGATTCACCGGTGAGGTCGCTAAAGTAGCGGGAGAGATAACCCTCACCGTGACAGCGGGCCCGGAAGCTCGCCAAGTCCGCTTCGCGGTAGTCGACGGGAGTTCGGCCTTTAACGCCATTCTTGGGCGGCCTTGGCTAAGGCAGATGAAGGCAGTATCTTCACCCAACCATCAGGCCCTCAAATTCCCAACCACGGGTGGGGTCGTGGTCATTCGGGGAGATCAGGTAGCCGCAACCAGATGCGAGCAGGATGCTCCTCACCTCATGGACGTGGAGGTCGCCGAGGCCAAGAGGCCCGCACCCTCCTAGCAATTACCGCCCGGTACAAGCGAGCTCCTGGGGAGCCCGTTGGGGGCCTCTTCGTTTAAGTCCCCTACTCCATCTTCGGGTGGGAGCGGTGTGGATCTTAAGTTGGAGGAAGGCCGCCTAACAACCCCCAAGAGAGGTAGTTTTCCGGTTGCCGAAGCACTTCAAGAGATCGATATTGGCGGCAAAGAAGGGCCAAGAATTGTTAGTCTTGGGACCTCGTTAACCGAGGGCGAGGTCCAAGCCATAACCAGCTTGCTCAGGGAATACCGCGACGTATTTGCCTGGAGCTTCGCGGACATGCCAGGGATTGACCCGGAGGTCGCCTGTCATCGTCTGCACACCATGAAGGAGTTCCTGCCGGTCAAACAGAAAGCTCGGCACATACCTGCTGCAAAGTCCGTAGCAGTGGCAGCGGAGATAGATAAGCTGGAGCGAGCCGGCTTCATCCGCGAGGCACACTTCCCCGAGTGGATCTCCAATATCGTGGCGGTGCCTAAGAAGAGCGGAGCGGTCAGGGTGTGCATTGACTTCTCCGACCTCAACAAGGCATGCCCGAAGGACGGATTTCCTCTTCCGAGAATCGGCGCACTGGTCGACGCAGCTGTCGGGTTCCGAGCTCTGTCATTCATGGATGGATACTCAGGGTACAACCAAATACCCCTCCATCCCGAGGATCAAGAGAAGACCGCTTTCTACTCCGGAGCGGGCTATCGGAAGCTGTACTGCTATCAAGTGATGCCCTTCGGACTCAAGAACGCTGGAGCGACCTACCAAAGGTTAGTCACTCAAATGTTTAAAAATCAGATCGGCAGAAATGTTGAGGTTTATGTTGACGACCTTCTGGTCAAAAGTCGAGAGCGAGGAGGGCATGTAGCCGACCTCTGCGAAACCTTCGAGATACTGAAAAAGTACCAAATGAGGCTGAACCCGGCGAAGTGCGCATTCGGAGTGACGTCAGGGAAATTCCTCGGGTACCTGGTCACCCACAGGGGGATCGAGGCCGACCCTGGGCAAATCCGAGCACTTATCGAAATGCCCGCACCAAGAACCCGGCAAGAAGTCCAGAGATTGAGTGGACGAATCGCCGCGCTCAACCGGTTTATATCCAAATCCTCAGACAATTGCCGACCTCTTTTCGAGCTGCTGCGAAAAGGAGAGCATTTGCTGGGATGAAAATTGCGAGCGCGCCTTTCAGAAGATCAAAGACTATCTTGCGAGCCCGCCGATCCTAGCGGCACCAAAAGATGGCGCCGAGCTTGGCGTGTATCTCGCAGTCACGGAGAACGCCGTAAGCGGGGTCCTGGTAGTGGAAGAAGCAAAGGTAGAGCGACCTGTCTATTTTGTGAGCCATACGATGCTTCCCGCCGAGCTCCGGTATCGACCAATCGAGAAGGTCGCATTGGCCTTGGTCCTTACCGCGAGAAAGCTTCATCCCTACTTCTCAGCGCATATCGTCAAAGTCATCACGGAGCATCCCCTGAAGAGCGCTCTCTCCAGGCCTTCGGTAGCCGGCAGGTTGTATCGATGGTCTGCCGAGCTCGCCGCCTATGGATTGGAATATGTCCCTCGAGTTGCTGTCAAAGGACAGGCTCTCGCTGATTTCTTGGCGGACTTCCCCATAGAAGAACCAGTCCAGTACCAGGAGGATGAGCCAACTGAGGCGCACCCTGGGAAGGCGAGGTTCTTGGACAACCAAGGCGAGCGTCCTCCCAATGAGCATCCAGAGGCGATGGGATGGGAATTGTTCGTAGATGGTTCCTCCAACGCTTTGGGGGCTGGGATCGGGGTCGCTCTGATCGCCCAAGAGATGCTGCTCGAGAAATCAGTCCGACTGGATTTCGCCGCTACTAACAATGAAGCAGAGTACGAGGCGTTACTGGCCGGTCTGGAGCTCGCTCAAGAGGTAGGCGCCAAACGCTTAAAAGTCTTTAGTGATTCCCAGCTAATTATTTGCCAAATCAATGGGGAGTACGCCTCCCGGGATGCACGAATGGCGATCTACGTTGATCTGGTGAAAAGTAAGGCCGCGGAGTTCGAAAAGATCTCTTTCGAGCAAATTCCGCGAGCCGATAATAGGCGAGCTGATGCCTTGGCAAACGCCGCCTCCTTGCTGGGAACATCGGAAGCTCGCCATATTCTCATTGAAGTCCAGAATCAGTCTCGGCTCCAGCTGGCGGAGCTCGCAGTTAACCAAGTTTCTGCCGACGTATCTCCTGGCGGGTGGATCGCTCCCATCCTTCGTTTTCTTCAGGAGGGCGAGCTTCCGGGGGATAGAGAGGAAGCCCGGCGAATGGAGAAATGTGCTGGTCGCTATCTCATTCGCTGGGATCGCCTTTTTCGAAGATCTTTCGGCGGGCCGAATCTTCGTTGCATCGAGAGCCCGGAGATCGAAGAAGTACTAAATTGCATCCACTCTGGCGAGCTGGGAAACCACGCTGGTGGGCGATCTCTAGCTAAGAAAGTTCAAAGGCAAGGGTACTGGTGGCCCACTCTGGAGCAGGACGCTTTGAAGACCGCCCTGAGGTGCATCCAATGCCAGAAGCACGCCACGACGAACCATATGCCCGCAGAAGAACTTCACCCATTGGCGAGCCCCTGGCCTTTCCAGCAATGGGGAATGGATATTGTGGGACCTTTCCCTGTGTCTACCCGGCAGAAGAAATTCATCTTGGTAGCTACGGACTACTTCACCAAATGGGTGGAAGCGGTCCCACTAGCTAAGATTGGTGAGAAACAAGTCAAGGACTTCCTCTGGAAGAATATCTTCTGCCGCTTTGGGCTGCCCCGAGTGCTCATCACCGACAATGGTCGCCAGTTCGACAATCGCTTGATCAGAAGCTTTTGTGTTGAATATGGAGTCGACTTAAGATTCTCGTCCCCGAGGTACCCTCAAAGCAACGGGCAGGCCGAAGCTACGAATCGAGTAATCTTAGACAACCTCAAGAAAAGGTTGGAAGGAAAGAAAGGACTGTGGGAGCAGGAGCTCGACGGCGTGCTGTGGGCTTATCGTACCACTCCACGTCGCTCAACCGATGAATCGCCTTTCAGCCTAACTTACGGGTGTGAAGCCGTGCTGCCCATCGAAGCCGAGCTGCCAACAGAAAGAAAGCTTGCTGCAGGTGAGGTCGATAACGACGCTCTGCTCGCCGACTCTCTCGACCAGCTCGAAGAAAAACGAGAGCGCGCCAATCTACATCTCGCTGGGTACCGACAAGAAATGAAGCGCGCCTACAACAAAAGAGTCCGCCATCGGGCATTCAAAGCCGGGGACATGGTGATGAGAAAGGTGTTCGCAAACACGCAGGAACCTAATGCAGGGAAGCTCGCGGCGAACTGGGAGGGCCCCTACATAATACGCGAAGCGCGTGGCTCGGGGGCTTACCAGTTGATGACCGCTGAAGGCGACCTGTTAGAGCGGCCTTGGAATGCTTTGCACCTTCGCAAGTTCTATGCCTAAGGAAATTTTTGTAAAATTTTCTTTTTGAAGAGGTTATGAATGAATGATGGGATTTTTCACAAAGAATTCTACCCGGAAGCTCGCCGCACCAAGAGCTCGCTTAATCTACAAAACAGTCCGCCGTTGTGCGGACTTAAAGCAAGACCGGAATCCTCAGAGGCAGCCAGTGGGCGACCTTGAGCTTCCCGGGGCAGTCCGCCGTTGTGCGGACGTAAAACAAGACCGGAATCCTCAGAGGCAGCCAGTGGGCGACCTTGAGCTTCCCGGGGCAGTCCGCCGTTGTGCGGACTTAAAGCAAGACCGGGATCCTCAGAGGCAGCCAGTGGGCGACCTTGAGCTTCCCGGGGCAGTCCGCCGTTGTGCGGACTTAAAGCAAGACCGGGATCCTCAGAGGCAGCCAGTGGGCAACCTTGAGCATCCTGGCGTTGGCGTACCCCTCGAAGGGCGAGCCCGCTGAACAGGACCATCGAGAGAAATTAACCGGGCAGGTGGCAGCTAGCACTTATTTAGTTTCATTTAAAAATAAACATGGTTTTTAGTCTCTGAGTGTAGGGAAGTTTTTGAAATCCTTTTGTTTTGCTTAAACGTTTTCCGGGCTCAGAGACTTGAATTTTTACGAGCATGCCGAAGTTTTTCGTTTGCATATACTTTAAAAAATAAAAAGGGTTGAATCGAATTAGCTGCCTCGCCCGGGGTATCACTCTCGAGATCGCTGCGAATTTCTAGAACGAGCTCGAAGGCAAGACAGAGAAAGAAATGGAAACAAGCGGACTCAAAAAAGTCTCATTTCATTCATTTAAGTCAAAAAATTACAGAGATACAGCTTAAGCTGGGCCCGCACCAGCGCCCTCATCGTCGCCGCCGCGCTTCCTCTTTTTCGACCTTTCGGCCTTGTACTTCTCGATGGCGTCGATCGCGCCTTTCTGCAGAAGCTCGTTGAGTTGCGCCTGGAGGCGGCGTTGCTGGGAGTGGAGGTCTTGGAGATGCGTTTCCTTCAGAGACGCGATCTCATCCCTGGAGGCCGCCAACTGACGTTGAAGCTCGGAGACTTCCTTCTGGGCGGCCTCCGCATCGGATAGGGCGCGGCCGCGGGCATCCTCAACCAAGGCTAGCGTGGTGGTGAAGGTGGCAGCCCGCTGGCGCAGTTCGTTGACCTCCGTGTTAGAGGAGGCGACCTGCTGGCGCAGTCGGTCCACTTCAGCCCGCAGCTCGCCTGACTGGTCCATTTGGCGGATTCGAAGAATGTACTCGTCTACTCTCCTCTCCGAGTCATGGAGAGTGTCATCGTAGAGAGCAACGGTGTTCCCCGTGACTTCTGCGACCTCGTCAACAAGAGCCCGGCCGACCCGCTCTACCTACGGAGAAAGCGAACAGATTAAGTTAGAAGTTGAAGCGGGGGTTTGGAGACAAAGGAGTATGGAGGCGGCCTTACCTCGAGCAGTCGGTTAATGATATCGACGTAGGGAGCTTGGGCAAAGATATTGCGCCCCAGGATCTCCCGCATGAAGAAAGGGGCGCGCTCAGGACCGCCAGTGGAGGAGCCCGCTTGGCTCGCCTCGGTGGGAGCAGCTGGAGGGGGCGCACTGATGGAGGCAGCAGCAGGCTCGGCCTCTTGAGCGCCGGCAATTCCTTCGTTGGTAGGGGAAGGCGCGGCGGCTCCCCTTCGCCCCGGCAGGTCCGGGTCCGAGGCTTCCGAGCTGGAGCTCGGAAAGTCGTCCAGGATGGCCCCTAGATCCGGAGACCAATAGGCCAACCTACCCAGCTCAGGGAGAGGGGGAACCTCAAGAGTGGCGGGCGCGGACTCAGGCGCGAGTGCGGGCTCGGGCGCAGGCGCGGGCTCGGAAGCAGGCGCAGGCTCGGGCGCAGGCGCGGGCTCGGGAGCAGGCGCGGGCTCGGGCGCAGGCGCAGACTCAGGTGCAAGCGCAGTCTCGAGAGCGAGCGCGGGCTCGGGAGCAGGCGTGGGCTTGGGCGCAGGCGCGGGCTCAGACACGGGCGCGGGCTCGGGCGCACGCGCGGGCTCGGGAGCAGGCGCGGGCTCGTGCGCAGGCGCGGGCTCAGGCGCAAGCGCGGGCTCGGGCGCGGGCGCAGGCGCGAGCCTGGACGCAGGAGCAGGTTCCTGCACGGGCGCAGGCTCGGACACGGGTCCGAGCTCGGGCGCAAGCGCAGGCACAGGCGAGGGCTCGGGAGCAGGTTCCTGCGCGGGCATGCTAGGGGCAGGAGCGGTCGGTGCCGAGGTTTTGGCCGGAGCAGGTGCAGAAGGTAGCGGGCTCATTGGCGCCGGTCCCTCGAAGGGCAGGGGAGGCCTCGCTGTCGTAGAAGCGGGCTCGTCCTCGAGAGACCGCGGCTCCTCTTCTTCCGAGCTGGACTCATCGCTGGAATCCTCGCCCGATGGCAAGCCCGCTTCCTCGAGGGCGGCTTTCTTCCTGTCCTCAATGGCTCGCACATAGGCTTCACGAGCCTTGCGAACGGCGTCGTCCTCCGCCATTGGGCGGGCTGCTGGAGCCTTCTTCTTCTTCTTCTTTATATGGGCGCCCTCCATCTCTGGGGTCATTACCGCGACATAAAGAGGTTTAGAAAGGTCGCCCGGGAACTCGCGCATCAGTATCTCGGCCATTGGGGTTTCCACCTCCGCCATGCCAAGAAGGAGCTCGACGCGCGGGTCCTCGGGGTCGACCATCACAACTTGACGTCGTGGAGGTTCCGAAACTGAGGAGTGCATGAGGGGATTGGAAATAAAGGGGGAGTTCGCCTGACCTAGGGCAACCTCACGGGATGGAGGCGGCGGCGAGGGAATATCCTCCTCGCGGAGCATGTCGATGGTGTCTTCATCGGCGAGCCTGATCGGAGAAGCTCGTTTCTTCTTCCCCTTCCTCGCCGAAGAAGTGCCGACACCGGCGGGCGCGGCAGCAGCCTGGGAGGTCGCCCCGGTGTGGCGAGAGACCGCCACCTTCTTGCGCATGATCTTCTGGCGGGTCATGATGGTGCCCGTCCGGAGATCCTTCCAGAGGAAGGAGAAGTCCGGGGCCAGGACCTTGTCCGGAGTCCGCCCGCCGAGGAACTCCAGGATCGCCTCATCGAGAGATTTCTCTCGGGCTGCCGAGATACACTTCTTCCCCTTAGAGCGATACTCCGCGATCTCCTTGAAGACCGGCAGAGGCGGTCTGCCGGGAAAGGAGCGGACTCCGGCGCAGGGACCTCGCCAGTTGCCCTCGATCACGAATGGATACTCCTTCCAATATCGGTCTTTGTTCTCGACCGCGGAGAAGGGCAGCACCTCGCCAGGGCGGCCTGCGAGGTAGTAGTGGCCGCAGTCGACCTCGCTGAAGATTGTCCCTGGCTTGAGGGACCACTTCTTCAGGAGATAGGCCAGGGGGATCCTCACGTTAAGGGCTTCCTCGATTTGAGAAAGCCCGTAGAGAATCCCCCACGAGTTGCCTGGGAGCTGAGCGGGGCATAAGCCCGCCAGCTCCAGGAGCTCGCTGGCTAGATGGTTCAGGGGCAGTCGGAGCCCTGACCATATTTGCCCCACGGAGACCGCAGTTCCGGAGAGCGGTCTCCCCGATCTCGGGAAAGGAAGGATGTCGAGCTCTTGGGGGATGCCCGCCGCTGTCCGTAGACTCTCGGGGACCGGCACGCCCCCGATGTCGTTGAACCAGAGGACGGCGGGCACCTTGGGAGGAGCCTCTTTCTCGGTGCCCGGAGCACGCACCGAGATGGGGGCGACATTGAGAGGCTCCTCCCGGGAGATCGCAGCAGCAGCAGCAGTGGCTGAAGAAGAAGCAGCAGCAGAGGAAGCCATGAGAGCAAGAGGGCGCAAGCGAGCTGCGAGTTGAGAAGGTTAGGGGAGAAGGGAGAGCTGTTTTCACGCAGCGGTAAAAAATCGTCCCCCTTCCCCTATTTATAGGCAAATGAAAGAAAGGTGAATCGGGCCGCAGTTAATGCCCGAGCGCGCTCAGCGAGGCGACGTGACGACAGGTGAAGCGACAGCTCGTTCCCTTCCAATCGTCAAGCGCCACGTGGGCCACGCGTGGAAAAAGCTGCGCCGGCGCCGACACTGTCATTTCTGACAGAAGAAGAACAAATGAGGAGGAGACACGTGTCTCGCGCCGATCGGGATCTCATGATGAGATTCGCTGTATCAGCATTGAGTCTCGCGTCGCATTTAAGACAAAGCGACCGTTGGAGATTTGGTGCGATACCCAAGTCACAAGATCGCTCGCGGCAGGTGCCCGTAGCTCGCCCGACGCAGACCCTGGCCGCATGTGACAAGCTCGCATCGGAAGGAGATCGCTCGTGGCTGACGCACGTGGCCCACCAGCGTTTGTGAAGTACTGGCAGTCAAAGCTCTCGGCGCAGATCGCTTGCGGTAGGTGCCCGCAGCTCGCCCGACGCAGACCCTGGCCGCATGTGACAAGCTCGCATCGGAAGGAGATCGTTCGTGGCTGATGCTCGTGGACCGCCCAGCGTTTGTGAAGTATTGGCAGTCAAAGCTCTCGGCGCAGATTGCTCGCGGCAGGTGCCCGCAGCTCGCTCGATGCAGACCCTGGCCGCATGTGACAAGCTTGCACCGGAAGGAGATCGCTCGTGGCTGACGCTCGTGGCCCGCCCAGCGTTTGTGAAGTACAGGCAGTCAAAGCTCTCGGCGTAGATCGCTCGCGGCAGGTGCCCGCAGCTCGCCCGACGCAGACCCTGACCGCGTGTGACATGCTTGCATCGGAAGGAGATCGCTCGCGGCTGATGCTCCAGGCCCGCCCAGCGATTGTTGTAACAACATCGTTCTCGAGGTTTCACTAAGGAGAGATAGCTCATAGCAGATGCTCGCAGCCTCGCATCGCATTCAAGATAAAGCGACCACCAGAAGGAGATTGCTCGTGGCTGATGCTTCCGGCCCGACCAGCGTTCGTTGAAAAACTGGCAGTCAAAGCTCTCGGTGCAGCTCGCCCGTAGCTACTATCTCCGCCCCGTCAGAAAACTGTTGCAGCAGACATTGATATCAGGCACATTACGAGGGATAGGAACTCGCTAAGACTCCTGAGCAAGCATCGAGTTTCCTCGATCACTCCCTCAGGAGGGGGTAATGTTGGGGGTAATCAAAAACCACATATCTTGGATAGCCCGCCCAGGAGTTGGAACCCTCGTCAGGGGCTCGCCTTCACATGGAGCGGGATGGACACCTTGTATCTGAGTACAGCTCACACCTCCAGTCCCCCACAGAAGCACGCCCATATTCGATAAATGGCTTAGACAAAGAGCGCGAAGGAGCTCGCCCAAGCTCATCCAGGAGCTCGCCATACTCGCCCATATTCGATAAATGGCTTAGACAAAGAGCGCGAAGGAGCTCGCCCAAGCTCATCCAGGAGCTCGCCATACTCGCCCATATTCGATAAATGGCTTAGACAAAGAGCGCGAAGGAGCTCGCCCAAGCTCATCCAGGAGCTCGCCATACTCGCCCATATTCGATAAATGGCTTAGACAAAGAGCGCGAAGGAGCTCGCCCAAGCTCATCCAGGAGCTCGCCATACTCGCCCATATTCGATAAATGGCTTAGACAAAGAGCGCGAAGGAGCTCGCCCAAGCTCATCCAGGAGCTCGCCATACTCGCACATATTCGATAAATGGCTTAGACAAAGAGCGCGAAGGAGATCGCCCAAGCTCGTCCAGGAGCTCGTCATGCTCGCTCAGGAGCTCGCTTAGCTCGTCCAGGAGCTCGAAACGCTCGCTCAGGAGCTCGCCTAGCTCGTCCAGGAGCTCGCCATGCTCGCTCAGGAGCTCGCCTAGCTCGTCCAGGAGCTCGCCATGTTCACTCATGAGCCCGCCTAGCTTGCTCAGGAGCTCGCCCAAGCTCGCCCAGGAGTTCGCCCAAGCTCGCCCAGGAGTTCGCCCAAGCTCGCTCAGAAGCTCGCCCAGAAGCTCGCCTAGACCCCTGTTTATCGAAGAGGTTGCTCCCGCGAGGTCCAACTCTTGATAAATATGGGCGAAAGGACGGAGCAGTATTGGGCGAGCTGGCCTTTGCTTTTTCCCTGAGATTGCCAGGTGTCGAGAACCCACTGAAGCTACGTGGACGATTGCAGTCCATGGAAGCCAGTCAGAGTCGGTTTGAGACCTCCTAGACTTGAACATTCTGGAAGATCCCTATGGCGGCAACAGAATAGCAGCTGCTGTCCCCCACTACTGCGTCAGAAGAGCTAGACGACAAAGAATGTCAGGGGTCCAAGTTCCAAGAACTGTCAGAAACTATTGAAGGCTAGAACGTGGGGGCCTAGAAGGTGCCGGAAAGAGCCTCCACGCGTCATAGCACGATAGGTCGCCCATGTCTATAAATGCACACCCCCAGGCTCCAAAGTACAGGTTCGAAATCCCTTTCACTACCTCTTTGGTATACAACAGCTCTCCGTTGTGTTACCATAACTGACTTGAGCGTCGGAGGGTCTGCGCTCCTAAGGGAGCCAGCCGTTCTCACGTTTCTCTTTTCTTGGTCTTACAGGTGGCCCGCAAGGACCAGGAAAAATCCCCCAAACAGATCGTACGAATGAATTAGAATGCATCGTACGAATGAATTAGAATGGATCATATGATCCATTCCAATTCATTCGTATAATCCATTCTAATTCATTCGTTCGATCCATTCTAATTCATTCGTACGATCCATTCTAATTCATTCGTACGATCCATTCTAATTCATTCGTACAAAGGTATCCATTCTAATTCATTCGTACGATCTATTCTAATTCATTCATACGATCTATTCTAATTCATTCGCACGAATGTATCCATTCTAATTCATTCGCACAATCCAATCTAATTCAAACGTACGATCCATTCTAATTCATTAACATGATGTATTCTAATTCATTCGTACGATCCATTCTAATTCATTTCTAATTTATTCGTACAAATGTATCCATTCTAATTCATTCGTACGATCCATTCTAATTCATTTGTACGATTTATTCTAATTCATTCGCACGATCCATTCTAATTTATTCATACGATCATTCTAATTCATTATCACAAATGTATCCATTCTAATTCATTCGTATGATCCATTGTAATTCATTCGCACGATCCATTCTAATTCATTCGCACGAATATATCCATTCTAATTCATTCGTACGATCCATTCTAATTCATTCGTATGATCCATTCTAATTCATTCACACGATCCATTCTAATTCATTCGTACGATCCATTCTAATTCATTTATACGATCCATTCTAATCCATTCGTACGATCCATTCTAACTTATTTGTACGATCCATTCAAATTCATTCGCATGATCCATTCTAATTCATTCGTACGATCCATTCTAATTCATTCGTTCGATCCATTCAAATTCATTCGTACGATGCATTCTAATTCATTCGCACGAATGTATCCATTCTAATTTATTCGTACGATCCATTCTAATTCATTCGTACAAATGAATTAAAATGGATCGTGCGAATGAATTAGAATTGATCATACGAATGAATTAGAATGGATCGTACGAATGAATTAGAATGGATTGTACGAATGAATTAGAATGGATCCACTGAATGAGTTAGAATGGATCATACGAATGAATTAGAATGGATCGTACGAATGAATTAGAATGGATTGTGCGAATAAATTAGAATGGATCGTATGAATGAATAAGAATAGATCGTGTGAATGAATTAGAATAGATCGTACGAATGAATTAGAATGGATCATGCGAATGAATTAGAAACATTCGTGCGAATGAATTAGAATGAATTAGATTGCATTGTACGTGTGCGAATGAATTAGAATGGATCGTGCGAATGAATTAGAATGGATCGTACGAATGAATTAGAATGGATCGATACATTCATGCAAATGAATTAGAATGGATCGTACGAATGAATTAGAATGGATCATACGAATGAATTAGAATAGATCGTACGAATGAATTAGAATAGATCATATGAATGAATTAGAATGGTTACATTCGTGCGAATGAATTAGAATGGATCGTACGAATGGATTAGAATGGATCGTACGAATGAATTAGAATGGATCCACCGAATGTGTTAGAATGGATCATACGAATGAATTAGAATGGATCGTACGAATGAATTAGAATATATACATTCAAGCGAATGAATTAAAATGGATCGTACAAATAAATTAGAATGGATACATTCGAGCGAATGAATTAGAATGGATCATACAAATGAATTAGAATGGATCGTACGAATGAATTAGAATGGATCGTACGAATGGATTAGAACGTATTGTACGAATAAATTAGAATTGATCATACGAATGGATTAGAATGGATCATACGAATGAATTAGAATGGATACATTCGAGCGAATAAATTAGAACGGATCGTACGAATGAATTAGAATGGATCATAGGAATGAATTAGAATGGATCGTGCGATTGAATTAGAATGGATTGTACGAATGAATTAGAATGTATACATTCGTGCGAATGAATTAGAATGGATCGGACGAATGAATTAGAATGGATCGTACGATTCATTCTAATTCATTCGTACGATCCATTCTAATGCATTCGTACGATTTATTCGAATTCATTCGCACGATCCATTCTAATTCATTCATACGATCCATTCTTATTCATTCATACGATATATTCTAATTCATTCGTACGATCCATTCTAATTCATTCGTACGATCCATTCTAATTCATTCGTATGATCCATTCTAACTCATTCGGTGGATCCATTCAAATTTATTCGTATGATCCATTCTTATTCATTCATACGATCCATTCTAATTCATTCGTACGATCCATTCTAATTCATTCCTACAATCCATTCTAATTCATTCGCACGAATGTATCCATTCTAATTCATTTGCACGATCCATTCTAATTCATTCCTATGATCCATTCTAATTCATTCGTACGATCCATTCTAATTCATTCGCACGATCCATTCTAATCCATTCGTACGATCCATTCTAATTCATTCGTACGATCTATTCTAATCCATTCATACGATTCATTCTAATCCATTCGTACGATCCATTCTAATCCATTCGCACGATCCATTCTAATTCATTCGCTCGAATGTATCCATTCTAATTTATTCATACGAATGAATTAGAATGGATCGTACGAATGAATTAGAATGGATCGTGCGAATGAATTAGAATGGACCGTACAAATGAATTAGAATGGATCGTACGAACGGATTAGAATGGATCGTACGAATGGATTAGAATAGATCGTACGAATGAATTAGAATGGATCGTACGAATGGATTAGAATGGATCATGCAAATGAATTAGAATGGATCGTATATTCATGCAAATAAATTAGAATGGATCGTACAAATGAATTAGAATGGATCGTACGAATGAGTTAGAATGGATCGTGCGAATGAATTAGAATGGATCGTACGAATGAATTAGAATGGATCCACTGAATGAGTTAGAATGAATCATACGAATGAATTAGAATGGATCGTACGAATGAATTAGAATGGATTGTACGAATGAATTAGAATGGATCGTATGAATGAATAAGAATGGATCGTACGAATGAATTAGAATGGATCGTATGAATGAATTAGAATGAATCTTACGAATGCATTAGAATGGATACATTCGTGCGAATGAATTAGAATAGATCGTACGAATGAATTAGAATCGATCGTACGAATGAATTAGAATAGATCGTACGAATGAATTAGAATGGATCCACCGAATGAGTTAGAATGGATCATACGAATTAATTAGAATGGATCGTACGAATGAATTAGAATGGATTGTGCGAATGAATTAGAATGGATCGTATGAATGAATAAGAATGGATTGTACGAATGAATTAGAATGGATCGTGCGAATGAATTAGAATGAATCGTACGAATGCATTAGAATGGATCGTACGAATGAATTAGAATGGATCATAGGAATGAATTAGAATGGATCGTACGAATAAATTAGAATGGATCGTGCGAATGAATTAGAATGGATCATACGAATGAATTAGAATTGATCGTATGAATGAATTAGAATGGATCGTACGAATGAATTAGAAAGGATCGTATGAATGAACAAGAATGGATCGTACGAATGAATTAGAAAGGATCGTATGAATGAACAAGAATGGATCATACGAATGAATTAGAATGAATCATATGATCCATTCTAATACATTCGTCCGATCCATTCTAATTCATTCGCACGAATGTATCCATTCTAATTCATACGATCCATTCTAATTCGTTCATACGATCCATTCTAATTCATTCGCACGAATGGAACCATTCTAATTCATTTCCACGATCCATTCTAATCCATTCGTACGATCCATTCTAATTCATTTGTACGATCTATTCTAATCCATTCGTACGATCCATTCTAATCCATTCTAATTCATTCGTACGATCCATTCTAATCCATTCTCACAAATGTAACCTTTCTAATTCATTCGCACGATCCATTCTAATTCATTCGCACAAATATATCCATTCTAATCCATTCTAATTCATTCGCACGATCCATTCTAATTCATTCGTATGATCCATTCTAATTCATTCCTACGATCTATTCTAAATCATTCGCTCGAATGTATCCATTCAAATTCATTCGTACGATCCATTCTAATCCATTCGTACGATCCATTCTAATTCATTCACACGAATGTAACCATTCTAATTCATTCGTACGATCCATTCTAATTCATTCCTACGAATGAGTTAGAATGGATCATACGAATGAATTAGAATGGATCGTACAAATGAATTAGAATGGATCGAACGAATGAATTAGAATGGATACATTCGAGCGAATGAATTAGAATAGATCGTAGGAATGAATTAGAATGGATCATACGAATGAATTAGAATGGATCGTGCGAATGAATTAGAATGGATTGTACGAATGAATTATAATGGATACATTCGTGCGAATGAATTAGAATGGATCGGACGAATGAACTAGAATGGATCGTACGAATGAATTAGAATGGATCGTGCGAATGAATTAGAATGAATCGTACGAATGCATTAGAATGGATACATTCGTGCGAATGAATTAGAATGGATCGTACGAATGAATTAGAATAGATCGTGCGAATGAATTAGAATGAATTGTACGAATGAATTAGAATGGATCGTGCGAATGAATTAGAATGGATCGTACGAATGAATTAGAATGGATACATACAAATGAATTAGAAAGGTTACATTCGTGAGAATGAATTAGAATGGATCGGACGAATGAATTAGAATGGATCGTATGATTCATTCAAATTCATTCGTACGATCCATTCTAATGCATTCGTACGATTCATTCTAATTCATTCGCACGATCCATTCTAATTCATTCGTACGATCCATTCTAATTCATTCGCAAGATCCATTCTAATTCATTCGTACGATCCATTCTAATTCATTCACACGATCCATTCTAATTCATTCATATGATCCATTCTAATTCATTCGTACGATTCATTCTAATTCATTCGTACGATCCAGTCTAATTCATTCGTACGATCCATTCAAATTCATTCGCACGATCCATTCTAATTCATTCGTACGATCCATTCTAATTCATTCGCACGATCCATTCTAATTCATTCCTACGATCTATTCTAATTCATTCGCTCGAATGTATCCATTCTAATTCATTCATACGATCCATTCTAATTCATTCCTACGATCCATTCTAATTCATTCACACAAATGTATCCATTCTAATTCATTTGCACGATCCATTCTAATTCATTCCTATGATCCGTTCTAATTCATTCGTATCATCCATTCTAATTCATTCGCTCATACGAATGCATTAGAATGGATCGTACGAATGAATTAGAATGAATCGTACGATCCATTCTAATTCATTCGTCCGATCCATTCTAATTCATTTGTATGATCCATTCTAATTCATTCGCACGAATGTATCCATTCTAATTCATTCGTACGATCCGTTCTAATTCATTCGTATGATCAATTCTAATTCATTCGCACGATCCATTCTAATTCATTCGTATGATCCATTCTAATTCATTCGCACGAATGTATCCATTCTAATTCATTCGTACGATCCATTCTAATTTATTCGTACGATCCATTATAATTCATTCGCACGAATGTATCCATTCTAATTCATTCGTGCGAATGAATTAGAATGGATCGTACAAATGAATTAGAATGGATTGCACGAATGTATCCATTCTAATCCATTCGTACGAATGGATTAGAATGGATCATACGAATGAATTAGAATGAATCGTGCGAATGAATTAGAATGGATCGTATGAATAAATTAGAATGGATCGTACTAATGAATTAAAATGGATACATTTGTGCGAATGAATTAGAATGGATCATACGATTGAATTAGAATGGATCGTAAGAATGAATTAGAATGGATCATGCGAATGAATTTGAATGGATCGTACGAATGAATTAGAATGGATCGAATGAATGAATTAGAATGGATACATTCGAGCGAATGAATTAGAATAGATCGTAGTAATGAATTAGAATGGATCGTACGAATGAATTAGAATGGATCGTACAAATAAATTAGAAAGGTTACATTTGTGAGAATGAATTAGAATGGATTGTACGAATGAATTAGAATGGATCGTACGAATGGATTAGAATGGATCATACGAATGGATTAGAATGGATCGTACGAATGAATTAGAATGGATCATACAAATGAATTAGAATGGATCGAACAAATGAATTAGAATAGATACATTCGAGCGAATGAATTAGAATAGATCGTAGGAATGAATTAGAATGGATCATACGAATGAATTAGAATGGATCGTGCGAATGAATTAGAAAGGATTGTACGAATGGATTAGAATGGATACATTCGTGCGAATGAATTAGAATGGATCGTACGAATGAATTAGAATGGATCGTACGAATGAATTAGAATGAATCGTACGAATGAATTAGAATGGATCGTACGAATGAATTAGAATGGATCATACGAATGAATTAGAATGGATACATTTGTACGAATAAATTAGAATGGATTGTACGAATGAATTAGAATGGATACATTCTTGCGAATAAATTAGAATGGATCGTATATTCGTGCAAATAAATTAGAATGGATCGTACGAATGAATTAGAATGGATCGTGCGAATGAATTAGAATGGATCGTACGAATGGATTAGAATGGATCGTACGAATGAATTAGAATGGATCATACAAATGAATTAGAAAGGTTACATTCGTGAGAATGAATTAGAATGGATCGTACGATCCATTCTAATTCATTCTCACGAATGTAACCTTTCTAATTCATTTGTATGATCCATTCGTACGATCCATTCTAATTCATTCGTACGATCCATTCTAATTCATTCTCACGAATGTAACCTTTCTAATTCATTTGTATGATCTATTCTAATTCATTCTCACGATCCATTCTAATTCATTCGTACGATCCATTCAAATTCATTCGCACGATCCATTAATTAGAATGGATAAATTCGTGCGAATGAATTAGAATGGATCATAGGAATGAATTAGAATGGATCGTATGAATGAATTAGAATGGTTACATTCGTGCGAATGAATTAGAATGGATCGTATGAACGAATTAGAATGGATCATACGAATGAATTAGAATGGATCGTACGAATGAATTAGAATGGATCATATGAATGAATTAGAATGGTTACATTCTTGCGAATGAATTAGAATGGATCGTACGAATGGATTAGAATGGATCGTACGAATGAATTAGAATGGATCGTACAAATGAATTAGAAAGGTTACATTTGTGAGAATGAATTAGAATGAATCGTACGAATGAATTAGAATGGATCATACGAATGGATTAGAATGGACCGTACGAATGGATTAGAATGGATCGTACGAATGGATTAGAATAGACACATTTGTGCGAATGAATTAGATTGCATCGTACGAATGAATTTGAATGGATTGTAGGAATGAATTAGAATGGATCGTGCGAATGAATTAGAATGGATCATGCGAATGAATTAGAATAGATCGTACGAATGGATTAAAATGGATCGTACGAATGGATTAGAATGGATCGTGCGAATGAATTAGAATGGATTGTACGAATGAATTAGAATGGATCGTACGAATGAATTAGAATGGATCATATGAATGAATTAGAATGGATCGTACGATTAATTCTAATTCATTCGTACGATCCATTCTAATTCATTCGTACGATTCATTCTAATTCATTCCTGCGATTCATTCTAATTCATTCGCATGAATGTATCCATTCTTATTCATTTGCACAATCCATTCTAATTCATTCGTACGATCCATTCTAATTCATTCGTACGATCCATTCTAATTCATTCGCACGAATGTATCCATTCTAATTCATTCGTACGATCCATTCTAATTCATTCGTACAATCCATTCTAATTCATTCGCACGAATGTATCCATTCTAATTCATTCCTGCGATTCATTCTAATTCATTCGTACGATCCATTCTAATTCATTCGCACGATCCATTATAATTCATTCGCACAAATGTATCCATTCTAATTCATTCGTACAATCCATTCTAATTTATTCGCATGATCTATTCTAATTCATTCGTACGATCCATTCTAATCCATTCGTACGATCCATTCTAATTCATTCGTACGATCCATTCTAATTCATTCTCACAAATGTAACCTTTCTAATTCATTTATATGATCCATCCTAATTCATTCGTACGATCCATTCTAATCCATTCGTACGATCCATTCTAATCCATTCGTACGATCCATTCTAATTCATTCGCACGAATGTAACCATTCTAATTCATTCGTACGATCCATTCTAATTCATTCCTACGATCCATTCTAATTCATTCGCACGAATGTATCCATTCTAATTCATTTGCACGATCCATTCTAATTCATTCCAATGATCCATTCTAATTCATTCGTACGATCCATTCTAATTCATTCGCTCGAATGTATCTATTCTAATATATTCGTACGATCCATTCTAATTCGTTCATACGATCCATTCTAATTCGTTCGTGCGATCCATTCTAGTTTGTTCGTACGATCCATTCTAATTCATTCGTACGATCCTTTCTAATTCATTCGCACGATCGTACGAACGAATTAGAATGGATCATGCGAATGAATTTGAATGGATCGTGCGAATGAATTAGAATGGATCGTACGAATGGATTAGAATGGATCGTACGAATGAATTAGAATGGATACATTCGAGCGAATGAATTAGAATGGATCGTAGGAATGAATTAGAATGGATCGTATAAATGAATTAGAATGGATCGTACGAACGAATTAGAAAGGTTACATTCGTACGAATGAATTAGAATGGATCGTACGAATGAATTAGAATGGTTACATTCGTGCGAGTGAATTAGAATGGATCGTACAAATGAATTAGAATGGATCGTGCGAATGAATTAGAATTGATCATACGAATGAATTAGAATGGATCGTGCGAATGAATAAGAATGGATCGTACGATGCAATCTAATTCATTCGTACGATCCATTCTAATTCATTTGTATGATCAATCATAATTCATTCGCACGATCCATTCTAATTCATTCTCACGAATGTAACCTTTTTAATTCATTTGTATGATCCATTCTAATTCATTCGTACGAATGGATCGTACGAATGAATTAGAATGGATCGTGCGAATGAATTAGAATAGATCGTACGAATGAATTAGAATGTATCGTACGAATAAATTAGAATGGATCGTGCGAATGAATTAGAATGGATAGTACGAATGAATTAGAATAGATTGTGCGAATAAATTAGAATGGATCATACGAATGAATTAGAATAGATATATTCATGCGAATGAATTAGAATGGATCGTACGAATGAATTAGAATGGATCGTGCGAATGAATTAGAATGGATTGTATGAATAAATTAGAATGGATCGTACGAATGAATTAAAATAGATACATTTGTGCGAATGAATTAGAATGGATCATACGAATGGATCGTACGAATGAATTAGAATGAATTAGAATAGTTCGTACGAATGGATTAGAATGGATCGTACGAATGAATTAGAATGGATCGTACAAATGAATTAGAAACGTTACATTTGTGAGAATGAATTAGAATGGATCGTACGAATGAATTAGAATGGATCGTACGAATGGATTAGAATGGATCGTACGAATGAATTAGAATGGATCATACGAATGAATTAGAATAGCTCATACAAATGAATGAATCGTACGAATGAATTAGAATGGTTACATTCGTGCGAATGAATTAGAATAGATCGTACGAATGCATTACAATGGATCGTACGAATGAATTAGAACGAATCGTACGATCCATTCTAATTCATTCGTCCGATCCATTCTAATTCATTCGCACGATCCATTCTAATTTATTCTCACAAATGTAACATTTCTAATTCATTTGTACGATCCATTCTGATTCATTCATACGATCAATTCTAATCCATTCGTACAATCCATTCTAATCCATTCGTACAATCCATTCTAATTCATTCGCACGAATGGAACCATTCTAATTCATTCGTACGATCCATTCTAATTTATTCCTACGATCCATTTTAATTCATTCGCATGAATGTATCCATTCTAATTCATTTGGACGATCCATTCTAATTCATTCCTATAATCCATTCTAATTCATTCGTATGATCCATTCTAATTCATTCGCTCGAATGTATCCATTCTAATTCATTCGTACGATCCATTCTAATTCATTCCTACGATCCATTCTAATTCATTCGTACGATCCATTCTAATCCATTCGCATGATCCATTCTAATTCATTCGTACGATCCATTCTTATTCATTCTCACGAATGTGACCTTTCTAATTCATTTGTTTGATCCATTGTAATTCATTCGAACGATCCATTCTAATTCATTCGTAAGATCCATTCTAATTCATTCGCACGATCCATTCTAATTCATTCGCACGATCCATTCTAATTCATTCGTACGATCCATTTTAATTCATTCGTACGATTCATTCTAATTCATTCGCACGATCCATTCTAATTCATACCTACGATCTATTCTAATTCATTCGTACGATCCATTCTAATTCATTCGTACGATTCATTCTAATTCATTCGCATGATCCATTCGTACGATCCATTCTAATTCATTCGTTCGATCCATTCTAATTAATTTGTATGATCCATTCTAATTCATTCGTACGATACATTTGTGCGAATGAATTTGAATGGATTGTAGGAATGAATTAGAATGGATCGTGCGAATGAATTAGAATGGATCGTACGAATGAATTAGAATAGATCGTAGGAATGAATTAGAATGGATCGTGCAAATGAATTAGAATGAATCGAACGAATGAATTAGAATGGATCGTGTGAATGAATTAGAATGGATCGTGCGAATGAATTAGAATGGATCGTACGAATGAATTAGAATGGATTGTGCGAATGAATTAGAATGGATCATACAAATGAATTAGAAAGGTTACATTTGTGAGAGTGAATTAGAATGGATCGTACGAAAGAATTAGAATGGATCATGCGAATGAATTTGAATGGATCGTACGAATGAATAAGAATGGATCGTACGAATAAATTAGAATGGATACATTCGAGCGAATGAATTAGAATGGATCATACGAATGAATTAGAATGGATCGAACGAATGAATTAGAATGAATACATTCGAGCGAATGAATTAGAATAGATCGTAGGAATGAATTAAAATGGATCATACGAATGAATTAGAATGGATCGTACGAATGAATTAGAATGGATTGTATGAATGAATTAGAATGGATCGTACGAATGGATTAGAACACATTGTACGAATGAATTAGAATAGATACATTTGTGTGAATGAATTAGATTGCATCGTACGAATGAATTTGAATGGATTGTACGAATGAATTAGAATGGATCTTACGAATGAATTAGAATGGATCATGCGAATGAATTAGAATAGATCGTACGAATGAATTAGAATGGATCGTACGAATAAATTAGAATGGATCGTGCGAATGAATTAGAATGGATCGTGCGATTGAATTAGAATGGATCCACCGAATGAATTAGAATGGATCTTACGAATGAATTAGAATGGATCGTACGAATGAATTAGAATGGATATATTCGAGCGAATAAATTAGAATGGATCGTACGAATGAATTAGAATGGATCATAGGAATGAATTAGAATGGATCGTGCAAATAAATTAGAATGGATACATTCGTGCGAATGAATTAGAATGGATTGTGCGAATGAATTTGAATGGATTGTACGAATAAATTAGAATGGATCGTACGAATGATATAGAATGGTTACATTCGTGCGAATGAATTAGAATGGATCGTACGAATGAATTAGAATGGATCGTACGAATGAATTACAATGGTTACATTCGTGCGATGGATTAGAATGGATCGTACGAATGAATTAGAATGGATCATACGAATGGATTAGAACGGATCGTACGAATGAATTAGAATGGATCATACTAATGAATTACAATGGATCGTACAAATGAATTAGAAAGGTTACATTTGTGAGAATGAATTAGAATGGATCGTACGAATGGATTAGAATGGATCATACGAATGGATTAGAATGGATCGTACGAATGAATTAGAATGGATCGTACAAATGAATTAGAAAGGTTACATTTGTGAGAATAAATTAGAATAGATCGTACGAATGAATTAGAATGGATCGTACGAATGGATTAGAATGGATCGTATGAATGAATTAGAATGGATCGTATGAATGAATTAGAATAGCTCATTAGAATGAATTGTACGAATGAGTTAGAATGGTTACATTCGTGCGAATGAATTAGAATAGATCATACGAATGAATTAGAATGGATCGTACGAATGAATTAGAATGGATACATTTGTGCGAATGAATTAGAATGGATCGTATATTCGTGCAAATAAATTAGAATGGATCGTACAAATGAATTAGAATGGATCGTACGAATGAGTTAGAATGGATCGTGCGAATGAATTAGAATGGATCGTACGAATGGATTAGAATGGATCGTACGAAGGGATCATGCGAATGAATTAGAATGGATCGTACGAATGAATTAGAATGGATCGTACGAATGAATTAGAATGGATACATTTGTATGAATAAATTAGAATGGATTGTACGAATGAATTAGAATGGATACATTCTTGCGAATAAATTAGAATGGATCGTATATTCGTGCAAATAAATTAGAATGGATCATACGAATGAATTAGAATGAATCGTACGAATGCATTAGAATGGATCGTACGAATGAATTAGAATGAATCATACGATCCATTCTAATTCATTCGTCCGATCCATTCTAATTCATTCGCCCGAATGTATCCATTCTAATTCATTCGTACAATCCATTCTAATTCATTCGCACGATCCATTCTAATTCATTCGTATGATCCATTCTAATTCATTCCTACAATCTATTCTAATTCATTCGCTCGAATGTATCCATTCTAATTCATTCGTTCGATCCATTCTAATTCATTCGTACGATCAATTCAAAATCATTCGCATGATCCATTCTAATTCATTCGTACGATCCATTCTAATTCATTCTCACGAATGTAACCTTTCTAATTCATTTGTATGATCCATTCTAATTCATTCGTACGATCCATTCTAATTCATTCGCACGAATGTATACATTGTAATTCATTTGGACGATCCATTCTAATTCATTCGTATGATCCATTCTAATTCATTTCTACGATCCATTCTAATTCATACGAATGAATTAGAATGGATCGTATGAATGAATTAGAATGGATATATTCATGCGAATGAATTAGAATGGATCGTATGAATGAGTTAGAATGGATCGTATAAATGAATTAGAATGGATTGCATGAATGAATTAGAATGGATCATACAATGAATTGGAATAGATCGTACGAATGAATTAGAATGGATACATTCATGCAAATGAATTAGAATGGATCGTACGAATGAATTAGAATGGATCATACGAATGAATTAGAATAGATCGTGCAAATGAATTAGAATGGATACATTCGTGCGAATGAATTAGAATGGATCATAGGAATGAATTAGAATGGATCGTATGAATGAATTAGAATGGTTACATTCGTGCGAATGAATTAGAATGGATCGTACGAATGGATTAGAATGGATCGTACGAATGGATTAGAATGGATCGTACAAATGAATTAGAAATGTTACATTTGTGAGAATAAATTAGAATGGATCGTACGAATGAATTAGAATGGATCGTACGAATAGATTAGAATGGATCGTACAAATGAATTAGAAAGGTTACATTCGTGAGAATGAATTAGAATGGATCGTATGAATGAATTAGAATGGATCGTGCAAATGAATTAGAATGGATCATACGAATGAATTAGAATGGATACATTTGTGCGAATGAATTAGAATGGATCGTACGAATGAATTAGAATGGATTGTACGAATGAATTAGAATGGATACATTTGTACGAATGAATTAGAATGGATCGTGCAAATGAATTAGAATGGATCGTACGAATGAATTAGAATGGATCATACGAATGGATTAGAATGGATCGTACGAATGAATTAGAATGGATCGTACAAATGAATTAGAAAGGTTACATTTGTGAGAATGAATTAGAATGGATCTTACGAATGGATTAGAATGGATCGTACGAATGGATTAGAATGGATCGTACGAATGGATTAGAATGGATCGTACAAATGAATTAGAATGGATCATACAAATGAATTAGAAAGGTTACATTCGTGAGAATGAATTAGAATGGATCGTACGAATGAATTAGAATGGATCATGCGAATGAATTAGAATGGATACATTCTTGTGAATGAATTTGAATGGATCGTACGAATGGATCGTACGAATGAATTTGAATGGTTACATTCGTGCAAATGAATTAGAATGGATCGTACGAATAAATTAGAATGCATACATTCGTGCGAATGAATTAGAATGTATCGTACAAATGAATTAGAATGGATCATACGAATGAATTAGAATGGATCATGCGAATGAATTAGAATGGATTGTACGAATGAATTAGAATGGATACATTTGTGCGAAAGAATTAAAATGGATCGTGCAAATGAATTAGAATGGATCGTGAGAATGAATTAGAATGGATCGTAAGAATAAATTAGAATGGATATTACGAATGGATTAGAATGGATCGTACGAATGGATTAGAATGGATCGTACGAATGAATTAGAATGGATCGTACGAATGAATTAGAATGGATCGTATGAACGAATTAGAATGGATCGTACGAATGAATTAGAATGGATACATTCGAGCGAATGAATTAGAATGGATCGTACGAATGAATTGGAATGGATCGTACGAATGGATTAGAATGCATTGTACGAATGAATTAGAATAGATACATTTGTGCGAATGAATTAGATTGCATCGTACGAATGAATTTGAATGGATACATTTGTGCGAATGAATTAGAATGAATCGTACGAATGAATTAGAATGGATCGTACGAATGAATTAGAATGGATCATGCGAATGAATTTGAATAGATCGTACGAATGAATTAGATTTGATACATTCGAGCGATCCATTCTAATTCATTTTTACGATCCATTCTAATTCATTCATACGATCCATTCTAATTCATTCGTACAATCCATTCTAATTCATTCGCACGATCCATTCTAATTCATTCGTATGATCCATTCTAATTTATTTGCACGAATATACGATCCATTCTAATTTATTCGCAAGAATGTATCCATTCTAATTCATTCGTACAATCCATTCTAATTTATTCGCTCGAATGTATCCATTCTAATTCATTCGTACGATCCATTCTAATTCATTCGTACGATCCATTCTAATTCATTCGTACGATCCATTCTAATTCATTCGCATGATCCATTCTAATTCATTCATACGATCTTTTCTAATTCATTCGCACGATCCATTCTAATTCATTCGTACGATCCATTCTAATTCATTCCTATGATCCATTCTAATTCATTCGTACGATCCATTCTAATTCATTCACTCAAATGTATCCATTCTAATTCATTTGTACGATCCATTCTAATTCATTCGTACGATCCATTCTAATTCATTCTCACGAATGTAACCTTTCTAATTCATTTGTATGTATCCATTCTAATTCATTCGTACGATCTATTCTAATTCGTTCATACAATCCATTCTAATTCATTCATACGATCCATTCTAATTCATTCGTACGATCCATTCTAATCCATTCGTACGATCCATTCTAATCCATTCGTACGATCCATTCTAATCCATTCGTACGATCCATTCTAATCCATTCGTACGATCCATTCTAATTTATTCGTATGAATGTATCCATTCTAATTTATTCGTACGATCCAGTCTAATTCATTCGTACGATCCATTCTAATTCATTTGCACGAATGTATCCATTCTAATTCATTCGTACAATCCATTCTAATTCATTCGCACGATCCATTCTAATTCATTCCTACGATCCATTCTAATTCATTCGTATAAATGAATTCTAATTCATTCGCTCGTGTATCCATTCTAATTCATTTGCACGATCCATTCTAATTCATTCCTATGATCCATTCTAATTCATTCGTACGATCCATTCTAATTCATTCGCTCGAATGTAACCATTCTAATTCATTCGTATGATCCATTCTAATTCGTTCGTACGATCCATTCTAATGCATTCGTATGATCCATTCTAATTCATTCGCACAATCCATTCTAATTAATTCGCTCGAATGTAACCATTCTAATTCATTCGTACGATCCATTCTAATTCATTACTACGATCCATTCTAATTCATTCGCACGAATGTATCCATTCTAATTCATTTGCACGATCCATTCTAATTCATTCCTATGATCCATTCTAATTCATTCGTACAATCCATTCTAATTCATTCGCTCGAATGTATCCATTCTAATTCATTCGTATGATCCATTTTAATTCATTCGTACGAATGAATTAGAATGGATCATAGGAATGAAGTTGAATGGATCGTGCAAATGAATTAGAATAGATCGTGCGAATGAATTAGAATCGATCGTGCGAATGAATTAGAATGGATCGTACGTTTGAATTAGATTGGATTGTGCGAATGAATTAGAATGGATACATTCATGCGAATGAATTAGAATAGATCGTTTGAATGAATTAGAATGGATCGTACGAATGAATTAGAATGGATCGTGCGAATGAATTAGAATGGATCGTCCGAATGAATTAGAATGGATCGTATGAATGAATTAGAATGGATACATTCGAGCGAATTAATTAGAATAGATCGTAGGAATGAATTAGAATGGATCGCACTAATGAATTAGAATGGATACATTCGTGCGAATGAATTAGAATAGATCGTACGAATGAATTAAAATGGATACATTTGTGCGAATGAATTAGAATGGATCGTACAAATGAATTAGAATGGATCGAACAAATGAAATAGAATGGATCGTACGAATGAATTAGAATGGATCGTACGAATATATTAGAATGGTTACATTCGTGCGAATGAATTAGAATGGATCGTACGAATGGATTAGAATCGATCGTACGATGTATGAATGAATTAGAATGGATCGTGCGAATGAATTAGAATGGATCGTACGAATGAATTATAATGGATACATTTGTGTGATGAATTAGAATGGATCGTACGAATGAATTAGAATGGATCGTACGAATAGCATTCATACGATCCATTCTAATTCATTCGCATAATCCATTCTAATTCATTCGTACGATCCATTCTAATTCATTCGTCCGATCCGTTCTAATTCATTCGTACGATCCATTCTATTTCATTTGCATGATCCATTCTAATTCATTCGTACGATCCATTCTAATTCATTCTCACAAATGTAACCTTTTTAATTCATTCGTATGATCCATTCAATTCATTCGTACGATCCATTCTAATTCATTCGTAAGATCCATTCTAATTCATTCGTACGATCCATTCTAATTCATTCGTAAGATCTATTCTAATTCATTCATACGATCTATTCTAATTCATTCGCATGAATATATCTATCCTAATTCATTTGTACGATCCATTCTAATTCATTCGTACGATCCATTCTAATCCATTCGTACGATCCATTCTAATCCATTCGTACGATCCATTCTAATTCATTCGCACGAATGTAACCATTCTAATTCATTCGTACGATCCATTCTAATTTATACCTACGATCCATTCTAATTTATTTGCACGAATGTATCCATTCTAATTCGTTTGTACGATCCATTTTAATTCATTCCTATGATCCATTCTAATTCAATCGTACGATCCATTCTAATTCATTCGCTCGAATGTATCCATTCTAATTGATTCGTACGATCCATTCTAATTCGTTCATACGATCCATTCTAATTCGTTCGTACGATCCATTCTAATCCATTCATACGATCCATTCAAATTCATACACACGATCCATTCTAATTCATTTGCACAAATGTATCCATTCTAATTCATTCATACGATCCATTCTAATTCATTCGTACGATCGATTCTAATTCATTCACACAAATGTATCCATTCTAATTTATTCGTTCGATCCATTCTAATTCATTCGCATAAATATATCCATTCTAATTCATTCGTACGATCCATTCTAATTCATTCGTACGATCCATTCTAATTCATTCGCACAAATGTATCCATTCTAATTCATTCGTACAATCCATTCTAATTCATTCGCATGATCCATTCCAATTCATTCGTACGATCCATTCTAATTCATTTGTACGATCCATTCTAATTCATTCACACGAATGTATCCATTCTAATTTATTCGTACGATCCATTCTAATTCATTCTCATGAATGTATCATACGAATGAATTAGAATGGATTGTACGAATGGATTAGAATGGATCATACGAATGAATTAGAATGGATCGCACGAATGCATTAGAATGGATACATTCGTGCGAATGAATTAGAATGGATCGTACAAATGAATTAGAATGGATCGTGCAAATGAATTAGAAGGGATCGTACGAATGAATTAGAAGGGATCGTGCGAATGAATTAGAATGGATCGAACGAATGAATTAGAATCGATACATTTGTGCGAATGAATTAGAATGGATCGTACGAATGAATTAGAATGGATCGTACGAATGAATTAGAATGGATCGTGCGAATGAATTAGAATGGATCGTACGAATGAATTAGAATGGATACACTCGTGCGAATGAATTAGAATAGATCGTACGAATGAATTAGACTGGATCGTACGAATAAATTAGAATGGATACATTCATGCAAATGAATTAGAATGGATCGTACGAATGAATTAGAATGGATCATATGAATGAATTAGGATGGATCGTACGAATAAATTAGAATGTATCATAGGAATGAATTAGAATGGTTACATTCGTGCGAATGAATTAGAATGGATCGTACGAATGGATTAAAATGGATCGTACGAATGGATTAGAACGCATTGTATGAATGAATTAGAATGGATCGTAAGAATGAATTTGAATGGATCGTAGAATGAATTAGAATGGATTCGTACAATGCATTCTAATTCATTCGTACGATTCATTCTAATTTATTCGTATGAGCTATTCTAATTCATTCGTATGATCCATTCTAATTAATTAGTACGATTCATTCTAATTCATTCGCATAAATATATCCATTCTAATTCATTCGCACGATCCATTCTAATTCATTCGCACAAATGTATCCATTCTAATTCATTCGTACGATCCATTCTTATTCATTCATACGATCCATTCTAATTCATTTGCACGATCCATTCTAATTCATTCCTATGATACATTCTAATTCATTCGTACGATCCATTCTAATTCATTCGCTCGAATGTATCCATTCTGATTCATTCGTAAGATCCATTCTAATTCATTCGTACGATCCATTCTAATTCATTCTCACAAATGTAACCTTTCTAATTCATTTGTATGTATCCATTCTAATTCATTCGTATGATCCATTCTAATTTATTCGTACGATCCATTCTAATTCATTCGTATGATCCATTCTAATTCATTCGCACGATCTATTCTAATTCATTCGTATGTATCCATTCTAATTCATTTGTATGAATTAGAATGGATCGTACGAATGAATTAGAATGGATTGTGCGAATGAATTAGAATGGATCGTATGAATGAATAAGAATGGACAGTACATATGAATTAGAATGGATCGTACGAATGAATTAGAATGGATCGTACAAATGAATTAGAAAGGTTACATTTGTGAGAATGAATTAGAATGGATCGTACGAATGGATTAGAATGGATCGTACGAATGGATTAGAATGGATCGTACGAATGAATTAGATTGGATCGTACGAATGAATTAGAATGGATCGTGCGAATGAATTAGAATGGATCGTACGAACGAATTAGAATGGATCGTACAAACGAATTAGAATGGATCGTATGAATGAATTAGAATGGATCGTACGAATGAATTAGAATGAATACATTCGAGCGAATGAATTAGAATGGATCGTACGAATGAATTAGAATGGATCATAGGAATGAATTAGAATGGATCGTGCAAATGAATTAGAATGGATACATTCGTGCGAATGAATTAGAATGGATCGTAAGAATGAATTAGAATGGATCGTACGAATGAATTAGAATGGTTGCATTCGTGCGAATGAATTAGAATGGATTGTGCGAATGGATTAGAATGGATCGTACGAATGGATTAGAATGGATCGTACGAATGAATTAGAATGGATCGTACGAATGAATTAGAAAGGTTACATTTGTGACAATGAATTAGAATGGATCATACGAATGAATTAGAATGGATCATACGAATGGATTATAATGGAACGTACTAATGGATTAGAATGGATCGTATGAATGGATTAGAATGGATCGTACGAATAAATTAGAATGGATCATACAAATGAATTAGAAAGGTTACATTCGTGAGAATGAATTAGAATGGATCGTACGAATGAATTAGAATGGATCATGGGAATGAATTAGAATGGATCGAACGAATGAATTAGAACGGATACATTCGAGCGAATGAATAAGAATAGATCGTAGGAATGAATTAGAATGGATCATACGAATGAATTAGAATGGATTCGTACGATTCATTCTAATGCATTCGTACGATCTATTCTAATGCATTAGTACGATTCATTCTAATTGATTAGCACGATTCATTATAATTCATTCGTACGATCCATTCTAATTCATTCGCACGATCCATTCTAATTCATTCGTACGATCCATTCTAATTCATTCGCATGAATGTAACCATTCTAATTCATTCGTACGATCCATTCTAATTCATTCCTACGATCCATTCTAATTTATTCGCACGAATGTATCCATTCTAATTCATTTGCACGATCTATTCTAATTCATTCCTATGATCCATTCTAATTCATTCGTATGATCCATTCTAATTCATTCGCTCGAATGTATCCATTCTAATTCATTCGTATGATCCATTCTAATTCGTTTATACGATCCATTCTAATTCGTTCGTACGATCCATTCTAATTCGTTCGTACGATCCATTCTAATTCATTCGCACGATCCATTCTAATTCATTCACACGAATATAACCTTTCTAATTCATTTGTATAATCCATTCTAATTCATTCGTACGATCCATTCTAATCCATTCGTACGATCCATTCTAATTCAATTGCACGATCCATTCTAATTCATTCCTATGATCCATTCTAATTCATTCGTACGATCCATTCTAATTCATTCGCTCGAATGTATCCATTCTAATTCATTCGTACGATCCATTTTAATTCATTCGTACGATCCATTCTAATTCATTCTCACGAATGTAACCTTTCTAATTTATTTGTATGTATCTATTCTAATTCATTCGTATGATCCATTCTAATTCATTCGCACGATCCATTCTAATTCATTCGTACGATCCATTCTTATTCATTCGCACGATCCATTCTAATTCATTCGTACGATCCATTCTAATTCATTCGCACGAATGTATCCATTCTAATGCATTCGTACGATTCATTCTAATTCATTCGCACGATCCATTCTAATTCATTCGTACGATCCATTCTAATTCATTCGTCCGATCCATTCTAATTCATTCGCACGAATGTATCCATTCTAAATCATTCGTACAATCCATTCTAATTCATTCGCACGATCCATTCTAATTCATTCGTATGATCCATTCTAATTCATTCCTACGATCTATTCTAATTCATTCGCTCGAATGTATCCATTCTAACTCGTTCGTTCGATCCATTCTAATTCATTTGTACGATCCATTCTAATTCATTCGTATGATCCATTCTCTAATTCATTCATATGATCCATTCTAATTCATTCCTACGATCTATTCTAATTCATTCGCTCGAATGTATCCATTCTAATTCATTCATTCGATCCATTCTAATTCATTCGTACGATCCATTCAAATTCATTCGCATGATCCATTCTAATTCATTCGTACGATCCATTCTAATTCATTCTCACGAATGTAACCTTTCTAATTCATTTGTATGATCCATTCTAATTTATTCGCACGATCTATTCTAATTCATTCGTACGATCCATTCTAATTCATTCTTACGATCCATTCTAATTCATTCGCACGAATGTAATCATTCTAATTCACTCATACGATCCCTTCTAATTCATTTCTACGATCCACTCTAATTCATTCGCACGAATGTATCCATTCTAATTCAATTGCACGATCCATTCTAATTCATTCCTATGATCCATTCTAATTCATTCGTACGATCCATTCTAATTCATTCGTACGAATGTATCCATTCTAATTCATTTGCACGATCCATTCTAATTCATTCCTATGATCCATTCTAATTCATTTGTACGATCCATTCTAATTCATTCGCTCGAATGTATCCATTCTAATTCATTCGTATAATCCATTCTAATTCATTTGTACGATCCATTCTAATTCATTCGCACAAATGTATCCATTCTAATTCATTCGTACGATCCATTCTAATTCATTCGTACGATCCATTCTAATTCATTCGTATGATCAATTCTAATTCATTCGTACAATCCATTCTAATTAAGTCGTATGAATGTATCATACGAATGAATTAGAATGGATCATAGAAATGAATTAGAAAGGATCGTGCAAATGAATTAGAATGGATACATTTGTGCGAATGAATTAGAATGGATCGTAGGAATGAATTAGAATGGATCGTACGAATGAATTAGAATGGTTACATTCGTGCGAATGAATTAGAATGGATCGTACGAATGGATTAGAATGGATCGTACGAATGGATTAGAATGGATCGTACGAATGAATTAGAATGGATCGTACAAATGGATTAGAATGGATCGTACGAATGAATTAGAATGGATCATACAAATGAATTAGAAAGGTTACATTTGTGAGAATGAATTAGAATGGATCGTACGAATGAATTAGAATGGATCATACGAATGAATTAGAATGGATTGTACGAATGGATTAGAATGGATCGTACGAATGAATTAGAATGGATCGTACGAATGCATTAGAATGGATACATTCGTGCGAATGAATTAGAATGGATCGTACGAATGAATTAGAATGGATCGTGCAAATGAATTAGAATGGATCGTACGAATGAATTATAATGGATCGTGCGAATGAATTAGAATGGATCGAACGAATGAATTAGAATGAATACATTTGTGCGAATGAATTAGAATGGATCGTACGAAAGAATTAGAATGGATCGTACGAATGAATTAGAATGGATCGTGCGAATGAATTAGAATGGATCGTACGAATGAATTAGAATGGATACATTTGTGCGAATGAATTAGAATAGATCGTACGAATGAATTAGACTGGATCGTACGAATAAATTAGAATGGATACATTCATGCAAATGAATTAGAATGGATCGTACGAATAAATTAGAATGGATCATATGAATGAATTAGGATGGATCGTACGAATGAATTAGAATAGATCATATGAATGAATTAGAATGGTTACATTCGTGCGAATGAATTAGAATGGATCGTACGAATGGATTAAAATAGATCGTACGAATGGATTAGAACGCATTGTACGAATGAATTAGAATGGATCGTACGAATGAATTTGAATGGATCGTACGAATGAATTAGAATGGATTCGTACAATGCATTCTAATTCATTCGTACGATTCATTCTAATTCATTCGTATGAGCTATTCTAATTCATTCGTACGATCCATTCTAATTAATTAGTACGATTCATTCTAATTCATTCGCATAAATATATCCATTCTAATTCATTCGTACGGTCCATTCTAATTTATTCGCACGATCCATTCTAATTCATTCACACAAATGTATCCATTCTAATTCATTCGTACGATCCATTCTTATTCATTCATACGATCCATTCTAATTCATTTGCACGATCCATTCTAATTCATTCCTATGATACATTCTAATTCATTCATACGATCCATTCTAATTCATTCGCTCGAATGTATCCATTCTAATTCATTCGTAAGATCCATTCTAATTCATTCGTACGATCCATTCTAATTCATTCTCACAAATGTAACCTTTCTAATTCATTTGTATGTATCCATTCTAATTCATTCGTATGATCCATTCTAATTCATTCGTACGATCCATTCTAATTCATTCGTATGATCCATTCTAATTCTTTCGCACGATCCATTCTAATTCATTCATATGTATCCATTCTAATTCATTTGTATGAATTAGAATGGATCGTACGAATGAATTAGAATGGATTGTGCGAATGAATTAGAATGGATCATATGAATGAATAAGAATGGATCGTACATATGAATTACAATGGATCGTACGAATGAATTAGAATGGATCGTACAAATGAATTAGAAAGGTTACATTTATGAGAATGAATTAGAATGGATCGTACGAATGGATTAGAATGGATCGTACGAATGGATTAGAAAGGATCGTACGAATGAATTAGATTGGATCGTACGAATGAATTAGAATGGATCGTGCGAATGAATTAGAATGGATCGTACGAACAAATTAGAATGGATCATACGAACGAATTAGAATGGATCGTATGAACAAATTAGAATGGATCGTACGAATGAATTAGAATGGATACATTCGAGCGAATGAATTAGAATGGATCGTACGAATGAATTAGAATGGATCATAGGAATGAATTAGAATGGATCGTGCAAATGAATTAGAATGGATACATTCGTGCGAATGAATTAGAATGGATTATACGAATGAATTAGAATAGATCGTACGAATGAATTAGAATGGTTACATTCGTGCGAATGAATTAGAATGGATTGTATGAATAGATTAGAATGGATCGTACGAATGAATTAGAATGGATCGCACGAATGAATTAGAAAGGTTACATTTGTGAGAATGAATTAGAATGGATCGTACGAATGAATTAGAATGGATCGTACGAATGGATTATAATGGATCGTACGAATGGATTAGAATGGATCGTACGAATGGATTAGAATGGATCGTACGAATAAATTAGAATGGATCATACAAATGAATTAGAAAGGTTACATTCGTGAGAATGAATTAGAATGGATCGTACGAATGAATTAGAATGGATCGAACGAATGAATTAGAATGGATACATTCGAGCGAATGAATTAGAATAGATCATAGGAATGAATTAGAATGGATCATACGAATGAATTAGAATGGATTCGTACGATTCATTCTAGTGCATTCGTACGATCCATTCTAATGCATTCGTACGATTCATTCTAATTCGTTCGCACGATTCATTATAATTCATTCGTACGATCCATTCTAATTCATTCGCACGATCCATTCTAATTCATTCGTATGATCCATTCTAATTCATTCGCATGAATGTAACCATTCTAATTCATTCGTACGATCCATTCTAATTTATTCCTACGATCCATTCTAATTCATTCGCACGAATGTATCCATTCTAATTCATTCGCACGAATGTATCCATTCTAATTCATTTGCACGATCCATTCTAATTCATTCCTATGATCCATTCTAATTCATTCGTACGATCCATTCTAATTCACTCGCTCGAATGTATCCATTCTAATTCCTTCGTACGATCCATTCTAATTCGTTTATACGATCCATTCTAATTCGTTCGTACGATCCATTCTAATTCGTTCGTACGATCCATTCTAATTTATTCACACGATCCATTCTAATTCATTCGCACGATCCATTCTAATTCATTCTCATGAATATAACCTTTCTAATTCATTTGTATAATCCATTCTAATTCATTCGTACGATCCATTCTAATCCATTCGTACGATCCATTCTAATTCAATTGCACGATCCATTCTAATTCATTCCTATGATCCATTCTAATTCATTCGTACGATCCATTCTAATTCATTCGCTCGAATGTATCCATTCTAATTCATTCGTACGATCCATTTTAATTCATTTGTACGATCCATTCTAATTCATTCTCACGAATGTAATATTTCTAATTTATTTGTATGTATCTATTCTAATTCATTCGTATGATCCATTCTAATTCATTCGCATGATCCATTCTAATTCATTCGTACGATCCATTCTTATTCATTCGCACGATCCATTCTAATTCATTCGTACGATCCATTCTAATTCATTCGCACGAATGTATCCATTCTAATGCATTCGTATGATTCATTCTAATTCATTCGCACGATCTATTCTAATTCATTCGTACGATCCATTCTAATTCATTCGTCTGATCCATTCTAATTCATTCGCACGAATGTATCCATTCTAAATCATTCGTACAATCCATTCTAATTCATTCGCACGATCCATTCTAATTCATTCGTATGATCCATTCTAATTCATTCCTACGATCTATTCTAATTCATTCGCTCAAATGTATCCATTCTAATTCGTTCGTTCGATCCATTCTAATTCATTTGTACGATCCATTCTAATTCATTCGTATGATCCATTCTCTAATTCATTCGTATGATCTATTCTAATTCATTCCTACGATCTATTCTAATTCATTCGCTCGAATGTATCCATTCTAATTCATTCATTCGATCCATTCTAATTCATTCGTACGATCCATTCAAATTCATTCGCATGATCCATTCTAATTCATTCGTACGATCCATTCTAATTCATTCTCACGAATGTAACCTTTCTAATTCATTTGTATGATCCATTCTAATTTATTCGCACGATCTATTCTAATTCATTCGTACGATCCATTCTAATTCATTCTTACGATCCATTCTAATTCATTCGCACGAATGTAATCATTATAATTCATTCTTACGATCCATTCTAATTCATTCGCACGAATGTAATCATTCTAATTCATTCGTACGATCCCTTCTAATTCATTTCTACGATCCACTCTAATTCATTCGCACGAATGTATCCATTCTAATTCATTTGCACGATCCATTCTAATTCATTCCTATGATCCATTCTAAATCATTCGTACGATCCATTCTAATTCATTCGCACGAATGTATCCATTCTAATTCATTTGCACGATCCATTCTAATTCATTCCTATGATCCATTCTAATTCATTCGTACGATCCATTCTAATTCATTCGCTCGAATATATCGATTCTAATTCATTCGTACAATCCATTCTAATTCATTTGTACGATCCATTCTAATTCATTCGCACAAATGTATCCATTCTAATTCATTCATACGATCCATTCTAATTCATTCGTACGATCAATTCTAATTCATTCGTACAATCCATTCTAATTCAGTCGTATGAATGTATCATACGAATGAATTAGAATGGATCATAGAAATGAATTAGAATGGATCGTGCAAATGAATTAGAATGGATACATTTGTGCGAATGAATTAGAATGGATCGTAGGAATAAATTAGAATGGATCGTACGAATGAATTAGAATGGTTACATTCGTGCGAATGAATTAGAATGGATCGTACGAATGGATTAGAATGGATCGTACGAATGGATTAGAATGGATCGTACGAATGGACTAGAATGGATCGTACGAATGAATTAGAATGGATCATACAAATGAATTAGAAAGGTTACATTTGTGAGAATGAATTAGAATGGATCGTACGAATGAATTAGAATGGATCGTACGAATGAATTAGAATGGATACATTCGAGCGAATGAATTAGAATGGATCGTACGAATGAATTAGAATGGATCATAGGAATGAATTAGAATGGATCGTGCAAATGAATTATAATGGGTACATTCGTGCGAATGAATTAGAATGGATCGTAGGAATGAATTAGAATGGATCGTACGAATGAATTAGAATGGTTACATTCGAGGGAATGAATTAGAATGGATCGTACGAATGAATTAGAATGGATCGTCCGAATGAATTAGAATGGATCGTACGAATGAATTAGAATGGATACATTCGAGCGAATGAATTAGAATAGATCGTAGGAATGAATTAGAATGGATCATACGAAAAAATTAGAATGGATCGTGCGAATGAATTAGAATGGATTGTACGAATGAATTAGAATGGATCGAACGAATGAATTAGAATGGATACATTTGTACGAATAAATTAGAATTGATTCTACGAATGAATTAGAATGGATACATTCTTGCGAATAAATTAGAATGGATCGTATATTCGTGCAAATAAATTAGAATGGATCATACGAATGAATTAGAATGGATCGTGCGAATGAATTAGAATGAATCGTACAAATGCATTAGAATGGATCGTACGAATGAATTAGAATGAATCGTACGATCCATTTTAATTCATTTGTACGATCCATTCTAATTCATTCGCACGATCTATTCTAATTCATTCGTACGATCCATTCTAATTCATTCGTATGATCAATTCTAATTCATTCGTACAATCCATTCTAATTCAGTCGTATGAATGTATCATACGAATGAATTAGAATGGATCATGCGAATGAATTAGAATGGATCGTACGAATGAATTAGAATGGATCGTACGAATGAATTAGAATGGATACATTCGAGCGAATGAATTAGAATGGATCGTACGAATGAATTAGAATGGATCATAGGAATGAATTAGAATGGATCGTGCAAATGAATTAGAATGGATACATTCGTCCGAAGAAATTAGAATGGATCGTAGGAATGAATTAGAATGGATCGTACGAATGAATTAGAATGGTTACATTCGGGCGAATGAATTAGAATGGATCATAGGAAAGAATTAGAACGGATCGTGCGAATGAATTAGAATAGATCGTACGAATGAATTAGAATGGATCTTACGAATGAATTAAAATGGATCGTACGAATGAATTAGAATGGATAGTGCGAATAAATTAGAATGGATCATACGAATGAATTAGAATAGATCGTGCGAATGAATTAGAATGGATCGTACAAATGAAATAGAATGGATCGTACGAATGAATTAGAATGCATCATGCGAAAGAATTAGAATGGATCGTACGAATGAATTAGAATGGATCGTGCGATTGAATTAGAATGGATCGTACGAATGAATTAGAATGGATATATTTGAACGAATAAATTAGAATGGATCGAACGAACGAATTAGAATAGATTGTATGAATGCATTCGAATGGATCGTACGAATGAATTAGAATGGATACATTCGAGCGAATGAATTAGAATGGATCGTGCGATGAATTAGAATGGATCATACAAATGAATTAGAATGGATTCTAATCCATTCGTACGATCCCTTCTAATCTATTCTAATTCATTCGCACAATTGTATCCATTCTAATTCGTTCGTACGATCCATTCTAATTAATTAGAATGGATCATAGGAATGAATTAGAATGGATCGTGCGAATGAATTACAATGGATACATTTGTGCGAATTAATTAGAATAGATTAGAATGGATCGTACGAATGAATTAGAATGGATCGTACGAATGAATTAGAATGGATCGTACGAATGGATTAGAACGCATAGTACGAATGACTTAGAGTGGATCGTACGAATGGATTAGAATGGATCGTACGAATGAATTAGAATGGATCATACAAATGAATTAGAAAGGTTATATTCGTGAGAATGAATTAGAATGGATCGTACGAATGAATTTGAATGGATCATGCGAATGAATTTGAATGGATCGTACGAATGAATTAGAATGGATCGTACGAATGGATTAGAATGGATCGTACGAATGGATTAGAATGGATATATTCGTGCGAATGAATTAGAATGGATCGTACGAATGAATTAGACTGGATCGTACGAATAAATTAGAATGGATACATTCGTGCGAATGAATTAGAATGGATCGTACGAATGGATTAGAATGGATCGTACTAATGGATTAGAATGGATCGTACGAATGGATAAGAATGGATCGTACGAATGGATTAGAATAGATCGTACGAATGGATTAGAACACATTGTACGAATGAATTAGAATGGATACATTCATGCAAATGAATTAGAATGGATCGTACCAATGAATTCGAATGGATCATACGAATGAATTAGAATGGATCATACGAATGAATTAGAATGGATCATATGAATGAATTAGAATGGTTACATTCGTGCGAATAAATTAGAATGGATCGTACGAATGGATTAGAATGGATCGTACGAATGGATTAGAATGGATCGTACGAATGAATTAGAATGGATCGTACAAATAAATTAGAAAGGTTATATCTGTGAGAATGGATTAGAATGGATCGTACGAATGGATTAGAATGGATCGTACGAATGGATTAGAATGGATTATACGAATGGATAAGAATAGATCGTACGAATGAAATAGAATGGATCATACAAATGAATTAGAAAGGTTACATTCGTGAGAATGAATTAGAATGGATCATACGAATGGATTAGAATGGATCGTCCGAATGAATTAGAATTGATCATACGAATGAATTAGAATGGATCGGACGAATGAATTAGAATGGATACATTTGTACGAATGAATTAGAATGGATCGTACGAACGAATTAGAATGGATCGTACGAACGAATTGGAATGGATCGTATGAACGAATTAGAATGGATCGTACGAATGAATTAGAATGGTTACATTCGTGCGAATGAATTAGAATGGATCATACGAATAGATTAGAATGGATACATTCGAGCGAATGAATTAGAATGGATCGTACGAATGAATTTGAATGGATCATAGGAATGAATTAGAATGGATCGTAGGAATGAATTTGAATGGATCGTACGAATGAATTAGAAAGGTTATATTTATGCAAATGAATTAGAATGGATCGGACGAATGAATTAGAATGGATACATTTGTGCGAATGAGTTAGAATGGATTAGAATGGATACATTCGTGTGAATGAATTAGAATGGATCATACGAATGAATTAGAATGGATCGTACGAATGAATTAGAATTGATCATACGAATTAATTAGAATGGATCGTACGAATGAATTAGAATGGATCGTGCGAATGAATTAGAATGGATTGTATAAATAAATTAGAATGGATCGTACGAATGAATTAAAATGGATACATTTGTGCGAATGAATTAGAATGGATCATACGATCTAATTAGAATGGATCGTACGAATGAATTAGAATGGATCGTACAAATAAATTAGAATGGATCATACGAATAAATTAGAATGGATTGTACGAATGAATTAGAATAGATCGTGCGAATGAGTTAGAATGGATCGTGCGAATGAATTAGAATGGATCATACGAATGAATTAGAATGGATACATTTGTGAGAATGAATTAGAATGGATCGTACGATCCATTCTAATTCATTCGTACGATCCATTCAAATTCATTCGCATGATCCATTCTAATTCATTCGTACGATCCATTCTAATTCATTCTCACGAATGTAACCTTTCTAATTCATTTGTATGATCCATTCTAATTCATTCGTACGATCCATTCTAATCCATTCGTACGATCCATTCTAATTCATTCGAACGATCCATTCAAATTCTTTCGTATGATCCATTCTAATTCATTCGTATGATCCATTCTAACTCATTCGGTGGATCCATTCTAATTCATTCGTACGATCCATTCTAATTCATTCGCACGATCCATTCTAATTAATTCGCACAAATGTATCCATTCTAATTCTTTCGTACGATCCATTCTAATTTATTCGTTCAAATATATCCATTCTAATTCATTCGTACGATCCATTCTAATTCATTCACACGATCCATTCTAATTCATTCGCACTAATGTATCCATTCTAATCCATTCTAATTCATCGCACAAATCCGTTCTAATTTATTCGCACGAATGTATCCATTCTAATTCATTCGTGCGAATGAATTAGAACGGATTCGTGCGATGAATTAGAATGGATCGTACGAATGAATTAGAATGGATCGTACGAATAAATTAGAATGGATCGTACAAATGAATTAGAATGGATCGTACAAATGAATTAGAAAGGTTACATTTGTGAGAATGAATTAGAATGGATCGTACGAATGGATTAGAATGGATCGTACGAATGGATTAGAATGGATCGTACGAATGAATTAGAATGGATCATACAAATTAATTAGAAACGTTACATTCATGAGAATGAATTAGAATGGATCGTACGAATGAATTAGAATGGATCATGCGAATGAATTTGAATGGATCGTACAAATGAATACGAATGGATCATATGAATGAATTAGAATGGATCGTACGAATGTATCCATTCTAATTCATTCGTACGATCCATTCTAAGTTGTTCATATGATCCATTCTAATTCGTTCGTACGATCCATTCTAATTCGTTCGTACGATCCATTCTAATTCATTCGCACGATCCATTCTAATTCTTTCATATGATCCATTCTAATTCATTCACACGAATGTATCCATTCTAGTTCAATCGTACGCTCCATTCTAATTCATTCGTACGCTCCGTTCTTATTCATCGCACAAATGTATCCATTCTAATTCATTCGTACGATCCATTCTAATTCATTTGCACGATCGATTCTAATTCATTCGTATGATCCATTCTAATTCATTCGTACGATCCATTCTAATTCTTTCGTACGATCCATTCTAATTCATTCGCACGATCTATTCTAATTCATTCGTACAATCCATTCAAATTCATTCGTATGATCCATTCTAATTCATTCACACTATCCATTCTAATTCATTAGTACGATCCATTCTAATTCATTCGTACAAATGTATCCATTCTAATTCATTCGTACGATCCATTCTAATTCATTCATACGATCTATTCTAATTCATTCGCACGAATGTATCCATTCTAATTCATTCGCAAAATCCAATCTAATTCAAACGTACGATCCATTCTAATTGATTCACATGATGTATTCAAATTCATTCGTACGATCCATAACAATTCATTTGTACGATCCATTTTAATTCATTCGCATGATCAATTTAATTCATTCGTATGATACATTCATACGACTGAATTAGAATGGATTGTACGAATGAATTAGAATTGATCATACGAATGAATTAGAATGGATCGTACGAATGAATTAGAATGGATCGTGCGAATGAATTAGAATAGATCGTACAAATGAATTAGAACGGATCGTACGATTCATTCTAATTCATTCGTACGATCCATTCTAATGCATTCGTACGATTTGTTGGGGGTAGCTGAAACTCGCCCAAGAGTTCGCCCCCCCCGTGCTCACCAAATCATCTTGACAGGGAGCGAGATCCACATTGGGCTGAAGGGGCCCTAGGCAAAGAGCTCGCGCTGGAGCTCGCCTAGGATCCCTCAGGAGCTCGCCAAAGCTCGCTCAGGAGCTCGCCCAAGCTCGCTCAGGAGCTCGCCCAAGCTCTCTCAAGAGCTCGCCAAGCTCGCACGAGAATTCGCTTGCAGTGGCAGTGGGAGTTAGACCGTCATGCATAACAGACACCGGCACCGCGGACGCCCCCAGCTCGCCAGACCCCCCCTGTTTATCGAAGAGGTCGCTCCTGCGAGGTCCGACTCTTGATGGATATGAAGGGGAAGGTGGAGCAATGAAGGGCGAGCTCGCCTTTGCTTCCTCCCTGAGGTCGCCGCATTAGTGCAACATGAAGGGCGGCCAGGTGTCGAAACCCCACTGAAGCTACATGGACAAATGTGGTCCACGGAAGCCCGCCCTTGACGATTTTGAGACTTCCCAGACTTGAACATTCCAGAATAGTCACCTAGCAGCAACAAGAAAGATGCTCTCCCCCACTCAAACCGCCTGGCAAGCTCGACGACAAAGAATGTTAGGGGCGCGAGTTCCAAGGATCGTCAGAGACCCATGCGAGCCAGAACGTGGGGGTCTAGAAAGCTCTGGAAAGAATCTCCACGTGTCGGGCCGCGGTAGGTCGCCAATGTCTATAAATGCTCACCCCCAGGCTCCAGAGTACATGTTGGAAACCCTTTTCCCTACCGCTTTGGTATACAACAGCTCGCCGTTGTGCACCTGAGGCTGACTTGAGCGTCGGAGGGTCTGCGCTCCTAAGGGAGCCAGCCGTTCTTATGCTTTTTCTTTGTCTTGCAGGCAGCCCGCACGGACCAGCGAAAAATATCCCTAAACATTTGGCGCCGTCTGTGGGATCTTTCGACTGGTTCCTGCGAGAACGCCCACGACCATGCGGTTGAACGCTGGGGGCTCTCGTAACCCAAAGATGGCTCCGGCGACAAGGGGACACAGGCGACCGAGGACCCGCGCGAGGTCTGCGCGCAGCGAACCTCTTGTTGAGACCCCCCAGCCCTATGTCCCGCTCAGCGACTAGCTCCTGTTGGAGATGTTGGCCACCCAGCGGGCCATGATGGAGGAACTGAAGCGACTGCGTCAGGTTCCGGCGGCCAGCCGATGGTCCGGTCCGGCGAAGATGGCATCTCCAGTGCGACCACCAACTTCAACATCGCGCCCGCCCACGACCATTTCGGCTCGGTGGATTTCCCATCCGGAACCCCCGGTCGAGAGAGCGGCAGTACGCGGGGTGCCGGAAACCCCGCTTACGAGGTTGCAGAAGCTAGTAACCCAGCGGTCTAGCAACCAGACGACCTCGCGGGCGACCATCCCTCGCCGCCGTAGCCGGAGCGTCGATTCTAACGAGTCGGAGGCAAGGTCTCTAGAGTGGGATCGCGACCCGCGCCATCGGCGATGAGAGAAAGTGCCCGCGGTGGCTATACCTTCCGAAGCTCGAGAGGTAACGACCTCCCACAGACTAACCGCCACGCTGAAGGAATCCGCGGGTGAACAGCGAGGAGGCCGCCGAGCAGTAGCCCCTGAGAGTCGCCGCGGGGTGGATTTGAACCTCCCTCGAGGGAGCGTGCACGGCCGCCCAGGACCTGCGCAGCAGCCTCTGGGAGTTTTCCCCGGGCACTGGCAGCGACCTAACGCGACGGTAGACCTGCTGGAGGACCTCGCCGCCCACGGGGGTAGCTCGCCCTTCACGAGCGAGGTGCACCAAGGAGGTTTCCCTCACCATTGGACCCCGCCCAAGTTTGTACTGTTCGATGGATCGCAAGATCCAGTCGACCATCTCTTGGCTTATCGGAAGCTGTTATTTTTCCGGGACCAAGACCATGTTTTGTGCCGGGCTTTCCCGAGTAGCTTGACGGGCTCGGCGTTAAACTGGTTCCACAAATTGCCATCGGGCACCATTCCAGACTTCCCAACTCTCTCCAGATTGTTTCTGGAGCAGTACCGCTGCAACAGACAACCCCCTAAGAGGATCGAGTCCCTCTTCACCTTGGCCATGGGAGCCCGCGAAACCCTTCAAAGCTTTGCGACGCGCTTTCGAAGCACCTACCTCGCTCTGGAGGACGCTGTCGGCCAAGATCGCACAACAGTGAGCGCTTTCCGGAATGCCCTCCCCGAGGGAAGCAAACTTCATGACGCGCTGGTAATCAAGGATCCCCGCACGATGGTCGAGCTCTTCGCACTTGTCCAGCAACACATCAAGCTCGAAGATACGGTGTTAGACCGGAAGGGAAAGGCAGTCGAGCAGCGACCTCCTCCGGCTCTGCGACCTCTCGTCGTTAAGGCCGTGGAGAGGCGGGAGGTGCCACTGGTGGTACCTTTGCCCGGATCGCCTGCAGCTCCTGCCGTACAGCCCGCTGAAATCCCCGCGGTGGTCGCTGGAAGGCTGACGAACTGGCGCCTGCCTCCGGGACTCGGGGAGCGAGATTTCACCGTGTTAACCCACTCACCAGGGCAAGTCTTTCACCAGATCCGGAATGAACCTTTCTTTCAGTACCCACCACCTCTACAGGTCGGGGAGCTCGGCTCTACCGACAACACGCGGCGGTGCGCTTTTTATCGCAGCCCCGGGCATCACACCAACAGATGTCGGGCTCTGAAGAACCACCTCGAGGACTTGGTCGCCCAAGGCCATTTGGATCAGTTCATTTCGCCTCCCAGGAGATTCGAGGTGATACCGGCGTGGGCTCCTCGGGAAGGAGATCGCCGAGGGCCCGCTGAGCCCGCCCTGCCTCCACCCCCCCCGAGAGGGCCGGCGGTCTGTCACACCATCAGCGGGCGCCTGAGCGGCCCGAGATCCAGCAACGAGGTTCGTCGACAAGTTAGAGAGATGGAGCGGGCTCAGAAGGTATTCTCCGTTTCTCTAACCCCTGTATTGCTCCAAACACCAAGGGTAGAAGCCCGAGACTTTATTTGGTTCTCGGAGGAGGACATGGCCGGGGTTGTTACCCCCCACAATGATCCCCTCATCATACACCTTATGATGGTGAACATTGAAGTAAGGCGGGTCCTGGTTGACCCAGGAAGTGCCGTAGACATCCTGTTCTTGTCGGCCTTCCAGTGAATGGGATTGAGACAAATTGATTTGTCTCCCTCAACGGGCTCGCTCACCGGTTTCACTGGCGAGGTCGCTAAGGTGGTAGGGAAGATAACCCTCACCGTAATGGCAGGCCCGGAGGTACGTCAAGTCCGTTTTGCGGTGGTGGATGGGCAGTCCGCTTTCAATGCCATCCTAGGGCGACCTTGGTTGAGGCAGATGAAAGCGGTGTCCTCGCCTAATCACCAGGCCCTCAAGTTTCCCACCAACGGAGGGGTCGTGGCAATTCGAGGAGACCAGGTCGCTGCTACCAGGTGTGAGCAGGACGTCTTTCACCTCGCAGACGTTGAGGTCGCTGAGGCCAAGAGGCCCGCGCCCTCCTAGCAATTAACGCCCACCTCGAGCGGGCTCCCTTAAAGCCTGAGAGAGGTCTCCTTGCTTAAATCCCCTACTTCACCCCCGGGTGGGAGCGGTGTGGATCTTGAGCTCGAGGAGAAAGGTCACCTACCAGGGTCCTAGAGAGGAAGTTTTCCCATTGCCGAGCCGCTGCAAGAGGTCAACATCGGCGGCGAGGACGGACTGAAGATCGTTTATCTCGGGACCTCGCTAACCAAACGCGAGGTCCTGGCCCTAACCGGCATACTCAAGGAATACCGCGACGTATTCGCCTATCATCGTCTGCACACTATGAAAGAATTCCCACCGGTCAAGCAAAAAGCTCGGCACATACCTGCTGCGAAGTCCATTGCAGTGGCGGCGGAGATAGACAAGCTAGAGCGAGCTGGCTTTATACGCGAGGCGCACTTCCCCGAGTGGATCTCCAACATCGTGGCAGTGCCCAAGAAGAGCGGAGCGGTCAGAGTGTGCATCGATTTCTCCGACCTTAATAAAGCATGCCCGAAGGACGGATTCCCCCTTCCGCGGATAGGCACGCTGGTCGACGCAGCTGTCAGGTTCCGGGCTTTATCCTTTATGGACGGATATTCAGGGTATAACCAGATACCTCTCCACGTCGAAGATCAGGAGAAGACCGCCTTCTATTCTGGGGCGGGCTACCAGAAGCTTTTCTGCTATCGGGTAATGCCGTTTGGATTGAAGAACGCGGGAGCGACCTACCAAAGGTTAGTCACTCAGATGTTTAAAGATCTGATCGACATAAATGTCGAAGTTTACGTAGACGACCTCCTGGTGAAGAGTCAAGAGCGAGAGGGGCATGTTGCCGACCTCCGCGAAATCTTCGAAGTATTGAGAAAGTACCAAATAAGGCTAAACCCGGCGAAGTGCGCATTCGGGGTGACTTCTGGGAAATTCCTAGGGTACCTGGTCACCCACAGGGGGATCGAGGCCGACCCTGGGCAAATCCGAGCACTTGTCGAAATGCCCGCACCAAGAACCCGACAGGAGGTCCAAAGGTTGAGCGGGCGAATCACCGCGTTAAATCGGTTCATCTCCAAATCCTCAGAGAATTGCCAACCTCTTTTCGAGCTACTACGAAAAGGAGCGAACATTTATTGGGATGAAAATTGTGAGCGCGCCTTTCAAAAGATCAAGGACTATCTGGCGAGCCCGCCAATCCTAGCGGCACCCAAAGATGGCGCCGATCTTGGCGTATATCTCGCGGTCACAGAGAATGCAGTAAGCGGGGTCCTTGTTGTAGAAGAAGCAAAGGTGGAGCGGCATGTCTACTTTGTAAGCCACACAATGCTTCCTGCCGAGCTCCGGTATCGACCAATCGAGAAGGTCGCATTGGCCTTGGTCCTTACCGCGAGAAAGCTTCACCCCTACTTCTCGGCGTACACTGTCAAAGTCATCACGGAGCACCCTCTGAAGAGCGCGCTCTCCAGACCCTCGGTAGCCGGTAGGCTCTATCGATGGTCCACCGAGCTCGCCGCCTATGGTTTGGAGTATGTCCCTCGAGTGGCTGTCAAAGGGCAAGCTCTCGCCGATTTCTTGGCGGACTTCCCCATAGAAGAATCGGTCCAGTACCAGGAGGATGAGCCAACTGAGGCACACCCTGGGAAGGGGAGGTTCTTGGACAACCAAGGCAAGCTTCCTCCAACTAAGCATTTAGAGGTGGCAGGCTGGGAATTATTCGTCGATGGATCCTCCAACGCTTTGGGGGCTGGGATCGGGGTCGCACTGATCGCCCAATCGGTACTTCTTGAGAAATCAGTCCGGCTGGATTTTGCTGCTACCAACAATGAGGCGGAGTATGAGGCGCTGCTGGCTGGTCTAGAGCTCGCTCAGGAAGTAGGCGCCAAACGGTTGAAGGTTTTCAGCGATTCCCAGCTAATTATTTGCCAAATCAATGGAGAGTACGCCTCCCGGGATGCGAGAATGGCGGGCTACGTAGACCTGGTGAAATGTAAGGCCACAGAATTTGAGAAGATCTCCTTCGAGCAAATTCCGCAGGCCGATAATAGGCGAGCTGATGCTTTGGCAAACGCCACCTCCCTACTGGGAACATCAGAAGCTCGCCAGATTCTCATCGAGGTCCAAAATCAGTCTCGGCTCCGACTGATAGAGCCCGCTGTTAACCAAGTCTCTGCCGACGTATCACCCGGCGGGTGGACCGCCCCCATTCTTCGTTTTCTCCAGAAGGGCGAGCTTCCAGAGGGTAGAGAGGAAGCCCAGCGAGTGGAGAAATGCGCTGGTCGCTATCTCATTCGCTGGGATCGCCTTTTTCGAAGATCTTTTGGCGGGCCAAATCTTCGTTGCATCGAGAGCCCGGAGATCGAAGAAGTTTTGAATTGCATTCACTCTGGCGAGCTGGGAAACCACGCTGGTGGGCGGTCTCTAGTTGCGAAAGTACGGAGGCAAGGATACTGGTGGCCCACTCTGGAGCAAGATGCCTTGAAGGTCGCACAAAGCTGCATCCAATGCCAGAAGCACGCCACGATAAATCATATGCCCGCAGAAGAGCTGCATCCTCTGGCGAGCCCCTGGCCTTTCCAGCAATGGGGACTGGACATTGTGGGACCTTTCCCCGTGTCAGCCCGGCAAAAGAAATTCATCTTAGTGGCTATGGACTACTTCACCAAATGGGTGGAAGCAGTCCCGCTGGCTAAGATAGGCGAAAAGCAAGTGTAAGACTTCCTTTGGAAGAATATTTTCTGTCGTTTCGGGCTGCCTCGGGTACTTATCACCGACAATGGTCGCCAGTTCGACAATCGCTTGATCAGAAGCTTTTGCGTTGAATATGGAGTCGACCTAAGGTTCTCGTCCCCAAGGTACCCTCAAAGCAACGGGCAGGCCGAAGCTACGAATCGTGTAATCCTAGACAACCTCAAGAAAATGGTGGAAGGAAAGAAAGGACTGTGGGAGCAGGAGCTCGATGGCGTGCTGTGGGCTTATCGCACCACTCCACGTCGCTCGACCAACGAATCGCCTTTCAGCCTAACTTACGGGTGTGAAGCTATGCTACCCGTAGAAGTTGAGCTACCTACGGAAAGAAAGCCCGCTGCAGATGAGGTCGATAATGACGCTCTGCTCGCCGACTCCCTCGACCAGCTCGAAGAACAACGAGAGCGCGCCAACCTGCACCTCGCCGGATACAGACAAGAAATGAAGCGCGCATATGACAAAAGAGTCCGCCATCGGGCATTCAAGGCTGGTGACATGGTGATGAGAAAGGTGTTCGCAAACACGCAAGAGCTTAATGCTGGAAAGCTCGCGGCGAACTGGGAAGGCCCCTACATAGTACACGAAGCAGGAAGCTCGGGGGCTTACCGGTTGATGACCGCTGAAGGCGACCTGTTAGAGCGACCTTGGAATGCTTTGCACCTTCGCAAGTTTTATGCATAAGACCAAGGGATTTTGTAAATCATCTTCTGACGAAGTTATGAATGAACGATGGAGGTTTCAACAAAGAATTCAACTCGGAAGCTCGGCGCAGCAAGAGCTCGCATGATCCATAAAGTGTAGTCCGCCGCTGAGTGGACTTAAAGCAAGACCGGGATCCTCAGAGGCAGCCAGTGGGCGACCTTGAGATTCCCGGGGCAGTCCGCCGTTGTGCGGACTTAAAGCAAGACCGGGATCCTCAGAGGCAGCCAGTGGGCGACCTTGAGATTCCTGGGGAAGTCCGCTGCCTAGTGGACTCTAAACCTAACCGGGATCCTTTGCGTTCACCTGCCATGAACGAAAGCATCCTGGCGTGGGCATATCCCTCAAAGGGCAAGTCCGCTGAACAGGGTCATCGAGGGAAATTAACCGGGCAGGGGGCAGCTAGCACTTATTAGTTTTCTTCAAAAATAAAAATGGTTTAAGTCTCTGAGTGTAGGGAAGTTTTTGAAGTCATTTGGTTCGCTTATCGTTTTCCGGGCTCAGAGACTATATTGAGTTTTAGCGAGCATGCCGAGTTTTTCGTTTGTATATACTTTAAAATAAAAGGGTTGAATCGAATTAGCTGCCTCGCCCGGGGTATCACTCTCGAGATCGCTGCGAAACTCCTAAAGCGGACTCATGAGCGACACAGAGAAAGAAAGAAACAGGCAAACTCAAAAAGATGTATCATTCATTGTAAAGATTACAAAAAGGTTACAAAAGATAAGACCCTAGGCTAGGCCAGCACCCGCACCATCGTCGTCGCCACGCTTCCTCTTCTTCGACCTTTCGGCCTTGTATTTCTCGATGGTGTCCAGCACGCCCTTCTGGAGGAGCTCGCCCAGCTGCGACTGGAGATGCTCTCGCTGGGAGTTGAGGTCGCGGAGATGTGCCTCCTTCAGCGCCGCGATCTCGTCCCTGGAGGTCGCCACTTGGCTGCGAAGCTCGAGGATTTCTTTTTGAGCGGCCTCTTTGGCTTTGATCGCCTCTCGCAGGTCTGTGAGGGCGCTGGCACGAGCATCCTCGACCGAGGCTAGCCCCGTGGTGAGGGTGGCAGCCCGCTGGCACAGCTAGGCAACCTCTGTATCAACAGAGGCGGCCTGCTGGCGCAGCCGGTCCACCTCAGCTTGGAGCTCGCCGGATCGGTCCACCTGGCGAAGATGGTGGATGTGCTCGTCTACTTTCCTCTCCGAGCCATGGAGAGTGTCATCGTAGAGGGCGACCGTATCCCCCGCCACTCCTGCGACCTCATCGGCGAGAGCCCGGCTGACCCGCTCCACCTACGGCAAGATAAAACAGTTAAAAGAGTTAGAAGAAAGTTAGAACAAGAGAAGGGATTCAAGGCAAGGAAGTGTGAAGGTAGTTTTACCTCAATGAGCCGGTTGATGAGGGCGATGTAGGGAGTCCGGGCAAAAATGTTACGCCCCAGGATCTCCCGTGTGTAGTATGGGGAGCGCTCGGGGTCGCTTGAAGAGGAGCCCGCCTGGCTCGCCTCGATGGGAACAGCTGGAGGGGGCGCAACGCCGGCAGTAGCGGCGGGCTCGGCCCCTTGAGCGTCAGCAACCCCTTCATTGATAGGGGAAGGCGCGGCGGCTCCCCCTTGCCCGGGCAAGTCTGGGTCCGAGGCTTCCGAGCTTCAGCTCGGAAGATCGTCCAGGATGGCCCCCAGGTCTGGAGACCAATAGACCAGCCCGCCCAGCTCCTCCGGGAGGATAGGAGCCGCGAGAGCGCTGGGAGCCATGGGCACGGGCGCGCTGGGAGCCATGGGCGCGGGCGCGAGCGCGCTGAGGACAGGCGCAACCGGTACAGAGGGCGCAGGCGCGCTGGGAGTAATGGGCACGGGCGCGCTGGGAGCAGCGGGCGCAGGCGCAGCCGGTGCAGCGGGCGCAGGCGCGGGCGCGGGCGCTCTGGAAGTAGCAGGCGCAGGCGCGCTGGAAGTCGCGGGCGCGGGCGCGGGCGCGCTGAGGGCCGACGCAGCCGGTGCAGCGGGCGCAGGCGCGCTGGAAGTAGCGTGCGCGGGCGCGCTGGGAGCAGGCGCAGCCGGTGCCGAGGTCTTGCTCGCAGCCGGTACTGGGGTCTCGCTCGGAGCAGGCGCAGGAGGGGTCGAGCTCCGCGGAGCCGGTCCCTCGAAGGGCGGGGGAGGCCCCGCAGTTGCAGGCGCGGGCTCATCTCCCGAAGCCCGCTCCTCGTCGTCAGAGCTAGAGGTCGTGCTGAGATCGTCGGCTGATCCCAAGCCCGCCTCCGCGAGGGCGGCCTTCCTCCGCTCCTCGAGGACTTGTTGGAAGGCTTCGCGAGCCTCCCGAACGGTGTTGTCCTCTCCCGACGGGCGGGCTGAAGGAGTCTTCTTCTTCTTCATCTTCTTCTGCGAGGCGCCCTCCATCTCTGGGGTCATCACCGCAACAAACAAAGTCTTAGAAGGGTTACCTGGGAATCCGTGCATCAACACTTCAGCCATTGGGGATTCCACTTCCGTCATGCTGAGAAGAAGCTCGACGCGCGGATCCTCGGGCTCGACAAAAGAGATACGGCGACGTCGAGGCTCCGAGATTGGGATCCTCGGATGAAGGATGGAGAGGGTGGTCGCCTGACCTGGGGCTGCTTCGCGGGCTGGTGGCGGTGGCGGGGCGACATCCTCCTCGTGGAGCATCTCGAGGGTGTCCTTGTCGGCGATCTGGATAGGGGAAGCCCGCTCCTTCCCCTTCTTCGCCGAGGTCCCCGCCCCGGAGGTCGCGGGGGCCGCCGTGGAGGTCGCGGCAGCACGCCGGGAGACCGCGACCTTCTTCCGTATCACCTTCTACCGGGTGGTGATGGTTCCGGTCCGGAGATCCTTCCAGAGGAAGGAGAAGTCCGGCGGGAGGACCTTCTCGAGGGTTCGACCCCCGAGGAAGTGCAGAATCGCATCGTCGAGAGATTTCTCTTGGGCTGCGGCGATGCACTTTTTCCCCTTTGCCCGGTATTCCGCGATCTCCTTGAAGACAGGGAGAGGCGGTCTGCCGGGAAGAGAGGGAACGCCGGCTCGAGGACCTCGCCATTCACCGTCGATCACGAACGGGTACGCTTTCCAGTACCGGTCCTTGTTCTCGACGGCGTTGAACGGAAGCACCTCGCCAGAGCGGCCCGTGAGGTAGAACTGACCACAGTCTACCTCGCTGAAGACGGGTCCCGATTTGAGGAACCACTTCTTCAGGAGGTAGGCTAGGGGGATCCTCATGTTTAGGGCATCCTCGATGCGAGCAAGCCCATAGAGGATCCCCCACGAGTTTCCCGGAAGCTGGGCGGGGCATAAACCCGCCAGTTCCAGGAGCTCGCTGGCCAGATGGTTCAGGGGCAGCCGGAGCCCTGACCATATCTGCCCCACGGAGACCACGGTCCCTGAGAGCGGCCTCCCGGAGCTCGAAAGAGAAAGAATGGCGAGCTCTTGGGGAATGCCCACCACGGTTCGCAGACTATCGGGGATGGGCGCACCCCCGATGTCATTGAACCAAACGACGGTGAGCTCCTTCGGAGGTGCCTCTTCCCCTGAGCCCGGAGCCCGCACCGAGATAGGGGCGATATTGAGAGGCCCCTCTCGGGAGGACACAGCAGCAGCAGCAGCAGCTGAAGAAGAAGCGGCAGCAGAGGAAGCCATGAGAGTGAGAGGGCACTAGCGAGCTGCGAGCTGAAAGCAAAGGAGAAAGGGAGAACTGTTTTCACGCAGCGGTAAAAAATCGCCCCCCGTCCCCTATTTATAGGCAAGTGAGAGGTAGGTGAATCGGGCCGCAGTTAATACTCGAGCGCGCCCAACGAGGCAATACGCCGACGGTTGAAGCGACAACTTGCCTTTCTCCAATCAGGCAGTGTCACGTGGACCACGTGTGGGAAAAGGCTGCACCGGTGCCGACGCTGTCCTTTATTGATAGAAAAAGGAATAAATGAGGAGGAGACACGTGTCTCGCACCGATCAGGATCTCATGATGAGATTCATTGTATTAACATCGAGCCTCGTGCCGTATTTAAGATGAAGCGACCGTTGGAGATTTGGAGCAATACCCCAGTCACAAGATCGCCCGCGGTAGGCGCCCAAGCTCGCCCGAAGCAGACCCTGGCCACGTGTGGCAAGCCCGCATCGAAAGGAGATCGCTCGCGGCTGATGCTCGCGGCCCGCCCGACGTTTGTGAATACTGGGAGTCAAAACTCTCGACGCAGACCGCCTACGGCAGGCGCCCAAGCTTGCCCGAAGCAGACCCTGGCCACGTGTGGCAAGCCCGCACCGGAAGGAAATCGCTCGCGGCTGATGCTCGTGGCCCGCCCGACGTTTGTGAAATACTGGGAGTCAAAACTCTCGATGCAGACCGCCCACGGCAGGTGCCCGCAGCTCGCCCGAGGCAGACCCTGACCGCGTGTGGCAAGCTCACACCGGAAGGAGATCGCTTGTGGCTGATGCTCCCGGCCCGCCCAGCGTTTGTGAAATACTGGCAGTCAAAGCTCTCGGCGCAGACCGCCCACAGCAGGTGCCCGCAGCCCACAAGGTGGAGGTCGCCAATGACTGGTACTCCTAATCCGACCGTCATGTGCAATAAGACTCCTGAGCAAGCGTCAAAGTCTTCTTGGTCGCTCCCTCAGGAGGGGGTAATGTTGGGGGTAGCTGAAACTCGCCCAGGAGTTCGCCCCCCCCCGTGCTCACCAAATCATCTTGACAGGGAGCGAGATCCACATTGGGCTGAAGGGGCCCTAGGCAAAGAGCTCGCGCTGGAGCTCGCCTAAGCTCGCTCAGGAGCTCGCCAAAGCTCGCTCAGGAGCTCGCCCAAGCTCGCTCAAGAGCTCGCCAAGCTCGCACGATAATTCGCTTGCAGTGGCAGCGGGAGTTAGACCATCATGCATAACATACACCGGCACCGCGGACGCCCCCAGCTCGCTAGACCCCCTCTGTTTATCGAAGAGGTCGCTCCTGCGAGGTCCGACTCTTGATGGATATAAAGGGGAAGGTGGAGCAATGAAGGGTGAGCTCACCTTTGCTTCCACCCTGAGGTCGCCGCATTAGTGCAACATGAAGCGCAGCCAGGTGTCGAAACCCCACTGAAGCTACGTGGACAAATGTGGTCCACGGAAGCCCGCCCTTGACGATTTTGAGACTTCCCAGACTTGAACATTCCAGAATAGTCACCTGGCAGCAACAAGAAAGATGCTCTCCCCTACTCAAACCGCCTGGCAAGCTCGACGACAATGAATGTCAGGGGTGCGAGTTCCAAGGATCGTCAGAGACCCACGTGAGCCAGAACGTGGGGGTCTAGAAGGCTCTGGAAAGAATCTCCACGTGTCGGGCCGCGGTAGGTCGCCAATGTCTATAAATGCTCACCCCCAGGCTCTAGAGTATAGGTTGGAAACCCTTTTCCCTACCACTTTGGTATACAACAGCTCGCCCTTGTGCACGTGAGACTGACTTGAGCGTCGGAGGGTCTGCGCTCCTAAGGGAGCCAGCCGTTCTTACGCTTTTTCTTTGTCATGCAGGCAGCCTGCACGGACCAGTGAAAAATATCCCCAAACACGATTCATTCTAATTCATTCGCACGATCCATTCTAATTCATTCGTATGATCCATTCTAATTTATTTGCACGAATATATGATCCATTCTAATTTATTCGCAAGAATGTATCCATTCTAATTCATTCGTACAATCCATTCTATTTTATTCGTACAAATGTATCCATTCTAATTCATTCGTACGATCCATTCTAATTCATTCGTACAATTCATTCTAATTTATTCTCACGATCAATTATAATTCATTCGTACGATCCATTCTAATTCATTCGCTCGAATGTATCCATTCTAATTCATTCGTACAATCCATTCTAATTCATTCGTACGATCCATTCTAATTCATTCGCATGATCCATTCGTACGATCCATTCTAATCCATTCGTACGAACCATTTTAATTCATTCATACGATCCATTCTAATTCGTTCGTACAATCCATTCAAATTCATTCGTACGATCCATTCTAATTCATTCGTACGATCCATTCTAATTCATTCGTACGATCCATTCTAATTCATTCGTACGATCCATTCTAATTCATTCGCACGAATGTACCCATTCTAATTCATTCGTACGATCCATTCTAATTCATTCGTATGATCCATTCAAATTCATTCGTACGATCCATTCTAATTCATTCGTACGATCCATTCTAATTCACTCGCACGAATGTAACCATTCTAATTCATTCGTACGATCCATTCTAATTCATTCCTACGATCCATTGTAATTCATTCGCAAGAATGTATCCAGTCTAATTCATTTGCACGATCCATTCTAATTCTTTCCTATGATCCATTCTAATTCATTCGTACGATCCATTCTAATTCATTCGCTCAAATATATCCATTCTAATTCATTCGTACGATCGATTCTAATTCATTCGTACGATCCATTCTAATTCATTCATACGATCTATTCTAATTCATTCGCACGAATGTATCCATTCTAATTCATTCGCACAATCGAATCTAATTCAAACGTACGATCCATTCTAATTCATTCACATGATGTATTCTAATTCATTCGTACGATCCATTCTAATTCATTCGTACGATCCATTCTAATTCATTCGTACGATCCATTCTAATTCATTCGCTCGAATGTATCCATTCTAATTCATTCGTACGATCCATTCTAATTCGTTCATATGATCCATTCTAATTCGTTCATACGATCCATTCTAATTCGTTCGTACGATCCATTCTAATTCATTCGTACGATCCATTCTAATTCATTCGTACGATCCATTCTAATTCATTTGTACGAATGAATTAGAATGGATCGTACGAATGGATTAGAATGGATCGTACGAATGAATTAGAATGGATCGTGAAAAAGAATTAGAATGGATACATTCGTGCGAATGAATTAGAATGGATCGTGCGAATGCATTAGAATGGATCGTATGAATGAATTAGAATGAATCGTACGATCCATTCTAATTCATTCGTACGATCCATTCTAATTCATTCGTATGAATGAATAAGAATGGATCGTACGAATGCATTAGAATGGATCGTACGAATGAATTAGAATGGATACATTCGAGCGAATGAATTAGAATGGATCGTGCGATGAATTAGAATATATCATACAAATGAATTAGAATGGATCGTACGAATGAATTAGAATGAATCGTACGAATGAATTAGAATGGATACATTCGAGCGAATGAATTAGAATGGATCGTACGAATGAATTATAATGGATCATAGGAATGAATTAGAATGGATCATATGAATGAATTAGAATGGTTACATTCGTGCGAATGAATTAGAATGGATCGTACGAATGGATTAGAATGGATCGTACGAATGAATTAAAATGGATATATACATACGACTGAATTAGAATGGATCGTGCGAATTAATTAGAATGGATCGTACGAATGAATTTGAAAGGATACATTTGTGCGAATGAATCTGAATGGATTGTATGAATGAATTACAATGGATCGTACGAATGAATTAGAATGGATCGTACGAATGAATTAGAATAGCTCATACGAATGAATTAGAATGAATCGTACGAATGAATTAGAATGGATACATTCGTACGAATGAATTAGAATAGATCGTACGAATGAATTAGAATAGATCGTACGAATTAATTAGAATGGATCGTACGAATAAATTAGAATGGATACATTTGTACGAATGAATTAGAATGGATCGTACGAATGAATTAGAATGGATCGTGCGAATGAATTAGAATGGATCGTATGAATAAATTAGAATGGATCGTACGAATGAATTAAAATGGATTGTGTGAATGAACTAGAATGGATCGTACGAATGAATTAAATTGGATACATTCATACGACTGAATTAGAATGGATCATAGGAATGAATTAGAATGGATCGTACGAATGAATTAGAATGGATTGAACGATTAGAAAGGATACATTCGTACAAATGAATTATAATGGATCGTACGAATGAATTAGAATGGATCGTACGAATGAATTAGAATGGATCATAGGAATGAATTAGAATGGATCGTGCAAATGAATTAGAATGGATACATTCGTGCGAATGAATTAGAATGGATCGTAGGAATGAATTAGAATGGATCGTACGAATGAATTAGAATGGTTATATTTATGCGAATGAATTAGAATGGATCGTAGGAATGAATTAGAATGGATCGTACGAATAAATTAGAATGGATACATTCATGCAAATGAATTAGAATGGATCGTACGAATGAATTAGAATGGATCATACGAATGAATTAGAATGGATCGTACGAATGGATTTGAATGGATCGTACGAATGGATTAGAATGCATTGTACGAATGAATTAGAATAGATACATCTGTACGAATGAATTAGAATGGATCGTACGAATGGATTAGAATGGATCGTACGAATGAATTAGAATGGATCGGACGAACGAATTAGAATGGATCGTATGAACGAATTAGAATGGATCGTGCGAATGAATTAGAATGGATCATATGAAAGAATTACAATGGATCGTACGAATAAATTAGAATGGATATATTTATGCGAATAAATTAGAATGGATCGTACGAATGAATTAGAATGGATCCACCAAATGAGTTTGAATGGATCATACGAATGAATTAGAATGGATCGTACGAATGAATTAGAATGGATTGTGCGAATGAATTAGAATGTATCGTATGAATGAATTAGAATGGATTGTACGAATGAATTAGAATGGATCGTACGAATGAATTAGAATGGATCCACCGAATGAGTTAGAATGGATCATACGAATGAATTAGAATGGATCGTACGAATGAATTAGAATGCATTGTGCGAATGAATCTGAATGGATTGTATGAATGAATTACAATGGATCGTACAAATGAATTAGAATGGATCGTACGAATGAATTAGAATGGATCATACGAGTGAATTAGAATGGATCGTACAAATGAATTAGAAAGGTTACATTTGTGAGAATGAATTAGAATGGATCGTATGAATGAATTAGAATGGATCGTACGAATGGATTACAATGGATCATACGAATGGATTAGAATGGATCGTACGAATGAATTAGAATGGATCATACAAATGAATTAGAAAGGTTACATTCGTGAGAATGAATTAGAATGGATCGTACGAATAGATTAGAATGGATCGTACGAATGGATTAGAATGGATCGTACGAATGGATTAGAATGGATCATAGGAATGAGTTAGAATGGATCATACGAATGAATTAGAATGGATCGTACGAATGAATTAGAATGGATTGTGCGAATGAATTAGAATGGATCGTATGAATGAATAAGAATGGATTGTACGAATGAATTAGAATGGATCGTACGAATAGATTAGAATGGATCATACGAATGGATTAGAATGGATCGTACGAATGAATTAGAATGGATCGTACAAATGAATTAGAAAGGCATTCGTACGATCCATTCTAATTCATTCGTATGATCCATTCTAATTCATTCGTACGATCCATTCTAATTCATTTGCATGAATGTATCCATTCTAATTCATTCGTACGATCCATTCTAATTCATTCGTACTATCCATTCTAATTCATTCGCATGATCCATTCTAATTCATTCGCTCGAATGTATCTATTCTAATTCATTCGTACGATCCATTCTAATTCGTTCATACGGCCCATTCTAATTCGTTCGTACGATCCATTCTAAAATGAGTTAGAATGGATCATACGAATGAATTAGAATGGATCGTACGAATGAATTAGAATGGATTGTGCGAATGAATTAAAATGGATCGTATGAATGAATAAGAATGGATACATTCGTGCGAATGAATTAGAATGGATCGGACGAATGAATTAGAATGGATAGTACGAATGAATTAGAATGGATCGTACGAATGAAATTGAATGGATAAATTCATGCAAATGAATTAGAATGGATCGTCGTACGATCCATTCTAATTCATTCGTACGATCCATTGTAATTCATTCATACAATCCATTTAGATTCATTCACACAATCCATTCTAATTCATTCGTATGATCCATTCTAATTCATTCGTATGATCCATTCTAACTCATTCGGTGGATCCATTCTAATTCATTCGTACGATCCATTCTAATTCATTCGTACAAATGTATCCATTCTAATTCATTCGTCCGATCCATTCTAATTCATTCGTATGATCAATTCTAATTCATTCGGACGATCTATTCCAATTCATTTGTACGATCCATTTTAATTCATTCGCATAATCCATTTAATTCATTCGTATGATACATTCATACGACTGAATAAGAATGGATTGTACGAATGAATTAGAATGGATATATTTGAACGAATAAATTAGAATGGATCATACGAATGAATTAGAATGGATCGTACGAATGAATTAAAATGGATCATACGAATGAATTAGATTGGATCGTGCGAATGAATTAGAATGGATCGTACGAATGAATTAGAATGGATTGTACGAATGAATTAGATCGTACGAATGAATTAGAATGGATCATACGAATGAATTAAAATGGATCGTATAAATGAATTAGAATGGATCGTGCGAATGAATTAGAATGGATCGTGCGAATGAATTAGAATGGATCGTACGAATGAATTAGAATGGATCGTACGAATGAATTAGAATGGATACATTCAAGCGAATGAATTAGAATGGATCGAGCGATGAATTAGAATGGATTATACAAATGAATTAGAATGGATTCTAATCCATTCGTACGATCCATTCTAATCTATTCTAATTTATTCGCACAAATGTATCCATTATAATTCATTTGTACGATCCATTCTAATTTATTTGCACGAATATACGATCCATTCTAATTCATTCGCACGATCCATTCGAATTCATTCATACGATCCATTCTAATTCATTTGTACGATCCATTCAAATTCATTCGCATGATACATTCTAATTCATTCGTACTATCCATTCTAATTTATTCGCTCGAATGTATCTATTCTAATTCATTCGTTCGATCCATTCTAATCCATTCGTACGATCCATTATAATCCATTCGTACGATCCATTCTAATTCATTCGTACGATCCATTCTAATTCATTCTCACAAATGTAACCATTCTAATTCATTCGTACGATCCATTCTAATCCATTCGTTCGATCCATTCTAATCCATTCTAATTCATTCGCACGATCCATTCTAATTCATTCGCACAAATGTATCCATTCTAATTCATTCGTACAATCCATTCTAATTCATTCGTACGATCCATTCTAATTCATACGCATGAATATATCTATTCTAATTCATTCGTATGATCCATTCTAATTCATTCGCACAAATGTATCCACTCTAATTCATTCGTTCGATCCATTCTAATTCATTCGCAAAAATATATCCATTCTAATTCATTCGTACGATCCATTCTAATTCATTCGCACGAATATATCCATTCTAATTCATTTGTACGATCCTTTCTAATTCATTCGCACGATCCATTCTAATTCTTTCATATGATCCATTCTAATTCATTAGTACGATCCATTCTAATCCATTCGTATGATCTATATTCGTGCGAATGAATTAGAATGGATCGTACGAATGAATTAGACTGGATCGTACGAATAAATTAGAATGGATACATTCAAGCAAATGAATTAGAATTGATCGTACGAATGAATTAAAATGGATCATACGAATGAATTAGAATGGATTGTAGGAATGAATTAGAATGGATCAAATGAATGAATTAGAATGGTTACATTCGTGCGAATGAATTAGAATGGATCATACGAATGGATTAGAATGGATCGTACGAATGAATTAGAATGGATCGTGCGAATGAATTAGAATGGTTACATTCGTGTGAATGAATTAGAATGGATACATTCGTGCTAATGAATTAGAATGGATCGTACGAATGAATTAGAATGGATCGTACGAATGAATTAGAATGGATACATTCTTGCGAATGAATTAGAATGGATCGTACGAATGAATTAGAATGGATCGTGCGAATGAATTAGAATTGATCATACGAATGAATTAGAATGGATCCTACGAATGAATTAGAATGGATACATTCGTGCGAATGAATTAGAATGGATCGTACAAATGAATTAGAATGGATCGGACGAATGAATTAGAATGGATCGTACGATTCATTCAAATTCATTTGTACGATCCATTCTAATTCATTCGTACGATCCATTCTAATCGAATTAGAATGAATCGTACGAATGCATTAGAATGGATCGTACGAATGAATTAGAATGAATCGTACGAACGAATTAGAATGGATCGTACGAACGAATTAGAATGGATCGTATGAACGAATTAGAATGGATCGTACGAATGAATTAGAATGGATACAATCGAGTGAATGAATTAGAATGGATCGTACGAATGAATTAGAATGGATCGTAGGAATGAATTAGAATGGATCGTACGAATGAATTAGAATGGTTACATTCGTGCGAATGAATTAGAATGGATCGTACGAATGGATTAGAATGGATCGTACGAATGAATTAGAATGGATCGTACAAATGAATTAGAAAGGTTACATTTGTGAGAATGAATTAGAATGGATCATACGAATGGATTAGAATGGATCGTACGAATGAATTAGAATGTATCGTACGAATGCATTAGAATGGATACATTCGTGCGAATGAATTAGAATGGATCGTGCGAATGAATTAGAATGGATCGTGCGAATGAATTAGAATGGATCGTACGAATGAATTAGAATGGATCGTGCGAATTAATTAGAATGGATCGTACGAATGAATTAGAATAGATACATTGGTGCGAATGAATTAGAATGGATCGTACGAATGAATTAGAATGGATCGTATGAATGAATTAGAATGGATCGTGCGAATGATTTAGAATGGATCGTACGAATGAATTAGAATGGATACATTTGTGCGAATGAGTTAGAATGGATCATACGAATGAATTAGAATGGATCATACGAATGAATTAGAATGGATCGTGCGAATGAATTAGATTGAATGATCCATTCTAATTCATTCGTATGATCCATTTTAGAATGAATCGTGCGAATGAATTAGATTGAATCGTACGGATGCATTAGAATGGATCGTACGAATGAATTAAAATGAATCGTACGATCCATTCTAATTCATTCGTTCGATCCATTCTAATTCATTCGCACGAATGTATCCATTCTAATTCATTCGTACAATCCATTCTAATTCATTCGCACGATCCGTTCTAATTCATTCGTACGATCCATTCTAATTCATTCGAATGATCCATTCTAATTAGAATGGATACACTCGAGCGAATGAATTAGGAAAGATCGTAGGAATAAATTAGAATGGATCATACGAATGAATTAGAAGATCGTGCGAATGAATTAGAATGGATTGTACGAATGAAATAGAATGGATACATTCGTGCGAATGAATTAGAATGGATCGGACGAATGAATTAGAATTGAATTCGCACGATCCATTCTAATTCAGTCGTATGAATGTATCCATTTTAATTCATTCGTACGATCCATTCTAATTCATTCGTACGATCTAATTCATTCGTACGATCCATTCTAATTCATTCGTACGATCGATTCTAATTCATTCGTACGATCCATTCTAATTCATTCCTACAATCCATTCTAATTCATTCGTACGATCCATTCTAATTCATTCGCTCAAATGTATCCATTCTATTTCATTCGTACAATCCATTCTAATTCATTCGTACGATCCATTCAAATTCATTCGCATGATCCATTCTAATTCATTCGTATGATCCATTCTAATTCATTCGCACAAATGTATTTATTCTAATTCATTCGTACGATCCATTCTAATTCATTCGCTCGAATGTATCCATTCTAATTCATTCGTACGATCCATTCTAATTCATTCGTACGATCCATTCTAATCCATTCGTATGATCCATTCTAATTCATTCGTACAAATGAATTAGAATAGATCGTACGAATGAATTAGAATTGATCATACGAATGGATTAGAACGCATTGTATGAATGAATTAGAATGGTTCGTACGAATGGATTAGAATGGATCGAACTTCCTACGAATGGGTTAGAATGGATCATACGAATGAATTAGAATGGATCGTACAAATGAAATAGAATGGATCATACGAATAAATTAGAATGGATCATCCGAATGAATTAGAATGGATTGGACGAATGAATTAGAATGGATACATTCGTGCGAATGAATTTGAATGGATCGGACGAATGAAATAGAATGGATCGTACGAATGAATTAGAATGAATCGTACGAATACATTAGAATGGATACATTCGTGCGAATGAATTAGAATGGATCGTAGGAATGGATTAGAATGGATCGTACGAATGAATTAGAATGGATCGTACAAATGAATTAGAATGGTTACATTCGTGCGAATGAATTAGAATGGATCGTACGAATGAATTAGAATGGATCGTGCGAATGAATCAGAATGGATCATACGATGCAATCTAATTCATTCTAATTCATTCGTACATTCGTACGATCCATTCTAATTCATTCGTACGATCATTCTAATTCATTCGTACGATCCATTCTAATTCATTCGCACAAATGTAACCATTCTAATTCATTCGTACGATCCATTCTAATTCATTCGCACGATCCATTCTAATTCATTCATACGATCCATTCTAATTCATTCGTACGATCGATTCTAATTCATTTGTACGATCCATTCTAATTCATTCCTACAATCCATTCTAATTCATTCGTACGATCCATTCTAATTCATTCGCTCAAATGTATCCATTCTAATTCATTCGTACAATCCATTCTAATTCATTCGTACGATCCATTCAAATTCATTCGCATGATCCATTCTAATTCATTCGTACAATCCATTCTAATTCATTCGCTTGAATGTATCCATTCTAATTCATTCGTACGATCCATTCTAATTCATTCGTACGATCCATTCTAATCCATTCGTATGATCCATTCTAATTCATTCGTACAAATGAATTAGAATAGATCGTACGAATGAATTAGAATGGATCGTACGAACGGATTAGAACGCATTGTATAAATGAATTAGAATGGATCGTACGAATGGATTAGAATGGATCGAACTTACTACGAATGGGTTAGAATGGATCATACGAATGAATTTGAATGAATCGTACAAATGAAATAGAATGGATCATACGAATGAATTAGAATGGATCGTCCGAATGAATTAGAATGGATTGTACGAATGAATTAGAATGGATACATTCGTGCGAATGAATTAGAATGGATCGGACGAATGAATTAGAATGGATCGTACGAATGAATTATAATGGATCGTGCGAATGAATTAGAATGAATCGTACGAATACATTAGAATGGATACATTCGTGCGAATGAATTAGAATGGATCGTACGAATGGATTAGAATGGATCGTACGATTGAATTAGAATGGATCGTACAAATGAATTAGAAAGGTTACATTCGTGCGAATGAATTAGAATTGATCGTACGAATGAATTAGAATGGATCGTGCGAATGAATCAGAATAGATCGTACGATGCAATCTAATTCATTCTAATTCATTCGTACATTCGTACGATCCATTCTAATTCATTCGTCCGATCATTCTAATTCATTCGTACGATCCATTCTAATTCATTTGCACAAATATAACCATTCTAATTCATTCGTACGATCCATTCTAATTCATTCGTACGATCCATTCTAATTCATTCGTACGATCCATTCTAATTCATTCGTACGATCGATTCTAATTCATTCGTACGATCCATTCTAAATCATTCCTACAATCCATTCTAATTCATTCGTACGATCCATTACAATTCATTCGCTCAAATGTATCCATTCTAATTCATTCATACAATCCATTCTAATTCATTCGTACGATCCATTCAAATTCATTCGCATGATCCATTCTAATTCATTCGTACGATCCATTCTAATTCATTCGCACAAATGTATCCATTCTAATTCATTCGTACGATCCATTCTAATTCATTCGCTCGAATGTATCCATTCTAATTCATTCGTACGATCCATTCTAATTCATTCGTACGATCCATTCTAATCCATTCGTATGATCCATTCTAATTCATTCGTACAAATGAATTAGAATAGATCGTACGAATGAATTAGAATGGATCGTACGAATGGATTAGAACGCATAGTATGAATGAATTAGAATGGATCGTACGAATGGTTTAGAATGGATCGAACTTCCTACGAATGGGTTAGAATGGATCATACGAATGAATTAGAATGGATCGTACAAATGAAATAGAATGGATCATACGAATGAATTAGAATGGATCGTCCGAATGAATTAGAATGGATTGTACGAATGAATTAGAATAGATACATTCGTGCGAATGAATTAGAATGGATCGGACGAATGAATTTGAATGGATCGTACGAATGAATTAGAATGGATCGTGCAAATGAATTAGAATGAATCGTACGAATACATTAGAATGGATACATTCGTGCGAATGAATTAGAATGGATCGTACGAATGGATTAGAATGGATCGTACGAATGAATTAGAATGGATTGTACAAATAAATTAGAAAGGTTACATTCGTGCGAATGAATTAGAATGGATCGTACGAATGAATTAGAATGGATCGTGCGAATGAATTAGAATTGATCGTACGATGCAATCTAATTCATTCTAATTCATTCGTACATTCGTACGATCCATTCTAATTCATTCGTACGATCATTCTAATTCATTCGTACGATCCATTCTAATTCATTCGCACAAATGTAACCATTCTAATTCATTCGTACGATCCATTCTAATTCATTCGCACGATCCATTCTAATTCATTCGTATGATCCATTCTAATTCATTCGCACGATCCATTCTAATTCATTCGTACGATCCATTCTAATCAATTCGTAGGAATGTAACCATTCTAATTCATTCGTATGATCCATTCTAATTCATTCCTACGATCCATTCTAATTCATTCGCACAAATGTAACCATTCTAATTCATTCGTACGATCCAATCTAATTCATTCCTACAATCCATTCTAATTCATTCTCACAAATGTAACCTTTCTAATTCATTTGTACGATCCATTCTAATCCATTCGTACGATCCATTCTAATCCATTCATACGATCCATTCTAATCCATTCGTACGATCCATTCTAATTCATTCGCACGAATGTAACCATTCTAATTCATTCATATGATCCATTCTAATTAATTCCTACGATCCATTCTAATTCATTCGCACGAATGTATCCATTCTAATTCATTTGCACGATCCATTCTAATTCATTCCTATGATCCATTCTAATTCATTCGTACGATCCATTCTAATTCATTCGCTCGAATGTATCCATTCTAATTCGTTCATATGATCCATTCTAATTCGTTCATACGATCCTTTCTAATTTGTTCGTACGATCCATTCTAATTCATTCGTACGATCCATTATAATCCATTCGTACGATCCATTCTAATTCATTCGTACAAATGAATTAGAATGGATCGTATGAATGAATAAGAATGGATCGTACGAATGAATTAGAATGGATCATGCGAATGAATTAGAATGAATCGTACGAATGAATTAGAATGGATACATTCGTGCGGATGAATTAGAATGGATCGTACGAATGGATTAGAATAGATCGTATGAATGGATTAGAATGGATCGTACGAATGAATAAGAAATGATCGTACAAATGAATTAGAAAGATTACATTTGTGAGAATAAATTAGAATGGATCGTACGAATGAATTAGAATGGATACATTCGTGCGAATGAATTAGAATGGATCATAGGAATGAATTAGAATGGATCGTACGAATGAATTAGAATGGTTACATTCGTGTGAATGAATTAGAATGGATCGTACGAATGAATTAGAATGGATCGTGCAAATGAATTAGAATAGATCGTAGGAATGAATTAGAATGGATCGTACGAATGAATTAGAATGGTTACATTCGTGCGAATGAATTAGAATGGATCATACGAATGAATTAGAATGGATCGTACGAATGGATTTGAATGGATCGTACGAGTGAATTAGAATTGATCATACAAATGAATTAGAATGGATACATTCGTACGAATGAATTAGAATAGATCGTACGAATGAATTAGAATGGATACATTCAAGCGAATGAATTAGAATGGATCGTACGAATGAATTAGAATGGATCATAGGAATGAATTAGAATGGATCGTGCAAATGAATTAGAATGGATTGTACGAATGAATTAGAATGGATCGTACGAATGAATTAGAATGGATACATTCGAGCGAATGAATTAGAATGGATCGTAGGAATGAATTAGAATGGATCATACGAATGAATTAGAATGGATCATGCGAATGAATTTGAATGGATTGCACGAATTGAATTAGAATGGATCATACGAATGAATTAGAATGGATCGTGCTAATGAATTAGAATTGATCATACGAATGAATTAGAATGGATCGTACGAATGAATTAGAATGGATCGTGCGAATGAATTAGAATTGATCATACGAATGAATTAGAATGGATCGTATGAATGAATTAGAATGGATACATTCGTGCGAATGAATTAGAATGGATCGTACAAATGAATTAGAATGGATCGGACGAATGAATTAGAATGGATCGTATGAATGAATTAGAATGGTTACATTCGTGCGAATGAATTAGAATGGATCGTACGAATGAATTAGAATTTATCATACGAATGAATTAGAATGGATCGTGCGAATGAATTTGAATGGATCGTACGAATGAATTAGAATGGATACATTCGTGCGAATGAATTAGAATGGATACATTCGTGCGAATGAATTAGAATGGATCGGACGAATGAATTAGAATGGATCGTGCGAATGAATTAGAATAGATCGTGCGAATGAATTAGAATGGATCATATAAATAAATTAAAAAGGTTACATTCGTGAGAATGAATTTGAATGGATCGTACGAATGAATTAGAATGGACTTTGCGAATGAATTTGAATGGATCGTACGAATGAATAAGAATGGATCGTACGAATGAATTAGAATGGATCGTACGAATGAATTAGAATGGATACATTCGTGCGAATGAATTACAATGGATCGTACGAATGAATTAGAATGGATCATACGAATGAATTTGAATGGATCGTACAAATGAATTAGAATGGATACATTCGTGCGAATGAATTAGAATGGATCGTGCGAATGAATTAGAATGGATCGTACGAATGAATTAGAATGGTTACATTCGTGCGAATGAATTAGAACGGATCATAGGAATGAATTAGAATGGATCGTACGAATGAATTAGAATGGTTACATTCGTGCGAATGAATTAGAATGGATCGTACGAATGAATTAGAATGAATCATACGAATGAATTAGAATGGATTGTGCGAATGAATTTGAATGGATCATACAAATGAATTAGAATGGATCGTGCGAATGAATTTGAATGGATCGTACGAATGAATTAGAATGGATACATTCGTGCGAATGAATTAGAATGGACCGGACGAATGAATTAGAATGGATCGTGCGAATGAATTAGAATAGATCGTGCGAATGAATTAGAATGGATCATACAAATAAATTAGAAAGGTTACATTCGTGAGAATGAATTAGAATGGATCATACTAATGAATTATAATGTATCATGCGAATGAATTTGAATGGACCGTACGAATGAATAAGAATGGATCGTACAAATGAATCAGAATGGATTGTACGAATGAATTAGAATGGATCGTACAAATGAATTAGAAAGGTTACATTTGTGAGAATGAATTTGAGTGGATCGTAGGAATGAATTAGAATGGATCGAACGAATGAATTAGAATGGATACATTCGAGCGAATGAATTAGAATGGATCGAATGAATGAATTAGAATTGATCGTACGAATGAATTAGAATGGATCGTGCGAATGAATTAGAATGGATCGTACGAACGAATTAGAATGGATCGTACGAATGAATTAGAATGGATCATATCAACAAATTAGAATGGATCGTACGAATGAATTAGAATGGATTAGAATGGATCATACGAATGGATTACAATGGATCGTACGAATGCATTAGAATGGATATATTCGTCCGAATGAATTAGAATGGATCGTGCGAATGAATTAGAATGGATCGTACGAATGAATTAGAATGGATCGTAGGAATGAATTAGAATGGATTGTGCAAATGAATTAGAATGGATACATTCGTGCGAATGAATTCGAATGGATCGTAGGAATGAATTAGAATGAATCGTATGAATGAATTAGAATGGTTACATTCGTGCGAATGAATTAGAATGGATCGTACGAATGGATTAGAATAGATCGTACGAATGGATTAGAATGGATCGTACGAATGAATTAGAATGGATCGTACAAATGAATTAGAAAGGTTATATTTGTGAGAATGAATTAGAATGGATCGTGCAAATGAATTAGAATGGATCGTATGAATGAATAAGAATGGATCGTACGAATGAATTAGAATGGATACATTTGTGCGAATGAATTAGAATGGATACATTCGTGCGAATGAATTAGAATGGATCATACGAATGAATTAGAATGGATCATGCGAATGAATTTGAATGGATTGTACGAATGAATGAGAATGGATCGAATAAATGAATTAGAATGGATCGTGCGAATGAATTAGAATGGATACATTCGTGTGAATGAATTAGAATGGATCGTACAAATGAATTAGAATGGATCGTACGAATGAATTTGAATGGATCGTGCGAATTAATTAGAATGGATCATACGAATGAATTAGAATGGATCGTACGAATGAATTAGAATGGATCGTACGAATGGATTAGAATGGATCGTACGAATGGATTAGAATGGATCGTACAAATAAATTAGAATGGATCGCGCGAATGAATTAGAATGGATCGTACGAATGAATTAGAATGGATCGTATGAATGTATCCATTTTAATCCATTCGTACGATCCATTCTAATTCATTCCTACGATCCATTCTAATTCATTCGCACGAATGTATCGAATGAATTAGAATGGATCGTACGAATGAATTAAAATGGATCGTACAAATGAATTAGAATGGATCATGCGAATGAATTAGAATGGATACGTACAAATGAATTAGAAAGGTTACATTCGTGCGAATGAATTAGAATGAATCGTACGAATGAATTAGAATGGATCGTGCGAATGATTTAGAATGAATCATACGAATGCATTAGAATGGATCATAGGAATAAATTAGAATGGATCGTGGAAATGAATTAGAATGGATACATTCGTGCAAATGAATTTGAATGGATCGTACGAATAAATTAGAATGGATCGAACAAATGAATTAGAATGGATCGTACGAATGAATTAGAATGGATCATGCGAATGAATTTGAATGGATCGTATGAATAAATTAGAATGGATCATACGAATGAATTAGAATGGATCGTACGAATGCATTAGAATGGATCGTGCGAATGAATTAGAGTGGATACATTCGTACAAATGAATTAGAATGGATCGTGCGTATGAATTAGAATGGATCATACGAATGAATTAGAATAGATTGTACGAATGCATTAGAATGGATCGTGCGAATGAATTAGAGTGGATACATTCGTACAAATGAATTAGAATGGATCGTGCGTATGAATTAGAATGGATCGTGCGAATGAATTAGAATGGATCATACGAATGGATTAGAATGGATCGTACGAATGGATTAGAACGCATTGTACGAATGAATTAGAATTGATACATTTGTGCAAATGAATTAGATTGCATCGTGCAAATGAATTAGAATGGATCGTACGAATGAATTAGAATGGATCATGCGAATGAATTAAAATGGATCGTACGAATGAATTAGAATGGATCGTGCGAATGAATTAGAATGGATCGTACAAATGAATTAGAATGGATCCACTGAATGAGTTAGAATGGATCATACGAATGAATTAGAATGGATCATACGAATGAATTAGAATGGATTGTACGAATGAATTAGAATGGATCTTACGAATGGATTAGAACGCATTGTATGAATGAATTAGAATGGATACATTTGTGCGAATGAATTAGAATGGATCGTATGAATGAATAAGAATGGATTGTACGAATGAATTAGAATGGTTACATTCGTGCGAATGAATTAGAAAGGATCGTACGAATGAATTAGAATTGATATATTCGTGCGAATGAATTAGAATGGATCGTACGAATGAATTAGACTGGTTCGTACGAATAAATTAGAATGGATACATTCATGCGAATGAATTAGAATGGATCGTACAAATGAATTAGAATGGATCGAACGAATGAATTAGAATGGATCGTGCAAATGAATTAGAATGGATACATTTGTGCGAATGAATCTGAATGGATTGTATGAATGAATTACAATGGATCGTACGAATGAATTAGAATGGATCATACGAATGAATTAGAATAGCTCATACGAATGAATTAGAATGAATCGTACGAATGAATTAGAATGGTTGCATTCGTGCGAATGAATTAGAATAGATCGTACGAATGAATTAGAATGGATCGTACGAATAAATTAGAATGGATCGTGCGAATGAATTAGAATGGATCGTACAAATGAATTAGAATGGATCCACCGAATGAGTTAGAATGGATCATACGAATGAATTAGAATGGATCGTACGAATGAATCAGAATGGATTATGCGAATGAATTAGAATGGATCGTATGAATGAATAAGAATGGATCGTACGAATGAATAAGAATGGATCGTGCGAATGAATTAGAATGAATCGTACGAATGAATTAAAATGGATCGTGCGAATGAATTAGAATGGATCGTGCGAATGAATTAGAATGGATACATTCGTACAAATGAATTAGAATGGATCGTGCGAATGAATTAGAATGGATCGTATGAACGAATTAGAATGGATCGTACGAATGAATTAGAATGGATACATTCGAGCGAATGAATTAGAATGGATCGTACGAATGAATTAGAATGGATCATAGGAATGAATTAGAATGGATCATGCAAATGAATTAGAATGGATACATTCGTGCGAATGAATTAGAATGGATCGTGCGAATGAATTAGAATAGATCGTACGAATGAATTAGAATGGATACATTCGAGTGAATGAATTAGAATAGATCGTAGGAATGAATTAGAATGGATTATACGAATGAATTAGAATGGATCGTGCGAATGAATTAGAATAGATTATACGAATGAATTAGAATGGATACATTCGTGCGAATGAATTAGAATGGATCGGACGAATGAATTAGAATGGATCGTACGATTCATTCTATTTCATTCGTACGATCCATTCTAATGCATTCGTACGATTCATTCTAATTCATTCGCACGATCCATTCTAATTCATTCGTACGATCCATTCTTATTCATTCATACGATCCATTCTAATTCATTCGCACAATCCATTCTAATTCATTCGTACAATCCATTCTAATTCATTCATAAGATCCATTCTAACTCATTCGGTGGATCCATTCTAATTCATTCGTACGATCCATTCTAATTCATTCACACGATCCATTCTAATTTATTCGTACGATCCATTCTAATTCATTCGTACGATCTATTCTAATTCATTCGCACGAATGTAACCATTTTAATTCATTCATACGATTCATTCTAATTCATTCGTATGATCTATTCTAATTCATTCGTACGATCCATTCTAATTTATTCGTACGATCCATTGTAATTCATTCATACAATCCATTCAGATTCATTCACACAAATGTATCCGTTCAAATTCATTCGTACGATCCATTCTAATTAATTCGCACGATCCATTCTAATTCAGTCGTATGAATGTATCCATTTTAATTCATTCGTACGATCCATTCTAATTCATTCGTACGATCTAATTCATTCGTACGATCCATTCTAATTCATTCGTACGATGGATTCTAATTCATTAGTATGATCCTTTCTAATTCATTCGTACGATCCATTCTAATTCATTCGCACAATCCATTCTAATTCATTCGCTCGAATGTATCAAATCTAATTTATTCGTACGATCCATTCTAATTCATTTGCACGATCCATTCTAATTCATTCGCACAAATGTATCCATTCTAATTCATTTGCACGATCCATTCTAATTCATTCCTATAATCCATTATAATTCATTCGTATGATCCATTCTAATTCATTCGCTTGAATGTATCCATTCTAATTCATTCGTACGATCTATTCTAATTCGTTCATACGATCCATTCTAATTCATTCGCACGATCCATTCTAATTCATTCGTACGATCCATTCTAATTCATTCGTATGATCCATTCTAATCCATTCATACGATCCATTCTAATCCATTCGTACGATCCATTCTAATTCATTTGCACGAATGTAACCATTCTAATTCATTCGTACGATCCATTCTAATTCATTCCTATGATCCATTCTAATTCATTCGCACGAATGCATCCATTCTAATTCATTTGCACGATCCATTCTAATTCATTCCAACGATCCATTCTAATTCATTTGCACGAATGTATCCATTCTAATTCATTCGCACGATCCATTCTAATTCATTCATATGATCCATTCTAATTCATTCATACGATCCATTCTAATTCATTCGTACTATCCATTCTAATTCATTCTCACAAATGTCACCATTCTAATTCATTCGTACAATCCATTCTAATTCATTCGCACGATCCATTCTAATTCATTCGCTCGAATGTATCCATTCTAATCCATTCGTATGATCCATTCTAATTCATTTGCATAAATGTATCCATTCTAATTCATTCGTACGATTCATTCTAATTCATTCGTACGATCCATTCTAATTCATTCGTATAATCCAATCTAATTCATTCCTACGATCTATTCTAATTCATTCGCTCGAATGTATCCATTCAAATTCATTCGTTCGATCCATTCTAATTCATTCGTACGATCAATTCAAATTCATTCGCATGATCCATTTTAATGCATTCGTACGATCCATTCTAATTCATTCGTCCGATCCATTCTAATTCATTCGCATGAATGTATCCATTTTAATTCATTCGTACTATCCATTCTAATTCATTCGCACGATCCATTCTAATTCATTCCTACGATCCATTCTAATTCATTCCTACGATCTATTCTAATTCATTCGCTCGAATGTATCCATTCTAATTCATTCGTTCAATCCATTCAAATTCATTCGTACGATCCATTCAAATTCATTCGCATGATCTATTCTAATTCATTCGTACAATCCATTCTAATTCAATCATATGATCCATTCTAATTCATTCGCACAAATGTATCCATTTTAATTCATTCGTACGATCCGTTCTAATTTATTCATACGATCCATTCTAATTCATTCGCACGATCCATTCTAATTCATTCTTACGATCCATTCTAATCCATTCGTACGAATGGATTAGAATGGATACATTCGTGCAATCCATTCTAATTCATTTGCATGATCCATTCTAATCCATTCGTACGATCCATTCTAATCCATTCGTACGATCCATTCTAATTCTTTCGTATAATCCGTTCTAATTCATTCGCACAAATGTATCCATTCTAATTCATATGATCCATTCTAATTCGTTCATACGATCCATTCTAATTCATTCGCACGAATGTATCCATTCTAATTCATTTGTACGATCCATTCTAATTCATTCGTACGATTCATTCTAATTCGTTCGGTGGATCCATTCTAATTCATTCGTACGATCCATTCTAATTCATTCGCACGATCCATTCTAATTTATTCGTAAGATCCATTCTAATTCATTCGTACGATCTATTCTAATTCATTCGCATGATCCATTCTAATTCATTCCTACGATCTATTCTAATACATTCGCTCGAACGAATGAATTAGAATGGATCGTGCAAATGAATTAGAATGGATACATTCGAGCGAATGAATTAGAATAGATCATAGGAATGAATTAGAATGGATCATACGAATGAATTAGAATGGATCGTGCGAATGAATTAGAATGGATTGTACAAATGAATTAGAATGGATACATTCGTGTGAATGAATTAGAATGGATCGGACGAATGAATTAGAATGGATCGTGCGAATAAATTAGAATGGATCGTACGAATGAATTAGAATGGATCGTGCGAATGAATTAGAATTGATCATACGAATGAATTAGAATGGATTGTATGAATGAATTAGAATGGATCGTACGAATAAGTTAGAATGGATCGTGCGAATGAATTAGAATGGATCTTACGAATGAATTAGAATGGATCCACCGAATGAGTTAGAATGGATCATGCGAATGAATTAGAATAGATCGTACGAATGAATTAGAATGGATACATTCGTGCGAATGAATTAGAATGGATCGTATGAATGAATTAGACTGGATCGTACGAATAAATTAGAATGGATACATTCATACGAATGAATTAGAATGGCTCGTACGAATGGATTAGAGTGGATCGTACGAATGGATTAGAATGGATCGTACGAATGAATTAGAATGGATCGTACGAATGAATTAGAATGGATCATACGAATGAATTAGAATGGATCATACAAATGAATTAGAAAGGTTACATTCATGAGAATGAATTAGAATGGATCGTGCGAATGAATTAGAATAGATCATGCGAATGAATTAGAATGGATCGTACGAATAAATTAGAATGGATCGTGCGAATGAATTAGAATGGATCGTACGAATGAATTAGAATGGATCCAGCGAATGAGTTAGAATGGATCATACGAATAAGTTAGAATGGATACATTCGTGCGAATGATTTAGAATGGATCGTACGAATGAATTAGAATGGATCATACGAATGAATTGGAATGGATTGTACGATTGAAATAGAATAGATAGATTCATGCGAATGAATTAGAATGGATCGTATGAATGAATTAGAATGGATTGTACGATTGAATTAGAATGGATCGTGCGAATGAATTAGAATAGATGATACGAATGAATTAGAATGGATACATTCGTGCGTATAAATTAGAATGTATCGTACGAATGAATTAGAATGGATCATACGAAAGAATTAGAATGGATCGTATGAATGAATTAGAATAGATCGTGCGAATGAATTATAATGGATCGTACGAATCAATTAGAATGGATACATTCGTGCAAATGAATTAGAATGGACCGTATGAATGAATAAGAATGGATCGTACGAATGAATTAGAATGGATCGAATGAATGAATTAGAATGGATCGTGCGAATTAAATTAGAATGGATCATGCGAATGAATTAGAATGGATCATACGAATGAATTAGAATGGATACATTCGTGTGAACGAATTAGAATAGATCATACGAATGAATTAGAATGGATCGTACGAATGAATTAAAATGGATCATGCGAATGAATTAGAATGGATCGTGCGAATGAATTAGAATGGATCGTATGAATGAATTAGAATGGATACATTCGTGCGAATGAATTAGAATGGATCATACGAATGAATTATAATAGATCGTATAAATAAATTAGAATGGATCGTGCGAATGAATTAGAATGTTTACATTCGTGCGAATGAATTAGAATGGATCGTGCGAATGAATTAGAATAGATCGTATAAATGAATTAGAATGGATCGTACGAATGAATTAGAATGGATACAATCGTGCGAATGAATTAGAATGGATCGTACGAATGACTTAGAATGGATCCTACGAATGAATTAGAATGGATCGTGCGAATGAATTAGAATGGATCGTACTAATGAATTAGAATTTATACATTCGTGCGAATGAATTAGAATGGATCGTACGAATGACTTAGAATAGATCGTACGAATGAATTAGAATGGATCGTACGAATGGATTAGAATGGATCGTACGAATGAATTAGAATGGATCATACGAATGAATTATAATAGCTCATACGAATGAATTAGAATGAATCGTACGAATGAATTAGAATGGTTACATTCGTGCGAATGAATTAGAATAGATCATACGAATGAATTAGAATGGATCATACAAATGAATTAGAAAGGTTACATTCGTGAGAATGAATTAGAATGGATCGTGCGAATGAATTAGAATTGATCATACGAATGGATTAGAATGGATCGTACGAATGAATTAGAATAGATCGTGTGAATGAATTAGAATGGATCATACAAATGAATTAGAAAGGTTACATTCGTGAGAATGAATAAGAATGGATCGTACGAATGAATTAGAATGGATCATGCGAATGAATTTGAATGGATCCATTCTAATTCATTCGCTCGAATGTATCCTTTGTAATTCATTTGTATGATCCATTCTAATTCATTCGTACGATCCATTCTAATCCATTCGTACGATCCATTCTAATCCATTCGTACGATCTATTCTAATTCATTCATATGAATGTATCCATTCTAATTTATTCGTACGATCTAGTCTAATTTGTTCGTACGATCCATTCTAATTCATTCGCACAAATGTATCCATTCAAATTCATTCGTACGAACCATTCTAATTAATTCGCACAATCCATTCTAATTCAGTCGTATGAATGTATCCATTTTAATTCATTCGTACGATCCATTCTAATTCGTACGATCCATTCTAATCCATTCGTACGATCCATTCTAATCCATTCGTACGATCCATTCTAATTCATTCGTATGAATGTATCCATTCTAATTTATTCGTACGATCTAGTCTAATTCGTTCGTACGATCCATTCTAATTCATTCGCACAAATGTATCCATTCAAATTCTTTCGTACGAACCATTCTAATTAATTCGCATGATCCATTCTAATTCAGTCATATGAATGTATCCATTTTAATTCATTCGTACGATCCATTCTAATTCGTACGATCCATTCTAATCCATTCGTACGATCCATTCTAATTCATTTGTACAATCCATTCTTATTCATTCGTATGATCAATTCTAATTCATTCGCACGATCCATTCTAATTCATTCGTACGATCCATTCTAATTTATTCGCACGATCCATTCTAATTCATTCGCACGATCCATTCTAATTCATTTGTACAATCCATTCTAATTCATTCGTATGATCAATTCTAATTCATTCGCACGATCCATTCTAATTCATTCGTACGATCCATTCTAATTTATTCGCACGATCCATTCTAATTCATTCGTCCGATCCATTCTAATTCATTCGCACGAATGTATCCATTCTAATTCATTCGTACAATCCATTCTAATTCATTCGCACGATCCATTCTAATTCATTCGTATTATCCATTCTAATTCATTCCTACGATCTATTCTAATTCATTCGCTAGAATGTATCCATTCTAATTCATTTGCACGATCCATTCTAATTCATTCCTATGATCCATTCTAATTCATTCGTTCGAGCGAATGAATTAGAATAGATCGTAGGAATGAATTAGAATGGATCATGCGAATGAATTAGAATAGATCGTACGAATGAATTAGAATGGATCTTACGAATAAATTAGAATGGATCGTGCGAATGAATTAGAATGGATCGTACGAATGAATTAGAATGGATCCACCGAACGAATTAGAATGAATCTTACGAATGAATTAGAATGGATCGTACAAATGAATTAGAATGGATTGTACGAATGAATTAGAATGGATCGAATGAATGAATTAGAATGGATACATTCGATCGAATGAATTAGAATAGATCGTAGGAATGAATTAGAATGGATCATACGAATGAATTAGAATGGATCGTGCGAATGAATTAGAATGGATCGTACGAATGAATTAGAATGGATCGTATGAACGAATTAGAATGGATCGTACGAACGAATTAGAATGGATCGTATAAACGAATTAGAATGGATCGTACGAATGAATTAGAATGGATACATTCGAGCGAATGAATTAGAATGAATCGTACGAATTAACTAGAATGGATCATAGGAATGAATTAGAATGGATCGTACGAATGAATTAGAATGGATCGTATGAATGAATTAGAATGGATCATAGGAATGAATTAGAATGGATACATTCATGCGAATGAATTAGAATGGATCGTACGAATGAATTAGACTGGATCGTACGAATAAATTAGAATGGATACATTCATACAAATGAATTAGAATGGATCGTACGAATGAATTAGAATGGATCATACGAATGAATTAGAATGGATCATACGAATGAATTAGAATGGATCGTGCGAACGAATTGGAATGGATCGTATGAACGAATTAGAATGGATCGTACGAATGAATTGGAATGGATACATTCGAGCGAATGAATTAGAATGGATCGTACGATGCAATCTAATTCATTCGCACGATCCATTCTAATTCATTCGTATGATCCATTCTAATTTATTCGTTCAAATATATCCATTCTAATCCATTCGTACGATCCATTCTAATTCATTCGCACGATCCATTCTAATTCATTCGCAGGAATGTAACCTTTCTAATTCATTCGTACGATCTATTCTAATTCATTCGCACGATCCATTCTAATTCATTCACATGATGTATTCTAATTCATTCGTACGATCTATTCCAATTCATTTGTACGATCCATTTTAATTCATTCGCATGATCCATTCTAATTTATTCGTATGATACACTCATACGACTGAATTAGAATGAATTGTACGAATGAATTAGAATTGATCATACGAATGAATTAGAATGGATCGTACGAATGAATTAGAATGGATCCGTACGAACGAATTAGAATTAGAATGGTTACATTCGTGCGAATGAATTAGACTGGATCGTACAAATGGATTAGAATGGATCGTACGAATGGATTAGAATGCATTGTACGAATGAATTAGAATAGATACATTTGTGGCAATGAATTATATTGCATCGCGTACGATCCATTCTAACTCATTCGTACGATCCATTCTAATTCATTCGCTCGATTGTATCCATTCTAATTCATTCGTACGATCCATTCTAATTCATTCGTACGATCCAATTTAATTCATTCTCACGAATGTAACCTTTCTAATTCATTTGTATGTTCTAATTCATTCTCACAAATGTATCCATTCTAATTCATTCGTATGATCCATTCTAATTAATTCGCACGATCCATTCTAATTCATTCGCACGAATATATCCATTCTAATTCATTCGTACGATCTGTGGGGGAAAATCTTCATGCCGACCCGAAGACTTCGCCTCACCAGTCAATTGAAGTTGAAGTCGAAAAGCGTTATTCGATCTGTCGTTTGAAGTTGGAGATCACAGGATGCAAACAAAGAAAATTGGACACGAGAGATGTGATCTCGGAGTTCAGCCGAAGCCTACGTCTCCGTGCTATAGGGAGCAACCCGAATTTACTAACACTTATATTGAAATGATCTCGACAGGCCGAGTATCACTGAAAACACTCTGATCTCTTCGAAGGAGAGAAGAAGATCAAAGAGAGATGGAAGATGGAAAGCTAAGAAATTCCAGAGCTCTGGGTTCTGAAAATCAGATCTCAGAGTGGAAATCAGAATTTTCGGATCCATTTACATTTGAAGGCTCTGCTATTTATAGGATTCTCTGGTGGTAAATGGTGGTTTATGCTGCAGCATCTGGGAATCCTCCAGGTAAAGCTGGTGGGTCCCGCTACCGTCTTCTGGGGGATTCCACAGGCTATTGGGCCCACCAGGCAGGGCCGGTGGGTCCCGTGATAGTCTTCGTGGGCCCACTAGGCAGGGCCGGTGGGTCCTGCAGTAGTCCGCGTGGGCCCACCAGGCAGGGCCGGTGGGTCCTGCAGTAGTCCGTGTGGGCCCACCAGGCAGGGCCGGTGGGTCCCGCTGTAGTCTTCGTGGGCCCACCAGGCAGGGCCGGTGGGTCCCGCTGCTTGCAGACTTCTTGCCAAAATTTGCACCCACAGTTACCCCCTCCAAGTTAGCTAAGAGTCCGCCTTGGCTGGCTTGGATTATTGGTGCAAAGCTATCGATTCCCTATCAAAAGGAGCTCTGCCGAAATGTTAGCGAAAAAAAATAGACTGATCGGTCAAATTTGACCGATCGGTCAAACTTGACGGATCGATCAAATTTGACCGATCGGTCAAACTTAACCGATCGGTCAAACTTGACCGATCGGTCAATTTTGACCGATCGGTCGAATTCAACCGGTCAAGGTTGGAGTGATCGGTCAAAAAACATAGTTTTTTGACCGATCCAGTAGAAAATCGACCGATCGGTCAAACTCGACCGATCGGTCAAAATAGACTGATCGGTCAAATTTGACCGATCGGTCGAATTCAACCGGTCAAGGTTGGAGTGATCAGTCAAAAGACATAATTTTTTTTTTTTTTGACCGATCCAGTAGAAAATCGACCGATCGGTTGATTTTGACCGATCGGTCAAGTTTGACCGATCGGTTAAAATCAGCCGGTCAAGGTTTGGTTGATCGGCAAAAAAACACAAGTTTTTTGCCTGATCTAGTAGAAAATCGACCGATCGACTGATTTTGACCGATCGGTTAAAATCAGCCGGTCAAGGTTTGGGTGATCGGCAAAAAACACAAGTTTTTTGCCTGATCCAGTAGAAAATCGACCGATCGGTTGATTTTGACCGATCAGTCAAGTTTGACCGATCGGTTAAAATCAGCCGGTCAAGATTTGGGTGATCGGCAAAAAACACAAGTTTTTTGCCTGATCCAGTAGAAAATCAACCGATCGGTTGATTTTGACCGATCGGTCAAGTTTGACCGATCGGTTAAAATCAACAGGTCAAGGTTTGGGTGATCGGCAAAAAACACAAGTTTTTTGCCTGATCCAGTAGAAAATCAACCGATCGGTTGATTTTGACCGATCGGTCAAGTTTGACCGATCGGTTAAAATCAGTCGGTTAATGTTTGAGGGATAAGGCGAAAGAGCCTGTTTTTTTGCCTGATCCTCTGGTAAATTACCCACCATCCCGCCGATTGATCGGACAAAATACTTGTGCAACGGGTTGAATCTTCAGACCCAATGGTTTGGTAGAATCAGTGGTTCGCTTGAACCGGTGGTTCGCTTGAACCGGTGGTTCGCTTGAACTGATGGTTCGCTTGAACCGGTGGTTCGCTTGAACCGGTGGTTCAGTTGAACCGGTGATCCGGCCGGTTCGACGTTTCGTCTAGTCCCGACTGTTCGCCTAGTTTTGCGCTTGCTACGGATGGATGCCACGTGTACCTACAAAAACACGCGATTTGATATGGTGATGACACGTGTTATCTCGATTTCTGCGCTTAATTCCCTCAGGATACTTAAGCTTCTCTGGCTGTCATTTTTCGCCTCACGCTTTTAGAAATTTTTTGAAGTCCAGAGCTTTTGCTTTCAATCTCTCGTTTTTTGTTTCCTTGTCCTTCTCCTTTCTCGATCGATCGAATGGCCTCCTCCGGTAATTCGAAGAAGAGTGCAGTTCCTCCCAAGAGGAAGGGGAAGGAAATTGTTGAAGTCTCATCCGTCCCGAAGGGCCGTGACAAAGGCAAGGCTGAGTTGATCGAGATTGGTCAATTGGGCAAGAGGCACCAGGGAGTGGGGTTTGCCTCTACACCTTCCCGTCCGGAGCACATCCCCAAAGCAAGATTTGTTCTTTGCCTGCAGCTGCCTCTGTCGGCGGAACCGGAGTTTGGGTATAATATTGGTGGCAAACTTACTGACTTGAAGAGGGAGAAGCTGCAGAAGTTGCTAGCATGTTTCACAGAGGGGAAGTCTCGACCAGCGCTTCCGGGAGTTTTATCCACTTTTGGTATCGACAGGCGGACAATCTTCGTCACGTATGCGAGCAAGGAGCAAGTGATGGGAACCATCGTCACCATTGGCCAGCTCAACTGTGGACTGCGCCTTCCATTGCCGTCTTTTGCCGCGAGATTGCTGAACACCTCCGGTCTCTGTCCCGGGCAGGTCACCGGGAACGCCTGGAGGATCATCTACGCTTTCTGTCGCGTAGAGTCTGACTTCCAGAAGGAACTCAGGGAATGTTATTCCTGCCTCCCTGATGGTGAAGTAGCCCAGATCGAGCTGGGGTATTTCTTCTATCATTATCGATGGGCTTGGAGGAAAGATAGTCCATTCTACAATCTGACGGGTGTCTCCGCCCTTCGCCCGATTATTGACACCATCGGCTCGGACAAGCTCTACACTGACTGGCCGCTATCGGTGTCCGGTGTATGGACTCCTCTGTCGATACCTGAGACTCCCCGGTACAAGGTGCATAAAGAGGTAGATATGTACTGTGCAGGAGGAGCTCTCTCATGGTCTTCGGAGCGAGTGGGGGCTATTGACAATCTTTTCCTGGAGCTGACATGCGGGACTCGATCATGGAAGCAATTCTCGAATTGCCCGATTCGACACGGCAATTCCAACCTCCTCCATCGATCGAAGGTTCGTTATGAAGATAACGAGCTCATCTATTCCGATTATGAGGAGGACCCTCAATCCGGCAAAATTGTTAGAAACATTCGGGTCGAGAAGAAGGCGTACGGAGCCAAGCGTACCTTACCCACAGAGGAGAAACTGGTGATCCATCGCCAAGGCCAGGCAAAGAAGAAAAGGAAGGTCTATGTTGAGGAGGAGGAGAAGAAAGAAGAAGAGAAAAAGGGGGAAGAAGAAGAAGAGGAAGAAGAGAGAGAGGAGGAAGGTGGAGGTGAAGAGGATGAGGGTGGCGAAGATGATAACGATGATGATGCTGATGACAGCAATGGCAGCGACGAAGGAGGAAATGAAGATGATGAAGATGATGAAGATGGGGGTGATGGGGATACTCCTCCCACCCCCCCTGGAGGAGATGGTGGAAATTGGGGTGGTAAGGGAGAAATTCCTCCCACCCCCACTGATGGTGGCCAAGGACATGGGGGTGGCGAGGAAGAAATTCCTCCCACCCCCACTGGTGGGGATGATGAGGACTCACAACCCATCCTTATTGACGAGGCTAAGGCCCATCGTATGGAAGAGGTAATGGATGTGGAGGGCGACGGCAAGAAGGCACAGCCCGTCTTCCACTTCGAGGAGTTGAAGAAGCGGATGCGCTTCAAGATAAAGTTGTTGAGGAGTGGTGGGGTTGGAAGCAACCCCACGCCCCTCAATCAGATACCTCCCGAAGTTCCCCACATTAAAGGAGTGATTACGAGCGGAGGTTTGGAGGTTGAGCAGCCTCCTCCTCACTCACGCTCTCTGGCTGAGGAAATGGCAGCCTTTGTGGCTGGGCTCGAGCAGCCACAAGGTGAAGAGGTGATCTCACCTCTTCGGGGCATTCCCTCTCTAGCCCACATGGAGAGAGGAAGTCGTGTTGGGGATGATACTCCCCAACTTCAGAAGAAGCCGACCCCCTCTAAGGAGAAATCTACCTCAAAGGGTAAGAGCTCTGGCCATGGGAAGGGAAAAGAGCCTAGGGTCGATGCCTCAGGTATTCGGAATGATTCACCATCTTGATTGCTCTGTCTTTGAAGTTGAAAATATTCTAACTCTTTGAACTCTTGTGTTGATTGCAGGTACGCCTGTTGGCTCGACTCAGAAGATAAAGAATTTGGGTGATGTTGACATCAACCACCCCACGGCTGTAATCCGGAAGCTCTGCAACCTTTCGGGGGCTACTCTGGATGAAGCCTTCGACAGGCTTGAACTGGTGGTAGGTGCATCTGCTTGATCGATCATTTGAGTTGTATCTTCAAAATAATTCTAACTCTTTTGTATATTTGCAGAATTCATCAGTTTTGAAAGTCGCAAGCAAGCTTTCCAGGAAGGCGGGAGAAAGGGAAGCTTCAGCTGAAGTATCCAGTTTGACAGCTGAATTGAAGGCTGCCCGTGAGGAGAGGGACAAGCTGAGGGAGGTGCTGTCCTCAAAGAAGGAGTCTCTTAAGGCTAAGATCGAGGAGCTTCGCAAAGAGAAATTGGAGAGCAAGGGGTTGCAGAACCGTAACGAGGCACAGAGTCATGAACTCGAATCCTTGAAGAATCGGCTCTGCAAGGTTGAGACCGTGTCCAGTGATCGTGCAACTGAAATTAAGGAGCTGAAGGAACAACTTGCTACCCAGCATGCTGCCTTTGCTACCCGAGAGGAGACCTCCAAGAAGGAGTTAGAGCATGCGCTATCTGAAGTCAAGAGCTACCGGGAAACAGCTGAGAAGGCGGTGGAGGCACTTAGGGCCCATGCCAGTAGTGTCTGATCTTCAAAGGCTTCGGTTGCTAGCAAAGCTCGCGCTGGATCCGAGGGAGAGAAGTCACGTGCGCAAAGTGTGGCAAAACCTTGAGATCTCCCATCTTCTTTTTTGTTGTTTACACTTGTAAACTCTTGATATGAAAAAGCTCACTCCTGTACTTGACAATTTTTGATAATAGAAATCTTTTTGGTGTTTGATAATTGAATGTCTCTGGCATTGAATTCTTTGAATATTGAGTTCTGGAATGTTATTGGAATGATTGAATATTCATACACTTGAAAATAAGGGGTCGAGTCGCAACTCAATCAACCGAATATGTTAAGTAACCTGAAAATTGAAGGTTGTTGCAATGCACAGCTTGGAATCGTTAACATTTATATGTGAGGGGCTGAGTCGCAACTCAAGTACCCAAACCTGTTAGACGATATTGAATTTGAAATTGAAAGCCATTTAACAGTTGTAAGTAAGGGGTAGTGTCGCAACATAAAGCTCCCAAACATGTTAAATAGACGTAGTAATTTGAAGGTTATGTTGTAACACAACCCGAAACTGTTTAACATTTGCCTGTAAGGGGTTGAGTCGCAACTCAAACTCCCAAACTTGTTAAACGACCTGGTAATTTGAATATAGACGATTTGAAGCTGCTTCAGAACTTGAATTGAAAAGCTGAACATTTGCACACTTGAATATTTGGAAAAGAACTTTATTCATCATGGTCTTTACATCATGGATAAAACAATTTAAGGTGTCTAGAATTCCAAGCTCGTGGCAATCTATCCCCTTCTGGTGAGATCAGTCTATAAGAGCCTTTGCCTCCCACAGATTCGATAATATATGGACCTTCCCAGTTGGGAGCAAGTTTCCCACTGCTGTGTTCTTTGGTGTTATAGAAAACTGCTCTAAGAACTAGGCTGCCCACTTAGAACTGTCTCTTGTAGACTTTCTCATCATAGGCTCATTTGATCTTCTGCTGGTACTTGGCCACACGAAGGGAAGCTTGGTCTCGCAGTTCTTCAGAGAAGTCTAGATCATTGATCCGAAGCTCTTCGTTGATTCCTTCTTCAACTGCCCTAGTCTTCAGAGTACTTGATATGTTTTCTGTTGGGAGTACTGCTTCCGATCCATATGTTAGACGAAAGGGTGAGAACCCTGTTGATCTTCTCGGAGTTATGTGATACCCCCAAAGGACTTCAGGTAGGACCTGTTCCCATAATCCTTTCTTGTCGTTGAGTTTCTTCTTGAGTATACCAAGAACAGCTCTATTTGAGGCTTCAGCTTGACCATTGCATTGAGGATATCTTGGAGTTGAATAGAAAAGCTTGATTCCGTTGTTCAGACATAATTTGCGGAATTTGTCAAAGTCGAATTGAGCTCCATTGTCAGCGACAAGAACTTGAGGTGTGCCAAACCTTGAGAAGATGTTATGTCGAATGAACTTGATCACTTCATCATCGGTCTCTCGGAAGAGGGGCACAGCTTTGACCCATTTGGTGAAGTAATCGGTGGCTAGCAACAGATATTTCTTTTTGCTAGGAGTTGGTGGAAAAGGACCCAAGAAGTCTAACCCCCACTGATGGAAAGGCCATGGACTTTATAGTTGGTGAAGCTCATCTACAGGGAGATGGATAGCTCGAGCGTGTCGTTGGCATGGCTCGCATCTTTGAACAACTTGCTGAGCATCCCTTGCCATTATTTGCCAGTAGTAACCTTGTAGCTTCGTCTTGGCTTCAAGAGGTCTTCCTCCCGAATGATTTCCACAAGTCCCAGAGTGGATATCAATCAAGATTGCCTTTTCTTGTTCGGGTCCAAGGCACTTGAGCATCACCCCGTTGTGAGATTTGAAGTATAGGTCTTCTCCTTGCATGATAAAGCATGGGAGCTTCCTTTGAAGTCTTCGGGCTTGATTGGGATCTTCTGGTACTTTGCCATATTTGAAGAAGTCAAAAATTGACTGTCTCCAATCTTCAAATTCATTTGCAGTAGTAAGGTTCAACCTCAATTGATCTCCACTCCCAGATCTCTTTGTGGTAGCAGGGATCTGTTGATCAGGGATGGTCTTGGGCACTTCTTGATAATCAATCTGTATTTGCCTTCCTCCGAGTGAGTCTCTAAGAACTGAGGCAACATTGGCTAAGGCATCTGCTTCTCGGTTCTCTGCTCTTGGAATTTGAATGAATTCAGTATTAGTCAAACATTGTTGAAGACGTCGTACTAAGGCCAAATAGAGTTGCATTCTTTCTTCTCGAGCTATATACTCTCCATTGATTTGCCTTATGATCAACTGGGAGTCGCTGTAGACGATGATTCGATCTATCCTCAGGGATTCCGCCATTTCGAGTCCGGAAATAAGTGCTTCGTATTCGGCTTCGTTGTTGGTGGCATTGAACCTGAGGAGAGTAGCCTTCTGTAGATGATCAAGTTCGGGGGATACCAAAACTATCCCAGTTCCCGAACCGATCGCACTTGAAGCTCCATCAGTGTAAAGCTTCCATGGAGGAGCTGTGGTGATTGCTTCGAGGCTTGGATCGGTTTTCGTTGCAAGACTGAACGGAGGATCAGCTTCATCTTCTAGGCGCATATCGATGTCTACTTCCCAAGAGATGGGGTCTTCAACTGGAAAGTCAGCTAGAAAATCAGCAATGGCTTGACCTTTGATGGAAGTGCGAGATTCGAATTGAATTCCCAGAGAGCTCATTTCGATCACCCATTTGGTCATACGACCAGCTCGACCAGCTTTGTCAACAATATCTTTGAGTGGGTGTTCTGAAATGACTGTGATCTGATGAGAGACGAAGTAGGGTTGAAGACGACGTGATGCAGTGAGCAAGGCCAGGATGACCTTCTCAGTTTTGGAGTAGCGAGTCTCAGCCGGAAGAAGAGTATGACTGATGTAATAAACTGGATGTTTGATGCCTTCTCTTTTACTAACAAGGACCGCACTGATTGCTTGATCGGTTACGGTGAGATAGAGCCACAAGTCTTTTTTTGGAAGTGGAGCAGTCAGGATAGGAGCTTGCACCAGATATTTCTTGATGCCTTAACAAGCTTCTTCACAAACAGGACTCTATCCCGATGTATCTGCCTTTCGCAGCTTGTCGAAAAGAGGCTTACACTTGTCGGAGGACTTTGAGATGAACCGATTGAGGGCAGCAAGTCTTCCAGTGAGGCGTTGCACTTCCTTTCGATTGGTAGGCGATGGCATGTCGAGGATAGCTCGAATTTGGTCAGGGTTAGCCTCAATACCTCTTCTAGTCACAAGGTGACCCAGAAATTTGCCCGATTGAACTCCAAAAGTGCACTTGGCAGGATTGAGCTTCATGCGATACTTTTCGGAGGACTTGAAAGGTTTCCTCCAGATTGAATAGATGCTTTCCTCTACTGGAACTCTTGGTAAGGAGATCATCGACGTATACTTCAACGTTGCGTCCGATCTGATCTTCGAACATCTTCGTGACTAACCTTTGATAAGTGGAACCAGCATTTTTGAGGCTGAATGGCATTACATTGTAACAATAGAGACCTCTGCTGGTTACAAAGCATGTCTTCTCTTGATCATCAGCGTGAAGTGGGATTTGGTTGTACCCAGAGTATCCATCCATAAAAGATAATAGCTCATGGCCAGCAGTGGCATCGACGAGTCTATCTATCCTTGGCATGGGGAATGGATCTTTGGGACAAGCCTTGTTGAGGTTGGTGAAGTCGATGCACACTCTGACCATTCCGTTCTTCTTTGGGACAGCAACAATATTAGAGATCCAAGTAGGATACTCTACTTCACGGATGAAGCCTGCCACGAGTAGCTTGGTGATTTCTTCTTGAACAGCAACTTGTAGCTCTGGTCGAATGGTGCGTGGCTTTTGCTTGACAGGCTTCACCTCTTCCTTGATCGTGAGTCGGTGACAAGCATCATCTGGATTGATATCAGGCATGTCTTCGAAACACCAAGCGAAAACATCGATATTGGACTGGAGGAAGGATACCATGTCTCGCGCTTCTGTGTCGCTGAGACTGGTACCAATAAAAGTCTGTCGATGGAGATCTCCGCTGCCGATATTGATTGGGATGATTTCTTCAATTGAAGGTGATGCTTTCCATTCGATTGGTGGGGGTTCGGTCAGTGGAATCTCCTTTGATTGCTATTTGGAAGGACCAGCTTCGTCTCGCGGCCGCTTTGGAGGAGCAATATTGATCTTATGATCAGTTTTTGTAGCAGTGGCTTCACAAGACCTTCCAGCTTGCTGATCGCCTCGAATACAGACAATGCCTTCTCCCGTTGCAAACTTGAGTAGTTGGTGGTAAGACGAGGAGATGGCATTGATCTGGTGGAGGAATGGTCGCCCGAGAATGGCGTTGTAGCTAGACACTCCTTCGACTATTGCGAATCTCACCGAGACTCGAGTCTCTCGGCTAAGATCGAGTGTGAATCTCGATTCTCCCACCGTGATGCTTTGTTCGCCGTTGAAGCCAGTGATCACGGTCGGGACGACGTCGAGGCTTGAGTATCTATATCCCAGACGCTTGAAGCAATCCGAGAATATAATGTCGATGGAGCTCCCGGTGTCGATGAGGATCCGGTTGACGGTGCTTTCGTCGATGAGGAGTTTCATGACCAGAGGGTCTCGGTGGGGAGTATGAACTCCTTGAAGGTCGGAGTCGTTGAAAACAATGGATGGCCAAGCCAAACCTTCGATAGGCTTCTCGATCCAGGTATCCTTCTTGTTCGCAGCAGAACGAATGTGGAAGATGCGTCGAACTTGCCGATCCACTTCTTTCCCGGTCAAAGTTTGATTGTGCAATATTCCATGAATACCAAAGACATTGGCATTCACAGAGATAGGTTGCCGGTTGGAGGAGATTTGATGGACCCAACATGCTTCTTTCCCCTTTGCAGACGCTCGACGTTGATCTTGTCCGCCTTTGATGAACTCTTGAAGATGGCCTTCTCGCAATAAGTCTTCAAGATGGAATTTCAGTCGATAGCACCGATCGGTAGAATGGCCATGACTTCGGTGGAAGTTGCAATACACTGTTTTGTCAGCCGTAAATTTCAAGTTTGGCTGAAGAGGATTGGGCCTTCGAATGAACTCCTCGTGTTGAATGCGGTCGAGTATCTACTCGATTGGTAAGTTCCACTCGGTGAAAGTGGTCTTCGTTGGAGATCGACGTCCGTCATTCTTTGATCGCTTGTTGGCTGGAGGGGCTGCTGCCTCAGTATTGTGGGCTTTGGCAGCATACTTGGGGGCTTCTCTTTCCGCCGGTCTTCGCTTCGTTTCTCGCCCTTTTCGAGCGACTTGATCATCTTCCACCTCAATCTCTCTCTGGATTCGATCGAACATAGCACCCAGAGAAGGAGGGGGATTGCGGATGAAGTCATTGTAGATGTGTAGATCGAAGCAGAGGGCGTTCTGGAAAGCCAACATGATGGCTTCATCATCCAGATGTCTTCCAGAGAAAGCAGCATGCTCGTTGCGAAATCTCCTTGTGAAATTACGGAGAGTCTCGTCAGCACCCATCCTTAGCCGATAGAGGGAGTCGAGCTTCTTCTCTGGCTTCAGATTGAGTTGATAGTGCTGTACAAAAAGGTTAGCTAAAACACCGAACTGGGTGATGGACCCAGCTCGGAGATTGTGATACCAGTCGAGTGACGGCTCATCGAGACTTCCGGCAAAAGTGCAACAAAGTACGTTGTTTTCTTCTTCGTGTGGTGTCAGGGCTTGCTTGAAGGCAAGTATATGGAGAGTTGGATCTCCTCTGATGCAATTGAATTTGGGGAAAGTGGGAGTTCTCCATCAAATGTTGATTCGAATAGACTCTGGTGGAGAGGCCCGGCAGAGGAGTACCCATCTCTACGACCATGCCCCCGAGCTGGATGTAGATCGAGAGGTAGAATCGAGAGGTCTTGTTCAGGCCTCTGAATATCAGCAGGTTGGAGTCGGTGGCGAAGGTCCGATCCGAGTCCGCGTTGGAGTGGAATGGAAGGAGAGACTCTACTCTTGGAAGGAGCGCCTTTCATCTGGTGTCTCCTTGGTATATCGGGCTTTGAAGGAGCCTTCCTATCGCAGTTACGACCAGAAGATGATTGGGAGGACTCGTCGTTGAGGCGGTCCCAAACACTCTGCTTCTAGGGGGCAGCAGAGGGAGTTGGGTCGCGTTGAATCCTCTCGAGGGTAGCAGTGCCCATTGACCTCCGTTGCTCGGAGTGGATTGAATGTCGAGGAAGATTGACCCTCTCACTTGTAGAGGGGATAGGAAGAGCGATCCCAGCCTCGGAAGCTGCTTTCTTAAGAGCATCCCTCTCAGCAGTTGGAAGTCGACCGCAGAGATTTGGTAGGTCGATGGAGGGTCTTCAGCAGGAGCGGGGGCCGTTTGCCCAATTGACTATCGTGCCGGATGGGCGATCGGTCGATCGACAGATCTCCCACTCCCTTAGCGAACCCCCATCTCGGGGACAGCAAGGGGCTGCCCAAAGTTGAGCCTTTGACTCATTGAACGAGTCGCAGGACGAGCTTGTTATTGAGTGTTACTTCCTTCTGGTTGACCCTGGTGCTTCGTCCTCGCCATTCAGAGAGCGAAGGGTGCAACGAGAGTGCCGACGTCCGATCAGTTGTCTGATCAACCGAGGGGGTGAGGAAGTTTGGCTATCAAGATTGGTTGTATGCTCAACTGATCTGGTAGTAGGGGAGAGAGCTTGACTTTTCGTTCTAATCCCACAGACGGCGCCAAACTATGGGGGAAAATCTTCGTGCCGACCCGAAGACTTTGCCTCACTAGTCAATTGAAGTTGAAGTTGAAAAGCGTTATTCGATCTGTCGTTTGAAGTTGGAGATCACAGGATGCAAACAAAGAAAATTGGACACGAGAGATGTGATCTCAGAGTTCAGCCGAAGCCTACGTCTCCGTGCTATAGGGAGCAACCCGAATTCACTAACACTTATATTGAAATGATCTCGACAGGCTGAGTATCACTGAAAACACTCTGATCTCTTCGAAGGAGAGAAGAAGATCAAAGAGAGATGGAAGATGGAAAGCTAAGAAATTCCAGAGCTCTGGGTTCTGAAAATCAGATCTCAGAGTGGAAATCAGAATTTTCGGATCCATTTACATTTGAAGGCTCTGCTATTTATAGGATTCTCTGGTGGTAAATGGCGGTTTATGCTGCAGCATCTGGGGATCCTCCAGGTAAAGCTGGTGGGTCCTGCTACCGTTTTCTGGGGGATTCCACAGGCTATTGGGCCCACCAGGCAGGGCCGGTGGGTCCCGCGATAGTCTTCGAGGGCCCACTAGGCAGGGCCGGTGGGTCTACAGTAGTCCGCGTGGGCCCACCAGGCAGGGCCGGTGGGTCCTGCAGTAGTCCGCGTGGGCCCACCAAGCAGGGCCGGTGGGTCCCGCTGTAGTCTTCATGGGCCCACCAGGCAGGGCCGGTGGGTCCCGCTGCTTGCAGACTTCTTGCCAAAATTTGCACCCACACGATCCATTCTAATTCATTCGTACGATCCATTCTAATTCATTCGCACGATCCATTCTAATTCATTCGTACGATCCATTCTAATTCATTCATACGATCTATTCTAATTCATTCGTACGATCCATTCTAATTCATTCGTACGAATGTATCCATTCTAATTAATTCGTACGATCCATTCTAATTCATTCGTATGATCCATTCTTATTCATTCGCACGATCCATTCTAATTCATTCGAACGATCCATTCAAATTCTTTCGTACGATCCATTCTAATTCATTCGTATGATCCATTCTAGCTCATTCGGTGGATCCATTCTAATTCATTCGCACGATCCATTCTAATTCATTCGCACGATCCATTCTAATTCATTCGTACAAATGTATCCATTCTAATTCATTCGTACAATCCATTCTAATTCATTCGCATGATCTATTCTAATTCATTCGTACGATCCATTCTAATTCATTTGTACGATCCATTCTAATTCATTCGCACGAATGTATCCATTCTAATTTATTCGTACGATCCATTCTAATTCATTTGCACGAATGTAACCATGCTAATTCATTCGTACGATCCATTCAAATTCATTCGCAAGAATGTATCCATTCTAATTCATTCGCACGAACAATTCTAATTCATTCGTACGATCCGTTCTAATTTATTCATACAATTCATTCTAATTCATTCGTACAATCCATTCTAATTTATTCGTACAAATGTATCCATTCTAATTCATTCGTACGATCCATTCTAATTCATTCGTACGATCCATTCTAATTCATTCGTATGATCCATTCTAACTCATTCGGTGGATCCATTCTAATTCATTCCTACGATCCATTCTAATTCATTCGTACGATCCATTCTAATTCATTCGCACGAATGTATCCATTCTAATTCATTCGTACGATCCATTCTAATTCATTCGCACTATCCATTCTAATTTATTCGCATGATCCATTCTAATTCATTCGTACGATCCATTCTAGTTCATTCCTACGATCTATTCTTATTTATTCGCTCGAATGTATCCATTCTAATTCATTCGTTCGATCCATTCTAATTCATTCGTACGATCCATTCAAATTCATTCGCATGATCCATTCTAATTCATTCGTACGATCCATTCTAATTCAATCGTATAAATCCATTCTAATTCATTCGCACAAATGTATCCATTTTAATTCATTCGTACAATCCATTCTAATTTATTCATACGATCCATTCTAATTCATTCGCACGATCCATTCTAATTCATTCGTACGATCCATTCTAATCCATTCTAATTTATTCGCACGAATGTATCCATTCTAATTCATTCGCACGAATGTATCCATTCTAATTCATTCATATGATCCATTCTAATTCATTCCTACGATCTATTCTAATTCATTCGCTCGAATGTATCCATTCTAATTCATTCGTTCGATCCATTCTAATTCATTCGTATGATCCATTCAAATTCATTCGCATGATCCATTCTAATTCATTCGTACGATCCATTCTAATTCATTCTCACGAATGTAACCTTTCTAATTCATTTGTATGATCCATTCTAATTCATTCGTACGATACATTTGTGCGAATGAATTAGAATGGATCATACGATTGAATTTGAATGGATCGTACGAATAAATTAGAATGGAGACATTTATGCGATGAATAAAAATGGAGCGTACGAATGAATTAGAATGGAGCGTACATCATTCGTACAATGCAATCTAATTCATTTGCATGAATGTATCTATTCTAATTCATTCGTACAATGCGTTCTAATCCATTCATACGATCCATTCCAATCCATTTGTACGATCCATTCTAATTCATTCGAACGAATGTAATCATTCTAATTCTAATTCGTTCGTACGGATCCATTCTAATTCATTCGTACGATCCATTCTAATTCATTCGTATGATCAATTCTAATTCATTCGTACAATCTATTTTAATTCAGTCGTATGAATGTATCATACGAATGAATTAGAATGGATCATGCGAATGAATTAAAATGGATCGTACAAATGAATTGGAATGGATCGTACGAATGAATTAGAATACATCATGTGAATGAATTAGAAAAGATCGTGCGAATGAATTAGAATGGATCGTACGAATGAATTAGAAAGGTTACATTCGTGCGAATGAACTAGAATGGATCGTGCGAATGAATTAGAATGGATCGTACGAATGAATTAGAATGGATATATTTGAACGAATAAATTAGAATGGATCATACGAATGAATTAGAATGGATCGTACGAATGAATTAGAATGGATCGTGCGAATGAATTAGATTGCATCGTACGATCCATTCTAATTCATTCGCTCGAATGTATCCATTCTAATTCATTCGTACGATCCATTCTAATTCGTTCATACGATCCATTCTAATTCGTTCGTACGATCCATTCTAATTCGTTCGTACGATCCATTCTAATTCATTCGCACGATCCATTCGTACGATCCATTCTAATTCATTCGTATGATACATTCGTGCGAATGAATTAGAATGGATCATATGAATGAATTAGAATGGATCATACAAATGAATTAGAACAGATCGTGCGAATGAATTAGAATAGATCGTACGAATGAATTATAATGGATCGTACGAATGGATTAGAACGCATTGTACGAATGAATTAGATTGCATCGTACGATTCATTCTAATTCATTCGCACGATCCATTCTAATTCATTCGTACGATCCATTCTAATTCATTCGTTCGATCCATTCTAATTCTTTCGCACGAATGTATCCATTCTAATTCATTCGTACAATCCATTCTAATTCATTCGCACGATCCATTCTAATTCATTCGTAGATCCATTCTAATTTATTCGCACGATCCATTCTAATTCATTCGCACGATCCCGTCTAATTCATTCGTACGATCCATTCTAATTCATTCGCACGATCCATTCTAATTCATTCGTACGATCCATTCTAACTCATTCGCACAAATGTAACCTTTCTAATTCATTTCTACGATCCATTCTAATTCATTCGTACGATCCATTCGTATGCTCCATTCTTATTCATCGCACAAATGAATTAGAATGGATCGTACGAATGAATTAGAATGGATACATTCGAGCGAATGAATTAGAATAGATCATAGGAAAGAATTAGAATGGATCGTACGAATGAATTAGAATGGATCGTGCGAATGAATTAGAATGGATCGTGCGAATGAATTAGAATCTATCGTACGAATGCATTAGAATGGATCATACGAATGAATTAGAATGAATCGTACGAATGTAACCATTCTAATTCATTCGCACGAATGTAACCATTCTAATTCATTCGTACGAATGAATGGATTAGAGTGGATCGTACGAATGGATTAGAATGGATTGTACGAATGCATTAGAATGGATCATACAAATGAATTAGAAAGGTTACATTCGTGAGAATGAATTAGAACGGATACATTTGTGCGAATGAATTAGAATAGATTAGATGGATCGTACAAATGAATTAGAATGGATCGTACGATTCATTCTAATTCATTCATACGATCCATTTTAATGCATTCGTACGATTCATTCTAATTCATTCGCACGATCCATTCTAATTCATTCGTATGATCCATTCTAATTTATTTGCATGAATATACGATCCATTCTAATTTATTCGCAAGAATGTATCCATTCTAATTCATTCGTACAATCCATTCTAATTTATTCGTACAAATGTATCCATTCTAATTCATTCGTACGATCCATTCTAATTCATTCGTACGATTCATTCTAATTCATTCGCACGATCCATTCTAATTCATTCGTACGATCCATTCTAATTAATTCGCACGAATGTATCCATTCTAATTCGTTCGTACGATCCATTCTAATTCGTTCGTACGATCCATTCTAATTCGTTCGTACGATCCATTCTAATTCATTCGTACGATCCATACTAATTCATTCATACGATCCATTCGTACGAACCATTCTAATTCATTCGTCCGATCCATTCTAATTCATTCGTGCGAATGAATTAGAATGGATATATTCGAGCGAATGAATTAGAACACATTGTACGAATGAATTAGAATGGATCGTGCGCATGAATTAGAATGGATCGTACGAATGGATTAGAATGGATCGTACGAATGGATTAGAATGGATCATACAAATGAATTAGAAAGGTTATGATACATTCGTGCGAATAAATTAGAATGGATCGTACGAATGAATTAGAATGGATCGTACGAATGAATTAGAATGGATCATACGAATGAATTAGAATAGATCGTAGGAATGAATTAGAATGGATCGTACGAATGAATTAGAATGGATCGTAGGAATGAATTAGAATGGATCCACCGAATGAATTAGAATGGATCATACGAATGAATTAGAATGGATCATGCGAAGAATTAGAATGGATCGTGCAAATGAATTAGAATGGATACATTCATGCGAATGAATTAGAATGGATCGTAGGAATGAATTAGAAAGGATCGTACAAATGAATTAGAATGGATACATTCGAGCGAATGAATTAGAATGGATCGTACGAACGAATTAGAATTAGATCGTACGAATGGATTAGAATGGATCGCACGAATGAATTAGAATGGATCGTACAAATGAATTAGAAAGGTTACATTTGTGAGAATGGATTAGAATGGATCGTACGAATGGATTAGAATGGATCGTACGAATGGATTAGAATGGATCGTACGAATGAATTAGAATGGATCATACAAATGAATTAGAAAGGTTACATTCGTGAGAAAGAGTTAGAATGGATCGTACGAATGAATTAGAATGGATCATGCGAATGAATTTGAATGGATCGTACAAATGAATTAGAATGGATCGTGCGAATGAATTAGAATGGATCATACGAATGGATTAGAATGGATGGTACGAATGGATTAGAATGGATCGTACGAATGGATTAGAATGGATCATACAAATGGATTAGAAAGGTTACATTCGTGAAAATGAATTAGAATGGATCGTATGAATGAATAAGAATGGATCGTACGAATGAATTAGAATAGATCGTAGGAATGAATTAGAATGGATCGTACGAATGAATTAGAATGGTTACATTCGTGCGAATGAATTAGAATGGATCGTACGAATGGATTAAAATGGATCGTACGAATGAATTAGAATGGATCGTACAAATTAATTAGAAAGGTTACATTTGTGAGAATGAATTAGAATGGATCGTACGAATGGATTAGAATATATCGTACGAATGAATTAGAATGGATCGTACAAATAAAATAGAAAGGTTATATTTGTGAGAATGAATTAGAATGGATCGTACGAATGAATTAGAATGGATCGTACGAATGGATTAGAATGGATCGTACGAATGGATTAGAATGGATCATATGAAAGAATTAGAATGGATCGTACGAATGAATTAGAATGGATCTAATTCTAATTCATTCGTATGATACATTCTAATTCACTCGTATGATCCATTCTAATTTATTCGTTCAAATATATCCATTCTAATTCATTCGTACGATCCATTCTAATTTATTCGTACAAATATATCCATTATAATTCATTCGTATGATCCATTCTAATTCATTCGTACGATTCATTCTAATTCATTCGCACGATCAATTCCAATTCATTCGTACGATCCATTCTAATTCATTCGCACGAATGTATCCATTATAATGCATTCGTACGATCCATTGTAATTCATTCGTACGATCCATTCTAATTCATTCGCACGAATGTAACCATTCTAATTCATTCGTACGATTCATTCTAATTCATTCCTACGATACATTCTAATTTCATTCGCACGAATGTATCCATTCTAATTCATTTGCACAATCCATTTTAATTCATTCCTATGATCCATTCTAATTCATTCGTATGATCCATTCTAATTCATTCGCTCGAATGTATCCATTCTAATTCATTCGTACGATCCATTCTAATTCGTTCATACGATCCATTCTAATTCGTTCGTACGATCCATTCTAATTCGTTCGTACGATTCATTCTAATTCATTCGTACGATCCATTCTAATGCATTCGTACGATTCATTCTAATTCATTCGCACGATTCATTCTAATTCATTTGTACGATCCATTCTTATACATTCATATGATCCATTCTAATTCATTCGCACAAATGTATCCATTCTAATTCATTCATACGATCCATTCTAATTCATTCGTACGATCCATTCTAACTATTTGTACGATCCATTCAAATCCATTCGTACGATCCATTCTAATCCATTCTAATTCATTCGTACGATACATTCATACGACTGAATTAGAATGGATCGTTCGAATGAATTAGAATGGATCGTGCGAATGAATTAGAATGGATCGTACGAATGAATTAGAATGGATCATAGGAATGAATTAGAATGGATCGTGCAAATGAATAAGAATGGATACATTCGTGCGAATGAATTAGAATGGATCGCAGGAATGAATTAGAATGAATCGTACGAATGAATTAGAATGGATCGTACGAATGAATTAGAATTAATCATCCGATCCATTCTAATTCATTCCTATGATCCATTCTAATTCATTCGTACGATCCATTCTAATTCATTCGTACAATCCATTCTAATTCATTCGTATGATCCATTCTAATCCATTGGTACGATCCATTCTAATTCATTCGTACGATCTATTCTAATTCATTCGCATGATCCATTCTAATTCATTCACACGATCCATTCTAATTCATTCCTACAATCCATTCAAATTCATTCGTACGATGCAATCTAATTCATTCGCACAAATGTATCTATTCTAATCCATTCGTACGATCCATTCTAATCCATTCGTACGGTCCATTCTAATCCATTCGTACGATCCATTCTAATTCATTCGTACGATCCATTCTAATTCATTCTCACAAATGTAACCTTTCTAATTCATTTGTACGATCCATTCTAATTCATTCGTACGATGCATTCTAATCCATTCGTACGATCCATTCTAATTCGTTCATACGATCCATTCTAATTCATTCGTACGATCCATTCTAATTCATTCGTACGATGCAATCTAATTCATTCGTACAAATGTATCGATTCTAATTCATTCGTATAATGCGTTCCAATCCATTCGTACGATCCATTCGTGCGAATGAATTAGAATGGATCGGACGAATGAATTAGAATGGATCGTACAAATGAATTAGAATGGATCGTGCGAATGAATTAGAATGGATCGTGCGAATGAATTAGAATGGATCGTACGAATGAATTAGAATGGAGACATTTATGCGATGAATAAAAATGGAGCGTACGAATGAATTAGAATGGAGCGTACATCATTCGTACGATGCAATCTAATTCATTTGCATGAATGTATCTATTCTAATTCATTCGTACAATGCGTTCTAATCCATTCATACGATCCATTCCAATCCATTTGTACGATCCATTCTAATTCATTCGAACGAATGTAACCATTCTAATTCTAATTCGTTCATACGGATCCATTCTAATTCATTCGTACGATCCATTCTAATTCATTCGTATGATCAATTCTAATTCATTCGTACAATCTATTCTAATTCAGTCGTATGAATGTATCATACGAATGAATTAGAATGGATCATGCGAATGAATTAAAATGGATCGTACAAATGAATTGGAATGGATCGTACGAATGAATTAGAATACATCATGTGAATGAATTAGAAAAGATCGTGCGAATGAATTAGAATGGATCGTACGAATGAATTAGAAAGGTTACATTCGTGCGAATGAACTAGAATGGATCGTGCGAATGAATTAGAATGGATCGTACGAATGAATTAGAATGGATATATTTGAACGAATAAATTAGAATGGATCATACGAATGAATTAGAATGGATCGTACGAATGAATTAGAATGGATCGTGCGAATGAATTAGATTGCATCGTACGATCCATTCTAATTCATTCGCTCGAATGTATCCATTCTAATTCATTCGTACGATCCATTCTAATTCGTTCATACGATCCATTCTAATTCGTTCGTACGATCCATTCTAATTCGTTCGTACGATCCATTCTAATTCATTCGCACGATCCATTCGTACGATCCATTCTAATTCATTCTTATGATACATTCGTGCGAATGAATTAGAATGGATCATACGAATGAATTAGAATGGATCGTACAAATGAATTAGAATAGATCGTGCGAATGAATTAGAATAGATCGTACGAATGAATTATAATGGATCGTACGAATGGATTAGAACGCATTGTACGAATGAATTAGATTGCATCGTACGATTCATTCTAATTCATTCGCACGATCCATTCTAATTCATTCGTACGATCCATTCTAATTCATTCGTCCGATCCATTCTAATTCATTCGCACGAATGTATCCATTCTAATTCATTCGTACAATCCATTCTAATTCATTCGCACGATCCATTCTAATTCATTCGTAGATCCATTCTAATTTATTCGCACGATCCATTCTAATTCATTCGCACGATCCGATCTAATTCATTCGTACGATCCATTCTAATTCATTCGCACGATCTATTCTAATTCATTCGTACGATCCATTCTAACTCATTCGCACAAATGTAACCTTTCTAATTCATTTCTACGATCCATTCTAATTCATTCGTACGATCCATTCGTACGCTCCATTCTTATTCATCGCACAAATGAATTAGAATGGATCGTACGAATGAATTAGAATGGATACATTCGAGCGAATGAATTAGAATAGATCGTAGGAAAGAATTAGAATGGATCGTACGAATGAATTAGAATGGATCGTGCGAATGAATTAGAATGGATCGTGCGAATGAATTAGAATCGATCGTACGAATGCATTAGAATGGATCATACGAATGAATTAGAATGAATCGTACGAATGTAACCATTCTAATTCATTCGCACGAATGTAACCATTCTAATTCATTCGTACGAATGAATGGATTAGAGTGGATCGTACGAATGGATTAGAATGGATTGTACGAATGCATTAGAATGGATCATACAAATGAATTAGAAAGGTTACATTCGTGAGAATGAATTAGAATGGATACATTTGTGCGAATGAATTAGAATAGATTAGATGGATCGTACAAATGAATTAGAATGGATCGTACGATTCATTCTAATTCATTCATACGATCCATTTTAATGCATTCGTACGATTCATTCTAATTCATTCGTACGATCCATTCTAATTCATTCGTATGATCCATTCTAATTTATTTGCATGAATATACGATCCATTCTAATTTATTCGCACGAATGTATCCATTCTAATTCATTCGTACAATCCATTCTAATTTATTCGTACAAATGTATCCATTCTAATTCATTCGTACGATCCATTCTAATTCATTCGTACGATTCATTCTAATTCATTCGCACGATCCATTCTAATTCATTCGTACGATCCATTCTAATTAATTCGCACGAATGTATCCATTCTAATTCGTTCGTACGATCCATTCTAATTCGTTCGTACGATCCATTCTAATTCGTTCGTACGATCCATTCTAATTCATTCATACGATCCATACTAATTCATTCATACGATCCATTCGTACGAACCATTTTAATTCATTCGTCCGATCCATTCTAATTCATTCGTGCGAATGAATTAGAATGGATATATTCGAGCGAATGAATTAGAACGCATTGTACGAATGAATTAGAATAGATCGTGCGCATGAATTAGAATGGATCGTACGAATGGATTAGAATGGATCGTACGAATGCATTAGAATGGATCATACAAATGAATTAGAAAGGTTATGATACATTCGTGCGAATAAATTAGAATGGATCGCACGAATGAATTAGAATGGATCGTACGAATGAATTAGAATGGATCATACGAATGAATTAGAATAGATCGTAGGAATGAATTAGAATGGATCGTACGAATGAATTAGAATGGATCGTAGGAATGAATTAGAATGGATCCACCGAATGAATTAGAATGGATCATACGAATGAATTAGAATGGATCATGCGAAGAATTAGAATGGATCGTGCAAATGAATTAGAATGGATACATTCATGCGAATGAATTAGAAAGGATCGTAGGAATGAATTAGAATGGATCGTACAAATGAATTAGAATGGATACATTCGAGCGAATGAATTAGAATGGATCGTACGAACGAATTAGAATTAGATCGTACGAATGGATTAGAATGGATCGCACGAATGAATTAGAATGGATCGTACAAATGAATTAGAAAGGTTACATTTGTGAGAATGGATTAGAATGGATCGTACGAATGGATTAGAATGGATCGTACGAATGGATTAGAATGGATCGTACGAATGAATTAGAATGGATCATACAAATGAATTAGAAAGGTTACATTCGTGAGAAAGAGTTAGAATGGATCGTATGAATGAATTAGAATGGATCATGGAAATGAATTTGAATGGATCGTACAAATGAATTAGAATGGATCGTGCGAATGAATTAGAATGGATCATACGAATGGATTAGAATGGATGGTACGAATGGATTAGAATGGATCGTACGAATGGATTAGAATGGATCATACAAATGGATTAGAAAGGTTACATTCGTGAAAATGAATTAGAATGGATCGTATGAATGAATAAGAATGGATCGTACGAATGAATTAGAATAGATCGTAGGAATGATTTAGAATGGATCGTACGAATGAATTAGAATGGTTACATTCGTGCGAATGAATTAGAATGGATCGTACGAATGGATTAAAATGGATCGTACGAATGAATTAGAATGGATCGTACAAATGAATTAGAAAGGTTACATTTATGAGAATGAATTAGAATGGATCGTACGAATGGATTAGAATATATCGTACGAATGAATTAGAATGGATCGTACAAATAAAATAGAAAGGTTATATTTGTGAGAATGAATTAGAATGGATCGTACGAATGAATTAGAATGGATCGTACGAATGGATTAGAATGGATCGTACGAATGGATTAGAATGGATCATATGAAAGAATTAGAATGGATCGTACGAATGAATTAGAATGGATCTAATTCTAATTCATTCGTATGATCCATTCTAATTCATTCGTATGATCCATTCTAATTTATTCGTTCAAATATATCCATTCTAATTCATTCGTACGATCCATTCTAATTTATTCGTACAAATATATCCATTATAATTCATTTGTATGATCCATTCTAATTCATTCGTACGATTCATTCTAATTCATTCGCACGATCAATTCTAATTCATTCGTACGATCCATTCTAATTCATTCGCACGAATGTATCCATTATAATGCATTCGTACGATCCATTGTAATTCATTCGTACGATCCATTCTAATTCATTCGCACGAATGTAACCATTCTAATTCATTCGTACGATTCATTCTAATTCATTCCTACGATACATTCTAATTTCATTCGCACGAATGTATCCATTCTAATTCATTTGCACAATCCATTCTAATTCATTCCTATGATCCATTCTAATTCATTCGTATGATCCATTCTAATTCATTCGCTCGAATGTATCCATTCTAATTCATTCATACGATCCATTCTAATTCGTTCATACGATCCATTCTAATTCGTTCGTATGATCCATTCTAATTAGTTCGTACGATTCATTCTAATTCATTCGTACGATCCATTCTAATGCATTCGTACGATTCATTCTAATTCATTCGCACGATTCATTCTAATTCATTTGTACGATCCATTCTTATACATTCATATGATCCATTCTAATTCATTCGCACAAATGTATCCATTCTAATTCATTCATACGATCCATTCTAATTCATTCGTACGATCCATTCTAACTATTTGTACGATCCATTAAAATCCATTCGTACGATCCATTCTAATCCATTCTAATTCATTCGTACGATACATTCATACGACTGAATTAGAATGGATCGTTCGAATGAATTAGAATGGATCGTGCGAATGAATTAGAATGGATCGTACGAATGAATTAGAATGGATCATAGGAATGAATTAGAATGGATCGTGCAAATGAATAAGAATGGATACATTCGTGCGAATGAATTAGAATGGATCGCAGGAATGAATTAGAATGAATCGTACGAATGAATTAGAATGGATCGTACGAATGAATTAGAATTAATCGTCCGATCCATTCTAATTCATTCCTATGATCCATTCTAATTCATTCGTACGATCCATTCTAATTCATTCGTACAATCCATTCTAATTCATTCGCATGATCCATTCTAATCCATTGGTACGATCCATTCTAATTCATTCGTACGATCTATTCTAATTCATTCGCATGATCCATTCTAATTCATTCACACGATCCATTCTAATTCATTCCTACAATCCATTCAAATTCATTCGTACGATGCAATCTAATTCATTCGCACAAATGTATCTATTCTAATCCATTCGTACGATCCATTCTAATCCATTCGTACGGTCCATTCTAATCCATTCGTACGATCCATTCTAATTCATTCGTACGATCCATTCTAATTCATTCTCACAAATGTAACCTTTCTAATTCATTTGTACGATCCATTCTAATTCATTCGTACGATGCATTCTAATCCATTCGTACGATCCATTCTAATTCGTTCATACGATCCATTCTAATTCATTCGTACGATCCATTCTAATTCATTCGTACGATGCAATCTAATTCATTCGTACAAATGTATCTATTCTAATTCATTCGTATAATGCGTTCCAATCCAGTCGTACGATCCATTCGTGCGAATGAATTAGAATGGATCGGACGAATGAATTAGAATGGATCGTACAAATGAATTAGAATGGATCGTGCGAATGAATTAGAATGGATCGTGCGAATGAATTAGAATGGATCGTACGAATGAATTAGAATGGATCATACGAATGAATTAGAATGGATCGTGCGAATGAATTAGAATGGATTGTACGAATGAATTAGAATGGATACATTCGTGCGAATAAATTAGAATGGATCCATTCTAATTCATTCGTATGATCGATTCAAATTCATTTGTACGATTCATTCTAATTCATTCGTATGAGCTATTCTAATTCATTCATACGATCCTTTCTAATTCATTCGTACGATCCATTCTAATTCATTCATACGATCCATTCTAATTCATTCGTCCGATCCATTCTAATTCATTCCTACGATCTATTCTAATTCATTCGCTCGAATGTATCCATTCTAATTCATTTGTACGATCCATTCTAATTCATTCGTATGATCCATTCTAATCCATTCGTGCGATCCATTCTAATCCATTCGAACGATCCATTCTAATTCATTAGCACGAATGTAACCATTCTAATTCATTCGTACGATCCATTCTAATTCATTCGCTCGAATGTATCCATTCTAATTAATTTGTACGATCCATTGTAATTCATTTATACAATCCATTCAGATTCATTCGTACAAATGTATCCATTCAAATTCATTCGTACGATCCATTCTAATTAATTCGCACGATCCATTCTAATTCATTCGTATGAATGTATCCATTTTAATTCATTCGTACGATCCATTCTAATTCATTCGTACGATCTAATTCTTTTGTACGATCTATTCTAATTCTTTCGTACGATCGATTCTAATTCATTCGCACGATCCATTCTAATTCATTCGTACGATCCATTCTAATTCATTCGTTTGATCTATTCTAATTTATTCGTTCAAATATATCCATTCTAATTCATTCGTATGATCCATTCTAATTCATTCGCACGATCCATTCTAATTCATTCATATGATCTATTCCAATTCATTCGCACGAATGTAACCATTCTAATTCATTCGTATGATCCATTCTAATCCATTCATACGATCCATTCTAATTCATTCGTACGATCCATTCTAATTCATTCTCACAAATGTAACCATTCTAATTCATTCGTATGATCCATTTTAATTCATTCGCACAATCCATTCTAATTCATTCGTACGATCCATTCTAATTCATTCGCATTCTAATTCATTCATACAATCCATTCTAATTCATTCGCACGATCCATTCTAATTCATTCGTATGATCCATTCTAATTCATTCGTACGATCCATTCTAATTCATTCGTACGATCCATTCTAACTCATTCGCACGAATGTATCCATTCTAATTCATTCGCACAATCCAATCTATTTCAAACGTACGATTCATTCTAATTTATTCGTATGATCCATTCTAATTCATTCGTACGATCCATTCTAATTCATTCGTAAAAATGTATCCATTCTAATTCATTCGTACGATCCATTCTAATTCATTCATACGATCTATTCTAATTCATTCGCACAAATGTATCCATTCTAATTCATTCGCACAAACCAATCTAATTCAAACGTACGATCTATTCTAATTCTTTCACATGATGTATTCTAATTCATTCGCACGAATGTAACCATTCTAATTCATTCATATGATCCATTCTAATTCATTCACACGATCCATTCTAATTCATTCCTATGATCCATTCTAATTCATTCGTACGATCCATTCTAATTCATTCGCTCGAATGTATCCATTCTAATTCATTCGTACGATCCATTCAAATTCGTTCATACGATCCATTCTAATTCGTTCGTACGATTCATTCTAATTCATTCTCACAAATGTAACCTTTCTAATTCATTTGTACGATCCATTCTAATTCATTCGTACGATCCATTCTAATCCATTCATACGATCCATTCTAATTCATTCGCACGAATGTAACCATTCTAATTCATTCATACGATCCATTCTAATTCATTCGCACGAATGTAACCATTCTAATTCATTCGTACGATCCATTCTAATTCATTCATACGATCCATTCTAATTCATTCGCACGAATGTATCCATTCTAATTCATTTACATGATCCATTCTAATTCATTGCTATGATCCATTCTAATTCATTTGTACGATCCATTCTAATTCATTCGCACAAATGTATCTATTTTAATTCATTTATATGATCCATTCTAATTTATTCATACGATCCATTCTAATTCATTCGCACGATCCATTCTAATTCATTCGTATGATCCATTCTAATTCATTCGCACGAATGTATCCATTCTAATTCATTCGTCCGATCCATTCTAATTCATTCGCACGAATGTATCCATTCTAATTCATTCGTACAATCCATTCTAATTCATTCGCACGATCCATTCTAATTCATTCGTATGATCCATTCTAATTCATTCCAATGATCTATTCTAATTCATTCGCTCGAATGTATCCATTCTAATTCATTCGTTCGATCCATTCTAATTTATTCGTACGATCCATTCAAATTCATTCGCATGATCCAATCTAATTCATTCGTACAATCCATTCTAATCCATTCGTACGATCCATTCTAATCCATTCATACGATCCATTCTAATCCATTCGTAGGATCCATTCTAATTCATTCGTATGATCCATTCTAATTTATTCGCACGAATGTATCCATTCTAATACATTCGTACAATCCATTCTAATTCATTCGCACGATCCATTCTAATTCATTCGTATGATCCATTCTAATTCATTCCTACGATCTATTCTAATTCATTCGCTCGATTGTATCCATTCTAATTCATTCATACGTTCCATTCTTATTTATTCGTACGATCTATTCAAATTCATTCGTATGATCCATTCTAATTCATTCGTACGATCCATTCTAATTCATTCTCACGAATGTAACCTTTCTAATTCATTTGTATAATCCATTCTAATTCATTAATGGATCGAGCGAATGAATTATAATGGATCGTGCGATGAATTAGAATGGATCATACAAATGAATTAGAATAAATTCTAATCCATTCGTACGATCCATTCTAATCTATTCTAATTCATTCGCACAAATGTATCCATTCTAATTCATTCTCATAAATGTATCCATTCTAATTCATTCGTATGATACATTCTAATTCATTCGTACGATCCATTCTAATCCATTCGTACGATCCATTATAATCCATTCGTACGATCCATTCTAATCCATTCGTATAATCTATTCTAATTCATTCGCTCGAATGTATCCATTCTAATTCATTCGTTCGATCCTATCTAATTTATTCATACGATCCATTCAAATTCATTCGAATGATCCATTCTAATTCATTCGTACGATCCATTCTAATTCATTCGCACGAATGTAACCATTCTAATTCATTTGTACGATCCATTCTAATTCGTTCGTACGATCCATTCTAATTCATTCGCACGATCCATTCTAATTCATTTATACGATCCATTTTAATTCATTCGCATGATCCATTCTAATTCATTCGTACAATGCGTTCTAATTCATTCGCTCGAATGTATCCATTCTAATTCATTCGCACGAATGAATTAGAATGGATTGGAAGAATGAATTAGAATGGATTGTACGATTCATTCTAATTCATTCGTACGATCCATTCTAATGCATTCGTACGATTCATTCTAATTCATTCGCACGATCCATTCTAATTCATTCGTACGATCCATTCTTATTCGTACGATCCATTCTAATTCATTCGCACGAATGTATCCATTTTAATTCATATGCACGATCCATTCTAATTCATTCCTATGATCCATTCTAATTCATTCGTACGATCCGTTCTAATTCATTCGCTCGAATGTATCCATTCTAAATCATTCGTACGATCCATTCTAATTCATTCGTATGATACATTCTAATTCATTCTCACGAATGTAACTTTTCTTATTCATTTGTATGATCCATTCTAATTCATTCGTACGATCCATTCTAATCCATTTGTACGATCCATTTTAATCCATTCGTACAATCCATTCTAATCCATTCGTACAATCCATTCTAATCCATCCGTACGATCCATTCTAATTCATTTGTACGATCTATTCTAATTCATTCGCTCGAATGTATCCATTCTAATTCATTCGTATGATCCTTTCTAATCCATTCGTACGATCCATTCTAAACCATTCGTACGATCCATTCTAATTCATTCGCACGAATGTAACCATTCTAATTCATTCATACGATCCATTCTAATTCATTCGCACAATCCATTCTAATTCATTCGTACGATCCATTCTGTTCGTACGATCCATTCTAATTCATTCGTACGATCCATTCTAATCCATTCGTACGATCCATTCTAATTCATTCGTACAAATGAATTAGATTGCATCGTACGATCCATTCTAATTCATTCGTACAATCCATTCTAATTCATTCGCACGATCCATTCTAATTCATTCGCACGAATGTATCCATTCTAATTCATTTGCACGATCCATTCTAATTCATTCCCATGATTCATTCTAATTCATTCCTATGATCTATTCTAAATCATTCGCTCGAATGTATCCATTCTAATTTATTCGTACAATCCATTCTAATTCATTCGCACGATCCATTCTAATTCATTCGCACGATCCATTCTAATTCATTCGCACGATCCATTAAAATTCATTCGTACGATCCATTCTAATTCATTCGTACGAATGAATTAGAATGGATCATACAAATGAATTAGAAAGGTTACATTCGTGAGAATGAATTAGAATGGATCGTACGAATGAATTAGAATGGATACATTCGAGCGAATGAATTAGAATGGATCGTACGAATGAATTAGAATGTATCATAGGAATGAATTAGAATGAATCGTGCAAATGAATTAGAATGGATCGTATGAATGAATAAGAATGGATCGTACGAATGAATTAGAATGGATACATTTGTGTGAATGAATTAGAATGGATCGGGCAAATGAATTAGAATGGATTGTATGAATGAATTAGAATCGATCGTACGAATGGATTAGAACGCATTGTACGAATGAATTAGAATAGATACATTTGTGCGAATGAATTTGATTGCATCGTACAAATGAATTTGAATGGATTGTACGAATGAATTAGAATGGATCGTACGAATGAATTAGAATGGATCATGCGAATGAATTAGAATAGATCGTACGAATGAATTAGAATGGATTATACGAATAAATTAGAATGGATCATGCGAATGAATTAGAATGGATCGTACGAATGAATTAGAATGGATCCACCGAATGAATTAGAATGGATCGTACGAATGAATTAGAATGGAGCGTACGAATGAATTAGAATGGATACATTCGAGCGAATGAATTAGATTGGATCGTACGAATGAATTAGAATGGATCATAGGAATGAATTAGAATGGATCGTGCAAATGAATTAGAATGGATACATTCGTGCGAATGAATTAGAATGGATCGTGCGAATGAATTAAAATGGATTGTACGAATGAATTAGAATGGATCGTATGAATGAATTAGAATGGTTACATTCGTGCGAATGAATTAGAATGGATTGTACGAATGAATTAGAATGGATCGTGCGAATGAATTAGAATGGATCGTACGAATGAATTAGAATGGATCGTGCAAATGAATTAGAATGGATCGTAGGAATGAATTAGAATGGATCGTACGAATGAATTAGAATGGTTACATTCATGTGAATGAATTAGAATGGATCGTACGAATGAATTAGAATGGATCGTACGAATGGATTAGAATGGATCGTACGAATGAATTAGAATGGATCGTACTAATGAATTTGAAAGGTTACATTTGTGAGAATGAATTAGAATGGATCGTACGAATGGATTAGAATGGATCGTACGAATGAATTAGAATGGATCATACAAATGAATTAGAAAGGTTACATTCGTGAGAATGAATTAGAATGGATCGTACGAATGAATTAGAATGGATCATGCGAATGAATTTGAATGGATCGTATGAATGAATAAGAATGGATCGTACGAATGAATTAGAATGGATACATTCGAGCGAATGAATAAGAATAGATCGTAGGAATGAATTAGAATGGATCATACGAATGAATTAGAATGGATCGTGCGAACGAATTAGAATGGATCGTACGAATGAATTAGAATGGATACATTCGAGCGAATGAATTAGAATGGATCGTATGAATGAATTAGAATGGATCGTTCGAATGGATTAGAATGGATCGTACGAACGGATTAGAATGGATCGTACGAATGGATTAGAATGGATCATACAAATTGATTAGAAAGGTTACATTCGTGAGAATGAATTAGAATGGATCGTACGAATGAATTAGAATGGATTATAGGAATGAATTAGAATGGATCGCGCAAATGATTTAGAATGGATCGTATGAATGAATAAGAATGGATCGTACAAATGAATTAGAATGGTTACATTTGTGCGAATGAATTAGAATGGATACATTCGTACGAATAAATTAGAATGGATCGTACGAATGAATTTGAATGGATCATAGGAATGAATTAGAATGGATCGTGCAAATGAATTAGAATGGATACATTCGTGCGAATGAATTAGAATGGATCGTACGAATGAATTAGAAAGGATCGTACGAATTAATTAGAATGGTTACATTCGTGCGAATGAATTAGAATGGATCGTAGGAATGAATTAGAATGGATCGTACGAATGAATTAGAATGGTTACATTCGTGCGAATGAATTAGAATGGATCGTACAAATGAATTAGAAAGAATCATACGAATGAATTAGAATGGATCGTGCGAATGAATTTGAATGGATCGTACGAATGAATTAGAATGGATACATTCGTGCGAATGAATTAGAATGGATTGTACGAATGAATTAGAATGGATCGTAATGAATTAGAATGGATCGTACGAATGAATTAAAATGGATACATTCATACGACTGAATTAGAATGGATCGTGCGAATTAATTAGAATGGATCGTACGAATGAATTTGAATGGATCGTACGAATGAATTAGAATGGATCGTACGAATGGATTAGAATGGATCGTACGAATGAATTAGAATGGATCGTACGAATGAATTAGAATGGTTACATTCATGCGAATGAATTAGGATCGTACGAATGAATTAGAATGGATCGTACGAATGAATTAGAATGGATCGTGCGAATGAATTAGAATCGATCGTACGAATGAATAAGAATGGATCGTATGAATGAATTAAATCGTACGAATGAATTAGAATGGATCATACAAATGAATTAGAATAGATCGTACGAATGAATTAGAATGGATCATGCGAATGAATTTGAATAGATCGTATGAATGAATTAGAATGGATCGAACGAATGAATTAGAATGGAATTGATCATATGAATGAATTAGAATGGATACATTCGAGCGAATGAATTATAATAGATCTTATGAATGAATTAGAATGGATCATACGAATGAATTAGAATGGATCGTGCGAATGAATTAGAATGGATTGTATGAATGAATTAGAATGGATACATTCGTGCGAATGAATTAGAATGGATCGGACGAATGAATTAGAATGGATCGTACGATTCATTCAAATTCATTCGTACGATCCATTCTAATGCATTCGTACGATTCATTCTAATTCATTCGCACGATCCATTCTAATTCATTCGTACGATCCATTCTTATTCATTCATACGATCCATTCTAATTCATTCGCACAATCCATTCTAATTCATTCGTACGATCCATTCTAATTCATTCGTATGATCCATTATAACTCATTCGGATCCATTCGTACGATCCATTCTAATCCATTCGTACGATCCATTCTAATTCATTCGTACGATCCATTCTAATTCATTCTCACAAATGTAACCTTTCTAATTCATTTGTACGATCCATTCTAATTCATTCGTACGATCCATTCTAATCCATTCGTACGATCCATTCTAATCCATTCGTACGATCCATTCTAATTCATTTGCACGAATGCAACCATTCTAATTCATTCGTACGATCCATTCTAATTCATTCATACAATCCATTCTAATTCATTCGCACGAATGTATCCATTCTAATTAATTTGTACGATTCATTCTAATTCATTCGTATGATCCATTCTTATTCATTCGCCCGATCCAGTCTAATTGATTCGCACGATCCATTCTAATTCATTCGCACGAATGTATATATTCTAATTCATTTGTACGATCCATTCTAATTCATTAATATGATTCATTCTAATTCATTCATACTATCCATTCTAATTCATATGCACAAAGGTATCATTCTAATTCATTCGTACGATCCATTCTAATTCATTCGTACGATCCATTCTAATTTATTCGCACGATCCGTTCTAATTCATTCCTATGATCCACTCTAATTCATTCGCACGAATGTAACCATTCTAATTCATTCGTACGATCCATTCTAATTCATTCCTACGAATGAATTAGAATGGATACATTCGAGCGAATGAATTAGAATAGATACATTCATACGAATGAATTAGAATGGATCGTACGAATGAATTAGAATGGATCGTACGAATGAATTAGAATGGATCATGCGAATGAATTAGATTGGATCGTACGAATGAATTAGAATGGATCGTACGAATGATCCATTCTAATTCATTCGGTGGATCCATTCTAATTCGTTCGTATGAATGTAACCATTCTAATTCATTCGCTCGAATGTATCTTCTAATTCATTCGTACAATCCATTCTAATTCATTCGCACGATCCATTCTAATTCATTCATATGATCCATTCTATTTCATTCTTTCGATCTATCCTAATTCATTCGCTCAAATGTATCCATTCTAATTTATTCATACGATCCATTCTATTCTAATTCATTCGTTCGATCCAGTCTAATTCATTCGTATGATCCATTCAAATTCATTCGTATGATCCATTCTAATTCATTCGTATGATCCATTCTAATTCATTCTCACGAATGTAACCTTTCTAATTCATTTGCATGATCCATTCTAATTCAGTCGTACGATCCATTCTAATTCATTTGTATGGTCCATTCTAATTCCTTCGTACGATCTAATTCATTCGTACGATCGATTCTAATTCATTCGCACGATCCATTCTAATTCATTCGTACGATCCATTCTAACTCATTTGCACAAATGTATCCATTCTAATTCATTCGTACGATCCATTCTAATTCATTCTAATTTATTCGTACAATGCATTCTAATTCATTTTCACGATCCATTCTAATTTATTCTTATGATCCATTCTAATTCATTCGTACGATCCATTCTAATTCATTCGCTCGAATGTATCCATTCTAATTCATTCGTACGATCCATTCTAATTCATTCGTACGATCCATTCTAATTCATTCGGTGGAACTATTCTAATTCATTCGTACGATCCATTCTAATTCCTTCGCACGAATTATTCTAATTTATTCATATGATCCATTCTAATTCATTCGTACGATCTATTCTAATTCATTCGCATGATCCATTCTAATTCATTCATACGATCCATTCTAATTCATTTGTACAATCCTTTCAAATTCATTCGTACGATGAAATCTAATTCATTCACACAAATGTATCTAATTAGAATGGATTGTACAAATGAATTAGAAAGGTTACATTTGTGAGAATGAATTAGAATGGATAGTGCGAATGAATTAGAATGGATCGTACGAATGAATTAGAATGGATTGTACGAATGAATTAGAATAGATCGTGCGAATGAATTAGAATGGATCGTACGAAAGAATTAGAATGGATCGTGCATGATCCATTCTAATTCATTCCTATGATCCATTCTAATTCATTCGTACGATCCATTCTAATTCATTCGTACAAATGAATCCATTCTAATTCATTCATACGATCCATTCTAATTCATTCACACGATCCGATCTATTCTAATCCATTCGTACAATTCATTCTAATTCATTCGTACGATCCATTCTAATTCATTCTCACAAATGTAACCTTTCTAATTCATTTGTATGATCCATTCTAATTCATTCGTACGATCCATTCTAATCCATTCGTACGATCCATTCTAATTCATTCGCACGAATGTAACCATTCTAATTCATTCGTACGATTCATTCTAATTCATTCGCACGTTCCATTCTAATTCATTCGCATAAATATATCCATTTTTATACGATCCATTCTAATCCATTCGAATGTATCCATTCAAATTGATTCATACGATCTATTCTAATTCATTCGTATGATCCATTCTAATTCATTCCTACGATCTATTCTAATTCATTCGCTCGAATGTATCCATCCTAATTCATTCTAATTCTAATTAGAATAGATCGTACGAATGAATTAGAATGGATTGTACGAATGAATTTGAATGGTTACATTCGTGCGAATGAATTAGAATGGATCCTAAGAATGGATTAGAATGGATCGTTCGAATGAATTAGAATGGATCATGCGAATGAATTTGAATGGATCGTACGAATAAATTAGAATGGATCGTACGAATGAATTAGAAAAAGGTTACATTTGTGAGAATTAATTAGAATGGATCGTACGAATGAATTAGAATGGATGGTACGAATGGATTAGAATAGATCGTACGAATGAATTAGAATGGATTGTACGAATGAATTAGAATGGATCGTATGAATGAATTAGAATGGTTACATTCGTGCGAATGAATTAGAATGGATCGTACGAATGGTTTAGAATGGATCGTACGAATGGATTAGAATGGATCGTATGAATGAATTAGAATGGATATATTCGAGCGAATGAATTAGAATGGATCGTACGAATGGATTAGAATAGATCATACGAATGGATTAGAATGGATCGTACGAATGGATTAGAATGGAACGTACGAATGAATTAGAATGGATCATACAAATGAATTAGAAAGGTTACATTCGTGAGAATGAATAAGAATGGATCGTGCGAATGAATTAGAATTGATCATACGAATGGATTAGAATGGATCGTACGAATGAATTAGAATAGATCGTGCGAATGAATTAGAATGGATCGTACGAACGAAATAGAATGGATCGTACGATCGAATTAGAATGGAACGTATGGACGAATTAGAATGGATCATATGAATGAATTAGAATGGATACATTCGAGCGAATGAAATAGAATGGATCGTACGAATGAATTAGAATGGATCATAGGAATGAATTAGAATGGATCGTGCAAATGAACTAGAATGGATTCATTCGTGCGAATGAATTAGAATGGATCGTAGGAATGGATTAGAATGGATCGTACGAATGAATTAGAATGGTTACATTCGTGCGAATGAATTAGAATTAATCGTACGAATGAATTATAATGGATCGTGCGAATGAATTAGAATGGATCGTATGAATAAATTAGAATGGATTGTACGAATGAATTAAAATGGTTACATTCGTGTGAATGAATTAGAATAGATTGTATGAATGAATTAGAATGGATCGTACGAATGAATTAGAATGGTTACATTCGTGCGAATGAATTAGAATGGATCGTACGAATGAATTAGAATTGATCGTGCGAATTAATTAGAATGGATCGTACGAATGGATTAGAATGGATCGTACGAATGAATTAGAACACATTATATGAATGAATTAGAATGGATCGTACGAATGGATTAGAATGGATCGTATGAATGAATTAGAATGGATCGTACGAATGAATTATAATGGATACATTCGAGCGAATGAATTAGAATGGATCGTACGAATGAATTAGAATGGATCATAGGAATGAATTAGAATGGATCGTGCAAATTAATTAGAATGGATACATTCGTGCGAATGAATTAGAATGGGTCGTGCAAATTAATTAGAATGGATACATTCGTGCGAATGAATTAGAATGGATCGTAGGAATGAATTAGAATGGATCGTACGAATGAATTAGAATGGTTAAATTCGTGCGAATGAATTAAAATGGATCGTACGAATGGATTAGAATGGATCGTACGAATGGATTAGAATGGATCGTACGAATGAATTAGAATGGATCGTACAAATGAATTAGAAAGGTTACATTTGTGAGAATGAATTAGAATGGATCGTATGAATGAATTAGAATGGATCGTACGAATGGATTAGAATGGATCGTACGAATGAATTAGAATGGATTGTATGAATGCATTAGAATGGATACATTCGTGCGAATAAATTAGAATGGATCGTACAAATGGATTAGAATGGATCGTACGAATGGATTAGAATGGATCGTACGAATAAATTAGAATGGATCGTACAAATGAATTAGAAAGGTTACATTTGTGAGAATGAATTAGAATGGATCGTACGAATGGATTAGAATGGATCGTACGAATGAATTAGAATGGATCATACGAATGGATTAGAATGGATCGTACGAATGAATTAGAACGGATCATACGAATGGATTAGAATGGATCGTACGAATGAATTAGAATGGATCTTACAAATAAATTAGAAAGGTTACATTCGTGAGAATGAATTAGAATGGATCATACGAATGAATTAGAATGGATACATTTGTACGAATGAATTAGAATGGATCGTATATTCGTGCAAATAAATTAGAATGGATCGTACGAATGAATTAGAATGGATCCACTGAATGAGTTAGAATGGATCATACGAATGAATTAGAATTGATCGTACGAATGAATTAGAATGGATTGTGCGAATGAATTAGAATGGATCGTCTGAATGAATAAGAATGGATCGTGCGAATGAATTAGAATGGATCGTACGAATGAATTATAATGGATCGTGCGAATGAATTAGAAACATTCGTGCGAATGAATTAGAATGAATTAGATTGCATCGTACAATCCATTCTAATCCATTCGTACGATCCATTCTTATTCATTCATACGATCCATTCTAATTCATTCGCACAATCCATTCTAATTCATTAGAATGGATCGTACGAATGAATTAGAATGGATACATTCGAGCGAATGAATTAGAATGTATCGTATGAATGAATTAGAATGGATCATAGGAATGAATTAGAATGGTTCGTGCAAATAAATTAGAATGGATACATTCGTGCGAATGAATTAGAATGTATCATGCGAATGAATTAGAATGGATCCTACGAATGAATTAGAATGGATTGTGCGAATGAATTAGAATGGATCGTACGATGCAATCTAATTCATTCTAATTCATTCGTAAATTTGTACGATCCATTCTAATTCATTCGTACGATCCATTCTAATTTATTCGTACGATCCATTCTAATTCATTCGCACAAATGTATCCATTCTAATTCATTCGTACGATCCATTCTAATTCATTCGCACGATCCATTCTAATTCATTCGTACGATCCATTCTAATTCATTCGCACGATCCATTCTAATTTATTTGTACGATCCATTCTAATCCGTTCGTACGAATATAACCATTCTAATTCATTCGTACGATCCGTTCTAATTCATTCCTACGATCCATTCTAATTCATTCGCACGAATGTATCCATTCTAATTCATTTGTACAATCTATTCTAATTCATTCGTATGATCCATTCTAATTCATTCGCACGAATGTATCTATTCTAATTCATTCGTACAATGCGTTCTAGTCCATTCGTACGATCCATTCTAATCCATTCGTACGATCCATTCTAATTCATTCGTATGATCCATTCTAATTCATTCGTACGATCTATTCTAATTTATTTGCATGAATGTATCCATTCTAATTTATTCGTACGATCCATTCTAATTCATTCGCACAATCCATTCTAACTCATTCGCATAAATGTATCCATTCTAATTCATTTGCATAAATATAACCTTTCTAATTCATTCGTACGATCCATTCTAATTCATTCCTACGATCCATTCTAATTTATTCGCACGAATGTATCCATTCTAATTCATTTGCACGATCCATTCTAATTCATTCCTATGATCCATTCTAATTCATTCGTACGATCCATTCTAATTCATTCGCTCGAATGTATCCATTCTAATTCATCGTACGATCCATTCTAATTCATTCGCACGATCCATTCTAATTCATTCCTACGATCCATTCTAATTCATTCGCACGAATGTATCCATTCTAATTCATTTGCACGATCCATTCTAATTCATTCCTATGATCCATTCTAATTCATTCGTACGATCCATTCTAATTCATTCTCACAATGCATTCTAATCCATTCTAATTCATTCGTACGATTCATTTGTATGAATGAATTAGAATGGATCGTATGAATGAATTAGAATGGATATATTCGTGCGAATGAATTAGAATGGATTGTGTGAATGAATTAGACTGGATCATACGAATAAATTAGAATGGATACATTCATGCAAATGAATTAGAATGGATCGTACGAATGAATTCTAATTCATTCGTACAATCCATTCTAATTCAGTTGTATGAATGTATCCATTTTAATTCATTCGTACGATCCATTCGAATTCATTCGTACGATCTAATTCATTCGTACATCCATTCTAATTCATTCGCACTATCCATTCTAATTCATTCGTACGATCCATTCTAATTAATTCGCACAAATGTATCCATTCTAATTCATTCGTCCGATCCATTCTAATTTGTTCATATGATCCATTCTAATTCGTTCATACGATCCATTCTAATTCGTTCGTGCGATCCATTCTAATTCATTCACACGATCCATTCTAATTCATTCGCACGATCCATTCTAATTCTTTCATATGATCCATTCTAATTTATTCGCACGAATGTATCCATTCTAGTTCATTCGTACGCTCCATTCTAATTCATTCGTACGCTCCATTCTTATTCATCGCACAAATGTATCCATTCTAATTCATTCGTACGATCTTTTCTAATTCATTTGCACGATCGATTCTAATTCATTCGTATGATCCATTTTAATTCATTCGTACGATCCATTCTAATTCATTCGCACGATCTATTCTAATTCATTCGTACAATCCAGTCTAATTCATTCGTATGATCCATTCTAATTCATTCATACGATCTATTCTAATTCATTCGTACGATCCATTCTAATTCATTCGCACGAATGTATCCATTCTAATTCATTCGTACAATCTATTCTAATTCATTCACACGATCTATTCTAATTCATTTGTATGATCCATTCTAATTCAATCCTACGATCTACTCTAATTCATTCGCTCGAATGTATCTATTCTAATTCATTCATTCGATCCATTCTAATTCATTCGTACGATCCATTCAAATTCATTCGCATGATCCATTCTAATTCATTCGTACGATCCATTCTAATTCATTCGCACGAATATATCCATTCTAATTCATTTGCACGATCCATTCTAATTCATTCCTATGATCCATTTTAATTCATTCGTACGATCCATTCTAATTCATTCGCATGATCCATTCTAATTCATTTGTACGATCTATTCTAATTCATTCGTACGATCTATTCTAATTCACTCGTACGATCCATTCTAATTTATTCGTACGATCTATTCTAATTCATTCGCACGAATTTATCCATTTAAAGTCATTCGTATGATCCATTCTAATTAATTAGCATGATCCATTCTAATATATTCATAAGATCCATTATAATTCATTTGAATGATCTATTCTAATTCTTTCGCACGAATATATCCGTTCTAATTCATTCATACGAACCAATCTAATTCATTCGTACAATCCATTCTAATTCATTCGTACGATCTATTCTAATACATTCGTACGATCCATTCTAATTCATTCGCATGAATGTATCCATTCTAATTCATTCGTACGATCCATTCTAATTCATTCTCATAATCCATTCTAATACATTCGTACGATCCATTCTTATTCATCTGTACGAACCATTTTAATTCATTCGTACGATCCATTCTAATCCATTCCAATTCATTCGCACAATCCATTATAATTCATTCGTACGATCCATTCTAATTCATTCGTACGATCCATTCTAATTCGTTCACATGAATGTATCCATTATAATTCATTCGTATGATCTATTCAAATTTATTTTTACGATCCTTTCTAATTCATTTGTACGATTCATTCTAATTCATTCGTATGATCCATTCTAATCCATTCGAATGATCGATTCTAATTCATTCATACGATCCATTCTAATTTATTCGCACGAATATATCCATTCTAATTCATTCATACGATCCATTCTAATTCATTCATACGATCCATTCTAATTCATTCGTAAGATCCATTCTAATTCATTCACATGAATGTATCCATTCTAATTCATTCGGACGAACCATTATAATTCATTCGTACGATCCATTCTAATTCATTCTTACGATCCATTCTAATTCATTCGTACGATCAATTCTAATTCGTTCGCATAAATATATCCATTCTAATTCATTCAGACGATCCATTCTAATTCGTTCGCACGATCCATTCTAATTCATTCGCACGGTCCATTCTAATTCTTTCGTATGATCCTTTTTAATTTATTCATACGATCCATTCTAATTCATTCGCACGAATGTATCCATTCTAATTCATTCGCACGATCCATTCTAATTCAATCGTATGATCAATTCTAATTCATTCTAATTCATTAGCATGAATGCATCCATTCTAATTCATTCGTACGATCCATTCTAATTCATTCGCACGATCTATTCTAATTCATTTGTATGATCCATTCTAATTCATTCGTACAACCCATTCTAATTCATTCGTATGATCCTTTCTAATTAATTCGTATGATCCATTCTAATTTATTCGCACGAATGTATCCATTCTAATTCATTCGTACGATCCATTCTAATTCTTCCACTCGATCTATTCTAATTCAATCGTTTGATACATTCTAATTCATTCGTACGATCCATTCTAATTCTTTCGCATGAATGTATCCATTCTAATTCATTCGTATGATCCATTCTAATTTATTCAAAGGATCTATTCTAATTCATTCGTACGATCGATTCTAATTCAGTCATATGATCCATTCTAATTTATTCGTAGGATCCATTCTAATTCATTCGCACGAATGTATCTATTCTAATTCATTTGTACAATCCATTCTAATTCATTCACATGATCTATTCTAATTTCTTCGTACGATGTATTCTAATTCATTCGTATGATCAATTCTAATTCATTGGCATGAAAGTATCCATTATAATTCATTCATATGATTCATTCTAATTCATTCGTATGCTCCATTCTAATTCATTCATACGATCCATTCTAATTCATTCGCACGAATGTATTCATTCTAATTCATTCGTACGATCCATTCTAATTCATTCGCACGAATGTAACCATTCTAATTCATTCATACGATCCATTTTAATTCATTCGCACGAATGTATCCATTCTAATTCATTAGTAAGATCCATTCTAATTCATTCGTATTATCCATTCTAATTCATTCATACGATCCATTCTAATTCATTCGTAAGATCCATTCTAATTCATTCGTATGATCCATTCTAATTCATTCTCACGAATGTAACCTTTCTAATTCATTTGTATGATCCATTCTAATTCATTCATACGATCCATTCTAATCCATTCGTACGATCCATTCTAATTCATTCGTTCAATCCATTCTAATTCATTCCTACGAATGAGTTAGAATGGATCATACGAATGAATTAGAATGGATCGTACCAATGAATTAGAATGGATACATTCGACCGAATGAATTAGAATAGATCGTAGGAATGAATTAGAATGGATCATACGAATGAATTAGAATGGATCGTGCGAATGAATTAGAATGGATTGTATGAATGAATTATAATGGATACATTCGTGCGAATGAATTAGAATGGATCGGACGAATGAATTAGAATGGATCGTACGAATGAATAAGAATGGATCGTGCGAATGAATTAGAATGAATCGTACGAATGCATTAGAATGGATACATTCGTGTGAATGAATTAGAATGGATCGTACGAATGAATTAGAATGGATCGTGCGAATGAATTAGAATGGATCATACGAATGAATTAGAATGGATCGTGCGAATGAATTAGAATGGATCGTACGAACAAATTAGAATGGATCGTACAAACGAATTAGAATGGATAGTATGAACGAATTAGAATGGATACATTCGAGCGAATGAATTAGAATGGATTGTACGAATGAATTAGAATGGATCATAGGAATGAATTAGAATGGATCATGCAAATGAATTAGAATGGATACGTTCGTGCGAGTGAATTAGAATGGATCGTAGGAATGAATTAGAATGGTTACATTCGTGCGAATGAATTAGAATGGATCGTAATAATGAATTAGAAAGGTTACATTTGTGAGAATGAATTAGAATGGATCGTACGAATGAATTAGAATGGATCATGCGAATGAATTTGAATGGATTGTACGAATGAATTAGAATGGATCGTACGAATGAATTAGAATAGATCATGCGAATGAACTAGAATAGATCGTACGAATGAATTAGAATGCATCGTACGCACAATCCATTCTAATTCATTCGTACGATCCATTTTAATTCATTCGTATGATCAATTCTAATTCATTCGTACAATCCATTCTAATTCAGTCGTATTAATGTATCATACGAATGAATTAAAATGGATCATGCGAATGAATTAAAATGGATCTACGAATGAATTAGAATGGATCGTACGAATGAATTAGAATGGATCGTGCGAATGAATTAGAATGGATCGTACGAATGAATTAGAATGGATACATTCGTGCGAATGAATTAGAATAGATCGTACGAATAAATTAGACTGGATCGTACAAATAAATTAGAATGGATACATTCATACAAATGAATTAGAATGGATCGTACGAATGAATTAGAATGGATCATATGAATGAATTAGAATGGATCGTACGAATGAATTAGAATGGATCATATGAATGAATTAGAATGGTTACATTCGTGCGAATGAATTAGAATGGATCGTACGAATGGATTAGAATGGATCGTACGAATAGATTAGAACGCATTGTACGAATGAATTAGAATGGATCGTACGAAGGAATTTGAATGGATCGTACGAATGAATTAGAATGGATTCGTACAATGCATTCTAATTCATTCGTATGATTCATTCTAATTCATTCGTGTGAGCTATTCTAATTCATTCGTACGATCCATTCTAATGAATTAGTATGATTCATTCTAATTCATTTGCATAAATATATCTATTCTAATTCATTCGTACTATCCATTCTAATTCATTCGCACGATCCATCCTAATTCATTCGCACAAATGTATCCATTCTAATTCATTCGTACGATCCATTCTTATTCATTCATACGATCCATTCTAATTCATTAGCACGATCCATTCTAATTCATTCCTATAATACATTCTAATTCATTCGTACGATCTATTATAATTCATTCGCTCGAATGTATCCATTCTAATTCATTCGTACGATCCATTCTAATTCATTCGTATGATCCATTCTAATTCATTCTCACGAATGTAACCTTTCTAATTCATTTGTATGTATCCATTCTAATTCATTCGTATGATCCATTCTAATTCATTCGCAAGATCCATTCTAATTCATTCGGATGATCCATTCTAATTCATTCGCACGATCCATTCTAATTCATTCGTATGTATCCATTCTAATTCATTTGTATGAATTAGAATGGATCGTACGAATGAATTAGAATGGATCGTGCGAATGAATTAGAATGGATCGTATGAATGAATAAGAATGGATCGTACAAATGAATTAGAATGGATCGTACGAATGAATTAGAATGGATCGTACAAATGAATTAGAAAGGTTACATTTGTGAGAATGAATTAGAATGGATCGTACGAATGGATTAGAATGGATCGTACGAATGGATTAGAATGGATCGTACGAATGAATTAGATTGGATCGTACGAATGAATTAGAATGGATCGTACAAATGAATTAGAATGGATCGTGCGAATGAATTAGAATGGATCGTATGAACGAATTAGAATGGATCGTACGAACGAATTAGAATGGATCATATGAACGAATTAGAATGGATCGTACGAATGAATTAGAATGGATACATTCGAGCGAATGAATTAGAATGGATCGTACGAATGAATTAGAATGGATCATAGGAATGAATTAGAATGGATCGTGCAAATGAATTAGAATGGATACATTCGTGCGAATGAATTAGAATGGATCGTAGGAATGAATTAGAATGGATCATATGAAGGAATTAGAATGGTTACATTCGTGCGAATGAATTAGAATGGAATGTACGAATGGATTAGAATGGATCGTACGAATGGATTAGAATGGATCGTACGAATGAATTAGAATGGATCGTACGAATGAATTAGAAAGGTTACATTTGTGAGAATGAATTAGAATGGATCGTACGAATGAATTAGTATGGATCGTACGAATGGATTATAATGGATCGTATGAATGGATTAGAATGGATCGTACGAATGGATTAGAATAGATCGTATGAATAAATTAGAATGGATCATACAAATGAATTAGAAAGGTTACATTCGTGAGAATGAATTAGAATAGATCGTACGAATAAATTAGAATGGATCATGCGAATGAATTTGAATGGATCGTACGAATGAATTAGAATGGATCGAACGAATTAATTAGAATGGATACATTCGAGCGAATGAATTAGAATAGATCGTAGAAATGAATTAGAATGGATCATACGAATGAATTAGAATGGATCATAGGAATGAATTAGAATGGATCATAGAAATGAATTAGAATGAATCATGCAAATGAATTAGAATGGATACATTCGTGCGAATGAATTAGAATGGATCGTAGGAATGAATTAGAATGGATCGTACTAATGAATTAAAATGGTTACATTCTTGCGAATGAATTAGAATGGATCGTACAAATAGATTAAAATGGATCGTACGAATACATTAGAATTGATCGTATGAATGAATTAGAATGGATCGTACAAATGAATTAGAAAGGTTACATTTGTGAGAATGAATTAGAATGGATCATACGAGTGAATTAGAATGGATCGTACGAATGGATTAGAATGGATCGTATGAATGGATTAGAATGGATCGTATGAATGAATTAGAATGGATCATACAAATGAATTAGAAATGTTACATTCGTGAGAATGAATTAGAATGGATCGTACGAATAAATTAGAATGGATCATGCAAATGAATTTGAATGGATCGTACGAATGAATTAGAATGGATCGAACGAATGAATTAGAATGGATACATTCGAGTGAATGAATTAGAATAGATCGTAGGAATGAATTAAAATGTATCATACGAATGAATTAGAATGGATCGTGCGAATGAATTAGAATGGATTGTACGAATGAATTAGAATGGATACATTCGTGCGAATGAATTAGAATGGATTGGACGAATGAATTAGAATGGATCGTACGATTCATTCTAATCCATTCGTACGATCTATTCTAATTCATTCGTACGATTCATTCTAATTCATTCGCACGATCCATTCTAATTCATTCGTATGATCCATTCTAATTTATTTGCACGAATATACGATCCATTCTAATTTATTCGCAAGAATATATCTATTCTAATTCATTCGTACAATCCATTCTAATTTATTCATACAAATGTATCCATTCTAATTCATTCGTACGATCCATTCTAATTCATTCATACGATTCATTCTAATTCATTCGTACGATCCATTCTAATTCATTCGCACGAATGTATCCATTCTAATTAATTCGTACGATCCATTCTAATTTATTCATACGATCCATTCTAATTCATTCGTATGATCCATTCTAATTCATTCCTGCGATCTATTCTAATTCATTCGCTCGAATGTATCCATTCTAATTCATTTGTTCGATCCATTCTTATTCATTCGTACGATTCATTCTAATTTATTCGTATGATCAATTCTAATTCATTCGCACGATCCATTCTAATTCATTCTCACGAATGTAACCTTTCTAATTCATTTGTATGATCCATTCTAATTCATTCGTACGATCCATTCTAATCCATTCGTACGATCCATTCTAATCCATTCGTATGATCCATTCTAATTCATTCGTACGATCCATTCTAATTTATTCTCACAAATGTAACCTTTCTAATTCATTTGTATGATCCATTCTAATTCATTCGTACGATCTATTCTAATTCATTCATACGATCCATTCTAATTCATTCGTATGATCCATTCTAATTCATTCGATCGATCCATTCTAATTCTTTCGCACGAATATATCCATTCTAATTCATTCGTATGATCCATTCTAATTCGTTCATACGATCCATTCTAATTCATTCGTAGGATCCATTCTAATTCATTCGCATGAATATATCTATTCTAATTCATTCGTATGATCCATTTAAATTCATTCGTACGATCCATTCTAATTCATTCGTACGATCCATTTAAATTCATTCGTACGATGCAATCTAATTCATTGACACAAATGTATCTATTCTAGTTCATTCGTACAATGCGTTCTAATCCATTCGTACGATCCATTCTAATCTATTCGTACGATCCATTCTAATTCATTCGCACGAATGTAACCATTCTAATTCATTCGTACGATCATTTCTAATTCATTCGTACGATCCATTCAAATTCATTCGTATGATCCATTCTAATTCATTCTCATAAATGTAACCTTTCTAATTCATTTGTACGATCCATTCTAATTCATTCGTACGATCCATTGTAATCCATTCGTACGATCCATTCTAATTCATTCGCATGAATGTATCCATTCTAATGTATTCGTACGATTCATTCTAATTCATTCGCATGATCCATTCTAATTCATTCATACGATCCATTCTAATTCATTCGTCCGATCCATTCTAATTCATTCGCACGAATGTATCCATTCTAATTCATTCGTACAGTCCATTCTAATTCATTCGGACGATCCATTCCAATTCATTCGTATGATCCATTCTATTTCATTTGTACGATCCATTCTAATTCATTCGTATGATCCATTCTAACCCATTCGTAGGAAGTTCGATCCATTCTAATCCATTCGTACGATCCATTCTAATTGATTCATACAATGCGTTCTAATCCATTCGTACGATCCATTCTAATTCATTCGTACGATTTATTCTAATTTATTTGTACGAATGAATTAGAATGGATCATACGAATGGATTAGAATGGATCGTACGAAAGAATTAGAATGGATCGTACGAATGTATTAGAATGGATCGTACAAATGAATTAGAATGGATACATTCGAGCGAATGAATTAGAATGGATCGTACGAATGAATTAGAATGGATACGTTTATGCGAATGAATTAGAATGGATCGTACGAATGAATTAGAATGGATCATGCGAATGAATTTGAATGGATCGTACGAATGAATTAGAATGGATCGAACGAATAAATTAGAATGGATACATTCGAGCGAATGAATTAGAATAGATCATAGGAATGAATTAGAATAGATCGTAGGAATGAATTAGAATGGATCGTGCGAATGAATTAGAATAGATCGTACGAATGAATTAGAATGGATACATTCGTGCGATTGAATTAGAATGGATCATACGAATGGATTAGAATGGATCGTACGAATGAATTAGATTGGTTACATTCATTCTAATTCATTCGTACAATCCATTCTAATTTATTCGTACTAATGTATCCATTCTAATTCATTCGTACGATCCATTCTAATTCATTCGTACGATCCATTCTAATTCATTCGTACGATTCATTCTAATTCATTCGTACGATCCATTCTAATTCATTCGTACGATCCATTCTAATTCATTCGCATCAATGTATGTATCCATTCTAATTCATTCGCACGAATATATCCATTCTAATTCATTCGTACGGTCTATTCTAATTCAATCGCAAGATCCATTCTAATTCATTCGTACGATCCATTATAATTCATTCGTTCGATCCATTCTAATTCATTCACACGATCCATTCTAATTCATTCGTACGATCCATTCTAATTCATTCGCACGATCCATTCTAATTCATTCGCACGATCCATCCTAATTCATTCCTACGATCCATTCTAATTCATTCGCACAAATGGATCGTACGAATGAATTAGAATGGATCGTGCGAATGAATTAGAATGGATCATACGAATGAATTAGAATGGATACATTCGTGCGAATGAATTAGAATAGATCGTACGAATTAATTAGACTGGATCGTACGAATAAATTAGAATGGATACATTCATGCAAATGAATTAGAATGGATCGTACGAATGAATTATAATGGATCATATGAATGAATTAGAATGGATCGTACGAATGAATTAGAATGGATCATATGCATGAATTAGAATGGTTACATTCGTGCGAATGGATTAGAATGGATCGTACGAATGGATTAGAACGCATTGTACGAATGAATTAGAATGGATCGTACGAATGAATTTGAATGCATCGTACGAATGAATTAGAATGGATTCGTACAATGCATTCTAATTCATTCGTACGATTCATTCTAATTCATTCGTATGAGCTATTCTAATTCATTCGTACGATCCATTCTAATGAATTAGTACGATTCATTCTAATTCATTCGCATAAATATATCCATTGTAATTCATTCATACGATCCATTCTAATTCATTCGCACGATCCATTCTAATTCATTCGTACAAATGTATCCATTCTAATTCATTCGTACGATCCATTCTTATTCATGCATACGATCCAGTCTAATTCATTTGCACGATCCATTCTAATTCATTCCTATGATACATTCTAATTCATTGGTACGATCCATTCTAATTCATTCGCTCGAATGTATCCATTCTAATTGATTCGTACGATCCATTATAATACATTCGTACGATCCATTCTAATTCATTCTCACGAATGTAACCTTTCTAATTCATTTGTATGTATCCATTCTAATTCATTCGCACGATCCATTCTAATTCATTCGCACGATCCATTCTAATTCATTCGTATGTATCCATTCTAATTCATTTGTATGAATTAGAATGGATCGTACGAATGAATTAGAATGGATTATGCGAATGAATTAGAATGAATCGTATGAATGAATAAGAATGGATCGTACAAATGAATTAGAATGGATCGTACGAATGAATTAGAATGGATCGTACAAATGAATTAGAAAGGTTACATTTGTGAGAATGAATTAGAATGGATCGTACGAATGGATTAGAATGGATCGTACGAATGGATTAGAATGGATCATACGAATGAATTAGATTGGATCGTACGAATGAATTAGAATGGATCGTACAAATGAATTAGACCGGATCGTGCGAATGAATTAGAATGGATCGTACGAACGAATTAGAATGGATCGTACGAACGAATTAGAATGGATCATATGAACGAATTAGAATGGATCGTACGAATGAATTAGAATGGATACATTCGAGCGAATGAACTAGAATGGATTGTACGAATGAATTAGAATGGATCATAGGAATGAATTAGAATGGATCGTGCAAATGAATTAGAATGGATACATTCGTGCGAATGAATTAGAATGGATCGTAGGAATGAATTAGAATGGATCGTACGAATGAATTAGAATGGTTACATTCATGCGAATAAATTAGAATGGATTGTACGAATGGATTAGAATGGATCGTACGCATGGATTAGAATGGATCGTACGAATGAATTAGAATGGATCGTACGAATGAATTAGAAAGGTTACATTTGTGAGAATGAATTAGAATGGATCGTACGAATGGATTAGAATGGATCGTACGAATGGATTAGAATGGATCGTACGAATGGATTAGAATGGATCGTACGAATAAATTAGATTGGATCATACAAATGAATTAGAAAGGTTACATTCGTGAGAATGAATTAGAATGGATCGTACGAATGAATTAGAATGGATCATGCGAATGAATTTGAATGGATCGTACGAATGAATTAGAACGGATCGGACGAATGAATTAGAATGGATCGTACGAATGAATTAGAATGGATTATGCGAATGAATTAGAATGGATCGTACGAATGGATTAGAATGGATCGTATGAATGAATTAGAATGGATCGTACGAATGGATTAGAATGGATCGTACGAATGAATTAGAATGGATCGTACGAATGAATTAGAAAGGTTACATTTGTGAGAATGAATTAGAATGGATCATACGAATGAATTAGAATGGATCGTACGAATGGATTAGAATGGATCATACGAATGGATTAGAATGGATCGTACGAATAAATTAGAATGGATCATACAAATGAATTAGAAAGGTTACATTCGTGAGAATGAATTAGAATGGATCGTACGAATGAATTAGAATGGATCATGCGAATGAATTTGAATGGATCGTACGAATGAATTAGAATGGATCGAACGAATGAATTAAAATGGATACATTCGAGCGAATGAATTAGAATAGATCGTAGGAATGAATTAGAATGGATCATACGAATGAATTAGAATGGATTCGTACGATTCATTCTAATGCATTCGTACGATTCATTCTAATGAATTCGTACGATTCATTCTATTTCATTCGCACGATCCATTCTAATTCATTCGTACGATCCATTCTAATTCATTCGCACGATCCATTCTAATTCATTTGTACGATCCATTCTAATTCATTCGCATGAATGTAACCATTCTAATTCATTCGTACGATCCATTCTAATTCATTCCAACGATCCATTCTAATTCATTCGCACGAATGTATCCATTCTAATTCATTTGCACGATCCATTCTAATTCATTCCTATGATCCATTCTAATTCATTCTAATTCATTTGCACGATCCATTCTAATTCATTCGTACGATCCATTCTAATTCGTTCGTACGATCTATTCTAATTCATTCGCATGATCCATTCTAATTCATTCTCACGAATGTAACCATTCTAAGTCATTTGTATAATCCATTCTAATTCATTCGTACGATCCATTCTAATCCATTCGTACGATCCATTCTAATTCAATTGCACGATCCATTCTAATTCATTCCTATGATCCATTCTAATTCATTCGTATGATCTATTCTAATTGATTCGCTCGAATGTATCCATTCTAATTCATTCGTACGATCCATTCTAATTCTTTCTCACAAATGTAACCTTTCTAATTTATTAATATGTATCCATTCTAATTCATTCGTATGATCCATTCTAATTCATTCGTACGATCCATTCTAATTCATTCGTACGATCCATTCTTATTCATTCGCATGATCCATTCTAATTCATTCGTACGATCTATTCTAATTCATTCGCACGAATGTATCCATTCTAATGCATTCGTACGATTCATTCTAATTCATTCGCACGATCAATTCTAATTCATTCGTACGATCCATTCTAATTCATTCGTCCGATCCATTTTAATTCATTCGTACGAATGTATCCATTCTAAATCATTCGTACAATCCATTCTAATTCATTCGCATGATCCATTCTAATTCATTCGTATGATCCATTCTAATTCATTCCTACGATCTATTCTAATTCATTCGGTCGAATGAATCTATTCTAATTCATTCGTTCGATCCATTCTAATTCATTTGTACGATCCATTCTAATTCATTCGTATGATCCATTCTATAATTCATTCGTATGATCCATTCTAATTCATTCCTACAATCTATTCTAATTCATTCGCTCGAATGTATCCATTCTAATTCATTCATTCGATCCATTCTAATTCATTCGTACGATCCATTCAAATTCATTCGCATGATCCATTTTAATTCATTCGTACGATCCATTCTAATTCATTCTCACGAATGTAACCATTCTAATTCATTTGTATGATCCATTCTAATTTATTCGCACGATCTATTCTAATTCATTCGTACGATCCATTCTAATTCATTCTTACGATCCATTCTAATTTATTCGCACGAATGTAATCATTCTAATTCATTCGTACGATCCATTCTAATTTATTCTACGATCCACTCTAATTCATTCGCACGAATGTATCCATTCTAATTCATTTGCACGATCCATTCTAATTCATTCCTATGATCCATTCTAATTCATTCGTACGATCCATTGTAATTCATTCGCACGAATGTATCCATTCTAATTCATTTGCACGATCCATTCTAATTCATTCCTATGATCCATTCTAATTCATTCGTACGATCCATTCTAATTCATTCGCTCGAATGTATCCATTCTAATTCATTCGTACAATCCATTCTAATTCATTTGTACGATCCATTCTAATTCATTCGCACAAATGTATCCATTCTAATTCATTCGTACGATCCATTCTAATTCATTCGTACGATCCATTCTAATTCATTCGTATGATCAATTCTAATTCATTCGTACAATCCATTCTAATTCAGTCGTATGAATGTATCATACGAATGAATTAGAATGGATCATAGGAATGAATTAGAATGGATCGTGCAAATGAATTAGAATGGATACAGTCGTGCGAATGAGTTAGAATGGATCGTACGAATGAATTAGAATGGTTACATTCGTGCGAATGAATTAGAATGGACCGTACGAATGGATTAGAATGGATCGTACGAATGGATTAGAATGGATCGTACGAATGAATTAGAATGGATCGTACAAATGAATTAGAAAGGTTACATTTGTGAGAATGAATTAGAATGGATCGTACGAATGGATTAGAATGGATCGTACGAATGAATTAGAATGGATCATACAAATGAATTAGAAAGGTTACATTTGTGAGAATGAATTAGAATGGATCGTACGAATGAATTAGAATGGATCGTACGAATCAATTAGAATGGATACATTCAAGCGAATGAATTAGAATGGATCGTACGAATGAATTAGAATGGATCATAGGAATGAATTAGAATGGATCGTGCAAATGAATTATAATGGGTACATTTGTGCGAATGAATTAGAATGGATCGTACGAATGAATTAGAATGGATCATACGAATGAATTAGAATGGTTACATTCGAGCGAATGAATTAGAATGGATCGTACGAATGAATTAGAATGGATCGTGCGAATGAATTAGAATGGATCGTACGAATGAATTAGAATGGATACATTCGAGCGAATGAATTAGAATAGATCGTAGGAATGAATTAGAATGGATCATACTAATGAATTAGAATGGATCGTGCGAATAAATTAGAATGGATCGTGCGAATGAATTAGAATGGATTGTACGAATGAATTAGAATGGATCGAATGAATGAATTAGAATGGATACATTTGTACGAATAAATTAGAATTGATTCTACGAATGAATTAGAATGGATACATTCTTGCGAATATATCCATTCTAATTCATTCGCACGAATTTATCCATTCTAATTCATTTGCACGATCCATTCTAATCCATTCGTACGATCCATTCTAATTCATTCTTACATTCCATTCTAATTCATTCGCACGAATGTATCCATTCTAATTCATTCGCACAGTCCATTCTAATTCATTCGTACGTTCCATTCTAATTCATTCGTACGGTCCATTCTTATTCATCGCACAAATGTATCCATTCTAATTCATTCGTACGATCCATTCTAATTCATTCGCATGATCGATTCTAATTCATTCGTATGATCCATTCTAATTCATTCGTATGATCCATTCTAATTCTTTCGTACGATCCATTCGAATTCATTCGCACAATCTATTCTAATTCATTCGTATGATACATTCGTGCGAATGAGTTAGAATGAATCATACGAATGAATTAGAATGGATCGTACGAATGAATTAGAATGGATACATTCGTGCGAATGAATTGGAATGGAATATAAGAATGATTTAGAATGGATCGTACTAATGAATTAGAATGGATCCATTCGTACAAATGAATTAGAATGGATCGTACGAATGAATTAGAATGGATCGTACGAATGGATTAGAACGCATTGTACGAATGAATTGGAATGGATCGTACGAATGTATCCATTCTAATTCATTCGTTAGATCCATTCTAATTCATTGGTACGATCCATTCAAATTCATTCGTACGATCTATTCTAATTCATTCATATGATCCATTCTAATTCATTCGTACGATCCATTCTAATTCATTCGTACGATTAGAATGGATCGTACAAATGAATTAGAAAGGTTACATTTGTGAGAATGAATTAGAATGGATCGTACGAATGAATTAGAATGGATCGTACGAATGGGTTAGAATGGATCGTACGAATGGATTAGAATGGATCTTACGAACGAATTAGAATGGATCGTACAAATGAATTAGAAAGGTTACATTTGTGATAATGAATTAGAATGGATCGTGCGAATGAATTAGAATGGATCGTACGAATGAATTAGAATGGATACATTCGTACGAATAAATTAGAATGGATCGTACGAATGAATTAGAATGGATCATGCGAATGAATTTGAATGGATTGTACGAATGAATTAGAATGGATCGAACGAATAAATTAGAATGGATCATGCGAATGAATAAGAATAGATCGTAGGAATTAATTAGAATGGATCATACGAATGAATTAGAATGGATCGTGCGAATGAATTAGAATGGATCGTACGAACGAATTTGAATAGATCGTACGAATGAATTAGAATGGATCATACGAACGAATTAGAATGGATCGTATGAACGAATTAGAATGGATCATATGAATGAATTAGAATGGATACATTCGAGCGAATGAATCAGAATGGATCGTACGAATGAATTAGAATGGATCATAGGAATGAATCAGAATGGGTCGTGCAAATGAATTAGAATGGATACATTCGTGCGAATGAATTAGAATGGATCGTAGGAATAAATTAGAATGGATCGTACGAATAGATTAGAATGGATCATATGAATGAATTAGAATGGTTACATTCGTGAGAATGAATTAGAATGGATCATAGGAATGAATTAGAATGGATCGTGCGAATGAATTAGAATGAATCGTACGAATGAATTAGAATAGATTGTACGAAAGAATTAGAATGGATACATTCGTGCGAATGAATTAGAATGGATCGTACGAATGAATTAGAATGGATCTACCGAATGAGTTAGAATGGATCATACGAATGAATTAGAATGGATTGTACGAATGAATTAGAATGGATTGTGCGAATGAATTAGAATGGATCGTATGAATGAATAAGAATGGATCGTATGAATGAATTAGAATGGATCGTGCGAATGAATTAGAATGAATCGTACGAATCAATTAGACTGGATCGTGCGAATGAATTAGAATGGATCATGCGAGTGAATTAGAATGGATCGTATGAATGAATTAGAATGAATATATATTTGAACGAATAAATTAGAATGGATCATACGAATGAATTAGAATGGATCGTACGAATGAATTAGAATGGATCGTGCGAATGAATTAGAATCGATCATACGAATGAATTAGAATGGATCGTACGAATGAATTAGATCGTACGAATGAATTTGAATGGATCGTACGAATGAATTAAAATGGATACATTCGAGCGAATGAATTAGAATGGATACATTTGTGCGAATGAATTAGAATGGATCGTACGAATGAATTAGAATAGATCATAGGAATGAATTAGAATGGATCATACGAATGAATTAGAATAGATTGTGCGAATGAATTAGAATGGATCGTATGAATGAATTAGAATGGAACGTACGAACGAATTAGAATGGATCGTACGAACGAATTAGAATGGATCGTACGAACGAATTAGAATGGATCGTACGAATGAATTAGAATGGATACATTCGAGCGAATGAATTAGAATGGATCGTACGAATGAATTAGAATGGATCATAGGAATGAATTAGAATGGATCGTGCAAATGAATTAGAATGGATACTTTCGTGCGAATGAATTAGAATGGATCATATTAATGAATTAGAATGGATCGTACGAATGAATTAGAATGGATACATTCGTGCGAATGAATTAGAATGGATCGTGCGAATCAATTAGACTGGATCGTGCGAATGAATAAGAATGGATCATACGAATGAATTAGAATGGATCGTACGAATTAATTAGAATGGATACATTCGTACGAATGAATTAGAATGGATTGTATGAATGAATTAGAATGGATCGTACCAATGAATTAGAATGGTTACATTCGTGCGAATGAATTAGAATGGATCGTACGAATGGATTAGAATGGATCGTACAAATGGATTAGAATGGATCGTACAAATGAATTAGAAAGGTTACATTTGTGAGAATGAATTAGAATGGATCGTACGAATGGATTAGAATGGATCGTACGAATGGATTAGAAAGGATCGTATGAATGGATTAGAATGGATCGTACGAATGGATTAGAATGGATCGTACGAATGAAATAGAATGGATACATTCGTGTGAATGAATTAGAATGGATTGTACGAATGAATTAGAATGGATCATAGGAATGAATTAGAATGGATCATGCAAATAAATTAGAATGGATACATTCGTGCGAATGAATTAGAATGGATCATAGGAATGAATCAGAATGGATCGTACGAATGAATTAGAATGGATCATACGAACAAATTAGAATGGATCGTATGAATGAATTAGAATGGATACATTCGAGCGAATGAATTAGAATGGATCGTGCAAATGAATTAGAATGGACTGTACGAATGAATTAGAATGGATCGTACGAATGAATTAGAATGGATCATGCGAATGAATTTGAATGGATCGTACGAATGAATTAGAATGGATGGTGCGAATGAATTAGAATGGATCGTACGAATGAATTAGAATGGATCGTATGAATGAATTAGAATGGATCGTACGAATGAATTAGAATGGATCGTGCGAATGAATTAGAATGGATCATACGAATGAATTAGAATGGTTACATTCGTGTGAATGAATTAGAATGGATCATACGAACGAATTAGAATGGATCATACGAACGAATTACAATGGATCGTGCGAATGAATTAGAATAGATAGTACGAATGAATTAGAATGGATATATTCGTGCAAATGAATTAGAATGGATTGTACGAATGAATTAGAATGGATCATACGAATGAATTAGAATGGATACATTCGTGCGAATGAATTAGAATGGATCGTATGAATAAATTAGAATTGATACATTCTTGCGAATGAATTAAAATAGATCGTACGAATGAATTAGAATGGATCGTACGAATGAATTAGAATGGAACATATGAATGAATTAGAATGGATTGTGTGAACGATTTAGAATGGATCGTACGAATGAAATAGTATCGATACATTCATGCGAATGAATTAAAATGGATTGTACGAATGTATTAGAATGGATCATAATAATGAATTAGAATGGATCGTGCGCATGAATTAGAATGGATCGTACGAATGAATTAGAATGGATACATTCGTGCGAATGAATTAGAATGGATCGTACGACTGAATTAGAATGGATCATTCGAATGAATTAGAATGGATCGTACGAATGAATTAGAGTGGATACATTCGTGCGAATGAAATAGAATGATCGTACGAATGAATTAGAATGGATCGTACGACTGAATTAGAATGGATCTACCGAATGAGTTAGAATGGATCATACGAATGAATTAGAATGGATTGTACGAATGAATTAGAATGGATTGTGCGAATGAATTAGAATGGATCGTATGAATGAATAAGAATGGATCGTATGAATGAATTAGAATGGATCGTGCGAATGAATTAGAATGAATCGTACGAATCAATTAGACTGGATCGTGCGAATGAATTAGAATGGATCATGCGAGTGAATTAGAATGGATCGTATGAATGAATTAGAATGAATATATATTTGAACGAATAAATTAGAATGGATCATACGAATGAATTAGAATGGATCGTACGAATGAATTAGAATGGATCATGCGAATGAATTAGAATCGATCATACGAATGAATTAGAATGGATCGTACGAATGAATTAGATCGTACGAATGAATTAGAATGGATCGTACGAATGAATTAAAATGGATACATTCGAGCGAATGAATTAGAATGGATACATTTGTGCGAATGAATTAGAATGGATCGTACGAATGAATTAGAATAGATCATAGGAATGAATTAGAATAGATCATACGAATGAATTAGAATAGATTGTGCGAATGAATTAGAATGGATCGTATGAATGAATTAGAATGGAACGTACGAACGAATTAGAATGGATCGTACGAACGAATTAGAATGGATCGTACGAACGAATTAGAATGGATCGTACGAATGAATTAGAATGGATACATTCCAGCGAATGAATTAGAATGGATCGTACGAATGAATTAGAATGGATCATAGGAATGAATTAGAATGGATCGTGCAAATGAATTAGAATGGATACTTTCGTGCGAATGAATTAGAATGGATCATATTAATGAATTAGAATGGATCGTACGAATGAATTAGAATGGATACATTCGTGCGAATGAATTAGAATGGATCGTGCGAATCAATTAGACTGGATCGTGCGAATGAATAAGAATGGATCATACGAATGAATTAGAATGGATCATACGAATTAATTAGAATGGATACATTCGTACGAATGAATTAGAATGGATTGTATGAATGAATTAGAATGGATCGTACCAATGAATTAGAATGGTTACATTCGTGCGAATGAATTAGAATGGATCGTACGAATGGATTAGAATGGATCGTACAAATGGATTAGAATGGATCGTACAAATGAATTAGAAAGGTTACATTTGTGAGAATGAATTAGAATGGATCGTACGAATGGATTAGAATGGATCGTACGAATGGATTAGAAAGGATCGTATGAATGGATTAGAATGGATCGTACGAATGGATTAGAATGGATCGTACGAATGAATTAGAATGGATACATTCGTGTGAATGAATTAGAATGGATTGTACGAATGAATTAGAATGGATCATAGGAATGAATTAGAATGGATCATGCAAATAAATTAGAATGGATACATTCGTGCGAATGAATTAGAATGGATCATAGGAATGAATCAGAATGGATCGTACGAATGAATTAGAATGGATCATACGAACAAATTAGAATGGATCGTATGAATGAATTAGAATGGATACATTCGAGCGAATGAATTAGAATGGATCGTGCGAATGAATTAGAATGGACTGTACGAATGAATTAGAATGGATCGTACGAATGAATTAGAATGGATCATGCGAATGAATTTGAATGGATCGTACGAATGAATTAGAATGGATTGTGTGAATGAATTAGAATGGATCGTACGAATGAATTAGAATGGATCGTATGAATGAATTAGAATGGATCGTACGAATGAATTAGAATAGATCGTGCGAATGAATTAGAATGGATCATACGAATGAATTAGAATGGTTATATTCGTGTGAATAAATTAGAATGGATCATACGAACGAATTAGAATGGATCATACGAACGAATTACAATGGATCGTGCGAATGAATTAGAATAGATAGTATGGATGAATTAGAATGGATATATTCGTGCAAATGAATTAGAATGGATTGTACGAATGAATTAGAATGGATCATACGAATGAATTAGAATGGATACATTCGTGCGAATGAATTAGAATGGATCGTATGAATAAATTAGAATTGATACATTCTTACGAATGAATTAAAATAGATCGTACGAATGAATTAGAATGGATCGTACGAATGAATTAGAATGGATTATATGAATGAATTAGAATGGATTGTGTGAACGATTTAGAATGGATCGTACGAATGAAATAGTATCGATACATTCATGCGAATGAATTAAAATGGATTGTACGAATGTATTAGAATGGATCATAATAATGAATTAGAATGGATCGTGCGCATGAATTAGAATGGATCGTACGAATGAATTAGAATGGATACATTCGTGCGAATGAATTAGAATGGATCGTACGACTGAATTAGAATGGATCATTCGAATGAATTAGAATGGATCGTACGAATGAATTAGAGTGGATACATTCGTGCGAATAAAATAGAATGATCGTACGAATGAATTAGAATGGATCGTACGACTGAATTAGAATGGATCGTACGAATGAATTAGAATTGATCGTGCGAATGAATTAGAATGGATTGTACGAATGAATTAGAATAGATCATATGAATAAATTAAATCGGATCGTACGAATGAATTAGAATGGATCATGCGAATGAATTAGAATAAATTGTACGAATGAATTAGAATGGATACATTCGTGCGAATGAATTAGAATAAATACATTCGTGCGAATGAATTAGAATGGATCGTACGAATGAATTAGAATGGATCATACGAATGAATTAGAAAGGATCGTATGAATGTATTAGAATGGATCGTGCGACTGAATTAGAATGGATCGTACGAATGAATTAGAATGGTTACATTCGTGCGAATGAATTAAAATGGTTACATTTGTGCGAATGAATTAAAATGGATCGTAGGAATGAATTTGAATGGATACATTCGTGCGAATGAATTAGAATGGATCGTACGAATGAATTAGAATGGATCGTGCGAATTATTTAGAATGGATCATACGAATGAATTAGAATGGATACATTCATGCGAATGAATTAAAATGGATCGTACGAATGAATTCGAATGGAACATATGAATGAATTAGAATGCATCATGTGAATGAATCAGAATGGATCGTATGAATAAATTAAAATGGAATGGATCATATGAATGAATTAGAACGGATCGTACGAATGAATTAGAATGGATGGCACGAATGAATTAGAATGGATCGTACGAATGAATTTGAAAGGATACATTCGTACGAATGAATCAGAATAGATCATACGAATGAATTAGAATGTATCGTACGAATGAATTAGTATGGATCGTGCGAATGAATTAGAATGGATCATACGAATAAATTAGAAAGGTTACATTAGTGAGAATGAATTAGAATGGATCGTACGAATGAATTAGAATGGATCATAGGAATGAATTAGAATGGATCGTGCAAATGACTTAGAATGGATACATTCGTGTGAATGAATTAGAATGGATCGTAGGAATGAATTAGAATGGATCGTACAAATGAATTAGAATGCTTACATTCGTGCGAATGAATTAGAATGGATTAGAATGGATCGTACGAATGGATTAGAATGGATCGTTAGAATGAATTAGAATGGATCGTACAAACGAATTAGAAAGGTTACATTTGTTAGAATGAATTAGAATGGATCGTACGAATGAATTAGAATGGATCGTACGAATGGATTAGAATGGATCGTACGAATGGATTAGAATGGATCGTACGAATGAATTAGAATGGATCATACAAATGAATTAGAAAGGTTACATTCGTGAGAATGAATTAGAATGGATCGTACGAATGAATTAGAATGGATCGTGCGAATGAATTAGAATGGATTGTACAAATGAATTAGAATGGATACATTCGTGCGAATGAATTAGAATGGATCGGACGAATGAATTAGAATGGATCGTACGATTCATTCTAATTCATTCGTACGATCAATTCTAATGCATTCGTACGATTCATTCTAATTCATTCGCACGATCTATTCTAATTCATTCGTACGATCCATTCTTATTCATTTATACGATCCATTCTAATTCCTTCGCACAATCCATTCTAATTCATTCGTACGATCCATTCTAATTCATTCGTATGATCCATTCTAACTCATTAGGTGGATCCATTCTAATTCATTCGTACGATCCATTCTAATTCATTCGCACGATCTATTCTAATTTATTCGTACAATCCATTCTAATTCATTCGTACGATCTATTCTAATTCATTCGCATGAATGTAACCATTCTAATTCATTCGTACAATTTATTTTAATTCATTCGTATGAGCTATTCTAATTCATTCGTACGATCCATTCTAATTCATTCGTACGATCCATTGTAATTCATTCATACAATCCATTCAGATTCATTCGCACAAATGTATCCATTCAAATTCATACATACGATCCATTCTAATTAATTCACACGATCTATTCTAATTCAGTCGTATGAATATATCCATTTTAATTCATTCGTACGATCTAATTCATTCGTACGATCCATTCTAATTCATTCGTACGATCGATTCTAATTCATTCGCACGATCCATTCTAATTCATTCGTACGATGCATTCTACTTTATTCGTATGATTCATTATAATTTATTCGTTCAAATATATCCATTCTAATTCATTCGCACGATCCATTCTAATTCATTCGCACGAATGTATCCATTCTAATTCATTTGCACGATCCATTCTAATTCATTCCTATGATCCATTCTAATTCATTCGTACAATCCATTCTAATTCATTCGCTCGAATGTATCCATTCAAATTCATTCGTATGATCCATTCTAATTCGTTCATACGATCCATTCTAATTCGTTCGTACGATCCATTCAAATTCGTTCGTACGATCCATTCTAATTCATTCGTATGATCCATTCTAATTCATTCGCACAATCCATTCTAATTCATTCGCTCGAATGTATCCATTCTAATTCATTCGTACGATCCATTCTAACTCATTCGCTCGAATGTATCCATTCTAATTCATTCGTACGATCCATTCTAATTCGTTCATACGATCCATTCTAATTCATTCCAATGATCCATTCTAATTCATTCGTACGATCCATTCTAATTCATTCGCTCGAATGTATCCATTCTAATTCATTCGTACGATCCATTCTAATTTGTTCAAACGATCCAATCTAATTCGTTCGTACGATCCATTCTAATTCATTCGCACAAATGTAACCTTTCTAATTCATTCGTACGATCCATTCTAATCCATTCGTACGATCCATTCTAATCCATTCGTATGATCCATTCAAATCCATTCGTACGATCCATTCTAATTCATTCGTACGATCCATTCTTATTCATTCGTACGATCCATTCTTATTCATTCATACGATCCATTCTAATTCATTTGTACAAATGAATTAAAATGGATCTTACAAATGAATTAGAATGGATCGTGCAAATGCATTAGAATGGATCGTACGTACGAATTAGAATGAATCGTACGAACGAATTAGAATGGATCGTATAAACGAATTAGAATGGATCGTACGAATGAATTAGAATAGATATATTCATGCGAATGAATTAGAATGGATAGTGCGAATGAATTAGAATGGATCGTACGAATGAATTAGAATGGATCGTACGAATGAATTAGAATGGATCGTACGAATGGATTAGAATGGATCGTACGAATGGATTAGAATGGATCATACGAATGGATTAGAATGGATCGTACGAATGGATTAGAATAGATCGTGCGAATGAATTAGAAAGGATCGTGCGAATGAATTAGAATAGATATATTCGTGCGAATGAATTAGAATGGATCGTACGAATGAAATAGACTGGATCGTACGAATAAATTAGAATGGATACATTCATGCAAATGACTTAGAATGGATCGTACGAATGAATTAGAATGGTTCATACGAATGAATTAGAATGGATCGTACGAATGGATTAGAATGGATCGTACGAATGGATAAGAATGCATTGTACGAATGAATTAGAATAGATACATTTGTGCGAATGAATTAGATTGCATCGTACGAATGAATTTGAATGGATCGGACGAATGAATTAGAATGGATCGCACAAATGAATTAGAATGGATCGTACGAATGAATTAGAATTGATCGTGCGAATGAATTAGAATTGATCATACGAAAGAATTAGAATGGATCGTACGAATGAATTAGAATGGATCGTGTGAATCAATTAGAATGGATCGTACGAATGAATTAGAATGGATATATTTGAACGAATAAATTAGAATGGATCATACGAATGAATTAGAATGGATCGTACGAATGAATTAGAATGGATCGTGCGAATGAATTAGAATCGATCGTACGGAATGAATTAGAACAGATCATGCGAATGAATTAGAATGGATCGTATGATTAAATTAGAATGGATCGTGTGAACGAATTAGAATGGTTACATTTGTGCGAATGAATTAGAATGGATCGCACGAATGAATTAGAATGAATCATACGAATGAATTAGAATGGATCGTGCGAATGAATTTGAATGGATCGTACGAATGAATTAGAATGAATCGTATGATCCATTCTAAATCATTCTCACAAATGTAACCTTTCTAATTTATTTGTATGATCCATTCTAATTCATTCGTAAGATCCATTCTAATTCATTCCTATGATCCGTTCTAATCCATTCGTACGATCCATTCTAATTCATTCGCACGAATGTAACCATTCTAATTCATTCGTACGATCCATTCTAATTCATTCCTATGATCCATTCTAATTCATTCGCACGAATGTATCTATTCTAATTCATTTGCATGATCCATTCTAATTCATTCCTATGATCCATTCAAATTCATTCATACGATCCATTCTAATTTATTCGCTCGAATGTATCCATTCTAATTCATTCGTACGATCCATTCTAATTCGTTCATACGATCCATTCTAATTCGTTCGTACGATCCATTCTAATTCGTTCGTACGATCCATTCTAATTCATTCGCACGATCCATTCTAATTCATTTGTACGATCCATTCTAATTCATTCGTACGATCCATTCTTATTCATTCGCACAAATGTAACCATTCTAATTCATTCGCACAATCCATTCTAATTCATTCGTACGATCGATTCTAATTCATTCGCACGATCAGTTCTAATTCATTCCGTACGATCGATTCTAATTCATTCGCACGATCCATTCTAATTCATTCGTACGATCCATTCTAATTCATTAGTATGATCCATTCTAATTTATTCGTTCAAATATATCCATTCTAATTCATTCGTACGATCCATTTTAATTCATTCGCATGATCCATTCTAATTCATTCATACGATCCATTCTAATTCATTCGTATGATCAATTCTAATTCATTCGCATGATCCATTCTAATTCATTCGTACGATCCATTCTAATTCATTCGTGCGATCCATTCTAATTCATTCGTCCGATCCATTCAAATTCATTCGTACGATGCAATCTAATTCATTCGCACAAATGTATCTATTCTAATTCATTCGTACAATGCGTTCTAATCCATTCGTACGATCCATTCTAATCCATTCGTACGACCCATTCTAATTCGTTCATATGATCCATTCTAATTCATACGAATAAATTAGAATGGATCATAGGAATGAATTAGAATGGATCGTACGAATAGATTAGAAAGGATCGTACGAATCAATTAGAATGGATCGTACGAATGAATTAGAATGGATCGTACTAATGAATTAGAAAGGTTACATTTGTGAGAATGAATTTGAATGGATCGTACGAATGAATTAGAATGGATCATACGAATGGATTAGAATGGATCGTACGAATAAATTAGAATGGATCGTACGAATGCATTAGAATGGATACATTCATGCCAATGAATTAGAATGGATCGTACGAATGAATTAGAATGGAACGTGCGAATGAATTAGAATGGATCGTACGAATGAATTAGAATGGATCGTGCGAATGAATTAGAATGGATCGTACGAATGAATTAGAATGGTTACATTCGTGCGAATGAATTAGAATGGATCGTACAAATGGATTAGAATGGATCGTACGAATGGATTAGAATGGATCGTACGAATGAATTAGAATGGATCATACAAATGAATTAGAAATGTTATATTTGCGAGAATGAATTAGAATGGATAGTACGAATGAATTAGAATGGATCGTACGAATGGATCATATGAATGAATTAGAATGGATCGTACGAATGCTTTAGAATGGATACATTCGTGCGAATGAATTAGAATGAATCGTACTAATTCATTAGAATGGATCGTACGAATAAATTAGAATGAATCGTACGAATGGATTATAATGGATCGTACGAATGGATTAGAATGGATCGTACGAATGAATTAGAATGGATCGAACGAATGAATTAGAATTGATACATTCGAGCGAATGAATTAGAATAGATTGTAGGAATGAATTAGAATGGATCCTACGAATGAAATAGAATGGATCGTGCAAATGATTTAGAATGGATACATTCGTGCAAATGAATTAGAATGAATCGTAGGAATGAATTAGAATGGATCGTACGAATGAATTAGAATGGTTACATTCGTGCGAAAGAATTAGACTGGATCGTACGAATGAATTAGAATGGATACATTCGAGCGAATGAATTAGAGTGGATCGTACGAATGAATTAGAATGGATCGAACGAATGAATTAGAAAGGTTACATTTGTGAGAATGAATTAGAATGGATCGTACGAATGGATTAGAATGGATCGTACGAATGGATTAGAATGGATCGTACGAATGAATTAGAATGGTTACATTCGTGCGAATGAATTAGAATGGATCGTACGAATGAATTAGAATGGATATATTCGAGCGAATGAATTAGAATAGATCGTAGGAATGAATTAGAATGGATCATACGAATGAATTAGAATGGATCGTGCGAATGAATTAGAATGGATTGTAGGAATGAATTAGAAAGGATCGTACGAATGAATTAGAATGGATACATTCGAGCGAATGAATTAGAATGGATCGTACGAATGAATTAGAATGTATACATTCGTGCGAATGAATTAGAATGGATCATACGAATGAATTAGAATGGATACATTTGTGCGAATAAATTTGAATGGATTGCAGGAATTGAATTAGAATGGATCGTACGAATGGATTAGAATGGATCGTACGAATGAATTAGAATGGATCGTACGAATGAAATAGAATGGATCGTGCGAATGAATTAGAATGGATCGTACGAACGAATTAGAATGGATCGTATGAACGAATTAGAATGGATCGTACGAACGAATTAGAATGGAACGTACGAACGGATTAGAAAGGATCGTACGAATGGATCATGCGAATGAATAAGAATGGATCGTACGAATGAATTAGAATGGATCGTACGAATGAATTAGAATGGATCATAGGAATGAATAAGAATGGATCGTGCAAATGAATTAGAATAGATACATTTGTGCGAATGAAGTAGAATGGATCATAGGAATGCATTAAAATGGATCGTACGAATGAATTAGAATGGTTACATTCGTGTGAATGGATTAGAATGGATCGTACGAATGGATTAGAATGGATCGTACGAATGAATTAGAATGGATCGTACAAATGAATTCGAAAGGTTACATTTGTGAGAATGAATTAGAATGGATCGTACGAATGGATTAGAATGGATCGTACGAATGGATTAGAATGGATCGTATGAATGGATTAGAATGGATCGTACGAATGGATGGATCGTACGAATGAATTAGAATGGATCGTGCAAATGAATTAGAATGAATCGTACGAATGCATTAGAATGGATCGTACGAATGAATTAGAATGGATACATTTGTGCGAATGAATTAGAATGGATCGTACGAATGAATTAGAATGGATCGTACGAATGAATTAGAATTGATCATACTAATGAATTAGAATGGATCATACGAATGAATTAGAATGGGTCGTGGGAATGAATTAGAATGGATCGTACGAATTCATTAGAATGGATCGTACGAATGAATTAGAATGGATAAATTCATGCAAATGAATTAGAATGGATCGTGCGAATGAATTAGAATAGATCATACGAATGAATTGGAATGGATACATTCGTGCGAATGAATTAGAATGGATCGGATGAATGAATTAGAATGGATCGTACGATTCATTCTAATTCATTCATATGATCCATTCTAATTCATTCGTACGATCTATTCTAATTCATTCGCATGATCCATTCTAATTCATTCGTACGATCCATTCTAATTCATTCGTCCGATCCATTCAAATTCATTTGTACGATACAATCTAATTCATTCGCACAAATGTATCTATTCTAATTCATTCGTACAATGAGTTCTAATCCATTCGTACGATCCATTCTAATCCATTCGTACAATCCATTCTAATTCATTCGTATGATCCATTCTAATTCATTCGTACGATCCATTCTAATTCATTTGCATGAATGTATCCATTCTAATTTATTCGTACGATCTAGTCTAATTCATTCGTACGATCCATTCTAATTCATTCGCACGAATATATCCATTCTAATTCATTTGTACGATCCTTTCTAATTCATTCGCACGATCCATTCTAATTCTTTCATATGATCCATTCTAATTCATTCGCACGAATGTATCCATTCTAGTTGATTCGTACGCTCTATTCTAATTCATTCGTACGCACAAATGTATCCGTTCTAATTTATTCGTACGATCCATTCAAATTCAATCGTATGATCCATTCTAATTCATTTGCACAAATGTATCGTACGAATAAATTAGAATGGATCATACAAATGAATTAGAATGGATACATTCGAGCGAATGAATTAGAATGGATCGTACGAATGAATTAGAATGGATCGTACGAATGGATTAGAATGGATCGTACGAATGGATTAGAATGGATCGTACGAATGGATTAGAATGGATCGTACGAATGAATTAGAATGGAAACATACAAATGAATTAGAAAGGTTACATTCGTGCGAATGAATTAGAATGAATCGTACGAATGAATTAGAATGGATCGTACGAATGAATTAGAATGAATCGTACGAATGCATTAGAATGAATTAGAATGGATCATACAAATGAATTAGAATGGATCGTACAAATGAATTAGAATGAATTGTACGAATGCATTAAAATGAATTAGAATGGATCATACAAATGAATTAGAATGGATTAGAATGGATTGTGCAAATGAATTAGACTCGATCGTACGAATAAATTAGAATGGATACATTCATGCAAATGAATTAGAATGGATTGTACGAATGAATTCTAATTCATTCGTACAATCCATTCTAATTCAGTCGTATAAATGTTTCCATTTTAATTCATTCGTACGATCCATTCTAATTCATTCGTACGATCTAATTCATTCGTACGATCCATTCTAATTTATTCGTACGATCGATTCTAATTCATTCGCACGATCCATTCTAATTCATTCGTACGATCCATTCTAATTCATTCGTATGATCCATTCTAATTTATTCGTTCAAATATATCCATTCTAATTCATTCGTACAATCCATTCTAATTCATTCACACAATCCATTCTAATTCATTCGTACGATCCATTCTAATTCATTTGTATGATCAATTCTAATTAATTCGCACGATCCATTGTAATTCATTCGTACGATCCATTCTAATTCGTTCATACGATCCATTCTAATTCATTCGTACGATCCATTCTAATTCGTTCGTAGGATCCATTCTAATTCATTCGTATGTTCCATTCTAATTCACTAGCATGATCCATTCTAATTCATTCGTACGATCCATTCTAATTGATTCTCACGATCCATTCTAATTCATTCGTACAAATGTATCCATTCTAATTCATTCATCCGATCTATTCTAATTCATTCGCACGAATGTATCCATTCTAATTCATTCGTACGATCCATTCTAATTCATTCGTATGATCCATTCTAATTCATTTGCACGATCCATTCTAATTCATTCCTATGATCCATTCTAATTCATTCGTACGATCCATTCTAATTCATTCGGTCGAATGTGTTCATTCTAATTCATTCGTACGATCCATTCTAATTCATTCGCATGAATATATCCATTCTAATTCATTTGTACAATCCATTCTAATTCATTCGTACAATGCGTTCTAATCCATTCGTACGATCCATTCTATTTCATTCCTATGATCCATTCTAATTCATTCGTACGATCCATTCTAATTCATTCGCACGAATGTATCCATTCTAATTCATTCGTACGATCCATTCTAATTCATTCATATGATCCATTCTAATTCGTTCGTACGATCCATTCTAATTTGTTCGTACTATCCATTCTAATTCATTCGCACGATCAATTCTAATTCATTCGTACAATCCAGTCTAATTCATTCGTACGATCCATTCTAAATCATTCGTACGATCCATTCTAATTCATTCGTATGATCCATTCTAATTCATTCGCACGAATGTATCCATTCTAATTCATTCGTACAATCCATTCTAATTCATTCATACAATGCGTTCGATCCATTCTAATTCATTCGTACGATCTATTCTAATTCGTTCATACGATCCATTCTAATTCATTCGTACGATCCATTCTAATTCATTCTAATTCATTCGTATGAATGAATTCATTCCTATGATCTATTCTAATTCATTCGCACGATCCATTCTAATTCATTCGTATGATCCATTCTAATTCATTCCTACGATCTATTCTAATTCATTCGCTTGAATGTATCCATTCTAATTCATTCGTAAGATCTATTCTAATTCGTTCATACGATTCATTCTAATTCATTCGTACAATCCATTCTAATCCATTCTAATTCATTCGTATGAATGAATTCATTCCTATGATCTATTCTAATTCATTCGTACGATCCATTCTAATTCATTCGCTCGAATGTATCCATTCTAATTCATTCGTACGATCCATTCTAATTCATTCGTACGAATTAAAATGGATACATTCATACGAATGAATTAGAATGGAGCGTACGAATGGATTAGAATGGATCGTACAAATGAATTAGAATGGAATGTACGAATGAATTAGAATGGAGCATACGAATGAACTAGAATGGATACATTCGTGCGAATGAATTAGAATGGATCATATAAAAGAATTAGAATGGATCATACGAATGAATTAGAATGGATACATTCGAGCGATCCATTCTAATTCGGTCGTACGATCCATTCTAATTCGTTCATATGATCTATTCTAATTCATTCGTACGATCCATTCTAATTCATTCGCATGATCCATTCTAATTCATTCGTATGATCCATTCTAATTTATTCCTATAATCTATTCTAATTCATTCGCTCGAATGTGTCCATTCTAATTCATTCGTATGATCCATTCTAATTCATTCGTACGATCCATTCTAATTCATTCGTACGATCCATTCTAATTCATTCGTACAAATGTATCCATTTTAATTCATTCGTACAATGCGTTCTAATCCATCGTACGATCCATTCTAATTCATTCTCACAAATGTAACCTATCTAATTCATTTGTACGATCCATTCTAATTCATTCGTACGATCTATTCTAATCCATTCGTACGATCCATTCTTATCTATTCGTACGATCCTTTCTAATTCATTTGTATGATCCATTCTAATTCATTCGTACGATCCATTCTAATTAGAAAGGTTACATTTGTGAGAATGAATTAGAATGGATTATACGAATGAATTAGAATGGATCATACGAATGGATTAGAATGGATCGTACGAATGGATTAGAATGGATCGCACAAATGAATTAAAATGGATCATACAAATGAATTAGAAAGGTTACATTCGTGAGAATGAATTAGAATGGATCGTGCGAATGAATTAGAATTGATCATACGAATGAATTAGAATGAATCGTACGAATGAATAAGAATGGATCGTACGAATGAATTAGAATGGATACATTCGAGCGAATGAATTAGAATAGATCGTAGGCATGAATTAGAATGGATCATACGAATGAATTAGAATGGATCGTATGAATGAATTAGAATGGATCGTACGAATTAATTAGAATGGATACATTCGTGCGAATGAATTAGAATGGATCGTACGAATGAATTAGAATAAATCGTACAAATGAATTAGAATGGATCGTACGAATGAATTAGAATGGATACATTTGTACGAATAAATTAGAATGGATTGTACGAATGAATTAGAATAGATACATTCTTGCGAATAAATGAGAATGGATCGTATATTCATGCAAATAAATTAGAATGGATCATACGAATGAATTAGAATGGATCATGCGAATGAATTAGAATAGATCGTACGAATGAATTAGAATGGATCGTACGAATGAATTAGAATGGATCATGCCAATGAATTTGAATGGATCGTACGAATGAATTAGAATGGATCGAACGAATGAAATAGAATAGATACATTCGAGTGAATGAATTAGAATAGATCGTAGGAATGAATTAAAATGTATCATACGAATGAATTAGAATGGATCGTGCGAATGAATTAGAATGGATTGTACGAATGAATTAGAATGGATACATTCGTGCGAATGAATTAGAATGGATCGGACGAATGAATTAGAATGGATCGTACGATTCATTCTAATCCATTCGTACGATCCATTCTAATGCATTCGTACGATTCATTCTAATTCATTTGCACGATCCATTGTAATTTATTCGCAAGAATGTATCTATTCTAATTCATTCGTACAATCCATTCTAATTTATTCGTACAAATGTATCCATTCTAATTCATTCGTACGATCCATTCTAATTCATTCGTACGATTCATTCTAATTCATTCGTACGATCCATTCTAATTCATTCGCACGAATGTATCCATTCTAATTAATTCGTACGATCCATTCTAATTCATTCATACGATCCATTCTAATTCATTCGTATGATCCATTCTAATTCATTCCTACGATCTATTCTAATTCATTCGCTCGAATGTATCCATTCTAATTTATTCGTACGATCCATTCTTATTCATTCGTACGATTCATTCTAATTCATTCGTATGATCAATTCTAATTCATTCGCACGATCCATTCTAATTCATTCTCATGAATGTAACCTTTCTAATTCATTTGTATGATCCATTCTAATTTATTCGTACGATCCATTCTAATCCAATCGTACGATCCATTCTAATCCATTCGTATGATCCATTCTAATTCATTCGTACGATCCATTCTAATTCATTCTCACAAATGTAACCTTTCTAATTCATTTGAACGATCCATTCTAATTCATTCGTACGGTCCATTCTAATTCATTAATACGATCCATTCTAATTCATTCGTATGATCCATTCTAATTCATTCGTTCGATCCATTCTAATTCATTCGCACGAATATATCCATTCAAATTCATTCGTACGATCCATTCTAATTCGTTCATACGATCCGTTCTAATTCGTTCGTACGATCCATTCTAATTCGTTCGCATGAATATATCTATTCTAATTCATTCGTATGATCCATTTAAATTCATTCGTACGATCCATTCTAATTCATTCGTACAATCCATTCAAATTCATTCGTACGATGCAATCTAATTCATTAACACAAATGTATCTATTCTAGTTCATTCGTACAATGCGTTCTAATCCATTCGTACGATCCATTCTAATCTATTCGTACGATCCATTCTAATTCATTCGTACGAATGTAACCATTCTAATTCATTCGTATGATCAATTCTAATTCATTCGTACGATCCATTCTAATTCATTTGTACGATCCATTCTAATTCATTCTCACAAATGTAACCTTTCTAATTCATTTGTACGATCCATTCTAATTCATTCGTACGATCCATTCTAATCCATTCGTACGATCCATTCTAATCCATTCGTACGATCCATTCTAATTCATTCTCACAAATGTAACCTTTCTAATTCATTTGTACGATCCATTCTAATTCATTCGTACGATCCATTTTAATTCATTCGCATGATCCATTCTAATTCATTCGTATGATACATTCGTGTGAATGAATTAGAATGGATCGTACGATTGAATTAGAATAGATCGTGCGAATAAATTAGAATGGATCATACGAATGAATTAGAATAGATATATTCATGCGAATGAATTAGAATGGATCGTACGAATGAATTAGAATGGATCGTACGAATGAATTAGAATGGATCGTGCGAATGAATTATAATGGATCGTATGAATAAATTAGAATGGATCGTACAAATGAATTAAAATGGATACATTTGTGCGAATGAATTAGAATGGATCATACGATTGAATTTGAATGGATCGTACGAATAAATTTGAATGTATACATTTGTGCGATGAATAAGAATGGAGCGTACGAATGAATTAGAATGGATCCACCGAATGAGTTAGAATGGATCATACGAATGAATTAGAATGGATCGTACAAATGAATTAGAATGGATCATGCGAATGAATTTGAATGGATCGTACGAATGAATTAGAATGGATCATAGGAATGAATTAGAATGGATCGTACGAATGAATTAGAATGGATCATGCGAATGAATTAGAATGGATACATTCGTACAAATGAACTAGAATGGATCGTGCGAATGTATTAGAATGGATAGTACAAATGAATTAGAATGAATCGTACGAATGAATTAGATTGGATCATACGAATGAATTAGAATAGATATATTCGTGCGAATGAATTAGAATGGATCGTACGAATGAATTAGAATGAATCGAACGAATGAATTAGAATGGATACATTCGAGCGAATGAATTAGAATAGATCATAGGAATGAATTAGAATGGATCATACGAATGAATTAGAATGGATCGTGCGAATAAATTAGAATGGATTATACGAATGAATTAGAATGGATACATTCGTGCGAATGAATTAGAATGGATCGTGCGAATGAATTAGAATGGATCATACAAATGAATTAGAAAGGTTACATTCATGAGAATGAATTAGAATGGATCGTACGAATGAATTAGAATGGATCATGCGAATGAATTTCAATGGATCGGACGAATGAATAAGAATGGATCGTACGAATGAATTAACATGGATACATTCGAGCGAATAAATTAGAATGGATCGTACGACTGGATTAGAACGCATTGTACGAATGAATTAGAATAAATACATTTGTGCGAATAAATTAGATTGCATCGTACGAATGAATTTGAATGGATTGTACGAATGAATTAGAATGGATCGTACGAATGAATTAGAATGGATCGTACGAATGAATTAGAATGGATCATAGGAATGAATTAGAATAGATCGTGCAAATGAATTAGAATGGATACATTTGTGCGAATGAATTAGAATGGATCGTAGGAATGAATTAGAATGGATCGTACAAATGAATTAGAATGGTTATATTCGTGCGAATGAATTAGAATGGATCGTACGAATGGATTTGAATGGATCGTACGAATGGATTAGAATGGATCGTACGAATGAATTAGAATGGATCGTACAAATGAATTACAAAGGTTACATTTGTGAGAATGAATTAGAATGGATCGTACGAATGATTTAGAATAGATCATACAAATGAATTAGAATGGATCGTACGAATGAATTAGAATGGATACATTCGTGCGAATGAATTAGAATGGATCGTACAAATGAATTAGAATGGATCATACGAATGAATTAGAATGGATCGTACGAATGGATTAGAATGTATTGTGCGAATGAATTAGAATGGATCGTATGAATGAATAAGAATGGATCGTACGAATGAATTAGAATGGATCGTACGAATGAATTAGAATGGATTGTACAAATGAATTAGAAAGGTTACATTTGTGAGAATGAATTAGAATGGATCGTACGAATGGATTAGAATGGATCGTACGAATGGATTAGAATGGATCGTACGAATAGATTAGAATGGATCATACGAATGAATTAGAATGGATCATACAAATGAATTAGAAACGTTACATTCGTGAGAATGAATTAGAATGGATCGTACGAATGAATTAGAATGGATCATGCGAATGAATTTGAATGGATCATACGAATCAATAAGAATGGATCGTACGAATGAATTAGAATGGATCGTACGAATGTATCCATTCTAATTCATTCGTACGATCCATTCTAATTCGTTCATACGATCCATTCTAATTCGTTCATATGATCCATTCTAATTCGTTCGTACGAGCCATTCTAATTCATTCGCACGATCCATTCTAATTCATTCGCACAATCCATTCTAATTCATTCGCACGATCCATTCTAATCTAATTCATTGATACGATCCATTCTAATTCATCCCTACGATCCATTCTAATTCATTCGCACGTATGTATCCATTCTAATTCATTTGCACGATCCATTCTAATTCATTCCTATGATCCATTCTAATTCATTCGCACGAATGTATCCATTCTAATTCATTTGCACGATCCATTCTAATTCATTCGGATGATCCATTCTAATTTATTCGTACTATCCATTCTAATTCATTCGTACGATCTATTCTAATTCATTCGCATGATCCATTCTAATTCATTCGTACGATCCTTTCTTATTCATTCATACGATCCATTCTAATTCATTCGCACGATCCATTCTAATTCATTCGCATAATCCATTCTAATTCATTCGTACGATCCATTCTAATTCGCTCGCACGATCCATTCTAATTTATTCGTACTATCCATTCTAATTCATTCGTACGATCTATTCTAATTCATTCGCATGATCCATTCTAATTCATTCGTACGATCCTTTCTTATTCATTCATACGATCCATTCTAATTCATTCGCACGATCCATTCTAATTCATTCGCATAATCCATTCTAATTCATTCGTTCGATCCATTCTAATTCATTTGTACGAATGAATTAGAATGGATCGTACAAATGGATTAGAATGGATCGTACGAATGAATTAGAATGGATCGTACGAACGAATTAGAATGGATCGTACAAACGAATTAGAATGGATCATATGAATGAATTAGAATGGATCGTATGAATGAAATAGAATGGATACATTCGTGCGAATGAATTAGAATGGATCATACGAATGAATTAGACTGGATCGTACGAATAAATTAGAATGGATACATTCGTGCGAATGAATTAGAATGGATTGTGCGAATGAATTAGAACGGATTGTGCGAATGAATTAGAATGGATCGTGCGAATGAATTAGAATGGATCGTGCGAATGAATTAGAATGGATCGTACGAATGAATTTGAATGGATCGTGCGAATGAATTAGAATGGATAGTGCGAATGAATTAGAATGGATCATACGAATGAATTAGAATGGATACATTTGTGCGAATGAATTAGAATGAATCGTACGAATGAATTAGAATGGATCGTACGAATGAATTAGAATGGATCGTACAAATGGATTAGAATGGATCGTACGAATAGATTAGAATGGATCGTACGAATGAATTAGAATGGATCATACAAATGAATTAGAATGGATAGTGCGAATGAATTAGAATGGATCGTGCAAATGAATTAGAAAGGTTACATTTGTGAGAATGAATTAGAATGGATCGTGTGAATGAATTAGAATGGATCGAAATAATGAATTATAATGGATCGTGCGAATGAATTAAAATGGATTGTATGAATGAATTAGAATGGATCGTACGAATGAATTAGAATAGATCGTACGAATGAATTTGAATGGATCGTACGAATGAATTAGAATGGATACATTCGAGCGAATGAATTAGAATGGATCGTACGAATGGATTAGAATGGATCATACGAATGGATTAGAATGGATCGTACGAATGGATTAGAATGGATTGTACGAATTAATTAGAATGGAGCGTACGAATGAACTAGAATGGATACATTCGTGCGAATGAATTAGAATGGATCATATGAAAGAATTAGAATGGATCATACGAATGAATTAGAATGAATACATTCGAGCGAATGAATGGATTAGAATGGATCGAACGAATGAATTAGAATGGATCGTACGAATGAATTAGAATGGATACATTCGAGCGAATGAATTAGAATGGATCGTACGAATGAATTAGAATGGATCATAGGAATGAATTAGAATGGATCGTGCAAATCAATTAGAATGGATACATTCGTGCGAATGAATTAGAATGGATTGTAGGAATGAATTAGAATGGATCGTACGAATGAATTAGAATTGTTACATTCGTGCGAATGAATTAGAATGGATCGTACGAATAGATTATAATGGATCGTACGAATGGATTAGAATGGATCATACGAATGAATTAGAATGGATCGTACAAATGAGTTAGAAAGGTTACATTTGTGAGAATGAATTAAAATGGATCGTACGAATGAATTAGAATGGATCGTACGAATGGATTAGACTGGATCGTACGAATGAATTAGAATGGATCGTACGAATGCATTAGAATAGATACATTCGTGCGAATGAATTAGAATGGATCGTACGAATGAATTAGAATGGATCGTGCGAATGAATTATAATGGATCGTACGAATGAATTAGAATGGATCGTGCGAATGAATTAGAATGGATCGTACGAATGAATTAGAATGGATCGTGCGAATGAATTAGAATAAATCGTACGAATGCATTAGAATGGATACATTCGTGCGAATGAATTAGAATGGATCGTATGAATGAATTAGAATGGATCATACAAATGAATTAGAAAGGTTACATTCGTGAGAATGAATTAGAATGGATCGTACAAATGAATTAGAATGGATCATGCGAATGAATTTGATTGGATCGTACGAATGAATTAGAATGGATCGAATGAATGAATTAGAATGGATACATTCGAGCGAATGAATTAGAATAGATCGTAGGAATGAATTAGAATGGATCGTGCGAATGAATTAGAATGAATCGTACGAATGAATTAGAATGGATCGTACGAATGAATTAGAATGGATACATTCGTGCGAATGAATTAGAATGGATCGTACGAATGAATTAGAATGGATCGTACGAATGGATTAGAATGGATCGTACGAATACATTTGAAAGGTTACATTTGTGAGAATGAATTAGAATGGATCGTACGAATGAATTAGAATGGATCGTACGAATGGATTAGAATGGATCGTACGAATAGATTAGAATGGATCGTACGAATGAATTAAAATGGATCATACAAATGAATTAGAAAGGTTACATTCGTGAGAATGAATTAGAATGGATCGTTCGAATGAATTAGAATAGATCATAGGAATGAATTAGAATGGATCGTGCAAATGAATTAGAATGGATACATTCGTGCGAATAAATTAGAATGGATCGTAGGAATGAATTAGAATGGATCGTACGAATTAATTAGAATGGTTACATTCGTGCGAATGAATTAGAATGGATCGTACGAATGGATTAGAATGTATCGTACGAATGGATTAGAATGGATCGTACGAATGAATTAGAATGGATCGTACGAATGAATTAGAAAGGTTATATTTGTGAGAATGAATTAGAATGGATCGTACGAATGGATTAAAATGGATTGTACGAATGGATTAAAATGGATCATACAAATGAATTAGAATGGATACATTCGTGCGAATGAATTAGAATGGATCGTACGAAAGAATTAGAATGGATCATAGGAATGAATTAGAATGGATCGTGCAAATGAATTAGAATGGATACATTCGTGCGAATGAATTAGAATGGATTGTACGAATGAATTAGAATGGTTACATTCGTGCGAATGAATTAGAATGGATAGTGCGAATGCATTAGAATGGATCATACAAATGAATTAAAATTGATCGTACAAATGAATTGGAATGGATCGTACGAATGAATTAAAATACATCATGTGAATGAATTAGAATGGATCGTACGTTTGAATTTGATTGGATTGTGCGAATGAATTAGAATGGTTACATTCGTGCGAATAAATAAGAATAGATCGTATGAATGAATTAGAATGGATCGTACGAATGAATTAGAATGGATACATTTGTACGAATGAATTAGAATGGATCGTACGAATGAATTAGAATGGATCGTACGAATGAATTATAATGGATAGTGCGAATGAATTAGAATGGATCGTACGAATGAATTAGAGTGGATTGTATGAATGAATTAGAATAGATCGTGCAAATGAATTAGAATGGATCGTACGAAAGAATTTTAATGGATCGTTCGAATGAATTAGAATGGATCGTACGAATGGATTAGAATGGATCGTACGAATGAATTAGAATGGATCATACAAATAAATTAGAAAGGTTACATTCATGAGAATGAATTAGAATGGATCGTAAGAATGAATTAGAATGGATCATGCGAATGAATTTGAATGGATCGTACAAATGAATTTGAATGGATCGTACGATCCATTCTAATTCATTCTCACAAATGTATCCATTCTAATTCATTCGTATGATCCATTCTAATTCATTCGCACGATCCATTCTAATTCATTCGCACGAATATATCCATTCTAATTCATTCGTATGATCCATTCTAATTCATTCGTACGATCCATTCTAATTCATTCGCACGATCCATTCTAATTCATTCATACGATCCATTCTAATTCATTCGTACGATCTATTCTAATTCATTCGCACGAATGTAACCATTCTAATTCATTCGTACGAATGAATGGATTAGAATGGATCGTACGAATGGATTAGAATGGATCGTACGAATGCATTAGAATGGATCATACAAATGAATTAGAAAGGTTACATTCGTGAGAATGAATTAGAATGGATACATTTGTGCGAATGAATTAGAATTGATTAGAATAGATTGTACAAATGGATTAGAATCCATTCTAATTCATTTGTATGATCCATTCTAATTCATCGCACGATCCATTCTTATTCATTCGCTCGATTGTATCCATTCTAATTCATTCGTACGATCCATTCTAATGCATTCGTACGATCCATTCTAATTCGTTCGTACGATCCATTCTAATTTATTCGTTCAAATATATCCATTCTAATTCATTCGTATGATCCATTCTAATTTATTCACACGATCCATTCTAATTCATTCGTACGATCTATTCTAATTCATTCGTACGATCAATTCTAATTCATTCGTACAATCCATTCTAATTCAGTCGTATGAATGTATCATACGAATGAATTAGAATGGATCATAGGAATGAATTAGAATGGATCGTGCAAATGAATTAGAATAGATACATTCGTGCGAATGAATTAGAATGGATCGTAGGAATGAATTAGAATGGATCGTACGAATGAATTAGAATGGTAACATTCGTGCGAATGAATAAGAATAGATCGTACGAATGGATTAGAATGGATCGTACGAATGGACTAGAATGGATCGTACGAATGAATTAGAATGGATCGTACAAATAAATTAGAAAGGTTACATTTGTGAGAATAAATTAGAATGGATCGTACGAATGAATTAGAATGGATCGTACGAATGGATTAGAACGGATCGTACGAAAGGATTAGAATGGATCGTACGAATGGATTAGAATGGATCGTACGAATGAATTAGAATGGATCATAGGAATGAATTAGAATGGATTGTACGAATGAAATAGAATAGATCGGGCGAATAAATTAGAATGGATCGTACGAATAAATTAGAATGGATACATTCATGCAAATGAATTAGAATGGATCGTACCGAATGAATTAGAATGGATCGTGCGAATGAATTAGAATGGATCGTATGAATAAATTAGAATGGATCGTACGAATGAATTTGAATGGATCGTACGAATGAATTTGAATGGATACATTCGAGCGAATAAATTAGAATGGATCATACGAATGAATTAGAATGGATCATAGGAATGAATTAGAATGGATCGTGCAAATGAATTAGAATGGATACATTCGTGCGAATGAATTAGAATTCATTCATACGAATGAATTAGAATGGATCGTAGGAATGAATTAGAATGGATCGTGCGAATGAATTAGAATGGATTGTACGAATGAATTAGAATGGATACATTCGTGCAAATTAATTAGAATGGATCGTACGAATGAATTAGACTGGATCGTATGAATAAATTAGATGGATACATTCATACGAATGAATTAGAATGGATCATACGAATGGATTAGAATGGATCGTACGAATGGATTAGAATGGATCGTACGAATGGATTAGAATGGATCGTATGAACGAATTAGAATAGATCGTACGAATGAATTAGAATGGATACATACAAATGAATTAGAAAGGTTACATTCGTGAGAATGAATTAGAATGGATCGTACGAATGAATTAGAATGGATACATTTGAGCGAATGAATTAGAATGGATCGTACGAATGAATTAGAATGGATCGTACGAATTAATTAGAATGGATCGTGCGAATGAATTAGAATCGATCGTACGAATGAATTAGAATGGATCGTACGAATGAATTAGAATAGATCGTACGAATGAATTAGAATGGATACATTCGAGCGAATAAATTAGAATGGATTGTACGAATGAATTAGAATGGATACATTCTTGCGAATAAATTAGAATGGATTGTATATTCGTGCAAATAAATAAGAATGGATCGTACGAGTGAATTAGAATGGATCGTCCGAATGGATTAGAATGGATCGTATGAATGGATTAGAATGGATCGTACGAATGAATTAGAATGGATCATACAAATGAATTAGAAAGGTTACATTCGTGAGAATGAATTAGAATGGATCGTATGAATGAATTAGAATGGATCATGCAAATGAATTTGAATGGATTGTACGAATGAATTAGAATAGATCGAACGAATGAATTAGAATGGATATATTCGAGTGAATGAATTAGAATAGATCGTAGGAATGAATTAAAATGTATCATACGAATGAATTAGAATGGATCATGTGAATGAATTAGAATGGATTGTACGAATGAATTAGAATGGATACATTCGTTGGAATGAATTAGAATGGATCGGACGAATAAATTAGAATGGATCGTACGATTCATTCTAATCCATTCGTACGATCCATTCTAATGCATTCGTACGATTCATTCTAATTCATTCGCACGATCCATTCTAATTCATTCGTATGATCCATTCTAATTTATTTGCACGAATATATGATCCATTCTAATTTATTCGCAAGAATGTATCTATTCTAATTCATTCGTACAATCCATTCTAATTTATTCGTACAAATGTATCCATTCTAATTCATTCGTACGATCCATTCTAATTCATTCGTACGATTCATTCTAATTCATTCGTACGATCCATTCTAATTCATTCGCACGAATGTATCCATTCTAATTAATTCGTACGATCCATTCTAATTCATTCATACGATCCATTCTAATTCATTCGTATGATCCATTCTAATTCATTCCTACGATCTATTCTAATTCATTCGCTCGAATGTATCCATTCTAATTCATTCGTACGATCCATTCTTATTCATTCGTACGATTCATTCTAATTCATTCGTATGATCAATTCTAATTCATTCGCACGATCCATTCTAATTCATTCTCACGAATGTAACCATTCTAATTCATTTGTATGATCCATTCTAATTCATTCGTACGATCCATTCTAATCCATTCGTACGATCCATTCTAATCCATTCGTATGATCCATTCTAATTCATTTGTACGATCCATTCTAATTCATTCTCACAAATGTAACCTTTCTAATTCATTTGTACAATCCATTCTAATTCATTCGTACGATCCATTCTAATTCATTCATACGATCCATTCTAATTCATTCATATGATCCATTCTAATTCATTCGTTCGATCCATTCTAATTCATTCGCACGAATATATCCATTCTAATTTATTCGTACGATCCATTCTAATTCGTTCACACGATCCATTTTAATTCGTTCGTACGATCCATTCTAATTCGTTCGCATGAATATATCTATTCTAATTCATTCGTATGATCGATTCAAATTCTTTCGTACGATCCATTCTAATTCATTCATACAATCCATTCAAATTCATTCGTACGATGCAATCAAATTCATTGACACAAATGTATCTATTCTAGTTCATTCGTACAATGCGTTCTAATCCATTCGTACGATCCATTCTAATCTATTCGTACGATCCATTCTAATTCATTCGCACGAATGTAACCGTTCTAATTCATTCGTATGATCAATTCTAATTCATTCATACGATCCATTCTAATTCATTCGTACGATCCATTCTAATTCATTCTCACAAATGTAACCTATCTAATTCATTTGTACAATCCATTCAAATTCATTCGTACGATCCATTCTAATTAATTCGCACAATCCATTCTACTTCAGTCGTATGAATGTATCCATTTTAATTCATTCGTACGATCCATTCTAATTCATTCGTACGATCTAATTCATTCATACGATCCATTCTAATTCATTCTCACAAATGTAACCTTTCTAATTCATTTGTATGATCCATTCTAATTCATTCGTACGATCCATTCTAATCCATTTGTACGATCCATTCTAATTCATTCGTACGATCCATTCTAATCCATTCGTACGATCCATTCTAATCCATTCGTACGATCCATTCTAATTCATTCGCACGAATGTAACCATTCTAATTCATTCGTACGATCCATTCTAATTCATTCCTACGATCCATTCTAATTCATTCGCACAAATGTATCCATTCTAATTCATTTGCACGATCCATTCTAATTCATTTCTATGATCCATTCTAATTCATTCGTATGATACATTCATACGACTGAATTAGAATGGATTGTACGAATGAATTAGAATTGATCATACGAATGAATTAGAATGGATCGTACGAATGAATTAGATTGGATCGTACGAATGAATTAGAATGGATACATTTGTGCGAATGAATTAGAATGGATCGTACAAATGAATTAGAATGGATTATACGAATGAATTAGAATGGATACATTCGAGCGAATGAATTAGAATGGATCGTACAAATGAATTAGAATGGATCATAGGAATGAATTAGAATGGATCGTGCAAATGAATTAGAATGGATACATTCGTGCGAATGAATTAGAATGGATCGTACGAATGAATTAGAATGGATCATAGGAATGAATTAGAATGGATCGTGCAAATGAATTAGAATAGATACATTCGTGCGAATGAATTAGAGTGCATCGTAGAAATGAATTAGAAGGGATCGTACGAGTGAATTAGAATGATTACATTCGTGCGAATGAATTAGAATGGATCGTAAGAATGAATTAGAATGGATCGTACGAATGAATTAGAATAGATCGTGCGAATAAATTAGAATGGATCATACAAATGAATTAGAAAGGTTACATTCGTGAGAATGAATTAGAATGGATCGTAAGAATGAATTAGAATGGATCATGCGAATGAATTTGAATGGATCGTACAAATGAATTTGAATGGATCGTACGATCCATTCTAATTCATTCTCACAAATGTATCCATTCTAATTCATTCGTATGATCCATTCTAATTCATTCGCACGATCCATTCTAATTCATTCGCACGAATATATCCATTCTAATTCATTCGTATGATCCATTCTAATTCATTCGTACGATCCATTCTAATTCATTCGCACGATCCATTCTAATTCATTCGTACGATCCATTCTAATTCATTCGTACGATCTATTCTAATTCATTCGCACGAATGTAACCATTCTAATTCATTCGTACGAATGAATGGATTAGAATGGATCGTACGAATGGATTAGAATGGATCGTACGAATGCATTAGAATGGATCATACAAATGAATTAGAAAGGTTACATTCGTGAGAATGAATTAGAATGGATACATTTGTGCGAATGAATTAGAATTGATTAGAATAGATTGTACAAATGGATTAGAATCCATTCTAATTCATTTGTATGATCCATTCTAATTCATCGCACGATCCATTCTTATTCATTCGCTCGATTGTATCCATTCTAATTCATTCGTACGATCCATTCTAATGCATTCGTACGATCCATTCTAATTTATTCGTTAAAATTTATCCATTCTAATTCATTCGTACGATCCATTCTAATTTATTCACACGATCCATTCTAATTCATTCGTACGATCCATTCTAATTCATTCGTACGATCAATTCTAATTCATTCGTACAATCCATTCTAATTCAGTCGTATGAATGTATCATACGAATGAATTAGAACGGATCATAGGAATGAATTAGAATGGATCGTGCAAATGAATTAGAATGGATACATTCGTGCGAATGAATTAGAATGGATCGTAGGAATGAATTAGAATGGATCGTACGAATGAATTAGAATGGTAACATTCGTGCGAATGAATTAGAATAGATCGTACGAATGGATTAGAATGGATCGTACGAATGGACTAGAATGGATCGTACGAATGAATTAGAATGGATCGTACAAATGAACTAGAAAGGTTACATTTGTGAGAATAAATTAGAATGGATCGTACGAATGAATTAGAATGGATCGTACGAATGGATTAGAACGGATCGTACGAAAGGATTAGAATGAATCGTACGAATGGATTAGAATGGATCATACGAATGAATTAGAATGGATCATAGGAATGAATTAGAATGGATTGTACGAATGAAATAGAATAGATCGGGCGAATAAATTAGAATGGATCGTACGAATAAATTAGAATGGATACATTCATGCAAATGAATTAGAATGGATCGTACCGAATGAATTAGAATGGATCGTGCGAATGAATTAGAATGGATCGTATGAATAAATTAGAATGGATCATACGAATGAATTTGAATGGATCGTACGAATGAATTAGAATGGATACATTCGAGCGAATGAATTAGAATGGATCATACGAATGAATTAGAATGGATCGTGTAAATGAATTAAAATGGATACATTCGTGCGAATGAATTAGAATTCATTCATACGAATGAATTAGAATGGATCGTAGGAATGAATTAGAATGGATCGTGCGAATGAATTAGAATGGATTGTACGAATGAATTAGAATGGATACATTCGTGCAAATGAATTAGAATAGATCGTACGAATGAATTAGACTGGATCGTATGAATAAATTAGATGGATACATTCATACGAATGAATTAGAATGGATCGTACGAATGGATTAGAATGGATCGTACGAATGGATTAGAATGGATCGTACGAATGAATTAGAATGGATCGTAGGAATGAATTAGAATGGATCGTGCGAATGAATTAGAATGGATTGTACGAATGAATTAGAATGGATACATTCGTGCAAATGAATTAGAATAGATCGTACGAATGAATTAGACTGGATCGTACGAATAAATTAGATGGATATATTCATACGAATGAATTAGAATGGATCGTACGAATGGATTAGAATGGATCGTACGAATGGATTAGAATGGATCGTATGAACGAATTAGAATAGATCGTACGAATGAATTAGAATGGATACATACAAATGAATTAGAAAGGTTACATTCGTGAGAATGAATTAGAATGGATCGTACGAATGAATTAGAATGGATACATTTGAGCGAATGAATTAGAATGGATCGTACGAATGAATTAGAATGGATCGTACGAATGAATTAGAATGGATCGTGCGAATGAATTAGAATCGATCGTACGAATGAATTAGAATGGATCGTACGAATGAATTAGAATAGATCGTACGAATGAATTAGAATGGATACATTCGAGCAAATAAATTAGAATGGATTGTACGAATGAATTAGAATGGATACATTCTTGCGAATAAATTAGAATGGATTGTATATTCGTGCAAATAAATTAGAATGGATCGTACGAGTGAATTAGAATGGATCGTCCGAATGGATTAGAATGGATCGTATGAATGGATTAGAATGGATCGTACGAATGAATTAGAATGGATCATACAAATGAAATAGAAAGGTTACATTCGTGAGAATGAATTAGAATGGATCGTACGAATGAATTAGAATGGATCATGCAAATGAATTTGAATGGATCGTACGAATGAATTAGAATGGATCGAACGAATGAATTAGAATGGATACATTCGAGTGAATGAATTAGAATAGATCGTAGGAATGAATTAAAATGTATCATACGAATGAATTAGAATGGATCGTGCGAATGAATTAGAATGGATTGTACGAATGAATTAGAATGGATACATTCGTGCGAATGAATTAGAATGGATCGGACGAATAAATTAGAATGGATCGTACGATTCATTCTAATCCATTCGTACGATCCATTCTAATGCATTCGTACGATTCATTCTAATTCATTCGCACGATCCATTCTAATTCATTCGTATGATCCATTTTAATTTATTTGCACGAATATATGATCCATTCTAATTTATTCGCAAGAATGTATCTATTCTAATTCATTCGTATAATCCATTCTAATTTATTCGTACAAATGTATCTATTCTAATTCATTCGTACGATCCATTCTAATTCATTCGTACGATTCATTCTAATTTATTCGTACGATCCATTCTAATTCATTCGCACGAATGTATCCATTCTAATTAATTCGTACGATCCATTCTAATTCATTCGCACGAATGTATCCATTCTAATTAATTCGTACGATCCATTCTAATTCATTCATACGATCCATTCTAATTCATTCGTATGATCCATTCTAATTCATTCCTACGATCTATTCTAATTCATTCGCTTGAATGTATCCATTCTAATTCATTCGTACGATCCATTCTTATTCATTCGTACGATTCATTCTAATTCATTCGTATGATCAATTCTAATTCATTCGCACGATCCATTCTAATTCATTCTCACGAATGTAACCATTCTAATTCATTTGTATGATCCATTCTAATTCATTCGTACGATCCATTCTAATCCATTCGTACGATCCATTCTAATCCATTCGTATGATCCATTCTAATTCATTTGTACGATCCATTCTAATTCATTCTCATAAATGTAACCTTTCTAATTCATTTGTACGATCCATTCTAATTCATTCGTACGATCCATTCTAATTCATTCATACGATCCATTCTAATTCATTCATATTATCCATTCTAATTCATTCGTTCGATCCATTCTAATTCATTCGCACGAATATATCCATTCTAATTCATTCGTACGATCCATTCTAATTCGTTCACACGATCCATTTTAATTCGTTCGTACGATCCATTCTAATTTGTTCGCATAAATATATCTATTCTAATTCATTCGTATGATCGATTCAAATTCTTTCGTACGATCCATTCTAATTCATTCATACAATCCATTCAAATTCATTCGTACGATGCAATCTAATTCATTGACACAAATGTATTTATTCTAGTTCATTCGTACAATGCGTTCTAATCCATTCGTACGATCCATTCTAATCTATTCGTACGATCCATTCTAATTCATTCGCACGAATGTAACCGTTCTAATTCATTCGTACGATCAATTCTAATTCATTCATATGATCCATTCTAATTCATTCGTACGATCCATTCTAATTCATTCTCACAAATATAACCTTTCTAATTCATTTGTACAATCCATTCAAATTCATTCGTACGATCCATTCTAATTAATTCGCACAATCCATTCTAATTCAGTCGTATGAATGTATCCATTTTAATTCATTCGTACGATCCATTCTAATTCATTCGTACGATCTAATTCATTCATACGATCCATTCTAATTCATTCGTACGATCGATTCTAATTCATTCGCACGATCCATTCTAATTCATTCGTACGATCCATTCTATTTCATTCGTATAATCCATTCTAATTTATTCATTCAAATATATCCATTCTAATTCATTCGTACGATCCATTCAAATTCATTCGCACGATCTATTCTAATTCATTCATACGATCTATTCTAATTCATTCGTATGATCAATTCTAATTCATTCGCACGATCCATTCTAATTCATTCGTACGATCCATTCTAATTCATTCTCATAAATGTAACCTTTCTAATTCATTTGTATGATCCATTTTAATTCATTTGTACGATCCATTCTAATCCATTCGTACGATCCATTCTAATACATTCGTACGATCCATTCTAATTCATTCGCACGAATGTAACCATTCTAATTCATTCGTACGATCCATTCTAATTCATTCCTACGATCCATTCTAATTCATTCGCACGAATGTATCCATTCTAATTCATTTGCACGATCCATTCTTATTCATTCCTATGATCCATTCTAATTCATTCGTACGATCCATTCTAATTCATTCGCTCGAATGTATCCATTTTAATTCATTCGCACAATCCATTCTGATTCATTCGTACGATCCATTCTAATTCATTCGTATGATCCATTCTAACTCATTCGGTGGATTCATTCTAATTCATTCGTACGATCCATTCTAATTCATTCGCACGATCCATTCTAATTTATTCGTATGACCCATTCTAATTCATTCGTACGATCTATTCTAATTCATTCGCATGATCCATTCTAATTCATTCAAACGATCCATTCTAATTCATTCGTACAATCCATTCGAACTCATTCGTAAGATGCAATCTAATTCATTCGCACAAATGTATCTATTCTAATTCATTCGTACAATGCGTTCTAATCCATTCGTATGATCCATCCTAATCCATTCGTACGATCCATTCTAATTCATTCGCACGAATGTAACCATTCTAATTCATTCATATGATCCATTCTAATTTATTCGTACGATCCATTCTAATTCATTCGTCCGATCCATTCTAATTCATTCGCACGAATGTATCCATTCTAATTCATTCATCAAAATGGATAGATTCGTGCGAATGAATTAGAATGGATTGTACGAATGAATTAGAATGGATCGTGCGAATGAATTAGAATTGATCATACGAATGAATTAGAATGGATCGTACGAATGAATTAGAATAGATCGTGTGAATGAATTAGAATGGATCGTACGAATGAATTAGAATGGATATATTTGAACGAATAAATTAGAATGGATCATACGAATGAATTAGAATGGATCGTACGAATGAATTAGAATAGATCGTGCGAATGAATTAGAATCGATCGTACGAATGAATTAGAATGGATCGTACGAATGAATTAGATCGTACGAATGAATTAGAATGGATCGTACGAATGAATTAAATTGGATACATTCATACGACTGAATTAGAATGGATAGTGCGAATTAATTATAATGGATCGTACGAATGAATTTGAATGGATATATTTGTGCGAATGAATTAGAATGGATCGTACGAATGGATTAGAATGGATCATACAAATGAATTAGAAAGGTTACATTCGTGAGAATGAATTAGAATGGATCGTACGAATGAAATAGAATGGATCATGCGAATGAATTTGAATGGATCGTACGAATGAATTAGAATGGATCGAACGAATGAATTAGAATGGATACATTCGAGCGAATGAATTAGAATAGATCATAGGAATGAATTAGAATGGATCATACGAATGAATTATAATGGATTGTGCGAATGAATTAGAATGGATTGTACGAATGAATTAGAATGGACACATTCTAGCGAATGAATTAGATAGATCATAGGAATGAATTAGAATGGATCATACGAATGAATTAGAATGGATCGTACGAATGAATTAGAATGGAGCGTACGAATGAACTAGAATGGATACATTCATGCGAATGAATTAGATTGGATCGTACGAATCTATCCATTCTAATTCATTCGTATAATCCATTCTAATTCATTAGCACGATCCATTCTAATTCATTCGTACAATCCATTCTAATTCATTCGCACGAATGTATCCATTCTAGTTCATTCGTACGATCCATTCTAATTCATTCGCAAAATTTATTCTAATTCATTCGTACGATCCATTCTTATTCATTCATACAATTCATTCTAATTCATTCATACGATCCATTCTAATTCATTCGTATGATCCATTCTAATTCATTCCTACGATCTATTCTAATTCTTTCGCTCGAATGTATCCATTCTAATTCATTCGTACGATCCATTCTTATTCATTCGTACGATTCATTCTAATTCATTCGTATGATCAATTCTAATTCATTCGCATGATCCATTCTAATTCATTCTCACAAATGTAACCTTTCTAATTCATTTGTATGATCCATTCTAATTTATTCGTACGATCCATTCTAATCCATTCGTACGATCCATTCTAATCCATTCGTATGATCCATTCTAATTCATTCGTACGATCCATTCTAATTCACTCTCACAAATGTAACCTTTCTAATTAATTTGTACGATGCATTCTAATTCATTCGTATGATCCATTCTAATTCATTCATACGATCCATTCTAAGTCATTCGTATGATCCATTCTAATTCATTCGTTCGATCCATTCTAATTTATTCGCACAAATATATCCATTCTAATTCATTCGTACGATCCATTCTAATTCGTTCATACGATCCATTCTAATTCGTTTGTACGATCCATTCTAATTCGTTCCCATGAATATATCTATTCTAATTCATTCGTATGGTCCATTCAAATTCATTCGTACGATCCATTCTAATTCATTCGTACAATCCATTCAAATTCATTCGTACGATGCAATCTAATTCATTGACACAAATGTATCTATTCTAGTTCATTCGTACAATGCGTTCTAATCCATTCGTACGATCCATTCTAATCTATTCGTATGATCCATTCTAATTCATTCGCACGAATGTAACCATTCTAATTCATTCGTTCGATCAATTCTAATTCATTCGTACGATCCATTCTAATTCATTCGTACGATCCATTCTAATTCATTCTCACAAATGTAACATTTCTAATTCATTTGTACGATCTATTCTAATTCATTCGTACGATCCATTCTAATTCATTCGTACGATCCATTCTAATTCATTCGCACGAATGTATCCATTCTAATGTATTCGTACGATTCATTCTAATTCATTCGCACAATCCATTCTAATTCATTCGTACGATCCATTCTAATTCATTCATCCGATCCATTCTAATTCATTCGCACGAATGTATCCATTCTAATTCATTCGTACAATCCATTCTAATTCATTCGGACAATCCATTCTAATTCATTCGTATGATCCATTCTATTTCATTTGTACGATCCATTCTAATTCATTCGTATGATCCATTCTAACCCATTCGTAGGAAGTTCGATCCATTCTAATCCATTCGTACGATCCATTCTAATTCATTCATACAATGCGTTCTAATCCATTCGTACGATCCATTCTAATTCATTCATACGATCCATTCTAATTCATTTGTACGAATGAATTAGAATGGATCATATGAATGGATTATAATGGATTGTACGAATGAATTAGAATGGATCGTACGAATGAATTAGAATGGATACATTCGAGCGAATGAATTAGAATGGATCGTACGAATGAATTAGAATGGATACATTTGTGCGAATGAATTAGAATGGATCGTACGAATGAATTAGAATGGATCATGCGAATGAATTTGAATGGATCGTACGAATGAATTAGAATGGATCGAACGAATAAATTAGAATGGATACATTCGAGCGAATGAATTAGAATAGATCATAGGAATGAATTAGAATGAATCATACGAATGAATTAGAATGGATCGTGCGAATGAATTAGAATAGATTGTACGAATGAATTAGAATGGATACATTCATACGAATGAATTAGAATGGATCGTACGAATGGATTAGAATGGATCGTACGAATGAATTAGAATGGTTACATTCATTCTAATTCATTCGTACAATCCATTCTAATTTATTCGTACTAATGTATCCATTCTAATTCATTCGTACAATCCATTCTAATTCATTCGTACGATTCATTCTAATTCATTCGTACGATCCATTCTAATTCATTCGTACGATCTATACTAATTCATTCGCACGAATGTATCCATTCTAATTCATTCGTACAATCCATTCTAATTCATTCGCACGATCAATTCTAATTCATTCTTATGATCCATTCTAATTCATTCCTACGATCTATTCTAATTCATTCGCTCAAATGTATACATTCTAATTCATTCGTTCGATCCATTCTAATTCATTCGTACGATCCATTCAAATTCATTCGCATGATCCATTCTAATTCATTCGTACGATCCACTCTAATTCATTCTCACGAATGTAACCTTTCTAATTCATTTGTATGATCTGTTCTAATTCATTCGTACGATCCATTCTAATCCATTCGTACGATCCATTCTAATGCATTCGTATAATTCATTCTAATTCATTCATACGATCCATTCTAATTCATTTGTACGATCCATTCTAATTCATTCGTATGATCCATTCTAATTCATTCGCATGATCCATTCTAATTCATTCGCACGAATGTATCCATTCGAATTCATTTGCAAGATCCATTCTAATTCATTCCTATGATCCATTCTAATTCATTCGTACGATCTATTCTAATTCATTCGCACGATCCATTCTAATTCATTCACACAAATATATCCATTCTAATTCATTCGTACGATCCATTCTAATTCATTCGCACGATCCATTCTAATTCATTCGTATGATCCATTCAAATTCATTAGTATGATCAATTCTAATTCATTCGTACGATCCATTCTAATTCATTCGTACGATCCATTCTAATTCATTCGCACAAATGTATCCATTCTAATTCATTCATACGATCCATTCTAATGCATTCGTACGATTCATTCCAATTCATTCTAATTCATTCGCACGATCCATTCTAATTCATTCGCACAATCCGTTCTAATTCATTCGCACAATCCATTCTAATTCATTCGCACGAATGTATCGATTCTAATTTATTCGTATGATCCAGTCTAATTCATTCGTACGATCCATTCTAATTCATTCGCACGAATGTATCCATTCTAATTCATTCGTACGATCCATTCTAATTCATTCATATGATCCATTCTAATTCGTTCGTACGATCCATTCTAATTCATTCGTACGATCCATTCTAATTCATTCGTACGATCCATTCTAATCCATTCGTACGATCCATTCTAATTTATTCGTACAAATGAATTAGAATGGATCGTACGAATGAATTAGAATGGATTGTGCGAATGAATTAGAATGGATCGTACGAATGAATTAGAATGGATCGTGCGAATGAATTAGAATAAATCGTACGAATACATTAGAATGGATACATACGTGCGAATGAATTAGAATGGATCGTACGAATGGATTAGAATGGATCGTACGAATGAATTAGAATGGATTAGAATAGATCGTACGAATGATCTATTCTAATTCATTCGCACGAATGTATCCACTCTAATTCATTCGTACGATCCATTCTAATTCGTTCGTACGATCCATTCTAATTCGTTCGTACGATCCATTATAATTCGTTCATACGATTCATTCTAATTCATTCGTACGATCCATTCTAATGCATTCATACGATCCATTCTAATTCATTCGTACGATCCATTCTAATTCATTCGTACGATCCATTCTAATTCATTCGTACGATCCATTCTAATTTATTCGCATGAATTAGAATGGATCGTTCGAATGAACTAAAATGAATCGTACGAATGCATTAGAATGGATCATATGAATGAATTCGAATGAATCGTACGATCCATTCAAATTCATTCGTCCGATCCATTTAAATTCATTCGCATGAATGTATCCATTCTAATTCATTCGTACAATCCATTCTAATTCATTCGCACGATCCTTTCTAATTCATTCGTATGATCCATTCTAATTCATTCCTACGATCGATTCTAATTCATTCGCTCGAATATATCCATTCTAATTCATTCGTACGATCCATTCTTATTCATTCGTACAATCCATTCAAATTCATTCGCATGATTCATTCTAATTCATTTGTACGATCCATTCTAATTCATTCTCACGAATGTAACCTTTCTAATTCATTTGTATGATCCATTCTAATTCATTCGTACGATCCATTCTAATCCATTCGTACGATCCATTCTAATCCATTCATACGATCCATTCTAATCCATTCGTACGATCCATTCTAATGCATTCATATGATTCATTCTAATTCATTCATACGATCCATTCAAATTCATTTGTACGATCCATTCTAATTCATTCGTACGATCCATTCTAATTCATTCGCACGATCCATTCTAATTCATTCGCACGAATGTATCCATTCTAATTCATTTGCACGATCCATTCTAATTCATTCCTATGATCCATTCTAATTCATTCGTACGATCTATTCTAATTCATTCGCACGATCCATTCTAATTCATTCGTACGATCCATTCTAATCCATTCGCATGATCCATTCTAATCCATTCGTACGATCCATTCTATTCCATTTGTACGATCCATTCTAATCCATTCGTACGATCCATTCTAATTCATTCGCACGATCCATTCTAATTCATTCATACGATCCATTCTAACTCATTCGAACGATCCATTCTAATCCAATTGTACGATCCATTCTAATTCATTCGTACAATGCGTTCTAATCCATTCTTACGATTCCATTCTAATCCATTCGTACGATCCATTCTAATTCATTCGTATGATCCATTCTAATTCATTCTCACAAATGTAACCTTTCTAATACATTTGTACGATCCATTCTAATTCATTCGTACGATCCATTCTAATTCATTCGTACGATCCATTCTAATCCATTCGTATGATCCATTCTAATTCATTCCTACGATCCATTCTAATTCATTCGCAGGAATGTATCTATTCTAATTCATTTGCACGATCCATTCTAATTCATTCCTATGATCCATTCTAATTCATTCGTACGATCCATTCTAATTCATTCGCTCGAATGTATTCATTCTAATTCATTCGTACGATCCATTCTAATTCGTTCATACGATCGATTCTAATTCGTTCGTACGATCCATTCTAATTCGTTCGTACGATCCATTCTAATTCATTCGCACAATCCATTCTAATTCATTTGTACGATCCATTTTAAGTCATTCGCATGATCCATTCTAATTCATTCGTATGATACATTCGTGCAAATGAATTAGAATGGATCGTACGAATGAATTAGAATGGATCGTACGAACGAATTAGAATGGATCGTATGAACGAATTAGAATGGATCGTACGAATGAATTAGAATGGATACATTCGAGCGAATGAATTAGAATGGATCGTACGAATGGATTAGAATGGATCGTACGAATGGATTAGAATGGATCGTACGAATGGATTAGAATGGATCGTACGAATGAATTAGAATGGATCATACAAATGATTTAGAATAGATCGTGCGAATGAATTAGAATGGATCGTACGAACGAATTAGAATGGATCATGCGAATGAATTAGAATAGATCGTATGAATGAATTAGAATGGATCGTACGAATGAATTAGAATGGATACATTTGTACGAATGAATTAGAATGGATCGTACGAATGAATTAGAAAGGATCGTACGAATGAATTAGAATGGATCGAATGAATGAATTAGAATGGATTGAACGAATAAATTAGAATGGATCTTACGAATGAATTAGAATGGATCATACGAATGAATTAGAATGGATCGTACGAATGAATTAGAATGGATCGTGCGAATGAATTAAAATCGATCGTACGAATGAATATAGAATGGATCGTACGAATGAATTAGAATGGATCGTACGAATGAATTAAAATGGATACATTCATACGACTATATTAGAATGGATCGTGCGAATTAATTAGAATGGATCGTACGAATGAATTTGAATGGATACATTTGTGCGAATGAATCTGAATGGATTGTATGAATGAATTACAATAGATCGTACGAATGAATTAGAATGGATCGTACGAATGAATTAGAATGGATCGTACGAATGAATTAGAATGGTTACATTCGTGCGAATGAATTAGAATAGATCGTATGAATGAATTAGAATGGATCGTACGAATAAATTAGAATGGATCGTGCGAATGAATTAGAATGGATCGTACGAATGAATTAGAATGGATCCACCGAATGAGTTAGAATGGATCATACGAATGAATTAGAATGGATCGTGCGAATGAATTAGAATGGATTGTGCGAATGAATTAGAATGGATCGTATGAATGAATAAGAATGGATCGTACGAATGAATTAGAATGGATCGTGCGAATGAATTAGAATGAATCGTAGGAATGAATTAGAATGGATCATACGAATGAATTAGAATGGATCGTGCGAATGAATTAGAATGGATTGTACAAATAAATTAGAATGCATACATTCGTGCGAATGAATTAGAATGGATACATTCGTGCGAATGAATTAGAATGGATCGGACGAATTAATTAGAATGGATTGTACGATTTATTCTAATTCATTCGTACGATCCATTCTAATGCATTCGTACGATTCATTCTAATTCATTCGCACGATCCATTCTAATTCATTCGTACGATCCATTCTTATTCATTCATACGATCCATTCTAGTTCATTCGCACAATCACACGATCCATTCTAATTTATTCGTACGATCCATTCTAATTCATTCGTACGATCTATTCTAATTCATTCGCATGATCCATTCTAATTCATTCGTATGATCCATTATAACTCATTCGGTGGATCCATTCTAATTCATTCGTACGATCCTTTCTAATTCATTCGCACGATCCATTCTAATTTATTCGTACGATCCATTCTAATTCATTCGTACGATCTATTCTAATTCATTCGCATGATCCATTCTAGTTCATTCGTACGATCCATTCTAATTCATTCGTACAATCCATTCTAATTCATTTGCATGAATGTATCCATTCTAATTTATTCGTACGAACGAATTAGAATGAATTAGAATGGATCGTATGAATGGATTAGAATGGATCGTACGAATGGATTACAATCGATCGTACGAATGGATTAGAATGGATCGTACGAATGAATTAGAATGGATCATACAAATGAATTAAAAAGGATCGTACGAATGGATTAGAATGGATCGTACGAATGGATTAGAATAGATCGTACGAATGAATTAGAATGGATCGTACAAATGAATTAGATAGGTTACATTTCTGAGAATGAATTAGAATGGATCATACGATGGATTAGAACGCATTGTACGAATGCATTAAAATGGATACATTTGTACGAATGAATTAGAATGAATCTTACGAATGAATTAGAATGGATCATACGAATGAATTAGAATGGATACATTCGAGCGAATGAATTAGAATAGATCGTAGGAATGAATTAGAATGGATCATACGAATGAATTAGAATGGATCGTGCGAATGAATTAGAATGGATCGTACGAATGAATTAGAATGGATCGTATGAACGAATTAGAATGGATCGTACGAATGAATTAGAATGGATACATTCGAGCGAATGAATTAGAATGGATCGTACGAATTAATTAGAATGGATCATAGGAATGAATTAGAATGGATCGTGCAAATGAATTAGAATGGATACATTCGTGCGAATGAATTAGAATGGATCGTACGAATTAATTAGAATGGATCGTGCGAATGAATTAGAATGGATCGTACGAATGAATTAGAATGGATACATACAAATGAATTAGAAAGGTTACATTCGTGAGAATGAATTAGAATGGATCGTACGAATGAATTAGAATGGATCGTACGAATGAATTAGAATGGATACATTCGAGCGAATGAATTAGAATGGATCATATGAATGAATTAGAATGGATCATAGGAATGAATTAGAATGGAGACATTCATGCGAATGAATTAGAATGGATCGTACGAATGAATTAGACTGGATCATACGAATAAATTAGAATGGATACATTCATACGAATGAATTAGAATGGATCGTACGAATGAATTAGAATGGATCATATGAATGAATTAGAATGGATCGTGCGAACGAATTAGAATGGATCGTATGAACGAATTAGAATGGATCGTACGAATGAATTGGAATGGATACATTCGAGCGAATGAATTAGAATGGATCGTACGATGCAATCTAATTCATTCGCACGATCCATTCTAATTCATTCGTACGATCCATTCTAATTCATTCGTATGATCCATTCTAATTTATTCGTTCAAATATATCCATTCTAATTCATTCGTACGATCCATTCTAATTCATTCGCACGATCCATTCTAATTCATTCGCTCGAATGTAACCTTTCTAATTCATTCGTACGATCCATTCTAATTCATTCGTACGATCCATTCTAATCCATTCATACGATCCATTCTAATCCATTTGTACGATCCATTCTAATTCACTCGTACGATCCATTCTAATTCATTCTCACCAATGTAACCTTTCTAATTCATTTGTACGATCCATTCTAATTCATTCATACGATCCATTCTAATCTATTCATACGATCCATTTTAATCCATTTGTACGATCCATTCTAATTCATTCGCACGAATGTAACCATTCTAATTCATTCGTACGATCCATTCTAATTCATTCCTACGATCCATTCTAATTCATTCGGACGAATGTATCCATTCTAATTCATTTCCATGATTCATTCTAATTCATTCCTATGATCCATTCTAATTCATTCATACGATCCATTCTAATTCATTCGCTCGAATGTATCCATTCTAATTCATTCGTACGATCTATTCTAATTCGTTTATACGATCCATTCTAATTCGTTCGTACAATCCATTCTAATTCATTCGTACGATCCATTCTAATCCATTCGTACGATCCATTCTAATTCATTCGTACAATCCATTCTAATTCATTCACACAATCACACGATCCATTCTAATTTATTCGTACGATCCATTCTAATTCATTCGCACGAATGTATCCATTCTAATTCATTTGCACGATCCATTCTAATTCATTCCTATAATCCATTCTAATTAATTCGTAGGATCCATTCTAATTCATTCGCTCGAATGTATCCATTCTAATTCATTCGTACGATCCATTCAAATTCGTTCATACGAACCATTCTAATTCGTTCGTACGATCCATTCTAATTCGTTCATACGATCCATTCTAATTCATTCGTACAATCCATTCTAATTCATTCACACGATCCATTCTAATTCATTCGTATGATCCATTCTAATTCATTCCTACGATCTATTCTAATTCATTCGCTCGAATGTATCCATTCTAATTCATTCGTATGATCCATTCTAATTCATTCGTACGATCCATTCTAATTCATTCGTACGATCCATTCTAATTCATTCGTACAAATGTATCCATTTTAATTCATTCGTACAATGCGTTCTAATCCATCGTACGATCCATTCTAATTCATTCTCACAAATGTTACCTATCTAATTCATTTGTACGATCCATTCTAATTCATTCGTACGATCTATTCTAATCCATTCGTACGATCCATTCTAATCCATTCGTACGATCCTTTCTAATTCATTTGTATGATCCATTCTAATTCATTCGTACGATCCATTCTAATCCATTCGTACGATCGATTCTAATCCATTCGTACGATCCATTCTAATTCATTCGTACGATCCATTCTAATTCATTCTAATTCATTCGTACGAATAAATTAGAATGGATATGTTCATGCAAATGAATTAGAATGGATTGTACGAATGAATTAGAATGGATCGTACGAATGAACTAGAATGGATCATGCGAATGAATTAGAATAGATCGTACGAATAAATTAGAATGGATCATATGAATAAATTAGAATGGATCGTGCGAATGAATTAGAAAGGATCGTACGAATGAATTAGAATGGATCCACCGAATAAGTTATAATGGATCATACGAATGAATTAGAATGGATCAAGCGAATGAATTAGAATAGATCGTACGAATGAATTAGAATGGATCGTATGAATAAATTAGAATGGATCGTATGATTGTGCGAATGAATTAGAATAGATCGTATGAATGAATAAGAATGGATCGTACGAATGAATTAGAATGGATCGTGCGAATGAATTAGAATGAATCGTACGACTGCATTAGAATGGATCGTACGAATGAATTAGAATAAATCGTACGATCCATTCTAATTCATTCGTCCAATCCATTCTAATTCATTCGCTCAAATGTATCCATTATAATTCATTTGTACAATCCATTCTAATTCATTCGCACGATCCATTCTAATTCATTCGTATGATCCATTCTAATTCATTCCTACGATCCATTCTAATTCATTCGCACGATCCATTCTAATTCATTCGTACGATCCATTCTTATTCATTCATACGATCTATTCTAATTCCTTCGCACAATCCATTCTAATTCATTCGTACGATCCATTCTAATTCATTCGTATGATCCATTCTAACTCATTCGGTGGATCCATTCTAATTCATTCGTACGATCCATTCTAATTTATTCGTACGATCCATTCTAATTCATTCATACGATCTATTCTAATTCATTCGCACGAATGTAACCATTCTAATTCATTCGTACAATCCATTCTAATTCATTCTCACAAATGTAACCTTTCTAATTCATTTGTACGATCCATTCTAATTCATTCGTACGATCCATTCTAATCCATTCATACGATCCATTCTAATTCATTCGCACGAATGTACCCATTCTAATATATTCGTATGATTCATTCTAATTCATTCGCATGATCCATTCTAATTCATTCGTACGATCCATTCTAATTCATTCGTCCGATCCATTCTAATTCATTCGCACGAATGTATCCATTCTAATTCATTCGTACAATCCATTCTAATTCATTCGGACGATCCATTCTAATTCATTCGTATGATCCATTCTATTTCATTTGTACGATCCATTCTAATTCATTCGTATTATCCATTCTAACCCATTCGTAGGAAGTTCGATCCATTCTAATCCATTCGTACGATCCATTCTAATTCATTCATACAATGCGTTCTAATCCATTCGTACGATCCATTCAAATTCATTCGTACGATCTATTCTAATTCATTTGTACGAATGAATTAGAATGGATCATACGAATGGATTAGAATGGATCGTACGAATGAATTAGAGTGGATCGTACGAATGAATTAGAATGGATATATTCGAGCGAATGAATTAAAATGGATCGTACGAATGAATTAGAATTGATACATTTGTGCGAATGAATTAGAAAGGATCGTACGAATGAATTAGAATGGATTGTACGAATGAATTAGAATGGATACATTTGAGCGAATGAATTAGAATGGATCGTACGAATGAATTAGAATGGATCGTACGAATGAATTAGAATCGATCGTATGAATGAATTAGAATGGATCGTACGAATGAATTAGATCGTACAAATGAATTAGAATGGATCGTACGAATGAATTAAAATGGATACATTCATACGACTGAATTTGAATGGATCATGCGAATTAATTAGAATGGATCGTACGATTGAATTTGAATGGATACATTTGTGCGAATGAATCTGAATGGATTGTATGAATGAAATACAATGGATCGTACGAATGAATTAGAATGGATCATACGAATGAATTAGAATAGCTCATACGAATGAATTAGAATGAATCGTACGAATGAATTAGAATGGTTACATTCGTGCGAATGAATTAGAATAGATCGTACGAATGAATTAGAATGGATCGTACGAATAAATTTGAATGGATCGTGCGAATGAATTAGAATGGATCGTACGAATGAATTAGAATGGATCGTATGAATGAATAAGAATGGATCGTACGAATGCATTAGAATGGATACATTCGTGCGAATTAATTAGAATGGATTCATTCTAATTCATTCGCACGATCCATTCTAATTCATTCGTACGACCCATTCTAATTCATTCGCACGATCCATTCTAATCCATTCGTACGATCCATTCTAATCCATTTGTACGATCCATTCTAATCCATTCGTACGATCCATTCTAATTCATTCGCACGATCCATTCTAATTCATTCATACGATCCATTCTAATTCATTCGCTCGAATGTATCCATTCTAATTCATTCATTTGATCCATCTTAATTCATTCGTACGATCTATTCAAATTCATTCGCATGATCCATTCTAATTCATTCGTACGATCCATTCTAATTCATTCTCACGAATGTAACCTTTCTAATTCATTTGTATGATCCATTCTAATTCATTCGTATGATCCATTCTAATTCATTCGCACGAATGTATCCATTCTAATGCATTCGTACGATTCATTCTAATTCATTCGCATGATCCATTCTAATTCATTCGTACGATCCATTCTTATTCATTCATACGATCCATTCTAATTCATTTGTACGAATGAATTAGAATGGATCGTACGAATGGATTAGAATGGATCGTGCGAATGAATTAGAATGGATATATTCGTACGAACGAATTAGAATGGATCGTATGAACGAATTAGAATGGATCGTACGAATGAATTAGAATGGATCATAGGAATGAATTAGAATGGATCGTACGAATGGATTAGAACGCATTGTACGAATGAATTAGAATGGATCGTGCGAATGAATTAGAATGGATAGTGCGAATTAATTAGAATGGATCGTACAAATGAATTAGAATGGATACACCGAATGAGTTAGAATGGATCATATGAATGAATTAGAATGGATCGTACGAACGAATTAGAATGAATCTTACGATCCATTCTAATTCATTCGTCCGATCCATTCTAATTCATTCGCATGAATGTTTCCATTCTAATTCATTGAATAAATTAGAATGGATCATACGAATGAATTAGAATGGATCGTGCGAATGAATTAGAATGGATTGTGTGAATGAATTAGAATGGATACATTCGTGCGAATGAATTAGAATTGATCGTACGAATGAATTAGAATGGATCGTGCGAATGAATTAGAATGAATCGTACGAATGAATTAGAATGGATCGTACGAATGAATTAGAATGGATACATTTGTACGAATAAATTAGAATGGATTGTACGAATGAATTAGAATGGATACATTCTTGTAAATAAATTAGAATGGATCGTATATTCATGCTAATAAATTAGAATGGATCATACAAATGAATTTGAATGGATCGTGCGAATGAATTAGAATGAATCGTACGAATGCATTAGAATGGATCGTACGAATGAATTAGAATGAATCGTACGATCCATTCTAATTGATTCGTCTGATCCATTCTAATTCATTCGCACGAATGTATCCATTCTAATTCATTCGTACAATCCATTCTAATTCATTCGCACGATCCATTCTAATTCATTCGTATGATTCATTCTAATTCATTCCTACGATCTATTCTAATTCATTCGCTCGAATGTATCCATTCTAATTCATTCGTTCGATCCATTCTAATTCATTCGTACGATCCATTCAAATTCATTTGCACGATCCATTCTAATTCATTCGTACAATCTATTCTAATTCATTCGTACGATCCATTCAAATTCATTCGTACGAATGAATTAGAATGGATCATACAAATGAATTAGAAAGGTTACATTCGTGAGAATGAATTAGAATGGATCGTACGAATGAATTAGAATGGATCCTACGAATGAATTAGAATGGATACATTCGAGCGAATGAATTAGAATGGATCGTACGAATGAATTAGAATGGATCATAGGAATGAATTAGAATGGATCGTACGAATGAATTAGAATAGATCGTACGAATGAATTAGAATGGATACATTCGAGCGAATAAATTAGAATGGATTGTACGAATGAATTAGAATGGATACATTCTTACGAATAATTTAGAATGGATTGTATATTCGTGCAAATAAATTAGAATGGATCATACGAATGAATTAGAATGGATCGTGCGAATGAATTAGAATGGATTGTACGAATGAATTAGAATGGATCGTATGAATGAATTAGAATGGATCGTACAAATGAATTAGAATGGATCGCTCGAATGTATCCATTCTAATTCATTCGTACGATCTATTCTAATTTATTCGCATGATCCATTCTAATTCATTCGTACGATCCATTCTAATTCATTCGTCCGATCCATTCAAATTCATTCGTACGATGCAATCTAATTCATTCGCACAAATGTATCTATTCTAATTCATTCGTACAATGCGTTCTAATTCATTCGTTCGATCCATTCTAATCCATTCGTACGATCCATTCTAATCCATTCGTACGATCCATTCTAATTCATTCTCACAAATGTAACCTTTCTAATTCATGTGTACGATCCATTCTAATTCATTCGTACGATCCATTCTAATTCATTCATACGATCCATTCCAATTCCTTCTCACAAATGTAACCTTTCTAATTCATTTGTACGATCCATTCTAATTCTTTCGTAGGATCCATTCTAATCCATTCGTATGATCCATTCTAATCCATTCGTACGATCTATTCTAATTCATTCGCATGAATATAACCATTCTATTTCATTCGTACGATCCATTCTAATTCATTCCTACAATCCATTCTAATTCATTCGCACGAATGTATCCATTCTAATTCATTTGCACGATCCATTCTAATTCATTCCTATGATCCATTCTAATTCATTCGTACGATCCATTCTAATTCATTCGCTCGAATGTATCCATTCTAATTCATTCGTACGATCCATTCTAATTCGTTCATACGATCCATTCTAATTCGTTCGTACGATCCATTCTAATTCATTCGTACGATCCATTCTAATCCATTCGTACGATCCATTCTAATTCATTCGTACAAATGTATCTATTCTAATTCATTCGTACAATGCGTTCTAATCCATTCGTACGATCCATTCTAATCCATTCGTATGATCCATTCTAATTCATTCGTATGATCCATTCTAATTCATTCGTACGATTCATTCTAATTCATTTGCATGAATGTATCCATTCTAATTTATTCGTATGATCCATTCTAATTCATTCCTATGATCCATTCTAATTCATTCGCACGAATGTATCCATTCTAATTCATTTGCACGATCCATTCTAATTCATTCCTATGATCCATTCTAATTCATTCGTACGATCCATTCGAATTCATTCGCTCGAATGTATCCATTCTAATTCATTCGTTCGATCGATTCTAATTCATTCGCACGAATGTATCCATTCTAATTCATTCGTACGATCCATTCTAATTCATTCGCATGATCCATTTTAACTCATTCGATGGATCCATTCTAATTCATTCGTACGATCCATTCTAATTCATTCGCACGATCCATTCTAATTTATTCGTACGATCCATTCTAATTCATTCATATGATCCATTCTAATTCATTCGTACGATCCATTCTAATTCATTTGCATGATCCATTCTAATTCATTTGCACGATCCATTCTAATTCATTCGCATGATCCAATCTAATTCATTCGTACGATCCATTCTAATTTATTCGTACGATCCATTCTAATTCATTCATATGATCCATTCTAATTCATTCGTACGATCCATTCTAATTCATTTGCATGATCCATTCTAATTCATTTGCACGATCCATTCTAATTCATTCGCATGATCCAATCTAATTCATTCGTACGATCCATTCTAATTCATTCATATGATCCATTCTAATTCATTCGTACGATCCATTCTAATTCATTTGCATGAATGTATCCATTCTAATTCATTCATACAATCCATTCCAATTCATTCGTATGATCCATTCTAATTCATTCGTACGATCCATTCTAATTTATTTGCATGAATGTATCCATTCTAATCTATTTGTACGATCCAGTCTAATTCATTCGTACGATCCATTCTAATTCATTCGCACGAATATATCCATTCTAATTCATTTGTACGATCCTTTCTAATTCATTCGCACGATCCATTCTAATTCTTTCATATGATCCATTCTAATTCATTCGCACGAATGTATCCATTCTAGTTGATTCGTACGCTCTATTCTAATTCATTCGTACGCTCCATTCTTATTCATCGCACAAATGTATCCATTCTAATTTATTCGTACGATCCATTCAAATTCAATCGTATGATCCATTCTAATTCATTCGCACAAATGTATCATACGAATAAATTAGAATGGATCATACAAATGAATTAGAATGGATACATTCGAGCGAATGGATTAGAATGGATCGTACGAATGGATTAGAATGGATCGTACGAATGAATTAGAATGGATACATACAAATGAATTAGAAAGGTTACATTCGTACGAATGAATTAGAATGGATCGTGCGAATGAATTAGAATGAATCGTACGAATAAATTAGAATGGATCGTGCGAATGAATTAGAATAGATCGTACGAATGAATTAGAATGGATCCATCGAATGAGTTAAAATGGATCATGCGAATAAATTAGAATGGATCGTACGAATGAATTAGAATGGATACATTCGTGCGAATAAATTAGAATAGATCGTACGAATGAATTAGAATGGATACATTCGAGCGAATGAATTAGAATGGATCGTACGAATGAATTAGAATGGATCATAGGAATGAATTAGAATGGATCGTGCAAATGAATTAGAATGGATACATTCATGCGAATGAATTAGAATAGATCGTACGAATGAATTAGAATGGATACATTCGAGCGAATGAATTAGAATGGATCGTACGAATAATTAGAATGGATCATAGGGATGAATTAGAATGGATCGTGCAAATGAATTAGAATGGATACATTCGTGTGAAAGAATTAGAATGGATCGTAGGAATGAATTAGAATGGATCATACGAATAAATTAGAATGGATACATTCATGCAAATGAATTAGAATGGATCGTACGAATGAATTAGAATGGATCATACGAATGAATTAGAATGGATCGTACGAATGGATTAGAATGGATCGTACGAATGGATTAGAACTCATTGTATGAATGAATTAGAATAGATACATTTGTACGAATGAATTAGAATGGATCATACGAATGGATTAGAATGGATCGAACGAATGAATTAGAATGGATCGTACGAACGAATTAGAATGGATCGTACGAACGAATTAGAATGGATCGTACGAATGAATTAGAATGGATACATTCGAGCGAATGAATTAGAATGGATCGTACGAATGAATTAGAATGGATCATAGGAATGAATTAGAATGGATCGTGAAAATGAATTAGACTGGATACATTCGTGTGAATGAATTAGAATGGATTGTAGGAATGAATTAGAATGGATCGTACGAATGAATTAGAATGGTTACATTCGTGCGAATGAATTAGAATGGATCGTACGAATGGATTAGAATGGATCGTACGAAAGAATTAGAATGGATCGTACAAATGAATTAGAAAGGTTATATTTGTGAGAATGAATTAGAATGGATCGTACGAATGAATTAGAATGGATCGTACGAGTGAATTAGAATGGATCGTACAAATGAATTAGAAAGGTTACATTTGTGAGAATGAATTAGAATGGATCGTACGAATGGATTAGAATGGATCATACGAATGGATTAGAATAGATCGTACGAATGGATTAGAATGCATTGTACAAATGAATTAGAATAGATACATTCATGCGAATGAATTAGATTGCATCGTACGAATGAATTTGAATGGATCGGACGAATGAATTAGAATGGATCGTACGAATGAATTAGAATGGATCATGCGAATGAATTAGAATAGATCGTACAAATGAATTAGAATGGATACATTCGAGCGATCCATTCTAATTCATTTGTACGATCCATTCTAATTCATTCATACGATCCATTCTAATTCATTCGTATGATCCATTCTAATTCATTCGCACGATCCATTCTAATTCATTCGTATGATCCATTCTAATTTATTTGCACGAATATACGATCCATTCTAATTTATTCGCAAGAATGTATCCATTCTAATTCATTTGTACAATCCATTCTAATTTATTCGCTCGAATGTATCCATTCTAATTCATTCGTACGATCCATTCTAATTCATTCGTACGATCCATTCTAATTCATTCGTACGATCCATTCTAATTCATTCATACGATCCATTCTAATTCATTCATACGATCCATTCTAATTCATTCGCATGATCCATTCTAATTCATTCGTACGATCGATTCTAATTCATTCGCACGATCCATTATAATTCATTCGTACGATCCATTCTAATTCATTCCTATGATCCATTCTAATTCATTCGTACGATCCATTCTAATTCATTCGCTCAAATGTATCCATTCTAATTCATTCGTACGATCCATTCTAATTCATTCGTACGATCCATTCTAATTCATTCTCACGAATGTAACCTTTCTAATTCATTCTTATGTATCCATTCTAATTCATTCGTACGATCTATTCTAATTCATTCTAACGATCCATTCTAATTCATTCGTACGATCCATTCTAATTCATTCGTACGATCCATTCTAATTCATTCGTACGATCCATTCTAATTCATTCATATGATCCATTCTAATTCATTCGTAAGATCCAATCTAATTCTTTCGTACAATCCATTATAATTCATTCGCACGAATGGATCCATTCTAATTCATTAGTATGATCCATTCTAATTCATTCGCTTGAACCATTTTAATTCATTCGTACGATCCATTCTAATTCATTCGTACGATCCATTCTAATTCATTCGCACGATCCATTCTAATTCATTCGTACGAATGTATCCATTCTAACTCATTTGCACGATCCATTCTAATTCATTCCTATGATCCATTCTAATTCATTCGTACGATCTATTCTAATTCATTCGCACGAACCATTCTACTTCATTCGTACGATCCATTCTAATTCATTTGCACGTTCCATTCTAATCCATTCGTACGATCCATTCGAATCCATTTGTACGATCCATTCTAATCCATTCGACGATCCATTCTAATTCATTCGCACGATCCATTCTAATTCATTCATACGATCCATTCTAATTCATTCGAACGATCCATTCTAATCCATTCTAATTCATTCGTACAATGCGTTCTAATCCATTCGTACGATCCATTCTAATCCATTCGTATGATCCATTCTAATTCATTCGTACGATCCATTCTAATTCATTCTCACAAATGTAACCTTTCTAATTCATTTGTACGATCCATTCTAATTCATTCGTACGATCCATTCTAATTCATTCGTACGATCCATTCTAATCTATTCGTACGATCCATTCTAATTCATTCTTACGATCCATTCTAATTCATTCGCGGGAATGTATCCATTCTAATTTATTTGCACGATCCATTCTAATTCATTCCTATGATCCATTCTAATTCATTCGTACGATCCATTCTAATTCATTCGCTCGAATATATTCATTCTAATTCATTCGTACGATCCATTCTAATTCGTTCGTACGATCCATTCTAATTCGTTCGTACGATCCATTCTAATTCATTCGCACGATCCATTCTAATCATTTGTACGATCCATTTTAATTCATTCGCATGATCCATTCTAATTCATTCGTATGATAAATTCGTGCAGATGAATTAGAATGGATCGTACGAATGAAATAGAATGGATCGTACGAACGAATTAGAATGGATCGTATGAACAAATTAGAATGGATCGTACGAATGAATTAGAATGGATACATTCGAGCGAATGAATTAGAATGGATCATACGAATGGATTAGAATAGATCGTATGAATGGATTAGAATGGATCGTACGAATGGATTAGAATGGATCGTACGAATGAATTAGAATGGATCATACAAATGAATTTGAATAGATCGTGCGAATGAATTAGAATGGATCATACGAACGAATTAGAATGGATCATGCGAATGAATTAGAATAGATCGTATGAATGAATTAGAATGGATCGTACGAATGAATTAGAATGGATACATTTGTACGAATGAATTAGAATGGATCGTACGAATGAATTAGAATGGATCGTACGAATGAATTAGAATGGATCGAACGAATGAATTAGAATGGATTGTACGAATGAATTAGAATGGATCGTATGAATGAATTAGAATGGATCATACGAATGAATTAGAATGGATCGTACGAATGAATTAGAATGGATCGTGCGAATGAATTATAATCGATCGTACGAATAAATATAGAATGGATCGTACGAATGAATTAGATCGTACGAATGAATTACATTGGATCGTACGAATGAATTAAAATGGATACATTCATACGACTGAATTAGAATGGATCGTGCGAATTAATAACAATGGATCGTACGAATAAATTTGAATGGATACATTTGTGCGAATGAATCTGAATGGATTGTATGAATGAATTACAATGGATCGTACGAATAAATTAGAATAGCTTATACGAATGAATTAGAATGAATCATACGAATGAATTAGAATGGTTACATTCGTGCGAATGAATTACAATAGATCGTATGAATGAATTAGAATTGATCGTACGAATAAATTAGAATGGATCGTGCGAATGAATTAGAATGGATCGTACGAATGAATTAGAATGGATCCACCGAATGAGTTAGAATGGATCATACGAATGAATTAGAATGGATCGTATGAATGAATTAGAATGGATTGTGCGAATGAATTAGAATGGATCGTATGAATGAATAAGAATGGATCGTACGAATAAATTATAATGGATCGTGCGAATGAATTAGAATGGATCGTAGGAATGAATTAGAATGGATCATACGAATGAATTAGAATGGATCGTGCGAATGAATTAGAATGGATTGTACAAATGAATTAGAATGGATACATTCGTGCGAATGAATTAGAATGGATCGGACGAATGAATTAGAATGGATCGTACGGTTTATTCTAATTCAGTCGTACGATCCATTCTAATGCATTCCTACGATTCATTCTAATTTATTCGCACGATCCATTCTAATTCATTCGTACGATCCATTCTTATTCATTCATACGATCCAATCTAATTCATTCGCACAATCACACGATCCATTCTAATTTATTCGTACGATCCATTCTAATTCATTCGTACGATCTATTCTAATTCATTCGCATGATCCATTCTAATTCATTCGTATGATCCATTATAACTCATTCGGTGGATCCATTCTATATCATTCGTACGATCCTTTCTAATTCATTCGCACGATCCATTCTAATTTATTCGTACGATCCATTCTAATTCATTCGTACGATCTATTCTAATTCATTCGCATGATACATTCTAGTTCATTCGTACGATCCATTCTAATTCATTCGTACAATCCATTCTAATTCATTTGCATGAATGTATCCATTCTAATTTATTCGTACGAATGAATTAGAATGAATTAGAATGGATCGTACGAATGGATTAGAATGGATCGTACGAATGGATTAGAATCAATCGTACGAATGGATTAGAATGGATCGTACGAATGAATTAGAATGGATCGTACAAATGAATTAGATAGGTTACATTTGTGAGAATGAATTAGAATGGATCGTACGATGGATTAGAACGCATTGTACGAATGAATTAAAATGGATACATTTGTACGAATGAATTAGAATGGATCGTACGAATGAATTAGAATGGATCATACGAATGAATTAGAATAGATACATTCGAGCGAATGAATTAGAATAGATCAGAGGAATGAATTAGAATGGATCATACGAATGAATTAGAATGGATCGTGCGAATAAATTAGAATGGATCGTACGAACGAATTAGAATGGATCATATGAACGAATTAGAATGGATCGTACGAATGAATTAGAATGGATACATTCGAGCGAATGAATTAGAATGGATCGTACGAATTAATTAGAATGGATCATAGGAATGAATTAGAATGGATCGTGCAAATGAATTAGAATGGATACATTCGTGCGAATGAATTAGAATGGATCGTACGAATGAATTAGAATGGATCGTGCGAATGAATTAATTAGAATTGATCGAACGAATGGATTAGAATGGATCGTACGAATGGATTAGAATGGATCGTACAAATGGATTAGAATGGATCATACGAATGGATTAGAATGGATCGTATGAATGAATCAGAATGGATCATACAAATGAATTAGAATAGATCGTGTGAATGAATTAGAATCGATCGTACGAACGAATTAGAATGGATCATGCAAATGAATTAGAATAGATCGTATGAATGAATTAGAATGGATCGTACGAATGAATTAGAATGGATCGTACGAATGAATTAGAATGGATCGTACGAATGAATTAGAATGGATCGTATGAATGAATTAGAATGGATCGTACGAATGAATTAGAATGGATCGAACGAATGAATTAGAATGGATTGTACGAATGAATTAGAATGGATCGTACGAATGAATTAGAATGGATCGTGCGAATGAATTAGAATCGATCGTACGATCCATTCTAATTCATTCTCACGAATGTAACCTTTCTAATTCATTTGTATGATCCATTCTAATTCATTCGTACGATCCATTCTAATCCATTCGTACGATCCATTCTAATTCATTTGTACGATCCATTCTAATCTATTCGTACGATCCATTCTAATCCATTCGTACGATCCATTCTAATACATTCGCACGAATGTAACCATTCTAATTCATTCGTACGATCCATTCTAATTCATTCCTACGCTCCATTCTAATTCATTCGCACGAATGTATCCATTCTAATTCATTTGCACGATCCATTCTAATTCATTCCTAAGATCCATTCTAATTCATTCGTACGATCCATTCTAATTCATTCGCTCGAATGTATCTATTCTAATTCATTCCTATGATCCATTCTAATTCATTCATACGATCCATTCTAATTCATTCGTACGATCCTTTCTAATCCATTCGTACGATCCATTCTAATCCATTCGTACGATCCTTTCTAATTCATTTGTAAGATCCATTCTAATTCATTCGTACGATCCATTCTAATTCATTTGCACGATCCATTCTAATTCATTCCTATGATCCATTCTAATTCATTCGTATGATCCATTCTAATTCATTTGCACGATCGATTCTAATTCATTCCTATGATCTATTGTAATTCATTCGTCCGATCAATTCTAATTTATTTGTACGATCCATTCTAATTCATTTGTATGATCAATTCTAATTCATTCGCACGGTCCACTGTAATTCATTCGTACGATCCATTCTAATTCGTTCGTACGATCCATTCTAATTTGTTCGTATGATCCATTGTAATTCATTACCATGATCCATTCTAATTCATTCGTACGATCCATTCTAATTCATTCTCACGATCCATTCTAAATCATTCGTACAAATTTATCCATTCTAATTCATTCGTCCGATCCATTCTAATTCATTCGCATGAATGTATCCATTCTAATTCATTCGTACGATCCATTCTAATTCATTCGTATGATCCATTCTAATTCATTTGCACGATCCATTCTAATTCATTCCTATGATCCATTCTAATTCATTCGTACGATCCATTCTAATTTATTCGCTCGAATATATCCATTCTAATTCATTCGTACGATCTATTCTAATTCATTCGCATGATCCATTCTAATCCATTCGTACAATCCATTCTAAATCATTCGCACGATCCATTATATTCATTCGTACGATCCATTCTAATTTATTCGCACCAATGTATCCATTCTAATTCATTCATACGATCCATTCTAATTCATTCGCACGATCCATTCTAATTCATTCGTACGATCCATTCTAATTCATTCGCACGATCCATTCTAATTCATTCGCACGAATGTATCCATTCTAATGCATTCGTACGATCCATTCTAATTCATTCATACAATCCATTCTAATCCATTCGTACGATCCATTCTAATCCATTCGTACGATCCATTCTAATTCATTCTCACAAATGTAACCTTTCTAATTCATTTGTACGATTCATTCTAATTCATTTGCACGATCCATTTTAATTCATTCCTATGATCCATTCTAATTCATTTGTATGATCCATTCGAATTCATTCGCACGAATGTATCCATTCTAATTCGTTCATACGATCCATTCTAATTTGTTCGTACGATCCATTCTAATTCATTCGTATGATCCATTCTAATTCATTCCTACGATCTATTCTAATTTATTCGTATGATCCATTCTAATTCATTCCTACGATCTATTCTAATTCATTCGCTCGAATGTATCCATTCTAATTCATTCGTTCGATCACATCTAATTCATTCGTACGATCCATTCTAATTCATTCGCTCGAATGTATCCATTCTAATTCATTCGTACGATCTATTCTAATTCACTCGCACGAATGTAACCATTCTAATTCATTCGCACGATCCATTCTAATTCATTCGTACGATCCATTCTAATTCATTCTCACAAATGTAACCTTTCTAATTCATTTGTACGATCCATTCTAATTCATTCGTACAATTTATTCTAATTCATTCGTACGATCCATTCTAATTCATTCGCACAATCCATTCTAATTCATTCGCACGAATGTATCCATTCTAATTCATTCGTACGATCCATTCTAATTCATTTGCATGATCCATTCGTACGATCCATTCTAATCCATTCGTACGATCCATTCTAATTCATTCGCACGAATGTATCCATTCTAATTCATTCGTACAATCCATTCTAATTCATTCGCACGATCCATTCTAATTCATTCGTATGATCCATTCTAATTCATTCGTACGATTCATTCTAATTCGTTCGTACGATATATTCTAATTCGTTCATACGATCCATTCTAATTCATTCGCATAATCTATTCTAATTCATTCGTACGATCCATTCTAATTCATTCGTATGATCCATTCTAACTCATTCGGATCCATTCGTACGATCCATTCTAATTCATTCATATGATCTATTCTAATTCATTCGTATGATCTATTCTAATCCATTCTAATTCATTCGTATGATCCATTCTAATTCATTCGTACGATGCAATCTAATTCATTCGAATGAATATATCCATTCTAATTCATTCGTACGATCCTTTCTAATTCATTCGCACGATCCATTCTAATTCTTTCATATGATCCATTCTAATTCATTCGTACGATCCATTATAATTCATTCGTACGATCCATTATAATTCATTCGTACGATCCATTCTAATTCATTCGTACGATCCATTCTAATTCATTCGTACGATCCATTCTAATGCATTCGTACGATTCATTCTAATTCATTCGCACGATCCATTCTAATTCGTTCGTACGATCCATTCTAATGCATTCGTACGATTCATTCAAATTCATTCGCACGATCCATTCTAATTCATTCGTATGATCCATTCTAATTCATTCGTACGATCCATTCTAATTCATTCGCACGATCCATTCTAACTCGTTCGTACGATCCATTCTAATGCATTCTAATTCTAATCCATTCTAACTCGTTCGTACGATCTATTCTAATCCATTCTAATTCATTCGTACGATCCTTTCTAATTCATTCGCACGATCCATTCTAATTCTTTCATATGATCCATTCTAATTCATTCGTACGATCCATTATAATTCATTCGTACGATCCATTCTAATTCATTCGTACGATCCATTCTAATTCATTCGTACGATCCATTCTAATTCATTCGTACGATCCATTCTAATGCATTCGTACGATTCATTCTAATTCATTCGCACGATCCATTCTAATTCGTTCGTACGATCCATTCTAATGCATTCGTACGATTCATTCTAATTCATTCGCACGATCCATTCTAATTCATTCGTATGATCCATTCTAATTCATTCCTACGATCTATTCTATTTCATTCGCACGAATGTAACCTTTCTAATTAGAATGGATCGTGCGAATGAATTAGAATTAGATCATACGAATGAATTGGAATGCATTCAAATTCATTCGTACGATGCTATCTAATTCATTCGCACAAATGTATCTATTCTAATTAGAATTAGATCGTACAAATGAATTAGAATGGATCGTGCGAATGAATTAGAATGGATCGTACGAATGAATTAGAATGGATCGTACAAATGAATTAGAATGGATTGTACGAATGAATTAGAATGGATCGTACGAATGCATTAGAATGGATCGTACGAATGAATTAGAATGAATCGTACGAATGAATTAGAATGAATCATACGAATGAATTAGAATGGATCGTACGAATGAATTAGAATGGATACATTAGTACGAATAAATTAGAATGGATTGTACGAATGAATTAGAATGAATGTAACCATTCTAATTCATTCGTACGATCCATTCTAATCCATTCGTACGATCCATTCTAATTCATTCGCACGAATGTATCCATTATAATTCATTCGTACAATCTATTCTAATTCATTCGCACGATCCATTCTAATTCATTCGTATGATCCATTCTAATTCATTCCTACGATCTATTCTAATTCATTCGCTCGAATGTATCTATTCTAATTTATTCGTTCGATCCATTCTAATTCATTCGTTTGATCCATTCAAATTCATTCGTACGATCCATTCTAATTCATTCGTACGATCCATTCTAATTCATTCGCACAAATGTATCCATTCTAATTCATTCGTACGATCCATTCTAATTCATTCGTACGATCCATTCTAATTCATTCGCACAAATGTATCCATTCTAATTCATTCGTACGATCCATTCTAATTCATTCGCTCGAATGTATCAATTCTAATTCATTCGTACGATCCACTCTAATTCATTCGTACGATCTATTCTAATCCATTCGTATGATCCATTCTAATTCATTCGTACAAATGAATTAGAATGGATCATACGAATGAATTAGAATGGATCATACGAATGGATTAGAACGCATTGTATGAATGAATTAGAATGGATCGTACGAATGGATTAGAATGGATCATACGAATGAATTAGAATGGATCGTACAAATGAAATAGAATGGATCATACGAATGAATTAGAATGGATCGTCCGAATGAATTAGAATGGATTGTATGAATGAATTAGAATGGATACATTCGTGCGAATGAATTAGAATGGATCGGACGAATAAATTAGAATAGATCGTACGAATGAATTAGAATGGATCGTGCGAATGAATTAGAATGAATCGTACGAATACATTAGAATGGATACATTCATTCGAATGAATTAGAATAGATCGTACGAATGGCTTAGAATGGATCGTACGAATGAATTAGAATGGATCGTACAAATGAGTTAGAAAGGTTACATTTGTACGAATGAATTAGAATGGATCGTGAGAATGAATTAGAATGAATCGGACGAATGAATTAGAATGGATCATGCTAATGAATTAGAATGGATCATACGAATGAATTAGAATGGATCGTCAGAACGAATTAGAATGGATCGTACGAACGAATTAGAATGGATCGTATGAACGAGTTAGAATGGATCGTACGAATGAATTACAATGGATCGTGCGAATGAATTAGAATTGATCATACAAATGAATTAGAATGGATCGTACGAATGAATTAGAATGGATCGTAGGAATGAATTAGAATGGATCGTAAGAATGAATTAGAACGGATCGTGCGAAAAAATTAGAAATGATCGTACGAATGAATTAGAATGGATCGTACAAATGAATTAGAAAGGATACATTTGTGCGAATGAATTAGAATGGATCGTACGAATGAATCCATTCTAATCCATTCGTACGATCCATTCTTATTCATTCGCATAATCCATTCTAATTCATTCGTACGATCCATTCTAATTCATTCGTATGATCCATTCTAACTCATTCGTACGATCCATTCTAATTCATTCGCATGACCCATTCTAATTCATTCGTACGATCCATTCTAATTCATTCCTACGATCCATTCTAATTCGTTCGTACGATCCATTCTAATTCGTTCGTACGATCCATTCTAATTCGTTCGTACGATCCATTCTAATGCGTTCGTACGATCCATTCTAATTCATTCGTACGATCCATTCTAATTCATTCGTACGATCCATTCTAATTCATTCTCACAAATGTAACCTTTCTAATTCATTTGTACGATCCATTCTAATTCATTCGTACGATCCATTCTAATCCATTCGTACGATCCATTCTAATCCATTCTAATCCATTCTAATTCATTCGCACGATCCATTTTAATTCATTCGCATGAATGTATCCAATCTAATTCATTCGTACGATCCATTCTAATTCATACGCATGAATATATCTATTCTAATTCATTCGTATGATCCATTCTAATTCATTCGCACAAATGTATCCATTCTAATTCATTCGTTCGATCCATTCTAATTCATTCGTACGATCCATTCTAATTCATTCGCACGAATATATCCATTCTAATTCATTCGTACGATCCTTTCTAATTCATTCGCACGATCCATTCTAATTCTTTTATATGTGATCCATTCTAATTCATTTGTACGATCCATTCTAATCCATTCGTATGATCTATATTCGTGCGAATGAATTAGAATGGATCGTACGAATAAATTAGAATGGATACATTCATGCAAATGAATTAGAATGGATCGTACGAATGAATTAAAATGGATCATACGAATGAATTAGAATGGATCATAGGAATGAATTAGAATGGATCATATGAATGAATTAGAATAGATCGTACGAATGAATTAGAATGGTTACATTCGTGCGAATGAATTAGAATGGATCATGCGAATGAATTAGAATGGATCGTACAAATGAATTAGAATGGATCATATGAAAGAATTAAAATGAATCGTATGAACGAATTAGAATGGATCGTACGAATGTATTAGAATGGATACATTCAAGCGAATGAATTAGAATAGATAGTACGAATGGATTAGAATGGATCGTACGAATGGATTAGAATGGATCGTACGAATGGATTAGAATGGATCGTACGATTGAATTAGAAATGGATCGTGCGAATGAATTAGAATTGATCGTATGAATGAATAAGAATGGATCGTACGAATGAATTAGAATAGATCGTGCGAATGAATTAGAATGAATCGTACGAATGCATTAGAATGGATCGTACGAATGAATTAGAATGAATTATACGATCCATTCTAATTCATTCGTCCGATCCATTCTAATTCATTCGCACGAATGTATCCATTCTAATTCATTCGTACGATCCATTCTAATTCATCCTCACGAATGTAACCTTTCTAATTCATTTGTATGATCCATTCTAATTCATTCATACGATCCATTCTAATCCATTCGTATGATCCATTCTAATCCATTCGTACGATCCATTCTAATTCATTCTCACAAATGTAACCTTTCTAATTCATTTGTTTGATCCATTCTAATTCATTCGTACGTTCCATTCTAATTTATTCGTACGATCCATTCTAATTCATTCGTATGATCCATTCTAATTCATCCGTACAAATGTATCTATTGTAATTCATTCATACGATCCATTCTAATTCATTCGTACGATCCATTCTAATTCATTCGCATGAATATATCTATTCTAATTCATTCGTATGATCCATTCTAATTTATTCGCACGATCTATTCTAATTCATTCGTACTATCCATTCTAATTCATTCGCACGATCCATTCTAATTCATTCATACGATCCATTCTAATCCATTCGTATGATTCATTCTAATTCATTCGTATGATCAATTCTAATTCATTCGCACGATCCATTCTAATTCATTCTCATGAATGTAACCTTTCTAATTCATTTGTATAATCCATTCTAATTCATTCGTACGATCCATTCTAATCCATTCGTATGATCCATTCTAATCCATTCGTATGATCCATTCTAATTCATTCGTACGATCCATTCTAATTCATTTGCATGAATGTATCCATTCTAATTTATTCGTACGATCGAGTCTAATTCATTCGCACAATCCATTCTAATCCATTCTAATTCATTTGTATGATCCATTCTAATTCATTCTAATGCATTCGTACGATTCATTCTAATTCATTTGTACGATCTATTCTAATTCATTCGCACGATCCATTCTAATTCATTTGTACGAATGAATTAGAATGGATCATACGAATGGATCATACGAATGAATTAGAATAGATCGTACGAATGAATTAGAACTGATACATTCGTACGAATGAATTAGAATGGATCGTGCGAATGAATTAGAATGGATCGTACGAATGAATTAGAATGTATCGTACGAATGAATTAGAATGGATCGTACGAATGAATTAGAATGTATCGTACGAATGAATTAGAATGGATTGTGCGAATGAATTAGAATGGATCGTACGAATGAATTAGAATGGATCGTATGAATGAATAAAAATGGATCGTACGAATAAATTAGAATGGATCGTATGAATGAATTAGAATGGATACATTCGAGCGAATGAATTAGAATGGATCGTACGAATGAATTAGAATGGATACATTTGTACGAATTAATTAGAATGGATCGTACGAATGAATTAGAATGGATCGTACGAACGAATTAGAATGGATCGTACGAATGAATTAGAATGGATATATTTGTGCGAATGAATTAGAATGGATCGTACGAATGAATTAGAATGGATTGTACGAATGAATTAGAATGGATATATTCGAGCGAATGAATTAGAATAGATCGTAGGAACGAATTAGAATGGATCGTGCGAATGAATTAGAATGGATTATACGAATGAATTAGAATGGATACATTCGAGCGAATGAATTAGAATAGATCGTAGGAATGAATTAGAATGGATTAAACGAATGAATTAGAATGGATCGTGCGAATGAATTAGAATGAATCGTACGAATGAATTAGAATGGATCGTACGAATGAATTAGAATGGATCCACCGAATGAGTTAGAATGGATCATACGAATGAATTAGAATGGATCGTACGAATGAATTAGAATGGATTGTGCGAATGAATTAGAATGGATCGTATGAATGAATAAGAATGGATCGTGTGAATGAACTAAAATAGATCGTATGAATGAATTAGAATGGATCGTGCGAATGAATTAGAAACATTCGTGCGAATGAATTAGAATGAATTAGATTGCATTGTACGTGTGCGAATGAATTAGAATGGATCGTGCGAATGAATTAGAATGGATCGTATAAATGAATTAGAATGGATCGATACATTCATGCAAATGAATTAGAATGGATCGTACGAATGAATTAGAATGGATCATACGAATGAATTAGAATAGATCGTACGAATGAATTAGAATGGATCATATGAATGAATTAGAATGATTACATTCGTGCGAATGAATTAGAATGGATCGTACGAATGGATTAGAATGGATCGTACGAATGAATTAGAATGGATCCACCGAATGAGTTAGAATGGATACATTCGAGCGAATGAATTAGAATAGATCGTAGGAATGAATTAGAATGGATCATACGAATGAATTAGAATAGATCGTAGGAATGAATTAGAATGGATCATACGAATGAATTAGAATGGATCGTACGAACGAATTAGAATGGATCGTACGAACGAATTAGAATGGATCGTATGAACGAATTAGAATGGATACATTCGTGCGAATGAATTAGAATGGATCGTACAAATGAATTAGAATGGATCATAGGAATGAATTAGAATGGATCGTGCGAATGAATTAGAATGAATCGTACGAATGCATTAGAATGGATCATACGAATGCATTAGAATGGATCGTACGAATGAATTAGAATGAATCGTACGAACGAATTAGAATGGATCGTACGAACGAATTAGAATGGATTGTATGAACGAATTAGAATGGATCGTACGAATGAATTAGAATGGATACATTCGAGGGAATGAATTAGAATGGATCGTACGAATGTATTAGAATGGATCATAGGAATGAATTAGAATGGATCGTGTAAACGAATTAGAATGGATACATTCGTGCGAATGAATTAGAATAGATCATACGAATGAATTAGAATGGATCGTACGAATGGATTAGAACGCATTGTACGAATTAGAATGGATCGTACGAACGGATCATACGAATGAATTAGAATAGATCGTACGAATGAATTAGAATTGTTACATTCATACGAATGAATTAGAATGGATCGTGCGAATGAATTAGAATGGATCGTACGAATGAATTAGAATGTATCGTACGAATGAATTAGAATGGATTGTGCGAATGAATTAGAATGGATCGTACGAATGAATTAGAAAGGTTACATTTGTGCGAATGAATTAGAATGGATCGTAGGAATGAATTAGAATGGATCATACGAATGAAATAGAATGGATCGTACGAATGGATTAGAATGGATCGTACGAATGAATTAGAATGGTTACATTCGAGCGAATGAATTAAAATGGATCGTACGAATGAATTAGAATGGATCATAGGAATGAATTAGAATGGATCATGAAAATGAATTAGAATGGATACATTCGTGCGAATGAATTAGAATGGATCGTAGGAATGAATTAGAATGGATCGTACGAATGAATTAGAATGGATACATTCGTGCGAATGAATTAGAATGGATCGTACGAATGGATTAGAATGGATTATAGGAATGAATTAGAATGGATCGTACGAATGAATTAGAATGGATCGTACAAATGAATTAGAAAGGTTACATTTGTGAGAATGAATTAGAATGGATTGTACGAATGAATTATAATGGATCGTACGAATGAATTAGAATGAATCGTACGAATTAATTAGAATGGATCGTACGAACGAATTAGAATGGATCGTATGAACGAATTAGAATGGATCATACGAATGAATTAGAATGGATACATTCGAGCGAATGAATTAGAATGGATCGTACGAATGAATTAGAATAGATCATAGCAATGAATTAGAATGGATCGTGCAAATGAATTAGAATGGATACATTCGTGCGAATGAATTAGAATGGATCATAGGAATAAATTAGAATGGATCGTACGAATTAATTAGAATGGTTACATTCGTGCGAATGAATTAGAATGGATCGTACGAATGGTTTAGAATGGATCGTACGAATGGATTAAAATGGATCATACGAATGGATTAGAATGGATCATACGAATGAATTAGAATGGATCATACAAATGAATTAGAAAGGTTAAATTCGTGAGAATGAATTAGAATGGATCATACGAATAAATTAGAATGGATAATGCGAATGAATTTGAACGGATCGTACGAATGAATTAGAATGGATCGTACGAATGAATTTGAATGGATCGTGCGAATGAATTAGAATGGATAGTGCGAATGGATTAGAATGGATCGTACGAATGGATCATGCAAATGAATTAGAATGGATCGTACGAATGAATTAGAATGGATCGTACGAATGAATTAGAATTGATATATTCGTGCGAATGAATTAGAATGGATTGTGCAAATGAATTAGAATGGATCGTACGAATGAATTAGAATGGATCGTACGAATGAATTAGAATGGATCGTACAAATGAATTAGAAAGGTTATATTTGTGAGAATGAATTAGAATGGATCGTACGAATGAATTAGAATGGATCGTGCGAATCAATTAGAATGGTTACATTCGTACGAGTGAATTAGAATGGATCGTACGAATGAATTAGAATGGATACATTCGAGCGAATGAATTAGAATGGATCATACGAATGAATTAGAATGGATCGAACGAATGAATTAGAATGGATACATTCGAGCGAATGAATTAGAATAGATCGTAGGAATGAATTAGAATGGATCATACAAATGAATTAGAATAGATCGTAGGAATGAATTAGAATGGATCATACGAATGAATTAGAATGGATCGTACGAACGAATTAGAATGGATCATACGAACGAATTAGAATGGATCGTATGAACGAATTAGAATGGATACATTCGTGCGAATGAATTAGAATGGATCGTACAAAATGAATTAGAATGGACCATAGGAATGAATTAGAATGGATCGTGCAAATGAATTAGAATGGATCGTACAAATGAATTAGAAAGGTTACATTTGTGAGATTGAATTAGAATGGATCGTACGAATGGATTAGAATGGATCGTACGAATGAATTAGAATAGATCGTACGAATGCATTAGAATAGATACATTCGTGCGAATGAATTAGAATGGATCGTATGAATGAATTAGAATGGATCGTGCGAATGAATTAGAATGGATCGTACGAATGAATTAGAATGGATCGTGCGAATGAATTAGAATGGATCATACGAATGAATTAGAATGGATACATTGGTGCGAATGAATTAGAATGGATCGTACGAATGAATTAGAATGGAATGTACGAATGAATTAGAATGGATCGTACGAATGAATTAGAATGGATCGTGGGAATGATTTAGAATGGATCGTACGAATGAATTAGAATGGATACATTTGTGTGAATGAGTTAGAATGGATCATACGAATGAATTAGAATGGATCGTACGAATGAATTAGAATGGATCATACAAATGAATTAGAATGGATCGTGCGAATGAATTAGAATGGATCGTACGAATGAATTAGAATGGATCGTGCGAATGAATTAGAATGGATCGTACAAATGAATTAGAATGGATCGTACGAATGAATAAGAATGGATCGTATGAATGAATTAGAATGGAACGTGCGAATGAATTAGAATGAATCGTTCGAATGCATTAGAATGGATCGTACGAATGAATTAGAATGAATCGTACGATCCATTTTAATTCCCGATCCATTCTAATTCATTCGCACGAATGTATCCATTCTAATTCATTCGTACAATCCATTCTAATTCATTCGCACGTTCCATTCTAATTCATTCGTACGATCCATTCTAATTCATTCGTACGATCCATTCTAATTCATTCGTATGATCCATTCTAATTCATTTGCACGATCCCTTCTAATTCATTCGTACGATCCATTCTAATTCATTCCTACGATCCATTCTAATTCATTCGTACGATCCATTCTAATTCATTCGGATGATTCATTCTAATTCATTCATATGATCCATTCTAATTCATTCGGTGGATCCATTCTAATTCATTCGTACGATCCATTCTAATTCATTCGCACGATCCATTCTAATTTATTCGTACTATCCATTCTAATTCATTCGTACGATCTATTCTAATTCATTCGCATGATCCATTCTAATTCATTCGTACGATCCATTCTTATTCATTCGCTCGAATGTATCTATTCTAATTCATTCGTACGATCCATTCTAATTCATTCTCTCGAATGTAACCTTTCTAATTCATTTGTATTTATCCATTCTAATTCATTCGTACGATCCATTCTAATTCATTCGCACGATCTATTCTAATTCATTCGTACGATCCATTCTAATTCATTCGCACGAATGTATCCATTCTAATTCATTTGCACGATCCATTCTAATTCATTCCTATGATCCATTCTAATTAATCCGTACGATCCATTCTAATTCATTCGTTCGAATGTATCCATTCTAATTCATTCGTACGATCCATTCTAATTCGTTCATACGATCCATTCTTATTCGTTCGTACGATCCATTCTAATTCGTTCATACGATCCATTCTAATTCATTCGTACGATCCATTCTAATATATTCGTACGATCCATTCTAATTCATTCGCACGAATGTAACCATTCTAATTCATTCGTACGATCAATTCTAATTCATTCGTACGATCCATTCTAATTCATTTGTACGATCCATTCTAATTCATTCTCACAAATGTAACCTTTCTAATTCATTTGTACGATCCATTCTAATTCATTCGTACGATCCATTCTAATCCATTCGTACGATCCATTCTAATTCATTCGCACGAATGTATCCATTCTAATGTATTCGTACGATTCATTCTAATTCATTCGCACGATCCATTCTAATTCATTCGCACGATCCGTTCTAATTCATTCCTATGATCCATTCTAATTCATTCGCACGAATGTAACCATTCTAATTCATTCGTACGATCCATTCTTATTCATTCATACGATCCATTCTAATTCATTTGTACGAATGAATTAGAATGGATCGTACGAATGGATTAGAATGGATCGTACGAATGAATTAGAATGGATCGTATGAACGAATTAGAATGGATCGTATGAACGAATTAGAATAGATCGTACGAATGAATTAGAATGGATACATTCGAGCGAATGAATTAGAATGGATCGTACGAATGAATTAGAATGGATCATAGGAATGAATTAGAATGAATCGTGCAAATGAATTTGAATGAATACATTCATGCGAATGAATTAGAATGGATCGTAGGAATGAATTAGAATGGATCGTACGAATGAATTAGAATGGTTACATTCGTGCGAATGAATTAGAATGGATCGTACAAATGGAATAAAATGGATCGTACAAATAGATTAGAATGGATCGTACGAATGAATTAGAATGGATCATATAAATGAATTAGAAAGGTTACATTTGTGAGAATGAATTAGAATGGATCGTACGAGTGAATTAGAATGGATCGTACGAATGGATTAGAATGGATCGTATGAATGGATTAGAATGAATCGTACGAATGAATTAGAATGGATCATACAAATGAATTAGAAAGGTTACATTCGTGAGAATGAATTAGAATGGATCGTACGAATGAATTAGAATGGATCATGCAAATGAATTTGAATGGATCATACGAATGAATTAGAATGGATCGAACGAATGAATTAGAATGGATACATTCGAGTGAATGAATTAGAATAGATCGTAGGAATGAATTAAAATGTATTATACAAATGAATTAGAATGGATCGTGCGAATGAATTATTCGTACAATCCATTCTAATTCATTCGTACAATCCATTCTAATTTATTCGTACAAATGTATCCATTCTAATTCATTCGTACAATCCATTCTAATTCATTCGTACGATTCATTCTAATTCATTCGTACGATCCATTCTAATTCATTCACACGAATGTATCCATTCTAATTAATTTGTACGATCCATTCTAATTCATTCATACGATCCATTCTAATTCATTTGTATGATCCATTCTAATTCATTCCTACGATCTATTCTAATTCATTCGCTCGAATGTATCCATTCTAATTCATTCGTACGATCCATTCTTATTCATTCGTACGATTCATTCTAATTCATTCGTATGATCAATTCTAATTCATTCGCACGATCCATTCTAATTCATTCTCACGAATGTAACCTTTCTAATTCATTTGTATGATCCATTCTAATTCATTCGTACGATCCATTCTAATCCATTCGTACGATCCATTCTAATCCATTCGTATGATCCAATCTAATTCATTCGTACGATCCATTCTAATTCATTCTCACAAATGTAACCTTTCTAATTCATTTGTACGATCCATTCTAATTCATTCGTACGATCCATTCTAATTCATTCAAACGTTCCATTCTAATTCATGCGATCGTACAAATGAATTAGAATGGATCATGCGAATGAATTTGAATGGATCGTACGAATGAATAAGAATGGATCGTACGAATGAATTAGAATGGATACATTCGAGCGAATGAATTAGAATAGATCGTAGGAATGAATTAGAATGGATCATACGAATGAATTAGAATGGATCGTGCGAATGAATAAGAATGGATTGTACGAATGAATTAGAATGGATCGTACGAATGAATTAGAATGGATCGTACGAATGCATTAGAATGGATCGTACGAATGAATTAGAATGTATCGTACGAACGAATTAGAATAGATCGTACGAATGAATTAGAATGGACAGTACGAATAAATTAGAATGGATCGAGCGAATGAATTAGAATGGATCAGACGAATGAATTAGAATGGATCATGCGAATGAATTAGAATGAATCGTACGAATACATTAGAATGGATACATTCGTGCGAATGAATTAGAATGGATCGTACGAATGGATTAGAATGGATCGTACGAATGAATTAGAATGGATTAGAATAGATCGTACGAATGATCTATTCTAATTCATTCGCACGAATGTATCCATTCTAATTCATTCGTACGATCCATTCTAATTCATTCGTATGATCCATTCTAATTCGTTCGTATGATCCATTCTAATTCGTTCGTACGATTCATTCTAATTCATTCGTACGATCCATTCTAATGCATTCATACGATCCATTCTAATTCATTCGTACTATCCATTCTACTTCATTCGTACGATCCATTCTAATTCATTCGTATGATCCATTCTAATTCATTCACATGAATTAGAATGGATCGTACGAATGAATTAGAATGAATCGTACGAATGCATTAGAATGGATCATATGAATGAATTAGAATGAATCGTACGATCCACTCTAATTCATTCGTCCGATCCATTCTAATTCATTCACACGAATGTATCCATTCTAATTCATTTGTACAATCTATTCTAATTCATTCGCACGATCCATTCTAATTCATTCGTATGATCCATTCTAATTCATTCCTACGATCTATTCTAATTGATTCGCTCGAATGTATCCATTCTAATTCATTCGTACGATCCATTCTTATTCATTCGTACGATCCATTCAAATTCATTCGCATGATCCGTTTTATTTCATTTGTACGATCCATTCTAATTCATTCTCACGAATGTAACCTTTCTAATTCATTTGTATGATCCATTCTAATTCATTCGTACGATCCATTCTAATCCATTCGTACGATCCATTCTAATCCATTCATACGATCCATTCTAATCCATTCGTACGATCCATTCTAATGCATTCGTATGATTCATTCTAATTCATTCATACGATCCATTCTAATTTATTTCTACGATCCATTCTAATTCATTCGTACGATCCATTCTAATTCATTCGCACGATCCATTCTAATTCATTCGCACAAATGTATCCATTCTAATTCATTTGCACGATCCATTCTAATTCATTCCTATGATCCATTCTAATTCATTCGTACGATCTATTCTAATTCATTCGCACGATCCATTCTAATTCATTCGTACGATCCATTCTAATTCATTCGCACGATCCATTCTAATCCATTCGTACGATCCATTCTAATCCATTTGTACGATCCATTCTAATCCATTCGTACGATCCATTCTAATCCATTCGCACGATCCATTCTAATTCATTCATACGATCCATTCTAATTCATTCGAACGATCCATTCTAATCCATTCGTACGATCCATTCTAATTCATTCGTACAATGCGTTCTAATCCATTCATACGATCCATTCGAATCCATTCGTACGATCCATTCTAATTCATTCGTACGATCCATTCTAATTCATTCTCACAAATGTAACCTTTCTAATTCATTTGTACGATCCATTCTAATTCATTCGTACGATCCATTCTAATCCATTCGTACGATCCATTCTAATTCATTCCTATGATCCATTCTAATTCATTCGCAGGAATGTATCCATTCTAATTCAATTGCACGATCTATTCTAATTCATTCCTATGATCCATTCTAATTCATTCGTACGATCCATTCTAATTCATTCGCTCGAATGTATTCATTCTAATTCATTCGTACGATCCATTCAAATTCGTTCATACAATCCATTCTAATTCGTTCGTACGATCCATTCTAATTCATTCGTACGATCCATTCTAATTCATTCGCACGATCCATTCTAATTCATTTGTACGATCCATTTTAATTCATTCGCATGATCCATTCTAATTCATTCGTATGATACATTCATGCAAATGAATTAGAATGGATCGTACGAATGAATTAGAATGGATCGTACGAATGATTAGAATGGTTACATTCATGCGAATGAATTAGAATGGATCGTACGAATGGATTAGAATGGATCGTACGAAAGAATTAGAATGGATCATACAAATGAATTAGAAAGGTTACATTTGTGAGAATGAATTAGAATGGATCGTACGAATGAATTAGAATGGATCGTACGAATGAATTAGAATGGATCGTACAAATGAGTTAGAAAGGTTACATTTGTGAGAATGAATTAGAATGGATCGTACGAATGGATTAGAATGGATCGTACGAATGGATTAAAATGGATCGTACGAATGGATTAGAACGCATTGTACGAATGAATTAGAATAGATACATTTGTGCGAATGAATTAGATTGCATCGTACGAATGAATTTGAATGGATCGGACGAATGAATTAGAATGGATCGTACGAATGAATTAGAATGGATCATGCGAATGAATTAGAATAGATCGTACGAATGAATTAGAATGGATACATTCGAGCGATCCATTCTAATTTATTTGTACGATCCATTCTAATTTATTCATACGATCCATTCTAATTCATTCGTACAATCCATTCTAAATCATTCGCACGATCCATTATAATTCATTCGTATGATCCATTCTAATTTATTTGCACGAATATACGATCCATTCTAATTTATTCGCAAGAATGTATCCATTCTAATTCATTCGTACAATCCATTCTAATTTATTCGCTCGAATGTATCCATTCTAATTCATTCGTACGATCCATTCTAATTCATTCGTATAATCCATTCTAATTCATTCGTACGATCCATTCTAATTCATTCGCATGATCCATTCTAATTCATTCGTATGATCGATTCTAATTCATTCGCACGATCCATTCTAATTCATTCCTATGATCCATTCTAATTCATTCGTACGATCCATTCTAATTCATTCACTCAAATATATCCATTCTAATTCATTCGTACGATCCATTCTAATTCATTCGTACGATCCATTCTAATTCATTCTCACGAATGTAACCTTTCTAATTCATTTGTATGTATCCATTCTAATTCATTCGTACGATCTATTCTAATTCCTTCATACGATCCATTCTAATTCATTCGTACGATCCATTCTAATTCATTTATATGATCGATTCTAATTCATTCGTAAGATCCAATCTAATTCTTTCATACAATCCTTTCTAATTCATTTGCACGAATGGATCCATTCTAATTCATTAGTATGATCCATTCTAATTCATTCGCTTGAACCATTTTAATTGATTCGTACGATCCATTCTAATTCATTCATACGATCCATTCTAATTCATTCGCACGATCCATTCTAATTCATTCGCACGAATGTATCCATTCTAATTCATTTGCACGATCCATTCTAATTCATTCCTATGATCCATTCTAATTCATTCGTACGATCTATTCTAATTCATTCGCACGATCCATTCTAATTCATTCGTACGATCCATTCTAATTCATTCGCACGATCCATTCTAATCCATTCGTACGATCCATTCTAATCCATTCGTACGATCCATTCTAATTCATTCGCACGATCCATCGATCCATTCTAATTCATTCGTACGATCCATTCTTATTCATTCTCACAAATGTAACCTTTCTAATTCATTTATACGATCCATTCTAATTCATTTGTACGATCTATTCTAATTCATTCGTACGATCCATTCTAATCCCTTCGTACGATCCATTCTAATTCATTCCTACGATCCATTCTAATTCATTCGCAGGAATGTATGCATTCTAATTCATTTGCACGATCCATTCTAATTCATTCCTATGATCCATTCTAATTCATTCGTACGATCCATTCTAATTCATTCGCTCGAATGTATTCATTCTAATTCATTCGTACGATCCATTCTAATTCGTTCATACGATCCATTCTAATTCGTTCGTACGATCCATTCTAATTCGTTCGTACGATCCATTCTAATTCATTCGCACGATCCATTCTAATTCATTTGTACGATCCATTTTAATTCATTCGCATGATCCATTCTAATTCATTCGTATGATACATTCGTGCAAATGAATTAGAATGGATCGTACGAATGAATTAGAATGGATCGTACGAACGAATTAGAATGGATCGTATGAATGAATTAGAATAGATCGTATGAATGAATTAGAATGGATACATTCGAGCGAATGAATTAGAATGGATCGTACGAATGGATTAGAATGGATCGTACGAATGGATTAGAATGGATCGTACGAATGGATTAGAATGGATCGTACGAATGAATTAGAATGGATCATACAAATGAATTAGAATAGATCGTGCGAATGAATTAGAATAGATCGTACGAACGAATTAGCATGGATCATGCGAATGAATTAGAATAGATCGTATGAATGAATTAGAATGGATCGTACGAAGGAATTAGAATGGATACATTTATACGAATGAATTAGAATGGATCGTATGAATGAATTAGAATGGATCGTACGAATGAATTAGAATGGATCGAACGAATGAATTAGAATGGATTGTACGAATGAATTAGAATGGATCGTACGAATGAATTAGAATGGATCGTGCGAATGAATTAGAATCGATCGTACGAATGAATATAGAATGGATCGTACGAATGAATTAGATCGTACGAATGAATTAGAATGGATCGTACGAATGAATTAAAATGGATACATTCATACGACTGAATTAGAATAGATCGTGCGAATTAATTAGAATGGATCGTACGAATGAATTTGAATGGATACATTTGTGCGAATGAATCTGAATGGATTGTATGAATGAATTACAATGGATCGTACGAATGAATTAGAATGGATCGTACGAATGAATTAGAATAGCTTATACGAATGAATTAGAATGAATCGTACGAATGAATTAGAATGGTTACATTCGTGCGAATGAATTAGAATAGATCGTATGAATAAATTAGAATGGATCGTACGAATAAATTAGAATGGATCGTGCGAATGAATTAGAATGGATCGTACGAATGAATTAGAATGGATCTACCGAATGAGTTAGAATGGATCATACAAATGAATTAGAATGGATCGTACGAATGAATTAGAATGGATTGTGCGAATGAATTAGAATGGATCGTATGAATGAATAAGAATGGATCGTACGAATGAATTAGAATGGATCGTACGAACGAATTAGAATGGTTACATTCGTGCGAATGAATTAGAATGGATCAGACGAATGGATTAGAATGGATCATACGAATGGATTAGAATGGATCGTACGAATGAATTAGAATGGATCATACAAATGAATTAGAAAGGTTACATTCATGAGAATGAATTAGAATGGATCGTACGAATGAATTAGAATGGATCATGCGAATGCATTAGAATGGATTGTACGAATGAATTAGAATGGATCAAACGAATGAATTAGAATGGATACATTCATGCAAATGAATTAGAATGGATCGTACGAATGGATTAGAATGGATTGTACGAATGGATTAGAATGGATCGTACAAATGGATTAGAATAGATCGTACGAATGAATTAGAATGGATCATACAAATGAATTAGAAAGGTTACATTCGTGAGAATGAATTAGAATGGATCGTGCGAATGAATTAGAATTGATCATACGAATGAATTAGAATGAATCGTACGAATGGATTAGAATGGATCGTATGAATGAATTAGAATGGATCGTGCGAATGAATTAGAATGGATAGTACGAATGAATTAGAATAGATCGTACGAATGAATTAGAATGGATCATACAAATGAATTAGAAAGGTTACATTCGTGAGAATGAATTAGAATGGATCGTACGAATGAATTAGAATGGATCATGCGAATGCATTAGAATGGATTGTACGAATGAATTAGAATGGATACATTTATACGAATGAATTAGAATGGATCGTACGAATGAATTAGAATGTATTATGCGAATGAATTAGAATGGATCGTATGAACGAATTAGAATAGATCATACGAACGAATTAGAATGGATCGTACGAATGAATTAGAATGGATCATACGAATGAATTAGAATGGATCGTGCGAATGAATTAGAATGGATTGTACGAATGAATTAGAATAGATACATTCGTGCGAATGAATTAGAATGGATCGTACGAATGGATTAGAATGGATCGTACGAATGGATCATGCAAATGAATTAGAATGGATCGTACGAATGAATTAGAATGGATCGTACGAATGAATTAGAATGGATACATTTGTGCGAATGAATTAGAATGGATTGTGCGAATGAATTAGAATGGATCGTACGAATGAATTAGAATGGATTGTACGAATGAATTAGAATGGATTGTACAAATAAATTAGAAAGGTTACATTTGTGAGAATGAATTAGAATGGATCGAACGAATGAATTAGAATGGATTAGAATGGATTAGAATGGATCGTACGAATGGATTAGAATTGATCGTACGAATGAATTAGAATGGATCGTACAAATGAATTAGAAAGGTTACATTTGTGAGAATGAATTAGAATGGATCGTACGAATGAATTAGAATAGATCGTACGAATGGATTAGAATGGATCGTACGAATGGATTAGAATAGATCGAACGAATGAATTAGAATGGATACATTCGAGCGAATGAATTAGAATGGATAGTACGAATGAATTAGAATGTATCATGCGAATGAATTTGAATGGATCGTACGAATGAATTAGAATGGATCATACAAATGAATTAGAAAGGTTACATTCATGAGAATGAATTAGAATGGATCGAACGAATGAATTAGAATGGATCATGCGAATGAATTTGAATGGATCGTACGAATGAAGTAAAATGGATCATACAAATAAATTAGAACGGTTACATTCGTGAGAATGAATTAGAATGGATCGTACGAATGAATTATAATGGATCGTACGAATGAATTAGAATGGATACATTCGAGCGAATGAATTAGAATGGATCGTATGAATGAATTCGAATGGATCGTGCGAATGAATTAGAATGGTTACATTCGTGCGAATGAATTAGAATGGATCATGCGAATGAATTAGAATGGATCATACAAATGAATTAGAATGGATCATATCAAAGAATTAGAATGGATCGTATGAACGAATTAGAATGGATCGTACGAATGAATTAGAATGGATACATTCGAGCGAATGAATTAGAATGGATCGTACGAATGGATTAGAATGGATCGTACAAATGGATTAGAATGGATCATACGAATGGATTAGAATGGATCGTGCGAATGAATTAGAATGGATCGTACGAATGAATTAGAAATGGATCGTGCGAATGAATTAGAATGGTTACATTCCTGTGAATGAATTAGAATTGATCGTATGAATGAATAAGAATGGATCGTACGAATGAATTAGAATAGATCGTGCGAATGAATTAGAATGAATCGTACGAATGCATTAGAAAGGATCGTACGAATGAATTAGAATGAATCGTACGATCCATTCTAATTCATTCGTCCGATCCATTCTAATTCATTCGCACGAATGTATCCATTCTAGTTTATTCATACGATCTATTCTAATTCATCCTCACAAATATAACCTTTCTAATTCATTTGTATGATCCATTCTTATTCATTCGTACGATCCATTATAATCCATTCATACGATCCATTCTAATCCATTCGTATGGTCCATTCTAATTCATTCTCACAAATGTAACCTTTCTACTTCATTTGTATGATCCATTCTAATTCATTCGTACGATCTATTCTAATTTATTCGTACGATCCATTCTAATTCATTCGTATGATCCATTCTAATTCATTCGCACAAATGTATCTATTCTAATTCATTCATACGATCCATTCTAATTCATTCGCACGATCCATTCTAATTCATTCGTAGGATCCATTCTAATTCATTTGTACGATCTATTCTAATTCATTCGTACAAATGTATCCATTTTAATTCATTCGTACAATGCGTTCTAATCCATCGTACGATCCATTCTAATTCATTCTCACAAATGTAACCTATCTAATTCATTTGTACGATCAATTCTAATTCATTCGTACGATCTATTCTAATACATTCGTACGATCCATTCTAATCCATTCGTATGATCCTTTCTAATTCATTTGTATGATCCATTCTAATTCATTCGTACGATCCATTCGAATCAATTCGTACGATCGATTCTAATCCATTCGTACGATCTATTCTAATTCATTCGTACGATCCATTCTAATTCATTCTAATTCATTCGTACGAATAAATTAGAATGGATACATTCATGCGAATGAATTAGAATGGATTGTACGAATGAATTAGAATGGATCGTACGAATGAACTAGAATGGATCATGCGAAGGAATTAGAATAGATCGTACGAATGAATTAGAATGGATCGTACGAATAAATTAGAATGGATCGTGCGAATGAATTAGAAAGGATCGTACGAATGAATTAGAATGGATCCACCGAATGAGTTATAATGGATCATACGAATGAATTAGAATGGATCATGCGAATGAATTAGAATAGATCGTACGAATGAATTAGAATGGATCGTACAAATAAATTAGAATGGATCGTGTGATTGTGCGAATGAATTAGAATGGATCGTATGAATAAATAAGAATGGATCGTACGAATGAATTAGAATGGATTGTGCGAATGAATTAGAATGAATCGTACGAATGAATAAGAATGGATCGTTCGAATGAATTAGAATAAATCGTATGATCCATTCTAATTCATTCGTCCGATCCATTCTAATTCATTCGCACGAATGTATCCATTCTAATTCATTTGTACAATCCATTCTAATTCATTCGCACGATCCATTCTAATTCATTCGTATGATCCATTCTAATTCATTCCTACGATCCATTCTAATTTATTCGCACGATTCGAATTAGAATGGATACATTCGTGCGAATGAATTAGAATGGATCGGACGAATGAATTAGAATGGATCATACGATTTATTCTAATTCATTCGAACGATCCATTCTAATGAATTAGAAAGGTTACATTTATGAGAATGAATTAGAATGGATCGTACAAATGAATTAGAATGGATCATACGAATGGATTAGAATGGATCGTAGGAATGGATTAGAATGGATCGTACGAATGAATTAGAATGGATCATACAAATGAATTAGAATGGTTACATTCGTGAGAATGAATTAGAATGGATCGTGCGAATGAATTAGAATTGATCATACGAATGAATTAGAATGAATCATACGAATGAATAAGAATGGATCGTACGAATGAATTAGAATGGATACATTCGAGCGAATGAATTAGAATAGATCGTAGGAATGAATTAGAATGGATCATACGAATGAATTAGAATGGATCGTATGAATGAATTAGAATGGATCGTACGAATTAATTAGAATGGATACATTCGTGCGAATGAATTAGAATGGATCGTACGAATGAATTAGAATGAATCGTACGAATGAATTAGAATGGATCGTACGAATGAATTAGAATGGATACATTTGTACGAATAAATTAGAATGGATTGTACGAATGAATTAGAATAGATACATTCTTGCGAATAAATTAGAATGGATCATATATTCGTGCAAATAAATTAGAATGGATCATACGAATGAATTAGAATGGATCGTGCGAATGAATTAGAATGAATCGTACGAATGCATTAGAATGGATCGTACGAATGGATTAGAATGAATCGTACGATCCATTCTAATTTATTCGTCCGATCCATTCTAATTCATTCGCATGAATGTATCCATTCTAATTCATTCGTACAATCCATTCTAATTCATTCGTACGATCCATTCTAATTCATTCGTATGATACATTTTAATTCATTCCTACGATCTATTCTAATTCATTCACTCGAATGTATCCATTCTAATTCATTCGTTCGATCCATTCTAATTCATTCGTACGATCCATTCAAATTCATTTGCATGATCCATTCTAATTCATTCGTACGATCCATTCTAATTCATTCTCACGAATATAACCTTTCTATTTCATTTGTATGATCCATTCTAATTCATTCGTACGATCCATTCTAATCCATTCATACGATCCATTCTAATCCATTCGGACGATCCATTCTAATTCACTCGTACGATCCATTCTAATTTATTTGCACGAATATACAATCCATTCTAATTTATTCGCAAGAATGTATCCATTCTAATTCATTCGTACAATCCATTCTAATTTATTTGCTCGAATGTATCCATTCTAATTCATTCGTACGATCTATTATAATTCTTTCGTACGATCCATTCTAATTCATTCGTACGATCGATTCTAATTCATTCGCACGATCCATTCTAATTCATTCGTACGATCCATTCTAATTCATTCGTACAATCCATTCTAATTCATTCGCTCAAATGTATCCATTCTAATTCATTCGTACGATCCATTCTAATTCATTCTCACGAATGTAACCTTTCTAATTCATTTGTATGTATCCATTCTAATTCATTCGTACGATCTATTCTAATTCATTCGCTCAAATGTATCCATTCTAATTCATTCGTACGATCCATTCTAATTCATTCTCACGAATGTAACCTTTCTAATTCATTTGTATGTATCCATTCTAATTCATTCGTACGATCTATTCTAATTCGTTCATACGATCCATTCTAATCCATTCGTACGATCCATTCTAATCCATTCGTACGATCCATTCTAATTCATTCGTATGAATGTATCCATCTAATTTATTCGTACGATCCAGTCTAATTCATTTGTACGATCTATTCTAATTCATTTGCACGAATGTATCCATTCTAATTCATTCGTACAATCCATTCTAATTCATTCGCATGATCCATTCTAATTCATTCCTACGATCCATTCTAATTCATTCGTACGATCCATTCTAATCCATTCGTACGATCCATTCAAATCCATTCGTACGATCCATTCTAATTCATTCGTATGAATGTATCCATCTAATTTATTCGTACGATCCAGTCTAATTCATTCGTACGATCTATTCTAATTCATTTGCACGAATGTATCCATTCTAATTCATTCGTACAATCCATTCTAATTCATTCGCACGATCCATTCTAATTCATTCCTACGATCCATTCTAATTCATTCGTATGAATGAATTCTAATTCATTCGCACGAATGTATCCATTCTAATTTATTTGCACGATCCATTCTAATTCATTCGTATGATCCATTCTAATTCATTCGCTCGAATGTATCCATTCTAATTCATTCGTACGATCCATTCAAATTCATTCGTATGATCCATTCTAATTTATTCATACGATCCATTCTAATTCATTTGCACGATCCATTCTAATTTATTCGCCCGATCTATTCTATTTCATTCGTACAATCTATTCTAATTCATTCCTATGATCCATTCTAATTCATTCGTACGATCCATTCTAATCCATTCGTACGATCCATTCTAATCCTTTCGTACGATCCGTTCTAATCCATTCGTACGATCCATTCTAATTCATTCGTACGATCCATTCTAATTTATTCTCACAAATGTAACCTTTCTAATTCATTTGTACGATCCATTCTAATTCATTCGTACGATCCATTCTAGTCCATTCGTACGATCCATTCTAATCCATTCGTACGATCTATTCTAATTCATTCGCACGAATGTTACCATTCTAATTCATTCGTACGATCCATTCTAATTCATTCCTACGATCCATTCTAATTCATTCGCACGAATGTATCCATTCTAATTCATTTACACGATTCATTCTAATTCATTCCTATGATCCATTCTAATTCATTCGTATGATACATTCATACGACTGAATTAGAATGGATTGTACGAATGAATTAGAATTGATCGTACGAATGAATTAGAATGGATCGTACGAATGAATTAGAATGGATCGTGTGAATAAATTAGAATGGATCGTACGAATGAATTAGAATGGATAAATTTTAATGAATAAATTAGAATGGATCGTACGAACGAATTAGAATGGATCGTACGAATGCATTAGAATGGATCGTACGAATGAATTAGAATGGATACAATCGAGCGAATGAATAAGAATGGATCGTGCGATGAATTAGAATGGATCATACAAATGAATTAGAATGGATTCTAATTCATTTGTACAATCTATTCTAATCAATTCTAATTCATTCGCACAAATGTATCCATTCTAATTTATTCTCACGAATGTAACCTTTCTAATTTATTTGTATGATCCATTCTAATGCATTCGTACGATCCATTCTAATCCATTCGTACGATCCATTCTAATCCATTCATTCGTATGAATGAATTAGAATGGTTACATTCGTGCGAATGAATTAGAATAGATCGTACGAATGAATTAGAATGGATCGTACGAATGAATTAGAATGGATCGTGCGAATGAATTAGAATGGATCGTACGAATGAATTAGAATGGATCATACGAATGAATTAGAATGGATATATTCGTGCGAATGAATTAGAATGGATCGTGCGAATGAATTAGAATGGATCAAACGAATGAATTAGAATGGATTTATTGTGAGAATGAATTAGAATGGATCGTACGATCCATTCAAATTCATTTGTACGATCCATTCAAATTCATTCGCATGATCCATTCTAATTCATTCTTAAGATCCATTCTAATTCATTCTCACGAATGTAACCTTTCTAATTCATTTGTATGATCCATTCTAATTTATTCGCACGATCTATTCTAATTCATTCATACGATCCATTCTAATTCATTCTTACGATCCATTCTAATTCATTCGCACGAATGTAATCATTCTAATTCACTCGTACGATCCCTTCTAATTCATTTCTACGATGCACTCTAATTCATTCGCACGAATGTATCCATTCTAATTCATTTGCACGATCCATTCTAATTCATTCCTATGATCCATTCTAATTCATTCGTACGATCCATTCTAATTCATTCGCACGAATGTATCCATTCTAATTCATTTGCACGATCCATTCTAATTCATTCCTATGATCCATTCTAATTCATTCGTACGATCCATTCTAATTCATTCGCACGAATGTATCCATTCTAATTAATTCGTACGATCCATTCTAATTCATTCATACGATCCATTCTAATTCATTCGTATGATCCATTCTAATTCATTCCTACGATCTATTCTAATTCATTCGCTCGAATGTATCCATTCTAATTCATTCGTACGATCCATTCTTATTCATTCGTACGATTCATTCTAATTCATTCGTATGATCAATTCTAATTCATTCGCACGATCCATTCTAATTCATTCTTACGAATGTAACCATTCTAATTCATTTGTATGATCCATTCTAATTCATTCGTACGATCCATTCTAATCCATTCGTACGATCCATTCTAATCCATTCGTATGATGCATTCTAATTCATTTGTACGATCCATTCTAATTCATTCTCATAAATGTAACCTTTCTAATTCATTTGTACGATCCATTCTAATTCATTCGTACGATCCATTCTAATTCATTCATACCATCCATTCTAATTCATTCATATTATCCATTCTAATTCATTCGTTCGATCCATTCTAATTCATTCGCACGAATATATCCATTCTAATTCATTCGTACGATCCATTCTAATTCGTTCACACGATCCATTTTAATTCGTTCGTACGATCCATTCTAATTCGTTCGCATAAATATATCTATTCTAATTCATTCGTATGATCGATTCAAATTCTTTCGTACGATCCATTCTAATTCATTCATACAATCCATTCAAATTCATTCGTACGATGCAATCTAATTCATTGACACAAATGTATCTATTCTAGTTCATTCGTACAATGCGTTCTAATCCATTCGTACGATCCATTCTAATCTATTCGTACGATCCATTCTAATTCATTTGCACGAATGTAACCGTTCTAATTCATTCGTACGATCAATTCTAATTCATTCATACGATCCATTCTAATTCATTCGTACGATCCATTCTAATTCATTCTCACAAATGTAACCTTTCTAATTCATTTGTACAATCCATTCAAATTCATTCGTACGATCCATTCTAATTAATTCGCACAATCCATTCTAATTCAGTCGTATGAATGTATCCATTTTAATTCATTCGTACGATCCATTCTAATTCATTCGTACGATCTAATTCATTCATACGATCCATTCTAATTCATTCGTACGATCGATTCTAATTCATTCGCACGATCCATTCTAATTCATTCGTACGATCCATTCTATTTCATTCGTATGATCCATTCTAATTTATTCATTCAAATATATCCATTCTAATTCATTCGCACGATCTATTCTAATTCATTCATACGATCTATTCTAATTCATTCGTATGATCAATTCTAATTCATTCGCACGATCCATTCTAATTCATTCGTACGATCCATTCTAATTCATTCTCATAAATGTAACCTTTCTAATTCATTTGTATGATCCATTTTAATTCATTTGTACGATCCATTCTAATCCATTCGTACGATCCATTCTAATCCATTCGTACGATCCATTCTAATTCATTCGCACGAATGTAACCATTCTAATTCATTCGTACGATCCATTCTAATTCATTCCTACGATCCATTCTAATTCATTCGCACGAATGTATCCATTCTAATTCATTTGCACGATCCATTCTTATTCATTCCTATGATCCATTCTAATTCATTCGTACGATCCATTCTAATTCATTCGCTCGAATGTATCCATTCTAATTCATTCGCACAATCCATTCTGATTCATTCGTACGATCCATTCTAATTCATTCGTATGATCCATTCTAACTCATTCGGTGGATCCATTCTAATTCATTCGTACGATCCATTCTAATTCATTCGCACGATCCATTCTAATTTATTCGTACGACCCATTCTAATTCATTCGTACGATCTATTCTAATTCATTCGCATGATCCATTCTAATTCATTCATACGATCCATTATAATTCATTCGTACAATCCATTCGAACTCATTCGTAAGATGCAATCTAATTCATTCGCACAAATGTATCTATTCTAATTCATTCGTACAATGTGTTCTAATCCATTCGTATGATCCATCCTAATCCATTCGTACGATCCATTCTATATCATTCGCACGAATGTAACCATTCTAATTCATTCATATGATCCATTCTAATTCATTCGTACGATCCATTCTAATTCATTCGTCCGATCCATTCTAATTCATTCGGACGAATGTATCCATTCTAATTCATTCGTTAGAATGGATAGATTCGTGCGAATGAATTAGAATGGATCGTACGAATGAATTAGAATGGATCGTGCGAATGAATTAGAATTGATCATACGAATGAATTAGAATGGATCGTACGAATGAATTAAAATAGATCGTGTGAATGAATTAGAATGGATCGTACGAATGAATTTGAATGGATATATTTGAACGAATAAATTAGAATGGATCATACGAATGAATTAGAATGGATCGTACGAATGAATTAGAATAGATCGTGCGAATGAATTAGAATCGATCGTACGAATGAATTAGAATGGATCGTACGAATGAATTAGATCGTACGAATGAATTAGAATGGATCGTACGAATGAATTAAAATGGATACATTTATACGACTGAATTAGAATGGATAGTGCGAATTAATTAGAATGGATCGTACGAATGAATTTGAATGGATATATTTGTGCGAATGAATTAGAATGGATCGTACGACTGGATTAGAATGGATCATACAAATGAATTAGAAAGGTTACATTCGTGAGAATGAATTAGAATGGATCGTACGAATGAAATAGAATGGATCATGCGAATGAATTTGAATGGATCGTACGAATAAATTAGAATGGATCGAACGAATGAATTAGAATGGATACATTCGAGCGAATGAATTAGAATAGATCGTAGGAATGAATTAGAATGGATCATACGAATGAATTAGAATGGATTGTGCGAATGAATTAGAATGGATTGTACGAATGAATTAGAATGGACACATTCGAGCGAATGAATTAGATAGATCATAGGAATGAATTAGAATGGATCATACGAATGAATTAGAATGGATCGTACGAATGAATTAGAATGGAGCGTACGAATGAACTAGAATGGATACATTCATGCGAATGAATTAGATTGGATCGTACGAATCTATCTATTCTAATTCATTCGTATAATCCATTCTAATTCATTAGCACGATCCATTCTAATTCATTCGTACAATCCATTCTAATTCATTCGCACGAATGTATCCATTCTAGTTCATTCGTACGATCCATTCTAATTCATTCGCAAAATTTATTCTAATTCATTTGTACGATCCATTCTTATTCATTCATATAATTCATTCTAATTCATTCATACGATCCATTCTAATTCATTCGAATGATCCATTCTAATTCATTCCTACGATCTATTCTAATTCATTCGCTCGAATGTATCCATTCTAATTCATTCGTACGATCCATTCTTATTCATTCGTACGATTCATTCTAATTCATTCGTATGATCAATTCTAATTCATTCGCATGATCCATTCTAATTCATTCTCACAAATGTAACCTTTCTAATTCATTTGTATGATCCATTCTAATTCATTCGTACGATCCATTCTAATCCATTTGTACTATCCATTCTAATCCATTCGTATGATCTATTCTAATTCATTCATATGATCCATTCTAATTCACTCTCACAAATGTAACCTTTCTAATTCATTTGTACGATCCATTCTAATTCATTCGTATGATCCATTCTAATTCATTCATACGATCCATTCTAATTCATTCGTATGATCCATTCTAATTCATTCGTTCGATCCATTCTAATTTATTCGCACAAATATATCCATTCTAATTCATTCGTACGATCCATTCTAATTCGTTCATACGATCCATTCTAATTCGTTCGTACGATCCATTCTAATTCGTTCGCATGAATATATCTATTCTAATTCATTCGTATGATCCATTCAAATTCATTCATACGATCCATTCTAATTCATTCGTATAATCCATTCAAATTCATTCGTACGATGCAATCTAATTCATTGACACAAATGTATCTATTCTAGTTCATTCGTACAATACGTTCTAATCCATTCGTACGATCCATTCTAATCTATTCGTACGATCCATTCTAATTCATTCGCACGAATGTAACCATTCTAATTCATTCGTACGATCAATTCTAATTCATTCGTACGATCCATTCTAATTCATTCGTACGATCCATTCTAATTCATTCTCACAAATGTAACATTTCTAATTCATTTGTACGATCCATTCTAATTCATTCGTACGATCCATTCTAATTCATTCGTACGATCCATTCTAATTCATTCGCATGAATGTATCCATTCTAATGTATTCGTACGATTCATTCTAATTCATTCGCACAATCCATTCTAATTCATTCGTACGATCCATTCTAATTCATTCGTCCGATCCATTCTAATTCATTCGCACGAATGTATCCATTCTAATTCATTCGTACAATCCATTCTAATTCATTCGGACAATCCATTCTAATTCATTCGTATGATCCATTCTATTTCATTTGTACGATCCATTCTAATTCATTCGTATGATCCATTCTAACCCATTCGTAGGAAGTTCGATCCATTCTAATCCAATCGTACGATCCATTCTAATTCATTCATACAATGCGTTCTAATCCATTCGTACGATCCATTCTAATTCATTCGTACGATCCATTCTAATTCATTTGTACGAATGAATTAGAATGGATCATATGAATGGATTATAATGGATTGTACGAATGAATTAGAATGGATCGTACGAATGAATTAGAATGGATACATTCGAGCGAATGAATTAGAATGGATCGTACGAATGAATTAGAATGGATACATTTGTGCGAATGAATTAGAATGGATCGTACGAATGAATTAGAATGGATCATGCGAATGAATTTGAATGGATCGTACGAATGAATTAGAATGGATCGAACGAATAAATTAGAATGGATACATTCGAGCGAATGAATTAGAATAGATCGTAGGAATGAATTAGAATGAATCATACGAATGAATTAGAATGGATCGTGCGAATGAATTAGAATAGATTGTACGAATGAATTAGAATGGATACATTCATACGAATGAATTAGAATGGATCGTACGAATGGATTAGAATGGATCGTACGATTGAATTAGAATGGTTACATTCATTCTAATTCATTCGTACAATCCATTCTAATTTATTCGTACTAATGTATCGATTCTAATTCATTCGTACAATCCATTCTAATTCATTCGTACGATTCATTCTAATTCATTCGTACGATCCATTCTAATTCATTCATACGATCTATACTAATTCATTCGCACGAATGTATCCATTCTAATTCATTCGTACAATCCATTCTAATTCATTCGCACGATCAATTCTAATTCATTCTTATGATCCATTCTAATTCATTCCTACGATCTATTCTAATTCATTCGCTCAAATGTATCCATTCTAATTCATTCGTTCGATCCATTCTAATTCATTCGTACGATCCATTCAAATTCATTCGCATGATTCATTCTAATTCATTCGTACGATCTACTCTAATTCATTCTCACGAATGTAACCTTTCTAATTCATTTGTATGATCTGTTCTAATTCATTCGTACGATCCATTCTAATCCATTCGTACGATCCATTCTAATGCATTCGTATAATTCATTCTAATTCATTCATACGATCCATTCTAATTCATTTGTACGATCCATTCTAATTCATTCGCATGATCCATTCTAATTCATTCGCACGAATGTATCCATTCGAATTTATTTGCAAGATCCATTCTAATTCATTCCTATGATCCATTCTAATTCATTCGTACGATCTATTCTAATTCATTCGCACGATCCATTCTAATTCATTCACACGAATATATCCATTCTAATTCATTCGTACGATCCATTCTAATTCATTCGCACGATCTATTCTAATTCATTCGTATGATCCATTCAAATTCATTAGTATGATCAATTCTAATTCATTCGTACGATCCATTCTAATTCATTCGTACTATCCATTCTAATTCATTCGCACAAATGTATCCATTCTAATTCATTCATACGATCCATTCTAATGCATTCGTACGATTCATTCTAATTCATTCGCACGATCCATTCAAATTCATTCGTATGATCCAATCTAATTTATTTGCCCGAATATACGATCCATTCTAATTTATTCACAAGAATGTATCCATTCTAATTCATTCGTACGATCTATTCTAATTCATTCGTACGATCCATTCTAATTCATTCATACGATCCATTCTAATTTATTCGTACAATCCATTCTAATTCATTCGCTCGAATGTATCCATTCTAATTCATTCGTACGATCCATTCTAATTCATTCGCACGATCCATTCTAATTTATTCGTACTATCCATTCTAATTCATTCGTACGATCTATTCTAATTCATTCGCATGATCCATTCTAATTCATTCGTACGATCCATTCTTATTCATTCATACGATCCATTCTAATTCATTCGCACGATCCATTCTAATTCATTCGCACAATCCATTCTAATTCATTCGTACGATCCATTCTAATTCATTCGTACGATCCATTCTAATTCATTCGCACGATCCATTCTAATTCATTCGCACAATCTGTTCTAATTCATTCGCACAATCCATTCTAATTCATTCGCACGAATGTATCGATTCTAATTTATTCGTACGATCCAGTCTAATTCATTCGTACGATCCATTCTAATTCATTCGCACGAATGTATCCATTCTAATTCATTCGTACGATCCATTCTAATTCATTCATATGATCCATTCTAATTCGTTCGTACGATCCATTCTAATTCATTCGTACGATCCATTCTAATTCATTCGTACGATCCATTCTAATCCATTCGTACGATCCATTCTAATTTATTCGTACAAATGAATTAGAATGGATCGTACGAATGAATTAGAATGGATTGTGCGAATGAATTAGAATGGATCGTGCGAATGAATTAGAATGGATCGTATGAATGAATAAGAATGGATCGTACGAATGAATTAGAATGGATCATGCGAATGAATTAGAATAGATCGTACGAATGAATTAGAATGGATAGTATGAATAAATTAGAATGGATCGTGCGAATGAATTAGAATGGATCGTACGAATGAATTAGAATGGATCCACCGAATGAATTAGAATGGATCGTACGAATGAATTAGAATGAATCATCCGAATGAATTAGAATGGATCATACGAATGAATTAGAATGGATCGGACGAATGAATTAGAATGGATCGTACGAATGAATTAGAATGGATCGTGCGAATGAATTAGAATAAATCGTACGAATACATTAGAATGGATACATACGTGCGAATGAATTAGAATGGATCGTACGAATGGATTAGAATGGATCGTACGAATGAATTAGAATGGATTAGAATAGATCGTACGAATGATCTATTCTAATTCATTCGCACGAATGTATCCACTCTAATTCATTCGTACGATCCATTCTAATTCGTTCGTACGATCCATTCTAATTCGTTCGTACGATCCATTCTAATTCGTTCATACGATTCATTCTAATTCATTCGTACGATCCATTCTAATGCATTCATACGATCCATTCTAATTCATTCGTACGATCCATTCTAATTCATTCGTACGATCCATTCTAATTCATTCGTATGATCCATTCTAATTTATTCGCATGAATTAGAATGGATCGTTCGAATGAATTAAAATGAATCGTACGAATGCATTAGAATGGATCATATGAATGAATTCGAATGAATCGTACGATCCATTCAAATTCATTCGTCCGATCCATTTAAATTCATTCGCACGAATGTATCCATTCTAATTCATTCGTACAATCCATTCTAATTCATTCGCACGATCCTTTCTAATTCATTCGTATGATCCATTCTAATTCATTCCTACGATCTATTCTAATTCATTCGCTCGAATGTATCCATTCTAATTCATTCGTACGATCCATTCTTATTCATTCGTACGATCCATTCAAATTCATTCGCATGATCCATTCTAATTCATTTGTACGATCCATTCTAATTCATTCTCACGAATGTAACCTTTCTAATTCATTTGTATGATCCATTCTAATTCATTCGTTCGATCCATTCTAATCCATTCGTACGATCCATTCTAATCCATTCGTACGATCCATTATAATCCATTCGTACGATCCATTCTAATGCATTCGTATGATTCATTCTAATTCATTCATACGATCCATTCAAATTCATTTGTACGATCCATTCTAATTCATTCGTACGATCCATTCTAATTCATTCGCACGATCCATTCTACTTCATTCGCACGAATGTATCCATTCTAATTCATTTGCACGATCCATTCTAATTCATTCCTATGATCCATTCTAATTCATTTGTACGATCTATTCTAATTCATTCGCACGATCCATTCTAATTCATTCGTACGATCCATTCTAATCCATTCGCATGATCCATTCTAATCCATTCGTACGATCCATTCTATTCCATTTGTACGATCCATTCTAATCCATTCGTATGATCCATTCTAATTCATTCGCACGATCCATTCTAACTCATTCATACGATCCATTCTAACTCATTCGAACGATCCATTCTAATCCATTCGTACGATCCATTCTAATTCATTCGTACAATGCGTTCTAATCCATTCTTACGATTCCATTCTAATCCATTCGTACGATCCATTCTAATTCATTCGTATGATCCATTCTAATTCATTCTCACAAATGTAACCTTTCTAATTCATTTGTACGATCCATTCTAATTCATTCGTACGATCCATTCTAATCCATTCGTACGATCCATTCTAATTCATTCCTACGATCCATTCTAATTCATTCGCAGGAATGTATCCATTCTAATTCATTTGCACGATCCATTCTAATTCATTCCTATGATCCATTCTAATTCATTCGTACGATCCATTCTAATTCATTCGCTCGAATGTATTCATTCTAATTCATTCGTACGATCCATTCTAATTCGTTCATACGATCGATTCTAATTCGTTCGTACGATCCATTCTAATTCGTTCGTACGATCCATTCTAATTCATTCGCACAATCCATTCTAATTCATTTATACGATCCATTTTAAGTCATTCGCATGATCCATTCTAATTCATTCGTATGATACATTCGTGCAAATGAATTAGAATGGATCGTACAAATGAATTAGAATGGATCGTTCGAACGAATTAGAATGGATAGTATGAACGAATTAGAATGGATCGTACGAATGAATTAGAATGGATACATTCGAGCGAATGAATTAGAATGGATCGTACGAATGGATTAGAATGGATCGTACGAATGGATTAGAATGGATCGTACGAATGAATTAGAATGGATCATACAAATGATTTAGAATAGATCGTGCGAATGAATAGAATGGATCGTACGAACGAATTAGAATGGATCATGCGAATGAATTAGAATAGATCGTATGAATGAATTAGAATGGATCGTACGAATGAATTAGAATGGATACATTTGTACGAATGAATTAGAATGGATCGTACGAATGAATTAGAAAGGATCGTACGAATGAATTAGAATGGATCGAACGAATGAATTAGAATGGATTGAACGAATAAATTAGAATGGATCGTACGAATGAATTAGAATGGATCATACGAATGAATTAGAATGGATCGTACGAATGAATTAGAATGGATCGTGCGAATGAATTAAAATCGATCGTACGAATGAATATAGAATGGATCGTACGAATGAATTAGATCGTACGAATGAATTAGAATGGATCGTACGAATGAATTAAAATGGATACATTCATACGACTATATTAGAATGGATCGTGCGAATTAATTAGAATGGATCGTACGAATGAATTTGAATGGATACATTTGTGCGAATGAATCTGAATGGATTGTATGAATGAATTACAATAGATCGTACGAATGAATTAGAATGGATCGTACGAAAGAATTAGAATAACTTATACGAATGAATAAGAATGAATCGTACGAATGAATTAGAATGGTTACATTCGTGCGAATGAATTAGAATAGATCGTATGAATGAATTAGAATGGATCGTACGAATAAATTAGAATGGATCGTGCGAATGAATTAGAATGGATCGTACGAATGAATTAGAATGGATCCACCGAATGAGTTAGAATGGATCATACGAATGAATTAGAATGGATCGTGCGAATGAATTAGAATGGATTGTGCGAATGAATTAGAATGGATCGTATGAATGAATAAGAATGGATCGTACGAATGAATTAGAATGGATCGTGCGAATGAATTAGAATGAATCGTAGGAATGAATTAGAATGGATCATACGAATGAATTAGAATGGATCGTGCGAATGAATTAGAATGGATTGTACAAATGAATTAGAATGGATACATTCGTGCGAATGAATTAGAATGGATACATTCGTGCGAATGAATTAGAATGGATCGGACGAATTAATTAGAATGGATTGTACGATTTATTCTAATTCATTCGTACGATCCATTCTAATGCATTCGTACGATTCATTCTAATTCATTCGCACGATCCATTCTAATTCATTCGTAAGATCCATTCTTATTCATTCATACGATCCATTCTAGTTCATTCGCACAATCACACGATCCATTCTAATTTATTCGTACGATCCATTCTAATTCATTCGTACGATCTATTCTAATTCATTCGCATGATCCATTCTAATTCATTCGTATGATCCATTATAACTCATTCGGTGGATCCATTCTAATTCATTCGTACGATCCTTTCTAATTCATTCGCACGATCCATTCTAATTTATTCGTACGATCCATTCTAATTCATTCGTACGATCTATTCTAATTCATTCGCATGATCCATTCTAGTTCATTCGTACGATCCATTCTAATTCATTCGTACAATCCATTCTAATTCATTTGCATGAATGTATCCATTCTAATTTATTCGTACGAACGAATTAGAATGAATTAGAATGGATCGTACGAATGGATTAGAATGGATCGTACGAATGGATTACAATCGATCGTACGAATGGATTAGAATGGATCGTACGAATGAATTAGAATGGATCATACAAATGAATTAGAAAGGATCGTACGAATGGATTAGAATGGGTCGTACGAATGGATTAGAATAGATCGTACGAATGAATTAGAATGGATCGTACAAATGAATTAGATAGGTTACATTTGTGAGAATGAATTAGAATGGATCATACGATGGATTAGAACGCATTGTACGAATGCATTAAAATGGATACATTTGTACGAATGAATTAGAATGAATCGTACGAATGAATTAGAATGGTTCATACGAATGAATTAGAATGGATACATTCGAGCGAATGAATTAGAATAGATCGTAGGAATGAATTAGAATGGATCATACGAATGAATTAGAATGGATCGTGCGAATGAATTAAAATGGATCGTACGAATGAATTAGAATGGATCGTATGAACGAATTAGAATGGATCGTACGAATGAATTAGAATGGATACATTCGAGCGAATGAATTAGAATGGATCGTACGAATTAATTAGAATGGATCATAGGAATGAATTAGAATGGATCGTGCAAATGAATTAGAATGGATACATTCGTGCGAATGAATTAGAATGGATCGTACGAATTAATTAGAATGGATCGTGTGAATGAATTAGAATGGATCGTACGAATGAATTAGAATGGATACATACAAATGAATTAGAAAGGTTACATTCGTGAGAATGAATTAGAATGGATCGTACGAATGAATTAGAATGGATCGTACGAATGAATTAGAATGGATACATTCGAGCGAATGAATTAGAATGGATCATACGAATGAATTAGAATGGATCATAGGAATGAATTAGAATGGAGACATTCATGCGAATGAATTAGAATGGATCGTACGAATGAATTAGACTGGATCGTACGAATAAATTAGAATGGATACATTCATACGAATGAATTAGAATGGATCGTACGAATGAATTAGAATGGATCATATGAATGAATTAGAATGGATCGTGCAAACGAATTAGAATGGATCGTATGAACGAATTAGAATGGATCGTACGAATGAATTGGAATGGATACATTCGAGCGAATGAATTAGAATGGATCGTACGATGCAATCTTATTCATTCGCACGATCCATTCTAATTCATTCGTACGATCCATTCTAATTCATTCGTATGATCCATTCTAATTTATTCGTTCAAATATATCCATTCTAATTCATTCGTACGATCCATTCTAATTCATTCGCACGATCCATTCTAATTCATTCGCTCGAATGTAACCTTTCTAATTCATTCGTACGATCCATTCTAATTCATTCGTACGATCCATTCTAATCCATTCATACGATCCATTCTAATCCATTCGTACGATCCATTCTAATTCACTCGTACGATCCATTCTAATTCATTCTCACCAATGTAACCTTTCTAATTCATTTGAACAATCCATTCTAATTCATTCATACGATCCATTCTAATCTATTCGTACGATCCATTTTAATCCATTTGTACGATCCATTCTAATTCATTCACACGAATGTAACCATTCTAATTCATTCGTATGATCCATTCTAATTCATTCCTACGATCCATTCTAATTCATTCGCACGAATGTATCCATTCTAATTCATTTGCATGATTCATTCTAATTCATTCCTATGATCCATTCTAATTCATTCATACGATCCATTCTAATTCATTCGCTCGAATGTATCCATTCTAATTCATTCGTACGATCTATTCTAATTCGTTCATACGATCCATTCTAATTCGTTCGTACGATCCATTCTAATTCATTCGTACGATCCATTCTAATCCATTCGTATGATCCATTCTAATTCATTCGTACAATCCATTCTAATTCATTCGCACAATCACACGATCCATTCTAATTTATTCGTACGATCCATTCTAATTCATTCGCACGAATGTATCCATTCTAATTCATTTGCACGATCCATTCTAATTCTTTCCTATAATCCATTCTAATTAATTCGTAGGATCCATTCTAATTCATTCGCTCGAATGTATCCATTCTAATTCATTCGTACGATCCATTCTAATTCGTTCATACGAACCATTCTAATTCGTTCGTACGATCCATTCTAATTCGTTCATACGATCCATTCTAATTCATTCGTACGATCCATTCTAATTCATTCACACGATCCATTCTAATTCATTCGTATGATCCATTCTAATTCATTCCTATGATCTATTCTAATTCATTCGCTCGAATGTATCCATTCTAATTCATTCGTATGATCCATTCTAATTCATTCGTACGATCCATTCTAATTCATTCGTACAAATGTATCCATTTTAATTCATTCGTACAATGCGTTCTAATCCATCGTACGATCCATTCTAATTCATTCTCACAAATGTTACCTATCTGATTCATTTGTACGATCCATTCTAATTCATTCGTACGATCTATTCTAATCCATTCGTACGATCCATTCTAATCCATTCGTACGATCCTTTCTAATTCATTTGTATGATCCATTCTAATTCATTCGTACGATCCATTCTAATCCATTCGTACGATCGATTCTAATCCATTCGTACGATCCATTCTAATTCATTCGTACGATCCATTCTAATTCATTCTAATTCATTCGTACGAATAAATTAGAATGGATACGTTCATGCAAATGAATTAGAATGGATTGTACGAATGAATTAGAATGGATCGTACGAATGAACTAGAATGGATCATGCGAATGAATTAGAAAAGATCGTACGAATGAATTAGAATGGATCATATGAATAAATTAGAATGGATCGTGCGAATGAATTAGAAAGGATCGTACGAATGAATTAGAATGGATCCACCGAATAAGTTATAATGGATCATACGAATGAATTAGAATGGATCATGCGAATGAATTAGAATAGATCGTACGAATGAATTAGAATGGATCGTACGAATAAATTAGAATGGATCGTTTGATTGTGCGAATGAATTAGAATAGATCGTATGAATGAATAAGAATGGATCGTACGAATGAATTAGAATGGATCGTGCGAATGAATTAGAATGAATCGTACGACTGCATTAGAATGGATCGTACGAATGAATTAGAATAAATCGTACGATCCATTCTAATTCATTCGTCCAATCCATTCTAATTCCTTCGCTCGAATGTATCCATTCTAATTCATTTGTACAATCCATTCTAATTCATTCGCACGATCCATTCTAATTCATTCGTATGATCCATTCTAATTCATTCCTACGATCCATTCTAATTCATTCGCACGATCCATTCTAATTCATTCGTACGATCCATTCTTATTCATTCATACGATCTATTCTAATTCCTTCGCACAATCCATTCTAATTCATTCGTACGATCCATTCTAATTCATTCGTATGATCCATTCTAACTCATTCGGTGGATCCATTCTAATTCATTCGTACGATCCATTCTAATTCATTCGCACGATCCATTCTAATTTATTCGTACGATCCATTCTAATTCATTCATACGATCTATTCTAATTCATTCGCACGAATGTAACCATTCTAATTCATTCGTACGATCCATTCTAATTCATTCTCACAAATGTAACCTTTCTAATTCATTTGTACGATCCATTCTAATTCATTCGTACGATCCATTCTAATCCATTCATACGATCCATTCTAATTCATTCGCACGAATGTACCCATTCTAATGTATTCGTATGATTCATTCTAATTCATTCGCATGATCCATTCTAATTCATTCGTACGATCCATTCTAATTCATTCATCCGATCCATTCTAATTCATTCGCACGAATGTATCCATTCTAATTCGTTCGTACAATCCATTCTAATTCATTCGGACGATCCATTCTAATTCATTCGTATGATCCATTCTATTTCATTTGTACGATCCATTCTAATTCATTCGTATGATCCATTCTAACCCATTCGTAGGAAGTTCGATCCATTCTAATCCATTCGTACGATCCATTCTAATTCATTCATACAATGCGTTCTAATCCATTCGTACGATCCATTCAAATTCATTCGTACGATCTATTCTAATTCATTTGTACGAATGAATTAGAATGGATCATACGAATGGATTAGAATGGATCGTACGAATGAATTAGAGTGGATCGTACGAATGAATTAGAATGGATATATTCGAGCGAATGAATTAAAATGGATCATACGAATGAATTAGAATGGATACATTTGTGCGAATGAATTAGAAAGGATCGTACGAATGAATTAGAATGGATTGTACGAATGAATTAGAATAGATACATTTGAGCGAATGAATTAGAATGGATCGTACGAATGAATTAGAATGGATCGTACGAATGAATTAGAATCGATCGTATGAATGAATTAGAATGGATCGTACGAATGAATTAGATCGTACAAATGAATTAGAATGGATCGTACGAATAAATTAAAATGGATACATTCATACGACTGAATTTGAATGGATCGTGCGAATTAATTAGAATGGATCGTACGAATGAATTTGAATGGATACATTTGTGCAAATGAATCTGAATGGATTGTATGAATGAAATACAATGGATCGTACGAATGAATTAGAATGGATCATACGAATGAATTAGAATAGCTCATACGAATGAATTAGAATGAATCGTACGAATGAATTAGAATGGTTACATTCGTGCGAATGAATTAGAATAGATCGTACGAATGAATTAGAATGGATCGTACGAATAAATTTGAATGGATCGTGCGAATGAATTAGAATGGATCGTACGAATGAATTAGAATGGATCGTATGAATGAATAAGAATGGATCGTACGAATGCATTAGAATGGATACATTCGTGCGAATTAATTAGAATGGATTCATTCTAATTCATTCGCACGATCCATTCTAATTCATTCGCACGACCCATTCTAATTCATTCGCACGATCCATTCTAATCCATTCGTACGATCCATTCTAATCCATTTGTACGATCCATTCTAATCCATTCGTAAGATCCATTCTAATTCATTCGCACGATCCATTCTAATTCATTCATACGAATCATTCTAATTCATTCGCTCGAATGTATCCATTCTAATTCATTCATTTGATCCATCTTAATTCATTCGTACGATCTATTCAAATTCATTCGCATGATCCATTCTAATTCATTCGTACGATCCATTCTAATTCATTCTCACGAATGTAACCTTTCTAATTCATTTGTATGATCCATTCTAATTCATTCGTACGATCCATTCTAATTCATTCGCACGAATGTATCCATTCTAATGCATTCATACGATTCATTCTAATTCATTCGCATGATCCATTCTAATTCATTCGTACGATCCATTCTTATTCATTCATACGATCCATTCTTATTCATTTGTACGAATGAATTAGAATGGATCGTACGAATGGATTAGAATGGATCGTGCGAATGAATTAGAATGGATACATTCGTACGAACGAATTAGAATGGATCGTATGAACGAATTAGAATGGATCGTACGAATGAATTAGAATGGATATATTCGAGCGAATGAATTAGAATGGATCGTACGAATGAATTAGAATGGATCATAGGAATGAATTAGAATGGATCGTACGAATGGATTAGAACGTATTGTACGAATGAATTAGAATGGATCGTACAAATGAATTAGAATGGATATATTCATGCGAATGAATTAGAATGGATCATACAAATGAATTAGAATAGATCGTGCGAATGAATTAGAATGGATAGTGCGAATTAATTAGAATGGATCGTACGAATGAATTAGAATGGATCCACCGAATGAGTTAGAATGGATCATACGAATGAATTAGAATGGATCGTACGAACGAATTAGAATGAATCTTACGATCCATTCTAATTCATTCGTCCGATCCATTCTAATTCATTCGCACGAATGTTTCCATTCTAATTCATTGAATGAATTAGAATGGATCATACGAATGAATTAGAATGGATCGTGCGAATGAATTAGAATGGATTGTGTGAATGAATTAGAATGGATACATTCGTGCGAATGAATTAGAATTGATCGTACGAATGAATTAGAATGGATCGTGCGAATGAATTAGAATGAATCGTACGAATGAATTAGAATGGATCGTACGAATGAATTAGAATGGATACATTTGTATGAATAAATTAGAATGGATTGTACGAATGAATTAAAATGGATACATTCTTGTAAATAAATTAGAATGGATCGTATATTCATGCTAATAAATTAGAATGGATCATACAAATGAATTTGAATGGATCGTGCGAATGAATTAGAATGAATCGTACGAATGCATTAGAATGGATCGTACGAATGAATTAGAATGAATCGTACGATCCATTCTAATTCATTCGTCTGATCCATTCTAATTCATTCGCACGAATGTATCCATTCTAATTCATTCGTACAATCCATTCTAATTCATTCGCACGATCCATTCTAATTCATTCGTATGATTCATTCTAATTCATTCCTACGATCTATTCTAATTCATTCGCTCGAATGTATCCATTCTAATTCATTCGTTCGATCCATTCTAATTCATTCGTACGATCCATTCAAATTCATTTGCACGATCCATTCTAATTCATTCGTACAATCTATTCTAATTCATTCGTACGATCCATTCAAATTCATTCGTACGAATGAATTAGAATGGATCATACAAATGAATTAGAAAGGTTACATTCGTGAGAATGAATTAGAATGGATCGTACGAATGAATTAGAATGGATCCTACGAATGAATTAGAATGGATACATTCGAGCGAATGAATTAGAATGGATCGTACGAATGAATTAGAATGGATCATAGGAATGAATTAGAATGGATCGTACGAATGAATTAGAATAGATCGTACGAATGAATTAGAATGGATACATTCGAGCGAATAAATTAGAATGGATTGTACGAATGAATTAGAATGGATACATTCTTACGAATAATTTAGAATGGATCGTATATTCGTGCAAATAAATTAGAATGGATCATACGAATGAATTAGAATGGATCGTGCGAATGAATTAGAATGGATTCTACGAATGAATTAGAATGGATCATATGAATGAATTAGAATGGATCGTACAAATGAATTAGAATGGATCGCTCGAATGTATCCATTCTAATTCATTCGTACGATCTATTCTAATTCATTCGCATGATCCATTCTAATTCATTCGTACGATCCATTCTAATTCATTCGTCCGATCCATTCAAATTCATTCGTACGATGCAATCTAATTCATTCGCACAAATGTATCTATTCTAATTCATTCGTACAATGCGTTCTAATCCATTCGTTCGATCCATTCTAATCCATTCGTACGATCCATTCTAATCCATTCGTACGATCCATTCTAATTCATTCTCACAAATGTAACCTCTCTAATTCATGTGTACGATCCATTCTAATTCATTCGTACGATCCATTCTAATTCATTCATACGATCCATTCCAATTCATTCTCACAAATGTAACCTTTCTAATTCATTTGTACGATCCATTCTAATTCTTTCGTAGGATCCATTCTAATCCATTCGTATGATCCATTCTAATCCATTCGTACGATCCATTCTAATTCATTCGCATGAATATAACCATTCTATTTCATTCATACGATCCATTCTAATTCATTCCTACAATCCATTCTAATTCATTCGCACGAATGTATCCATTCTAATTCATTTGCACGATCCATTCTAATTCATTCCTATGATTCATTTGCACGAATGTATCCATTCTAATTCGCACGAATGGATTAGAATGGATCGTACGAATGGATTAGAATGGATCATACGAATGGATTAGAATGGATCGTACGAATGAATTAGAATGGATCATACAAATGAATTAGAATAGATCGTGTGAATGAATTAGAATCGATCGTACGAACGAATTAGAATGGATCATGCAAATGAATTAGAATAGATCATATGAATGAATTAGAATGGATCGTACGAATGAATTAGAATGGATCGTACGAATGAATTAGAATGGATCGTACGAATGAATTAGAATGGATCGTATGAATGAATTAGAATGGATCGTACGAATGAATTAGAATGGATCGAACGAATGAATTAGAATGGATTGTACGAATGAATTAGAATGGATCGTACGAATGAATTAGAATGGATCGTACGAATGAATTAGAATGGATCGTACGAATGAATTAGAATGGATCGTGCGAATGAATTAGAATCGATCGTACGATCCATTCTAATTCATTCTCACGAATGTAACGTTTCTAATTCATTTGTATGATCCATTCTAATTCATTCGTACGATCCATTCTAATCCATTCGTACGATCCATTCTAATTCATTTGTACGATCCATTCTAATCTATTCGTACGATCCATTCTAATCCATTCGTACGATCCATTCTAATACATTCGCACGAATGTAACCATTCTAATTCATTCGTACGATCCATTCTAATTCATTCCTACGATCCATTCTAATTCATTCGCACGAATGTATCCATTCTAATTCATTTGCACGATCCATTCTAATTCATTCCTAAGATCCATTCTAATTCATTCGTACGATCCATTCTAATTCATTCGCTCGAATGTATCTATTCTAATTCATTCCTATGATCCATTCTAATTCATTCATACGATCCATTCTAATTCATTCGTACGATCCTTTCTAATCCATTCGTACGATCCATTCTAATCCATTCGTACGATCCTTTCTAATTCATTTGTAAGATCCATTCTAATTCATTCGTACGATCCATTCTAATTCATTTGCATGATCCATTCTAATTCATTCCTATGATCCATTCTAATTCATTCGTATGATCCATTCTAATTCATTTGCACGATCCATTCTAATTCATTCCTATGATCCATTGTAATTCATTCGTCCGATCAATTCTAATTTATTTGTACGATCCATTCTAATTCATTTGTATGATCAATTCTAATTCATTCGCACGATCCACTGTAATTCATTCGTACGATCCATTCTAATTCGTTCGTACGATCCATTCTAATTCGTTCGTACGGTCCATTCTAATTCGTTCGTACGATCCATTCTAATTCATTCGTATGATCCATTGTAATTCATTACCATGATCCATTCTAATTCATTCGTACGATCCATTCTAATTCATTCTCACGATCCATTCTAAATCATTCGTACAAATTTATCCATTCTAATTCATTCGTCCGATCCATTCTAATTCATTCGCATGAATGTATCCATTCTAATTCATTCGTACGATCCATTCTAATTCATTCGTATGATCCATTCTAATTTATTTGCACGATCAATTCTAATTCATTCCTATGATCCATTCTAATTCATTCGTACGATCCATTCTAATTTATTCGCTCGAATGTATCCATTCTAATTCATTCGTACGATCTATTCTAATTCATTCGCATGATCCATTCTAATCCATTCGTACGATCCATTCTAAATCATTCGCACGATCCATTCTATTCATTCGTACGATCCATTCTAATTCATTCGCACCAATGTATCTATTCTAATTCATTCATACGATCCATTCTAATTCATTCGCACGATCCATTCTAATTCATTCGTACGATCCATTCTAATTCATTCGCACGATCCATTCTAATTCATTCGTACGATCCATTCTAATTCATTCGCACGAATGTATCCATTCTAATGCATTCGTACGATCCATTCTAATTCATTCATACGATCCATTCTAATCCATTCGTACGATCCATTCTAATCCATTCGTACGATCCATTCTAATTCATTCTCACAAATGTAACCTTTCTAATTCATTTGTACGATTCATTCTAATTCATTTGCACGATCCATTCTAATTCATTCCTATGATCCATTCTAATTCATTTGTACGATCCATTCGAATTCATTCGCACGAATGTATCCATTCTAATTCGTTCATACGATCCATTCTAATTTGTTCGTACGATCCATTCTAATTCATTCGTATGATCCATTCTAATTCATTCCTACGATCTATTCTAATTTATTCGTATGATCCATTCTAATTCATTCCTACGATCTATTCTAATTCATTCGCTCGAATGTATCCATTCTAATTCATTCGTTCGATCACATCTAATTCATTCGTACGATCCATTCTAATTCATTCGCTCGAATGTATCCATTCTAATTCATTCGTACGATCCATTCTAATTCACTCGCACGAATGTAACCATTCTAATTCATTCGCACGATCCATTCTAATTCATTCGTACGATCCATTCTAATTCATTCTCACAAATGTAACCTTTCTAATTCATTTGTACGATCCATTCTAATTCATTCGTACAATTTATTCTAATTCATTCGTACGATCCATTCTAATTCATTCGCACAATCCATTCTAATTCATTCGCACGAATGTATCCATTCTAATTCATTCGTACGATCCATTCTAATTCATTTGCATGATCCATTCGTACGATCCATTCTAATCCATTCGTACGATCCATTCTAATTCATTCGCACGAATGTATCCATTCTAATTCATTCGTACAATCCATTCTAATTCATTCGCACGATCCATTCTAATTCATTCGTATGATCCATTCTAATTCATTCGTACGATTCATTCTAATTCGTTCGTACGATCCATTCTAATTCGTTCATACGATCCATTCTAATTCATTCGCATAATCCATTCTAATTCATTCGTACGATCCATTCTAATTCATTCGTATGATCCATTCTAACTCATTCGGATCCATTCGTACGATCCATTCTAATTCATTCATATGATCTATTCTAATTCATTCGTATGATCTATTCTAATCCATTCTAATTCATTCGTATGATCCATTCTAATTCATTCGTACAATCCATTCTAATTCATTCGTACGATGCAATCTAATTCATTCGAATGAATATATCCATTCTAATTCATTCGTACGATCCTTTCTAATTCATTCGCACGATCCATTCTAATTCTTTCATATGATCCATTCTAATTCATTCGTACGATCCATTCTAATTCATTCGTATGATCCATTCTAATTCATTCGTACGATCCATTCTAATTCATTCGTACGATCCATTCTAATTCATTCGTACGATCCATTCTAATTCATTCGTACGATCCATTCTAATGCATTCGTACGATTCATTCTAATTCATTCGCACGATCCATTCTAATTCGTTCGTACGATCCATTCTAATGCATTCGTACGATTCATTCTAATTCATTCGCACGATCCATTCTAATTCATTCGTATGATCCATTCTAATTCATTCCTACGATCTATTCTATTTCATTCGCACGAATGTAACCTTTCTAATTAGAATGGATCATGCGAATGAATTAGAATTAGATTATACGAATGAATTGGAATGCATTCAAATTCATTCGTACGATGCTATCTAATTCATTCGCACAAATGTATCTATTCTAATTAGAATTAGATCGTACAAATGATTTAGAATGGATCGTGCGAATGAATTAGAATGGATCGTACGAATGAATTAGAATGGATCGTACGAATGAATTAGAATGGATTGTACGAATGAATTAGAATGGATCGTACGAATGCATTAGAATGGATCGTACGAATGAATTAGAATGAATCGTACGAATGAATTAGAATGAATCATACGAATGAATTAGAATGGATCGTACGAATGAATTAGAATGGATACATTAGTACGAATAAATTAGAATGGATTGTACGAATGAATTAGAACGAATGTAACCATTCTAATTCATTTGTATGATCCATTCTAATCCATTCGTACGATCCATTCTAATTCATTCGCACGAATGTATCTATTATAATTCATTCGTACAATCTATTCTAATTCATTCGCACGATCCATTCTAATTCATTCATATGATCCATTCTAATTCATTCCTACGATCTATTCTAATTCATTCGCTCGAATGTATCTATTCTAATTTATTCGTTAGATCCATTCTAATTCATTCGTTTGATCCATTCAAATTCATTCGTACGATCCATTCTAATTCATTCGTACGATCCATTCTAATTCATTCGCACAAATGTATCCATTCTAATTCATTCGTACGATCCATTCTAATTCATTCGCTCGAATGTATCCATTCTAATTCATTCGTACGATCCACTCTAATTCATTCGTACGATCTATTCTAATCCATTCGTATGATCCATTCTAATTCATTCGTACAAATGAATTAGAATGGATCATACGAATGAATTAGAATGGATCATACGAATGGATTAGAACGCATTGTATCAATGAATTAGAATGGATCGTACGAATGGATTAGAATGGATCATACGAATGAATTAGAATGGATCGTACAAATGAAATAGAATGGATCATACGAATGAATTAGAATGGATCGTCCGAATGAATTAGAATGGATTGTATGAATGAATTAGAATGGATACATTCGTGCGAATGAATTAGAATGGATCGGACGAATGAATTAGAATAGATCGTACGAATGAATTAGAATGGATCGTGCGAATGAATTAGAATGAATCGTACGAATACATTAGAATGGATACATTCATGCGAATGAATTAGAATAGATCGTACGAATGGATTAGAATAGATCGTACGAATGAATTAGAATGGATCGTACAAATGAGTTAGAAAGGTTACATTTGTACGAATGAATTAGAATGGATCGTGAGAATGAATTAGAATGAATCGGACGAATGAATTAGAATGGATCATGCTAATGAATTAGAATGGATCATACTAATGAATTAGAATGGATCGTCAGAACGAATTAGAATGGATCGTACGAACGAATTAGAATGGATCGTATGAACGAGTTAGAATGGATCGTACGAATGAATTACAATGGATCGTGCGAATGAATTAGAATTGATCATACAAATGAATTAGAATGGATCGTACGAATGAATTAGAATGGATCGTAGGAATGAATTAGAATGGATCGTACGAATGAATTAGAACGGATCGTGCGAAAAAATTAGAAATGATCGTACGAATGAATTAGAATGGATCGTACAAATGAATTAGAAAGGATACATTTGTGCGAATGAATTAGAATGGATCATACGAATGAATCCATTCTAATCCATTCGTACGATCCATTCTTATTCATTCGCATAATCCATTCTAATTTATTCGTACGATCCATTCTAATTCATTCGTATGATCCATTCTAACTCCTTCGTACGATCCATTCTAATTCATTCGCATGATCCATTCTAATTCATTCGTACGATCCATTCTAATTCATTCCTACGATCCATTCTAATTCGTTCGTACGATCCATTCTAATTCGTTCGTACGATCCATTCTAATTCGTTCGTACGATCCATTCTAATGCGTTCGTACGATCCATTCTAATTCATTCGTACGATCCATTCTAATTCATTCGTACGATCCATTCTAATTCATTCTCACAAATGTAACCTTTCTAATTCATTTGTACGATCCATTCTAATTCATTCGTACGATCCATTCTAATCCATTCGTACGATCCATTCTAATCCATTCTAATCCATTCTAATTCATTCGCACGATCCATTTTAATTCATTCGCATGAATGTATCCAATCTAATTCATTCGTACGATCCATTCTAATTCATACGCATGAATATATCTATTCTAATTCATTCGTATGATCCATTCTAATTCATTCGCACAAATGTATCCATTCTAATTCATTCGTTCGATCCATTCTAATTCATTCGCATAAATATATCCATTCTAATTCATTCGTACGATCCATTCTAATTCATTCGCACGAATATATCCATTCTAATTCATTCGTACGATCCTTTCTAATTCATTCGCACGATCCATTCTAATTCTTTTATATGATCCATTCTAATTCATTTGTACGATCCATTCTAATCCATTCGTATGATCTATATTCGTGCGAATGAATTAGAATGGATCGTATGAATAAATTAGAATGGATACATTCATGCAAATGAATTAGAATGGATCGTACGAATGAATTAAAATGGATCATACGAATGAATTAGAATGGATCATAGGAATGAATTAGAATGGATCATATGAATGAATTAGAATAGATCGTACGAATGAATTAGAATGGTTACATTCGTGCGAATGAATTAGATTGGATCATGTGAATGAATTAGAATGGATCGTACAAATGAATTAGAATGGATCATATGAAAGAATTAAAATGAATCGTATGAACGAATTAGAATGGATCGTACGAATGAATTAGAATGGATACATTCAAGCGAATGAATTAGAATAGATAGTACGAATGGATTAGAATGGATCGTACGAATGGATTAGAATGGATCGTACGAATGGATTAGAATGGATCGTACGAATGAATTAGAAATGGATCGTGCGAATGAATTAGAATGGTTACATTCGTGCGAATGAATTAGAATTGATCGTATGAATGAATAAGAATGGATCGTACGAATGAATTAGAATAGATCGTGCGAATGAATTAGAATGAATCGTACGAATGCATTAGAATGGATCGTACGAATGAATTAGAATGAATCATACGATCCATTCTAATTCATTCGTCCGATCCATTCTAATTCATTCGCACGAATGTATCCATTCTAATTCATTCGTACGATCCATTCTAATTCATCCTCACGAATGTAACCTTTCTAATTCATTTGTATGATCCATTCTAATTCATTCATACGATCCATTCTAATCCATTCGTATGATCCATTCTAATCCATTCGTACGATCCATTCTAATTCATTCTCACAAATGTAACCTTTCTAATTCATTTGTATGATCCATTCTAATTCATTCGTACGTTCCATTCTAATTTATTCGTATGATCCATTCTAATTCATTCATATGATCCATTCTAATTCATCCGCACAAATGTATCTATTCTAATTCATTCATACGATCCATTCTAATTCATTCGTACGATCCATTCTAATTCATTCGCATGAATATATCTATTCTAATTCATTCGTATGATCCATTCTAATTTATTCGCACGATCTATTCTAATTCATTCGTACTATCCATTCTAATTCATTCGCACGATCCATTCTAATTCATTCATACGATCCATTCTAATCCATTCGTACGATTCATTCTAATTCATTCGTATGATCAATTCTAATTCATTCGCACGATCCATTCTAATTCATTCTCATGAATGTAACCTTTCTAATTCATTTGTATGATCCATTCTAATTCATTCGTACGATCCATTCTAATCCATTCGTACGATCCATTCTAATCCATTCGTATGATCCATTCTAATTCATTCGTACGATCCATTCTAATTCATTTGCATGAATGTATCCATTCTAATTTATTCGTACGATCGAGTCTAATTCATTCGCACAATCCATTCTAATCCATTCTAATTCATTTGTATGATCCATTCTAATTCATTCTAATGCATTCGTACGATTCATTCTAATTCATTTGTACGATCTATTCTAATTCATTCGCACGATCCATTCTAATTCATTTGTACGAATGAATTAGAATGGATCATACGAATGGATCATACGAATGAATTAGAATAGATCGTACGAATGAATTAGAACTGATACATTCGTACGAATGAATTAGAATGGATCGTGCGAATGAATTAGAATGGATCGTACGAATGAATTAGAATGTATCGTACGAATGAATTAGAATGGATTGTGCGAATGAATTAGAATGGATCGTACGAATGAATTAGAATGGATCGTATGAATGAATAAAAATGGATCGTACGAATAAATTAGAATGGATCGTATGAATGAATTAGAATGGATACATTCGAGCGAATGAATTGGAATGGATCGTACGAATGAATTAGAATGGATACATTTGTACGAATTAATTAGAATGGATCGTACGAATGAATTAGAATGGATCGTACGAACGAATTAGAATGGATCGTACGAATGAATTAGAATGGATACATTTGTGCGAATGAATTAGAATGGATCGTACGAATGAATTAGAATGGATTGTACGAATGAATTAGAATGGATATATTCGAGCGAATGAATTAGAATAGATCGGAGGAACGAATTAGAATGGATCGTGCGAATGAATTAGAATGGATTGTACGAATGAATTAGAATGGATACATTCGAGCGAATGAATTAGAATAGATCGTAGGAATGAATTAGAATAGATTAAACGAATGAATTAGAATGGATCGTGCGAATGAATTAGAATGAATCGTACGAATGAATTAGAATGGATCGTACGAATGAATTAGAATGGATCCACCGAATGAGTTAGAATGGATCATACGAATGAATTAGAATGGATCGTACGAATGAATTAGAATGGATTGTGCGAATGAATTAGAATGGATCGTATGAATGAATAAGAATGGATCGTGTGAATGAACTAAAATAGATCGTATGAATGAATTAGAATGGATCGTGCGAATGAATTAGAAACATTCGTGCGAATGAATTAGAATGAATTAGATTGCATTGTACGTGTGCGAATGAATTAGAATGGATCGTGCGAATGAATTAGAATGGATCGTATGAATGAATTAGAATGGATCGATACATTCATGCAAATGAATTAGAATGGATCGTACGAATGAATTAGAATGGATCATACGAATGAATTAGAATAGATCGTACGAATGAATTAGAATGGATCATATGAATGAATTAGAATGATTACATTCGTGCGAATGAATTAGAATGGATCGTACGAATGGATTAGAATGGATCGTACGAATGAATTAGAATGGATCCACCGAATGAGTTAGAATGGATACATTCGAGCGAATGAATTAGAATAGATCGTAGGAATGAATTAGAATGGATCATACGAATGAATTAGAATAGATCGTAGGAATGAATTAGAATGGATCATACGAATGAATTAGAATGGATCGTACGAACGAATTAGAATGGATCGTACGAACGAATTAGAATGGATCGTATGAACGAATTAGAATGGATACATTCGCGCGAATGAATTAGAATGGATCGTACAAATGAATTAGAATGGATCATAGGAATGAATTAGAATGGATCGTGCGAATGAATTAGAATGAATCGTACGAATGCATTAGAATGGATCATACGAATGCATTAGAATGGATCGTACGAATGAATAAGAATGAATCGTACGAACGAATTAGAATGGATCGTACGAACGAATTAGAATGGATTGTACGAACGAATTAGAATGGATCGTACGAATGAATTAGAATGGATACATTCGAGGGAATAAATTAGAATGGATCGTACGAATGTATTAGAATGGATCATAGGAATGAATTAGAATGGATCGTGTAAATGAATTAGAATGGATCATACGAATGAATTAGAATAGATCGTACAAATGGATTAGAATGGATCATACGAATGAATTAGAATAGATCGTACGAATGCATTAGAATAGATACATTCGTGCGAATGAATTAGAATGGATCGTATGAATGAATTAGAATGGATCGTGCGAATGAATTAGATGGATCGTACGAATGAATTAGAATGGATCGTGCGAATGAATTAGAATGGATCGTACGAATGAATTAGAATGGATACATTGGTGCGAATGAATTAGAATGGATCGTACGAATGAATTAGAATGGAACGTACGAATGAATTAGAATGGATCGTACGAATGAATTAGAATGGATCGTGCGAATGATTTAGAATGGATCGTACGAATGAATTAGAATGGATACATTTGTGTGAATGAGTTAGAATGGATCATACGAATGAATTAGAATGGATCGTACGAATGAATTAGAATGGATCATACAAATGAATTAGAATGGATCGTGCGAATGAATTAGAATGGATCGTACGAATGAATTAGAATGGATCGTGCGAATGAATTAGAATGGATCGTACAAATGAATTAGAATGGATCGTACGAATGAATAAGAATGGATCGTATGAATGAATTAGAATGGAACGTGCGAATGAATTAGAATGAATCGTTCGAATGCATTAGAATGGATCGTACGAATGAATTAGAATGAATCGTACGATCCATTTTAATTCCCGATCCATTCTAATTCATTCGCACGAATGTATCCATTCTAATTCATTCGTACAATCCATTCTAATTCATTCGCACGATTCATTCTCATTCATTCGTATGATCCATTCTAATTCATTCGTACAATCCATTCTAATTCATTCGTACGATCCATTCTAATTCATTCATATGATCCATTCTAATTCATTCGCACGATCCATTCTAATTCATTCGTACGAACTATTCTAATTCATTCCTACGATCCATTCTAATTCATTCGTACGATCCATTCTAATTCATTCGGATGATTCATTCTAATTCATTCATATGATCCATTCTAATTCATTCGGTGGATCCATTCTAATACATTCGTACGATCCATTCTAATTCATTCGCACGATCCATTCTAATTTATTCGTACTATCCATTCTAATTCATTCGTACGATCTATTCTAATTCATTCGCATGATCCATTCTAATTCATTCGTACGATCCATTCTTATTCATTCGCTCGAATGTATCTATTCTAATTCATTCGTACGATCCATTCTAATTCATTCTCACGAATGTAACCTTTCTAATTCATTTGTATGTATCCATTCTAATTCATTCGTACGATCCATTCTAATTCATTCGCACGATCCATTCTAATTCATTCGTACGATCCATTCTAATTCATTCGCACGAATGTATCCATTCTAATTCATTTGCACGATCCATTCTAATTCATTCCTATGATCCATTCTAATTAATCCGTACGATCTATTCTAATTCATTCGTTCGAATGTATCCATTCTAATTCATTCGTACGATCCATTCTAATTCGTTCATACGATCCATTCTTATTCGTTCGTACGATCCATTCTAATTCGTTCATACGATCCATTCTAATTCATTCGTACGATCCATTCTAATATATTCGTACGATCCATTCTAATTCATTCGCACGAATGTAACCATTCTAATTCATTCGTACGATCAATTCTAATTCATTCGTACGATCCATTCTAATTCATTTGTACTATCCATTCTAATTCATTCTCACAATGTAACCTTTCTAATTCATTTGTACGATCCATTCTAATTCATTCGTACGATCCATTCTAATCCATTCGTACGATCCATTCTAATTCATTCGCACGAATGTATCCATTCTAATGTATTCGTACGATTCATTCTAATTCATTCGCACGATCCATTCTAATTCATTCGCACGATCCGTTCTAATTCATTCCTATGATCCATTCTAATTCATTCGCACGAATGTAACCATTCTAATTCATTCGTACGATCCATTCTTATTCATTCATACGATCCATTCTAATTCATTTGTACGAATGAATTAGAATGGATCGTACGAATGGATTAGAATGGATCGTACGAATGAATTAGAATGGATCGTACGAACGAATTAGAATGGATCGTATGAACGAATTAGAATAGATCGTACGAATGAATTAGAATGGATACATTCGAGCGAATGAATTAGAATGGATCGTACGAATGAATTAGAATGGATCATAGGAATGAATTAGAATGAATCGTGCAAATGAATTTGAATGAATACATTCATGCGAATGAATTAGAATGGATCGTAGGAATGAATTAGAATGGATCGTACGAATGAATTAGAATGGTTACATTCGTGCGAATGAATTAGAATGGATCGTACAAATGGATTAAAATGGATCGTACAAATAGATTAGAATGGATCGTACGAATGAATTAGAATGGATCATATAAATGAATTAGAAGGGTTACATTTGTGAGAATGAATTAGAATGGATCGTACGAGTGAATTAGAATGGATCGTACGAATGGATTAGAATGGATCGTATGAATGGATTAGAATGAATCGTACGAATGAATTAGAATGGATCATACAAATGAATTAGAAAGGTTACATTCGTGAGAATGAATTAGAATGGATCGTACGAATGAATTAGAATGGATCATGCAAATGAATTTGAATGGATCGTACGAATGAATTAGAATGGATCGAACGAATGAATTAGAATGGATACATTCGAGTGAATGAATTAGAATAGATCGTAGGAATGAATTAAAATGTATTATACAAATGAATTAGAATGGATCGTGCGAATGAATTATTCGTACAATCCATTCTAATTCATTCGTACAATCCATTCTAATTTATTCGTACAAATGTATCCATTCTAATTCATTCGTACAATCCATTCTAATTCATTCGTACGATTCATTCTAATTCATTCGTACGATCCATTCTAATTCATTCGCACGAATGTATCCATTCTAATTAATTCGTACGATCTATTCTAATTCATTCATACGATCCATTCTAATTCATTTGTATGATCCATTCTAATTCATTCCTACGATCTATTCTAATTCATTCGCTCGAATGTATCCATTCTAATTCATTCGTACGATCCATTCTTATTCATTCGTACGATTCATTCTAATTTATTCGTATGATCAATTCTAATTCATTCGCACGATCCATTCTAATTCATTCTCACGAATGTAACCTTTCTAATTCATTTGTATGATCCATTCTAATTCATTCGTACGATCCATTCTAATCCATTCGTACGATCCATTCTAATCCATTCGTATGATCCAATCTAATTCATTCGTACGATCCATTCTAATTCATTCTCACAAATGTAACCTTTCTAATTCATTTGTACGATCCATTCTAATTCATTCGTACGATCCATTCTAATTCATTCAAACGTTCCATTCTAATTCATGCGATCGTACAAATGAATTAGAATGGATCATGCGAATGAATTTGAATGGATCGTACAAATGAATAAGAATGGATCGTACGAATGAATTAGAATGGATACATTCGAGCGAATGAATTAGAATAGATCGTAGGAATGAATTAGAATGGATCATATGAATGAAATAGAATGGATCGTGCGAATGAATTAGAATGGATTGTACGAATGAATTAGAATGGATCGTACGAATGAATTAGAATGGATCGTACGAATGCATTAGAATGGGTCGTACGAATGAATTAGAATGTATCGTACGAACGAATTAGAATAGATCGTACGAATGAATTAGAATGGATAGTACGAATAAATTAGAATGGATCGAGCGAATGAATTAGAATGGATCAGACGAATGAATTAGAATGGATCATGCGAATGAATTAGAATGAATCGTACGAATACATTAAAATGGATACATTCGTGCGAATGAATTAGAATGGATCGTACGAATGGATTAGAATGGATCGTACGAATGAATTAGAATGGATTAGAATAGATCGTACGAATGATCTATTCTAATTCATTCGCACGAATGTATCCATTCTAATTCATTCGTACGATCCATTCTAATTCATTCGTATGATCCATTCTAATTCGTTCGTATGATCCATTCTAATTCGTTCGTACGATTCATTCTAATTCATTCGTACGATCCATTCTAATGCATTCATACGATCCATTCTAATTCATTCGTACTATCCATTCTACTTCATTCGTACGATCCATTCTAATTCATTCGTATGATCCATTCTAATTCATTCACATGAATTAGAATGGATCGTACGAATGAATTAGAATGAATCGTACGAATGCATTAGAATGGATCATATGAATGAATTAGAATGAATCGTACGATCCACTCTAATTCATTCGTCCGATCCATTCTAATTCATTCGCACGAATGTATCCATTCTAATTCATTTGTACAATCTATTCTAATTCATTCGCTCGATCCATTCTAATTCATTCGTATGATCTATTCTAATTGATTCGCTCGAATGTATCCATTCTAATTCATTCGTACGATCCATTCTTATTCATTCGTACGATCCATTCAAATTCATTCGCATGATCCGTTTTATTTCATTTGTACGATCCATTCTAATTCATTCTCACGAATGTAACCTTTCTAATTCATTTGTATGATCCATTCTAATTCATTCGTACGATCCATTCTAATCCATTCGTACGATCCATTCTAATCCATTCGTACGATCCATTCTAATCCATTCGTACGATCCATTCTAATGCATTCGTATGATTCATTCTAATTCATTCATACGGTCCATTCTAATTCATTTCTACGATCCATTCTAATTCATTCGTATGATCCATTCTAATTCATTCGCACGATCCATTCTAATTCATTCGCACAAATGTATCCATTCTAATTCATTTGCACGATCCATTCTAATTCATTCCTATGATCCATTCTAATTCATTCGTACGATCTATTCTAATTCATTCGCACGATCCATTCTAATTCATTCGTACGATCCATTCTAATTCATTCGCACGATCCATTCTAATCCATTCGTACGATCCATTCTAATCCATTTGTACGATCCATTCTAATCCATTCGTACGATCCATTCTAATCCATTCGCACGATCCATTCTAATTCATTCATACGATCCATTCTAATTCATTCGAACGATCCATTCTAATCCATTCGTACGATCCATTCTAATTCATTCGTACAATGCGTTCTAATCCATTCATACGATCCATTCGAATCCATTCGTACGATCCATTCTAATTCATTCGTACGATCCATTCTAATTCATTCTCACAAATGTAACCTTTCTAATTCATTTGTACGATCCATTCTAATTCATTCGTACGATCCATTCTAATTCATTCGTACGATCCATTCTAATCCATTCGTACGATCCATTCTAATTCATTCCTATGATCCATTCTAATTTATTCGCAGGAATGTATCCATTCTAATTCAATTGCACGATCTATTCTAATTCATTCCTATGATCCATTCTAATTCATTCGTACGATCCATTCTAATTCATTCGCTCGAATGTATTCATTCTAATTCATTCGTACGATCCATTCAAATTCGTTCATACAATCCATTCTAATTCGTTCGTACGATCCATTCTAATTCGTTCGTACGATCCATTCTAATTCATTCGCACGATCCATTCTAATTCATTTGTACGATCCATTTTAATTCATTCGCATGATCCATTCTAATTCATTCGTATGATACATTCATGCAAATGAATTAGAATGGATCGTACGAATGAATTAGAATGAATCGTACGAATGAATTAGAATGGTTACATTCATTCAAATGAATTAGAATAGATCGTACGAATGGATTAGAATGGATCGTACGAAAGAATTAGAATGGATCATACAAATGAATTAGAAAGGTTACATTTGTGAGAATGAATTAGAATGGATCGTACGAATGAATTAGAATGGATCGTACGAATGAATTAGAATGGATCGTACAAATGAATTAGAAAGGTTACATTTGTGAGAATGAATTAGAATGGATCGTACGAATGGATTAGAATGGATCGTACGAATGGATTAAAATGGATCGTACGAATGGATTAGAACGCATTGTACGAATAAATTAGAATAGATACATTTGTGCGAATGAATTAGATTGCATCGTACGAATGAATTTGAATGGATCGGACGAATGAATTAGAATGGATCGTACGAATGAATTAGAATGGATCATGCGAATGAATTAGAATAGATCGTACGAATGAATTAGAATGGATACATTCGAGCGATCCATTCTAATTCATTTGTACGATCCATTCTAATTTATTCATACGATCCATTCTAATTCATTCGTACAATCCATTCTAAATCATTCGCACGATCCATTATAATTCATTCGTATGATCCATTCTAATTTATTTGCACGAATATACGATCCATTCTAATTTATTCGCAAGAATGTATCCATTCTAATTCATTCGTACAATCCATTCTAATTTATTCGCTCGAATGTATCCATTCTAATTCATTCGTACGATCCATTCTAATTCATTCGTATAATCCATTCTAATTCATTCGTACGATCCATTCTAATTCATTCGCATGATCCATTCTAATTCATTCGTACGATCGATTCTAATTCATTCGCACGATCCATTCTAATTCATTCCTATGATCCATTCTAATTCATTCGTACGATCCATTCTAATTCATTCGCTCAAATATATCCATTCTAATTCATTCGTACGATCCATTCTAATTCATTCGTACGATCCATTCTAATTCATTCTCACGAATGTAACCTTTCTAATTCATTTGTATGTATCCATTCTAATTCATTCGTACGATCTATTCTAATTCGTTCATACGATCCATTCTAATTCATTCGTACAATCCAATCTAATTCATTCGTATGATCCATTCTAATTCATTTATATGATCCATTCTAATTCATTCGTAAGATCCAATCTAATTCTTCCATACAATCCATTCTAATTCATTTGCACGAATGGATCCATTCTAATTCATTTGTATGATCCATTCTAATTCATTCGCTTGAACCATTTTAATTCATTCGTACGATCCATTCTAATTCATTCGTACGATCCATTCTAATTCATTCGCACGATCCATTCTAATTCATTCGCACGAATGTATCCATTCTAATTCATTTGCACGATCCATTCTAATTCATTCCTATGATCCATTCTAATTCATTCGTTCGATCTATTCTAATTCATTCGCACGATCCATTCTAATTCATTCGTACGATCCATTCTAATTCATTCGCACGATCCATTCTAATCCATTCGTACGATCCATTCTAATCCATTCGTACGATCCATTCTAATTCATTCGCACGATCCATCGATCCATTCTAATTCATTCAGACGATCCATTCTAATTCATTCGAACGATCCATTCTAATCCATTCGTACAATCCATTCTAATTCATTCTTACAATGCGTTATAATCCATTCGTACGATCCATTCTAATTCATTCGTACGATCCATTCTAATTCATTCTCACAAATGTAACCTTTCTAATTCATTTATACGATCCATTCTAATTCATTCGTACGATCCATTCTAATTCATTCGTACGATCCATTCTAATCCCTTCGTACGATCCATTCTAATTCATTCCTACGATCCATTCTAATTCATTCGCAGGAATGTATGCATTCTAATTCATTTGCACGATCCATTCTAATTCATTCCTATGATCCATTCTAATTCATTCGTACGATCCATTCTAATTCATTCGCTCGAATGTATTCATTCTAATTCATTCGTACGATCCATTCTAATTCGTTCATACGATCCATTCTAATTCGTTCGTACGATCCATTCTAATTCGTTCGTACGATCCATTCTAATTCATTCGCACGATCCATTCTAATTCATTTGTACGATCCATTTTAATTCATTCGCATGATCCATTCTAATTCATTCGTATGATACATTCGTGCAAATGAATTAGAATGGATCGTACGAATGAATTAGAATGGATCGTACGAACGAATTAGAATGGATCGTATGAATGAATTTGAATAGATCGTATGAATGAATTAGAATGGATACATTCGAGCGAATGAATTAGAATGGATCGTACGAATGGATTAGAATGGATCGTACGAATGGATTAGAATGGATCGTACGAATGGATTAGAATGGATCGTACGAATGAATTAGAATGGATCATACAAATGAATTAGAATAGATCGTGTGAATGAATTAGAATGGATCGTACGAACGAATTAGAATGGATCATGCGAATGAATTAGAATAGATCGTATGAATGAATTAGAATGGATCGTACGAAGGAATTAGAATGGATACATTTATACGAATGAATTAGAATGGATCGTATGAATGAATTAGAATGGATCGTACGAATGAATTAGAATGGATAGAACGAATGAATTAGAATGGATTATACGAATGAATTAGAATGGATCGTAAGAATGAATTAAAATGGATCGTGCGAATGAATTAGAATCGATCGTACGAATGAATATAGAATGGATCGTACGAATGAATTAGATCGTACGAATGAATTAGAATGGATCGTACGAATGAATTAAAATGGATACATTCATACGACTGAATTAGAATGGATCGTGCGAATTAATTAGAATGGTTCGTACGAATGAATTTAAATAGATACATTTGTGCGAATGAATCTGAATGGATTGTATGAATGAATTACAATGGATCGTACGAATGAATTAGAATGGATCGTACGAATGAATTAGAATAGCTTATACGAATGAATTAGAATGAATCGTACGAATGAATTAGAATGGTTACATTCGTGCGAATGAATTAGAATAGATTGTATGAATAAATTAGAATGGATCGTACGAATAAATTAGAATGGATCGTGCGAATGAATTAGAATGGATCGTATGAATGAATTAGAATGGATCCACCGAATGAGTTAGAATGGATCATACGAATGAATTAGAATGGATCGTACGAATGAATTAGAATGGATTGTGCGAATGAATTAGAATGGATCGTATGAATGAATAAGAATGGATCGTACGAATGAATTAGAATGGATCGTGCGAATAAATTAGAATGGATCGTAGGAATGAATTAGAATGGATCATACGAATGAATTAGAATGGATCGTGCGAATGAATTAGAATGGATTGTACAAATGAATTAGAATGGATACATTCGTGCGAATGAATTAGAATGGATCGGACGAATGAATTAGAATGGATCATACGATTTATTCTAATTCATTCGAACGATCCATTCTAATGCATTCGTACGATTCATTCTAATTCTTTCGCACAATCCATTCTAATTCATTCGTACGATCCATTCTTATTCATTCATACGATCTATTCTAATTCATTCGCACAATCACACGATCCATTCTAATTTATTTGTACGATCCATTCTAATTCATTCGTACGATCTATTCTAATTCATTCGCATGATCCATTCTAATTCATTCGTATGATCCATTATAACTCATTCGGTGGATCCATTCTAATTCATTCGTACGATCCTTTCTAATTCATTCGCACGATCCATTCTAATTTATTCGTACGATCCATTCTAATTCATTCGTACAATCTATTCTAATTCCTTCGCATGATCCATTCTAGTTCATTCGTACGATCCATTCTAATTCATTCGTACAATCCATTCTAATTCATTCGCATGAATGTATCCATTCTAATTTATTCGTACGAATGAATTAGAATGAATTAGAATGGATCGTACGAATGGATTAGAATAGATCGTACGAATGGATTAGAATCGATCGTACGAATTGATTCGAATGGATCGTATGAATGAATTAGAATGGATCATACAAATGAATTAGAAAGGATCATACGAATGGATTAGAATGGATCGTACGAATGTATTAGAATAGATCGTACGAATGAATTAGAATTGATCGTACAAATGAATTAGATAGGTTACATTTGTGAGAATGAATTAGAATGGATCGTACGATGGATTAGAACGCATTGTACGAATGAATTAAAATGGATACATTTGTACGAATGAATTAGAATAGATCGTACGAATGAATTAGAATGGATCCTACGAATGAATTAGAATGGATTGTGCGAATGAATTAGAATGGATCGTATGAATGAATTAGAATAGATACATTTGTGCGAATGAATTAGAATGGATCATACGAATGAATTAGAATGGATCGTACGAATAAATTAGAATAGATCGTACGAATGAATTAGAATGGATCATACAAATGAATTAGAAAGGTTACATTTGTGAGAATGAATTAGAATGGACCATACGAATGGATTAGAATGGATCGTATGAATGGATTAGAATGGATCGTACGAATGAATAAGAATGGATCATACAAATGAATTAGAAAGGTTATATTTGTGAGGATGAATTAGAATAGATCGTACGAATGAACTAGAATGGATACATTCGTGCGAATGAATTAGAATGGATCGGACGAATGAATTAGAATGGATCGTACGATTCATTCTAATTCATTCGTACGATCCTTTCTATTGCATTCGTACGATTCATTCTAATTCATTCGCACGATCTATTCTAATTCATTCGTACGATCCATTCTTATTCATTCATACGATCAATTCTAATTCATTCACACGAATGTAACCATTCTAATTCATTCGCACGATCCATTTCTAATTCATTCGTACGATCCATTCTAATTCATTCGCACGATCCATTCTAATCCATTCGTATGATCCATTCTAATCCATTCGTACGATCCATTCTAATCCATTCGTACGATCCATTCTAATTCATTCGCTCGAATGTATCCATTCTAATTCATTCGTACGATCCATTCTAATTCGTTCATACGATCCATTCTAATTCTTTGATATGATCCATTCTAATTCATTTGTATGATCCATTCTAATTCATTCGCATGATCCATTCTAATTCATTCGCACGAATGTAACCATTCTAATTCATTCGCACGATCCATTCGAATTCATTCATACGATCTATTCTAATTCATTCGCTCGAATGTATCCATTCTAATTCATTCGTACGATCCATTATAATTCATTCGTACGATCCATTCTAATTCATTCTCACGAATGTAACCGTTCTAATTCATTTGTATGATCCATTTTACTTCATTCGTACGATCCATTCAAATTTATTCGCATGATCCATTCTAATTCATTCGTTCGATCCATTCTAATTCATTCTCATGAATGTAACCTTTCTAATTCATTTGTATGATCCATTCTAATTCATTCGTACGATCCATTCAAATTCATTCGCATGATACATTCTAATTCATTCGTACTATCCATTCTAATTCATTCGCTCGAATGTATCCATTCTAATTCATTCGTTCGATCTATTCTAATCCATTCGTACGATCCATTCTAATCCATTCGTACGATCTATTCTAATTCATTCGTACGATCCATTCTAATTCATTCTCACAAATGTAACCTTTCTAATTCATTTGTACGATCCATTCTAATTCATTCGTACGATCCATTCTAATCCATTCGTAAGATCCATTCTAATCCATTCTAATCCATTCTAATTCATTCGTTCGATCCATTCTAATTCATTCTCACAAATGTAACCTTTCTAATTTATTTGTACAATCCATTCTAATTCATTCGTACAATCCATTCTAATTCATTCGTACGATCCATTCTAATTCATTCGCACAATCCATTCTAATTCATTCGCACAAATGTATCCATTCTAATTCATTCGTACGATCCATTCTAATTCATTCGTACGATCCATTCTAATTCATTTGCATGATTCATTTGTACGATCCATTCTAATCCATTCGTACGATCCATTCTAATTCATTCGCACGAATGTATCCATTCTAATTCATTCGTACAATCCATTCTAATTCATTCGCACGATCCATTCTAATTCATTCGTATGATCCATTCTAATTCATTCGTACGATCCATTCTAATTCGTTCGTATGATCTATTCTAATTTGTTCATACGATCCATTCTAATTCATTCGCATAATACATTCTAATTCATTCGTACGATCCATTCTAATTCATTCGTATAAATGTATCCATTCTAATTCATTCGTACAATCCATTCTAATGCATTCGCATGATCCATTCTAATTCATTCGTACGATCCATTCTAATTCATTCTCACGAATGTAACCTTTCTAATTCATTTGTATGATCCATTCTAATTCATTCGTACGATCTATTCTAATTCATTCGTATTATCCATTCTAATTCATTCGCACGATCCATTCTAATTCATTCATACGATCCATTCTAATCCATTCGTACGATTCATTCTAATTCATTCGTATGATCAATTCTAATTCATTCGCACGATCCATTCTAATTCATTCTCACGAATGTAACCTTTCTAATTCATTTGTATGATCCATTCTAATTCATTCGTACGATCTATTCTAATCCATTTGTACGATCCATTCTAATCCATTTGTACGATCCATTCTAATCCATTCGTACGATCCATTCTAATCCATTCGTACGATCCATTCTAATTCATTTGCATGAATGTATCCATTCTAATTCATTCGTTCGATCCATTCTAATTCATTCGTACAATCCATTCTAATGCATTCGCATGATCCATTTTAATTCATTCGTACGATCCATTCTAATTCATTCTCATGAATGTAACCTTTCTAATTCATTTGTATGATCCATTCTAATTCATTCGTACGATCCATTCTAATCCATTCGTATGATCCATTCTAATCCATTCGTATGATCCATTCTAATTTATTCGCACGAATGTAACCATTCTAATTCGTTCGTACGATCCATTCTAATTCATTCGTACGATCCATTCTAATCAATTCGTACGATCCATTCTAATTCATTCGCACGATCCATTCTAATTCATTCGCACAAATGTATCGATTCTAATTCATTCTTACAATCCATTCTAATTCATTCGCATGATCCATTCTAATTCATTCGTACGATCCATTCTAATTCATTTGTACGATCCATTCTAATTCATTCGCACGAATGTATCCATTCTAATTTATTAGTACGATCCATTCTAATTCATTCTCACGAATGTATCATGCGAATGAATTAGAATGGATCGTATAATTGAGTTAGAATGGATAGTATGAATGAATTAGAATAGATTGCATGAATGAATTAGAATGGATCATACGAATGAATTGGAATGGATCGTACGAATGAATTAGAATGGATACATTCATGCAAATGAATTAGAATGGATCGTATGAATGAATTAGAATGGATACATTTGTGCGAATGAATTAGAATGGATCGTAGGAATGGATTAGAATGGATCGTACGAATGGATCATGCAAATGAATTAGAATGGATCGTACGAATGAATTAGAATGGATCGTACGAATGAATTAAAATGGATACATTCGTGCGAATGAATTAGAATGGATTGTGCGAATGAATTAGAATGGATCGTACGAATGAATTAGAATGGATTGTACGAATGAATTAGAATGGATCGTACAAATGAATTAGAAAGGTTACATTTGTGAGAATGAATTAGAATGGATCGTACGAATGAATTAGAATGAATCGTGCGAATGAATTAGAATGGCTACATTCGTGCGAGTGAATTAGAATTGATCGTACGAATGAATTAGAATGGATACATTCGAGCGAATGAATTAGAATGGATCGTACGAATGAATTAGAATGGATCAAACGAATGAATTAGAATGGATACATTCGAGCAAATGAATTAGAAAAGATCGTAGGAATGAATTAGAATGGATCATACGAATGAATTAGAATTGATCGTAGGAATGAATTAGAATGGATCATACGAATGAATTAGAATGGATCGTACGAACGAATTAGAATGGATCGTATGAACGAATTACAATGGATACATTCGTGCGAATGAATTAGAATGGATCGTACAAATGAATTAGAATGGATCATAGGAATAAATTAGAATAGATCGTGCAAATGAATTAGAATGGATCGTACAAATGAATTAGAAAGGTTACATTTGTGAGAATGAATTAGAATGGATCGTACGAATGGATTAGAATGGATCGTACGAACGGATTAGAATGGATCGTACGAATAAATTAGAATGGATCGTACGAATGCATTAGAATGGATACATTCGTGCGAATGAATTAGAATGGATCGTACGAATGAATTAGAATGGATCGTGCGAATGACTTAGATTGGATCGTACGAATGAATTAGAATGGATCGTGAGAATGAATTTGAATGGATCGTACGAATGATTTAGAATGGATACATTGGTGCGAATGAATTAGAATGGATCGTACGAATGAATTAGAATGGATCGTACGAATGAATTAGAATGTATCCATTCTAATTCATTCGTACGATCCATTCTAATTCATTCGTACGATCTATTCTAATTCATTCGTATGATCCATTCTAATTCATTCATACGATCCATTCTAATTCCTTCGCATGATCCATTCTAAATCATTCGTACGATCGATTCTAATTCATTCGCACGATCCATTCTTATTCATTCGTACGATCCATTCTAATTCATTCCTATGATCCATTCTAATTCATTCGTACGATCCATTCTAATTCATTCGCTAAAATGTATCCATTCTAATTCATTCGTACGATCCATTCTAATTCATTCTCACGAATGTAACCTTTCTAATTCATTTGTATGTATCCATTCTAATTCATTCGTACGATCTATTCTAATTCATTCATACGATCCATTCTAATTCATTCGTACGATCCATTCTAATCCATTCGTATGATCCATTCTAATCCATTCGTACGATCCATTCTAATCCATTCGTACGATCCATTCTAATCCATTCGTACGATCCATTCTAATTCATTCGTATGAATGTATCCATTCTAATTTATTCGTACGATCCAGTCTAATTTATTCGTACGATCCATTCTAATTCATTTGCACGAATGTATCCATTCTAATTCATTCGTACAATCCATTCTAATTCATTCGCACGATCCATTCTAATTCATTCCTACGATCCATTCTAATTCATTCGTATGAATGAATTTATTCCTATGATCTATTCTAATTCATTCGTACGATCCATTCTAATTTATTCGCTCGAATGTATCCATTCTAATTCATTCGTATGATCCATTCTAATTCATTCTAATTCATTCGTACGATTAAAATGGATACATTCATACGAATGAATTAGAATGGATCGTACGAATGGATTAGAATGGATCGTACGAATGAATTAGAATGGATCGTACGAATGAATTAGAATGGAGCTTACGAATGAACTAGAATGGATACATTCGTGCAAATGAATTAGAATGGATCATATGAAAGAATTATAATGGATCATACGAATGAATTAGAATATATACATTCGAGCGATCCATTCTAATTCGTTCGTACGATCCATTCTAATTCGTTCATACGATCCATTCTAATTCATTCTTACGATCCATTCTAATTCATTCGCACGATCCATTCTAATTCATTCGTATGATCCATTCTAATTCATTGCTACGATCTATTCTAATTCATTCGCTCGAATGTATCCATTCTAATTCATTCGTATGATCCATTCTAATTCATTCATACGATCCATTCAAATTCATTCGTACGATCCATTCTAATTCATTCGTACAAATGTATCCATTTTAAGTCATTCGTACAATGCGTTCTAATCCATCGTACGATCCATTCTAATTCATTCTCACAAATGTAACCTATCTAATTCATTTGTACGATCCATTCTAATTCATTCGTACGATCTATTCTAATCCATTCGTACGATCCATTCTAATCCATTCGTACGATCCTTTCTAATTCATTTGTATGATCCATTCTAATTCATTCGTACGATCCATTCAAATCCATTCGTACGATCGATTGTAATCCATTCGTACGATCCATTCTAATCCATTCATACGATCCATTCTAATTCATTCTAATTCATTCGTACGAATAAATTAGAATGGATACATTCATGCAAATGAATTAGAATGGATTGTACGAATGAATTAGAATGGATCGTACGAATGAACTTGAATGGATTGTACGAATGAATTAGAATGGATACATTTGTGCGAATGAATTAGAATGGATCATACGAATGAATTGGAATAGACATATTCATGCGTATGAATTAGAATGGATCGTACGAATGAATTAGAATGGATACATTCGTGCGAATGAATTAGAATGGATCGTGCGAATGAATTAGAATGGATTAGAATGGATCGTACGAATGAATTAGAATGGATCGTACGAATGAATTAGAATGGATACATTCGTGCGAATGCATTCGTACGATCCATTCAAATTCATTCGTACGATCCATTCTAATTCATTCATACGATCCATTCTAATGCATTCGTACGATTCATTCTAATTCATTCGCACGATCCATTCTAATTCGTTCGTACGATCCATTCTAATACATTCGTACGATTCATTCTAATTCATTCGCACGATCCATTCTAATTCATTCGTATGATCCATTCTAATTCATTCCTACGATCTATTCTATTTCATTCGCTCGAATGTAACCTTTCTAATTAGAATGGATCGTACGAATGAATTTGAATGGATCGTACGAATGAATTAGAATGTATACATTCGAGCGAATGAATTAGAATGGATCGTACAAATGAATTAGAATGGATACATTCGAGCGAATGAATTAGAATGGATCGTATAAATGAATTAGAATGGATCGTACGAATGAATTAGAATAGATCGTACGAATGGATTAGAACGTATTGTACGAATGAATTAGAATGGATCATACAAATGGATTAGAATGGATCGTACGAATGAATTAGAATGGATACATTCGAGCGGATGAATTAGAATGGATCGTACGAATGAATTAGAATGGATCATAGGAATGAATTAGAATGGATCGTGCAAATGTATTAGAATGGATACATTCGTGCGAATGAATTAGAATGGATCATAGGAATGAATTAGAATGGATCGTACGAATGAATTAGAATGGTTATATTCGTGCTAATGAATTAGAATGGATCGTACGAATGGATTAGAATGGATCGTACGAATGGATTAGAATGGTTCGTACGAATGAATTAGAATGGATCGTACAAATGAATTAGAAAGGTTACATTTGTGCGAATGAATTAGAATGGATCGTATGAATGAATAAGAATGGATCGTACGAATGAATTAGAATGGATCGTACGAATGAATTAGAATGGATACATTCAAGCGAATGAATTAGAATGGATCGTACGAATGAATTAGAATGGATACATTTGTGCGAATTAATTAGAATGGATCGTACGAATGAATTAGAATGGATCGTACGAACGAATTAGAATGGATCGTACGAATGAATTAGAATGGATACATTTGTGCGAATGAATTAGAATGGATCGTACGAATGAATTAGAATGGATTGTACGAATGAATTAGAATGGATGCATTCGAGCGAATGAATTAGAATAGATCGTAGGAATGAATTAGAATGGATCATACGAATGAATTAGAATTGATCGTGCGAATGAATTAGAATGGATTGTACGAATGAATTAGAATGGATACATTCGAGCGAATGAATTAGAATAGATCGTAGGAATGAATTAGAATGGATCATACGAATGAATTAGAATGGATCGTGCGAATGAATTAGAATGAATCGTACGAATGAATTAGAATGGATCGTACGAATAAATTAGAATGGATCCACTGAATGAGTTAGAATGGATCATACGAATGAATTAGAATAGATCGTACGAATGAATTAGAATGGATTGTGCGAATAAATTAGAATGGATCGTATGAATGAATAAGAATGGATCGTGCGAATGAATTAGAATGGATCGTGCGAATGAATTCGAACGAATGAATTAGAATGGATCGTACAAATGAATTAGAATGGATACATTCGAGCGAATGAATTAGAATGGATCGTACAAATGAATTAGAATGGATCGTACGAATGAATTAGAATGGATCGTACGAATGGATTAGAACGTATTGTACGAATGAATTAGAATGGATCGTACGAATGGATTAGAATGGATCGTACGAATGAATTAGAATGGATACATTCGAGCGAATGAATTAGAATGGATCGTACGAATGAATTAGAATGGATCATAGGAATGAATTAGAATGGATCGTGCAAATGAATTAGAATGGATACATTCGTGCGAATGAATTAGAATGGATCGTAGGAATGGATTAGAATGGATCGTATGAATGAATAAGAATGGATCGTATGAATGAATAAGAATGGATCGTGCGAATGAATTCGAGCGAATGAATTAGAATGGATCGTACAAATGAATTAGAATGGATACATTCGAGCGAATGAATTAGAATGGATCGTACAAATGAATTAGAATGGATCGTACGAATGAATTAGAATGGATCGTACGAATGGATTAGAACGTATTGTACGAATGAATTAGAATGGATCGTACGAATGGATTAGAATGGATCGTACGAATGAATTAGAATGGATACATTCGAGCGAATGAATTAGAATGGATCGTACGAATGAATTAGAATGGATCATAGGAATGAATTAGAATGGATCGTGCAAATGAATTAGAATGGATACATTCGTGCGAATGAATTAGAATGGATCGTAGGAATGAATTAGAATGGATCGTACGAATGAATTAGAATGGTTACATTCGTGCGAATGAATTAGAATGAATCGTACGAATGGATTAGAATGGATCGTACGAATGGATTAGAATGGATCGTACGAATTAGAATAGTTCGTACGAATAAATTAAAATGGATACATTCATACGACTGAATTAGAATGGATCGTGCGAATTAATTAGAATGGATCGTACGAATGAATTTGAATAGATACATTTGTGCGAATGAATCTGAATGGATTGTATGAATGAATTACAATGGATCGTACGAATGGATTAGAATGGATCGTACGAATGAATTAGAATGGATCATACAAATGAATTAGAAAGGTTACATTCGTGAGAATGAATTAGAATGGATCGTACGAATGAATTAGAACCGATCATGCGAATGAATTTGAATGGATCATATGAATGAATTAGAATGGATCGAACGAATGAATTAGAATGGATACATTCGAGCGAATGAATTAGACTAGATCGTAGGAATGAATTAGAATGGATCATACGAATGAATTAGAATGGATCGTGCGAATGAATTAGAACGGATTGTACGAATGAATTAGAATGGATACATTCGTGCGAATGAATTAGAATGGATCGTACGAATGAATTAGAATGGATCGTACGAATGAATTAGAATGGATCGTACGAATGAATTAGAATGGATACATTTGTACGAATAAAATAGAATGGATTGTACGAATGAATTAGAATGGATACATTCTTGCGAATAAATTAGAATGGATTATATATTCGTGCAAATAAATTAGAATGGATCATACGAATGAATTAGAATGGATCGTGCGAATGAATTAGAATGAATCGTACGAATGCATTAGAATGGATCGTACGAATGAATTAGAATGAATCGTACGATCCGTTCTAATTCATGCGATGAATTAGAATGGATCGTGCGAATGAATTAGAACAGATTCGTGCGATGAATTAGAATGGATCATACGAATGAATTAGAATGGATCGTACGAATAAATTAGAATGGATCGTACGAATGAATTAGAATGGATCGTACAAATGAATTAGAAAGGTTACATTTGTGAGAATGAATTAGAATGGATCGTACGAATGGATTAGAATGGATCGTACGAATGGATTAGAATGGATCGTACGAATGAATTAGAATAGATCATACAAATGAATTAGAAAGGTTACATTCGTGAGAATGAATAAGAATGGATCGTACGAATGAATTAGAATGGATCATACAAATGAATTAGAAAGGTTACATTCGTGAGAATGAATAAGAATGGATCGTACGAATGAATTAGAATGGATCATACGAATGGATTAGAATGGATCGTACGAATGGATTAGAATGGATCGTGCAAATGAATTAGAATGCATACATTCGTGCGAATGAATTAGAATGGATCGTAGGAATGAATTAGAATGGATCGTACGAATGAATTAGAATGGTTACATTCGTGCGAATGAATTAGAATGGATCGTACGAATGAATTAGAATGGATCATAGGAATGAATTAGAATGGATCGTGCAAATGAATTAGAATGGATACATTCGTGCGAATGAATTAGAATGGATCATAGGAATGAATTAGAATGGATCGTACGAATGAATTAGAATGGTTACATTCGTGCTAATGAATTAAAATGGATCGTACGAATGGATTAGAATGGATCGTACGAATGGATTAGAATGGATCGTACAAATGAATTAGAAAGGTTACATTTGTGCGAATGAATTAGAATGGATCGTATGAATGAATAAGAATGGATCGTACGAATGAATTAGAATGGATCGTACGAATGAATTAGAATGGATACATTCGAGCGAATGAATTAGAATGGATCGTACGAATGAATTAGAATGGATACATTTGTGCGAATTAATTAGAATGGATCGTACAAATGAATTAGAATGGATCGTACGAACGAATTAGAATGGATCGTACGAATGAATTAGAATGGATACATTTGTGCGAATGAATTAGAATGGATCATACGAATGAATTAGAATGGATTGTACGAATGAATTAGAATGGATACATTCGAGCGAATGAATTAGAATAGATCGTAGGAATGAATTAGAATGGATCATACGAATGAATTAGAATGGATCGTGCGAATGAATTAGAATGGATTGTACGAATGAATTAGAATGGATATATTCGAGCGAATGAATTAGAATAGATCGTAGGAATGAATTAGAATGGATCATACGAATGAATTAGAATGGATCGTGCGAATGAATTAGAATGAATCGTACGAATGAATTAGAATGGATCGTACGAATAAATTAGAATGGATCCACCGAATGAGTTAGAATGGATCATACGAATGAATTAGAATAGATCGTACGAATGAATTAGAATGGATTGTGCGAATGAATTAGAATGGATCGTATGAATGAATAAGAATGGATCGTGCGAATGAATTAGAATGGATCGTACGAATGAATTAGAATGGATCGTGTGAATGAATTAGAAACATTTGTGCGAATGAATTAGAATGAATTAGATTGCATTGTACGTGTGCGAATGAATTAGAATGGATCGTGTGAATGAATTAGAATGGATCGTACGAATGAATTAGAATGGATCGATACATTCATGCAAATGAATTAGAATGGATCGTACGAATGAATTAGAATGGATCATACGAATGAATTAGAATAGATCGTACGAATGAATTAGAATGGATCATATGAATGAATTAGAATGGTTGCATTCGTGCGAATGAATTAGAATGGATCGTACGAATGGATTAGAATGGATCGTACGAATGAATTAGAATGGATCCACCGAATGAGTTAGAATGGATTATACGACTGAATTAGAATGGATCATACGAATGAATTAGAATGGATATATTCGAGCGAATGAATTAGAATGGATCGTACAAATGAATTAGAATGGATACATTCGAGCGAATGAATTAGAATGGATCGTAATGAATGAATTAGAATGGATCGTACGAATGAATTAGAATGGATCGTACGAATGGATTAGAACGTATTGTACGAATGAATTAGAATGGATCGTACGAATGGATTAGAATGGATTGTACGAATAAATTAGAATGGATACATTCGAGCGAATGAATTAGAATGGATCGTACGAATGAATTAGAATGGATCATAGGAATGAATTAGAATGGATCGTGCAAATGAATTAGAATGAATCATACGAATGGATTAGAATGGATCGTACGAATGGATTAGAATAGATCGTACGAATTAGAATAGTTCGTACGAATAAATTAAAATGGATACATTCATACGACTGAATTAGAATGGATCGTGCGAATTAATTAGAATGGATCGTACGAATGAATTTGAATAGATACATTTGTGCGAATGAATCTGAATGGATTGTATGAATGAATTACAATGGATCGTACGAATGGATTAGAATGGATCGTACGAATGAATTAGAATGGATCATACAAATGAATTAGAAAGGTTACATTCGTGAGAATGAATTAGAATGGATCGTACGAATGAATTAGAATCGATCATGCGAATGAATTTGAATGGATCGTACGAATGAATTAGAATGGATCGAACGAATGAATTAGAATGGATACATTCGAGCGAATGAATTAGAATAGATCATAGGAATGAATTAGAATGGATCATACGAATGAATTAGAATGGATCGTGTGAATGAATTAGAACGGATTGTATGAATGAATTAGAATGGATACATCGTGCGAATGAATTAGAATGGATCGTACGAATGAATTAGAATGAATCGTACGGATGAATTAGAATGGATCGTACGAATGAATTAGAATGGATACATTTGTACGAATAAAATAGAATAGATTGTACGAATGAATTAGAATGGATACATTCTTGCGAATAAATTAGAATAGATTATATATTCGTGCAAATAAATTAGAATGGATCATACGAATGAATTAGAATGGATCGTGCGAATGAATTAGAATGAATCGTACGAATGCATTAGAATGGATCGTATGAATGAATTAGAATGAATCGTACGATCCGTTCTAATTCATGCGATGAATTAGAATGGATCGTGCGAATGAATTAGAACGGATTCGTGCGATGAATTAGAATGGATCGTACGAATGAATTAGAATGGATCGTACGAATAAATTAGAATGGATCGTACGAATGAATTAGAATGGATCGTACAAATGAATTAGAAAGGTTACATTTGTGAGAATGAATTAGAATGGATCATACGAATGGATTAGAATGGATCGTACGAATGGATTAGAATGGATCGTACGAATGAATAGGAATGGATCATACAAATGAATTAGAAAGGTTACATTCGTGAGAATGAATAAGAATGGATCGTACGAATGAATTAGAATGGATCATACGAATGGATTAGAATGGATCGTACGAATGGATTAGAATGGATCGTGCAAATGAATTAGAATGCATACATTCGTGCGAATGAATTAGAATGGATCGTAGAAATGAATTAGAATGGATCGTACGAATGAATTAGAATGGTTACATTCGTGCGAATGAATTAGAATGGATCGTACGAATGAATTAGAATGGATCGAACAAATGAATTAGAATGGATACATTCAAGCGAATGAATTAGAATAGATCGTAGGAATGAATTAGAATGGATCATACGAATGAATTAGAATGGATTGTGCGAATGAATTAGAATGGATTGTACGAAAGAATTAGAATGGATACATTCGTGCGAATGAATTAGAATGGATCGTACGAATGAATTAGATTGGATCGTGCGAATGAATTAGAATGAATCGTACGAATGAATTAGAATGGATCGTACGAATGAATTAGAATGGATACATTTGTATGAATAAATTAGAATGGAATGTACGAATGAATTAGAATGCATACATTCTTGCGAATAAATTAGAATGGATCGTATATTCATCCAAATAAATTAGAATGGATCATACGAATGAATTAGAATGGATCGTGCGAATGAATTAGAATAAATCGTACGAATGCATTAGAATGGATCGTATGAATGGATTAGAATGGATACATTTGTGCGAATGAATTAGAATGGATCGTACGAATGAATTAGAATGGATCGTACGAATGAATTAGAATTGATCATACTAATGAATTAGAATGGATCATACGAATGAATTAGAATGGATCGTGCGAATGAATTAGAATGGATCGTACGAATGAATTAGAATGGATCATACGAATGAATTAGAATGGATATATTCGTGCGAATGAATTAGAATGGATCGTGCGAATGAATTAGAATAGATAATACGAATGAATTAGAATGGATTGTATGAATGAATTAGAATGGATACATTTGTGTGAATGAATTAGAATGGATCGGATGAATGAATTAGAATGGATCGTACGATTCATTCTAATTCATTCGTATGATCCATTCAAATTCATTCGTACGATCTATTCTAATTCATTCGCATGATCCACTCTAATTCATTCGTACGATCCATTCTAATTCATTCGTCTGATCCATTCAAATTCATTCGTACGATGCAACCTAATTCATTCGCACAAATGTATCTATTCTTATTCATTCGTATAATGAGTTCTAATCCATTCGTACGATCCATTCTAATCCATTCGTCCAATCCATTCTAATTCATTCGTATGATCCATTCTAATTCATTCGTACGATCAATTATAATTCATTTGCATGAATGTATCTATTCTAATTTATTCGTACGATCCAGTCTAATTCATTCGTACGATCCATTCTAATTCATTCGCACGAATATATCCATTCTAATTCATTTGTACGATCCTTTCTAATTCATTCGCACGATCCATTCTAATTCTTTCATATGATCCATTCTAATTCATTCGTATGAATGTATCCATTCTAGTTGATTCGTACGCTCTATTCCAATTCATTCGTACGCTCCATTCTTATTCATCGCACAAATGTATCTATTCTAATTTATTCGTACGATCCATTCAAATTCAATCGTATGATCCATTCTAATTCATTCGCACAAATGTATCGTACGAATAAATTAGAATGGATCATACAAATGAATTAGAATGGATACATTCGAGCGAATGAATTAGAATGGATCGTACGAATGGATTAGAATGGATCGTACGAATGGACTAGAATGGATCGTACGAATGGATTAGAATGGATCGTACGAATGGATTAGAATGGATCGTACGAATGAATTAGAATGGATACATACAAATGAAGTAGAAAGGTTACATTCGTGCGAATGAATTAGAATGAATCGTACGAATGAATTAGAATGGATCGTGCGAATGAATTAGAATGAATCGTACGAATGCATTAGAATGAATTAGAATAGATCATACAAATGAATTAGAATGGATCGTACAAATAAATTAGAATGAATCGTACAAATGCATTAGAATGAATTAGAATGGATCATATAAATGAATTAGAATGGATTAGAATGGATTGTGCGAATGAATTAGACTCGATCGTACGAATAAATTAGAATGGATACATTCATGCAAATGAATTAGAATGGATCGTACGAATGAATTCTAATTCATTCGTACAATCCATTCTAATTCAGTCGTATAAATGTATCCATTTTAATTCATTCGTACGATCCATTCTAATTCATTCGTACGATCAAATTCATTCGTACGATCCATTCTAATTCATTCGTACGATCGATTCTAATTCATTCGCACGATCCATTCTAATTCATTCGCACGATCCATTCTAATTCGTTCATATGATCCATTCTAATTTATTTGTTCAAATATATCCATTCTAATTCATTCGTACAATCCATTCTAATTCATTCGCACAATCCATTCTAATTCATTCGTACGAACCATTCTAATTCATTTGTATGATCAATTCTAATTCATTCGCACGATCCATTGTAATTCATTCGTACGATCCATTCTAATTCGTTCATATGATCCATTCTAATTCGTTCGTACGATCCATTCTAATTCGTTCATACGATCCATTCTAATTCATTCGTATGATACATTCTAATTCATTAGCATGATCCATTCTAATTCATTCGTACGATCCATTCTAATTCATTCTCACGATCCATTCTAATTCATTCGTACAAATGTATCCATTCTAATTCATTCGTCCGATCCATTCTAATTCATTCGCACGAATGTATCCATTCTAATTCATTCGTACGATCCATTCTAATTCATTCGTATGATCCATTCTAATTCATTTGCACGATCCATTCTAATTCATTCCTATGATCCATTCTAATTCATTCGCATGATCCATTCTAATTCATTCGCACAAATGTATCCATTCTAATTCATTCATATGATCCATTCTAATTCATTCGTACGATCCATTCTAATTCATTCGTACGATCATGCGAATGAATTAGAATGGATCGTTGGAATGAATTAGAATGGATCGTACGAATGAATTAGAATGGTTACATTCGTGCGAATGAATTAGAATGGATCATAGGAATGAATTAGAACGGATCATGCGAATAAATTAGAAATGATCGTACGAATGAATTAGAATGGATAGTACGAATGAATTAGAATGGATCGAACAAATGAATTAGAAAGGATACATTTGTGCGATTGAATTAGAATGGATCATACGAATGAATTAGAATGGATACATTTGTACGAATGAATTAGAATGGATCGTGCGAATGAATTAAAATGGATCGTACGAATGAATTATAGTGTATCGTATGAATGAATTAGAATGGATCTTTCGATTGAATTAGAATAGATCGTACGAATGAATTAGAATGGATACATTCGTGCGAATGAACTAGAATGGATATATACATTCATGCGAATGAATTAGAATGGATCATATGAATGAGTTAGAATGGATCGTATGAATGAATTAGAATGGATTGCATGAATGAATTAGAATGGATCATACGAATGAATTGGAATGGATCGTACGAATGAATTAGAATGGATACATTCATGCAAATGAATTAGAATGGATCGTACGAATGAATTAGAATGGATCATACGAATGAATTAGAATGGATCGTACGAATGAATTAAATGGATCGTGCGAATGAATTAGAATGGATACATTCGTACAAATGAATTAGAATGGATCGTGCGAATGAATTAGAATGGATCGTACGAATGAATTACAATGGATACATTTGTGCGAATGAATTAGAATGGATCGTATGAATGAATTAGAATGAATCGTACGAATGAATTTGAATGGATCGTACGGACGAATTAGAATGGATCGTAGGAATGAATTAGAATGGATCGTACGAATGAATTAGAACGGATCGTGCGAATGAATTAGAATGGATCGTACGAATAAATTAGAATGGATCGTACGAATGAATTAGAATGGATACATTCGGGCGAATGAATTAGAATGGATCATACGAATGAATTAGAATGGATCATACGAATGAATTAGAATGGATCGTGCGAATGAATTAGAATGGATTGTACGAATGAATTAGAATGGATACATTCGAGCGAATGAATTAAGATGGATCGCACGAATGAATTAGAATGGATCGTGCGAATGAATTAGAATAGTTCGTAGGAAAGAATTAGAATGGATCATACGAATGAATTAGAATGGATCGTACGAACGAATTAGAATGGATCATACGAACGAATTAGAATGGATCATACGAATGAATTAGAATGGATCGTACGAATGAATTAGAATGGATACATTCGTGCGAATGAATTAGAATGGATCGTACGAATGAATTAGACTGGATCGTACGAATAAATTAGAATGGATCGTACTAATTTGAATGGATCGTGCGAATGAATTAGAATGAATCGTACGAATGCATTAGAATGAATTAGAATGGATCATACAAATGAATTATAATGGATCGTACAAATGAATTAGAATTAATCGTACGAATGCATTAGAATGAATTAGAATGGATCATACAAATGAATTAGAATGTATCATACGAATGAATTAGAATGGATCGTGCGAATGAATTAGAATGGATTGTACGAATGAATTAGAATGGATACATTCGTGCGAATGATTTAGAATGGATCGGACGAATGAATTAGAATGGATCATATGATTCATTCTAATCCATTCGTACGATCCATTCTAATGCATTCGTACGATTCATTCTAATTCATTCGCACGATCCATTCTAATTCATTCGTATGATCCATTCTAATTTATGTGCACGAATATACGATCCATTCTAATTTATTCGCAAGAATGTATCTATTCTAATTCATTCGTACAATCCATTCTAATTTATTCGTACAAATGTATCCATTCTAATTCATTCGTATGATCCATTCTAATTCATTCGTACGATTCATTCTAATTCATTCGTACGATCCATTCTAATTCATTTGCACGAATGTATCCATTCTAATTAATTCGTACGATCCATTCTAATTCATTCATACGATCCATTCTAATTCATTCGTATGATCCATTCTAATTTATTCCTACGATCTATTCTAATTCATTCGCTCGAATGTATCCATTCTAATTCATTCATACGATCCATTCTTATTTATTCATACGATTCATTCTAATTCATTCGTATGATCAATTCTAATTCATTCGCACGATCCATTCTAATTCATTCTCACGAATGTAACCTTTCTAATTCATTTGTATGATCCATTCTAATTCATTCGTACGATCCATTCTAATCCATTCGTACGATCCATTCTAATCCATTCGTATGATCCATTCTAATTCATTCGTACGATCCATTCTAATTCATTCTCACAAATGTAACCTTTCTAATTCATTTGTACGATCCATTCTAATTCATTCGTACGATCCATTCTAATTCATTCGTACGATCCATTCTAATTTATTCGTATGATCCATTCTAATTCATTCGTTCGATCCATTCTAATTCATTCGCACGAATATATCCATTCTAATTCATTCGTACGATCCATTCTAATTCGTTCATACGATCCATTCTAATTCGTTCGTACGATCCATTCTAATTCGTTCGCATGAATATATCTATTCTAATTCATTCGTATGATCCATTCAAATTCATTTGTACGATCCATTCTAATTCATTCGTACAATCCATTCAAATTCATTCGTACGATGCAATCTAATTCATTAACACAAATGTATCTATTCAAGTTCATTCGTACAATGCGTTCTAATCCATTCGAACGATCCATTCTAATCTATTCGTACAATCCATTCTAATTCATTCGCACGAATGTAACCATTCTAATTCATTCGTACGATCAATTCTAATTTATTCGTACGATCTATTCTAATTCATTCGTACGATCCATTCTAATTCATTCTCACAAATCAAACCTTTCTAATTCATTTGTATGATCCATTCTAATTCATTCGTACGATCCATTCTAATTCATTCGCACGATCCATTCTAATTCATTCGCACGAATGTATCCATTTTAATGTATTCGTACGATTCATTCTAATTCATTCGCACGATCCATTCTAATTCATTCGTACGATCCATTCTAATTCATTCGTCCGATCCATTCTAATTCATTCGTATGATCCATTCTAATTCATTCGGATGATTCATTCTAATTCATTCGTACGATCCATTCTAATTCATTCGGTGGATCCATTCTAATTCATTCGTACGATCCATTCTAAGTCATTCGCACGATCCATTCTAATTTATTCGTACTATCCATTCTAATTCATTCGTACGATCTATTCTAATTCATTCGCGTGATCCATTCTAATTCATTCGTACGATCCATTCTTATTCATTCATACGATCCATTCTAATTCATTTGCACGATCCATTCTAATTCATTCGCACAATCCATTCTAATTCATTCGTAAGATCCATTCTAATTCATTTGTACGAATGAATTAGAATGGATCGTACGAATGAATTAGAATGGATCGTACGAATGAATTAGAATGGATCGTACGAACGAATTAGAATGGATCGTACGAACGAATTAGAATGGATCATATGAATGAATTAGAATGGATCGTACGAATGAATTAGAATGGATACATTCGTGCGATTGAATTAGAATGGATCGTACGAATGAATTAGACTGGATCGTACGAATAAATTAGAATGGATACATTCGTGCGAATGAATTAGAATGGATTGTGCGAATGAATTAGAACGGATTGTGCGAATGAATTAGAATGGATTGTGCGAATGAATTAGAATGGATCGTGCGAATGAATTAGAATGGATTGTACGAATGAATTAGAATGGATCATAGAAATGAATTAGAATGGATCGTGCAAATGAATTAGAATGGATCGTACGAATGAATTAGAATGGATCGTACGATCCATTCTAATCCATTCTAATTAGAATGGATCGTACGATCCATTCTAATTCATTCTCACAAATGTATCCATTCTAATTCATTCGTATGATCCATTCTAATTCATTCGCACGATCCATTCTAATTTATACGCACGAATATATCGATTCTAATTCATTCGTACGATCCATTCTAATTTATTCAAACGCATGTATCCATTCTGATCCATTCTAATTCATTCGTACGATCCATTCTAATTAATTCGTCCGATCCATTCTAATTCATTTGTGCATTCCATTTTAATTCATTCGCATGATCCATTCTAATTCATTCGTACGATCCATTCTAATCCATTCGTATGATCCATTCTAATCCGTTCGTACGATCCATTCTAATCCATTCGTACGATCCATTCTAATTCATTCGTACGATCCATTCTAATTTATTTGCTTGAATGTATCCATTCTATTTTATTCGTACAATCCAGTCTAATTCATTTGTACGATCCATTCTAATTCATTCGCACGAATGTTTTCATTCTAATTCATTCGTACGATCCATTCTAATTCATTTGTATGATCCATTCCAATGCATTCGCACAATCCATTCAAATTCATTCGCACGATCCATTCTAATTCATTCGCACAATCCATTCTAATTCATTCGTACGATACATTCTAATTCATTCGTACGATCGATTCTAATTCATTCGCACGATCCATTCTAATTCATTCGTACGAATGTATCAATTCTAATTCATTCGTACGATCAATTCTAATTCATTTGTACGATCCATTCTAATTCATTCGCACGAATGTATCCATTCTAATTCGTTCATACGATCCATTCTAATTCGTTCGTACGATCCATTCTAATTCGTTCGTACGATCCATTCTAATTCATTCGTATGATCAATTCTACTTCATTCCTACGATCTATTCTAATTCATTCGTATGATCCATTCTAATTCATTCCTTCGATCTATTCTAATTCATTCGCTCGAATGTATCCATTCTAATTCATTCGTTCGATCCATTCTAATTCATTCGTACGATCCATTCTAATTCATTCGCTCGAATGTATCCATTCTAATTCATTCGTACGATCCTTTCTAATTCACTCGCACGAATGTAACCATTCTAATTCATTCGCACGATCTATTCTAATTCATTCGTACGATCCATTCTAATTCATTCTCACAAATGTAACCTTTCTAATTCATTTGTACGATCCATTCTAATTCATTCGTACAATCCATTCTAATTCATTCGTACGATCCATTCTAATTCATTCGCACAATCCATTCTAATTCATTCGCACGAATGTATCCATTCTAATTCATTCGTACGATCCATTCTAATTCATTCGTACGATCCATTCTAATTCATTTGCATGATCCATTCGTACGATCCATTCTAATCCATTCGTACGATCCATTCTAATTCATTCGCACGAATGTATCCATTCTAATTCATTCGTACAATCCATTCTAATTCATTCGCACGATCCATTCTAATTCATTCGTATGATCCATTCTAATTCATTCGTACGATCCATTCTAATTCGTTCGTACGATCCATTCTAATTCGTTCATATGATCCATTCTAACTCATTCGGATCCATTCGTACGATCCATTCTAATTCATTCGTACGATCCATTCTAATTCATTCGTACAATGCGTTCTAATCCATTCGTATGAATGAATTAGAATGGATCGTGCGAATAAATTAGAATGGATCGTACGAATGAATTAGAATGGATCGTACGTGCGAATGAATTAGAATGGATCGTACGAATGGATTAGAATGGATCATACGAATGAATTAGAATGGATCGTACGAATGAATAAGAATGGATTATGCGAATGAGTTAGAATGGATCGTATGAACGAATTAGAATGGATCGTACGAATGAATTAGAATGGATACATTTGTGCGAATGCATTAGAATGGATCATATGAAAGAATTAGAATGGATCATACGAATGAATTAGAATGGATCATATGAACGAATTTGAATGGATCGTACGAATGAATTAGAATGGATACATTCGTACGATCCATTCTAATTCATTCGTACTATCCATTCTAATTCATTCATACGATCCATTCTAATTCATTCGCACGTACGATCCATTCTAATTCATTCGTACGATCCATTCTAATTTATTCACACGATCCATTCTAATTCATTCATACGATCCATTCTAATTCATTCGCACGATCCATTCTAATTCATTTGTACGAATGAATCCATCCTAATTCATTCGCACGATCCATTCTAATTTATTCGTACGATCCATTCTAATTCATTCGTATTATCCATTCTAATTCATTCGCACAAATGTATCTATTCTAATTCATTCGTACAATCCATTCTAATCCATTCACCTAATGAATTAGAATGGATCGTAGGAATGAATTAGAATGGATCGTATGAATGAATTAGAATGGTTACATTCGTGCGAATGAATTAGAATGGATCGTACGAATGGATTAGAATGGATCGTACGAATGGATTAGAATGGATCGTACGAATGGATTAGAATGGATCGTACGAATGAATTAGAATGGATCATACAAATAAATTAGAAAGGTTACATTTGTGAGAATGAATTAGAATGGATCATACGAATGAATTAGAATGGATCATGCGAATGAATTTGAATGGATCGTACGAATGAATTAGAATGGATCGAACGAATGAATTAGAATGGATCATATGAATGAATTAGAATGGATCGTACGAATGAATTAGAATGGATACATTCGAGCGAATGAATTAGAATGTATCGTACGAATGAATTAGAATGGGTCATAGGAATAAATTAGAATGGATCGTACGAATGAATTAGAATGGATCGTACGAATGAATTAGAATAGATACATTCGAGCGAATGAATTAGAATGGATCGTACGAATGAATTAGAATGGATCATAGGAATGAATTAGAATGGATCGTGCAAATGAATTAGAATGGATACATTTGTGCGAATGAATTAGAATGGATCGTAGGAATGAACTAGAATGGATCATACGAATGAATTAGAATGGTTACATTCGTGCGAATGAATTAGAATGGATCATAGGAATGAATTAGAACGGATCGTGCGAATGAATTAGAATGGATCGTACGAATGAATTAGAATGGATCGTACGAATGAATTAGAATGAATTCATTCGTACGATCCATTCTAATTCATTCGTATGATCCATTCTAATTCGTTCGTACGATCCATTCTAATTCATTCGCATGATCCATTCTAATTCATTCGCACGAATGTATCCATTCTAATTCATTTGCACTATCCATTCTAATTCAATCCTATGATCCATTCTAATTCATTCGTACGATCCATTCTAATTCATTCATCCGATCCATTCAAATTCATTCATACGATCCATTCTAATTCATTCGTACAATCCATTCTAATTCATTCGCTCGAATGTATCCATTTTAATTCATTCGTACAATCCATTCTAATTCATTCGCACGATCTATTCTAATTCATTTGTATGATCCATTCTAATTCATTCCTATGATCTATTCTAATTCATTCTACGATCTATTCTAATTCATTCGCTCGAATGTATCCATTCTAATTCATTCGGTCGATCCATTCTAATTCATTCGTACGATCCATTCTAATTCATTCGTACGATCCATTCTAATTCATTCGTACAATCCATTCTAATTCATTCGTATGATCTATTCTAATTCATTCGCACGATCCATTCTAATTCATTCGCACGAATATATCCATTCTAATTCATTCGTACGATCCATTCTAATTCATTCGTACGATCCATTCTAATTCATTCGCACGATCCATTCTAATTCATTCGCACGATCCATTCTAATTCATTAGTATGATCAATTCTAATTCATTCGTACGATCCATTCTAATTCATTCGTATGATCCATTCTAATTCATTCGCACAAATGAATCCATTCTAATTCATTACTATGATCAATTCTAATTCATTCGCACGATCCATTCTAATTCATTCGCACGAATGTATCCATTCTAATTCATTCGTACAATCCATTCTAATTCATTCGCACGATCCATTCTAATTCATTCGTATGATTCATTCTAATTCATTCCTACGATCTATTCTAATTCATTCGCTCGAATGTATCCATTCTAATCCATTCGTTCGATCCATTCTAATTCATTCGTACGATCCATTCAAATTCATTCGCACAATCCATTCTAATTCATTCGTGCGATCTATTCTAATTCATTCGTACGATCCATTCAAATTCATTCGTACGAATGAATTAGAATGGATCATACAAATGAATTAGAAAGGTTACATTCGTGAGAATGAATTAGAATGGATTGTACAAATGAATTAGAATGGATCCTACGAATGAATTAGAATGGATACATTCGAGCGAATGAATTAGAATGGATCGTACGAATGAATTAGAATGGATCATAGGAATGAATTAGAATGGATCGTGCAAATGAATTAGAATGGATCGTATGAATGAATAAGAATGGATCGTATGAATGAATTAGAAAGGATACAATTGTGCAAATGAATTAGAATGGATCATGCGAATGAATTGGAATGGATCGTACGAATGAATTAGAATGGATATATTTATGCTAATGAATTAGAATGAATCGTACTAATTCATTAGAATGGATCGTACGAATGAATTAGAATAGCTCATACGAATGAATTAGAATGGATCGTACGAATAAATTAGAATGGATCATGCGAATGAATTAGAATAGATCGTACGAATGAATTAGAATGGATAACACAAATGAATTGGAATGGATCGTACGAATGAATTAGAATACATCATGTGAATGAATTAGAATGGATCGTACGTTTGAATTAGATTGGATTATGCGAATGAATTAGAATGGATACATTCGTGCGAATGAATTAGAATAGATCGTATGAATGAATTAGAATGGATCGTACGAATGAATTAAAATGGATACATTTGTACGAATGAATTAGAATGGATCGTACGAATGAATTAGAATGGATCGTACGAATGAATTAGAATGGATAGTGCGAATGAATTAGAATGGATCGTACGAATGAATTGGAATGGATCAGACGAATGAATTAGAATGGATCGTACGAATGAATTAGAATGGATACATTTGTGCGATGAATAAGAATGGTGCGTACGAATGAATTAGAATGGATCATACGAATGGATTAGAATGGATCATACGAATGAATTAGAATGGATCGTGCAAATAAATTAGAATGGATACATTCGTGCGAATGAATTAGAATGGATCATAGGAATGAATTAGAATGGATCGTACGAATGAATTAGAATGGTTACATTCGTGCGAATGAATTAGAATGGATCGTACGAATGAATTAGAATAGATCAAACAAATGAATTAGAATGGATACCTTCGAGCGAATGAATTAGAATAGATCATAGGAATGAATTAGAATGGATCATACGAATAAATTAGAATGGATCGTGCGAATGAATTAGAATGGATTGTACGAATGAATTAGAATGGATACATTCGTGCGAATGAATTAGAATGGATCGTACGAATGAATTAGAATGGATCGTGCGAATGAATTAGAATGAATCGTACGAATGAATTAGAATGGATCGTACGAATGAATTAGAATGGATACATTTGTACGAATAAATTAGAATGGAATGTACGAACGAATTAGAATGGATACATTCTTGCGAATAAATTAGAATGGATCGTATATTCATGCAAATAAATTAGAATGGATCATACGAATGAATTAGAATGGATCATACGAATAAATTAGAATGAATCGTACGAATGCATTAGAATGGATCGTACGAATGAATTAGAATGGATACATTTGTGCGAATGAATTAGAATGGATCGTACGAATGAATTAGAATGGATCGTACGAATGAATTAGAATTGATCATACTAATGAATTAGAATGGATCATACGAATGAATTAGAATGGATCGTGCGAATGAATTAGAATGGATCGTACGAATGAATTAGAATGGATCGTACGAATGAATTAGAATGTATATATTCGTGCGAATGAATTAGAATGGATCGTGCGAATGAATTAGAATAGATCATACGAATGAATTAGAATGGATTGTACGAATGAATTAGAATGGATACATTCGTGCGAATGAATTAGAATGGATCGGATGAATGAATTAGAATGGATCCTACGATTCATTCTAATTCATTCGTATGATCCATTCTAATTCATTCGTACGATCTATTCTAATTCATTCGCATGATCCATTCTAATTCATTCGTACGATCCATTCTAATTCATTCGTCCGATCCATTCAAATTCATTCATACGATGCAATCTAATTCATTCGCACAAATGTATCTATTCTAATTCATTCGTACAATGAGTTCTAAGCCATTCGTACAATCCATTCTAATCCATTCGTACAATCCATTCTAATTCATTCGTATGATCTATTCTAATTCATTCGTACGATCCATTCTAATTCATTTGCATGAATGTATCCATTCTAATTTATTCGTACGATCCAGTCTAATTCATTCGTACGATCCATTCTAATTCATTCGCACGAATATATCCATTCTAATTCATTTGTACGATCCTTTCTAATTCATTCGCACGATCCATTCTAATTCTTTCATATGATCCATTCTAATTCATTCGCACGAATGTATCCATTCTAGTTGATTCGTACGCTCTATTCTAATTCATTCATACGCTCCATTCTTATTCATCGCACAAATGTATCCATTCTAATTCATTCATATGCTCCATTCTTATTCGTGCGAATGAATTAGAATGGATCGTAGGAATGAATTAGAATGGATACTATGAATGAATAAGTATGATCCATTCTAATTCATTCTAATTTATTCGTATGATCCATTCTAATTCATTCCTATGATCTATTCTAATTCATTCGCTCGAATGTATCCATTCTAATTCATTCGTTCGATCCATTCTAATTCATTCGTACGATCCATTCAAATTCATTAGCATGATCTATTCTAATTCATTTGTACGATCCATTCTAATTCATTCTCACGATCCATTCTAATTCATTCGTACGATCCATTCTAATTCATTCTCACGATCCATTCAAATTCATTCGTACGATCCATTCTAATTCATTCGTACGATCCATTCTAATTCATTCATACGATCCATTCTAATTCATTCCTACGATCTATTCTAATTCATTCGCTCGAATGTATTCATTCTAATTCATTCGTTCGATCCATTCTATTTCATTCGTACGATCCATTCAAATTCATTGGCATGATCCATTCTAATTCATTCGTACGATCCATTCTAATTCATTCGTACGATATATTTGTGCGAATGAATTAGAATGGATCGTGCGAATGAATTAGAATGGATCATGCGAATGAATTAGAATGGATCGTACGAATGAATTAGAATAGATCGTAGGAATGAATTAGAATAGATCGTGCGAATGAATTAGAATGAATCGTACGAATGAATTAGAATGGATCGTACGAATGAATTAGAATGGATCGTGCGAATAAATTAGAATGGATCGTAGGAATGAATTAGAATGGATACATTCGTGCGAATGAATTAGAATGGATCATACGAATGAATTAGAATAGATCGTACAAATGAATTAGAATGGATCGTACGAATGAATAAGAATGGATCGTATAAATGAATTAGAATGGATCGTGCAAATGAATTAGAAAGGTTACATTCGTGAGAATAAATTAGAATGGATCGTACAAATGAATTAGAATGGATCATGCGAATGAATTTGAATGGATCGTACGAATGAATAAGAATGGATCGTACGAATGAATTAGAATGGATACATTCGAGCGAATGAATTAGAATGGATCATACGAATGAATTAGAATGGATCGAACGAATGAATTAGAATGGATATATTCGAGCGAATGAATTAGAATAGATCGTAGGAATGAATTAGAATGGATCATAAGAATGAATTAGAATGGATCGTGCGAATGAATTAGAATGGATTGTACGAATGAATTAGAATGGATCGTACGAATGGATTAGAACGCATTGTACGAATGAATTAGAATAGATACATTTGTGCGAATGAATTAGATTGCATCGTACGAATGAATTTGAATGGATTGTACGAATGAATTAGAATGGATCGTACAAATGAATTAGAACAGATCATACGAATGAATTAGAATGGATCGTACGAATAAATTAGAATGGATCGTGCGAATGAATTAGAATGGATCTTACGAATGAATTAGAATCGATCCACCGAATGAATTAGAATGGATAGTACGAATGAATTAGAATGGATACATTCGAGCGAATGAATTAGAATGGATCGTACGAATGAATTAGAATGGATCATAGGAATGTATTAGAATGGATCGTGCAAATGAATTAGAATGGATACATTCGTGCGAATGAATTAGAATGGATCGTGCGAATGAATTAGAATGGATTGTACGAATGAATTAGAATGGATCCTACGAATGAATTAGAATGGTTACATTCGTGCGAATGAATTAGATTGGATCGTACGAATAAATTAGAATGGATCGTGTGAATGAATTAGAATTGATCATACGAATGAATTAGAATGGATCGTACGAATGGATTACTATGAATGAATTAAAATGGATTAGAATGGATCGTACGAATGAATTAGAATGGATCGTACGAATGGATTAAAATGGATCGTACGAATGGATTAGAATGGATCGTATGAATGGATTAGAACGCATTGTACGAATGAATTAGAATTGTTATATTTGTACGAATGAATTAGAATGGATCGTACGAATGGATTACAATGGATCGTGCAAATAAATTAGAATGGATCGTACGAATGAATTAGAAATATTGTACGAATGAATTAGAATGGATCGTACTATTGAATTAGAATGGTTACATTCGTGCGAATGAATTAGAATGGATCGTATGAATGGATTAGAATGGATCGTACGAATGAATTAGAATGGATCGAACGAATGGATTAGAATAGATCGTACGAACGAATTAGAATGGATCGTATGAACGAATTAGAATGGATCGTACGAATGAATTAGAATGGATACATTCGTGCGAATGAATTAGAATGGATCATACGAATAAATTAGAATAGATCATACGAATGAATTAGAATGGATTGTGCGAATGAATTAGAATGGATCGTATGAATGAATTAGAATAGTTACATTCGTGCGAATGAATTAGAATGGATCGTACGAATGGTTTAGAATGGATCGTATGAATGGATTAGAATGGATCGTACGAATGAATTAGAATAGATACATTCGTGCGAATGAATTAGAATGGATCGTAGGAATGAATTAGAATGGATCGTACGAATGAACTAGAATGGATACATTCGTGCGAGTGAATTATAATGGATCATATGAAAGAATTAGAATGGATCGTGCGAATGAATTAGAAAGGATCGTACGAATGAATTAGAATGGATCGAACGAATGAATTAGAATGGATACATTCGAGCGAATGAATTAGAATAGATCGTAGGAATTAATTAGAATGGATCGTATAAATGAATTAGAAAGGTTACATTTGTGCGAATGAATTAGAATGGATCGTGTATGAATGAATAAGAATGGATCGTACGAATGAATTAGAATGGATCGTGCGAATGAAATAGAATGAATCGTACGAATGCATTAGAATGGATCGTACGAATGAATTAGAATGGATACATTTGTGCGAATGAATTAGAATGGATCGTGTGAATGAATTAGAATGGATCGTACGAATGAATTAGAATGGATATATTTATGCGAATGAATTAGAATGAATCATACGAATGCATTAGAATGGATCGTACGAATGGATTAGAATGTATCGTACGAATAAATAAGAATGGATCGTACAAATGAATAAGAAAGGTTACATTTGTGAGAATGAATTAGAATGGATCGTACGAATGAATTAGAATGGATCATACGAACGAATTAGAATGGATCGTACGAATGAATTAGAATGGATCGTACGAATGAATTAGAATGGATCATATGAATGAATTTGAATGGTTACATTCGTGCGAACGAATTAGAATGGATCGTACGAATGGATTAGAATGGATCGTACGAATGAATTAGAATGGATACATTCGAGCGAATAAATTAGAATAGATCATAGGAATGAATTAGAATGGATCGTACAAATGAATTAGAAAGGTTACATTTGTGCGAATGAATTAGAATGGATCGTATGAATGAATAAGAATGGATCGTACGAACGAATTAGAATGGATCGTGCGAATGAATTAGAATGAATCGTACGAATGCATTAGAATGGATCGTACAAATGAATTAGAATGGATACATTCGTGCGAATGAATTAGAATGGATCGTAGGAATGAATTAGAATGGATCGTACGAATGAATTAGAATGGTTACATTCGTGCGAATGAATTAGAATGGACCGTACGAATGGTTTAGAATGGATCGTATGAATGGATTAGAATGGATCGTACGAATGAATTAGAATGGATCGTACAAATGAATTAGAAAGGTTACATTTGTGAGAATGAATTAGAATGGATCGTACGAATGAATTAGAATGGATCGTACGAACGAATTAGAATGGATCGTACGAATGAATTAGAATGGATCATATGAATGAGTTAGAATGGTAACATTCGTGCGAATGAATTAGAATGGATCGTACGAATGGATTAGAATGGATCGTACGAATGGATTAGAACGTATTGTACGAATGAATTAGAATAGATACATTTGTACGAATGAATTAGAATGGATCCTACGAATGAATTAGAATGGATCGTACGAATGAATTAGAATGGATCGAACGAATGAATTAGAATGGATACATTCGAGCGAATGAATTAAATAGATTATAGGAATGAATTAGAATGGATCATACGAATGAATTAGAATGGATCGTGCGAATGAATTAGAATGGATTGTACGAATGAATTAGAATGGATACATTCGAGCGAATGAATTAGAATGGATCGTACGAATGAATTAGAATGGATCATAGGAATGAATTAGAATGGATCGTATGAATGGATTAGAACGCATTGTACGAATGAATTAGAATGGATCGTACAAATGAATTAGAATGGATACATTCGTGCGAATGAATTAGAATGGATCATACGAATGAATTAGAATGGATCGTACGAATGGATTAGAACGCATTGTACGAATGAATTAGAATGGATCGTACAAATGAATTAGAATGGATACATTCGTGCGAATGAATTAGAATGGATCATACGAATGAATTAGAATGGATCGTGCGAATAATTAGAATGGATAGTGGGAATGAATTAGAATGGATCGTACGAATGAATTAGAATGGATCCACCGAATGAGTTAGAATGGATCATACGAATGAATTAGAATGGATCGTATGAACGAATTAGAATAAATCGTATAATCCATTCTAATTCATTCGTCCGATCCATTCTAATTCATTCGCACGAATGTATCCATTCTAATTCATTCGTATAATCCATTCACGATCCATTCTAATTCATTCGTATGATCCATTCTAATTCATTCCTACGATATATTCTAATTCATTCGCTCGAATGTATCCATTCTAATTTATTCGTTCGATCCATTCTAATCCATTCGTACGATCCATTCTAATTCATTCCTATGATCCATTCTAATTCATTCGTACGATCCATTCTAATTCATTCGCTCGAATGTATCCATTCTAATTTATTCGTATGATCCATTCTAATTCATTCGTACGATCCATTCTAATCCATTCGTACGATCCATTCTAATTCATTCGTACAATGCGTTCTAAACCATTCGTACGATCCATTCTAATCCTTTCGTACGATCCATTTTAATTCATTCGCACGAATGTAACCATTCTAATTCTTTCATACGATCTATTCTAATTCATTCCTACGATCCATTCTAATTCATTTGCACGAATGTATCCATTCTAATTCATTTGCACGATCCATTCTAATTCATTCCTATGATCCATTCTAATTCATTCGTACGATCCATTCTAATTCATTCGCACGAATGTAACCATTCTAATTCATTCGTACGATCCATTCTAATTCATTCCTATGATCCATTCTAATTCATTCGCACGAATGCATCTGTTTGGGGGATATTTTTCGCTGGTCCGTGCGGGCTTCCTGCAAGACAAAGAAAAAGCGTAAGAACGGCTGGCTCTCTTAGGAGCGCAGACCCTCCGACGCTCAAGTCAGTCTCGAGTGCACAACGGCGAGCTGTTGTATACGAAAGTGGTAGGGAAAAGGGTTTCCAACCTGTACTCTGGAGCCTGGGGGTGAGCATTTATAGACATTGGCGACCTACCGTTGCCCGACACGTGAAGATTCTTTCCCGAGCCTTCTAGACCCCCACGTTCTAGCTCGCGTGGGTCTCTGACAGTCCTTGGTACTCACGCCCTGACATTCTTTATCGTCGAGCCTGGTAGGCGGTTTGAGTGGGGGAGAGCATCTTTCTTGTTGTTGCCAGATGGTTATTCTGGAATGTTCAAATCTGGGCGGTCTCAAACTGACTAGGGCGGACTTCCATGGACGTTTGTCCACGTAGCTTCAATGGGGTTTCGATATCTGGCAGCCTTTATACTGCTCTACTGTGGGCGACCTCAGGGGGGAAGCAAAGGCGAGCTCGCCCTCCATGGCTCCTTCCTTTCGTCCGCATCTATCAAGAGTCGGACCTCGCGGGAGCAACCTCTTCGATAAACAGGGGTCTGGGCGAGCTTGGGCGAGCTCCCTGAGCGAGCTGGGTGAGCTCCTGAGCGAGCATGGGCGAGCTCCTGAGCGAGCATGGGCGAGCTCCTGCACGAGCTGGGGGCGTCTCTGGTGCCTGCATCTTTGTATGCATGACGGTCTAACTCCCACTGCTACTACCAGCGAACTCTCGTGCGAGCTTGGCGAGCTCTTGTGTGAGCTTGATTGGGCTCCTGAGTGAGCTTGGGCGAGCTCCTGAGCGAGCTTCGGCGAGCTCCTGAGCGAGCTTCGGCGAGCTCCTAAGCGAGCTTGGGAGAGCTTAGGTGAGCTCCTGGGCGAGCTTGATCGAGCTCCTGGGCGAGCTCTTTGCCTAGGGCCCCTTCAGCCCAATATGGATCTCGCTCCCTGTCAAGATGATTTGGTGAGCACGGGGAGGGGGGGGGGGGGGGGGGCGATCTCCTGGGCGAGTTCCAGATACCCCCAACATTACCCCCTCCTGAGGGAGCGACCAAGGAGACTTTGACGCTTGCTCAGGAGTCTTATTGCATACAACGGTCGGATTGGGAGTACCAGTCATTGGCGACCTCCACCTTGTGGGCTGCGGGCACCTGCCGTGGGCGGTCTGCGCCGAGAGCTTTGACTGCCAGTATTTCACAAACACTGGGCGGGCCGGGAGCGTCAGCCACGAGCGATCTCATTCCGGTGCGAGCTCATCACACGCGGTCAGGGTCTGCCTCGGGCGAGCTGCGGGCGCCAGCCATGGGTGATCTGCGTCGAGAGTTTTGACTCCCAGTATTTCACAAACGCTGGGCGGGCCGGGAGCGTCAGCCACGAGCGATCTCCTTCCAGCGCGAGCTCATCACACGCGGTCAGGGTCTGCCTCGGGCGAGCTGCGGGCGCCAGCTGTGGGCGATCTGCGTCGAGAGTTTTGACTCCCAGTATTTCACAAACGCTGGGCAGGCCGGGAGCGTCAGCCACGAGCGATCTTCTTCCGGTGCGAGCTCATCACACACGGTCAGGGTCTGCTTCGGGCGAGCTGCGGGCGCCAACCGTGGGCGATCTGCGTCGAGTGTTTTGACTCCCAGTATTTTACAAACGCTGGGCGGGCCGGGAGCGTCAGCCACGAGTGATCTCCTTCCGGTGCGAGCTCATCACACGCGGTCAGGGTCTGCTTCGGGCGAGCTACGGGCACCTACCGCAGGCGATCTTGTGGCTTGGGTTTCGCACCAGATCTCCAGCGGCCGTTTCACCTTAAATACGACGCGAGACCCGAGATACGAAGCTGATACGATAAATCTCATTATGAGATTTCGTCTATCATGGGACACGTGTCTCGCTCTGATTCGCTCCTTTTTTGTCAGTAAATGATAGTGTTGGCGCCGGTGCAGCTTTTTCCACGCGTGGCCCACGTGGCACTTGATGATTAGAAAGAAGCGAGCTGTCATTTCGATTGCCGTCATGTCACCTCGCCGAGCGTGCTCGGGCATTAACTGCGGCTCGATTCACTTGCCTCTCACCCGTCTATAAATAGGGGATGGGGGGCAATTTTTATCATCGTGTGAAAACAGCTCTCCCTTCTTGCTTTGCTTTCAGCCCGCCTTGATCGCTTCTGCTTTCAGCTTGCCTTAGCCCTTCTGCTCTAATAGCCTCCGCTGCCGATGTTGCTGCTGCTGTTGCCGCCGCTGCTGCCACCGCCCAAGCTTCTGAGCCCGCTGCTGAGAGAGCGGTGGTCTGGCTGCAAAACCCCATCGGGGTGCCCGTCGGGGACAGTATCCGGGCGGCGATCGATCTCCCTCGGGAAATCCTCGTCACCGAGATGCCACTCTCGGGGAGGTCGCCCCAGGGCACAGTAGCTTCTGTCGGGCTGCTGTGGTCCGGGCTGCGGTTCCCCCTGAGTCATCTTGCCGGGGAGCTCCTGGAGTTGACGGGGCTTTGCCCCGCCCAACTCTCAGGAAACTCCTGGTGGATACTATACGGGCTGTCCCAGCTGGAGACCGCCCTGAAGGCGAGGATCCCACTGAGCTACTCGCTCAAAAAGTGGCTCCTCAAGCCCGGGCCGGTCTTCAGCACCGCGGGCTGCGGCTACTTCTACCTCACCGGGCGGCCTGGCGAGGTGCTCCCCTTCTCCACCATCGAGAGCAAGGACCGCCACTGGAAGGACTATCCTTTTGTGGCGGTCGGCGACTGGCGCGGGCGGCACAACGGAGTCCCGGCTCACCCCGGGGTTCCCCCGACGGCGGTCTTCCGGGAGATCTCTCTCTTCTGGGCGGGGAAGAAGAAGTGCATCGCTCCCGACCGGGAGCGATCTCTAGACGAGGCGATCCTCCACTACCTCGAGGGGCGGACTCCGGAGAGGATCACTGCTCCCGACTTTGCCTTCCAGCTGAAGGATGGGAAGACTGGCACTATTCTGCTGAAGCAGAAGATCGTCCGGAAGAAGAAGGAGGAGGAGATCGGCGCTATTCCGCCGATGCAGAATGTCCCTCCTCCCTCCAAAGGGGCCAGCAAGGGGGCGGGGAGTTCGGGAGGCAACCCCCGCAAGAAGACGGTCCGGAGGCGGGCTTCGCCCATCCGCCTCAACGACCCCGACACCATGGAGATGCTCCGCCAGGGCGAAGCCTCCGCTCCTGCACCACCTCCTCGCCCGGACGCCGGCCCAGGTCAGCCACCTGCCCCAACTCCAATTGTTCGCCGCAAGATTCAAATGGTCGAGCCCGACGACCCGAATGTCGACCTCCTGCTAACCATGGCGGAGGTCGAATTCGGGATGGCTCAGATACTAATGGGCAACTTCCCCAGCGATCTGACCGTCCCTCTTCGTGTAGCAGTGCTGACGCCAGAGATGGAGGCCCGCGGGAAGAAGAAGGCCAAGCGTGCGAGGCCCGCGCCTTCGAACGCCCAGGCGGAGCTACGGTGAAAAGCACTTGAGGAGGCGGGCTTGGACTCGGAGCCAAGCTGGACGGACTCCGAGGAGGAGGCATCAGGCTCCGAGGAGGAAGAGCCCGCTCCTCAACCTTCCCGGGAGGAGCCTGCCGCTTCCGCCCAAGTAGAGAACGGCTGGCTCCCTTAGGAGCACAGACCCTCCGACGCTCAAGTCAGTCTCGAGTGCACAACAGCGAGCTGTTGTATACGAAAGTGGTAGGGAAAAGGGTTTCCAACCTGTACTCTGGAGCCTGGGGGTGAGCATTTATAGACATTGGCGACCTACCGTTGCCCGACACGTGAAGATTCTTTCCAGAGCCTTCTAGACCCCCACGTTCTGGTTCGCGTGGGTCTCTGACAGTCCTTCGTACTCGCGCCCTGATATTCTTTACCGTCGAGCCTGGTAGGCGGTTTGAGTGGGGGAGAGCATCTTTCTTGTTGCTGCCAGATGGTTATTCTGGAATGTTCAAATATGGGCGGTCTCAAACTAACTAGGGCGGACTTCCATGGACGTTTGTCTACGTAGCTTCAATGGGGTTTCGACATCTGGCAGCCTTTATGCTGCTCTACTGTGGGCGACCTCAGGGGGGAAGCAAAGGCGAGCTCGCCCTCCGTGGCTCCTTCCTTTCGTCCGCATCTATCAAGAGTCGGACCTCGCGGGAGCAACCTCTTCGATAAACAGGGGTCTGGGCGAGCTTGGGCGAGCTCCTGAGCGAGCTGGGCGAGCTCCTGAGCGAGCATGGGCGAGCTCCTGAGCGAGCATGGGCGAGCTCCTGAGCGAGCATGGGCGAGCTCCTGCGCGAGCTGGGGGCGTCTCTGGTGCCTGTATCTTTGTATGCATGACGGTCTAACTCCCGCTACTACTACCAGCGAACTCTCGTGCGAGCTTGG